>CM067337.1:35372500-36625000 GCA_034376525.1 Nicotiana benthamiana | reverse complement strand
TGGGATAACGGCACAATTGTGAGGGATAAAAGATGAAATTTGGGCCTCCAAAGAGAGGAATTTCCTGAATTGTGCAAGATTAGCATAACTATGTATGTTAATTTGGAAGGGAGCTAAGTTTCAATGGACCGGCGCTTACGAATGGAGTTTTCCAGGCCTTAGAGGAGAAATTAACTTCAGCACTGATTCTAACACTTCCAGAAGGGACCGATGGTTACGTTATCTACTGTGACGTTTCAGGCATTGTATTGGGTTATGTACTGATACATGATGGTAAGGTTGTTGCTTATGCCTATAGATAACTAAGAAAGCACGAGAAGAACTACTTGATCCATGACTTAGCCGCGATGATTCATGCACTAAAGATGTGGAGGCGCTACTTGTATGGCATTCATGTTAATATCTATACGGATCATAAAATCCTCCAGTATATCTTCAAGCAAAAGGAATTGAGTCTTCGTCAAAGGTGATGGTTGGAGTTAATTAATGACTATGACGTTGATATTTTATACCATCTGAGGAAGGAAAATGTAGTAGCCGATGCCCTCAGTCATAGATCTATGGGTAGCCTATCGTATTTACAGCCAGAAAAAAGGGGGATAGCCTACGAGGTTCATCAGTTAGCTAGTTTGGAGTTCTATTACTATATCAGGTGACATTTACTCTTTAGGACATCCTCTTTAGTAAGTGAAGTAAGGGAACTCCAGTACGAGGATCCTGTATCTGTTCATTATAGGAATACCACCCTTCAAAAAGACAAGACTCTGTTTGAAATTACAAAAGATGGGGTCCTCAAATATCGAGGACGATTATGTGTACCTAATGTTATAGGGCTGCATCGGTAGGTTATGGGAGAAACTCACTATTTTCGTTACTCTATCCATCCGGGAGAAACAAAGATGTATCATGACATTAGAGAAGTTATATTGGTGGGACGAAATGAAAAAGGGATATAGCAGAATTTGTTGCTCGGTGTCTTAACTGTCAGCATGTTAAGATTAAGCATCAAACACCTGGTGGATTGTTGCAGACTATGGAGATTCCGACTTGGAAAGGGGAAGCAATCAATATGGACTTCATTGTAGTCTTATCTTGTATCCAGTGTAAGTTCGATTCGATATGGGTTATTCTTGATAGGCTTAGAAAATCAGACCATTTTGTACCCGTTAGAACACATATTCCTCGGAGGATTATGCGAGGCTTTATATCAAGAAGATAGTACGACTGCACGGTGTCCTTGTGTCTATCATCTCAGATAGAGGAGCTCAGTTTATAGCTAACTTTTCGAGGTCCTTCCAAAAAGGGTTGGGGACTCAAGTAAATCTTAGTATAATATTTCATCCCCAGACAGACGGACAGGTTGAGCTTACTATTTAAACAGTAGCGGGTATGTTACGAGCTTGTATAACAGACTTCAAAGGTAGCTGAGCTGATCATCTGTCGCTTATTTAGTTCGCCTATAATAGTAGTTACCATCCCAGTATTCAGATGGCTACATACGAAGCTCTTTATGGACCAAAGTGTATGTCACCTACTAGGTGGTCCGATGTTGGGGAAACTATGTTAGTAGGACCAGAATTGGTATAGCAAACAATCGAGAGAAATAAGTTTATACAGAAAAGGCTATTGGCAGCTCAAAGCCGTCAGAATGCTTATACGGATAACTGACGACGAGACTCAAAATTTCAGGTGGACGATTGGTACTCCAAAAAGGTATCACCAATGAAAGTTGTCATGAGGCTTAGAAAGAAAGGAAAACTTAGCCCTCGGTACATGGGTCCATAGAGGATCATACGCAAAGTAAGCCGGGTAGCATATAAGTTAGACTTGTCTTTGGACTTGGAGTCTGTACATCCAGGCTTTTATGTATCTATGCTCCTTAAGTTTATTAAAAGATCCTTCCAGAATTATGTTAGTTGACGACATTCAGGTCACAAAATAGACATCATATGAAGAAACTCCCATTGCTATGTTAGACGGACAGATTCGAAGATTGAAAACTAAAGACATAGCTTTTGTGAAAGTACTTCGAAGAAACAACAATATGGAAGAAGTGACTTAGGAGGCCAAGGGAGACATGAAGTCTAGATATTCCTATTTATTCCCTCCTCAAGAGAAGGATTCGACTGAGGCATCATAACTTTAAGGTACGAGTATAAATCCTTATGTTGGTTATTATCGTTGGTCATGTGGGGTCATTGTCGTTATTCATAATCATGGATGTTGAAGCTTCTACGGGGGAAAGTTAGTAGCGGTGTTCTCATAGAGACGACCTTGACAACATTGTATAGATCATCGAGAGTTGAACATTCGAGGACGAATGTTTCTAAGGGGAGAAGGATGCTACATCTCGCATATTCATACGTTAAAATTTCTTTTTCAGTTAACCGAAGTAGACTCAGGGATGAGATCATCTTGACATTAACGTACTTACGTTATTTATAACAAGCGATAAAGAAGTATCATGAAGGATACCGGGAACACGAATTAAAAAATGAGTTCCGTTGAAAGTAACCAATTTGGGATAAAATACGAATCGAGCGATAACACCCGATAATTACGAACTAGTGTCATGCAAGGTACCATATGACCATGGTAGTATAATATATAAAGTATATATGAAGTATTTTAAAAATAAATAGGATTTTGAGTAATTTATAGTAATTTTTAAATTATGCGAGTAATTAATGAATTACGGGATAACGAAATATTATCCAATTAACTAATAAGTAGATAAAACAAAATTAACCACCCCACCCGCGTGGCACAAGGCCACTAATTAAAGGAGATGACTCATTACATATTGGTATAGGCATCTAAAGTGACTTAAAGGATTAAGTTTTATAAAGACTTGTACGAATCTAATCCAAAATCATTTAATGTCTTAGTTGGAAAGGATGAGGAAATAGACCTCATTGTTCAAAAACGTCCAAAGCTTCATTCCAATTTCAGAACAATTCGTCCAAGCTTCATTTCAAGTCAGATCAATTCTTTCCAAACTTCATTGTTAATCCTCCAAATTCTTAAGGAGTCCAACCCTTTTCCTCTCAGTTTCAAGGAAACCAAAAAGTGTGATTTCGTTCCAAAATTTTTGGGAACCAGAAAACAATTTTCGTCCATGAATTTTTAAGGAGCATAGGCAAATTTCGTTCCATCAACGAAGGCTTTTCAATGAAGTATTAAACGGAGTTTTCACTACTCCAGGTATATTAAAACTTTTCTTTTTTTTTAGCATGATATCATAATTACACAAACCTAATAACGAGGCAAAAACAAAATTTTGTATCCCGAAATTTACGTATATTTTGCTAGTCTCGCAAATTACATATATTTTCCTAGTGTTGTAAGTTTCCATATTCTTCTTATCAGGATTGCATATTCGGTTAAGTATTTCCTTCTTCCGGTCAAAAGATCAGAGAGTTTACATATATACAATATTAAAAGTATTTTCATTAACATCGATCTATAATCAATGCGTAGGCCTCTATTGGACAACCTCTGATCAGATAGTAAGTTATATACCGAGCATGTTGTGGTCGAGCGCCTATGAGCGAGCCCAGTTGGTTGAGATACAGAGCCTAGTATTGCCGAGCGCCTATGAACGAGCCTACTACGGCAGAGCAGTTTATATATATATATATATATATATATATATATATATATATATATATATATATATATATATATATATATATATATATATATATATATATATATATATATATATATATATATATATATATATATATATATATATATGTTATGAAATAATATAAAAGACAATAACAATATAGAGAGAATAGGGAGAGGAGTATTCTTATTGATACTTGGGATGATTTACAATGGGGTAAGACCCCTCTATTTATAGGAAGATAAATGACTTAACTTCAAACTAAAACTCTTAGACATTCACTCTAAATAGAGTTTTATTTATAACACTCCCCCTTGAATGTCTATTCAATAATGTGCCTCGTTAAAACCTTAACTAAAACAAAACCCAATGGGAAAAAATTAAAGAGAAGGAAAAAGAGTACACATGTTTGAATATGCGCCTATTGGTTGCCTCGTTAAAAACCTCGCAAGGAAAACCCAGTTGGAACAAAACCTTGTAAGGGAAAAAGAGTGCAACGCGCATTAACTCCCCCTGATAAGAACATCAATTTATATCTTTGAGCATTTGCATTCCAATCTTGTGCACCATCTTCAAAACAATCTTTGGTAGATGTTTGATAAATAAATCAACCATATTGACTTGAATAAATATTCCGCACCTTGAAATCATCATTCTTGATAGATATTAACATCTTCGTATAATGTCGTGGAATGACTCTTCAATATCTTCATAGATGTATTCTCAATGCCATCATGCTTTGACTTTATGCTTTCAAGTATTTGAACTATATGTCCAAATCTACATGTCTTTCATATGGAATCAAGTATTTGTCTATATGCTTTAAGCGTATCAACGACTTTGTCCTTCTGGGACTTAATATGAGCATTTGTAGTGAGAATATTGTCACTTTCTTTGGGTCAGCAAATGCGTATAGCATGCTTTGCAATATGTTGCAATTGAATTATCCATTTTATGAACTTCAGGTTAATATCATGATATTCGGGGATTTACATATACAAATGATAATTCATCCCATGTAACCTTTTCTCAAGTGTTTATCATGTCCCCCCCTCATGTTAGAAAAGCTAACTTGTTTTCTCAACTTTGGGAAATCATCTTTGTGCATTATCATGTCAATATACACAGCACATTAATAATAAGATGAAATTATTTGGTTCCTGACCCTGAACCACTTGTGAGGAGAGAATATACTCTCGTATACAACGTATATCAAACTGATATATATAACTTTGTTCTCATAAGAAACAGTTTAGCTATTAAGTGGAGGCACTCAATAATTATCTTGCTAAACCAACTATGATATAAACCAACTTATCAAGATGAACTATCTTGAATAGAAAATCTGGAAATTATGCTCGAAGTTAGATTACTGAGCAATTTACCTCGCAAGCACCGGCCAGGCTGCGGGTTAATAACAATTACGCATGTAACCATATCATAGATGCATCATATGTGGTATACATGGCAGGTGAATGGGCCCATATTCACCTTTGATATTTCCAGAATTTATGGGCTTCAACCTGAACGCTTTAGTTGGTCAGTTCATTAATGAGAACAAGTGATACAAGAGAATTCATAAAGAACTTTCTAGTTCTTTAATATTCACCTATGTGAATTTGCACATCATACTTAAAATGAGATGGCTAACACGAATGCCAACTTAATAAATTATCAATATTGGTAAACTTCAAATTTACATCATGACATGTGCACTTATCAATAAAGTTCAGGTTTATTATGACATGGGTTTTTATACCAATAGATATCCACATTATTGTGGCATTTTTTCGTTTGTGTAGTACAAACTGGAGAACAAAGCGGGTAGCTTTTCATATACAAATTACCCCGCTACAAGTTGTAGTAATAGGAGATATCAAATCCTTTATTTATTTATAGTCTCAATATAATCTATCGCTCTCGCGTGTACTTTGGAAACTGAATAAGTTTCTTTGAGACTTACTACAGCACAATACTCAATTGTGTTTCTCCAACATAGTAATAATTGGCTCTTCTAGAGCTCTCAATTAATTTTGTACTACCACAGATTCATCAACATCCATGTGGTGAATATCTTTCTTAAAGAGAAAGTTATACCATTATGGTCATGTCAAACTTATATGCAAGATATGTTTCTTGCATTATCGTTGTCCTTTAATAGTCATATTTCCAAAATACTTTGGCGTACAATAGGTACGTGACCAACGATCATTCATGCCATATATATACCCAACAGGCTTAACACCATTAGGTGTTTCAACTATAGGGCCAAAAACTTCACGTTTTGCCAGCGAATTCAATTCTGATTGAATTGCTTCTTGCCACTTTGGCCAATCATGTCTTTTTCGACATTCTTCAACAGATTGAGGTTCGAGATCCTCACATTCTTGCATAATGCTAGATGTGATATTATAAGCAAAGACATTATCCACCACTATATCCACTCGATTACTATTTTCCTCAATATTGATTGGATTTATGGATAGTTCTGTATTTTCCAGAGCCTCGGGCTCAATGGATTCTTCATGAATCTCAGAATTTGTTAAATCATGAATTTCCTCATGAGATTCATTCGTAGTGTCATTTTGATCATTTGCTTTCCTCTTTCTAGGATTTCGATTTTTGGAACCTAATGGTCTGCCACACTTCAGGCGTGCATTTGACTCATTGGATATGACATTAGATGATTGTCCAACAGGGACATCAATACGGATTGGGACATTTTCCGCGGGGATATGGGATTTCGTTATCCTTTTCAAGTCCGTAAATGCGTCAGGCATTTGATTTGCTATTCTTTGCAAATGGATAATCTTTTGTACCTCTCTTTCACAAATAGAGGTATGTGGATCAAGATGAGATAATGATGCATTTTTCCACAAAATCTCCCGTTTGGTTTCACCAACTTCTCCCCCTAATTTTGGGAAAAGTGTCTCATCAAATTGACAGTCTGCAAATCGTGCAGTGTACAAATCCCCTGTCAATGTTTCGAGGTAGCGAATAATGGAGGACGATTCAAACTCAACATATATTCCGAACCTTCTTTACGGACCCATTTTGGTGCGGGATGGCGGTGCTATAGGCACATATACTGCGCATCCAAAGATTCTTAAATGGGATATATTAGGTTCATGACCCAAAACCAATTGCAACGGGGAATATTTGTGTCAATTCGTCAGTCAGAGACGAACTAGCATTGCTGCATGCAAAATGGCGTGACCCCAAGCCGGAGTGGGCAGCCTCGTTTTCTTGAGTAAATGAGGTATTCAAGATTATACTCATGTATTGTCTCAATCTGATATCCATTTTGAATGATATCTTTAAAACTCAACAAGTTCCTTTTAGACTTGGAGGAGAACATTTTGACTGTTATCATTAAAACTCAACAAGTTCTTCTTAGACTTGGAGGAGAACATTGCATTCTCTAAAATATCGTTCCTTTAGGCAGGGTTATAGTTGCTCTTCAGGAGTCTTCAATCAATTTAATTCCCATAGTTTGCCATACAAAAGAAAATATACGAACATGAGAATAAACAAATTCAGTCCGTTTGTTTCATACTTAAACAATATTTTCGAAATCTGCTGAGGTTATTCGACTAACTAAATCAGATAGTCGATTATATGTTTTCCATAATCGATTACTTTGCAGTTTGAAATTTTCAGTTTAAGCATCTTCTTAAAACAATCGATTGTTAAACACACACAATCGATTGTTGAACATTGACAATCGATTGTTAAACACACACAATCGATTATTTGCTATTTTGAAAAACTTCATATCACACTGTCTTAAGAAAATCGACTGTGAAATATAGAAAATCGATTGTTGACTATTTTGAAAAATTCCAGAGCACACTATCTTAAGACTATCGATTGTTTAATATAGACAATCGATTGTTGACTATTTTGAAAAATTCCAGAGCACACTGTCTTATGACAATCGATTGTTAAATATAGACAATCGATTGTTGGCTATTTTGAAAAATTCCAGAGCACACTGTCTTAAGACAATCGATTGTTAAATATAGACAATCGATTGTTGAACATTGACAATCGATTGTTGAACATTGACAATCGATTGTTTTGCAGTTTTAATGCGAAATATTAGATAATCGACTAACTGTTAGGTTAGTCGATTACCGCTACTGGAAAATAAAAATATTATTGAAATCTAAGCATATTGAAACATTCTAAAGAACTAATACTAACATTATATCATAAACTAACTAATACGAGCTGATACTAATGACTATTAGTTTATTCACTAACTATTACTATAAGTGAAATAAAATCAAACAACTCCATCTTCTTTCATCACAGATCCATCACCGATTAGGTGGTCTATTTTCCCATCGGGTTGCTCAAAGAAATCTGCCACATCCAAGTGGGTGATGTCAAAGTTGTCGTCAGAGACAAAATATGTTTCAGGGCCTTTACTCTTTCGAGATGCTTGATAAAGGCCAACCAAATGTCTTGGTATACGGCAAGCTTTTGACCAGTGCCCTTTTCCACCGCAACGATAATATATAGTTTATGAACTATTTGCTTTTGGATTCTCATCATATCGTGCTTGTGGCAGAGTGATCAACTTGAGGTTGTCATATCTCTTCTTTAAACCATTCCACAAGATATGTGGATCTTTGACTGTGATATATTCAATTTTCAAACCTTTATCAAGGTGATGGCGCAAGAAAATCAAGGCCTTAGCACAGTTTCAAACCTTCATCAAGGTGATGGCGCAAGAAAATCAAGGCCTTAGCATAGTCTTGGGTGGATGCATTATTTCTGTCTTTAATGGCGTCTCCGGGACCCATTGCATCCAAATGGATTCCAGCATTCAACACCCATGTCATATAGTTCTTGTCCAAAATTTCAAGGGCAACGAAATTTCTTTTCATAATGTCAGACATAAAACAAAATTACATCAAGAGCGTGTTCATACTTACGGGCTCTATTACAATTATCACATTCACTTCAAGGAATTGATCATAATCATGTGCTTTACACAATCTCATGTCAAATATTACTTTCATAAAGTGAAAGATTATTTTGAGAATCTTTATTATTCTCATTATCACAATAATGACGATTATAATTTCGTCTATTGCCACGTCCACATCCATTGATACCTTTACGGTAATAATTTTGTCTTCTTTCAGACTTATCACATACTGCTACCACATTCTCTAAAGCGAATGGAGCAAATTCAATTGGACGGAATTCTTTGCCACGTCCACATTCATACATGAATTTAATCATGGCAGGACATAGAGATTTTACCACTTCACGTGGTTATAATTTCTTACAAACTCCATTAGAGTTATAATCAAACTTTGTTGTCTTTGTTTGTATATAAAATCAAATCGTAGAATTTCAAGAATTTGAAAGGGAAAAGTAAATTACTTACCTTTAAGGTATACCAATTATATTTTCAATGTTTTCTCTTCTTGTTTTCTCAACGTTTTTCTTCTATTTTCCGTATAGAAGATTTTGGGATTTGGTTGCGGCAGAACCTCATGTGAAACCCTACACAAATAAAAGTTTAGACAATCGAAAATTTCAATTGGTTAGAGACTCGTGCTGATAACGTGTTATGAAATAATATAAAAGACAATAACAATATAGAGAGAATAGGGAGAGGAGTATTCTTATTGATACTTGGGATGATTTACAATGGGGTAAGACCCCTCTATTTATAGGAAGATAAATGACTTAGCTTCAAACTAAAACTCTTAGACATTCACTCTAAATAGAGTTCTATTTATAACAATATATATATATATATATATATATATGTATATATATATATATATATATGTATATATATATATATATATGTATATACATATATATATATGTATATACATATATATATATGTATATACATATATATATATGTATATACATATATATATATGTATATACATATATATATATACATATACATATATATATATACATATACATATATATATATATACATATACATATATATATATACATATACATATATATATATACATATACATATATATATATACATATACATATATATATATAGTTATTTTGCTAACTAACTATATTGAGAGAGTTAAGTCAGCATCAACAGATGAGCACATATTCAGATTTTCTTTGATTCACATTTGTTTCCAGATATTATATTATCAGTTCAGTTTCAGCTTCGGTATATTGTGTTACATACTTGGTACATTATTTCTTACTAACGTCCCTTTCTGGGGCCGCTGCATTTCATGCGTGCAGGTTCAGACAGATGTACGAGTGGACCTCTTCAATAGGTGTTGTCCGAGTTTAGCTTTATTGGTAAGTTCCTCTTCTTTCAGAGTTGCTGAGTCTAATAGTATGGTGTATATCTTGTGTATATATGTAGATAGGTTATGGGTAGGTTGGGCTCCTGTTCCGATCACAGTACATCTATCAATAGAGACTTGTAGATATATCCTGTCAGTTAGTGCAGTATGTTGGGCTTGTAGGCTCTTTACATATATTTTGGTGGCTTGTTAGTAATAGTAATATGACGGCCTTGCCGACCCAGCTTATATTGACATTAGTCAGCATCAGTCTCCAGTTAGTTTTATATTTTGTATCGCACATTATTTTGTAATGTAGCCCATAGCCAAAGTATGACATTACATATCCAGAATCTCTTTATCTCAAGTGGTACGCAAGGATAGATGAGGCACTAGGTACTGATCTCGCCCCCGGGCTCGGAGCTTGAACGAACCGGCATGGCTACGCCCTCATCTTCGTGGGTATCACTGATTAAATCCTCGAGTTGAGGCAGATTTCCTTGTTCCACAACATTATGTGTGATGTTGACAATGTTATCTGTCATCTTTTATGATAATATGTGCAAGGATCAACTCAATTAGACAACTGTCTGAGCCTCATGGTGGGCGCCAAACTATTTACCCGTAAAATAGTACAGTTGAATTTAGTGTGGTTTATAGACAATCGAATCAATTTGATCCTAATATGATAAATAAATTAAATAAAATATAAGCTTAAGCATCAAAATCGAAATAAGGTAGCGAACAGCTTGATTGCGGAGCCGGTTTCCGAAGGAAGCAATAAAAATATTGATAGACAGAAATGAAATTGTAATTTAGCTTGGAACATTGTGTAGCATAAATTTATCAAAAATTTCGTGTCTTACAGTGATGGTTGAAGTCACTATTTATAGTTAAACCTAGGGAACAAGGTCCTAAGATCAAGCCTTTTTAAATGACAATAATGAGATTGATGAATATGCAACGACAGACTGTGAATGCCAAAATTCTCTGTAATGGATATGTATTTAATGCTGAGGAATATTCTTCATTTAATTGTTTAACCAAAAAATAATAATTTGGTCAAAGCTAGAATTTAAGATAAGAAATCGGGCTACTGATAATCAAGAGACGAAAAAGAATAATAGGCTTTCTGATAATAAGAATAAACAGTAAAGCAATCTGTATTTCAATATAATGTAGATGATATTTCATGTCCTTACAAATGATGAGATCTCCTCCTTTTATAGCTAATAAGGAGTAACGGCTCACTTCCTTAGTCTAAATAAAAATCATAACGGACATTTAATTAGGCATTGTAGAATCATTGCTATTAAATATATGTTTACTAACGTATTCAGTATTTAATAATGTATTTGGACCATTTTTCGTCATCAGATTCATATATTTTGAATCCTACGAATCCATGGTCTTAAATGCGTTGTTTAGATATGAGATACGCATCTGAATTGCACCCCGTGTCTGTTTTGAGCTCTTCTTCCAGTGTATACCGCTTCTTGTGTCTCTCCATTAATTATTATATATTGACCTTTTGACTAATCCACGTGTCATGTCACGTCATCCTTAATATAAACTCGATTTTTCCCATTACATTAGTGTCATTTGATGACAAACCGTTGATAATATTCCCTTCGGGTTCTACCCGATGCCAACCGAAGCTATTGTCCTCGGTCTCGACTTCCACTCTTGATCTCTCGTATATTCCCGATCACGTGTTATTCCATCATTAGAGTATTTAATTTTGACCTTAGTTTCCAAAAGAAAATGTTATAAGTGGGTTAATAGGTAAACGTGGTTTTGCAGAGCAGGTACGCCACTGTACACAAGAGGAGAAGCGAAATTTACATTTTTTTTGAAAGAAAAAAGAAAGAACAATGCATACGTAAGACATTGGGAGTATAGATTCAAACTCCATTCCTTTCACTCCTGTTGAATCCACGTGAACCACTGGACCGTACCGAGCTTCTATTATTTTTTCTTCAGTCTAGGAAGTAGGAAATAATGGTTTTCCCGATTTGCATGTACGTCATTACCCTTAAAAGGAAAGTAGTTTTCTATTTTATATAACTAACTTCTGCAATAAAAAGAAAGATTCAAATAAGTTACCTAAATCAATGGTTACATACGTATCCAAGGTAATTTTGTAGTTTTCTATTTTATGTGAATCAGTTCTGCAATAAAAGAAAGATTCAAACAAATTACCTAAATCAATGGCAAGATATTTGCGTATCCAAAGTTGATTTTGCGCACCTTTTTCTGAAAAGGCTTTTGTTAAAATAAAAGGCTTTGGAAAGAAATTCTGTATATAACATGACTTTGAAATATAAAAAAAATTATAATTTGCGATTCTTTAAACTATAAGCCCACTTATATATTGTAAATATGAAAATAAAGCAACATATTAATTTTAAGAGTGCCAAATTTGATACGCAATAAAAAAGTGGTCAATATAATTGTATGGGTCAAAATATGACCCCGAAATAATTAGCAAGATATAATTATGTCCCAAGCTAATTCGTAATTAATAAGCGGTATGACCGCTTATTAATCGCCATACCCGATCATTGGCTGATTCACTTACTAAAGTTACGACCTATATTATAGGTATGGAGCTTCAGCGTAATCACGACTATCAATGCCAGCTCTTGCATCTTACTTCTATAAATACTAAGAGAAAGAGCCCTAGAAAAGGGGCTATTGCTTCTTCTTCTTCATGATTCTCGAGAAAAGAGAGAATATCATTGTAAGGCTCTGAACCTCTCCATGGAGAGGCAGACCAAATCAATACTATCAATAAAAGACCTCTACCTCTCTCTTCCCAACAAAAAAAACATCCGTCTCTTGCATTTTTCATTTGGTCTTTTGGTTATTACGATCTGCTATGATTGACCCTCAATTTAATTTTATTATTTTTTGCTTGCAAAGTATTTGATAACTTTGAGCTATACAATAACAAATGTATTGTTTTTTATACTTATATATAAATCTTTTATAAGTAGAGCCCTTAATATGTGCTTGGCCTGTAGGGTCATCCCAGCCCAATACGTAATTTAATAGGGTTGAAGTATAATATTTGAAGCATATTTTAAAACAAGACTTTTAAGTCCGATCTGAGTAAGCCTGTGACCCGTGAAGTTTGACTAAAGCTAGGTTGGGCTAGTCCATGGCCTAATAAAAAGTTTACGACACAAAAAAATATTAAGAAGAGTATTAAAGCTTAAAGTTCATTAAGCTCATCTATGAGACCCGCAACCTACAACTAATCATTATAAGGCTCATCAAAATAATGGGCTAGTCCAATCTAACCTGTCAATTACTAAAGCCTACGTGCGCTGGGCTGGGCTAGCTCGACTCCGCGGTCAGTGCAATTTATTTTTACCGTTTCTGACTGTTTTGGCTCATAAATTTCTGCAGATTTTCATCATAAATGAAATGCCATTCTGCTTTATTTTTAAGCCTTTAGATTGTTTTAAATAGAATAATTCTATAGTTATCAACCAAAATTGGATAAGCTAGTTCTTCCATTAAGAAAAATTAAACATGCACTTTTTCCACAAAACATCCAAGAGTCATAAATTGCGAAATCCCCAGTCTATTACAACACTATAAAAAAGAGGGCTCCTATTCTTATTGTTTCCCACCACCAACTCTGGAACTGAAGAATATCCTATATATAGAGCCGCCAACCTCATACGATAATCCCTGGCAAGGAAAGAAAAAATCATCACCAAAAAATGTCAAAATCATCAGCTTTATCTACGAACCAACAAGATGGTGGTGACCTCCGGTCACCGCTCATCCCGCCGCCGGCGGACGGATATTCAAAACCAAAGAAAGTAACGATGGATCAAATGCTGGAAAAATACTGCGGAGAATTTGGGTGGTGGCAATTGAGACATTTCGTGCTAACGAGCTTGGCTTGGGCGCTGGAAGGGATTCACACCATGGTCATGATTTTTTCGGATCGTGAACCGGGGTGGCGGTGTACGACGAGCCGTGGGTGCGGTTCAACGGCTAAAAGTGTGTGCGACCTTGAGCCAGGGTCATGGGAATGGTTCGGTGGAATTGGCAATTCTACTGTATCGGAGTTTGGATTGATATGTGGACAGAAATACAGAGTTGGACTTGTCCAAGCCTTATTTTTCGCTGGCTGCATGATCGGTATGTTACTATTATCCTTTTTCTTTTCCTATTTTTTTCTGATTTAAGAGAAAACATAGAAATTAGTGTCTTAAATTAATTTGAATGAAGAAGGTATTTCCTCTTTTTTTTTCTTCTTTTTCACCAATGAAGGAGGTTAAACAGAAATGCTTTTCCTTGTGACCTTTTTACGCGTAGAACAACATAACACCATCTGTCCATCTTTTAAAACCTTAGCTCATGAGTCATGAGGTACATTTGTCAATAGATGTAGAAGTCATTAGCCGATTATTTTATTGATGGAATGGTTATATAAATTTTGTGTCCCAAGTAGTAGCAGTAGCATATGAGTTTCATTTAATTGGGTCTTCATTACCGAGGAGCTGCAAATTCTGAAATTGTCTTGCCCGTTAGTGAAAAAACACGTGGCTGGTTAGTAAAATTTTGGTTTTGAGATGATCGTTTGTACGAAAATTTTACCTTCTACTTTGTAGACGGTCTGTTTGTTAAATACTAGCTAGTTTATATATACATTAATAGTGACAAATTTTTAATACTATTAGATCATTTGATAAGTGTATCATTAAAATTATGACAAGTAAATAGCACAAATATTTGCCACGATAGGTTAAAATCTCTTTTACATTATCCGCAAAGAAAACATATGTCATTCAGCTTGTGGACAATGTTTCTCAGTATATGCTTCTACAATGTATTATCCTTTATATAATGTTTAGAGAATAAGTACGCGTGCACCTTTCACAGAGATGACTTCTTTTTTTCCTTGGCTGAAACATCCCTATTCACCACAAACATCTCTATCCTCTGACAAGTTTGTTGTTTATTTTATCAGTTTGTACAAAGTTGACAGCAACACATCCTTCTTCTTTGCTTTTTGTTCTTTTCTTTTTTTATCATAAAAAAATAAGTAGGAAAAGATTGCTTCGCAATTTGTTTGATCACGAATTGTTAATGATTAATATCAAATATGTCAATCTTTAATTGAGTGGGACACAAGCGACGAAGATAGACGACTTCTCAGACTAAAAAGTAGAATAAAAGATAAGAACGTCTCGTTGAACCTAACCTGTTTTTCGGTGCTAGTTAAGAAAAAAGAAATCGGGGGATAGAATTGTTCAAACTAATAAATTTATTTGATTAATTTTTGGTTCTCTCACGTTAATCAAAAATTTTGTCTCACTTCGTTTACTCTTTGGGCCTTGATGTTCAATTCCTTGCTAAACCTCGTCATAATTAAGTTCTTAATTGCTTCATAACTCTATAGGAGTCTCTTAATCTTGTTGTTTTCCGGGTTTATGCCACCTTATAATTCTTATCCAAAAAGAAAAAAAGGAAGATACTAATGGGTCTATATGGTATATACTTTTAGGCCTGTATTAGAAAAAACCCCATTCTTACTTTCCACCCACCAGCCTAAATTGAAATTTGAAAATATGCTACCCCGACTCGGATATTCCATTCTCTCTTGTATTCTATTGGAAATTGGAATAGGCTGCTTTATTTTCGATAATTCAGCTAAAATAAAAAGAAGGCAACTCTGCAACAAAGGGAGAGGTGTATATAGTTCTTAAATTATTTATTATATTTTGAGTACTAAGTAGGATATGGACCAGACAAGACCAGATAAGTAAATATAGTCTAGTTTCTCTTGGCCAGCATTTGCAATAATTAGAATACGGAGCACGAGCAAATGTTGTTATACAGGGTGGGACCTAGAGCACCCTTATCATAAGGAGGAGCTACTTCTTTTGACATTTATGAAGCTTATTTGTTGAAACGTGTTAGATTAACGTCTCACCACTTAAAGATCTGTAGTATGATGCAGCACCAAATATCATCTTCCTTCAAAAGTATTACTCGTGCTACTCCTTAATAATTGGTTGTCAGTTCTTAAGGACGTTACCCAAGAAGTTTATGTTACCCAAATGCTATTTTATGTCACCTTTTCTTAACAAAAATTACTTTATTAGGTTATTATATATATATATATATATATATATATATATATATATATCCATATAATTTAATAGGCACCTCGCGACCTAAGGCAACACCGGCGAGACCTGGGCTTGTGTTTACTATCTCAAGTTTGGAATTATTTTTGGCATGTTCTAAAATCCTAATATTTTATTCGGTCAAACAAATAACGGAAGGGGTAACTCCCTTTAACTTGTAAAATTAATTTCTCTGTTAAAGATCTTTCTATGTGGCACAATAGAGGATGTAGATTGGTAATTACTTTGCTGTGCTTACAGTTTGCTCAGAGTTTGAAAATTTTAATGGGAAAATGAACAAGATATTCTCACTTTGTCTTGGAGATAATGGTGGTACTTAATATCACAAAATTTGAATAACACTTTATTAATGGTTTTCAGGTGCTGGAGTATTTGGACATCTCTCAGACTCCAAATTAGGAAGAAAAGGCTCACTCACTATTGTTTGCATCTTAAACGCCATCTTTGGTTGTATAACAGCATTCTCTTCGGACTACTGGACCTATACCTTATTCCGCTTTCTTTCCGGTTTCAGCACCGGAGGCACTGGCCTTTGTTCTTTTGTCTTAGCCACTGAACCCGTTGGGCAGTCCTGGCGCGGTGTTGCTGGAATGTCCACATTCTATTTTTTCTCTACTGGGATAGCCGCTCTCTCTGCCATTGCTTATTTCTTCCAGTCGTGGCGCTCTCTTTACATTGCTTCTTCCGTCCCATCTGTTTTATTCGTTATCCTCATACTTCCTTTCCTCCACGAGTCACCTCGCTGGTGCCTTGTTAGAGGAAAAGTAGATGAAGCCATGAAGATCATGCGCAAAATTGCCATATCAAATGGCAAACACCTTCCTGATGGCGTTCTTCTTGCGCTCGACAGTGAAGTGAACAATGACGATGCTCCTCGTTCCCAATCCGAATCAAAGCTGGAACCCGATACCAAAGAAGCGTTAAATGGATCTCTTTTAGATGTACTAAGGTTTCCTCTAACGCGGTTTCGGTTATTCTTAGCTGTGGCTATTAACTTCTTTTGCTCCGTGGTTTATTATGGGTTAAGTTTGAATGCTGTCAACCTTGGGACCAATCTCTACCTCAACGTTGCCCTTAACGCAGTGGCTGAAATGCCTGCCTATCTTATAACTGCATTAGTTTTGGACAGGCTCGGTAGAAAGCCATTAGCAATATGGACAATGTGGTTCAGTGGAGCTTTCTGCTTGGCAGGAAGCTTGATGAAAGGTTACGGAACATGGAAGATTGTTCGAATGGTGTGTGGAGTTTTAGGGATATTTGGTATGGCTGGAACTTACAATTTGTTGTTTGTGTATTCCATGGAGTTGTTTCCAACTGTGGTGAGAAATGCAGCATTAGGATGTGCAACGCAGGCGTCGCAAATGGGGGCAATTTTGGCACCCCTTGTGGTTGTTTTAGGGGGTGGCGTACCATTTGCAGTGTTTGCAGCTTGTGGGATAGCTGGTGGGTTACTTGTAATGTACCTGCCTGAAACCTTAAATAGACCATTATATGACACAATGGCTGGAATGGAAGAAGCTGAAGCAGAGAAACCCTGTATTCTAGCTTAATTTGCATGTTTTAGAGAATTTTCTTCTTCTTCTTTTTGTTTCAAATTTTGTTTTTAGCTTGTGAATGTTTGTACTATATTTTGAGGAACCTATTTTTGGATTGTATTTAGAGACTAACTAATAGTATAATTCATCTTACATTAGGTATTCGTAATAATGCAAGTCCAAAATTGTGCGGTATGGCGTTGAAATTAAAGTGATTATTCTTTGTCCCACAGAGAGTCGTTCTCCCTCTTAAATTATTACATCCTTTTTAATGAAAAATACAAGAGGATAAATGAACTTCTAGTTTACTTTTAAATATAGACTACCACTTCGTCAAATTATTAAACTAACAAGCATTATTTTCACTATGCCATGCCATGTTTACGTATTTGAAAATTGAGACGTAATTTGAAAAATTGATAATATGCGATCGCTTTTTTATTTTCTTAGTACTGATGTTTAACGAGATGCATATCTAGGTGTTGTATTAGTAAAAACGAACAGATGAGAACTAGACCTTACCTTACAACTCCTTCTGGGACTAAGTAAAAATAACAACGATCCAGTAAAATCTTACAAGTGGGGCCTGCGGAGGATAGTGTGTACATAGATCTTACCTCTATCCCGAGGGAGTCGAAAAGTTGTTTCCGATAGACTTTTGGCTCAAGAAGACGAAAAAGAGACAATATATCAGTACCATCAACAGAAACCATAGAAATAGTAACAACATCTTAAGAACCAGAGAATAGATGAAAAGCAAAAACAATAACCAGTAAATATGTCCGTCACTATGAAAAACGAAAGAATAGTATGCACACAACATTAACCACTAGCAGACAAAACCTATCATACTAGCCTCAACTACTTTCTAACATACAACTCTAATTGTGAGCACGTAATCTTTTACCATATTTAGATTTTTTTCACCACTTTTTCGTAATTAAATAGTTTTAAGTTTATGATATTTTAGCTTTGTCACCCTTATATATGTTTTATTTAAGAAAATTGAAAATGATAAAAGAAGAGTCACATTTTTAGTATAAGTTTTATCTTCATTCCCCAAAACATAAGAGTTTTGAAAAATATAGTTTAGCACGAATTTTAGGTTTAGAGGTTTTTAACAAATAAATATTGATTGTGTAGTATTAGAATATAATGTGTGTATCTTTTTATTATTGGTAGAATATTCTCTCATTATTGTACAGTCCTATAGTTGGTAGGATTTGATTTCCTTCATTATTGTACAGTCCTATAATTGGTAGGGTTTGATACCCCTGTACTCTATATATACTTTTGTGAGCAATACGAGAAAATTACTTCTCCCAAAACTCTCTACATGGTACCATACGCCAGTGGATTATCGCCAAAGAAACCCTAATTCTACCCTACCCGCGCCGCCGCGTTAATGCTGCTCTTATCGGCAGCCCGTCGCCGCCGCCGCCGCCGCTGCACTAATCGGCAGCCCTCTCTCTCTCTCTCGACGTCGATCAGCGCCTCATCTCCTCTGCCTCGCGCTTCATGGCCGCTCCGACGTCAAACGAGCTTCTCCAGCCGATTGCCATCAATGCATCGGCTCAAATCCCACTCAAATTGGATTTCACTAATTACCTGGCGTGGAAATTTCAATTTCGAACCCTTCTTACGGGTTATGGCCTCTTCGGCTTCTTGGACGGATCGAAGCCGTGCCCACCAGCCACTATCGCCGACAAGGAGGTGACTTCCCCCAATCCAGCATATCCTTACTGGATTCGCCAGGATAATCTTATTCTCAGTGCCATCATCTTGTCGATCACACCGACGATCATCTCCTTTTGCCGCTGCGGAAACCTCTAAAGAGGCCTGGGACATCCTCGCGCACACAAACGACTCTGTTTCTCGTGGTCGTATCATGGCTCTCAAACAGCAACTCCATAATCCGGTAAAAGATTCTAAATCTGTTACTGATTTTGTGCACGGTATTCGCATGATTGAGGATGAATTATCTCTCCTGGGTGTTACTGTTGATTCTGAGGATCTTGTCATTAAGGTTCTAAATGATCTTGATGATCCGTATATGGAACTCTCTCATGCCATCCAAGCCCGCGAATCTCCCATCTCTTTTGCTGACTTACATGACAAGTTGTTAAGCATGGAGGCTCAGATTACTGCTCGTGTGCCGGCCACCTCCGCCGCATCTGATTTGGCTCCGTCGGCTGCCTTCGTCGCCGGATAGCAGTCAGGCCGTCACCGCTTCGGTAGCCGCGGGCGCGGCCGTAGCAGTCGTGGTTCAGCCTCAGGTCGCGGTGGTTACTCCAACAATGGCCAATCTCGTGGGTACAATGGGAAGTGCCAGCTCTGCAGTGAATTTGGACACTCCGCGCACTGCTGTCCGTCCTATCCCATCTCCGGCGTAAATCAGCTCCCTTACGGTGGACCACTGCCGCGGCCAGCTTATGCTTCGCCGCCTGATCCGGCTGCTCGCACAGCCCATCACTCTCCGACGATTCCCTCTGCATCTGATTGGATCCTGGACTCTGGTGCCTCCCATCACATAACCTCTGATCTTGCCAACATGTCTCTTCACAGTCCTTACACTGGTTTCGACAATGTGGTTATTGGTAACGGTGAAAGTTTGACAAGTATACATACTGGACAACTTAACAGTTATTCCTCTCTTTTATTACCTGGGGCTCTCTGTGTTCCACATATGCGTAAAAATTTGATCTTTGTTGCCCAATTATGTCGTCACAATAATGTTTATGTTATTCTTTCTGATACTGATTTTCAGGTGAAGGATCGTTGCACGTGGGCAACGCTCATTCGCGGCCCGCTTAGGGGCAACACCTACTACTGGCCGGCGGATCTCAGTCTCCCGTCCGCCCTCACGGCACAAAGCTCTCTGCGTCATTGTGGCATTCTCGGTTTGGTCACCCGTCAGCTAAAATCCTGCGTCATTTAGTATCTTCTAGCAGTATAGCGTCCAGTAATGTGTCAGATCTTGCTTGTGTCTCTTGCAAACTTCATAAGTGTCATAAGTTATCTTTTTCTGAGTCAAGTTTATCTTCTACTGCTCCGCTGGAGCTTATTTTCTCCGATGTATGGACCTCTCCAATTATTTCTAATGAAGGTTTTAAATATTATGTCATCTTTGTTGATCATTTTTCTAAGTATGTTTAGTTTTTTCCTTTACGCCGTAAATCTGATGTCTTACAACCTTCCCCACTTTTAAATCCATTGTCGAAAAATATTTCTATGCTAAAATCATTACTCTGTACACTGACAATGGGGGTGAATTCCTCGCTTTACGCTCTTTTCTTGCCTCCAATGGCATCTCACATCTCACCTCACCTCCTCATGCACCTCAGCACAATGGCTATGCTGAACGCCATCACCGTCATATTGTCGATACTTGTCTCACTCTCCTTCATCATGCCTCTGTACCTCTAATTTATTGGCCTTATGCCTTTGCTACAGCAGTCTATCTCATTAATCTTCTTGCCAAGAAAAATCTCTCGATGCTCTCCTTCTTTGAGTCTCTCTTCCATAAGCGCCCCAATGCCAAACTACGTGTCTTCGGCTGTCAATGCTTCCCTTGGCTTTGGCCCTACACCTCACACAAAATGGAACCCAGATCTCGTGCCTGTGTCCTCTTCGGCTACTCTACTACTCAAAGCGCCTATCTATGCTTTAATCCCTCAACATCTAAAATCTTCGTCTCACGTCATGTCACCTTCCATGAAGATGTCTTCCCGTTCTCCAAATTGTCTAACCCCGAGTCTCCCCCCTGTACCCATTTTGGTCTCCCTAGAAGTCCTTCCGCTGCCGCCACCAGTACCTGCCGCCGCCTCACTAGCGATCCTTCATCGGACAAACTGCCAGCGCCACCGCCCGCGCCACCAGCGTCCCTTCCTGCACCGCCAGTGGCCCCTGCCGCCGCTACACCCATTATGCCGCCACCTACATCCTCTCAGGGTGGTCATCATATGCAAACTCGCAGCAAAAATAACATCTTTACTCCCAACAAGAAGTTTGGTATGTCTGCTATCATCTCTCCAACTGTTACTGAACCTCAGACTTTGTCTAGTGCTACGTCTGATGAGCGCTCGCACGCTGCTATGTCATTGGAGTTTGATGCTCTGCTACGGAATGGCCCCTGGGATCTTGTTCCACCTGATTCTTCACAGAATATTGTGGGCTGTAAGTGGGTTTATCGTATCAAACGAAAGCCTAACGGTACTGTGGATAAGTTCAAAGCTCGACTTGTTGCGAAAGGTTTTCATCGATGACCAGGTGTCGACTTCCAGGAGACTTTTAGTCAGGTTATTAAGCCGACAACTGTGCGTTTGGTTCTCAGTCTAGCTGTATCCAAGGGTTGGCCACTTCGTCAAATGGATGTGAACAATGCCTTTCTTCACGGGAGGCTTACAGAGGACGTCTATATGGCACAACCACCAGGTTTTGTTTTACAAAGCCTATCCATCTTACATCTGTAAGTCAGAGAAAGCTATTTATGGTCTCAAACAAGCACCCCGGGCATGGTACAGTGAGCTCTGCCAATGCCTTTTGGCCATGGGTTTCGTCAACACTACCTCTGACACTTCGCTCTTCGTCTTTCAACATTCTGGTATTACAGCTTTTTTTTTGGTATATGTTGATGATCTCATATTGACTGGTAATGACTCTGTCTTCTTAAACCGTGTGATTGACTCTCTTGGGACTAAATTTTCTCTTAAAGACATGGGTGATCTAAGCTACTTTCTTAGTGTTGAGGTTCTGCGCAGTTCCAAGGGGTGTTTTCTTTCTCAGCGTAAGTATGTTGTTGATCTTTTGACTCGTCATAATATGCTGGAATCCAATCCTGTTCAGACGCCAACAGCGGCGTCCACCGGCCTTCATCTGGCTGACGGCTTGGCTCCTGCCGATGCATCCGCCTATCGACAGGCCCTTGGGGGCCTCTAGTATCTCTCCTTCACTCGTCCTGATATCTCCTTTGCTGTGAATAAACTCTCACAGTTCATGCACGCTCTTACTGTCACTCATTGGGGTGCAGTTAAGTGCCTCTTTCGGTATCTGAATGGGACGCGTGACTTCGGAGTCTGGCTGCGTCCTTCATCTGCTATACCTCTGCATTGTTTCTCTGATGCTGATCGGGGTAGAAACTGTGATGACCGCTCCTCAACTAGTGCCTATGTTGTCTTTCTGGGGCCTAATCCTATTTCTTGGAGCTCCAAAAAGCAGCGTTCCGTTGCACGGTCTTCTACTGAGTCTGAATATCGTGACATTGCTTCTGCTGCCACCGAAGTTCGTTGGCTTCATTCCCTGCTGCGCTAGCTTCATATCCCTCTTCCGGCTGCTCCTGTCATTTACAGCGACAACATTGGCGTCACTTACCTCTGTGCCAACCCTATGTTTCATTCGCGCATGAAACACATCTCCATTGATTATCACTTTGTTCGTCAATTGGTTCAGAATGAGTCTTTTCGTGTTGCTCACGTATCCTCTGCTGATCATCTCTGATGCTCTCACAAAGCACTTATCTCATCCTCGGCTTCTTCTGCTGATGTCCAAGATTGGCGTGTCCTCCGGCCCTCCATCTTGAGGGGGCATATTAGAATATAATTGTGTGTATCGTTTTATTATTGGTAAATATTCTCTCATTATTGTACAGTCCTATTGTTGGTAGGATTTGATTTCTTTCATTATTGTACAGTCCTATAGTTGGTAGGATTTGATACCCCTGTACTCTATATATACTTTGTGAGCAATACGAGAAAATTACTTCTTCCAAAACTCTCTACATGTAGTATTTTCACCTTGTTATTTTTTAATTAGTCGGAGTAGATTTTATTTTGCTTATTTATTATCAAGAAAAGAAAATATTACAAAAAAAAAACCAATCCCATTTGACCATTTGTAAAAGATTCTTCCTAACAAAATTTCACTTTTCTTGGTAGCTTGTCACATGCACGCACTTTGCAACGCCTCACAATTCATTCATTTTTGGCCACCTCCCACGTCACCATCTTTCAAGACTTTTATTCTTATTACTTTTTTTTAAATTAGCATTTTCCCCATTTAGGCATCTTCCAGGAAGTTTCCTCAGATGCTCATCTTACTCCCTCACTCCTATATGGAGTAGTATTAGAGGTGTTAAACGGGCTGGGTAGGTCGGGTTTTGGACCGGCCCAGATCCAAAGAACTCGGAACCGATTTGGACCTATAAGGGGGGTTGGGCTGGGTAGGGCGTTTTGGGGGAGGGGGTTTAAATATTGAAACGGGTTAACCGGCCCGTTAAAACCCGTTAGATGAATAGTGCTATTAAACCGGTTAAACTAGCCTAGTCCAGATCGACCCGAAACGTGAATATAACATGAATATACCGTGAATAAAGCATAAATATACCATGAATATACTTTAAATATATCATAAATATACTATGAATATACCAATTATTGTATACTAATTAACATAATTTAAAATTGTTGGAATTTAACATATAGTGTATATATTTAGGGTATAAAACTATAAATGCTCAAATCATAGAATATGATGGTAATGTATTATTTTTAAAATATGCTCTATATGTTTTATTTTAAGATTTTAAGACAGTTTGTGTTATTTTAAATTATTAGACGTATTTATGATTAATGTTTTAGTTTGTTAGATTAATAATTAACTTGAAGTATGATTAATTTATTATGCATGAAAATTTAGTTTACTATTTATATGTTAATTTACTTTTTAAATGCAAACTTTTATTTTGTAATTTCGAAATAAATGTAGCACTTGTAATTTATAAGTGTAATTTTTTCCCATCTTCCTTGTATTATTTGTGTTAGTACTTTTTATTAATATAACTTACAATATTTATATAAAATTCCAAAAAAAATTAAAATTACATTAAATCCGGCCCGGCCCCTCAACCCGTAACGCGTACGGTTCAATTTTTACCTTTATAACCCGAACCCGTTAAACCCGTTAAGGTTCAACCCGGAATCAGCCCGGCCCGAAACCCCGCAGTGGTTAAAAAATTTTAAACCGATCCGGCCCGACCCACCCGTTAGACACCTTTAAACTGTAGTATAGAACCACACATAAAACAAAAAAAAAAAAAGGAATAGGAAAACAGATTGGGAGAGAGAGAGGAAATGATCAAAATGGTCCTTAATGTATAGGGGTTGGACTATTTGGGTCCTTGATATATATATATATATATATATATATATATATATATATATATATATATATATATATATATATATATATATATATATATATATATATCACTTGATAGAAATATTCCTTGCTATATAAGAAAATATGTTCAGTTTAGTCTTAAACCCAAAAACCTAACGGTTCAAACAAAAATTCTGTTAAATTTAACCTTGATTCCTTAAAAGTGAAGTCTTGTAGACCGCAGGCCCCTTCTCCCTCGTCTTCTCTCTCGTTGGCCATTCTTCCACAATTCCCTTACTTCTTCTTTTTTTTCTCTCTAAAATATCTCATTAATATAAAAAAGTAACTCAAGTAATCTATTTTTCACTTCTATCGGCTTAGTTTCCACCCTAGTATTTGAACAATGAAATGAACAGAAAAGGAGGAAGCTATATTACTCCTTAAAAGGGATAGAACAATGAACTGTAGGCTTAAATCAATAATAAAATAAAAATTACGGGTAGAATTTGAAACAAGAGAGGAGGAAAGAGAGATCAGAAAAGTTGTACTCTACAAGTTACTTGTAACTAAGTTTGCTCTCCTCTCTAGTTTGATCTCTATTTCCACTACTGCAAAGAAAATATTTTCAGTTCGAGTCACTTCTCTCTCTGCTAAGCTCTTGATTGGAGAATGAAACTATCTCAAATCATGAAGACAAAAATTAATTATAAAGGAGTACTTTTTGCACCTGTTTTAATGAGTGCCTTTTTTTCATTAATTGGAGCTGCTGGAATTGTTCTTCAGGGAGAGATAAGAAGTGAGTGTGTTGTTTACTATGAAAGAATATGTTGCTGGTGATTTCAGGGAGAAAATGGAGGATGATATCTAAGAACGTTGTAAGAGAGAAGATGAGGGAAAGGGGTTGCTTCACTTTTTAGAAATCT
Organism: Nicotiana benthamiana; assembly: GCA_034376525.1. Classification (NCBI taxonomy): domain Eukaryota; kingdom Viridiplantae; phylum Streptophyta; class Magnoliopsida; order Solanales; family Solanaceae; genus Nicotiana; species Nicotiana benthamiana. Next base: position 36,599,275 of record CM067337.1, on the reverse strand, counting down.
AGTTATCTAGGTTTAGTTTAACGGAGCTTTTGAATTTTATGGTTAGCTTTAGGGTTTAAAACCAAAAGATCAAATTTTTATATACATTAAGGATTATTTCTGTCAAGCGATATATATTAAGGATCAAAATAGTCCAACCCCTATACATTAAGGACCATTCTCATCATTTCCAAGCGAAAGAGGAAAGGAAACTAAAATCACAGAGAATAAAAAATACAGTACCTCCTTTTTCCCCAAGAAAAAAACGCACCAAACCTCCATTAACACCCACCTCCAACTTAAACCATTAAACACCCAAAAAGCAGCAATCAAATGCGTCAAGAACCATCCCAAAAATCAGCCGAATCCACCCTAGAAAGCAGTCCAAATTTCAGTCAAAATTAGCCGGCAAAATAGCTCATTCTCTCTCACTTTTCTTTAAATTCGAGGTCGAGTTTTCGGCGAGTCAAAGTAGTATAGTCTAATGCTATCGAGATATCATTTGTCGGTTTTGTTCATGGTTTGAGGTTCGTCGAGTTCTCTTGCACGTTGGTTTCCAGTTGTAATCTTGTTGTTTGGACAACGAGTCGATGGTGTTTGAATGTCCTGTAACACAATTGTTGGTTCAAGTGAAGTCTTGTTTTGTTTTGAAGATTGATCCACGAAGCTCACGCAACATGCAACTTGACGAATTTAATGACCTAAAGTGAAGCAAGAGGCCTCTTAAATTTATTTCATAAAATTTGTATGATAATAAGATACAAGGATTTGCTTTCTAATCTATTGATCCATCAAACTACGACTAAATAAAGTAGTGAAGTGAGAGACCGTGAGTTAAAGTCAGAAAATAAAATAGTCAAAAATATGAAAAGATGAATAAACTTAGAGGAGAAAAAATTAAAACTAAGAGGAAGAAAATATACGCTAACTACTAAAAAAAAAATTATTGTTATTTTCTAACTCATTTTTATAACCTCAACAAAATAAATAAATTCTTAAAACTTAAAATCTCTTATTAATAATTATTATATAAAATTAAGTGTATGTTATGCATAATAATACAGTAAACTCCTAGTAATATTTTAGGGGCCCTTTAGTTTTGTGGGGCCTAAGGCAATGGCTTTAGTAGCTTTACCCTTCGGCTGCCCCTGGCTCAGGCATGAACTTGGTACATCCCCTGTGTACACAGACAGATGCAGATTCGAGCATAAAGGATGCATGTGAAGGAGATAAGCTTAACTTGATAAATCTGATATCTCCTGATCGAAAAGGTTGCATAATTGATAAGGAGAATGACTCCTTACTAAAAACAACATAATCCAAGATAAGGAAGAAGTTAAATGTTGAAGTTAACTAGAACTCTTCCACCAAGGAAGAGTTGCATTCGAATTCTTGTTGTTTTCTATTCTATTAACTCTATAAATCGCAAGTTGTTCTCATGTTACAAGTACACACAAAAAGTTAAAGTTAAACGTTAGTTGATAGCAAAATAGCAAGGCATTTTGCAGGAAATTCTTGTTTGATATAAGTGTACGAACCTGAAACTACATGAACCAGATAGAAGAAACAGTTCCAAGTGTCTATCTTTTATTCTTATTATATTGTAATAGGTTTTTTCATATTGTACCTTTCAATTTTATCTAGAAGAAATTGTAATAGGTACATTTAGTATTCAAGTTGGAGTTAACTTGAAGCTGTCGCAACAGTTAGAGGCTGGTTGCCACAACGCGATTAGAGTTAATCCTTAGGTTTATAAAATATTTTGTAAATGTTGTTTTGGCTAAGTGATTTAGTGAAGTGTTGGGGAAAGTCCTACTTAGTAGTAGGCCGCGGTTTATTCATCTTTTGAGCTAGGTATTTTCCACATAAAATTCCTTGTGTTCTTTACTATTTGCATTTATTATTCCAACAACAGTAGGTTAAGGAAGACTTAGAAGAACCATGTTCTTCTATAATCAATGCACGAGAAAATTGGATACCACACAAATCCCCTCCCCCCTCTTTTGTAGTATTGAAGTTAAAACATCAATTGATATCATAGTGGGTTATCCTTGAAGCGGCTAATACCTTAAGAGAAGATCAAGATGAGTGCACCACTCAAAAACTGGAAGGATAGTCTATTTCTAGGCCACCACTCTTCAACGGACAATACTACTCCTAATGGAAAATCGGGTAAAAGATCACATTATTGGAGAGGACTATGAGCTATGAGACTTTGTCATTGATGATCTTGTAGCTACCGTGAAGAAAAAAACTGAGGAGTAGAGGTGCCAAAGACAAGAGCTGACTGCACTGCTGAGATCTAAGGAAATGGGAGAAGAATGCGAAAGCCAAGAAATGGCTTGTTTGTGGACTTGGTCCAGATGAGTAGAGTAGAATCTAAAGTTGCACCACTAGTAAGAAAATTTGGGACACTCTGCAAGTGGCCCATGAAATAACACCTCAAGTGAAGAGGTCCAGAGTAACTCTACTGTATTCTCAATATGAGAAGTTCACCATGAGGTAAGGGGAAACCATTCAAGAGATGTACACAAGGTTCACTACATTGACAAATGAACTAAAGTCTCTCGGAAAGATTATTCCTGAAGAAGATAGATTTGAGAAGATCTTGACAAGGATTCTGCCTGCTACTTGGCAGAGCAAAATCATAGCCATTCAGGAATCAAAGAACATTATCGCCCTAAAACTGGATGGGTTAATTAGAAATCTTACTGCTTATGAACTTAGGAGGAAAACCATGAATGTAGATGTAACTAAGAAGGAAAAGAGCCTGTCACTCAGAATCATTGAAGGTTCTGATCTAGAAGATGATAAAGTGGCTATAATCACAAAGGATCTCAAGAAGTACCTAAGGAGAGGAAAGGGTTCTTCAAGAAGCGGAATCTAAAACAAGCCAAAGGTTCTTGAAAAGCAAACCAATAAAGGATACTACAGGTGTGAGAAGACTGATAACCACATCAAGAATTTCCCTCAATGGGAAATTGAATGGAAGAAGGAAAGAGCTAAACGAAGGATCAGGAAGAAAAAATAGGTTCAACCCAATAAAAAAGGATCAACCATGGCTAAGGTCACTGCTTTGGGAGAAAGTTCAGATGAAAGATGAGATTATGAATATGGGGATGAAAAAGCATATGGCCATTGAATAATTTGATGAGGAAACTAAGGTCCAAGTGAAGGGGAGCAGCTAGATATGGTACATGGATAGTGGATACTTAAAGCACATGACAGGTAACAAGAACCAGTTCCTTTCACTTGAGAACCTCAAAGGAGGTAATGTCTCATTTGGAAATGGGAAGAAAGATGAGATCATTTGGTTTGGAAAGGTAGGTAAACTAATTATCACTCTATTGAGAATGTCTACTTGATAGATGGACTGAAGTACAATATCCTAAGTGTATCACAATTGTGTGATAGAGGTAATATGGTAGACTTCACATCTACAAAATGCTTTGTGATCACTCTTACCACGACAAGATTGATTTGCAGGGAAAACGAGTGAACAACATATATGTTCAAGATCTTTTCATACTTTAAGAAAATAAACTCACTTGCTTAAGTGTGTTGGTTATGATCCCCTCTTTTGGTACAAGAGACTTGGACATGCTAGTCTGAGTCAACTCAACAAGTTAGTCTCCAAGGACCTAGTGATAAGGCTGACTAACATCAAGTTCAAGAAAGATAAAGTTTGTGAGGCTTGTGCGAAGGGGAAGCAGGTAAGATTCTCTTTTAAATGCAAGAAAATGATAAGCACCACTAATGACGTCAAAATTCACTACTAAAAAGTAAATAGACACGGTTCCATGCAATATAATATACCCAACTATGAGTCGGGGTGTGACGACCCGGCCGGCCCTCTTTGGAATTTATGCCATGTTTCCCCATTAACCGCTTCCCCTAAGTTCATTTCTACTATTTTGGCTTGTCGGGATGTTCGGTAATAGAATTCGGAGTGCTTTGGAACACTTACTCCCTAAGTAAGAGCTTAAGTGTTGGAAAATGGTCCGTAATCAGAACAGTGTCAGGAATGTATTTTGGATATCTGTAGCTCGTTTAAGCTATAAATGCCGAAAGTTAGAATTTTGAAATTTTCGATCCGATAGTGAAATTTTGATTTGAGGGTCGTAATGGGATTCCAGAAGTTGTTCTAGCGCCGTCATGTCATTTGGGACGTGCGTGCAAAATTTCAGGACAATCGGACGTGTTTTGGTTAGGTTTTGAATCGAAAGCGAGTTTGGTTAAGTTTTGAAGTTTTTAAGTTCAAATCATTCGTTAATTTGAGTTTCTGGTGTTGTTTTAGGTGATTTAAGGATTGGTACACGTTTAAATGATGTTATGGGATATGTTCGTAGGTTTGGTTGAAGTCCCCGGAGCCTGGGGTGTGTTTCGGATGCCCAATGGGGCATGTTTATATGGAAAAAGATTGCAGAAAATCCTTCAGACCTGTTGCAGAAACTCCTTCTCTGCGATCGCATAAGTGCTCATGCGATCCCATAGTGCTTCTTGGGGAGGCCTTCGTTTCGTTAAATGTGATTGCAACTTCCATCCTGCGATCGCATAGCATCTGAACTCCCTTGTACGCGATCGCAACCCCCCCCCCCCCCTCATGTGTTCGCATTGAGTTAACTGGGCTGGGGTCCCAGGTTCCTTTTTCCTTATACGCGATCGCATAGCCCTTGATGCGATCGCATAAGACCAGCTTCCATCCTTATGCGATCGCAAGCCCCTTCATACGATCGCATAGACCATTTTCAGGGCCTTATAATTTTCTTCTCCGCGATCGCAGACGACTTCATGCGATCGCAATGAACAAAGTCCGAAAACAGTTATAAACTTTTCAAAAATGAGGTTTCTTCCATTTTCATCAAACTCAAGCTAGAGAGCTCGGTTTTAGGAGATTTGTTGAGGGATTTTCAGAGGCAAACATTGGGTAACGATTCTTTACTCCGTTATGATTATTACCCGCTAATCTAACCTCGAATTCAAGCTTTAATTTTGGATTTTATGAAAATTGGGATAAAGTTCTTAGACCTAACTTTAATGATTTAAAAGGGTATTTGACCTCCAATTTGGGAGATATTTATATGGTTAGACTCGTGAGAGTATGAGGTTTCTGAAAATATGAAAATTATTCGTTTATGAGATGTTGGACTGAGGGGCATTTTAGTTATTTCACCTATTTTCGCGCCTTAGCTTTAATTTAGCAGTGTAATTTGTTACTTGCGATGTTATTTGCAATGTATAATTAGTTTGAATAGATTTAGGCCACTCGGAGTCGGATACTCGGGGCAAGGGCATTGTTTCTTAGCGGTTTTGTACCTATTCGAGGTAAGTGTCTTGTCTAACCTTATGTGGGGGGACCTCTCCCCTTATGATATCTTTGTCATTGTTTAAAAGCCTTGTGCGCGAGGTTACGGGCGTGTACATGTGCTAGTTGTTGGAAATTCACCTTCCTTGGCTTATTTAGACTGTATTTTCTTCCCATATTTAATTGTTTAAAATGAAACTTCAATTGTTTTGACTTAGGGAAAGCATGTTACTAACCTATTTGCTCCATTTGACTAAATTGAAATATATGTTTTTCCTTGGAAAGAATGTAGTGATTTTATTTTCTCTATTTGATTAAATTTCCATATTTGTCTTTATTGCAAAGCATGTTAGATTCTAGACTTTACTTGTTGTTCGCATTTGGATTCCTTTCCATTAAATATTGATTTGTTGTGGTGTATTTACTTTTAGGACTGCGGGTTCAATTCCCTGAGATCCTCTATTATTGGTATTAAGGAATGCGGGATTGATTCCTGGGAGATCCTATGATATTGATGTGACGGACTGCGGGTTCAATTCCCGGAGATCCTCTGTTGTTGGTACGAAGGATTGCGGGTTCAATTCCCGTAGATCCTCTGTTATTGGTATGAAAGACCGCGGGTTCAATTCCGGAGATCCATTGTTAGAGATATAATGGACTACGGGTTCGATTCCCGGGAGATCCTCCAATATTGGTATATAAATGGACTGCATGTTTTATTCCCGGAGCTCCATGCGGAAATCCTGACTTTTGAGTGATTTGCCTTGTGTTCGTATTCTGTACTTGTAGCCGTTCTATTTTAATTTCTGTCTTGTTAGATATTTGAGATTTACTTCAGTAACTACTGTTTATTTATTCTTACATTATTTCTTATGTTTGTCTCAGTAGGGCCTCGACCTTCCTCGTCACTACTCCATCGAGGTTAGGCTTCGGACTTACTGAGTACCGATGTGGTGTACTCATGTTACTCTTCTGCACACTTTTGTTGTGCAGATCTAGGTACTTCTAGACGGGCGCGCTATTAGTGATCTCACAGCTATACTAGGAGATTCGAGGTATACATCTGCCGCGTCCGTAGAGCCGAGGAGTCTCCTTCTATTCTACCTTTAGTAGTAGTTTCCTTCATGTACTCATTTGTTGTAGACACTCCTAAATGTTAGAGTCATGTGTTATATTTTACTCTTAGCCTGTGTTGCCCGTGGGTTTCCGGGTCTTGGAGGTTTTACATTATTGGTTCGAAGTGTATGTGCCAAGAGGCACCCTATATATTTTTATGTTATTAAGTTTTATTTATCGTTTTTGTAAAGATTGTTGAATTTCCGCAATATGTCAGGCTTACCTAGTCGCGAAGACTGGGTGCCGTCATGACAGGTTCACGATTGATGAACTAGGGCCGTGACAAGTTGGTATCAGAGCTCTAGGTTCATATGAGTCACGGGACACATGCTGGTTATTTAGAGTCACGCTGATCGATACGGTGATGTTGATACTAATCTATGGGAGGTTATGTAACTATTTAGGAAAAATCTTCACTTCATTTGGATTCTTGTCGTTCTATGTTTTTGATCTCGATTCTAAATTTATGACTTCTATTCTCTCACAGATGGTGAGGACACGTACGACCTGGGACGATCAGTCACCCGCACCCCCTCCTGCAGTAGCTAGGGGCAACGATCGTGGAAATGCACGGGGTGCAGCCAGAGCACTTGCGGAGCAGTCGAGGTGCCACTAGCAAACCCAGTCAGGACTCAGGCACCAGAGACGCCCACATCCACCACTACTCCAGTTGTTCAGGAGGCATTGGCGCAGTTTATGAGCATGTATACCACGCTATCGTAGGCAGGGTTGCTTCCACCCCTGCAACTACGTCCCAGGCCGGGGAGGAGCCAGACTCCCACAGCCCGCACTCCAGAGCAGAGGGTGCACATGGGGCCGATTCTAAATATTATTCTTGTCCAGCCTATAGTGCCGGTTCAGCTCGAGGATGGGACACCTGATTCGGAGGATGAGCAGCGTAGATTGGAGCAGTTCAATAAGTATGACCCTCCTATTTTCAGCGGAGTAGCTACACACGATGCTTTGGGGTTTTTGGAGGTTTGTCACCGCATTTTTTGCACCATGGGTATTACTGCTTCGAGTGGGGTTTCCTTTGAAGCTTTCCAGCTTCGGGAGCCGCCTATGATTGGTGGTGCACTTTTGAGCTAGACAGTCCGGACGAGGCTACCTCCCTGACTTGGACTCAGTTTTCAGATATGTTTCAGAGGTAGTTTATTCCCCATAGCCTCCGATATGTATGGCGCGCGGAGTTTGAGCACTTGCCTAGGGCCCTATGACTATCTCTGAGTATGCCATCGTTTATACTAGGTTGGCCAGGCATGCGCCTGCTTTGGTGGCTACTGTTCGTGAAGGGTTCGTAGGTTTATAAAGGGTCTTATTCCTTCTATCATGTCTGGCATGGTGCGAGAGTTGGAGATGATATACCCTATCAAAAGGTGGTGAGTATAGCCAGGAGGATAGAGGGTATGCATGCCAGAGAGCCGGAGGAAAGGGAGGCTAAAAGGTCTTGAGAGTTTGGTCATTTCTCTGATACCCGTACTTCAGGGGCAGGACGTCATAGTAGGGGTTATGCGGGTCGCCCAGTTCACTCAGCTCTTCCTTCATCCAGTAGTACTCCAGCTCCTCCCAGATTTGAGGAGCCTTATTATGCACCTCCGCTTTCTAGCGCACCTCCTGCGCAGGGTTCCTCCAGAGGTCAGTCTAGCAGGGGTTGGTCCAGTCAGTCACATCCACCGCACCCTCCCAAAGCTTGCTAGGAGTGCAGGGATGCCCGCCACTTGGTTAGAGAGTACCCCAGACGTGAGAGGGGTGTGTCTTCTCAGACTCCACAGCCTCAACATGTTCCACAGGGTCAGCAAGTCATTGTTCTAGCTCCAGCTTCCACCCCACCAGCCCAGCCAGCCAGAGGCGGGGATCAAGGAGATAGAGGTCGCCCTGGAGGTAGGGGCCGAGCCAGATTTTATGCCACTCCTGATCGTGTCTAGGCTATCACCTCTGATTCTATTATCACAGGAATTATTTTAGCTGGTCACAGAGAGGCATAGGTTCTATTCGATCCAGGATCTACTTATTCTTACGTTTCATCTTATTTTGCTCCGCATTTGGTTACAGTCCAAGAGTCCTTAGGCTCTCCTGTATGTGTTTCTACTTCTCTGGGAGATTCCCTTGTTGTGGACCGCATATATCAGTCGTGTTTGGTTACTATTCGTGGTTTTGAGACCAGGGAAGATCTTTTATTACTTGATATGGTTGATTTTGATATTATCTTGGGCATAGGCTGGTTGTCGCCCCATTATGCTATTCTTGATTATCACGCTAAGACCGTGACGCTGGCTATGCCAGGTATTCCTCGTATTGAGTGGAGTGGTACTTTTGATCACACCCCCAGTAGAGATATATCCTTTCTTAAAGCTCTGCATATGGTTGAGAAGGGGTGCGCCGTGTATTTAGCCCATGTGAGAGATGTCAACGCTGATACCCTTTCTGTTGACTCTGTTCCATTAGTACAGGATTTTCCCTATGTGTTCCCAACTGATCTTCTGGGCATGCCACCCGATCGGGACATTGATTTTGGTATAGATTTGTTGTCGGGCACTCAGCCCATATCTATTCCTCTTTTTCGTATGGTTCCTGAGTTGAAGGAGTTGAAGGATCAGTTACAGGAATTGCTTGATAAGGGTTTTATTCGATGCAGTGTTTCACCATGGGGTGCTCCTGTCTTGTTTGTGAAGAAAAAGGATGGTTCTATGCGCATGTGTATCGATTATCGTCAGTTGGACAAAGTTACAGTGAAGAACCGATATCCTTTTCCTCGTATTGATGATCTATTCGACCAGGTTCAGGGCGCACAGATGTTCTCTAAGATTGATTTGCGCTAAGGTTATCACCAGCTAAAGATTCGGGAGCCAGATATCCCGAAGACTGCTTTCATGACTCGGTATGGTCATTACGATTTCCTTGTCATGTCATTTGGGCTGACCAACGCCCCAGCAGCTTTTATGCATTTGATACACAGTGTATTCAGGCCCTATCTCGACTCATTTGTCATTGTTTTCACAGATGATATTCTTGTATACTCCCGGAGCCAGGAAGATCAAGAGCAACACTGAGGACAGTGCTTCAGACTCTGAGAGAAAAGAAATTATATGCAAAGTTTTCAAAATGTGAGTTTTGGTTGAGTTCTGTGGCATTCCTAGGCCATGTGGTATCGAGTGAGGGCATTTGGGTAGTTGCAATAAAGTGGAGGCCGTGCAAAGTTGGCCCAGGCCCTCCTCGGCCACAGAGATCCGCAGTTTCCTTGGCCTGGCGGGGTATTACCTTCATTTTATGGAGGGGTTCTCGTTGATTGCAGCCTCTATGACTAGATTGACCCAGAAGGGTGCTCCTCTTCAGTGGTAGGACGAGTGTGAGGCGAGCTTCCAAAAGCTCAAGACGGCTTTGACTTCAGCTCCTATTCTGATTTTGCCTACTAGTATGGGGTCCTATACGGTATATTGTGATGCCTCACTAGTTGGACTTGGAGCGGTATTGATGCAGCACGGTAGGTTGATTGCCTACGCGTCCAGACAGTTGAAGGTGCATGAGAAGAACTATCATGTCCATGACCTTGAGTTAGCTGCTATTTTTCATGCCTTAAATATCTGGCATCATTATTTTTCTAGTGTGCCTTGTGAGATTCATACAGATCATCGGAGTTTGCATCATTTGTTCAAGCAAAAGGATCTGAACTTGCGCCAGATGAGATGGTTGGAGCTACTGAAGGATTATAATATTACTATTCTTTCACCCGGGCAAGGCCAATGTGGTAGACGATGCCTTGAGTCGCCGGGCGGAGAGTTTGGGGAGTTTGGCACATTTACCAGCTTCAAATAGACCCATGGCGATAGATGTCCAAGTCCTAGCCAGTCAGTTTGTGAGATTTGACCTTTTGAAGCCCAATCAGGTTCTAGCCTATGTGGTTTCTCGATCTTCATTGTTTGATCGTATAAGGGAGCGACAGTATGATGACCCTTATTTGCTTGTCCTCAGGGACATAGTTCAGCGTGGCGATGCTAAGGATGTGAATATTGGAGATGATGGGGTGTTGAGGATGCAGGGGCGGATCTATGTGTCCAATGTTGATGATATTCGGGGGTTGATATTGACTGAGGCCCATAGCTCGTGGTACTCCATTCACCCAGGTGCCGGCAAAGATGTATCAGGATCTGAGGCAGCATTATTGGTAGAGGCGGATGAAGAAGGACATAGTAGAGTTTGTAGCTAGATGTCTCAACTGTCAGCATGTGAAGGCTGAGCATCAGAGACCAGGAGGGTTACTCCAGCAGATGGAGATTCCGGAGTGGAAATGGAAGAATATCACTATGGATTTTTTGACTGGTCTCCCTCTGACGGCGAGGAAGTTTGATTCTATTTGGGTTGTTGTGGATCGGTTGAACAAGTCCGCTCATTTCATTCATGTGTGCACTTTTTACTGAGTGGAGTGGTTATCAAGGATTTATATAAGGGAGATTGTCCGTCTGCATGGCATTCCAGTTTCTATCATCTCAGACAGGGTATTTACATCATGGTTCTGGAGAGCCGTCTAGCATGAGTTGGGTACCAGAGTGACCATGAATGCAGCTTTTCACCCTCAGACGGAGGGACAATTCGAGTGCACTATTCAAATTCTTGAGGATATGCTTCGTGCGTGCGCGATTGAGTTTAGAAGGTCTTAGGATCGGTTCTTGCCACTGGCTGAGTTTGCGTACAACAACAGTTATCGGTCAATTATTCAGATGGCGCCTTATGAGGCATTATATTGTAGGAGATACAGGTCCCCGGTGGGTTGGTTCTAGCCGGACGAGGCTAGGTTATTGGGGGCACTGATTTGGTTCAGGATGCGGTTGGGAAGTTTAAGGTGATTCATGACAAACTCCGTGCGGCCCAGTCCAGACAGAAGAGTTATGCAGACCGGAAGGTTCGTGATGTTTCCTTTATGGTTGGTGAGCGGGTTTTGCTTTGGGTCTCACCTAGAAGGGCGTCATGAGATTTGGAAAGAAAGGAATGTTGAGCCCGAGGTTCATTGGTTCATTTGAGGTTTTAAAGCAGGTTGGGAAGGTTGCTTATGAGCTTGCTTTACCTCCCAGTTTGGCAGGGGTTCACCCAGTATTTCATGTTTCGATGCTTCGGAGGTATCACGGTGGCTCGTCTCACGTGTTGGAGTTCACTTCAGTCCAGTTGGACAATGACTTGTCCTATGATGAGGAACCAGTGGCAATATTAGACAGGCAGGTCCGTAGGCTCAAGTCAAAGGATATAGCTTCAGTAAAGGTTCACTGGCAGGGTCAGCCGGCCAAGGATCCGACTTGGTAGATCGAGCGGGATATGCGCAGCCGATACCCTCATCTTTTTGCTACTTCAGGTATGTTCTCCATGCTCGTTCGAGGACGAATGAATGTTGAAGTGAAGGAGGATGTGACGACCCGGCCAGTCGTCTTTGGAATTTATGCCCCGTTTCCCCATTTACTACTTCCCCTAAGTTCATTTCTTCTATTTTTGCTTGCCAGGATGTTCGGTAATAGAATTCGTAGTGTTTTGGGACATTTAGTCCCTAATTGAGAACTTAAGTGTTGGAAAATGGTCTGTAATTAGAACACTGTCAAGACGACCTCACAATGGAAAATTGATGGTTTTGTTAGCTCCGTTAGGTGATTTCGGGGTTGGGAGCGTGTTCGGAATGTATTTTGGATGTCTGTAGCTCATTTAGACTATAAATGCCGAAAGTTAGAATTTTGAAGATTCCGCTCTGATAGTGTATTTTTTATCCTAGGGTCGGAATGAGATTCCAGAAGTTTCTGTAGCACCGTCATGTCATTTGGGACGTGCGTGCAAAATTTGAGATCAATTGGATGTGTTTTTTAGGTTTTGAATCGAAAGCGAGTTTTGTTAAGTTTTGAAGTTTTTAAGTTCAAATCATTGATTAATTTGAGTTTCCGGCGTTATTTTAGGTGGTTTAAGGATTGGTACAAGTTTGAATGATGTTATGGGATATGTTCGTAGGTTTGGTTGAGGTCCCGAGGGCCTTGGGTGTGCTTCGGATGCCCAACGAGGCATGTTTGTGTAGAAAAAGATTGTAGAAAATCCTTCAGACCTGTTGCAGAAACTCCTTCTCTGCCACGTAGTGCTTCTTGGTAAGGCCTTCTTTTCGTTCAATGTGATCGCAACTTCCATCCTGCAATTGCATAGCATCTGAACTCCCTTGTACGCGATGTCAAACCCCCCCATGCGTTCGCATTGAGTTAACTGGGTTGGGGTCCCAGGTTCCTTTTTGCTTATACACGATCGCAAAGACCTTGATGCAATCGCATAAGACCAGCTTCCATCCTTACGCGATCGCAAGCCCCTTCGTGCAATCGCATAGACCATTTTCAGGGCCTTATAATTTTCTTCTCCACGATCGCAGATGACTTCATGCGATCGCAATGAACAAAGTCCCAGAACAGTTATAAACTTTTCAAAAATGAGATTTCTTCCATTTTCATTAAACTCAAGCTAGAGAGCTCGGTGTTGGGAGATTCTTCGAGGGATTTTCAGAGGCAAACATTTCTTCTTTGCCCCCAAAGCTATGAGAATGCCTTTTCTCCAGGCTCCAAAACAGTCCCTATTGAATTGTTTTGTCACGAGAACAGTACCAGGATTGTCAGAAGGATGAAGGTAGAATGGATGAGAAGGAGGTAAAACAAAATCAGTTTGAGTGAAAGTGGGGGTGTTAGGGTCGATTTCAGAGGCGGTTGCAACATTTTCATTTTCCATGAGTGAAGAGAAAAACTAGGGCATAGGTGATAAATCTCAAAGAAGCTTGTGAAATGAAGGAAGAACAACAGAATAATTACCAAAACAACAGAAGAATTCTTCGAACAACATGAGCAATAACTGTCAACCACCAAACCAAACTCGTCATCGTTGAGTACCTCCAAGCAACCACAAATTCAGTCTTAAATTTGAAGAAAACACGCGGTAAATCACGAAATTCAATCACAATAAGCTTTTAAAAAGACTGGATTCATCATATAATTGGCTAGAATCTTCGAAAATTTGAAAATAGGAAGAAACAAGGGGATTAAGGTACTAAAAGTCGACAAATACACTGGGTCTTTGATGATAATGCTCAGATACCATGTTTGATTGCGTGAAATCAAGCAGAAAGGGTGAAGAAATTGAAAAATCAAAACTAGAGGAAGAAGGTTCCAGAGAAGAAAAATATCTGAGTCTCCAACCAGAAAGCTGAAAATACAACTTGAAGGTTATACAAGATTGGATAATAAGGGACAACAATCAATTGGGTACTATATATTATTCTACCACTTTTTTAGTATCCTCATTTGTAATCTCATCACAGAGTATGTTATAAACTCTGTGATGATCATAAAATAGTTAGTCGTGTCAAGTTCTTATTTTATGCATTCTTATTTATAAGTAAGGTTGCAAAGCCTCAATAGGATTAGCACGGTAAGGTTAGCCCGATTTGTGTTTAACAATACCGGTGCTAATGTCCCCTTATTTGTACTTTTCCTAAGTGTTTGTAATTTTCTTTCAGTTATTAATAAAAATCTAGCGCTAGGCGCTTGCCTAGTGTATTAAAAAAAAAAAGTGAAAAAAAAGAAAGCTGAAAATACATATATATAAGCCCAAAATAAATATTTGACTTAAGTACTCAACTATATAATTACAAAGCTCAACTGTACAAGGCCCAATATAAGTCCAACAAAGAGCCCCAGAGGTTACAGAGGAAATTAAAGGATATGTTGAGCAGTCCAAATTAAAATAAGAAAGGAGTTGGGGAGAAAGCTGGCGCCAGCGCTGAAACGAGAACTCTCCTGCACAAGTATTAGTACATAAGAAAAAAAGAAATTTGTTAGTTTGGGACTAAGCCATGAAATTAGATAACATTTTCTTGGCCGAAAATATGAATGATTAATTTCCTCTACTAGTTGTTTCACTTCGATATTATGTTTACACAAATTTATCTAAGCTTTGAGCATTTAAAGGATGCAATTCCTCATACTACTTTTCATTCACTGCATCATCGCTTCCCTTTCAGAAAATTTATAGAAATTATTGCAATAAATGTTTTTCTACCAACTCTTGAAGACTAAGCGAGTATGTATTTCCATAAGCATAGACTATTACTTCAAAGGCGGAAAAAAGGGTTAAATGTTTTTGTGTCTCTTTACAAACTTGTCTGTAGATTTATAACCTAACATTTTTTTTACTCATAGAAGATTTATTTTTACACATAAAAGATTGTGAATTCAAACTGCAAAACAGATCATAAATTGCGAAAGCGTAGACGAAGAAGCAAAATGTCGATTATACTAAAGACATAAATATATGTGTGATGTCTCTAAATTTTAATTTTTTAAATGAGATGGTCATATAATTAAAGAGGATATTAGAGCACGTTGAAGTCAACTCAAGTTTTTGCAATAATCTATCATCCTATAGATTTTTTCACATGTTTAAGATAAAGGTCTAATAAATAAATAAATAAAAGTCTGTCAGTGCTAATATTTATTAAGCTTTTAGATGAAATATTTACATTATTTATTAAGCTGTTAGATGAGGTGTTTAAACTGATTTACCTGGTGTCATCGCAGCGATGATGACGGGGTTGAGTGGCCGGTGCAGAAGCAGTTAAGACTTTTCTCTTCACATTCCTCGGTGGCAGAGCGTTGTCTTCGGAAATGGCCGAAAGGGACGGCCTCCAATTAGAGACGGAACCACTACACCTCGGTGGCGCAACTCTCCCTCTCCTCCGCCGTCTGTTCTTACGATTAGTAGGCGGGGCTGGGCCAGGAACAAGAGGTCCGATGTCCTCTGCTGGGGGCAAACGTGAAGAACAGCCACAGCAGGCAAATAGTTCCAGAAGGAACTTCATTTTTTTGGGGTAACAGAGTTAAAGTATTCAGATTAAGCTTGTATTTAAAGCTGCCCCTCCCCCCTCCCCCTCCCCGTTTGCTCTGCATCTCTTTCTGTATCGTGCCTGGCCCCAAGTGATTGCCAGCACTACGATAAAACTCCCGAGTTATAACACGGAACCCAAAGGGTAGTTGGTGGTCATTGTCCTTTGTCTCGCATCCTATTCTTGTCATGTATCAACTTCTACTTGGGTATTTTATTTAACTTATCCTTTCCAAGAGTTGAACTTTTTGGACACTAGCATTAAGTCACCTAAGGAAAATATATAGATAAATCTTTCTATAATAGATTCATTTATTCTAATATTTTTTAACTTGATATAGTAAAATATTATTATAAAACATATATATTATAACATAAAATAAAAATTAATTTTAAAAAAAATTTAACTTTTATCATAAGGATATTATTATAGAAATGTCTGACTGTACTTAACTATCCATAGATGTGTAATTAGTAAATTGAAAAGTGAAACTACTTACTTGCTACGAGAAGTTAATATGCGTTAATGTATAAAAACATTTGTTATGAAATAGAAGATTCTTACACTTCTATTTAAGGTGAATGTCTTTAATGTATCTAATTAAAGAGATTTTAGAGTTCTATTAGTGGTAGCTAAATCTTCCTCTCCCCTATAAATAGAGGTGCCCCCTACCATTGTAAATAATCCCTTGACACCCCTCTCAACTCACTCAATAAGAAGAACTCTCTCTACTCTTCTCTCTATTGCTATTGTTCTTGTTCTATTGTTCTTGTCTTTTGCTTTAGTTTATAACACGTTATCAGCACGAGACTCTACCGTCTCAAGTATCATTCTCGAAAATCCAAGGTATTTTCCCTCTTCCTAATTTAATTTTCGAGTATGTCTGACATTATGAAAAGAAAGTTCGTTGCCCTTGAAATTTCGGGCAAGAACTATATGACATGGGTGTTGGATGCTGAAATCCACTTAGATGCTATGGGTCTCGAAGACACCCTCAAAGATAAAGAAAAAGCATCCACCCAAGATTGTGCGAAGGCCTTGATTTTCTTGCGCCACCACCTTGACGAAGGTTTGAAGATTGAATATCTCACCGTCAAGGATCCACTCGTTTTGTGGAACAGCTTAAAGGAGAGATATGACAACCTGAAGTTGGTCACTCTGCCACAAGCACGATATGATTGGGCCCATCTGAGGCTACAGGACTTTAAGTCCGTTTCTGAATATAATTCTGCTATGTTCAGAATTACTTCTAAACTGAAGCTATGTGGAGATAACATCTCCGATTACGATATGCTTGAGAAAACGTTTACAACGTTTCATGCCTCCAATATGGTACTGCAGCAACAGTACCGAGAGAAAGGCTTTACGAAGTACTCTGAACTGATTTCTCTCTTACTAGTGGCTGAGCGAAATAATGATCTGCTCACGAGAAATCACGAAAATAGACCAACTGGGTCTACACCACTGCCTGAAGCAGATATGGTGCACTCGCATTATGCCAAACATAAAAGGGACCATGATCACGGTCATAAACGGGGTCAAAGCCAAGGACGTGGACAAGGAAGAAATTCCAAAGAAGTCCGTCACCCCCCAAAGAGAGATAACCACCGAAAGCAGAAACGGGGTCCAGAAGATCCTAAGGCAAATAGTTCAGAAACTATATGTTATCGTTGCGGTGGAAATGGGCACTGGTCTAGGATTTGCCGTACACCAAGACACTTGGTTGACCTTTATCAAGCATCTCGAAAGAGAAAAGGCCCTGAAACAAATTTTGTCTATAACGACAATGAGGATGTGGCAGACTTCTTTGAGCAACCCGATGGAAAAATAGACCACCTAATCGGCGATGGATCCGTGATGAAAGAAGATGGAGTTATTTGATTTTGTTCTACTTATTTGTATTAGTTAGTGAATAAACTAATAGTCATTAGCATTAGCTCGTATTAGTTAGTTCATGAAGCAATGTAAGCAGTAGTTCTTTAGAATATCTTCAATATGCTCAAATATCAATAAAACTTTTATTTTCCAGTGGGGGTAATCGACTAGCCTGAAAAACTAGTCGATTATCAACTATTTTCGCATTAAAGTTGAAAAACAATTGATCAACAATCGATTGTCGTTGACTAACAATCGATTGTCTTGAAACAGTGAGGTCTGGAAATTTTCAAAAATAGCCAACAATCGATTGTCTTTGTCTAACAATCGATTTTCTTGAAACAGTGAGGTCTGGAATTTTTCAAAAATCATCCACAATCGATTGTCTATGTAAAACAATCGATTGTCTATGTTCCAACAATCGATTGTGTGGGTTTAATAATCGATTGTCCTATGAAAAACGCTGAAATTTTCAAACTGCAAAGGAATTGATTATGGATAACATATCTGATTTTGTTAGCCAACTGTTAGTAGCAGATTTTGAAAATATTATGTGACACAAAAGAATTGAACTTGCTTATTCTTATGTTCCTGTATTTCTTTTGTATGTCATACCATGGAAAGTAAATTGATCGAAGGCTCCGGAAGAGCCATTGTAACTCTGCCCAAGGGCACGACGTTAATCATAGAGAATGCTATGTTCTCCTCCAATTCTATGAGAAACTTGTTGAGTTTTAAAGATGTACGCCGGAATGGCTACAATATTGAGACAATGGATGAAGATAATCTCGAATATCTCGTCCTCACTTCAAAGAATGTCTCCGGCCAAAAGAGGGTTATTGAGAAATTCCCGTCTTTATCTTGTGGCCTGTATTGGACAAGAATTAGTGCAATTGAGGCACATTCAACAGTAAATCTAAAGAATACTGAGTCCAATACATTTGTACTTTGGCATGATCGACTGGGTCACCCAGGATCAACCATGATGAGACGGATTATAGAAAGCTCATATGGGCATCCGTTAAAGAATTTCAAAATTCTTTCAAGTAATGAATATCCTTGCACTTCGTGTTATCAAGGCAAGCTGATTATCAGACCATCCCCAACAAAGGTTGGGACTGAGTCACCCCAGTTTCTGGAACGTATACAAGGGGACATTTGTGAACCTATTCACCCACCTAGTGGGTAGTTTAGGTATTTCATGGTCTTGATAGACGCATCCTGTAGATGGTCTAATGTGTGCTTGTTGCCATCACGCAACCTTGCGTTTGCAAAGTTAATGGATAATAGATGAGAATAATCTTGAATTCTTCATGAAAACGAGGCTGCCCATTTCGGTTTGGGTTCACGCCATTTTGCATGCAGCAATGCTACTTTGTCGGCTGCCCGCTTCGGCTTAGGGTCACGCCATTTCGCATGCAGCAATGCTAGTTCGTCTCTGACTGATGAATTATCACAAATATTCCCTATTGCAATTGGTTTTTGGTCATGAACCCAATATATCCCATTTAAGAAGCTTTGGATGCGCAGTATAGGTGCCTGTAGCACCGCCATCCCGCACCAAAATGGGTTTGCAAAGAAGGTTAGGAATATATGTTGAGTATGAATCGTCCTCCATTATTCGCTACCTCGAAACATTGACAGGAGATTTGTTCACTGCACTATTTGCAGACTGTCAATTTGATGAGACACTTTTCCCAAAATTAGGGGGAGAAGTCGGTGAAACCAAATGGGAAATTTTATGGAAAAATGTATCATTATCTCATCTTGATCCACATACCTCTATTTGAAAGAAAGAGGTACAAAAGACTATCCATTTGCAAAGAATAGCAAATCAAATGCCTGACGCATTTACGAACTTGAAGAGGATAACGAAATCCCACATTCACGCGGAAAATGTTCCGATCCGTATTAAAGTCCCTATTGGACAAATATCTAGTGTCATATCCAATGAGTCAAATGCACGCCAGAAGCGTGGCAGACCATTAGGTTCCAAAGATCGAAATCCTAGAAAGAGGAAAAAGAACGATCTAAATGACACTATGAAAGAATCACATGAGGACACTCATGATTTGATTAATTCCGAGATTCACGAAGAATCTATTGAGCCTGAGACTCTTGAAAATACGGAATGCAAGAATGTGAGGATCTCGAACCTCAGACTGTGGTAGTACAAAATTAATTGAGAGCTCTCGAAGAGCCAATTATTACTATGTTGGAGAAACACAATTGAGTATTGTGCTGTAGTAAGTCTCAAAGAAACTTATTCAGTTTCCAAAGTACACGCGAAAGCGATTGATAATATTGAGACTATAAATAAAGGAAGGCTTTGATTCTCCTATTACTACAACTTGTAGCGGGGTAATTTGTATATGAAAAGCTACCCGCTTTGTTCTCTAGTTTGTACTACACAAACGAAAGAATGCCACAATAAAGTGGATATCTATTGGTATATAAAGCCATGTCATAATAAACTCGAAGTTTATTGATAAGTGCACATGTCATGGTGTAAATTTGAAGTTTACCAATATTGATAATTTATGTTAGCCATCTCATTTTAAGTATGATGTGCAAATTCACATAGGTGAATATTAAAGAACTAGAAAGTTCTTTACGAATACTCTTGTATCACTTGTTCTCAGTAATGAACTGACCAACTAAAGAGTTCGGGTTGAAGCCCCTAAATTCTGGAAATATCAAAGGTGAATATGGGCCCATTCACCTGCCATGTATACCACATATGATGCATCTATGGAATGGTTACATGCGCCATTGTTATTAACCCGCAGCCTGGCAGTGCTTGCGAGGTAAATCGCTCAGTAATCTAACTTCGAGCATAGTTTCCAGATTCTCTACTCAAGACAGTTCATCTTGATAAGTTGGTTTATATTAAAGTTGGTTTAGCAAGATAATTATTGAGTGCTTCCACTTAATAGCTAAACTGTTTCTTATGAGAACTAAGTTATATATATATCGGTTTGATATAAGTTGTATACGAGAGTATATTCTCCCCTCATAAGTGGTTCAAGGTCAGGAACCAAATAATTTCATCTTATATTAAGGTGCTGTGTATATTGACATAATGCACAAAGATGATTTCCCAAAGTTGAGGAAACATGTTAGCTTTACTAACATGAGGGGGAGACATGATAAACACTTGAGAAAGTGTTACATGGGATGAATTTTCATTTGTATATGTATATCCCCGAATATCATGATATGAACCTGTAGTTCATAAAAGGGAAATGCAATTGCAACATATTGCAAAACATGCTATACGCATTTGCTGACTCAAAGAAAGTAACTAAATGGAAGAGATACAATTCAAGAAGAATTGATTCCATATGAAAGACATGAAGTTTTGAACCTATAGTTCAAATGCTTGAAAGTATAAACGTCAAAGGTATGTATAGTCAGTTTTCGATATCTTATTTGTTTAGTATCACTAATGAAAATTTGATATGCAGCTAAAGTTTATTATATGGCTTATATGACTTAACTTGAAAGATTTAAGTTGCTTGAAGCATATGCAATTCGTGGTCCTGAAGTACCACATCCTAAGTGCAATTTGTGTACATATGTATCTTGCTATAACTATAAGCATGATGGCATTGAGAATGCATCTATGGAGATATTGAAGAGTTATTCCACGACAATATATGAAGATGTTCATATCTATCAAGAATGATGATTTCAAGGTACGGAATATTTATTCAAGTCAATATGGTTGATTTGTCAAATCTCTACCAAAGATCGTTTTGAAGATGATGCACAAGATTGGAATGCAAATGCTCAAGGATATAAATTGATGTACTCATTAGGGGGAGTCAATGCGCGTTGCACTCTTTTTCCCTTACAAGGTTTTGTCCCACTGGGTTTTCCTTGCAAGGTTTTTAACGAGGCAACCAATAGGCGCATATTCAAACATGTGTACTCTTTTTCCTTACTTTAATTTTTCCCATTGGGTTTTGGTTTTAAGGTTTTATGAGGCACATCATTGAATAGACATTCAAGGGGGAGTGTTATGAAATAGAAGATTCTTACACTTCTATTTAAGGTGAATGTCTTTAATGTATCTAATTAAAGAGATTTTAGAGTTCTATTAGTGGTAGCTAAATCTTCCTCTCCCCTATAAATAGAGGTGCCCCCTACCATTGTAAATAATCCCTTGACACCCCTCTCAACTCACTCAATAAGAAGAACTCTCTCTACTCTTCTCTCTATTGCTATTGTTCTTGTTCTATTGTTCTTGTCTTTTGCTTTAGTTTATAACAAATTTTACATTCTCAATGCACAGGACTTAAACAATTTTCTTTAATTTGATCCCGTGCATTAATATGAAAAATAAAGCATCTAGATATACACCCAAAATCTATGACATATGTTGCTAAATATTTGGTCTGGGAGAATAGAAGTCAGTCGTATATGCAGCTCACTTTAAGGCAGCCGATTTCATGATATAAGACCTCTATAAGCTATTTAGAGTACCCTTAAATATTCAATGTGAACATCATATCATATGCTCTAACCATAAGAATATTTAGACACCTAACATTCAAACATGACTTCACAAGAAATGATTCCCATTATTCTAAAAAAGTTAAGTGTATGTTAAAAGTGAAAATTCTTGTCGAGAAAAGATAAAACGGGAGGTAATTAATTTATCGGTAGATGATTAGTGTGAAAATTGTAGAGAGAAACGTTGCAAAATGAGAAAATTTTAATATTTCTAAAACAAAGATTGTATCCATACAAGTTCCTATTTATACACATGTGAACCACTCCACCAATTAAAAGCTGGTACAACTAATCTAAAGCTAAGCTAACTAACTCAAATGCGTAGAACAAGAAAAATTATATAAATATCCCTAGCTAATCTACAACTAAGATATAGCACACTTGTATATAAAGATAGCTACTGATCATTACACGTGGCATAGGAGATTCATCATCTCCTAAAATTATCAAACAAAACATTAACCCATATCTCTGAGAGTATCAGCCTCACCAAATTGCTCATCTCTAACCACAACACCCCTCCTCAAGGAGGATGGAGATTGAAACCCCAACTTACCAAAAATATCACAATGCAAAGGACCCGGCAAGAATTTGGTAAAGATATCGACTAGTTACAAACGAGTAGGAACAAAAGAAAGAGACATGAGCCAAGATTGGAACTACTGCCGGACAAAACGGCAGTCAAGCTCCACATGTTTAGTGCGCTCGAGAAAGAAGGGTTTTTTGGCGATGCAAATGGCCGCCTGACTATCAAAGTGTAGCAAAACAAGCAAGGAAGGAAGAATAGACAAATTGGAGAGGAGATGAACCAACCAGGTTAATTGAGACACAACACGACACATAGATATGTACTCTGCCTCGGCGGAGGATAAATAAATAGAGGTTGTTTCTTAGATTTTTAAGAAATAGAAAGACCCCATACTGATGCAAAATGCACTGACGGAACGGTGAGTATCAGGACATAAGATGACCCAAAAGGTCATCACTTGCTTTTAATTGAATTTTGTATCTCCAAGACCTTGAAAACCTCATTTAGAATCGTCTCGATTTGCGTGCACAGTTCGACCACACCGGAAAGTTTAAATATGAAATTGTATGAAAAATAATAAAATTTGGTTATAAAATAAGTTAATTTAACCTCGGTCAATATTTTGGGTAAACGGACCCGGACCCGTGATTTGACGGTCCTGGAGGGTCCGTAGAAAAAGATAGGACTTGGACCATTTGCCCAGAATCGAATTTCGAGGCCCCAAGCCCGAGAAATAAATTTTTAAAAAAAATTATTTTCTGAAATTCTTTTAGGAAATTTGAAACGAAAATCGATTAGACTGTGATGGTATCGGGTCCTTATTTTGGTTCCGGTACCTGGTACATGTATTATATATAATATAAGATATTTTTGAAAAATTTGGTGAAAAACAGACGTCTTTTGACTTGATTCGGGCCTAAAATGCTAAAGTTGATGTTTTATAAAGTTTGAGAAAAATTCTTTGATTTTGAGATTTAATTCGTTGTTATTGAGGTTATTTTGGTAATTGGATCACACAGATTAGTTCGTATGATGTTTTTGAGTTAGTAAGTGTGTTTAGTTAGGAGCCCCAAGGGCTCGGGTGTATTTTTGATGTATTTCGAAAAGTTTTGAACTTATGAAAAGCTGCAGAAAGAGTTGTTCAGGTGCACTGATATGTTCTTCTTCGTGTTCGCGGGATGGCCCTCGCGAACGTGATATGTAAGTTATGCTGAAGGAAAATCATTCAACGTGAATGCATAGCTTAGGTCGCGAACGCGAGGCAGTGGGGGGTTATCCCTTCGCGAACGCGGTCCTGGCCATGCGAACGCGAAGTCCAAGTGGGCCTGGTCAGGGTTGGGGAAATTATCCTACGCAAACATGATCCACTAGACACGAACGCGAGGGCTCGAGGGGTTAAAGCTCCGCGAGCGCGAGCCCGTTCACGCGAACGTGAATGCTTACCCAACCTGACCCATCGTGAACGCGAGGGGTCTGTCGCGAACGCGCAGAGTGTTTTCGCCTAGTGATTTTAAAAGACCAAAAACACAAAAACTTAACACTTTCGGGATTTCATTAAAATTTCATAAACTTCTTCTTCTCCAAAGCTCTGGGGCGACTTTTGAAGCATTTCTTCACTATAATCTCTTGGGTAAGTAATCTTTAACTTATTTTCTTCCATTTTCATTAACACCCACTAGATTTCTAGGCCTAAAACATTAGATTAAGGATAGAAAATCGGGAATTTTGCTAGAATTAGGGCTTTTTGATTAATTGTGATTTAGACCTCGTTTCGGGTCGGATTTGAAAAAAAAGTTATATATTTGGGCTCGTGAGTGAATGGGAAATCGGGGTTTGGTCCGAACCTCATGTTTTGACCAAACGGGCCCGGGGTCAATTTTTGGATTTTTGGGAAGAATATATAGAAAGCTATAATTAGGCATTGGATTCGAATTGTTTAGAATTTATTGATATTATGAAGTCGATTGTGTATAGATACAATTGATATGTAGACGAATTCGAGTGGAAAGCCGGTAATTGAGGATTGAGTTGGCCATGAAAGTTTGAGGTAAGTATCGGGTCTAACCTTAGCTTGAGGGATTAGGGGTTGTCCTATTTATGAATTGCTTCTTGTTGAGTACGACGTATAGGCATGGTATCGAGTATCTATATGTTCATGTCGAACATGACCGTGAGTCTTAAATTGATAGTTGTTGTGTTCTTAAATGTTACTACGGATGCTTTAATTGATGACTCTCGATATGGAGCAAAGATTTAGTTTATTCTCGTGGATTTTATTTACGAATGAGTATTGGTATTAATTGAGTTGAGTAGAAGTTGAGTTAGAATTGGTTATAGCTGATTCTCCATTGCCAGAATTTTTGTTTCGATATTGTTGCTCCATTTCCGGAAAGTTATTATATTGACTTTGTTCCCTTAAGGGAAATGATTATATTGCTTTTGTTCCCTTGCAGGGATTCCTTGTGATTTTTAGTTGGCTTGTAAATGGAAGCGGGTGGTACGCCTACCACAAAATATGCTAAAATGGGAACTGGTGGTAAACCTACCACGAGATATAATGAAATGGGAGAGGGTGATATGTCTACCACAAGATATGATAAAATGGGAGTGTATGGTATGCCTACAACGAGATTTGATGAAATGGGAGCAGGTGGTACGCCTACACAGAGACTTAATGCAATGGGAGTGGGTGGTACGCCTAACACAAGATATAATGAAATGGGAATAGGTGGTATGACTACCACAAGAGTTAATAAAACGGGAGCGTGTGATATGCCTACCACAAGAAATGAGAAATGAGATCAGATTTCACGCCTGCAATAAGATGTGAACCAAAAATGAAATTTGCCTTTTTTCATATCCTTATTAGAAGTTAAATTTTGGTTTCCTTAATTCTCTTGAGATTCTATTTTATCTGTTATTCCCCGAAGCATATTTCCCCTTTCCAGCTTTAATTGTTGTTCCTGTTCATTTTCTCGCTATATATATATATATATATATATATATATATATATATATATATATATATATATATATATATATATATATATATATATATATATATATATATATATATATATATATATATATATATATATATATATATATCACTGCACATATTTATCTGGTATCTGGTCCTAGTCTCGTCACTACCTCGCCGGGGTACGGCCAGTCACTTATCAATACATGGGATCTGTTGTGCTGATACTACACTCTACACTCTGTGCAGATACGGGAGCAGTACTTGGTCAGCAGAAATAGCTCGGGAGCTAGCCTTCAGTCTACCGAGATCTTGAGGTAGTCCTACAGGCGTCCGTAGACCAGACATCTCTTCTATCTATTTAGATGTTCTATTTTCTTTTGTATCCGAGACAGACTATGTTCCTTCTTTCAGACAATTATATGTAGTGATCATAGATAGTCCATGGATGTTGTGACATCAGTTTCTAGGTAGAGACATGTGTTGGTTTGCGAGACATTTTGGTTTTATATTTATTTAAGTCTTTCGCTTAAATCTCATATTCCGATGTTATTTAAATGTGTGTTACTTTTTAATGTAATTGGTAAGAAGATTTAAAATAAAATAGTTAATAATTTACTAAGTTCATGGCTTGACTAGCTTCTAGAGTAGGCGGCAGAACGACCCCCGAGGGTGGGAATTCTGGATCGTGACAATGAGCTCCAGTCAGAATCGGAGAAAGCAAGAAGGCAAAAAGAAGGAGAAGAAGTCATAAAGAGCCCCAAACCAGGATCTTTGAGAAGATATCAGATGCAGTGTTTGGCAGTATCCAAGTGAGGGAATCTAGGGTCTTGCATGAACTGAGAAAGATATTGCACAGCGAAAGAAAGGTCTGGCGAGTGTGGGTCAAGAAATTGAGTTTTCCAAGAAGACGACAGTGAAGAGAAGGATCAGGGATAAGATTCCCCCACCAGCAAACAACCTGCAAGTAGGATCTAGAGGAGAAGAAACAGGTCGGTCAGCAAGACAGTCAAATTCGGAGAGTAACTGAAGGGTGAATTTGTGCTGACTGAGAATCAGACCTTGAGGCTCCCTAAGGACTTCTATGCCAAGAAAAAAAGGTAAGTCACCCAGATCCTTTATTTGAATCACGGCATGTAAGAATATTTTTAATTCAGTTAGCTCATCCACATTATTTCCAGTCAATAGAATGTCATCGACATAAATAGCCACAATAGATACAGATTCACCACTGCGCTTATAGAACAAAGAGTAGTCATTGAGAAGTGAGTGAAGCCCTTAAAATTCAAGGCATCTATCATCTTAGCATACCACTGACGAGATCCGAACGCAGACCATATAGATATTTATTTAGATAACAAACTAGGTGATGAGAGAGAGTAGAACCTATTGGAAATTTCATATAAACCTCCTCATTGAGGTCACCATGTAGAAACGCATTATTAACATCCAACTGATAGAGACCCCAACCATTCTTCATAGCAAAGCCAAAATACATCGAATAGTAGTTATTTTAACAACATGGGAAATGTCTTAGTGAAGTCAATGCCCTCCCTTTGAGTGTCCGCTCTAATTATTAGTCGAGCCTTATGCATCTCAACAGAACCATCAGATTTAAGTTTGGCCTTATACACCCACTTACAAAGAAGAGCTTTTCCTATAAAGAGAGGTACCACTTCTCATGTATCATTGGCAAGCAAGGCATCTAGTTCTTTGGCCATGACATCCTATTAGAGAGGATGCTGAGCAGCCTGTGAGTATGATACAAGCTCTTGGATGTGAGAAATAAACTGAAAAACATGTTGATTGGAAGTAGAAAAAGTATAAAAAAAGGGGAGCAGTGGTGATAGGGGAGAGTAAAGAGGGAGAAGAAACATTAGTGAGGTTAATAGCATTGCATATAAAATCTAAGAGATAAGCAGGGGTCATATGGTATCTTAGGGAACTGCACAATGCAATAGGAGGTGGGGGATCATAGGATAAGGGAGAATAGGAAGAAGGAGAGAGGGGAGAATAAGAAAAACGAGTAGGACTGGGAGGAGGAAGTATAGAAGAAGAAGAAGAAGAAGAAGAAGAAGAAGAAGAAGAAGAAGAAGAAGAAGAAGAAGAAGAAGAAGAAGAAGAAGAAGAAGAAGAAGAAGAAGAAGAAGAAGAAGAAGTAACACTAGGAGAAGAAGGAGAAGAAGGAGAAGGGGAAAGTGGAGAAGTAGAAGGAGAATCCAAAACAGAAGGAACAAGAATTGGATTAGAGGAGAAATCTATCGGAGGAACAATAGAAGAAAGAGGAGAGGAAGAAGGAAAAGGAGAAGTCATCAGAGAAAAGGGAAAATGGACTCATGGAAGATAACAATTCTAGAAACAAACAAGTACCGAGTAGTGAGGTTAAGTAATTTGTACCCCTTTTTTTCCAAAAAGGTAGCCAAGAAAGAGTGACCCTGGGATCAACTTTACTTCTGTGTTGAGACAAAATAGAGGGAAAGCATAGGCAACCAAAATATTTAAGTGATGTATAGTCAGGTAGTGTGCCAAATAATACTTCATAATGGGACTTATATCGGAGCAATTTAGTAGGGTATCTATTTATCAAGTAGGTGGTAGTGAGTAAACAATCTCCCTAGTAAACTAGCGGTACTTTGGAGTGAAACAAAAGTGATTTACAAGTCTCAAGAAGATGTTTATGTTTCCTTTCAACAATCCCATTTTGTTGGGTGTGACAACACAAGAGGTCTGGTGAATTATCTATTTATCATTAATGTAGTCTTGGACTGTAGAACTGCCCCTAGCTCAAGGGCATTATTAGATATAATAATGTTTACTTTAGTAGAGAATTACCTTTCCACCATAGAAATAAAAGAGGTTAAAACAGTAAAGGCATTACCCTTAGTACTCAGTAAGTAGGTCGAGGCACTCCTACTAATTATGAAGTACTTGAAACCATAATGAGCTGTTGTGGTATAAAAACCCCAGGTATCAATATGTATAACTTCAAAAATATGAGAACTAGAGGTAGTCCTAAAACAAAAAGGCAATTTATGTTGTCTTGACATGGAACAGATAGTACAAGGGAATGCATCAGGAATAAGAGCTGTTTTAGGTATAAAAAAAATATTTTTCATACTAGAAAGAGGCACATACCCAAGTCTTACATGCCATAATTTGTGACAGGATTTAGCAGGATTACAAACATTAGTAGAACAACCAGACAAAGAATTAGCAATGAGCTAAGTACAATTATTTGAAATGGTTGACACTAGTTTGCTTTGGTGTAGAGAATCATCATGAGAATGGAAGAAGTGAAGAAGATAGAGTCCACTCTTACTCTACCAGGAGTCAGATGCCTCTTTTAGGAAAGGCCCTGCAACACATAGGAAGTAGCACCCAACATGAGAAGGTTATTGAACTGTAAGCAAAATTTCTATATGGAGATCGGATTGAATTTGAAACTTAGCTCTAGTAAAACTTTATTTAGAGTTAATTCTGGGTGAATAGGACCTTTCCCTGCATGTGTAACTTTGATCCTATAGGAGTTAGGTATATTAACATAGACGGGCTGTGATAGAGGTTCAACATTAAGTAGAATAGAAGTATAAAAAGTCATGTGTTCTGAGGTTTTAGAATATAGGATCCAAAAATATGTTTTAGATATGATGACTAAGAGAGAAGATAAGTGTATACCAGCACAATTAGTTGTTGCATTGGTCTCAGAACTAGAACGTCCCTGCTGTCCAAATTTAACCTGTTATAGTAACTTCATTAGCTGAGTGAGTTGTTCTTTCTTAATCCATATACTGATATCACTAGTCTGTGATTGAGTATCTTCCTGAGTACTAGTTTGCATTCTTATGTGCATGATTATTGAAAGGTCTAGGTCTATTGTTTTTGAAGTGGAGGGGATAGCCATGAATCTTGTAGTATTTCTCAATGGTATGTCTTTGTTTCTTACAATATCTACAAATGAGATTGGTAAAATTATTTCTCTTGTAAACATGATGTTGAGTCTGATTATTTTTAAGTCCATTAGCTGAATTTCCTTGATTATTGTTAAACCTGTATTGTCCTTCACTGGCATTTTGCCCAGTAACAATAAGCGAATTTGAATCACTGGGATAATTCCCCAATGGTTGTATACTTCTGTACCTTTCCTCTTGCAATAGAAGAAAGTAAGCTCTATCAATATCTGGTGAAGTATTCATCATCATTATGTTTCTTCTACAGATTGTGCATGACTCATTTAGTCCCATTAAGAATTGAACTAACTTTTATCTCTTTTCAAGTGCATTTTTTTCTCCAATGCTCAACATGTACACTTTGCACAACTGCACAAAACCCTAGCATCAAGTAGCTCAATTTCATCCCAAATTACTTTCAAATTATTGAAATATGTTGCAATGTCATTTGATCCTTGTACAGTTTCTACTAGTTGTTTTTGCAGTTCAAATAGTTGTGCCAGATTCGATTTGTCCATATCTCTTCTCAAGTTATTTCCATAAATCGTGTGCAAATTTAGAGTGGATCGCACTAGATCTAATTTCTCTTATAAGTGAATTCAACAACCAAGCAAAAACTATGTTGTCACAACGAGTCCAGAGGCTAAAAATAGTAGAATTCTCATTTGGTTTTTGCGAAGTTTCATCAATAAAGCCAAGCTTATTCTTAGCAGATAGTGATACTAATATAGATTTTCTCCATGAGCCATGTCTAGTTCCATCAAAAGCACTGAAGACCAATGTTATACCTGTTGAATCTGAAGCATGAAGGTAATATCGGTGAAGATGATCGATCTTCTCCATTGTACCAGAACTAGAATGTCCAGAAGTTGGAGCATCTTCCTCCAGAACCATGACCGAATTGCTGAGTTTTGGAAACCTGACGAAGAACCTGAGTTGTCTGTATTCTAGAAGAATCTAGACAAAAGGAGCATGTGCTCTGATACCATGTGAAAATTGTAGAGAGAGAATTATTGCAAAATGAGAAAATTGTATTATTTCCAAAACAAACAGTGTATACGTACAAGTTCCTATTTATACACATGTGAACCACTCCATCAATTAACAGCTGGTATAACAAATCTACAGCTAATCTAACTAACTCAAATGTGTAGAACAAGAAAAATTACAAAAATATCCCTAGCAAATATAAGACTAAAATATAGTACATGTGTGTTTAGACGGATGTCGATCATTACATCCCAATTGCGAATCCGTTCCCCACTACCCAGGTTCAAGAACTTGCTCTATTTAATTCAATATGCAATCTAAAGTTTCCACTTTCAAGTTCAACTAAAGATTCGTAGATAGTACTACAATGTTAGCTACTCAGCAAAATAACTAAAATCAGAATTAAATAATTAACCCAATATGATAAACCGACTTCGTCGAATCAAACTTCAAACAACAGCATTCATGTTTTACCCATGACCCTAGAACAATGAGTTCTAGCCACTTATACTATTGTTCAACATAATCAGATTCAATATCATCACAATTGGCTAAAACAAAGAGTAGAAAAGAAGATTTGATGATCCAAAAATCTCCTTGCCTTTTGCCTCTCTAATCCTTAGAAAACCTTATGAAAAACCTTGATAATTTGACCTTGGGTGAGCTTGACTTTATATAGGTTAAGTGGACTTTTCCCCAGATTTCCATATTTTCCCCTGACTTTGCCTCACGTTTTCCCAGACATGTGCGGGCGTGCGTTGGGCCGCGCACCTGGCCGCGCATGTCCCCTGCTCTCTGTCATGGACGCGCAACTCGTGCGTGAGCACGCATACCCAGGTATTTAACTTCCTTATTTTCTTGAGTTCTCTTCGATCCCATTTAGTCCCGAGGGGTCTCAATTGCTCCCGAATGATTCCAATCAATGTTATCTTGCACAAATTAGGCTCCTTAGCCTGCAATGAGTATGA
The DNA here is from genome assembly GCA_034376525.1 of Nicotiana benthamiana. NCBI lineage: Eukaryota > Viridiplantae > Streptophyta > Magnoliopsida > Solanales > Solanaceae > Nicotiana > Nicotiana benthamiana. Next base: position 36,568,187 of record CM067337.1, on the reverse strand, counting down.
TTCATTATTAGATCCCATCTTTCATCAATTAATCATAGTATACGATCGGAATATAATCAAGCGGAGGCATAAATAATGGCTAAATCACCTAGATTTCGCATATTATCAACACCTCACACTTAATCATTGCTAGCCCTCAAGCAATCACACTATTCTCTCTAGACAACACGCCACTCAACCATTCCCTTTAGCACATTCCACCTAGGACAATAAACATACGTTGCGCCTAGCCGTGAACATTCCTAGCCTCATAGCTAACTCTCACGAGCCACGTAATGTTTACACTTCCTCAAAGCACTCTACACAGAAGTTAAGACTTTCTTTTTCATCACGAATCATATGCCCTCACAATTATATCACACAACTGAATTTTTGCACACAATCGAACCAACACTCACATACATCAATAGAAGCGCTCACTCTCACAAATAAAGTCACATGCATGCAACGAGTACCATAGGCTTGCTTTTAATGCAAATCTCTACTAATGTAGGTTAGCTCGGCTCAAAATCAATCAGGACTTGTTATGGTTGTAATGTGGGCTAAAGGACGGGTAGGTTAGCTTGGATCAAAATTAACCAAGACTTGCTATAGACATTTCAAGCACTCAAGTCAGTGAGAAACATACAAATTAAGGCGCTTTTAGTGAGATTTAACAATGAGATCTAAGCATTACACTCTAGGATTTATGGTGTTCAAGTGTATCAACGCTCAGGGTTCTCTTTCAATTCATAGCTCACAGCCCACTATCCTAATCTACAAAAAAATAAAAAACTGCCTATGCCTGGTTCAAGCTAAACCCTTGGAATATAACCACGGCCTAAAGAAAAACCAAGGGGGATTTGTTACATTACCTAAAAGAAAAAATAAAAAAAATCTTTTTGTTGTTTTCTTTAGAATTATTTCCCTCAAGAAAATTGTCTAACGAATCCGTCATCAGGAAGAGTCTACATATTTTTTTTTCGTCGACTTATTTCCCTCAAGAACCCCGTCGAAAGGGACCCGTCATAGGGCCAAGCCGTCTATCTAGACTATTTGACAACTTACTCAATCACTACTTCACCCAAAGAAGACAAAAAAAATAATTCAATGTCACTAAGCAAACAACAACAACAACAACAACTACCCAGTATATTCCCACCAGGTGGGGTCTGGGGAGGGTAATATGTAGACGAGCCTTACCCCTGCCCGAAAAGGCAGAGAGGCTGTTTCTAGTCGACCCTCGGAACATACAATTAGGAAATTCCTCCACCCCACACTTAAAGGGTACGCCAAGCCCTTATGGCGTAAAATTGAATGAAAGAATAATGGGGTTAAGGAACTTCCCTGAAACGTCACTCTTAGTCTGAGACAGTTGCGGGGTTCATGTTGCACGCGCGCCCCAGGGCTTGTAACCAGCCAATGATTTTCTTCTCTGACTTTTTCTGCCGGTCTGCTAGCACATCCACACGGGTGCCCAATTCATTCATAGAGTTCAACAACCCAGCCATCTCTTGTTCTATGTCAATAAGCCAAGACACCCGGGATGTGCCTGAGTGTGTTGCTGTCTCAGAGGGCCCTGCAGCTGCCACATTTTGTTCAGGGGCTTGGGAGGGAACTCCCTCATCATCCTCATCATCCTCGTCGTCCGATCTAGCTTCTGCTATCACCACTACCTCCAGCTTCTTTCTTGTGGTCACTTTATATGCCCGAAACTTGTCTTCCTTTTTCACCAGTCCATCCACTGCTTTGTTTTCGGGCACATTGGCTAACTGCACAGATGAGTCACTAAAGAAGGGAAAAAGAAAACATACCTTCTCACTTGGCTGGGGATAAACTTCTTATCGTAGATAACATTGGCCACATCAAAGTCATAACCATTCGTAAAGCACCAAATAAACGCAGCACGAGGCCCATTGACATCCGTCGTGTTGAGTGACGGGATGAGGCGGTTGTTTATGATGTATAACCAACATTATGCTTTATAAGTGAGGGCCACGGAATGGAATTTCTTTCCACTAGGCAACCAGACCACCTCTGTGCCAGGGACACAGATAGTTTCAAAGAATCGTGCCCACTTTTCAGGCGTTGGAGACATAGAAATCATCATAAAGCCCAGGTGGGGCGGGAAAATGATAAGCTGCTCGAATTTCCTCAATAGACGCATTCACCGCCCGGCGACGGGCTGTAACTACTCCATCGTCGTGCTCAGGAATGTTAGCATAGAATTCCTGCACAACCATGAGATTGGCTTCGACGGGTTCAATTAAGAACGTTTGCAGCCCCCTCTGCATCAACTCCTCATATACTCGAGGGCACCCAACCTGAATTCTTGGAATGTCGTCACCCCTTTCGGGAATTGGCTTCCTACGAGCATTCTCTGCAAATCGAGCCTGAGCATTGGGTGAGCAAATTTGGTAGCATCATAGGTGGATGCCGATGCATCTCCTCGTGATCGAGATGAAACTGCTTGGTTGCTTGAGGAAGCACCTTTAGCACGTCGTTCCTTGATGGAGGCATATTATCTGCAAAACAACAACAATTTAGCATAATCCAATCTCCGGTTAGTGAAGCGATGTGGCTACTCAGACTTCACACGCATCTCTGGCCTCAATTGACTTGTTCATGGTGGTTGGGGCATTCCCACAAACACCTTGTGAGCATGAGGCCTTCACTATTCTTTTCAAGGTTATTTGGAACAAGCATCCCCCAAATACACTCCCCAACATTACCAATCAATGGGTTTTCACCCCACACTTATCATGGACTAACTTCTCAACATATACCACCCAAAGGCTTCACTTAAAACTGACACCCAAAACTACCCAAAGTGACACCTAAAATCTGAAATTAAAAGAAAAAAAAGAGAAAAACTACTCTAAAAAATTAACAAGGAAAACGACAAGACTAGGGAATTACCAGAGAAGAATGAGCGGAGAAGAAGGTGGTTGGCGGAGGTCTTGGTGGTGGCAGCAGGGGGGTCGATTTTTTCGTTGGGGGAAGGGTTTGATGTTTGGGTGTGTGGTTGGAGGATTTTGGGGTGAAAGTGATGGAAGAGTAGAGGTTTTGGAAGGGGGGGGGGGGGGGTTAAATGTGTCTTTTCCTTATTCTAAAACTTAAAAAAGAAAAACAAAAATAAAACTAAAAAAAATTAATAAAAAAAGAAACTAAAAAAAAAAAGAAAACAAAAACGCCGTAAATCTCACTGGGCATGCGTGGCCACATGCGCGCCCGCGCATGTAAATGCGCGACCCATCTAGGGAGTGCGCCATATGCGCGCCCGCGCACCCAGGCATTTCTGACCCCCTCTTTTTTTTGATTGATTTAACTAGATACATACAACATACAATATTTTAATGGGTTTCCTCCTATCCATCACCTGATTTAATGGCGTTGGACGATTCAACATGTTCTCACGCATCCTTCAATTCCACTGAGGTCTTGTGACGCACCAAATTACCACCCCCAATAATGTTTAATCCGTTGCCCGTTAACCAGAAAGGTGCCAGTTGCATTCATATCTCTTAGTTCCACTACTCCGTGAGGCTTCACACTAATTACAACAAAAGGACCAGACCAGTGAGATTTAAGCTTTCCAGGGAAAAGCTTCAACCTCGAATTGAACAACAAAACTTCCTGGCCTGGCTCGAATTCGCGATGCTGAATGTGCTTATCATGGCACCTCTTAGTCTTCTCTTTGTATAATTTGACATTCTCATATGCATGTAATCAAAAGTCCTCGAGCTTATCAAGTTGCAGCAACCTTTTCTCTCTAGCTAAATGAGTATCCATGTTCAACTTCTTTATTTCCTAATAGGCCTTGTGCTCAAGTTCGACGGAGACATGCCTTCCCAAACGCGAATATATACGGAGAAGCACCTATTGGAGTTTTGCATGCTGTGCAATATGCCCACAATGCGTCATCTAACTTTTCGGCCCAATCTTTTCTATTTGCACTCACCGTTTTCTCAAGTATTTGTTTGACTTCTCTATTCGACACCTCCGCTTGACCACTTGTCTGAGGATGATAGGCAGTGGATGTTGGAAACACGTTCTCAATGCGATATACTAAACGGGTATTCTTTTGTAGGTTTTGATGAATGACAAACAAAGAAAAAATTGATATATGACGGAGTTCAAGTACAAGAGCACAAATGTTGAGATTGAAGCTCAAGACGTTGTTTTTAATTGTTATTATTGAGTTATTCTTAAATGTGATCTTGATCCTATAACTTGACTCCATAACATGGCTTCTCTCATAAAACTATTTTCCAAAATCATGCATACTAATTTCTGTATCAAATAATTTCAAATGATCCATATTTACATTAGACAAAATGTTTTCTAAACATGCCTCAAAAATCTGGGCTAAAATAATCGATTATGAACTTATGATAATCGATTGTTTCTGAGCCAAGACTGCATGACAATCGATTATGAATTAATGGTAATCGATTGTGAGTAAGACAGTGAACATCAGGTTTTTCCAAATTTGCATGATAATCGATTGTGATCAAATGCCAATCGATTGGTGTTGAGGTAAAGTTTTTCAATACTCAAAATAATCGATTATGAACTAATGGTAATCGATTATGTTGAGTCAATGTCTTTCAGTGATTTTAAATTTAATTAAGTAATCGATTATGTCTTTAGATAATCGATTATCACTGAGACAGTAAGTTTCATGATTTTCAGAAAATAATAAGTAATCAATTGTTGCAAAGGACAATCGATTGTTGAAGCTGACCGTTGTCAAATGATTTTCAAATACCTCAACGTAATCGATTATTGGTTTTCATATAATCGATGTTTTGCTTAAAATCTGGAAATGATTTTTAGAACGTTGCTGAGGTAATCGATTATAGATTTTATATAATCGATGTTTTGCTTAAAATCCGGAAATGATTTTTAGAACGTTGCCAATATAATCGATTATGGATTTGGTGTAATCGATTATCTGTTTTTGAATTTTGCCAGTAGTCGATTATGGATTGTAAGTAATCGATTATGAAGCGTAAAATCTGGGATTGATTTTTGATCTGACTGGCAGATAATCGATTGTTCGGTCTTGACAATCGATTATCACTGAGTAAATTCAGCAATTCTTAATTGGCAATTAGACAACGGTAAGACCAAGTTTTGCATCTATAAATACAGCTTCAACTCAGTGTTTTAAACACAACAACATACACTAACTGATCATTACATTGCTTTAAGCTTTCATTCAATTGTTCATCATTTTCTACTCATTTCATAAAGCTTTTGAGAGCCATATTATTGTTCAAAGTTGTTGTGATCTTGAGCGTATTATTTTACTCATATCTACTCATCAAGGAGTACCTTTGTTAAGTGAGTGTTCAAGTATTTCAAATACTTGTAAGAGAATTTTGATTCTCTTGTGTTGAGGAACTTGTGCTTCCTCTGTTGAAGTCTTTGGGATTGTATCCCCGAGCAAGTGAAGTCTTTGGGATTGTATCCCCGAGCAAGTGAAGTCTTTGGGATTGTATTCCCGAGCAAGTGAAGTCTTTGGGATTGTATCCCCGAGCAAGTGAAGTCTTTGGGATTGTATCCCCGAGCAAGTGAAGTCTTTGAGGTGAGGAACCTCCGAGCAAGTGAAGTCTTTGGGATTGTATCCCCGAGCAAGTGAAGTCTTTGAGATTGTATCTCCGAGCAACTGTAAAGGTTTGTTAAGCACCCGTAAGCTTAACAAGTTAGTAGAAAATCTCGAGAGAGTCTCTCGAGGACTGGACTAACCACTGTTGTGGCCAACCAGGATATATCCTTGTGTAAGTTATTTTTATTGCACTTATTTACTTCCTGTAAAATTTAAATTCCGCAAGAAAACGCTAAATTTCATTAAAACGCTATTCACCCCCCCCCCCTCTAGCGTTAAGCGTTATTTCTAACAATTGGTATCAGAGCCCAACTCTCTGAAAAACTTAACAGCTTGAGAGAACCATCCATGGCTTCTACTCTAGATTCTTTTGCAGGAATTGAAGAAGGACAATGCCCTACACGACCTCCTCTATTCAATGGCACAAATTACTCATACTGGAAGGAGAGGATGGAAATCTTCATTCGGTCAAACTGTCCCTACATTTGGAAGGTGTACACAAAGGGAAATGAAATTCCAGTCAAGAAAGTGGAAAGCGAATGGATTCCCAAATCCGAAGAGGAGTACACCACAGAGAACAATAGAATGATTCAAAATAATTATAAAGCTGTAAATTTATTGTGTTGTGCTATTAACGCTAACGATTACAGGAAACTTTCATGTTGCAAAACAGCAAAAGAAATGTGGGACAAATTAGAAGTCACTTATGAAGGGACTGACCAGGTAAGAGAAGCAAAAGTTGATTTTCTTACTCATGCTTACGAATTGTTTCATATGAAGGAAGGAGAAAAAGTAGATGCGATGTTTGAGCGCTTTTCAACAATAGTAAATGATCTACACGTCCTCAAGAAGACGTTCACGGATAGAGAACTTGTTCGAAAAGTTCTTAGAAGCCTCACACCGGCATGGCGATCCAAAGCCGATGCTATCCAAGAATCAATTGGAGTCTCAAACGTCACCATCGACGCACTAAGAGGTAATCTTAAAACCTATGAATCTACTATTCTTAACCCGTTTGTTGATGATCAAAGAAGGCAAAAGATTGCTCTAAAAGCGAGCACAAGCCAACCAAAGATTGAAGAGGAAGAAGACAACGAGTTTGGATTAGTTATTAAAAGATTCCAAAAGTTTATGCACAAGGAATATGAGCACAAAGGGAAAAAACAAGGTGAGCAAACAAAATGCTATGAATGTGGAGAAACTGGACACATCAAAACAAATTGCCCAAACATCAAAAAGGAGAAGAAATCCTTTAAAAAGCAACGGGCATATATCTCATGGGGAGGCGACTCCGGAGATGAATCAAGTGAAGAAGAAAACGACGAAGCTGCAAACCTTTGTCTCATGGTACAAGAAGAAAACCAAAATGAGGTACGTCAAATTTCGTCTGAAAACTTTTCACTTGATGAAATGCGTAATGCTTTTGATGAGTTATATACTGAATTTTTTAAAGGCTTCAAAAACTATCACTAGCTTAAGAGAAAACGCTTCTCTAAAAGAAACGGATTTTCAAAAACAGATTTCTTTAAAAGAAAATGAATTAGAAAAACTGGTTTTGGAAAATGAGAAGCTACACGAACAAAACAAGTTTTATGGAAAGAGAAGTGCCGACAAACCTGAAAGTTCTACTAAAGGTTGTGTTTCTTGTGTGATCCTTAAGAATGAAGTAGGTAGACTTAAAGGCACACTAGATAAGTTTAATTCCTCGCATAAAAACTTGAATGTTGTGCTTGATAACCTAAAATCAACTAAGCACGGAATAGGTTTTAAAAATGAAGAAAAGGTTGATGCTAAACCTCAAAAACCTAGAGCTCAACCTAGGAACAACAACAAAAATGTGTATCCTAGAAATAGCTATCCTAGAACAAATTTGCATGCTAGACCAAGAAATGACCCTCCGCCTAGAAATAGTCACCATAGACATGATGCATATTTTAGGCAAAATTGTGAACCTCCTAGAAGACCCCAAAATGGTCCTCAACCTAGATATCATCACTCCAGAAACACTACCCATCCTAGAGATCAAAGTAGGAGAAATGATAGCGTTCAAAATAAGGTAAGCAACCTTCATTCATCTAGCTACTATGAACCTAGACGAATGCATAATCCGAATGTGACATGTCATTATTGTAGACGCATTGGTCATATTGCTCCCGCATGTTTTACTCGTCATAGACATGCTACTCAAACATATTATTACAATATGTCTAACCCTCAAGGACCCAAGATGGCATGGGTACCCAAAGAAAATTAATTTGTTTTGTAGGTATGCTTGAAGGGATCAAGCGTACTATGGTACCTTGATAGTGGATGCTCCAAACACATGACGGGAGATGAATCCAAATCCCTTCAACTAGAGCACAAAAGAAGGAGGAAGCGTCATTTTTGGAAACAATCATATTCAGATCGGTTGATATTTTAAGCAATTTGAAAAACAAAATACAAGAAAAGGCATCGAAGGAAATCAATTGTGGAACAATCAACGGAAGAAGCTTCACATTTGGGGAGTGAGACAAAAGAACAAAATGAATGAAGGACGATCAAAGATCACCCTCTTGATCAGGTAATTGGCGACGTCGGAGGAAAGGTAAGTACCCGAAACTCTCTTAAGAACACTCTAGGAGACAAGTCTTAAGAGTTCACGATATCACTTGATAACACTAGTGTAATTTGTTCACGTCACTATAAATTACTGACTTGAGCGTCGGAGACGTTTAATTCCATTTTGCAGGTACTTCCCCAAAGATAAGATAAATTATGAAGTCTTAGCACACCGCAATCAATTATCCCAAGAAAATAATCGATTATCTACTGTGCAGTACATCGATTATCAGTATCAATAATCGATCGTTTCGACTGATTAGTTTTATTATGCAAATGTGTTTAATTTGTTAACTCCTTATATTGCACAGTCGATTTCCGTCTCAGTCATTCAGCAATACTTTTCCAGACAATCGATTATTCCTTCCTATAATCGATTAGTTGTCATATTCAGAAATTCTCCGAGTTTTCTGTATCAACCATATTTCAATAATAATCGATTACCAATATTGACAATCGATTATTTCCTGTTTAAACCTTGTTACCGTTTGGCTCCAACATCGATTACTGTCAGGACATAAATGCTCCATAATCGATTATTTTGTGTTGATAATCGATTATCTCATTCAAATTTTTTTACCGTTTGTCTCTTAAATCGATTTGTCAGTTTCAAAATTCAATCCAACAGTAAATACAATCGATTATCTCTGCCAAATAATCGATTATCTAACGGTCAGCAAATTTATTTCTTACCGTTTTTTACTGTTCCAACTTTCAATTTTCAGCAGGTATCTTTAGTAAATGGCTGATCACTCCTTCTCCTATAAATAGCCCTCATATAGGATCATTCTCACTCACTCAAGCACCATTTCTAAAAATCAAAGGTCAATTCCTTGCATCTTAGTCTCAAAAATTCAGCAGTAAAAATTTTCCAATATGTCTGGACGCTCATCCAAACGTTCTCGTTCCAGGCAAGGTGCCTCAGCCTCAACAGTCCCTCCTCCTCTAAACTTCCCATATGAAGACGGGTCCGTTTTGTTCTTCGAAACTCAAGCTGAACTTTCTAGGTTTCTCTCCAAGTTTGAGAAGCGATTTATTCTTCCTCCTCGCTTCTCAACAAGCAAGCTCCTTGAACCTTTCGCCCCTGCCGCCAACATGCTCAAAGAGTGTCAACTCTATGATTTCTTGCTCCTTACCCATCCTCATATTAACACAACCTTAGTTGAAGCATTCTATTCAAATCTTCACAAAGATGAAGATGGTGAGGTGGTCACCTCCATCAATGGCATTCACATTCTCCTCTCTGACAAGAACCTTCACACCATCGCCCGCATTCCAAACGATGGTGAAGATCTTATCCGATATATTAATGAGGCCGGCTCTCTCTTTGATGAATCCATTTTTTTTCGCCAAGCCGGAATCTCTTATGATCAAGCTTCTTCTCGTCGTCCTACCATCTCGGGCATGGACCCAAATTATCGATTTCTCCTCTACTTCATCACCCGTGTCCTAAGACCTCGTAGGCACAATCATACCACCATATCCCAAGAGGACTCCAAGCTCTTACATGCAATTGTCACTGGAGCCAAGATCAATTGGTGTCGGCTCATTAAAATGCACATGCTCGATGCCGTCGCCGATAACATGCCCCTTCCTTATTCTCTCCTCATCATGAAGTTTCTAGAAGCATCCGGATTTGTCACTGAAAATGGTCCTCTCAAAAGGAGTACCAAAATCTGGGAAATCTCGGAATCATCCTTCCATCATGATGGTGATCATGCTCCAGCTCCTCCTCCTACCCGTCCTGCCCGTCGTGCTCGTCCATCTCAGGAGCCCACTCTCCAAACTATATCCGACCAGCTCTCTCAGTTGACACACGAGATCCATGGTTATTTTGACCATGTCCATTATCCCTATGCGGGTCTCGTTCCCTTTGAAGCTGCGCCGAATGACGAGGCGGATCGTGACGGAGATAATTGATATTGTATTTTTTATTGTTGGATGTCCCTCTGCTGTACCCCTTTAATTTTCAATAAATAAACCTTCTTTTATTTCGTCTTTGTGTATCTTTCCTTACTATTTTTTGCTAATGGCAAAAGGGGGAAGATAACGGGATAACGGGTATGCACCACATCTACATTGCGCACCACCTCTAAATTGCTTAATTGCTTATAAGCTTAAATTGAGGGGGAATTCTTAAATTGAGGGGGAACAAGAACAAATATGCATACTTGTTACTTGTCTTGAATCGTCAATATTATTTGTCAAAATTGCATATCCCGCTTAATGTTTGCCATTATCAAAAAGGGGGAAATTGTTGGAAACACGTTCTCAATGCGATATACTAAACGTGTATTCTTTTGTAGGTTTTGATGAATGACAAACAAAGCAAAAATTGATATATGACGGAGTTCAAGTACAAGAGCACAAATGTTGAGATTGAAGCTCAAGACGTTGTTTTTAATTGTTATTATTGAGTTATTCTTAAATGTGATCTTGATCCTATAACTTGACTCCATAACATGGCTTCTCTCATAAAACTATTTTCCAAAATCATGCATACTAATTTCTGTATCAAATAATTTCAAATGATGCATATTTACATTAGACAAAATGTTTTCTAAACATGCCTCAAAAATCTGGGCTAAAATAATCGATTATGAACTTATGATAATCGATTGTTTCTGAGCCAAGACTGCATGACAATCGATTATGAATTAATGGTAATCGATTGTGAGTAAGACAGTGAACATCAGGTTTTTCCAAATCTGCATGATAATCGATTGTGATCAAATGCCAATCGATTGGTGTTGAGGTAAAGTTTTTCAATACTCAAAATAATCGGTTATGAACTAATGGTAATCGATTATGTTGAGTCAATGTCTTTCAGTGATTTTAAATTTAATTAAGTAATCGATTATGTCTTTAGATAATCGATTATCACTGAGACAGTAAGTTTCATGATTTTCAGAAAATAATAAGTAATCGATTGTTGCAAAGGACAATCGATTGTTGAAGCTGACCGTTGTCAAATGATTTTCAAATACCTCAACGTAATCGATTATTGGTTTTCATATAATCGATGTTTTGCTTAAAATCTGGAAATGATTTTTAGAACGTTGCTGAGGTAATCGATTATAGATTTTATATAATCGATGTTTTGCTTAAAATCCGGAAATGATTTTTAGAACGTTGCCAATATAATCGATTATGGATTTGGTGTAATCGATTATCTGTTTTTGAATTTTGCCAGTAGTCGATTATGGATTGTAAGTAATCGATTATGAAGCGTAAAATCTGGGATTGATTTTTGATCTGACTGGCAGATAATCGATTGTTCGGTCTTGACAATCGATTATCACTGAGTAAATTCAGCAATTCTTAATTGGCAATTAGACAACGGTAAGACCAAGTTTTGCATCTATAAATACAGCTTCAACTCAGTGTTTTAAACACAACAACATACACTAACTGATCATTACATTGCTTTAAGCTTTCATTCAATTGTTCATCATTTTCTACTCATTTCATAAAGCTTTTGAGAGCCATATTATTGTTCAAAGTTGTTGTGATCTTGAGCGTATTATTTTACTCATATCTACTCATCAAGGAGTACCTTTGTTAAGTGAGTGTTCAAGTATTTCAAAATACTTGTAAGAGAATTTTGATTCTCTTGTGTTGAGGAACTTATGCTTCCTCTGTTGAAGTCTTTGGGATTGTATCCCCGAGCAAGTGAAGTCTTTGGGATTGTATCCCCGAGCAAGTGAAGTCTTTGGGATTGTATCCCCGAGCAAGTGAAGTCTTTGGGATTGTATCCCCGAGCAAGTGAAGTCTTTGAGGTGAGGAACCTCCGAGCAAGTGAAGTCTTTGGGATTGTATCCCCGAGCAAGTGAAGTCTTTGAGATTGTATCTCCGAGCAACTGTAAAGGTTTGTTAAGCACCCGTAAGCTTAACAAGTTAGTAGAAAATCTCGAGAGAGTCTCTCGGGGACTGGACTAACCACTGTTGTGGCCAACCAGGATATATCCTTGTGTAAGTTATTTTTATTGCACTTATTTACTTCCTGTAAAATTTAAATTCCGCAAGAAAACGCTAAATTTCATTAAAACGCTATTCACCCCCCCCCCCCCCCTCTAGCGTTAAGCGTTATTTCTAACAGTGGAGACCTTATGATTGACCCCGTACTTTGAAAGGGAATTGTTTAGCAGCTTATTGAAAAAGTGCGTACCTCTATCACTGATCAATACTCTAGGGGTCCCAAAGTGTGTGAATATATGTTTCTTTACAAAGATCACTACCACCTTTGCATCATTAGAAGGAAGAGCAATTGCCTCCACCCACTTAGACACATAATCAACTGCCACCAAGATATACCTCTGGTTGTTTACTGGTTGTTTAAGTATGGGAAGGGTCCCACAAAATTAATTTCCCAGACATCAAAAAGCTCCACAACCAGAATATTCTACAGTGGCATTTCATGTTTCTTAGTGATTGTCCCTGTTCGTTGGCACTTGTCACACAGTTTAACATAGGTGTGTGCATCCCTAAACAGTTTGGGCAAGTAGAAACCTAATTGCAGTACTTTCTGAGCTGTACGATCTCCCCCATGATGGCCTCCATATGGTGAGGCATGACAATGGTCAAGTATGGCTTGCATTTCCTCCTCAGGAACACATCTTCTGACTAACTGGTCTGCACAGAGCCTGTACAAGAATGGCTCATCCCACGTGTACATCCGCACATCATGCAAAAATCTCCTTCTACTGTCAAGTGATAACTCAGGTGGGGTCACCCCACTAGCAATGAAGTTCACGTAGTCGGCATACCATGGAGCCGTGGTGGATGTGACTGCCATCAACTCCTCATCCGGGAATGTCTCTTTGATTTCACCCTCTTCAACCATGTGAGTTCGATTCTCCAATCTGAAAAAGTGATCAGCCACTTGATTTTCTGTTCTCTTGCGGTCTCGGATCTCTAGATCAAACTCTTGCAACAGTAGGACTCACTGAATCAGTCTCGGCTTGGCATCCTTTTTCTCGAACAAGTACCTGATGGCTGAATGATATGTGTAGACGATGACCTTGGTCCCCATAAGATACGAGCGGAACTTGTCAAACGCCCACACAACTGCAAGCAACTCCTTTTCAGTGACTGTGTAGTTCGTATGAGCTGGATTCAGAGTATTACTAGCATAATATATGGAATGGAAGATCTTGTCTTTCCGCTGACCCAAAACAGCCCCAACAGCTAGATCGTTGGCATCACACATCATTTCAAATAGTTGCTCCCATTCTAGAGCAATTATGATAGGTGTTGTTACCAACCTTCTTTTCAGCTCCTCGAATGCCTTCAGACATGCATCATCGAACTTGAAAGCCACATCTTTCTCAAGCAACCTGCACAAGGGAGAGGAAATTTTTGAGAAGTCTTTGATAAAACGACGAAAAGCCTGCATGGCCTAAGAAACTACGAATGCCTTTTACAGAAACTGGTGGGGGGAATTTTTGAATCGCTTCCACCTTTGCTTTATCCACCTGTAATCCGTCTTTAGACACTTTGTGTCCCAAGACTATGCCTTCGCGCACCATGAAAAGGAACTTTTACCAGTTTAGCACCAGGTTAGTTTCTTCGCACCTAGCATGGACTTTCTCGAGGTTCATCAAACAATAATCAAACGAGCAGCCAACAACAGAAAAATCATCCACGAACACTTCTACAAATCTTTTGACCATATCAATAAAGATGTCCATCATACACCTTTGAAAAGTTGCAGGTGCGTTGCAAAGACCAAACAGCATTCGTTTGAATGCATACGTGCCATAAGTACACGTAAAAGTGGTCTTTTCTTGGTCCTCTAAGGCTATAGCAATCTGGTTATACCCCGAGTAACCATCCAGGAAGCAGTAGTACTCCTAGCTAGCCAATCTATCAAGCATTTGGTCAATAAAGGGAATCTGTCAATAAATGCTTGATAGCCAATCTATCAAGCATTTAGCCAAAGCTCCAACTTTGGTGCTTCCTCAACTGACGGTTTTGGAGGAGGTCCCTCAGGCCTATACAAAGGTTCAAAGGGGTGTGTCCTCTTCATGTACGCACAAGATGTGTCAAGGATTTGCATCATCTCCTCGACCTCCTCATTATCCCCCAAATTGTCAAGCAGCATAAGTGCTTTCTCTAGAGAATTGTCTAGATAAACACTGGGATCATATACTTGCTCATCAGCTTCTATAACCAATATAATGGAGAGCTCCTCATAGTGACGGGGAAGCTGGATTGCTTTGCATACATTGAGTACTACTTCCTCATCTTCTACCCTCAAGATCATTTTTCGCTCTCTCACTTTTATAATAGCATCACCTATAGCGAAGAGGGGCCTCCCCAATATAATTGGGACTAGCTCATCAGCCTCACAATCGAGGATAATGAAATTAGCAGGGAAGATAAATTTCCCAATCTGCATCAATACATCTTCAATTACCCTTTCAGGGTGTGCTATTGACTTGTCAGCTAGCTGCAACATCACAGTGGTTGGCCTGGGAGCTCCCAGACCCAATTGTTTAAACAGAGATAAGGGCATCAGATTTATGCTTTCCCCTAAATCACAAAGAGCACAACCCACATAAATGTTTCCAATGCGCACAAGGATCATAAAGCTGCCAGGATCCTTAAGCTTTTGAGGAAGCTTGTTTTGGACCCTGGACGTGCACTCATCAGTAAGTGCAACCGTTTCAAATCAGTTAGTCTCCTCTTGTTATCCACTATATCTTTGATGTACTTAGCATATTTTGGAATTTCACGCAACACATCAACCAATGGAATATTCAGTTGGACCTGGCTCAGCATGGAGAGGAACTTGCTAAACATGCGATCATCATTTCTCTTCTGCAGTCTCTGGGGAAAAGGTGGTGGTGGTCTCGGGACCTCCACTGGCTTTGGATTTTCAGCAATCATCTCTGTCTCCTTTGTTGCTTTAGGAATCAACTCTCCCTCAGGTACAGGCTTATCTTTCCTTTTCTTGGGAACTTCCTCAAGTTCTCTTCCATTAAGAAGTGTAACAACATTCACTTGTGGATTTTTCTCTTTGTCACTGGGGAGGGCACCTACAGGTCTAGTATTTTGGTTTGTGGCCAATTGCCCCAACTGCCTCTCAAGATTTCTGAAATCCGTTCTCAACTGCTGATTATCATTCCTCATGTGTTGATTTTCAGTCCTTATTTGTTGAGTGTCATTCAACAGCTTCTTCAACAAATCATTGGTACTTTCTTCTATCTGTTGAGGTGGCTTCGGAGGATGGTTGAAACCCCCTTGAGGTCTGAGATGATTCTGACCCTGCTGATTTCCACCCCATAAGAAGTTGGGATGATTTCTCCAATTAGGATTGTACGAGTTTCCATACTGTGCATGCTGATTTGGTGGCCCTCTGTTCTTTTGTCCCACATAGTAGATCCATTCTTGATTTCTGGGGCACATGTTACTCATATGATTATCTCCACACAGCTCGCAGCAGATAGTCATTTGGTTTACATGTTGCATTGGTTGTGGTTGTTGTATTGCCATTCTTGTCATCAGATTTGACAACTTTGCCAGTTCTGCTCTGAAGGCTGAAACCTCCTCTAGTTCAAGTACCCCAGCTGCTTTCTGCTTGACTGCCCGTCGTGAATCACCATCACCCTTCCTGTTGTTATCATTAGCTGTAGAAGTATTGAGCAAGGTTTGGATTTCACTATATGGTCTGGCCATGAAACTACCCCCCACATGCTGAGTCTAGATTCATTTTTGAAGCATCTTTCAACCCATCTACAAAAGTATGCCCCAACACCTCGTCTGTCTGACAGTGATGAGGACAGTCTCTGAGCATCTTCTTGTATCTTTCCCATGCCTGACGAAGTGTCTCGCCAGCCTACTCTTCGAACGCAAGAATTTGACTCCTCAACACTTTTGTTTTCCTGGTGGGGAAGAACTTGATCAAAAATTTCCTAGCCAAATCATCCCAAGTGCGGATTGAATTTACTGGCTCTTTGTTCAACCACTCCTTAGCGTCCCCAATAAGTGAAAACGAGAACAATGTCAACCTAACATAATCCTTGGGGATGTTCGGATAGTTGTATGTATCAGTGATTTCCAAGAAGTTCTGAATGTGTCGTTATGGGTATTCATGAGGTAGACCCATAAAAAGCCCTGCAGTTTGAATCAGCTGCACCATATACTGTTTCAGCTCAAAGTGCCAGGTTATGTCAGGCTTCACAATTGCCTGAGTCATATTTGCTAGACTGGGCCTTGCGGCTTCAATAACTGCCCTATCATCATTGCATGCCATCTCAATTGGCTGTCTCTAGTTCAATTCTGGTCCTAGCGTCCACCTCCCTCCTCAACCTATGAAGTGTCTGTTCAATTTCTGGATCGAGAGGAAGGAGATTGTTTGCACATCTACTTCTTCGCATTCAGTAGACAATCCTGTATTATCACAAACAAGGTGAACTGATAGTTAAATCTCGAATAAACAAATAATATAAGCTCAATTCAGTCAAATAGCTAATTTCTAAGTCTCCGGCAACGGTGCCAAAAAACTTGTTGCGATCAAAACACTCAAGCAAGTGCACGTGATCGTCAAGTAATAGAGTAATGAGTAGAGTATCGTTCCCACGAAGACTTATGATTAGCTTGTGACTGATTCAAACCCAATGTCTTTATCTATCCAAGAATTTTATCACAAACGAGATTTGAATATATCTCTGACTAACTTCTAACAATTCAAACTAACTAAGGCAATTAACTAAACAAGTAGCAATTTCAGTTAACAAACAATAGAGGAGGATATTCCAGGGTCACGAGCATATGTAACAATCGTGTTGTGTCTTTAGCTTCAAACGGCTGATTCAGTTATCTGGGTTATTGATTGACAGGGTTAATAATACTCATAAGAATCTGTCGAGTTCTTACTCACCTATTCAAGTTAACTCAATGTCTATACGTTTATGGAATTAAGATTGACAAGAATGCATGTAAAACTCATGTATTTCAACCAAGCAAGGCAATTGGGTATATGTCTATTCCAATTGCGAATCTGTTCCCCGATGCCCAGGTTCAAGAACTTGCTCTATTTAATTCTAATGCAATCTAAAGTTCCCACTTTCGAGTTCAACTAAAGATTCGTAGATAGTACTTCACTGTTAGCTACTCAGCAAAATAATTAAAATAAGAACTAAATAAATAACTCAATATGATAAACCGACTTCGTCGAATCAAACTTCAAACAACAACATTCATGTTTTACCCATGACCCTAGAACAATGAGTTCTAGCCACTTATACCATTTTTCAACAAAATCAGATTCAATATCATCACAATTGGCAAAAACAAAGAGTAGAAAAGAAGACTTTGATGATCCAAAATTCTCATTGCCTCTTGTCTCACTAATCCTTGCAAAACCTTATGAAAAACCTTGATAATTTGACCTTGGGCGAGCTTGACTTTATATAGGTTAAATGGACTTTTCCCCAGATTTTCATATTTGCCCCTGACTTTGCCTCACGTTTTCCCGGACATGCACACGCACCTGGCCGCGCATGTCCCCTGCTCTCTGTCATGGACGCGCAACTCGTGCGCGGGCGCGCATGCCCAGGTATTCAACTTCCTCATTTTCGTGAGTTCTCTTCGATTCCATATAGTCCCGAGGGGTTTTAATTGCTCCCGAATGATTCCAATCAACGTTATCTTGCACAAATTAGGCTCCTTAATCTGTAATGAGTACGGTTCATTATTAGAGCCCATCTTTCATCAATGAATCATAGTATACGATCGAAATATAATCAAGCGGAGCCATAACAATGATTAAATCACCTAGCTTTCGCCTATTATCAATAAGAGAACAGCCATCTCCTAGAATCAATCCAAACATTAACCCACATTTCTGAGAATATCAGCCTCACCACAGTGCTCATCTCTAACGTCAACAATTAGGGGTAATGCCGAATAGCTAAATGGAGTAACGAGACAAGCAACTCCTTTCATGTTTTTAAATTTTCACGAGCGCATACAATGCATTTTAATAAAACCTTAAAAATTAACATTTCAGACAAGTTACCGAAACAAGTATTAGAAAGTAAATATCCACGTTGTTGGCTACATCAAAAATAGATATATTTGAATCTTATCCAAGAATGTCAATTGATTATTCCGGCACTTCTAAAAGTAGATATGATCCATAAAAAATGTAATCCGATACCCAAAGTATTTAGGATACGGAAAAAAGCAGCACATCAAAAGATGTAACATAAATAGTCAGACCTAATACAAGTATTAGATATGATCCATAGTTAAAATAAATAAATATTTAATAAATTCAAACAATATCCAACAGAGATTATCCTAACAACCACCAAGAAACGAATATATGCTTATTAGTTTAAAGTCAACAACAATTCCGAGGTGCACTAAATTTCCTTAGATGCGCTGTAACTATATACAATAAGTAAGTGTATCTCACCCTTCCTTTTGACGCGCTTCTTCTATTGTTTTTTAGCACGTTGCAACGCACTTGAAAGTTGATGTTATTGATAACAAGAAGGATTCCAACATGGTTTTTATTTGTCTTATTTATTTTCTTATTTTGGTGTGGTGGGGGAGGGGGGGGATTGAATGCAGTACTTGGTTTACTACAAAAGAAGTACTACTCAAATAACAAAATCCAGTAATTTACAAACACCATGTACCTATGAATCACTAACAAACCATGGTAGACAAGGATAGCTGTTACAGGAGCCACATGGGTGAAATCGAGCAATAACACTTGTTTTTCATTAAATGAAATCCAGAAACGATTAGCTTGAAATCAGCTAGCGTGATTAGTTACTCTCAGCGGCGCATATCAAGTTACTTGAGAATTAAGGCACATTCTACTTCATACAATTTTTTTGTTTTGTTTTGAAAAGGGACATTCTTCTTCATACATTCAGGGAAAATGGTTCATCTTTAGCCACCTGTGACCAATAGTAGTAATACGGATTAAAGATCACTAGTTCAACTACGTCTAAATACACACATGAAAAAGGATTAAACTATATCTAGGTATGGTATTGAAATCATTAAATTCGACGACCAACCATAGAAATTTGAAAGAGACAGAATCATTAAATCTATAAACTTCCGTGTCCTGCTTCTCCATAGATATTTACAGATAGATGCAAAATCTTCGATAGAGAAAGCCACGTGTTACCCCGGCTCTCTCTGTCACAATGGATCTTGTACGTACTCAATAACTTTAATCCTACCCAACAAGCGCAAAAAGGGAAAAAATCAATCTGCGTAACCTAAAGTAGCAAAAGCCTAAATGGCACTTTTTTTTTAGTTTGTTTTAAAATAAAATAATATATTTTTAAATTTGAAGCGGAGGGAGAACATACTACTAATACGGAGGGAGAACATACTAATATCAAATAATTCAACCACTGTAAAGTACTCCCTACGCAACACGTGAAAAATTATGTGCAATATGAATTATTTGATTAGAAAGTGAATTTTTATTTTTCTTTAAGAAACCATATTCAGTGGTGGCTCAGCATATTTCGAATTGGGATTTTGAATTTTGAAAAGGGCAATCGGAATCCGAATCCGAATTAATATTAGATCGAATAATTTTTTGGGTTGTCGGATCGGATTATCACTCACTGGAGTATTTGTTCGAAGTACATAAATAGATGCTGGCAATCATTCCTTGACAGAATTACTTAGCATTATGAACTCTTTGTATCCGTATATCTTGAATCAAATGTTAATTTTACCAAACAAATCAAGTAGCTTCTGAACATTTGCAAATTGAATTAAAAGATCTTATCTTGTCTTCGACGGAGGGGAAGTTAATCATTTTTCAAACACAGGGGAGGGTGTAGTTATTCAACATAAGATTCTAAGTTACTAGAGTTTGCCATTCTCCAAAGATGAAACTCTCTACAAATTTCTACATAACAAAAGAGAAAATGAGTTGCGACTCGCAACTGCATCAGAATACAAACAAAACTCCAGTTCTCCACAGTGCACACAAAGCAGTGAGTAGTTCTGAAGTCGAAGAGATACGAAAGAGAGAGACTAGAGAGGACTGAGCTTGGTCGGCGTAGTATCAGACTGAGATAAAGACTTCGAGTCTCGAGAGGACTGAGTGAAGGCAGTGAGGGCTCTAAAGTCTAAAGAGAGGCGGAAGAGAGAGACTAGAGACTAGAGAGGACTGAAGATCGATATAACCTAGGGTCAGTCTGATAAATGAATATAAGGTTACTTAACCCTAAAATTTTAGGATAGTATTTATATATAGACTATATAATTTTAGATTTCGGATTGGATTAAAATCATGCCAATCCGAATACAATCCGAAAATCCAAAATTTTATTAAACATAATCCGTATCCAATTCGAAATAGAGTGGATCGGATTTCGGATATTCGATCCAAATGCACAGCCCTAGCTCCAACTAAAAGAAGTTCAACAGTCAAATAAAAAGGTGAAAACCAACAATAGATGATGCTGATACACGGTAATACAATGAGTATATCTGAACTTTCTGAGATTGACAAGACGTGCAAAACCATCTTGCTGTCCAGTCGCTATTGATGGATTATAATAAGCAGCGTAAGCAATCCCAGTATCAAAATCATATGTAATCTAGACAACTACCATAAACGAGATTTTACGGGTTACCTCTTGAAGTGTGAACATATCTCTTCTACCACGGGAGCCTTCAATTCCATAACTTCTCAATGGAATCTCCATCATCCATACAATCGTGGTCCTCAAACGTTCCACGGCCTTCTACTGTGATACCCAAATAATAGCAGAAATAGCAATTTCGTGTGGGCGAAATTTCTAGAAAAACTTGACTGAAAATTTCAGCCACCATCTATTTTTTTTCTAGGTGGAAAACCTTATGTATTTATAGCACAAGTTTTCAGGGTTAAGACCATTTTCTAAAACCTGTTGAGTTTTCTTTTCCACCAGAAAAAGGATTCCTTTATTTCCTATTATTAATGCATAGCATGGATCACATAATTTAATTAACAAGTCTTCCAATTATGGAATTAATTTATAATTTTCGAAATCAATACTTACCATAATTAATTACAAATTATTCCACTAAAAATTTATAATTGCACTCCTTATTCAATTTCGAAATTCATCCATTAAATCTTATTTAATTCCCCATGTTAAGATTCAGATTCGAATCAATTAAATTAAATTACTGACTTTAATTTATTGGTTATTTCCTTTAGACTTTCGCTTAACTTATTTCATATGTCGGATACAAAATCCACCGGCCGAGTTTACACATGAAAACTTATAAGCTTTCATAAAGGTGTAAATCAATCTCTAAAATACTTATCTCTACCTGTTTTGTTCAATACATACAAAATATACTAGCACAAGAAGCTGGAATTAAACCATTCCCATAATCAAGATAAATTATATTTAATCTTGTGCTACAATCATTCATGATGGTTTATCCAATTCCATCATTAGATTGTGAACTCAAACTTTATACTTATAAGAACCGCTTCCGTGTATAGGCTAAACTCTATACACTAATCATCTACTATATTAGCAAAGGACAGAGACTATTATATGATCTTTATAAAACTTTATTAAAACTGAATAAATAATTATTTCATAATAAATACTATATCTAAACCAAACCTATGGTTAATAGTATATATCCCAACAATCTCCCATTTAGACTTTTAAACATAATAATTATTAGAATATATTATATCGTAATGCATGGTTAATAGTATATGCCCCAACAATCTCCCACTTAGACTCATAACCATTCATCTACAACTTTCTCAGGCATTCTGTTACATGACTATTAAAAGTCTTCACCAAATAAGGTTTTGCTAAAGAATCTTGCCAAGTTATATCTGTTGCAATATTTGTCCAGTAGTGCTTTGTCGTAACTATCTAGTTTGGTATTAAACTCTTCAAGGATCCTGTTACCGAAACTATCCCAAGAATGTACACTGAGCTATGATTTTATTTAGCTTTATCCCACTACGACGAAGTACTACTAATATTACCTTCATTACCTCACGACATTGAAATATTAGTAACTTCTTACTGTAGTGTTCAATGTTCAAACATCACTCCCACTCGATAAAGGCATATCATGTCTATTAACGTTCTCCCACTATTTAAATGCAATGGAACGTCAGTTCTGACGTGCAGGTTTTGATGTTCTTGAACATTTAGTTATTTCTTTGCTCATTTCCTGTAAAATAATTTACTTCTAGGAATATATTTTATTAAACAGTCCTTATCTAGAAAAATGTAATTGTTTTAACAATTGCCTTATTTTCTTTAGGACAATAAAATAAAGCTTCATTCGTTTTCTTGGATATTCGATAAACATGCACCTATTCATTCTTAGTTCCAACTTACATATCTGCTTTCCCTTTCAACACATATGTGGGACAATCCTATAATTGAATATGCCATAGACCAAGCTTACATTCAGTCTACAGTTCTATAGATGTCCCAGGTACTAGCTTAGAAGGAACTAAATTCAGAATGTAATTTGAATTTTCCAGAAAATATTCCAAAAACAAATAAGGCAAATATGAATAACATGCCATTAGTCTATCCATATCCAAAAGAGACTTATTTTATCTTTCTACTACACCACTCTATTATGGAGTTTATAGTATAGTCGATCGAGATGTAATCCCTTATTCTGATATGTAACAAAAGAACTTTTTAGAGATGTGCCCGCCACTACAATCAAATTGTAGTAACTTAATATATTTTTTTGATGCTTTTCCGTTTCAAGTCTTAAAAATATTGAATCACTTAATTCATTAAGACTTACAGTGCATCAAATAAATATATTAATATTTTGAGTACTCATTTATGAACGTCACAAAATACTCAAAATTTATCTCTTACGAGTATGTTCATTTAACCATACAAAACAGAAAGGATTCATTCTATCTTATCACTAGGTTTATTTCCTTTTAAAAGGAAACATCTTTTAGTCAAATTTCCTTCCAAATAGGATCCACAAGTTGGTAATGCCTCTACTTTCAATGAACCTTAAGGTCCATCCTTGACCAACTTGAAATCCTATCCAGATTAATATGACTTAGACAAAAGTGCATAGATAAGTTTTACTCAATTTTGAAGAATATATTCTCTTATAAGGTAGACCAATATTGTTATGTTCTGGAGAGATTCAATATACAACAAGGTCATGCATTTATGTACCACAAGAGATAAAATGTTTATTAAGCTCAATAACTCAAGAGTTATTTGAAAAATAAAACAAATTTTCATCTCTTATTTTGCCCAGAAACAGGAATTAAATTCCTTTTCAAAAGTACATATATTGCATCCTTAAAATTAATGCCTTATCATTAAAAAAAATTTAACAAGTAATACGATCAGATGCATAAAATCATTATGGAGTGGACATAAAAATATTAAATAGATCATATTAAGTCAAAATACTGAATAGTAAAATTCAGACTGCATTCAATATATATATATACATGCATGCATTTGGAATAATAAATTTCAATGGAAAAAGAATCATTCATGCAAAGTATATTATTTAATGCAAGAATTATACAATCTAAAAATAAATAGAACCAACTCAGATGGATAGCATACTATTATTTTCAGTCAATTGTATATACCTTTCTAATACAAAAATTTTAAACACACTACACATATATTTCATGCATCTTGAATAGCAATTTTGATGGGAAAAGAACTACTCATGCAACATACATATGCAATGCCAGATTATTCACTCTAATAATTAAAACAGACACAACTCAGATGGAGAGTATACTGTTAATTTAAGTCAAGTGAACATCATTTTTAATAGCTCTAGTTCCATTGATCCAACATGTATACTCAGATGGAGAGTAAGTACACGATATCAATTACCAGTATTTCACCAAGTGAGATTATAAAAAATTTATCCCATGTGGAGGAAGACCTAAAGTCAACGCGTAAATTTATTACTCACTTGAAATTAATAGTGAAAGACCATAGAAATATAATTCTATCACCATTTAATCATGATTGTATTTTAGTTACAAAATTTATTTAACCCTTACACTCAGATGGAGAGCTAATATAGTTATCAATAACTAGTAACTATATCCAGTGAGTTCATAATAAATTTATCCGATATGGAGAAAGACATAATGTCAACGCGTAAATTTACTATCTTACTATTAATAAAAATAAGGAGACCATATGGGTTAATTCCTATCACCACTTTATCACAACCACAAACTTTTCTCTGAGTATTAAGGTTCACAATTTAAAAAAAATACTCAATACCCCATTTAAACAGCCTTAAAATACTAAAATTAATATTATACACTGCATAGCAGTGATTATTGTTCATTGAACTATTTCTGATAAATCTACCAAATTTCATATCAATCGGAGATCGTTAAAGTAACGATCTCCAAAAGTTGTGACCAAATTTAAAAAATTATCATTTTAAGCATTTTTTAAGAATTAAAAATATGACATGTATTTTTTTTATCATATCAATTCATGTCAAATAAACATGTGTTATCATGTTCCAGATTAGACATAAATAAAACAATAGAAAGAATGACTTTTCATATGTAAATCACATTTTAATCCGTCAAACCTCAAAAAAAACTCATCTAAGCTATCCCGAATCATCAAAATACGATGTGACTCACTGTATGGCAGTGAGTTCTTCTTAAATGACCGTTTCCGATGATCCTACCGAATTTCAGGTTATTTGGAGATCGTAAAATTCATAATCGCCAAAACTGGACCAAATTCGAATAAATTATTTTTGGCGTAGTTAGGATTAAAGCCTTGTGATTTGCATTCTTCATATATATCATATCAAGTTAAATCACATGTTTCAGATTTAACGCAAATATAGCCTATATATAAAGAATAATTTTTCATATTTATAACCAATTCAATTTAATAAAGTGCTTGAACTCTCATCTAAACAACCTCAAAATGCAAAAAATTAACATGACTCACTGCATAGCAGTGAGTTTTTCTCATTAGATCGTTTTCGATGAACCCACAAAGTTTCAGGTCAATTGGAGTCCGTCAAATTCATGACCACCAGCCTATAACCAAACTCGGAGAATAACCGTTTTAAGTAGTCTCATGAATTAAAATAAATATGATATTGATTTTCATTCTCCTTATAATTACACTATGAGCTCAAGACATATATTATGTTCTTCCTATTTCTAGAATATATAATATCTCCTTTTGTAATAAATTATCCTTTTATTAAACACATAAGGACTTGAGATATAATATTTTCTCCAGTTCGGTGAAAACCCCAATATTTCTTCTCATGGGTGGAGTTAGTTTCACTAGTACCCAAAGATAAAACTATTTTTCTAGTTAAGAACCTCCACCATTAATGTAGATTTCTCAAGGATAATTTTCACATGGTATATTAAACATATTTCAATGACTCAAATAAATAGATTGTGGATCCTACTTATTAATCATAATGCTTAATCCATGAATAGATATAATTTCACATGTACAAATTTACTAAGAATTTTTCATGAGTTCAAATAAACAAACCACTTCAGCAGTAACTATTTATTACTCATAAAATTCTTAATTTACAAGTGAATATATATTTAGCTCATAAAATTATTTTATGGTAGACCATAGCTTAAAAAATCATACCAACAATATAAAACTTATACAAACAACAACAACAACTACCCAGTATACTCCCACCAGGTGGGGTCTGGGATAAAACGTATACAAAATACCTTCATATTTCACTTACTTAGAACCTCCAATCAGAGAACAAAATTCTTCATCGAAAATCCAAACTAGTATTCACGTAGGCCATGAAAAGATAAACTTAAATTTGGGAATTTTTTTTATGTACAAATATATCAAATGCTCCAATCATTAGTCATCCAGGATATCAAATAGATAATTTTACTTTCTTACAAAATAATTATATCATCACACAATATCAATTATAACTTGTAAGATCTAGTCAATAAAATCCTACATATTTATTTTTGAATTTAATACAACAACACGTCTATTTGCTGATAGTCAATGTGTAAACCTATTATATGACTAGTATTTAATC
The DNA here is from genome assembly GCA_034376525.1 of Nicotiana benthamiana. Lineage (NCBI taxonomy): Eukaryota > Viridiplantae > Streptophyta > Magnoliopsida > Solanales > Solanaceae > Nicotiana > Nicotiana benthamiana. Next base: position 36,541,927 of record CM067337.1, on the reverse strand, counting down.
ATGGGGACCATGGAGGGTCACCCCACCACCATTGAATTAAAAAGAAATTAAAATTATTAAGAAATAATTTCCAGAAAATAGAATAACGTCCAAAACACAGTTCAAATGACCTCAAAACGCTGAAAACACCATGGTTCAATGCAAATGCAGTGAGTTTCTCACCACATCGTTTCCGATGGACCCACCAAATTTCAGCTCAATCAGAGTCCGTCAAGTTCGCTGACCTCCGAAAATACCGGTTGTTCGGTAAAAAACAGGTTTTGCGTTTTTCTAGGGTTTACCCCAAAAAAATTCAGATAATCTCAATCAAATATCAATAAGAAACAGATATCTCATGATTACAATAATAATCAAAAAATTTTGCATAGTTAATTCACAAAACAGAGTGCAGTTTATCAGAAAATCCCATATTTATGTAATTCAAAAAAAAATACACATAAATACCATATTCTCGTTTCATGAAAACTTATTTATCTAATTAGATGTGAGTGGGCTCTGATACCTATTGATGGATTCTAATAAGCAGCAGAAGCAATCCCAGTATCAAAATTACATGTAATCTAGACAACTAACATAAACGAGATTTTACGGGTTACCTCTTGAAGCGTGAATATATCTCTTCTACCACGTGATCCTTCAGTTCCATAACTTCTCAATGGAATCTCCATCACCCGTACAATCGTCATCCTCGAACGTTCCACGGTCTACTATGTTACTCAAATAATATCGGAAATAGAAATTTCGTGTGGGCGAAATTTCTAGGAAAACTTGGCTAAAAATTTCAGCCACCGTCTATTTTTTTCTATATGGAAAACTTATGTATTTATAGCACAAATTTTAAGGGTTAAGACCCCTTTTCCAAATCCTGTTGAGTTTTCTTTTCCACCAGAAAAAAGATTCCTTTATTTCCAATTATTTAGGCACAGTAGGGACCACAGAATTTAATTAACAAGGCTTCCAATTATGGAATTAATTTATAATTTTCAAAATTAATATTATGGTTAATCACGAATTATTCCACTAAAAATTCATAATTGTACTCCTTATTCAATTTCGAAATTCATCCATTAAATCTTATTTAACTCCCCATATTAAGATTCAGATACGAATCAATTAAATTAAATTAGTGACGATTTAATTTATTGATTATTTCCTTTAGACTTTCGCTTAACGTATTTCATGTGTCGGATACAAAATTCATTGGCCGGGTTTACACATGAAAACTTATAAGCTTTCATAAAGGTGTATCATCAATCTCTAAACCGAGACATGAATTTCATGAACTAACTATTACTTCGCCAATGTACATTATTATTATCCGATTTACCAGGCATATTGACCCACGAAAGAATTTCGCTTTTTAATAAATCAAAACAATAATACTATACACAGCTAATAATAATTATATCAAGATTAAGAGTTTAAGTACATTTAATGGCTAGAGAGTTTATTTTATTAAGTCGGTATAAAATACTTATCTCTACCTGGTCAGTTCAATACATACAAAATATACTAGCACAAGAAGTTAGAATTAAACCATTCCCATAATCAAGATAAATTATATTTAATCTTGTGCTACCATCATTCCTGATGGTTTTTCCAATTCCATCATTAGATTGTGAACTCAAACTTTATACTTATAAGAACCGATGATTTAATCTTCCGTGTATAAGTTAAACTCTATACACTAAATTATCTACTATATAAGCAAAGGACACAGACTATTATATGATCTATTTAAAATTTTATTAAAACTGAAAAATTAATTATTTCATAATAAATATTATATCTAAACCATACTCATAGTTAATAGTATATATCCTAACAATATTAGTATTAGTAGACGCTTTCGGCACGTGCGAGAGTTTGTAGTTCACGTCTTAACGAAGTTCCTCATATGTTTTGTTATTGTCTCTAGTAATTTCTTTTTCCAACAAACTTTGATATTGCAAGCATGTATGAGTAGTTAAATGACTAGTCCTACAATAATAAAAATAATTATGGAACCCATTTTCGAAAGAAAATCAAAAGACGAATGAGCATACTCTAACTTGGCTCCTAATTTTAAAAGAAAAAAATAATATTGCATAGTCGCTGCAAAAATAATGCACGAAAAAATGTGTAAAATTTATACAAATTTTATATATTTTTTCGGTTATAAGATATAAATAATTTTTTGGTGCGAACTAAAAGTGATAATACCCCATTTTAAAAGCTAAATAAATGTGTGCATACATATCTTCTCTCAGTATTTTTACCTTCACTGTCGTAATTATTTCTTTATTAATAAAATATTTTAGTTATTTAAAACATAAATAGTTGTTAATTGTATTTAAGTATTTTTGGAATTTTATAAATAAAAAAATATTACGCATTTGAGTTATACAGAAATTGCCGAACTAATAAAATCATTTTGACTTGGAGATATAGATATGAGCTACTTGTTAAATCTGATGATTAAAGATAGTTCAAGCCCAACGATTGGATCACAAAATTTTGTTTTTTAAAAATAATAATTATAGGTAATTGTTGAGTTTTTAATTGAAGAATTTTTTAATTAAAAAAAGGGGCGCTGAACAAACAGAGAACAGCAATATGTCAGGTCCGGAACCAAAATGTGATTCTTTTGGACTCAAAGTACACAAATAGGTGGAAAAAAGTTACATATTTATGTATAACGCCACAATACCTGGCGCTATACACTAACGGTAACCGCACTGTTAATGTATAGCGCCAGTTATTGTGGTGCTATACTGCAAAAGCTGACACAGACATGTATAACGCCATAATACTTGGCGCTATACATTAACTTTTATATATAGTGTCAGGTATTATGGCGCTATACTCCTTTCTCCTGGCCCCACCAATAATTTCCGAGTTCAATAATTCAAAAGCGTATAGTGCCAACTCTTTTGGAGCTATATATAAAAAAAATTTAAGAAAAATCCCAGCTAACCATTTTCTAACCATTTAACTCTTGTTGAAACGTCTACTATTAAATTCTCTATCATTTTTTTCTTTATGTCTGAAGAGCGTAGGATAAGATTTTTATTATATTGGGGGATGAGGTTGTGATGGAGAATAACTTTGTGGGCTACAATTTACCTGCCAAGTGTCATATTAAATTATCACTTACAATAGAGTACGATAAATTGATATTGTCAAAAAAAATGAGTGTGAGAAAACGTCCAGTGATACTTAAAGTAACCAGAAGATATCCTTATTTTGTTACCTCGCAAGGAGTTGCTTTTTAATCAGAGTTTAACATCAACGATGAAGAAACTTCGAGTGATTTTCTGAGGACTCCGGACGAATTTCGGGAATTTCTTTTAATCACAATAATAGAGATGTACGTGAAGGTCGAAGACGTTCCAAAAAACGAGGTTGTGTGTAGTAGAGATAACCCTCAGTCATCAGGTGGTTATTCTGGATCAGTTTTTGCTGGATAGGTTTCGAATAAAAGAGTTTTCCTTAGTGAAAACTTATTATCGCCGGCGAATGAGCAACGAGAAAATAATTTATACCATGCTTTCCATAATTCATAAGACGAGTGGTAAACCTCAATTTTCATTTGTGTTAACTATGTATATTTTTGGCGTATTAGATTTGTATTAACGCTTATTTATTTAATATGAGGTATCGGTCGAATATGAATTTTACAAGTGGCACATCCGGTAGTCATCACCTAATTGAAAACGTCTATCATGGGATTTCATCACATTACGACTTGTAAGTGAAGTGATATAGCCACATGGAAAGCATTTATTAATTCAGTAGCTTATATTTTTGTTGGTTGTGCAGTTTAATCATTTTGAACAACCCGTGCTCACTCAATTGCCTGGAAACAATATATTATATCGGGATCTGGTGCACAGAGTAAGGAACCGAACAGTGATTACGATGACAATGTCGATGAATCTAAAGATGAGACACTCTTTGCTCATGAGGATGGTGATGAACAAGATGAGGAGGAAGGACTTGATTTGAAGAGAGACCCCCTAGACGAAGAGTGTACGAGTCAAAAGTGTCGTTTCATTCAAGGGAGATTCCTTACATTAATAACTTGCCAAGCGGGCTGGATGTGGAAGCTCTCACAAGGAATTTTGATGAAATCCGGACAGCAATGTAGGATGAGTCTAGACCAATGGTGCTTGCAAAAGGGATGCTTTTTCCTGATAAAGCACGCATAAGCAGGGCTTGTAAAATGCACAACGTAAAAGAGTGTCGTAAGATGCAGGTATAGGAGTCAAGTACGATGGTATAAAAGGCGGTTTTGGTGGTTTTGGCTATGTAAAATCAAAGAGTGCATTACAGTAGTCCACCAGGAACATGGCCATACAATTACTAAAAGAAAGGCATATCTCAGGCGCAAAAGAGCGTTTGAAATAGTTTATGATAGCTGGAATAAGTCATTTGCAGATCTACCTAGGTACATGGCTGCACTGCAGCAGTTTAACCCTGGGGAGGTTATTGAATGGAAGCTTGAGAAGAGTCCGGGTAAATCAGAATATATATTCAATTACGTGTTATGGGCGTTTAAGCCAGCAATTGATAGTTTTTCGCATCGTCGGCCTGTAATATTGTGACGACCCGACCCGTTGTCTCATGAGTTACAGCCCGGTTTTCCCCATTTTATGTCTCTTCATGTTTCGTTATCAGTATTTGGTACGTTAGAGTTGTTTGGATTGATTTTGATAAGAAATGAGACACTTAGTCTCTTTAAGGAAGGCTTAAGTTGGAAAAGTCAACGGATGTTGACTTAAGAGTTAGAGGGTTCGGATGTGATTTTCGGTGATTCAATTAGCTTTGGGAATGTTTTGTCACTTAGAAGTGCGATCGGAATTGATTTTGAAGGTCCGTTGTGGAATTAGGCTTGAATTGGCGAAGTTAGTATTTTGGCGAATTCCGATTGGTAGGTGAAATTTTGATCCGGAGGTCGGAATGGAATTTTGAGAGTTGCAATAGTTCCGTTAGGTAACTTTGGATATGTGTAAAAAATTTCAGGTCATTCGGAGGTGTTTTGGTCAGGTTTTTGATCAAATGCATATTTTGGAAGTTTTTAAGAAACTTCGGCTTGAAACCGATGTGATTTACTGGGATTTGCATTGTCTGATACGTTTTGAAGATCGGAACAAGTTTGAATAATATTTTAAGATGTGTTGGTACCTTTAGGTGAGGTCCTAGGAGTCTCGAGATGATTTCGGGTGGTCAACCGGACCATTTTTGGACTTAAAGATGGCAGGTTCAGCTGTTTGTGCTGTAGAAGAAAAATTTTCTTTGTGTTCGCATGGGTGAGTTGCAAGCGCATAGAGGAAATTTGGGTGGCCTGGAATATAGTCTTCGCGATCACGTGGCATAGGGTTGTGTTCGCGTAGTTCTGAAAGGCGAAACTTCGCATTTGCGGTGGGGATCACGTGTTCGCATAAAGGAAGTTAAGGCCCTGAGTATTTGTTCATCGCGATCGCAGCCATAGGACGCGTTTTCGTAGTTGGAGGTCCTGAAGATTTGCATTCGCGGTCTTTGAGCCGAGTTTGCATAGGGATAAATTTTGGGCAGAACGCGGGGGTGTTGACCACGTTCGCATAGGGTAAAAATGCACATGGGCAGAAGGGTTTTATATTATTTCATCCGCGAAGCTGGGTCCATTTTCCTCCAATATTGAGCACCTTGAGATTTTTGTGGTAGAAATTGAAGAGGGTTTGGACGGGATTTGATTGGAGGTGAGTCCTATGGCCTAGAAATATCGTTTTATTGAAGAATCAATTTGTAAATTCATGGAAATTTGGGTAAAAATTGGAAGAACTAGGGCTTGACTTTTGAAATGAAAATTTGGGATGTGACGGGGCATTTGAGCTCTGATTTTGGTAAATTTGATATGTATGGACTCGTGGAGAGACGAGGAATCCGGTAATGTGAATTTTGTATTTTTTTAGAAGTGGGCCTGGGGCTCGGGTTTTGCTAGTTTCGAGATTTTCACTATTTTTTAATTTTTTCGATTGTGTATTGTTCCCTTAGCATATTGTGATTTATTCGCTCTGATTTTGGTTAGATTCGACGTGCGTGGAGGCCGATTTGAGGAGCAAAGGCATCACGAGCTAGAGTTTTCACCAGTTCGAGGTGAGTAATGATTGTAAATGATATCCTGAGGGTTTGAAACCCCGGATTAGCACACCATCGTGCTATATTGAGGTGACTTGCACGGGTGTCGGCTAGACTATTATTGGGGATTGTGACCTGGTCCGTCTCGAGAGGTATTTTTATTGTGTTTTCTACTTGAACTAAGTTGTGAATCATCCTTATTTTTATTTGACTGCTACACTTGGGGCTTCTTGCCAATTATTTGAATCCTTCAGGGATTGATATCATTGTGTTCACATATTTTACATATCATTTGATCTCTGTCCAAGGTATTAAATACTTTTTTTGCAAACTTAGCCATCTTTCTAAGAATTGAAAACGTAAATGATATTTCGGGCTGAGACCTACTGTTTTACAAATGCCCAAGGGGCTAATGATGATTTCTGGACTGAGCATGGATCCGGCTGCGCGCCTCAGGAGTGATTTTGGGACAGTGGTAACAATGGAACTGTAATACGCATTTTGGCCAGGTAACAATAACTGACCAGTCAGGTAACAATGGTTGACTAGTAGTAACAATGGCACTGCAATATACGTTTTGGTCAGGTAACAATTACTGACCAAGAATTTATTTATGCCACGATATGTCTTGATATTTCACTTGGGATGTAGGAGCCCCTCCAGAGTCAATACATACCCCCAGTGAGCGCCGTCGATGTTAAATATATGGACGGCTTGGGCTGCACGCCGCAGCGCGTACCAGAGTGTATCGTTGTATCCATTGCATTGCACTCGTACATTTGTCCCTATTTGTATTAATTGTCATCACATTTTAGCACTCTCATTTCATTGACTTCCATGCAACTTCTTGCACTAATTACCTGATATCACGGTGTTATTTGTTAATGGAGTGTTGTGCCTGAGGGGCTAACTTTTTTGCTGGCTTGCACTACTTGTTCCGCATTTATTTGCTGAACTATAAGAAAATGATATTTTCAAAAGAGGCATTAAACTGAGCCCAGATATTTCTAAAGATTTCACGGTTTCACTGTTTTCTTAAAGGGTTACACTGTACTATATAGCATGATGACTGGATTTACGTGGTTTCTTGTTGCTTAGTTATTATTTACTTTTATTACTCACTGAGTTGGAGTACTCACTTTACTCCCTACACCCTGCATGCAGATGCATGTATTGGTCTACCTGGTAGCAGGTTTGAGCTATTTGAGGATTTTGCTATTGTAGCCGAGCAAGGTGACTGCCAAGGTCTGCGGCACCAAATTTCTTCTTTTGATTCTAAATTTTAAATCCATGTATTACAGGCTTTGTAGTTGACATATAGATCCTTCTATATGCTCATGACTTGTGACACCCTGGTCGGGCTGTATCTGGATGGTTTCCTGTTTTATTAATTATCTCCAGCACATATGACAATTTTATTAATGTTTTAGACTTATTTATGCTATGTAAGATTTAAAGAGGTATTGATGCCTGGTTGTTGGCCTTGTCTTCATGAGAGGCGCCATCACGACTGAGTTTGGGAATTGGATCGTGACAAGTTGGTATCAGACCCTAGGCTACTAGGTCTCACGAGTCATGAGCAGGTATAGTAGAGTCTTGCGGATTGGTTCGGATACGTTTTGTATTTATCCTCGAGAGACTCCAAAACCTTTAGGAAAAATTTCATGTTCGTGAAGTCTTATCATACGTCCTTGCTTCACCTTGAAAGAGTAACTCTTAAAATTCCTTTCGTGTGTTCGTATGCACACATGAGCACTCAGTATCAGTTGTGCCTTGATGGCTTGTGATTCCCCAATTGAGGGGCGAGACGTGATCTCTATTAGTTGATGTTGGGCCAGTCTAAAGGACATGAGGCCGGATCTTTGCCTATGGCTTGAGCACCAAGGTGCTGATTGTGTGAGCAAGTGATTTGAACTTATGTGTTCAATATTGTCCCTAATAGTGGGAATGACGGTTGTATAGCTTGTGATGAGTATGCTAGTACTTCTTGATATTTCTATATGACCTAGAAGTGTCGAGGAGGATATGTTGGGTGAGAGGTGGACAATTAGGTGTTTGAATTCCATTGTGATTCGAGGTAATGCCCGAGTTATGGGCGCGTGAAAAATCTTTTCATGTTTCCAGTTGAGAGTGAAGTAAAAAGTTTATGTTGCGGCATAAGTTCAGACTCAGAAAGACAAGGTGACTGTGTAATGTGTATGTCGGTGGAAGGTGTGCAAGAATGTTATATTGAGGTGAAGCAGGTGGGTTATCTCCTGCAGAGTGTTCTGAAGTGGCATGAATCCTTATGTGTATGTTGAATATCTCATGCATGATGGAAAGTACGTGCTGAATTTGAAATTTTGGGTCACTTAAGAAAGAGTGGGCTTAACTGTTGCAGGAATGAATGCGAGATTTGCGTAAGATATACCGTATTAGATGATCTGTGTTTTCAGGACCCTATAAATGAACTGAGTTTAATCTTACTATGGTATTGGGGCATCAATAGAGTATATTGTTATGAGTTAGTGAGTGTATCTTGATTTATGGCTTCGATCCAAGTTGGGGAGTTTGCTATTGATTAACTAATTGCACGATTATATTATGCTTCATAGGGTATGAGAATTTCGGAATATCTAGAGTTGTTATTGGCAAGGAATGTTTGGTGCATAGAGCAGGAAGTTGCCTGGTTGTAACAGGATAAGGATCTCATTCTGCGGTATCTGAGTGCCAATGAGGCGCGGGTGGTTCTGTTCGTTGGGTGAGGCTAATTGCAGTTTGAATAGAGTGAATGACTACATATAACAACTGGGTATTTTGAGGTTGTACATGTGATTAGAAACTAAGTTTCATTGGAAGATGTCAACACTTGTGGTGCTTTTCTATATAAATTATGGGATTCTATGTATTAGTATTAAGAAGAAAAAGGTAACGGATTTAGATTCGCGGGAAGTCCCTTCAAAGTAAAGTATTTTTATCGTGGTGCTCTTGAGAATAAATATGAAAGTATTTAGCGGCTTATGGGTTCAGTCAATGTGGTTTATGCTTGGCTCTCGTGTGGTAAGCCTAGGTTGAGAAATCGTGGTGCTACCACAAGGAGAAATATCAAGTTGAAGATGAATCAGAAGGAAATTTAGACAGATGGAGTAGCTTGATGGTAGACTGGATCGGCATGGCAAGGATATGATTAATTCTTTGTGTGTGTTCGAGCTAATGAGTTCGTACAAGTATTTTACAACAATTATCTTGGGCTTCGACGGATTGCTTAGCTTGGTCTAGTTAGAAGGATTCAGTCCTGGCAATTAGTTGGTGCAACGGAACAGGAAGAGTTCTTGTTAGGTTTTACCATGGTTTGGAGATGTATATCTTCTATGACCTTTGTTCTAGACGGGATCAATGGAAATCTCTTGACTAGTTGAGTGCATAGATGTCTGTGGCTCGGAAGGGAGATAAGGTTTTCATGTATCCTCGGATGGCATAATATATGAGGTATGTTGTGAAGGACCGAGACTCGCAACTGTAAAGTTACAGTTCAGATCTGAAAGGAAGTTCATGAAACTCTTATGCATCGGATAAACTCAGATGATTAAGGAAATGGTATTGCTAAATGGTAGTGATTTGAGAAGAGATTTTGTTTCAGAAAAAAGGCGATGTGATTTAAATGGATGGCACTTCGGGGATATTGCGGCACTTTTTTGTTAGATCGACTGGTAATATTCGGGTTGGTTTGGTGGCATAGGAAAATTTTAGAGTATCTATCATGGAATTATTAGGTATTAACGTGTGGTATGCTTTCAGACGGTGAAATTGGGATTTGGTACTATGTTTCATGTGCTATGTGGATTTGGAGACGGAATTTCTCATATTCAGGCTATGTTGTGATTATGGATCAGGTGTATCGGCACCGTATAATGGCTATCAGGATCTGGAGGCCTGAGTGGATCTTTCTTTTTTTCTGATATATCAGATTATTGGTATGGTATCAGGGTTTAGACTGTTGAGTTATTTTGGATTATTGCGCCATGGGCTATGCCGGAAATGCCACAGGGTGAGTGGCGAGGGGCGTCGGAGTATGTTCTAGTAGAGTGGTTGATGTTTCAAAGAACCAGCAGACGGCTGGGAAGGATTGCATTCTTAATTGGGCCTTCGTGATGGATGTCAGTACAGAAATTGCTATCATTGATTCAGTTCTGGTGTTGAGGGACTTTTCGAATGTGTTTGTTGTGGCTGGGAATGTCGTCGGGCAAGTTGTGGACTTCGGTATTGAAATGGAGCCGGGCATCATATCGCATGACTGCGGTAGGAGTAATGGTAGTGCAAGGAGTAGCTTCAGGCTTCCTCAGTAAGGAGTTTGTTGGCAGGCTAAGTGGATGTGTGTTCTAGTTTGAGTCGGCTCGGTTGGCTCCGAATTGTATTGTCGAGGGATAGGTTGACTTGAACGTTATTGAGCTTATTAGTGATCTGGGAAGATCTATGAGTTGTCTTTCGGTGTTGTAAGGCGTTATAATTTGTTGGTTAGGGGAACGTATGGTGCGGTTCTGTTGGGTTTCATAGTGTAAGTCGAGTGGGAAGAGTAATTAGGCATTGCTCGGTAAATGGAGTATTAGGTATGACCTAAAGGGTTGTGTGGCGTATGTTATTTGTTCCACTGTGGGTGTAATGAATTTCTTTGGTTCCAGACAAATCAAATTGTGTGTGGCTGTCGATTTTAAGCCTAGTGACTTGAGGTATTTCATGTGTAACAGTGTTTGGATAGGATCACGCATTGTAGCGAGGCCACGTGGAGATATTACCTTTCGGGGTAGATTCAGGTATTCTATTTCTATGATGTGAGACGGGGTCTCAGCCTTGTGTTGTGATGGTACTGATGAAAATGAGGTAAAACTCTTTCATTTGAGTCATTTTTCATGATTTGAGTATGTTCAGACCGTTTCTTATTGGGGCACGTATTATGCAAGTTGTGGCTTAGGCCTGTATTGAGGTGTCATATCACCATAGTTGTGTGTTGGACTCGAGGTGATCGTTGGGGTCACTAATTAATACGAACGGATTTTATCTTATCTTGTTAGAAGGACAATATCGAGGTTCCGCTCGGAAATTTGCTATGGAAATTGTCGGAGGAGAAGTGGCTTCATAAGTGGTTGATCTTAGAAATGGTTTAGGTTTATTGTGTGTTTCAATATCTTAGGCAGTATAAGAAAGTGTTGGAATGAGATTTCAGTCGATAAGAGGTTTCCTACTAGTAGTCGGGTGTTTTGGGCAATTGCTATGGATAGAAGTTATCGTTTCGAGTATTTGGATTATGTGGTATATCATGTGATTGCACCAGAGGTTGCAGGTATGGATTATTACAGCTGGTTCGGGCTCATTCTTAGTATAGAGGTGAGGTTCTGATCTTGTGTATGATTTTGAAAAATGCAAGGTGGTTTTACAGTTTATGGTCTAGATGGATTGTGAGATTTCGGCTATTTTGTGTTATTGGAACTATGCGAGATAAGGTGACGTGGGATCACCCCGGATGTATGCTTGGTATGGTCATTCAGCTATTGGTTGGCTTCTAGTACAACTCTAAGTACGCTCGCGGACAAGCGTTTTTTTAAGTTGTGGAGGAGGTGACGACCCGACCCGTCATCTCAAGAGTTACCACCCTGTTTTCCCCCATTTTATGCCTCTTCATGTTTCGTTATCAGTATTTGGTGTGTTAGAGTTGATTTGGATTGGTTTTTATAAGAAATGAGATACTTAGTCTATTTAAGAAAGTCTTAAGTTTGAAAAGTCAACCAAATATTGACTTATGAGTTAGAGTGCTCGGATGTGATTTTCGGTGATTCGGTTAGCTTCGAGGGATGATTTTTGACTTAGAAGTATGATCGGAATTGATTTTTGAGGTCTAGCGTGGAATTAGGGTTGAATTGGCGGAAGTTAGTATTTTTGCGAATTCTGGTTGGTAGGTGAGATTGATTTGGAGGTAGGAATGGAATTCCGAGAGCTGCAGTAGTTTCGTTAGGTGATTTTGGATGTGTGTGCAACATTTCAGGTTATTCGGAGGTGTTTTGGTAGGGTTTTTGATCAAATGCGTATTTCGAAAGTTATTAAGAAACTTAGGCTTGAATGTGATGTGATTTTATGGTTTTAGCATAGTTTGATGTGTTTTCAAGATTGGAACAAGTTGGAATGATGTTTTAAGATGTGTTGGTACCTTTGGTTGAGGTCCCAGGGGCCACGGGATGATTTCGGGTGGTCAACCGGACCATTTTTTGAATTAAAGATTGCAGGTTCAGCTGTTTGTGTTGCAGAAGAAAATTGCTCTTCACCTTCACATGGGTGAGTCACGAACATGTAGAGGAAATTTGGGTGGCCTGGAATTTAGTCTTTGCGATTCAGTGGAATAGGGTCGCGTTCGTGTGGTTCTGAAAGGCGAAGCTTCGCGTTCACAGTGGGGATCACGCGTTCGCATAGAAGAAAATTAAGGCGCTAAGTATTTGTTCATCGCGATCGCAACCGTAGGGACGCGTTCGCATAGTAAGAGGTCCTAAAGGTTCGCATTCGCAAGCTGGGAGCCACGTTCGTGTAAGGATAAATTTAGGTCAACATTTTATCTTCATCGCAAACGTGGGGGTGTTGACCGCGTTCGCATATGGTAAAAATGCACCTGGGCAGAAGGGTTTTATATTATTTCATCCGCGAGACTTGGTCTATTTTCCTCTATTGTTGAGCACCTTGATAGATTTTTTGTAGACATTGAAGAGGGATTCGACAAGATTTGATTGGAGGTGAGTCCTATGGCCTAGAAACATCGTTTTATTGAAGAATCAATCTGTAAATTCATGGAAATGTGAGTAAAAATTTGAAGGACTAGGGCTAGACTTTTAAAATGAAAATTTGGGATTTGAGGGGGCATTTGAGCTTCGATTTTGGTAAATTTGATATGCATGAACTCGTGGAGAGACGAGGAATCCAGTGATATGAATTTTTTAATTTATCAAGAAGTGAGCCTGGGGCTCGGGTTTTGCTAGTTTCAATATTTTTGATATTTTTCTATTGTCTTCGATTGGATATTGTTCCATTAGCAAATTATAATGTATTCGCTCTGATTCTGGTTAAATTCGACGTGCGTGGAGGTCGATTTGAGGGGCAAAGGCATAGGGAGCTAGAGTTTTTACCAGTTCGAGGAGACTAATGATTGTAAATAATATCCTATGGGTTTGAAACCCTGGATTTGCACACCGTCGTGCTATATTGAGGTGACTTGCACGCTGGATAACGGGCATAGGGGTTGGCACCATTGGGGATTGTGACCTGGTCCGTTCCGAGAGATATTTTTACTGTGTTTTCTACTTGAACAAAGTTGTGAATCATCCTTATTTTTATTTTATTGCTGCATTTGGGGATTTTTGCCAATTATTTGAATCCTTCAGGGATTGATATCACTGTGTTCACATATTTTACATATCATTTGATCTTAGTCCAAGATTTTAAATATTGTTTTTGTAAATTTAGCCATCTTTCTAAGATTAGAAAACTTAGATGATATTTCGGGCTGAGAACTACTGTTTTACAAATGCCAACGGACATATGATGATTTACGGACTGAGCATGGATCGGGTTGCATGCCGGAGCAGTAATTTTAGGATAGTGTTAACAATAGCACTGTAATACGCATTTTCGTCAGGTAACAATAACTAACTAGTCAGGTAACAATGGCTGACCAGTGGTAACAATGGCACTGCAATATACATTTTGGTCAGGAAACAATGACTGACCATGAATTTATTTATGCCACGAGATGGCTTGATATTGTGCTTGGGCTGTAGAAGCCCCTCCAGAGTCTGTACACACCGCTGGTGAGAGCCGTCGACGTTAAATATATGGATGGCTCGGGCTACACACTGCAGCGAGTACCAGGGTATATCGTCATATGCATTGCATTGCACTCATATATTTGTCCCTATTTGTATTAATTGTCATTACATTTCAGCACTCTCATTTCATTGGCTTCCATACTGCTTCTTGCACTAATTACCTAATATCCCGGTGTTATTTGTTAACGGAGTACTGTGCCCAGGGGGGCTGACTCATGTGCTGGATTGCACTACTTGTTCCGCATTCATTTGCTTAACTATTGGAAAAGATATATTTTAAATAGGTATTAAACTGAGCCCAGATATTTTTAAAGATTATACGATTTCACTCTTTTCTCAAAGGGTTACACTGTACTATGTAGCATGATGACTTGCTTTACGTGGTTTCTTGTTGCTCGGTTATTATTTACTTTTATTACTCATTGAGTTGGAGTACTCACTTTGCTCCCTGGACTCGCGTGCAGATGCATAAATTCTGGAGGCACATCGATTCTATCAGGCAAGAAGACGAGGCAACCTATCATTGGTTAATGCGACATGTCCCTGAAAAGCGGACGTTTCATAAAGATGGTGTCACATGATGGGGAACTCATACTACAAACGTGTCAGAGTCCTTCAATGGGTTATTTAAGTTGGAAAGAGGATTGCCCATCACAGCCATGATGCGGATATCATTCAAGCAGATGGCGGAGAGGTTTGTTGAATGGTCTACAGCTGCAACAGGATTGATGGAAAAAGGTGTTGAATTTATGCTAGTGCCTAAGCAGAGATTTGAGAAATACAAACGGGAAGCACATTGGCATTCATTTTTTCAATATGATAACTAAAGAGGTATTTTTGAAGTTCGCACTGATATCCATAATAATCGGGGTAATAATGTACATACTGTAAATGAATCTACAAGGTTATGCTCCTGTGGGAAATGGTCAATCTATCACATGCCTTGCTCACATGTCATCAAGAGTTTTCAACGTGTTGCTTATGCGGAGACCAACTATATTGGCCAACAATATAATGTTTCCAAGTAACTAAACACATAGTGGCCAGTTGTAGCCAGTGGGTGCTGAGCATTATTGTCCCCTGGAACAATATAAAATGGTGTGTAACAAGTCCTATTTGCATAAAAGATAGGTGCAAAAGAGAACGCGTATGCGTAACCAAATGGATGTTAGTGATACCGTATATGCACAAAAATGTGGTATATGCTCGCAAACAGGACACAACCATAGAAAATGTCCCTTGGGTGGCAACAGTAATCAAGCTCGGGGTGGGTGTTCTTCTAGTGTAACTAACTGCCCATGAGTTGATGTTGTAATAATTAGTTGTTATGTCTATGTTGCAAGATTTATGAAATAAATTTCCCTGTTTGTTAATTATGATTTGTATTTTCCCATTTTACCTATTTAAATAATAATTTAACATAATTATTTGTATATTTATTATGTGTGTGTTGTCTTGTCGAACTGAAAAAGTGGACCAGCTAACATAAAGTTGTCTTGTCAATATCATGATATTTAACACACAAATAATAGCGCCATTAGATAGTACGCTATATGTGTGTTGTCTTGTCGAACTGAAAAAGCTGACCAGCTGACATAAATTTGTCTTGTCAACATCATGATATTAAACACGTAAAAAATAGTGCCATTAGATAGTACGCTATGTGTGTGTTGCCTTGTCGAACGAAAAAACAGACCAGCTAACATAAAGTTGTGTTGTCAACATCATGATATTTAATACGCAAAATATAACGCCATTAGATAGTGCGCTATGTGTGTTGTCTCGCCTACAAATGACGGGTTCATTGAAGTTATTTTGTATGCTAGAAATTTACTAAAATTAAATATTTCATTAAAAGTAAGATTTTAGCATGCTTTATGCAAAATTGTTGGGACGGTGGTGAAGTTGGACGCCGCTACTGGAACTCTATGAACCAGTTTTACAAGGTTCCCGGCGAACCTATTTGTGATTTCGAGGAATGGGTTGATGGACCATGTTATCAGAAATTTTACAGAGAACAACTGCAGTTTCTTCATAATATGTGTTTAAGACAACGGGAACATGAAAAAGAAAGCAATAGAATGGAGGTGGGAGAAGAAAAATGAAAAACACAATGGAAATGTGAAGCACAAAAGGAACGTAAAAAATATAAACGGGAACTTGCGGAGGTGAAGGTGAGATTGAAAGAGGTAGAAGAAGAAAAGGAACAACTGGAAGAACGATTTAAGTGGTTGGAGCGGAGAATAAATGGAAACCGGGGTTAAACATTGGCATGTATTTGTTTAGTGTATTTTTTATATTTTATGTATTTTTATTATGTTGGCCTTCTATGTTTGTGTTTGTGCTTGAGTTTGTGTTGTAGTAATATTTTCCTTGTTTGTTGCAATAAATTTTATTTTAATTGAAGTGGAAGTTAAGTTTATGTGCTTGTGTTGTTAAATGAAACTATCAAACGAATGGAGAACCAAAATAAGTAATGGGCATATTCGATTAAATATTGCTGTTAATGTATACAAAAATATTATTTACAAAAAATAAAATAAAAAAGGAAGGCCAAATCAATGTGTCATGCATCTGGTTTGTCTCAATATAGCGGTTGGCCTGAGGCGCATCCCCTCACGCCCGATGCACTATCAGGATCATCATTATCAAGTCGTCTCCTTATAGCTGGATGCAACGCAGGATAACATGTATCGGTGGTGCTATCACGTCCAGTAGAAGGCTACATAACAATATGAAACTTAGCATAGAAAACTACATATCAATTCACAACATTACTATAATCATGTTTGGATCCTGAATGTAGTAATCTATCGCAGTATCGCTTGAAGCCTTAAAAGGAAAATTAATAAAGTTAAAGAAAATAAATAAGTTACAATTAAAACAAATTCAAATTCAATACTAATAAACTCATACATGCGCATGTGATAAGGAGCCATAACTCAGTCGGCGCCCATTATAAAAATCTCGGGTCGGTCCATCCTCATCAGTGGTATACGGGCCTAAAAGTATCTACCCCGATCCGCTCCTTGAATATCCAAACCCATGATCAATAATTGACCCGATGGGGTCACCTGCGATGGCACTGGAGTGTGATAAATTCCAAGGCTGTAAGACGGCATATCGGTCTCATGCATACCACCTGCTATATCGGCAGCAACATCATCAGCAAGAGCATAACACCCCCTTGCTGGGGATCACCTCCTCTCCACCCACGACCACGTCGTCCGGCAACAGCAGCTCGTCAGGCACCACCATCTCATGGGATACCACGACCTCACTGGTACGTGGTTGGGTCCATATAATCAGCCTCGTGTGCCAAACACTGATCTGATCGAGCTCGTTGTACTGTCTGGGTAGCCACATCCATGAATCGATGACTATACTCCTACATGACCACAGGATCATGGACATAACTCTGCATCAAGTACCCCATATTATAGACGGTATGCAATCCAATCGCCTGCACAAAGTAAAAAATATAAACTACGTATTTGGCACTAAATTACATGTATATAATTAATAATAAAAGAAAACATACCAGAGCCTCATGTATCCCGGTGTATGGGACATACCGACCGTGTCCTTCAAATATCCCATAAATAAAGGTAGGTCGGAATTGGTGAAAATTGGAAGGACTTTAGACTTTCGGAATAAGGTGCCTAATAAGCTGGGTTCCCGATAAAAAGTTGGGAACAGTGCGGTACCATACCATATAACATTCAATAGGAAAGTATTGCGGAGGTGGGGTCAAGTCCCCTCGACTGTCCCAAATATCCAACTACGCGTTAAGCCATGTCATAAATGTGTCGTCTGCCCTGGACTGATCATGCCTATCATAATGTAAAGCATGCCATACATGCAAAGTTGGAATAGGCTGCGACAGGCCAAACTGACTAAATACCCGCCCTGAGGCATGATGCTCGACAACATCGAGGCATGTGAGAAGGACAAAAGCCCTCCAAATATGTCGGCCGAAAGTGCAATATGCTTGCAGGGTACCTATCACCTCATCGATGTACGGAGTCTAGATGAATTAACTATCAGATAAGAACACAAACCGTTAGTGTGCGCAACACTAAGTTAAATACTAACTGGTACGTTTAGTTAGATATTCACATGTGTGTCCTATAGAAAATACAACACATCCCTGCAGAGGGGGAGATCATGATGGGCATCATACTCCCGTGCAAGTCTGCGACGCATAACCCACCAATGTGCTAGAGGGAGATGCAGAATTTCTACATAGCCGGTAGCTGCGTTAAAGGTGGCCGAAAATGCAGAAATCTCTCCCAGACCCAAACCTAACATACAAAGTTGACATAAAGTATAATATTAACTATAACTAGGTAGAATTGTAACTAATGGACATATTATTTGAATATGTTGTCACCTGTAGAAGTAGCAGAAATCCAAAAACGTCTTTATGTGTGCCGATGCAAGCCCGGCACATCTGCATGTACAAATATGAGATGGCAGCACCAACCCAGCTGTAGCTAGTATACTCGAATCAGATAATATGATGTAGAAAACGGAGGCTCACTAGGTTACTCAAAGTGTTGGAGAACAAGACCTCCCCCTAAATCGAAGGAGCAACAACAGCCTCGTATATCACTTTACATTACCTCCTCTAATCGTTGGTGATAGTATGGTAGATCTGCACTAGGTGGTCTCTAATGGGGAATAACTGCATACGACTGGCCCTAGATGCTACCTCCTCGTCCTCCGACATGAAATCGTGAGCATGTGCATCATATCCCAATGTACCTGCCGTGAATAATATCTCATGGTCGCAGGCAGTAAAACTGGCAAGCCATCAGCGGACAAGCCATATTAAATCTCAGCGTCCTGGAGTGTTATGGTGGCCTCACCGATGGTCAGATAGAAAGTGTGAATCTCCGATCGCCACCGCTCAATCAAAGCCGTGATCAAAGCATAGTCTAGTTGTATCTGGCCAATGATAATAATCCAATATAATCTCGTCTGCTCCAGGTAACGGACCATGCGGGGAGGTAGAATGCGGGAAGGACTAAACAATTCCACAATAGATCTACTCTCATGGCACGGAAAGTCTGCGTAAGCAACTGTCCGTCCCATATATACTCAAATCTATGTTGGGGCTATAAAGCTAACAGATCCGACGTCCGAGGGTCGGGATGTATAGTCGCATTCATGTCGTCAACTGTAAATTCATATTTTTTAATAACTTAATTGTGCAAGTTATTTATATATATATATATATATATATATATATATATATATATATATATATATATATATATATATATATATATG
The DNA here is from genome assembly GCA_034376525.1 of Nicotiana benthamiana. Taxonomy (NCBI): domain Eukaryota; kingdom Viridiplantae; phylum Streptophyta; class Magnoliopsida; order Solanales; family Solanaceae; genus Nicotiana; species Nicotiana benthamiana. The sequence goes on along the minus strand of CM067337.1, from coordinate 36,522,692 downwards.
TATGTATGTATGGGGGGTTCGGGCTCGATATTTTGAGGGGGTCCGGGCTCGATATTTTGAGGCACAGTGGCATCAAACTATCATTAATAAATTATGTATTTTTTATAATTTAAAATCGTATTTTTAATAACTTCATTGTAAAAATTATACACACATATATATACACACACCTATGGTTTCCGGGCTCGATGTTTTGAGGCTCATTGGCACCAAACTATCATTAATAATTATATATTTTTTTATATTTTAAATTCATATTTTATAATAACTTAAATTGTATATATATATATATATATATATATATATATATATATATATATATATATATATATATATATATATATATATATATATATATATATATATATATATATATATATATATATATATATATATATATATATATATATATATATATATATATATATATATAGTTTTTGGGCTCGATATTTTGAGACCAGTGGCACCAAACTATCATTAATAATTATGTATTTTTTTCTAATTTAAATTCATATTTCTTAATAGCTTAATTGTATAAATTATATATAGACCTATGGGTTCCGGGCTTGATATTTTGAGGCCTTGTAGTGCCAAACTATTATTAATAATTATGTATTTTTTGTAATTTAAAATCATATTTTTTAATAACTTAATTTTATAAATTACTAATTATGTGTGTTGATATAATTATTAACTTAAATATACAAAGTTTGCATTTTCAAATACCAATATAAGATACTTAATAAAAGGAATTCTAACCTGAAATACTACACATTACTACGCTACAAGACTCTTAATTTTACTGCGCTAAAAGGGAGTCCGTCTTACTATGCTAAAAAGGTCTAGATTTTTCTACGCTAAAAAATAATCCAAACTAAACATAAACAACAAATAAATTTAATTTCAAATAAAACACAAAACGGCATGAAAATACATATATATAAATGAGGATATTAATAGTAAAATTTATTTGACAAATTTATATATTTTTATAAAACAGTAAAATTAAATCCGGATAAATTTAACATGCTAGTTTCAAAAAACAAAAACCGAAATAGAATACATACAAATACAGTAATATGAATTATTATAAATGTTTCAACTTAAAATAAATCGAAATACCTCGATTTAGAATTTCCGAAAAGCAAATAGATAAAAATTTTGACTCTGGAAGTGTGAATCAACAATAATACAAAGCACTACTCGAATGTGGGACTTACGTTCTTCGACTTTTATGTGCCGGGGGGGACCCAAAAAAAAATATTAGAAGGGGTAGCGGGTATGGGGGTGACCAAGAAGAAAGGGGAGTAAAATAATGGAGGAGGAAATCAGTGGGCACGATGAAGAAGACGGTTCAATTTTAATAAGGGGTATAGTGCTCGGTATTATGGCGTTATACCTATCTGTATAAGCTTTTGCAGTATAGTGCCACAATACTTGGCGTTATACATTAACGGTGCAGTTACCATTAGTGTATGTCGCCAGGTATTGTGGCATTATATATAAAAATGTAGTCTTTTTACGCCTATTTATATACTTTGAGTCCAAAATAACCACATTTTTGTCCACAGCAATATGTCCACTACTATGACATCATCATCATCATCAGCTGTACAATTTTTCAAAATAGCAGAGTATGGCATATAAAAAGAGGAATATACATAGTTACTTTCCGTAGTTACCTTTCAATTGCCATGGTAATATATTCGAGCTACTGTATTCATAAATACAGTTGCAAAAATCAGCTAAAAGACAGAGCAGTCGAGCTGTCAGCTGCTATGTTCACATGTATTCATAACAAGAATTCATGAATACAACGTAATAATAGGTTTCTTCAGTTGTTTAATAAGGGAAAGCTGCTAATTTAACGGGATGCACTCCTAATATAACTCACCTAAATTAATTATAACACACAACATTATCAATCCAATTATTAAGAAGATTTATAAGATGCTAAACACCAAAAAATAGAGCATTCTTTAGAGTTTCAGTCCCTCTTTTTCTGATACAGTTCAAGATTTATTCTCCCTGACATTGTTCGATGTATTCAAGTTCATTTTTGTATTGACAATATTATTTATTTCTAATACATGGTATTACTGCTTTATTAAGTATATTTCATTGGTCGCATTAATTAGGTCGAGAATTAGGGTAGTATAATAGGTAGTGTAGAGTATTCATAACTTTAGAATTGGCACACAGTCACATAATCTATTGGTAGTAGGCTTTTATAACTAATCGTTATTTTCTTTCATTGCTGATCACTTTATTGTCAAGTTGTGTTATTCTGTTTTCATATGGCTTTTTGATATTGTTTGTTCTTGCCTATATTTTTATTATTGTGGTACTTATACTATCTTTAGCTGAGGGTCTATTGAAAATAACCTCTCTATCCTCACAAGATAGGGGTAAGGTCTGCGTACACACTACCTTCCCCAAACCCAATAGTGTGGGATAATACTGGGTATATTGGTATTGTATTCATTTATTTTCTATTTGTATTGAGAGTATTTTACCGTATATTATTGTATTATTGTTTTAAATAGAGATAGATGCAGTTAGATTGAAAATACAGATGAATACAGTTAGATTGAATGCATAACTGATTGATGAATAACATCAAAATGATAAAATTAACAATGTATTTCAAAATTTTGTTGTATGAACTCAAATATTGTGACGACCCAAAGGGTCATCACCTATTTTCTCCCCTTTTTCGTACTTCTAAGGCCTTAAAAACCTCACTTTTAGTTGCCCTGATCTGCATGCACAGTCCGGGCGCGTAGCCAGAAAGCTTTGATGTTAAAATTTGTGGAAATTATTGAAATTTGGCTCTTAAATGATTAAAGTTGAATTTGATCAACATTTTAGATAAACGGACCCAGACTTGTGATTCGATGATACCGGTGGGATCGTAGAAAAATATGGGACTCGAGCAGATGCCCGGAATCAAAAATCGAGGTTCTGAGCCCGAGAAATAAATTTTTGAAAGAAACTATTTTTCTAAAATTGATATGAAAATTTGAAATGAAAATGAATTAGAAAGTATGAGAATCGGGCCCATATTTTGATTCTGACGCCTAGTACAAGTCTTATATATGGTTTAAGATGTTCTTGTGTAATTTGGTCGAAATCGAACATCGATTGAAGTGTTTCAGACGTAAATGTCTAAAGTTGGAAATTTATGAGGTTTGAATTAAAAATGATAAATTTGAGGTTTGATTCCTCATTTATGGTGTTATTTTAGCGATTTGATCACTCTGTTAAGTCCGTAGATGTTGTTGAGTTAGTGTGTGTGTGTGTTTGGTTAGGAGCCCCGAGGGCTCAATAGTGATTCGGAGGTGATTCGGGGTGTTTTTGAACTTAGGAAGAGATCAGATTTTTCTACATTTTTTCACAGACTTTTTGTTCTACGCGATCGCGGCCTAAGTCTCGTGTTCGCACTGCCTTGTGTCTCCCCTCCATTGCGTTCGCGGTACCCTTCCCATGTTCGCATAGTTCTGGTAACCCCTTCAACGCGTTTGTATATAGCCTATCACGTTTGCATAGGCCAATCCCTGGACCCCCCCCCCCCCCTCCAGTTTTCCTTCTTCGCGTTCGCATACTACTCATCGCGAAAACGATGCTTCCCAGCCTGCCTTCTTCGCGAACACAACCCCTATGTCACGAACGCATGGAGTAAGATCCTTCAGTGATTTTCAAATTTCAAAAATAGAACAGAGACGGGTTTATTCCTAATTTTCACACGAGCTCTTCTCCTCCACAGCCCCTAGGAAACATTTAGAGTGGTTCTTCACCAAAGCTTCTTGGGTAAGTATTCTCTAACTTGTTGTCTTCATTTTCTAACATCATTTATCAAATTCGTAGACCTAAATCATGTAGTTTATAATAAGAACTGGGGAAAATGGGTAGAATTAGAGCTTCTCGAATTTTTTTTATTTAGACCGCGTTTTGGGGTTAAATTTGAAAATAAATTTTATATTCAGGCTCGTGGTTGATGGGTGACATGGAATTGGTTTGAACCTCAGGTTTTCACCAAGTAGGCCCGGGGTCGATTTTTGGGATTTTGGGAAGAAAGCCTAGAAATCCATATTTAGGCATTGGGTTTAGTTTGTTTAGCTATAACTAATATTGTAAAGTCATTATTTCATAGATTTGACTGAGTTGGAGCCGAAATCGAGGGGTAAAGCTATACTAGAGGCGTGAGTTGATTTTGGAGCATTCGAGGTAAGTGTTTGATCTAACTTTGGCTTGAGGGAAAATGATTAGAGTATTGTTGTGCTAATTGCTAAATTTTGAGTATGGTGTATAGGCATAGTGACGAGTATCTATACACTGGTGTCTAGCATGACCGTGAGTCCTTACTTGTACTTAATCGGTTTTTGTTGTGACTCTTCCATGATTTATTGATGAATTTGATGTAATGTGAAGAGTATGAGGACTAATTATGAATTGTAAATTCTTTGGAGCGTTGGATCAAACGATAAAAAGACTATTGAGCAAGAAATGAAAGAAATAGAAAGAAATATGATTAATCCCTTGTTGGGATGGTTTGAGTATATTTATTATATCCCCTACCGGGATGTGAAAGTTATTGTTGTTGCTCCCTTGCCGGGATTTAGCTGTTTACTTGTCTATTCCCTTGCCGGGATATTTCTTATTGTTTGTCTATCCCCTCACCCCGTTTGGTTGTGATTACTTTTTGGGTGAGGAAGAGTGATGATGCACGAATGGTCATTACGTGCCAGGTTTTGAATATTATGCACGAAGGGTCATTCCATGCCATGTTTTGATTATATTTGCACGAAGGAACATACCGTGCCATGTTTTGATTATATATGCACGAAAGAACATTTTGTACCCTGATTTGATTAAAAATGCACGAAGGATTATTCCGTGCCATGATATGAGAGTTATGTGAGGAAAAGCACGAAGGTTGATGTCGTGCACATTATTTGATTACATTTGGTGAGAATGAGAGTAAAAGCATGAAGGTTGGTGTTGTGCAACTGTTAATCTTCCTGCTATCATTAATTATTGTTATCGTACAGTTTCTTGGTTTAACTGCTGACTTTATATCCGGACTGTACTTCCCTCATAGCATGCTCCCCTCCCTCCTAACTGTTTAATTTATGTATCATTTCCTTTTATTGCATATATATGTATATGTATATATATATATATACATATATATATATATATATATATATATATATATATATATATATATATATATATATACATATATATATATATGTGTATGTATGTATATATATATATATATATAGATGTATGTATGTTTGTATATATATATATATATATGTATATGTATGTATGTATATATATATATATGTATAAGATCATATTTAGGTTATGAAAGTTATTATTTAACACTTAACTTTTTGAGTTATATATATATATATATGTATATGTATATGTATATGTATATATATATATATATATATATATATATATATATATATATATATATATATATATATATATATATATATATATATATATATATATATATATATGTATATATATATATAGATATATATATATAGATATATATATATATATATATATATATATATATATATATATGTATCTGTATGTATATATATATGTATATGTATGTATATATATATATATATGTATATGTATGTATGTATGTATCTATATATATATATATGTATATGTATGTATGTATATATATATATATGTATAAGATCATATTTAGGTTATGAAAGTTATTATTTAACACTTAACTTTTTGAGTTCTTATGTCTTGGTTTAATAAACCAAAATTTATTAAAAATATGATTAAGGAACAAGTAGATTTTCCTGTCCAACAAGATTTATTAAATACTTGGGTGATTCCTAAAGTAAATATAGAGGCTATTTATAAATTGGGAACTTTTGAAAAATTTGCTGGAAAAACTACTGTGAAAACTACAGAATTAAGTTTTACTATGGACAAAGATAGTGGAGTTTTCCATCTATTATCTCAAAATGACATAGATTATTACAAATCTAAAGATTTCAATTATTTACATATTGGTTTAGTTCAAGTTGCTTTTAAGCCATTAACATTGAAAGGCTTACCTGAAAGTTTTGTTGCTGCATTACGAGATGGTAGAAATTTAAATTGGAAAAATTCTTTGATTGGTTCTATACAATCAACCTTGGCTTATGGTGCAATCTATTTTAATGCTTATCCGAATTTAAATATTGCTCTAACTGATGTGAATATATTACAATCATTAATTTTGAATATTAAGATTAATGGATATGATTATTTACCCGGAACAGAAGTTATGTGTATTTGTACTAAAATTGTTTATAGACCTCTTTATACTTTATCTCCTAGATGTAAAATTGCTGAACAAAATCATGAGACTGTTTTGTTTGAAAATAATTTTTCTAAATCAAAAATTATTACTCGTAGATTAATTAAGTGGGAAGAAATAAATTTTCCTACTGAATGGATTATTGAAGAAGCTGCAGTACCTCGTGAGATTACTAGTGAGGAGATTTTTGATATCAGACAAAGTAAAGATGGTAGTGTAACTTTGAGTTTTAAAACCCAGGATATCCCAAGACTAACAGATTCCTCTTCAAGATTAACCCGATCTGTATCTTCTTATATTTCTCCAGTAGATTATATTGTAGATATTCCATAAAAAAATTCATAATCGGAGTCTTTGGGTATAATCTGTCCTCTTTGTCCAAATCCATAATCCTTGGCGAAATCTCTACCCATTGATGATATAACTCTTTAAACTGTACTGGTAGTATTCCTTGGGAAGGCCCGAAAAAGGACCACCATTTAATGAACCAACTTGGAATATGGGTACTTTTAAAAACTTGAGCACAAATTTTTATAAACCAAGAGTGCTTATGATCATCATTTTCATAAAGTAAAGTCTTTGAAAATGCCTCCACATAATCCCAATAATTATAATTAATTGACATCTTTTGAATTGGATGTATATACTGGCAATCTTTTAAAGTACTTAGTCCCCATTCGTCTGGTAAAATAATTTTCTTAATAATCATTTTGGAAAAAGAAAAATATGATTTATTAGAGTTACTAGTATTGTTATGAGAAATTTCTACTGATCCAGTAGATGTTAAAATCATTTCATAGTGCAATCTATTCTTGTAAGTTTGCATTGGAAATAATGCATTGTTTAAATACCTTTTCATAACAATCCAAGGATTGTGTTTCCATTGAAAATCTTTGTTATCAACATAAATTATAATCTCTTTTATAGGATTTTTATCAAAAATCTCATTGTCAGTTTTCCCAATTATAACTGCATAAGAGTCTTCATTAGGGGTTTCAAAATCTTTATGATCCTCAATAGAGGTGGGTTGAATAGTAGCATTGCTACCCCCAGCAGTTCCAGCATTGCTGGCAATAAAATCTAGATATTTCTGGTAATCTGCAAAAGAAGGTCTTATATTTGATGATGAAGATGATCCTTCTTCAAGAAATCTTTTCTGGGCTGGAATATGCCCTAGGGTCTGAAATCTATTCTGATTTGCTCCTCTTCCCCTTCCAGAGGAAGGTCTTGGCCAATTTGGCCTCATCCTACAAAACTGAAAATTAATCATTAGTAAGATATTCTCGGGTAAGAAAATCTGGTAAACTGTTATCAATTCCTTTTTTATAAACAATTTCAAAATCAAAAGGAGCCAATAATGCTTGCCATCTAGCAAACATCTGTTTAGAAACATTGTGCTTAAAATCCTTATTAAATAAGAACTTAGCAGCTTGACAATCTGTTTTGATTACAAATTTCTGATTATATAAATCCGTCTGAAATTTTAAAACACTCTTAACAATAGCTAAAATCTCTTTTGCTACTGTTGCATAATTTCTTTGACTATCATTCCATTTTCCTGAATAAAATTGTATAACATAATCTCTTTTTTCAACAGGAGAAAATTGAGTCAAAATACCCGCATATCCAATATCTGAAGCATCAGTTTCAACAGTTTTTTCCCAATTTGGGTTAGCCAAAGTTAAACAAGGGAGTTCTTTTATTTTGGATTTTATTTTCTTAACAGCATCAGTGTGAGAATCATTCCAAGCAGGAGGGTTCTTTTTTAGCCTTTCATATAAAATAGCAGTATCTTTTGATAAGTCTTTTATGAACGGAGAAATATAATTTAAACTACCCAAAAATCTTTGTAATTGAGTCTTATTAGTAATAATATCAGGAAATTTTGATCCGAATTCAATCGTCCTATTAATAGGCGTAATTGTTCCTTTTCCAATATTATGACCAAGAAATCTAATGTTACTTTGAAAAAGACACATTTTTGGTTTAGAAATAACTAATCCATTTTGAATAACTATTTTTTGAAATAATTCTAAATGTTTGAAATGTAATTCAATATTTTTGGAAAATACTAAAATATCATCTATGTAAACAATAATGAAATCTGTAAAAGGAATAAATATATTATTCATAATCTTTTGAAATTCTGAAGGCGCATTCTTCAATCCAAAAGGCATAACATTCCATTCAAATTGTCCTATTGGAACATTAAAAGCAGTTTTATATCTGTCTTGTTCAGCAATCTGAATTTGCCAATATCCCGATTTTAAATCAAATTTAGAAAAAATGATTGCATCATGTAACCTATTCAATAAATCTTTTTTATTAGGGATAGGATACCTAATCCATTTCAAAACTTTATTAAGAGGTTTATAATTAATAACTAATCTAGGTACACCTCTTTCTTGTTCTGCATGTTTATTAACATAAAAAGCAGTACATGACCAAGCAGAACTAGATTGTCTAATCAAATTCTTTTTCAATAAATTATCAATCTCTTTTTTACACAAATCCAAATATGCAGAATTCATTTGACAAGGTCTTGCCTTAGTAGGAATATTATTCTCATCAAAACAATCTTCATAAGGTAATGTCACAACATGCTTTTTTCTATCCCAAAAAGCACTGGGATGATCATTACAAATATTAGCAATAAACTGGTTTTTTAATAAATTCACTTTTCCTTGTAATTTTGAATTTTTTAGTAAAATATCTATTTCTAATAAAGAAATTTCTTGTTTTATAAAATTGACTTGTTGATTTTTTAAAATTAATTTTTCAACAATTTGATTTATAGACTTAGTAAATGGTTTAGTGATAAAATCTAATTGAAAATCTTTATCATTATAAGTTCCTATTATTTTAGTATGATCCCACCTTTTCAAAGGAAATATCGCATGCATGAATGGGACCCCTAAAATAATTGGACAAGAAATATCTTCCACAATCATAAAACTTTGAGGTAAACAAATACCATTGTTACATAAAAAAGCTTTTTGTAATTTATAATTCAATTTCATTTGACTACCATTAGCAGATCTTAAACAATGAGTTGTTTTATGAAAATATCTTGAAGGTATAAGTCCTTCCTGAACACAATTTACATCTGCTCCACTGTCAAATAAGGCAATGAATTCCTTTCTAAAATTGTAATCAATTTGTAAAGTAATTTTAGTATAAAACTTTTGAGATGTAATAATACTCATTTTTTGTAAAAATTCATTTCTATCTTCACTGACGATATTTGTCAAAAAAGAATCTTTTGTATGATCTTGGCGAATTTTCTCAGTATTACTTTTTTTAGAAATCTCAGTCTCAGAAATCTCAGTTTCATTTGCTTTAGAATTCTCAACCTTGTTTGCTTGTAAATCAAAAGTCCTTTTATCTTCTAGGCTAGAAATTCTTCTATCATGAATTTTTGACTGATTTTTCAAATAAATAATTTCTTCTTTTAAAATAACAAGTTCTTGTTTTAAATCAGAAATAGTAGTTTCTTTTTCTGGAAAATTTCTTTGGACCAAAATCCTTTTTAACTCGGGAATAATAATCAGGTTGCTTCAAGATAGGAGTATTAGAAGATATATTGTTTTGGTTGTCAATATCAAAATCATCATTTAAAATTGTATCCAGAATTTTATTTCTTAAGTCTTTATCATCTATTTTCTTTAAAATCTTCATAATTTTTTCATCATTAATCATATTCACATTCAAATCCTGAAAATTTGAAATTAAATCATATAGACTATCACCTTTCTTGCAAGCACAAATATCTTCTGAAGAAGATCTATCAGAATCAGAATATAATTCTTCATTATGAAGAATTCTTAAATCATCCGAACTATAATCAGTAGAAGAATAATTAGATATTTCAGAATTAGAATCAGAATCAGAATTTAATAAAATCTTACACAAAGAATCTTTTATTTTTTCATCCAGATCCAAACTCTTAATCTTTTTTTGAGTTTTGCACTCATTCGCATAATGCCCAAATTTACCACATTTATGACATCTAATCCTTCTTTTATAATCTTTCTTACCCTTCTTTTTGTAAACTTTCTTTTCTTTCTTATCCCAAGAGGACTTATCACAAGAAGTAAACTTTTTCTTATACTTTCTTTTCTTGTCATCTTTAGAAAATTTAGAAAACTTCTTTTTCTTTTTTGAAGAACCAGGAATATTAAAAGCAAATTGATCACAAAATTCTCCTAATTGCTTCCTTTCATTTAATCTATTCTTTTTGATATGATAATTCATCTTTATATCATTACAAACAGCTAAGCCTTCCTGAGTACAAACACTAATAATTTTCCCATAAGTCAAGGAATCATAAGAAATTTTATTATGCGAACCACGTAAATGTTTTCTCACTCTTTCCGCAAAAATCGAAGGTAAACCATCAATAAATTTAGACTTCCAATGCTCATGACTACAATCATGCAATTCCATAACACGACTTAAGAATACATCTTTATACCATCTAAAATCATATAGTTGTCTACAACGTAAATTTTGTAATGTTGTTCTAATAGTTTCTGCTTCATCAGTCCATCTACCACAAAAATGTTCAACCATAGTAGTAATCAAAGTATAAACAGCATTTTGTTGTACTTGAGAAGTGCTTGTTTGATCAGTAGTCTGATAGGCTAATTGCCCTTCAATTTTAATAACACTAGTAGTATTCATGATAGTATTCTTTTGTTCTTGATTTAAAAAATTATCCCACCAACCTTTAAGTTGGCCAGTGAAACCAGCAACAATCATAGCAGCAATATCACGATCTTGATTTTTATTAATCTTACAAATAGTACTATACATCAACATTCTATGACAGTAGTAAAAATTTGTTTATCATTAAAACCATCAATATTCCATTCATAAATTTCCTTGCTACTGTAACTATTATTAAAAATCTGATCTCTTTCTTCATTTAAAACATCCATCGGAGTTGGTCTATTGTAATAAAACATCCTTTAAATAGGCTTATCAGCCCATTTTGTATTGATTTTATTAACAAAATCATTTTCAGAAACATTCTGCGTAATAAAATTTTCTTGTTTTGTAGATAAAACAGGTTGAGGCTGTAAATCAATTCCAGTAATATTGGAATCAAAAACAATATTCTTTAGTTTCTCTTTTAAAAGCTCTTCAATTTCTTCAGTAGAATCAGTTTTGAAACTTTTTATTTCCGGAGGAGGTTGTAAAGTATTTTTGACAATTTTTAATTCTTGTTTTGGTTTATGAAAAGCTTCTATTTTTTCTTGTAAAATCTGTGTTTGTTTTAAATAATTATCTAAATTCTTATGCAATGCCATGACATGCTCTCCTAATACATTCAAATAATAATTAGCATAATTCTGCTGTTTAAGAATTAAATTGACATGTTCACAAGTAGTTACAGCAACTTTGTTTTCAAATAATGCAAAAGCAGTAAAATTAATAGTTTTACCATCTCTATTGATATCAAAAGACTGAGTTGGAGGTAAAGAAGAAATCGTTATATCTCCATTAGACAAATGATACTCATGTTCAATGACTGACAAATGATATCCCACATATTTAATCATGAACCATGGGACAAATGGCAATGAAATATTATTTCCTTCTAACTCTTTGTAAAATTCTTTAGAAAAATACTCTGTCTCATCTTTATTAAATGAAGAGAAAAACCAATTCCTAAATTCTTCCCATTTTGGACTATAAAATTCTAAAGAAATCTTTTTTCGTGCCAGAGAACCTGGACTAAATCAATTTTTTTTCTATCCATGTAAACCAGTTGGAAAATTCATGTCAGAATCTGTAGGATCACTTAAACGATCTTCACCTTTAGCAATATTATTATTATCTAAAATAATTTTATCAAAATTTGTATCTCTAATTTGAGAAGTTGAAGCCCTTGATGGAATATCTACAATATAATCTACTGGAGAAATATAAGAAGATACAGATCGGGTTAATCTTGAAGAGGAATCTGTTAGTCTTGGGATATCCTGGGTTTTAAAACTCAAAGTTACACTACCATCTTTACTTTGCCTGATATCAGAAATCTCCTCACTAGTAATCTCACGAGGTACTGCAGCTTCTTCAATAATCCATTCAGTAGGAAAATTTATTTCTTCCCACTTAATTATCTACGAGTAATAATTTTTGATTTAGAAAAATTATTTTCAAACAAAACAGTCTCATGATTTTGTTCAGCAATTTTACATCTAGGAGATAAAGTATAAAGAGGTCTATAAACAATTTTAGTACAAATACACATAACTTCTGTTCCGGGTAAATAATCATATCCATTAATCTTAATATTCAAAATTAATGATTGTAATATATTCACATCAGTTAGAGCAATATTTAAATTTGGATAAGCATTAAAATAGATTGCACCATAAGCCAAGGTTGATTGTATAGAACCAATCAAAGAATTTTTCCAATTTAAATTTCTACCATCTCGTAATGCAGCAACAAAACTTTCAGGTAAGCCTTTCAATGTTAATGGCTTAAAAGCAACTTGAACTAAACCAATATGTAAATAATTGAAATCTTTAGATTTGTAATAATCTATGTCATTTTGAGATAATAGATGGAAAACTCCACTATTTTTGTCCATAGTAAAACTTAATTCTGTAGTTTTCACAGTAGTTTTTCTAGCAAATTTTTCAAAAGTTCCCAATTTATAAATAGCCTCTATATTTACTTTAGGAATCACCCAAGTATTTAATAAATCTTGTTGGACAGGAAAATCTACTTGTTCCTTAATCATATTTTTAATAAATTTTGGTTTATTAAACCAAGACATAAGAACTCAAAAAGTTAAGTGTTAAATAATAACTTTCATAACCTAAATATGATCTTCCATGGCTCTGATACCAAATTTTTAAGCAGGACCTTTTTAGGGCTGTAGGACCTTTTAGGAAGTATGGGATTTATATAGTTTAATTTGTTTTATGCAAACCACGGAACTATTCGTTATAAATATATATATATATATATATATATATATATATATATATATATATATATATGTGTGTGTGTGTGTGTGTGTGTGTGTGTATATATATATATATATATATATATATATATATTGAATTGCACAGGTTGGTTTGGTAGTCCTGTCTAGCCTCATCACTATTTCGCCGGGGTTAGGCCAGGCACTTAACAGCACATGGGGTCTTTTTTTATTGATGATACATTATGCACTTATGTGCAGATACCGGAGTAGCTTATGGAGCGCAGAAGTAGTCGGGGACTCATCCTTCAGTCCAGATATTTCCGAGGTAGCCTTGCTGATGTCCGCATGGTCCGGAGTCTCTCCTATCTTTGCTTTTCGTTTGATTTCCTTTGTATCGGGACAGACAGTAATGTATTTTTATTCAGAGTTTGTGTTTAGAATTATGTAGAGTTCGTGAGTTAGTGACATCGGATCTGGGTAGAGATGTTATTGAACTTCCGCACTTATTTTCAGTTATATTTGTTTTAAGACTTCCATTTTTATGTTATATGTCTCGTCTTTCCTTACATGGTTAATGTTGTTAAGAGAAGTGTTAAATTAATTGGCTTGCGTAGCTCCTATTAGTAGGAGTCATCATGACTCCCGATGGTGGAAATCCAGGTCATGACAAGTTGGTATTAGAGCACTAGGTTACATAGGTCTCACAACTCACGGACAAACTTGGTAGAATCTGAGGGATCGGTACGGAGACATCTGTATTTATCCCCCAAAGGCTACAGAGTTAGGAAAATTTCACTTTTATTCTTTCTTTTCGTGCGATTCTGTTTCTCAAATACTGATTGTCTTTCTACTTTGTTCTTTCACAGATGGCGAGAACACGTGCTTCTTCTTGTACCGCACAATAGCCCGAGCCCTCAGCAGCAGCTCCTACGAGAGGCAGAGAGTTAGTGCAAGGCTGTGCCAGAGGCCGAGGTAGGGGTAGAGCTTAGCCCCAAGCAGCAGTCCCAGAGGTGGAGCCTCATGTTGATTATGATGAGGAGGTTCCAGCTCCAGCAACTCCGGAGAGCCCTGCTCAGGTCAGATGGGTTCATAGCCACCCCAGTTCTTCATGACGCAGTCAGATTGGTAGACTTTGTGGAGAGCGTCACTTGAGTGGCTTTGCTTCTTGTAGCACCAACCACTTCTCAGGTTGGGGGAGGAGTTCAGAATCCAGCTACACGTACTCCAGAGCAGATATCTCCTCAGGCTCAGGTTCCAGTGGTGCAGCCAGCGGTGACAGTTGCGGCCAACACCAGCGATGGTGTAGCGATGTCTGTGGATGCTTTGTGGAGACTTGATAGGTTCACCAGACTCTTCACCACCACATTCAGCGGTGCTCCTACAGCGGACCCCCAGGACTTCTTATTCGGCTGCCATGAGGTTCTCCGAACTATGGGTATTGTGGAGACTAATAGGGTCGACTTCATCACCTTTTGAGTAGCAGACTTGGTGGAGAGACTATTGTTTATCCAGGCCAGCAAGGTCTCCATCATTGACTTGGGACTGGTTTGCATAGTTGTTTTTGGGGACGTCTTTCCCAGTTACTCAGCGAGAGGCTCTTCGCAGGAAGTTCGAGCGCCTCCATCAGGGCTCTATGATAGTCACGTAGTATGAGACCCATTTTATTGATCTGGCATTCCATGTTATTGTTGTAATCCCCACCGAGAGAGAGAGGGTGCATAAGTTTATTGATGGGTTGATTCATCCGATCTGTCTCCAAATGGCTATGGGAATCGGGAGGGAGATTTCTTTTCAGGAGGTGGCCAATGTGGCCCCTAGAGTTGAGATGGCTCTTTCACAAGGAGGTGGTCGGGGGTTAGATAAGAGGCATCGTCATTCTGGTAGGTTCAGTGGTACCTCATCTGGAGGTACGGATTCTTATGGTAGAGGCCATCCGTCAAGGCCCTTTCACTCAGCACTCCAGGTCTCTCATGGTACTCCAACCGGTGGTGGTTCTCAGCAGCATTATTCTGATCAGCAGTCCTTCAGTGCACCACCAGCTCCCATCAGTGCACCGCCACTTTAGAGTTTATGGGGAGGACATTCAGGTTGACAAGGCCAGCAGTCTCAGCAATCGAGGGCATGTTATGGTTGTGGTAACTCGAGTCACATTGTCAGGTTTTGTCCATGAGCCTCGGGTAGTTCTCAACAGCAGGGTCCTCGCCCCATGATTCAGGCACCAGGTGATCCATAAGTTGCCCAGCCAGCTAGAGGCGGGGGTAGGGATCATAGAGGTTGAGGTAGAGACCATAGAGGCAGAACTCGGACCACCAGAGGTAGGGGTCAGCCAGAAGCCGGTCGTCCCAAAGACATGGTTGAGGGAGGTGAGCCCAGCCTCGGTGTTGCGCTTTGCCAGCCAGGCCAAAGGTTGATTCTTCAGACGCAGTTACTACAAGTACTATTATTGTTTGTAATAGAGATTCTTCATTGCTATTTGACCCAGGGTCTACGTATTCATATGTATCATCCTATTTCGCACCGTACCTGGTTATGCCTAGTGATTCTTTGAGTATTCATGTTTATGTATCTTCACCGGTGGGTGATTCTGTAGTGATCGACCGAGTGCATTATTTCTGTGTGGTAGTGTTTGAGGGTCTTGAGACCCATGTTAATTTATTTCTCTTAGGCATGGTGGACTTTGACGTTATATTAGGGATAGATTGGTTGTACCCGTATCATGCTATTTTGGATTGCTATGCCGAAACCGTGACCTTGGCTTTGCCAGATTTGCCAAGAATAGAGTGGAGAGGGACCCCAGGTCATGCCACCCGCAGTGTTATTTCATATGTGAAAGCTCGACGCATGGTCGAGAAGGGGTGTTTAGCGTATTTGGCGTATGTTCGCGACTCCGGTGCAGAGGTCCCTTCTATTGATTTGGTTCCTATTGTTCGGGAGTTCCCAAGGGTTTCCCTTAAGACCTGTCGGGTATGCTGCCTGACAAGGATATTGATTTCTATATTGACCTGGCTCCGGGCACTCAGCCCATTTCCATACCTCTGTATCGCATGGACCCGCAAGAGTTGAAAGAGTTAAAGGATAAATTGCAGGATTTGCTTGAGAATGGTTCATTTAGACCCATTGTATTGCCTTAGGGTGCGCCAGTGTTATTTTTGAAGAAAAGGGATGGGTCGATGAGGATGTGAATTGATTACTGGTAATTGAACAAACTTACGACAAAGAACAAGTATCCACTGCCAAGAATCGACAATTTATTCGACCAGCTTCAGGGTGAAACGGTGTTTTCGAAGATAGATTCGAGATCTGGCTACCATCAGCTAAGGATTAGGGCGTCTGATGTCCCTAAGACAGCATTCCGCATTTAGTATGGGCATTGTGAGTTCCTGGTCATGTCATTTTGGTTGATCAATGCCCTAGCAGCATTTATGGAGTTGATGAACCGAGTGTTCAGGCCTTATTTAGATTTTTTCGTGATTGTTTTAATTGATGATATTCAGATATACTTCCGCAGTCAGGAGGAGCATGAGCAGCACCTCAGAGTGGTTCTTCAGACTCTGAAGGATAGTCAGTTATATGCCAAGTTTTCAAAGTGCAAGGTCTGGTTGAGATCGGTTGTATTTTTTGGGTCACATTGTTTCAGCAGAGGGTATTCAGGTGGACCCGAAAAAGATTGAGGTAGTCAAGAACTGGCCTCGCCCAGATTCAGCTACAGTGATTCGGAGTTTCTTAGGATTAGCAGGTTACTACTGTCGGTTCGTGGAGGCATTTTCATCTATTGCAGCCCCGATGAACAGATTGACCTCGAATGGTTCCCAGTCCAGATGGTCAGATGAGTGTGAGGTGAGCTTTAGGAAGCTCAAGATAGCTCTAACTACGGCACCGGTATTGGTTTTGCCCACGAATTTAGGGCCTTATACATTTTATTGTGATGATTCTCGTATTGGGCTTGGTACAGTATTGATGCATGATGGTAGAGTCATTGCCTATGATTCGAGGCAGTTGAAGATCCATGAGAAGAATTATCTGATTCATGATCTAGAGTTGGCAGCCATTGTTCATGCTTTGAAGATTTGGAGGCATTATCTACATGGTGTGAAGTGTACACGGATCATAAGAGTCTTTAGTACTTGTTCAAGCAAAAGGAGTTGAATTTGAAGAAGAGGAGGTGGTTGGAGTTGTTGAAAGACTATGATGTTACTATCTTATACCACCTGGGGAAGGACAATGTGGTGGCCAATGCATTGAGTAGGAAGTCTACCAGCATGGGTAGTCTTGCTTATATTCCGATCAGCCAGAGACTTCTTCCTTTGGATGTTCAGCCCTTTGCCAATCTATTTGTGAGGTTAGATATTTCTGAGCCTAGCCGAGTATTAGCTTGCATGGTTGCTTGTTCTTCGTTGTTGGAGCGTATCCATGAGTGGCAGTTTGATGATCCCCATTTGTGTGTCCTGAGAGACACGGTGCAGCATGGAGGTGCCAAGAAGGTGACCTTATATGGTGATGGTGTTTTGAGATTGCAGGGGCGAGTTTGTGTGCCCAATGTCAATGGGATTCGAGATTTGATCTTAACGGAGGCCCATAGTTCTCGATATTCTATTCATCCGGGCGCCACGAAGATATATCAAGATTTGAGGCAGCACTATTGGTGGCGTAGAATGAAGAAAGATATAGTTGCTTCTGTAGCCCAATGTATTAACTGTCAACAGGTTAAGTATGAGCATCAGTGGCCCGGTGGTTTATTTTAGAAGATTGAGATTCCTGAGTGGAAATGGGAGAGGATTACTATGGATTTTGTTACTGGACTTCCGATGACTCGAAAGAAGTTTGATGCTACATGGGTTATTGTTGATAGGCTGACCAAGTCAGCGCATTTTGTTCCTGTTGCAGCCACTTATTCATCAGAGAGGTTAGCTGAGATCTATATCAGAGAGATTTTTTGCCTTCATGGGGTACCAATATCTATCATTTCGGACTGGGGTACGCAGTTTACCTCGCACTTTTGGAGAGCAGTACAATAGGAGTTGGGAACCTAGGTCGAGTTGAGCATAGTATTTCATCCTCGGATGGATGGACAGTCCGAGAGAACGATTCAGATATTGGAGGATATACTCCGAGCCTGTGTCGTTAATTTTGGAGGCTGGACTAGTTTTTTCCTTTAGCAGAGTTCGCCTATAACAACAGCTACCAGTCCAGCATTCAGATGGCTCCATATGAGGCGTTGTATGGTAGGTGATGTCGGCCTTCAGTTGGATGGTTTGAGCCGGGAGAGGCTCGATTATTGGGTACAGATCTAGTTCAGGAGTCCTTGGATAAGGTCAAGATCATTCAGGACAGACTTCGAATAGCTCAATCCAGGCAGAAGAGTTATACAGATCGCAAGGTTTGAGATGTGGCATTCATGGTTGGTGAGCGCGTGTTGCTCCGAGTGTCGCCTAAGAAGGACGCGATGCGATTTGGGAGGAAGGGCAAGCTTAGCCCTAGGTACATTAGCCATTTGAGATTCTTAATCGTGTGGGAGAGGTGGCGTATAGACTTTCCTTGCCGCCTAGCTTGTCATCAGGGCATCCAATTTTTCATGTGTCCATGCTTCAGAGATATCGCAGCGATCCGGCCCACTTGTTACATTTCAGCACTGTCCAATTGGACAAGGATCTATCTTATGAAGAGGAGATGGTAGTTATTCTAGACCGGTAGGTTCGACAGTTGAGGTCAAAGAGTTTTCCTTCAGTGCATGTTCAGTGGAGAGGTCAGCCTCCTGAGGTATCGACCTCGGAATCCGAGTCTCTTATGCGGAGCCGTTATCCTCATCTATTTCCCGACTCAATTACTTCTTTCTTTTGTCCGTTCAAGTGCGAACGGTTATTTTAGAGGTGGAGAATGTGATGACCCAAATAATCATCACTTGTTTTCTACCTTATTCCATGCTTCCAATGCCTTAAAATCTCACTTTTAGTTGCCTCGATTTGCATGCACAATCCAGGCACGTAGCCAGGAAGCTTACATATTAAATTTTGTGGAAAATGTTGAAATTTGGCTTTAAAATGATTAAAGTTGAATTTGGTCAACATTTTGGGTAAACGGACCCGGACCGGACCTGTGATTTGACAGTTTTGGAGGTTCGTAGAAAAATATGTGACTTGGGCGTGTGCCCAGAATTTAAATTCGAGGTCCCGAGCCCGAGAAATGAATTTTTGAAAGAAAGTATTTTTGAAATGTATATGAAAATTTGAAATGAAAATGAATTAGAAAGTATTGGTATCGAGCCCGTATTGTAGTTCTGGCCCGGTACATGTCTTATATATGGTCTAAGATGTTTTTGTGTATTTTAGTCGAAATCGGATGTCGTTTGAAGTGTTTCGGACCTAAATATCTAAAGTTGGAAATTTATGAAGTTTTAATAAAAAATGATGAATTTGAGGTTTGATTCCTTGTTTATGGTATTATTTTAGCAATTTGATTGCTCGGTTAAGTCCATAAGATGTTGTTGAGTTAGTGTGTGTGTGTTTGGTTAGGATCCCCGAGGGCTCGGGAGTGATGCGGAGGTAGTTCGGGGTGTTTTGGAACTCATGAAGAGATCAGATTTTTCTGCATTTTTTCACAGACTTTTGTTCAACACGATCCCGTCCTAAGGCTCGCGTTCGCACTTCCTTGTGTCTCCCCTCCTTCGCATTCGGGGTACTCTTCCTGTGTTCGCATAGTTCTGGTAACCCCTTCAACGTGTTAGAATATACCCTATCGTGTTCACATAGGCCAATCCCTAGACCTCCTCAACTTTCCTTCTTCGTGTTCAAATACTACCCAACGCGAACGCGATGCTTCCCAACCTGCCTTCTTCGCGAACGCGAACCCTGTGTCGTGAATGCATGGAGTAAAATCCTTCAGTGATTTTTAAAGTTCAAAAACATAACAGAGACAGGTTTATTCCTAATTTTCACACGAGCTCTTTTTCTCCACGGCACCTAGGAAACGTTTAGAGCGATTCTTCACCAAAGCTTCTTGGGTAAGTATTCTCTAACTCGTTTTATTCATTTTCTAACATCATTTATCAAATTCCATGGGAACCTAAATCATGTAGTTTATGGTAAGAATTGGGAGAAATGGGTATAATTAGGGCTTTTTGAATTTCTTTGATTTAGTTCTCGTTTTGGGATCATATTTGAAAACAAATTATATATTTTGGCTCGTGGGGAAATGGGTGACATGGAATAGGTTCGAACCTCGGGTTGACCAAGCGGGCTCTGGGTCGATTTTTGAGATTTTGGGAAGAAAGCTTAGAAATCCATATTTAGGCATTAGTTTTTAGTTTTTTAAGCTATTATTAATATTGTAAAGTCATTATTTCATAGATTTGACTGAGTTGGAGCCAAATTCGAGGGGTAAAGCTATACTAGAGGCTTGAGTTAATTTTAGAGAATTCGAGGTAAGTGTTTGATCTAACTTTTGCTTGAGGGAATAGGATTAGAGTATTCTTGTGCTAATTGCTAAATATTGAGTACGGTATATAGGCATGGTGACGAGTATCTACACACTGGTGTCTAGCATGACTGTGAGTTCTTACTTGTACTTAATCTGATTTTTGTTGTGAATCTTCCAAGCTTAATTGATGAATTCTATGTAATGTGAAGAGTATGAGGACTAATTATGAATTGTAAATTCTTTGGAGCTTTGGATCAAATGATAAAAAGACTATTGAGTAAGAAAAGAAAGAAATAGAAAGAGATATGATTAATCTCTTACCGGGATGGTTTGAGTATATTGATTATCTCCCTTGCGGGGATGTGAAAGTTATTGTTGTTGCTCCCTTGTAGAGATTTAGCTATTTACTTGTGTTTCCCTTGTTGGGTTATTTCTTATTGGTTGTATATCCCCTCACCCCATTTGGTTGTGATTACTGTTTGGGTGAGGAAGAGTGATGACGCACGAAGGGTCATCCGTGCCATATTTTGAATAATATTCACGAAGGGTCATTCCATACCATGTTTTGATTATATTTGCATGAAGGAACATACCGTGCCATATTTTGATTATTTATGCACGAAGGAACATTCCGTGCCTGATTTGATTACAAATGCACGAAGGAATATTCTGTGCCATGATATGAGAGTTATGTGAGGAAAAGCACGAAGGTTGATGTCGTGCACTTTATTTGATTTCTTTTGGTGAGAATGAGAGTAAGAGCACGAAGACTTGTGCCGTGCAACTGTTAATTTTCCTGCTCTCATTAATTATTGTTATTTCACAGTTTCTTGCTTTAACTGCTAACTTTATATCCGGACTGTACTTCCCCCATAGCATGCTCCCCTCCCTCCTAACTGTTTAATTTATGTATCCTTTCCTTTTATTGCATATATATATATATATATATATATATATATATATTGAACTTCACATGTTGGTTTGGTAGTTCTGCCTAGCCTCGTCAATACTTCGCCGGGGTTGAGCCAGGCACTTACCAGCACATGGGGTCGGTTGTGCTGATGCTACACTCTGCACTTATGTGCAGATACCGGAGCAGCTTACGGAGCCCAAAAGTAGTTAGGGATCCATCCTTCAGTCCAGAGATTTTCGAGGGAGCCTTCCTGACGTCCGCATGGCCCGGGGTCTCTCCGATCTTTGTTTTTTCGTTTGATTTCCTTTGTATCGGGACAGACAGTAATGTATTTTTATTCAGATATTGTGTTTAGCATTCTGTAGAGTTCGTTAGTTAGTGACACCGGATCTGGGTAGAGATGTTATTGAACTTCCGCACTTATTTTCAGTTACATATGTTTTAAGACATCCACTTTTATGTTATTTGTCTCGTCTTTCCTTATATGGTTAATGTTTTTAAGAGAAGTGTTAAATTAATTTTCTTGCCTAGCTCCGATTAGTAGGTTCCATCACGACTCCCGATGGTGGAAATTCGGGTAATGACAAATATATACAAATACATCTAAATACAACAGTCAAAACTTACTGTACAAAGTAAAAATTAATGTATGCCTTATCGAATATATATAAATACATCTAAATACAAGAAGAGAATATCATTGTATAAATATGTTCCTTATCGAATACATATAAATACAAGAAGAGAATACAATTGTACAAACTAAAAATCCCAAACCAAATCTTAATCTCATTAGTCGTTGCCACCGTCTCCTCTGTCCTTTCCTCTCCCATGTCTACATTCAAAATCAATTCAGCAAAATCATTGTACACTGGATAAAATCTCCTCTGTTAATACACCGGATAAAATCACGTCGAGTTCTTTGACTTTATGGGTGATGGCGAAAAGGCCCCAAACAGTAACGTCGGATGAGAAATAATGTGTGAAGGGGAAATCAAGATGGAGTTTTGATACGTGGTTTATTACAGTGCAAGTCTATAAGGGATTTATCAAAAAATATTTGCCATCACCCATCAACAAAATTTACTCCGTCCTGGGCAACCTCTCTTCTTATAGGATTCATAGAGTGGAGTTTCCCTTCAAGGTTGGATTCCACAGATCTAATCGGCGGAAAGAAGCACTGGCTGATACTTTAATGGAGATGGGGCCTACAGCCTACTCGCACAATAAGAGAATAAGGGATCTAATCTGCTTGCTTGTGCAGGCGAGGACCGCTCAACTAGGGCGCGCCAATATTCTAGAGAGAGAACCTACAAATAAAGGAGAGAACATGGTTCAACGATGGAGAACACAACGGCATTGTGAGAGAGAGATCGTGTAGAGAGAAATAAGATACTACGCTGTGATTTTGGGAGAGAATAAATTGAAAGAATGAGAGGAAAATATTAGACTGCGTATTTAATTACTTAACTATAGAAAGTGACCATAAATAAATTTTTTGCTATAAAAACTAAAATGTAGCTATAGAAAATAATATTTTAAAAAACTTTTATTTATAATAAATAGGGTATAAAGCTTTGCCATAGAAGGTAAAATTTCCTGTAAAAGATCAGTGACCCCATAATCAATGAGTATGGGCCCTCAAATAAAAGTGGCAATTCCTTTTCAGCTATTGATTATGTTCAAATATTAAAGCAGTGAGAATAGCTCGCTAAACATAAGAATGTCAGAAATATCCTTATATTCTAGGCAGAAATGTCATCCAGGTGCCTGCTAACTCCCCTTATTAGATAGTAGAATGTTCTCCCTTTGAGTAAAATAACATATCTCCCACATGGTAAATTCATGCATTTAAAGTAAAGTCGAAAGCAGTTGATATGATCATACTCAAATCTGCATACAACGCATTTGGTTATGTCTGGTAGTTTGGCACAGATAAAAGTTTTGAGTTATCAACTGATCCCTTGCACAGTTGTGAAGTTGGAAATCGATTTGAGTGACTAAAATGAACCCCGACATTAAGCTAGCACTTGGCCATAGATTTCAAATTTGTTTTGAAAAATCTGATTTAGGTGAAGTTTGGTTTGAAAATAAAAATGTGTTTGGATATACGTTTTCAAAAGATATTTCCTAACTTTATTTAGGACAAATATGTATGTAATTCCCAAATTTTGGAATTTTGGTCTAAAATCAGCAATTAGGGTGATTTTGAAATTTTGGAGTTTGGGATTTGGGATTTGCCAAAATGTGGGCAAAATTTATGGCCAAATATGAGTTTTGAAAATAAATCCCAAATTTATTTTGGCAAAACTCGTAGCCAAACAGGGCCTAATTGCATGTTTGGCCAAGCTTTTTTCTTGACCAAAAGTGTTTTTTTATCAAATTAAGGTATTTGGCCAAGTTTCTTATGAGGCAAAAGCACTTTTTTTGTTCAAAAGCCATTTTTTATTTAAAATTAAGGTGTTTCGCCAAGCTTTTGAAAAGAAGAAAGTGCTTTTGACGAGAAGACGAAGTAGAAAAAAGTAGCTTCTTTCCAAAAATACTTTTTTTAAAAGCACTTTTAAGAAAAATACACTTAGAAGTAGTTTTTAAAGCTTGGCAAAACAATAAGTGTTACTCATATGTGTTTTTGAAATTAATTAGTCAAACACAAACTGTTTCTCACCAAAAGTACTTTTGAAAAAAATATTTTTCAAAATAAGCTGATTTTTGCAGTTTGGCGAAACAATAATTGCTACTCAGGTGTGCTTTTGAAATTAACTAGCCAAACACAAATTGTTTCTCACCAAAAGTACTTTTGAAAAAAGCATTTTTCAAAATAAGCTAATTTTTATAGTTTGCCCAAACGATCTAGTAGTCTCTGAGAAGCAGCAAAAAGTAGTCACTCCCAAGAAATATTTTTTTGAAAAATACTTTTGAAAAAAATATACTTAAAAATATTTTTTGAAAAGCTTGGTGAAAAACTAATTACGGCTCAAAGGTGCTTTTCAAATTGATTACTCAAACATAAACTGATTTTTATCAAAAGTACTTCGGTTAAGGGTCAGATTTGCCCTTGTACTATTCAAAATAAGCTATATTTATCCTCCGTTTGAATTCTTTAACAAATATACCCCCACCGTTACACATTCGGGCCACATATACCCTTCCACCGTTACAACTTGTTTCCTCAATATTTTTAAACACGTGGCAGTCTTACATTGGTCCAGATTAGCACACCCAGTCAATTGATTAAACCCGCCCGACCCAAATTTATAACCCGCCCCGACCCCAGTTATTTATATACTCCAGCGTTTATTTCCAGAGCCTTCTCCAAACTCTTCCCCTTCATCTTCCTCTGATTTTCTCCTAGGGTTCATCACATTCAATTGAAGAACAAGGAATTTCCACATGTTTTCTCCAACAACAAGAAGCAAAGGTAAGTACTTTCTTCAATTAAATGTTTGTTGAAGCTGTTTGATGTATTTTGTTGCTTAACTTTGCCGCGAACTAGTCACCTATAGGGATTTCGTTCTTTAATCAAGTTACGGTTTTGAGTATGAACTTAAATATCTATTGTTGACCGATGGGTGTGTTTTTTATGAGCGGATTTTGTTTGCATGGGTTGCGTAGGTGTGTTTTCCGTCTCTGTTGATTCGAGATAGATTTATTTTTGGATTTGTGTATTGTTTGTGGTCGCCCCTGTTTGATAAATTATTTTCTGATATTTTTTGAACAGTTTGCTGTTTCAGTTATACACCAATTTTCTGTTTCAGTTTTAGGATAGTCTTCTCTTTCAGTTTATCTCATATGTTATCAATTTTCATCATACTACTGTTCCATCATAAGAGTTCAGTATTTTATATACTTTTCAGGATATTAAATATGACTTTGGTGGACATAATTTTCCATCATGGTGGGGATTGGATAAGAAAACCCCATGTGTTATATTCAAAGAAGCTTGTTCACTCTTGGAAAGGTTATGACTCTGATCTTATTTCCTTTATTGATCTAGTAAATGAGTACACTGGGAAATTGATGTATATAGGTGTTCAACAACTAATTGTAAATGCACCTTCTGGTAACTATTTTGAAGTAGTTGATGACTCTGGGATAAGACAATTATTGTCTTTAATATCTGATGAGTTTAAGTGTCTTAACTTGTATGCAGTAGATGAATGCGAATTATCTGTGAATGTTCCTAATATTGTCCATTATTTTGATTCACATTCATCTCCAAATGAAATTGGTACAGATTGTAGTGAGGTTGAGTGTGAGAGTGCCAATGATGTTGAGGTAGGGTATAATTCTGAGGAATTACAAACAATAGAATTTCAGAAAAATAGAGAAATTGATGTTGGACTGTCAAACTACAAGGCCATGGACATTACCATGGACATTATACTTCTTGCTACTATATGTTTGTGTCTGTAAACATTACCAGCAGCATCTAAAATTTGCTGTTTATGTAATGCTGCTGGGCAGCATTGTAAAGATGCATACATAAATGCTGAAATTTGTTGTTTATGTAATATATATCTGGGCAGCATTGTAAAGAAGCGTACATAAATCACGTTTGTAGTATCAAATTATGCAGCTCTAAATACAAAAATTGAAAGCTTCACGAATGGTAGGAACACAAAATACTTCACTTCATTAAATCACATTGAAAGCTTCTAAATCCAGTAATACATATACTTCACTTCATTAGCATTGCCACAATAGATGGTAGGAAAAATTTCCACTAATACATATACTTCACTTCATTAGCATTGCGGCAACAAATTCCATAAATATTGTCCATGAAATCATAATGACGATCTTCATATTTAGGACTTTCTCTTCCAATTTACGGGCTTTGTTCGCTTCCGAATTCTGTAAAGCCTGCAATGTAGCTTATTTTGAATAGTACAAGGGCAAATCTGACCCTTAACCGAAAGTACTTTTTTGAAAAGCACATCTCAAACTAAGCCGAATTTAGAGAAAATAATTCAAGCTGCAGAAATCATTTGGTTCCAATATGCTTGTTCAAAATATATCTACCTCTCCTTTCACTTCTATCTCGAGTAGGTCAATACTTCATGGCGCTCGCAATGTTGTTAGTAACAAATACATGAAAAACAGAAAATAATTCTCTTACGAGAGTAGCATTTTGTGAATTTATTTTGTTGCCGGTCGGGTCGGATATGTTTGGGTCGAAAATGGGTAATGAAAAAACGAATAAATTATCCGACTCGACTCATAGTTAATACGGATGAAAAAAGGATTAACCGGCAAATAATATGAATAACCATATTATTCATGACTTCTTGCATATAATCAATGTTGGGAGTCCTTAATCTCCCTAACTTGATGAACAAATTTAAAACTTTACAAATGTAAAAATGTTACTCATTGATTATTCATTTTCTAAATGGATAATATAATTCTTATCCATATTTGACCCATTTTTTAAAAATTCATTATCCAACCCAAATTTTAATGGATAATATAAGTAGTTAACTATTTTTCTTTTAACCATTGTGCCACCCCTACATGTTACCCGGTTCGTCTACAAGGGCTTGCTAAATCTTACTACCATATACCATACCAGCCATTTAAGTGATACAATTTCGTTACAGTCACAATGTCACTTACCTAAGTGGCAAATATAGAACATTCCACTTTCAAATTAACTGGTGTTATACCAGCCAATTTCTTATCAAAGAAATTGCCCGAGACAACCTTTTGCTGTAAATCTAACTACTTGAATGAACAACCATCACTATCTCAAGCTCTAACTTAAGCACCAAACGAAACAAACATCAATAAAACTGATTTATAATGCAAACAGCTAGCCCACAAAATTGAAAAGAAGTATCACACTTTATGCACTGACAGAAGAAAGACTATGAAACCAAGGAAAACAGTAGGAGCTAAAGGAATGAAAACGGTAAATGGCAAACTTGTCCAAATATGGATATCTAAAACAAATTTGCTACTCAACATCACAGCAAAATTTAGTATAATTTCAGCACCAAATAGTTTATTAAAAAGTCTTAATCAGGAAACAAGTAGGGAAAAACAGTAACAAGCTAAACTTTTTAAGCTTTGTCAGCCTTGGCAGCTGTAGCAGCAGCTTGACCACGAAGACGACCAGTCCTCCTTGCAGCAATAAGACCTACCTTTTGGCCAGGTGGTGCATCACGACGGACAGTACTAGCATGACCAATATGTTGATGGTTACCACCACCATGAGGATGCTCCACAGGATTCATAGCAACACCACGAACCTTGGGCCAGCAGTTCCTCTTTACCCGGTACTTGTGGTATGCGTTACCAGCCTTAAGCATTGGTTTCTCAGTACGTCCTCCTCCAGCTACTTGACCAATCATGGCACGACACCCACTGGGAACAATCTTCTTGGATCCTGATGGAAGCTTAATCCTGTGAAGTAAAATTGAGTCAAATAAATTTCAACAAACATCAGAACATACTTAGCCTCTCCATCCTTTCGGGTGGGGTAAGGCCTGCGTACATATTACCCTCCCTAGACCCTCCCCAGACCCCACCCTGTGGGACTATACTGGGTAGTTGTTGTTGTTGTTATCAGAACATACTTGTTGAGGGTGTGACAACAGTGTCACAACAATGTGCTAAGTAAAAACCACATGTCGTAGGTTAGACGAGCCTTACCCCTGCCCGAAAGGGCAGAGAGGCTGCTTCCAAACGACCCCCGGCGTATAGGATGTGGGAGGAAAAGCTGCATTACGAAAACAAAGGGGAAATTAGAAACACAAGCACTCTCAGTTAAACAATAATTGGACAGTATTGTAACTGGACAAACCAACACTCTCAGTTCATTAAAAAGATGAAACATAGTACTGTGTTCATAATTTAGTAATAGTGCAAACACATCTGATCGAATGTCCATATCACAGGAACTCTAAAATAACAGATATAAGTGGACAGAAATGACATTATAGACAGCAAAGTTTCACTCTCTTTTTTTTTTGACAGCAATGTTCCACTCTTTTCTCTTTTACAGCAAAGTTTCACTCTTAATTGGAAATTGCTGGCACAAACAATCCTCCTTCAACAAAAATGCAAAGCTACAGACTAACAACTAAGACTCTTCAGTAACAAGGTTCAAGATATGCACATATGAATTGGGTATAAAACATACTGTTGTCGACCAAAAACATATATAACAAATCAGATCAGTTGGGATTACAACATACTGCTATTCATTCTGCGTAGGTTGTTTATTCTGTAGGATAATTGTTAAACCTAAAGTATCTGCCCAACAAATCGACCATTATAACATAATCGTGCCAAAAAAATCAAGTAGAAAGGTACTACAAGAACCAGATGAACATAATCAAGTAAAGCATTATAACCACTTGCCACTGATTAATTACTAATATTAACTAAAAACAACATATTAAGAAAAGGAGCTATTAATATATACCTAGTGGTTCCGTTATCGGGGTTGTGACTGATGACAATAGCATAATCACCAGAGCATCTGGCAAAAACGCCACGGTCACCAACCTTGTGTTCCACATTGCAGACGACAGCTCCTTCAGGGACAGATCTGAGTGGGAGAACATTCCCAACCATGAGAGTAGCCTTCTTCCCACAGTAAACGAACTGGCCAGTGTACATACCCTCAGCAGCCACGAACAGTTCCTTCTGGTGCTTGTAACGGAACGGGTGACGGAAAGTGATACGCGCCAATGGGGCACCCCTACCTGGATCATGAATAACCTCCGTTATGACACCCTTGAGGTAACCATTCCGTTCGCCGAAGTCCAGGGAACGGAATCGGGCAGGGCCTTTCCGGTGGTGGGTATGGGACTTGAAGACTGACCCTGCTCCCTTACGTTGTGCTCTGATCACACGACCCATTTCGCCGTCTCTCTCTCTCTCCCTCTCTCGAGCTTGCTAAGCTGGGTTGAAGAAATGCTATATGAAGTATGCAAATTAGGGTTCTAAGAGGAGAAGCAGCAATAAGCCCTAGTTTAAAATTGGGCCGACATACTAGAAGCCCGTGTGTGTCTACATTGGATTTCAGCCCATCACTATTCTCAACCCAGTCCGCATTATTAACTATGTAAGTTTTAGAATTTCAGTAAACATATTACTTGAATTTATGCTTTTTTTGTTATTCATATCGTATCTATTTGGGGGGTCAAATAGCTGGATTGGGTTAATTTTGGGTTCAAAATAGGCCGGATAACTAAATAAACGGGTCATTGACCTACCTAAAAATAAGAGAAAACTATCCTCTATAGCCCCTCAAAATTTTAGTAGCTCATGTTTTCTCCCACTTACAGAAATTGACCTTCGGCCCAAACATATTATATATAGTAGCCGAAAGAAATGAGTATAACAACAAGTGCCTGTAGCTCAGTAGATGGAGCGTATGTTTCTTAAGCTGAAGGTTGTAGGTTCGACCCCTACCTGGCGCGATAAAGCAACCTTTTTTTGCCTTTTTAAATTGCATTTTGTACTTCTGGATATGATAAGTATTAGCGAAGAAATGAATGAAATGTGTAATGCACGTCATATACAAAATGTCTATTTTATAAATTTTTTATATAATAACAGTCTATTTTTGTATATTTTTTGCATAATGATAGTCTATTTTGTATATGTTTTGTACAGTAGCAGTCTATTTTGTATATATTTTATAAAGTGAAAGTTTATTGTTTGTATAGTGACAGTCTATTTAGTATATTTTTATATAGTGATAGTCTATTTTGTATATATATTTTATAGTGACAGTTTATTGTTTGTATAGTGGCAGTCTAATTAGTATATTTTTATATTGTGATTGTCTATTTTGTACATATTTTGTATAATGACAGTCTATTTAGTAAATTTTTTTATAATGACATTCTATTTTTGTATATATTTTGTATAGTGGCACTCTATTTGTATATAAATTGTATAGTGACAATCTGTTTTATATTTTTGTATATTGACAGTCTATTTTGTATAGTAACAATCTATTTTGTATAACTTTTGTATAGTAACAGTCTATGTATCGCGATTACTAGCGATTCAGGCTTCATGCACGCGAGTTGCAGCCTAAAATCCGAACTGTGGACGGGTTTTTTGGAGTTAGCTCACCCTAGCAGCGGAATTGAATCAGAAAGCAAGACAGAATAGGCTCTTACTGCTCTAGAAGGAACTTCCCTTGAATCTACTGCTATTGATGTTAGCTCAGGGACTTCGGTTCAAAGAGCAAAGAAAAAAATCACTCGAAGCTCCTCTCCTTAGAGTCAAGTGGCTTTCAGCTCCTCCCAGCTCCAACAACTTCTTCGTAAGTGAAGTGAGGTACTTATTTTGGTTTGAATAGGGGGTCGCCTTTTTATAAGCCAAGCATGCCTATTCTCTATTACACGCATCAGGGCCATTTCCCAAGAGGAGGTTTTTTTCTGTTAGGTTAGCGCTTTATTCCACTACATATATGTCTGAGGATCTGAATAACCCTTGATTTATGTGTTATTTATCCATTGGATAGGTTGGGTTTTCTGGGCTTTGATGCTTATCTTCTTATTATTAAAAGGGGAAGGTTTAACAAAGGAGCTTTTCAGCCCTTTTGCTGGATTGTTGGTCCGCAGCCTCGCCCTATAGAATGATGAAATAAAACTCCTCGGGTGCGTCTGCGCTCAGTATCTGTCTGGCGGCCCATTATAGTCAGAGGCTAATTTCCCTCTATCTTCCGGGAGGGGAGTAGAAGAAGAAGTCCTCGTGACTCGGCTACATAAATTCTCACATCTTCCGAATAGATTTACATTGTCAATCAAATAGAGAAAGATAGTTTTTTGTACTTACCTTCCTACTAATAATAGATATGGTCGGTGATGCAATCCTCTTTCCTAGTAAACGACCAGGTATACCACGCCACGTATCATCCCCTCTTTCCATAGAGGAGAGATAAAGAAATTCTCAGGGACATGGTCTAATCATGAGGGTAGTATTTTATCATGGTGTCGGATCCTAAGTTATTATGGATTCCTTCTTTGTTACCGGGGTCGACCCCTAAGCCATAATGTCTCAAAACGAGGAGGCCATAGAGAAACTTTTTTTAATTCCTTTGTTTCGAACTTCGTGAAGAACTCCATTCTATCTCTCCCTCGTTACGAACAAAAAAATGGGGCTGCGCCCTAGTTATACACTCCCTTCGTTCTACGAACCCTTGTTGATTCTGAACCTCGTTCGCGAATGAACCAGACTTTTGACGGGCCAGCCCTTTTTTATGCGTCGCTTTACCCTGAAAGGAAAATGAGCTTTGCTCCTCTGGGCGCTAGGTGCTCCCGTGGTTCGCGAGAAGGAAAAAGGAGTTTGATGGCATATAGCAGCTTTGCTGCAGAAGCGGTCAATAATGATTTTCACCATTTCACTTGGTGATAAAAGTTCATCCAAGTTGCGGTGCCACTTCTTTCGAACAAGGCGGCGTGTCCGGGATCTGATCAGATCTACCAGCGACCATTTTACGGAACAAGTAAATATACCCTTGTCACTTAAAAGTAAAGAAATAGTTCAAGCTCTAAGTCAAGCATTCAGGCACCAAAGACCTCTGACTACGCTCCTCAGCCTAGGAAAGAAAAATCCCGGCACACATGTTTTGGCCTTGTGTGTCCATAACTCAAAATAGGTGACCTAACGGCCAACGCGTTTGCTCTTTGTTCAACAAAGGCCATCGATATTCCCTTACTTCTCAAGTTTTTAATTTTATTAGCCCTTCAGGTATGCATTTAGTTCTCAAGCGATTCCTTCAGATCTTAGGTGTGACCTTAGGGAGCTTGTTTTGGCCTTACTGCAAATCGCATACGCCCAGCCCGGGACTTTATTCGATTCATTCTTAGCTTTTTCGAAAAAGTCTCCTAACACTATAGTGGAACTCCCCTTCTTTCTTCTCGCCTTCGTAGCATCCTCGTTCTTATTTAAAGAGGCTTCCTTCTAAACCGAGCTCGGGCCCAGCCCACTGGCAGCCTTGAAAAAAGAACTCTTTCTCTCTCCCAGTCCGGTTCATTGAAACCACTTCGTTTGGCGGATCAAAGAATTATGTAGAATTGGACTATCACGCCCTCTATTCTAGCTTTTTTTTTTTGAAATACTCTACCTAATATTATCTGCCAAACTCAAAAGAAATTAAAAACAAAATATGAAAAACTTTTGACATACCATGCTTATCTTGAAGATATGTTAGAAGGACCGGATTCGAATATCCCCATTCTGCAAATCGAACATGGTAAAAAAGATATGATGATTACTGGGTTTAATTACGAGTAATGGTGGTCGTTACTTTTGGTGGTCTTTCTTTTTGGTCCTCCTGTTGTTCTATTGATCAAAAGCATCCAGCAGCACCACGGCGGTTTAGAATTCGATTCTAAGGGGTAAGCCCCCCCCCCCCTTTATTTTCCTCCTAGCCATGTGTGGTCTCAGCTGAACCTTCCCTTTTCTTCTCTCTCCTTTCCCTCATCTCCCGGGCCTCAACCGAATTTGCTCCATTATTGGGTTTTTGGCTCGCAATAAAAAAGAGGTCAGTGCTATGGCCCCCTATTATTTGATCCAATATTGATCGGGGACGAGCCCCCACTTCCATTCGAAGAAGGAAGGCGCATAAGAGTATATAACCAACCTACCATTCTGTATAACCTATTCACATTAGTGAAGCGGCAAACAACAGGGCATGATCAGTCTTATCGGGTACTTGATAGGAAAACTACCATTTTATTTTGATTCCTCTTCAATGATCTGGAATTTCTATATATTTTATATAGTGACAGTCTATTTTGTATAGTGACCGTCTATTGTATATAAACTATATAGTGACAATATATTTTGTATAATTTTTATATAGTGACAGTCTATGTTGTATATATTTTGTAATATACCGATATTCAAATCTATTTTCGAAAGAAATACATAAATTTCCATGTAAATATATACTAATGGTGGGTCTGAAATTATAATTTCCATCAAAATCAACTAATGACAAACATGTGGAAATAAAAATTTATTTGGTAAAACCCAAAGGATTTCCCTAGCAAAGAAAGTTAGCCTAAAAAAAAGGAATTTTTACCCATCTATGCCATATATGAAACCTTATTACCAAAAATATTCATAATACGTTATTTACCCGTGAAACCCACACTTTTTCTATAAAAATATGTACCAATCCAAAAATAGGTATATTTTGCCATAAAAAGGGCACTAAAAAGAAGGCGCAAGATCTGCGCGTGATTATGTGGACATTAAATTGAATTTTGAAACGGAAGGAGATCTTATTGCTGTGTAATTCTTTCCTTCCTCAACGGAAACAGATCTGTCTTCTCTCACTCGACTACATTTCTCAAAAAAACACAAGCTACTGAAGCTCCATTAATCAATTTGGTTTTACTAATTCTACAATGCAATACAAATTATAGAATACAAAATTGTTCTTCATCGACATCAGTACTCAAATTGTCGAAACTATGTCTATTCTTCGTCTTTTTTCTATCAACTACATGAAATCATGTAAAAAAAATCCCAAAGTTGAAAAAATCTATTCTTCCATATATTTTCCACCATTGATAGCCATTAAAAAGCTTGAAAGCTTTTGAACTCAAATTCGGGTTTCAAAAATCACTATTTGTTTGAACTAGGTGTTGTTATAAATAATTCGGAATATGTTTAGGAGTTCATATCTCAATTTTGAGGGGTTTTGGTGAAGATTAGACTTGGTTTTGACTGAATTTCAAATTGAAACTCGTCGAAGTAAAAGAAAAAGATTATTTCGAGAAATTATAGATAAATTGTAGAATTGTAGATAAATTGTAGATTGGGAAGACTAAAACTTTTACAAGTCTTTAACAATTATGTCAAAAATACCAATTATGCTACAATTGAAATGGGAATTGGGATATTAAAATTCAACGTATTCATTTGTAGATAAAATTTCTACAAATAAACTACAAATCAGTTTAAGTGTTGTATAAAGTTGTATTATTTTTAGGAGTATCTACAAAATTACTATATTTATACTACAATTAAACTACAATCTTGTGTCAAAAAAAATATTGACAGCAAAATTTGCTCTTCATCTGCAAAATTTTTACATAAAAACTACAAATAAACTACAATTGCACCCATACTGTCAATTTTATTGTCTTCCACGAGAAAATCAATTCATTTACAATTGCACAACCCAACTACTTCTTCAATCAACCATTATGTAAATTAGTCAAAGAACTTTCTAGATGTTCAATACAAGGACGATGATCGACATCAGTGATCAACTCATTTGATATATTACTAGGAAAATCAATTTCACTTCCTGCATATAAGCAGAGAAAAATTCAATTAGGTGCGTTTAGTATGAGAAGAGAAGTGTAACGAACCGTGTGAGAAAATAATTGTAGATAAATTATAGAGTTGTAGATAAAGTATAGATAAATTATAGATTAAGAAGACTAAAACATCTACAAATCTTCTACAATTCTGTCAAAAAATATCAATTATGCTACAATTGAAATGGGAATTGGGATATTAAAATTTAATATATCTAATTTGTAGATATCTTGTAGATAAAATTTCTACAAATAAACTATAAATCCATTTTAGTATTGTATAAAGCTGTATTATTTTTAAGGCTATCTACAAAAGTACTACATTTATACTACAATCAAACTACAATCTATGTTGAAAAAAAATATTAACTATAAAATTTTCTCTTCACCTACAGAATTTCTTTTAAAAAAACTATAAATAAACTACAAATTAGTTTATTCTTTGTAAAATTTTCTCTTCACCTACAAAATTTCTACAAAAAAAAATTCAATGTTTCATTTTACAAGACGCTACCATCTTCAATTTCTTTACAAATCCTTACCTGAGCTATTCTTCAACCCAAAAAACCCCTTTTCATTCTACAAGATGCTATCATCTCCAATTTTAATATTTTCGTCCCCAATATCTTCTCCACATCAATCCAAGTCACAGTTTCCGTCTTCCCACTCTAGCTATCGTTTCAATTTTTTTTTAATCTTTTGAAGAGGTCAGATAAAAAAAGAAGAAAAGAAAGTCAAATGAAACATTAATTTATGTAAGGAAAAGTACTAATTTATCTAATTATTTTTTGAAGTTCAATCCTTAAAGAAATAAAGAGATCCAAAATGCACGATGACTGCCGCCTTCGTGTTTCTTTTTTCAAAATTTTCAAAAGTAAAGAGCCCCCAAAGTTCTCTGCAGATTTAAGAATTAGAGGGATAGAGAAATATATGATTATCTTTAATTAAGGAGTAAAATCTGCCCATTAATTAGACTATTAATTAAGTATGGTATATGATTGGTAATTTGGTATATGAGTTTGTAATTAAATCAAACCTTAAATATTGAGAGTAATAAGGTTTCATATATATAAAAATCCCAAAAAAATTAGACAACAATCGAGACCTTAGGATTTTTATTCAAAGAGTGGTTGACCCTCTCTCTTTAGCCAATGATTTTCCTTTTCCACTTTTAAAACAAAATCAACAGGCCTTGAATTCCTGAAAATACTTATTACCGTACAGTTATTTCTTCAGCATCAATCAACAACAGCCAGATCTCTCTTTCTATCTCTATTTCTGCTTTTTTGCTTCATTTTTTCATACATAACTATTGAGGCAATGACGATATTTTATCTGGATTCTGGGCCTGGATTGGGCATATAGACTATCCAACTCGTATTTGGGCTTGGCAAATAACCGGACGACTAGCAATTCAAAGGCTTTTTCTTTGGATGCAATCGGTGATTTTGTAGCCATGGCGTGGTCGCCTCTCTTTTCCGCGATCTGTCTTTACATATCTGAGCCTCAATATTTTTGGGCTAGCCATTAGAATTGTTTTTGGGCTATAAAATGTATGTTGCAGTTTTGGGCTACCGGGTGAAATATGTTTGGGTCGATGGGCTATAAATGAAGTTTACTCCAACAGTAACTTAAGCTGAGATGGGTTAATTCAAGTTGGGCTAAAATTTGGATCTTAGCACAACCCGCCCAACTCATACCAATCTTTAATAAACATGTATTATTTTTTTATAAACTGCTTAATTATCAAATAAGACTTTTTTCTTTTTTATGGTCATATACTATAATGTATCAAACAAAAAAAGATTATTTTAAAGATATTTTTGCAAAGTTAGTCACGGATCAATTTAAACTAAAAATTCAGCCTAACTTTAGATGGTCTGAAATGGGTTCGGTCAAGACGGGCTAAGTTTAATCTTGGGCAGGTAAATGATCAGCCCAACCTTAGATAGATTAAACGGACCAAATAAGTTTGAGCTCAAATTGTCACGCCTAGTATCTATATAGTTTTATTACCTTCAAACTAGACAAAATCATTTTAAGTATATGGTAAGATCTATTTTCAACTTCTCAATTCTGATGGATTAACCAATAAATTTTTAGAAAAAAAATATGTTCATAAATTTTCCCATTAAATTAAAGGGTGCTTGATTTTTGCTATGTTCAGGGTGAGGTTAAAGAAGATAGTGATTAGAGTTAGTTTAAGAGGAAAAAGTGAAAAGAGTGAAAAATGTCCCACATCTACACCAAGAAAAGTATTGGATTTTTTTAAAGTTTAGACCGAGACATAGTCTAATTGACAAAGATTTTAAGCTGAAAAAGGTTAAGAACATGAAGGAGAAAGGAAATGCCGAGTAGGATTTACACTTCTTATATCACATGATCTTAAATTACCCCGTTCCATGACCTCACTCCTCTATACCAAATTGTGAAATATTCAATTTCTTAAAGCAAATATTGTTCGCTCATCCAGCTAGTTCTTGTGACCATTATGAAAGTTTGACCCATGAAAAAACATAGTAATATTTGTGTCGTGCGAAACATGATATCCTCTTTTTGCTTGCATGAAAACGTTCATAATTAGTTGAGTGTACGAAAGGAGGATATTTTATTATTGAATCTGTTATAAAATAATACAAGAATAAGAACAATATTGCAGAGAAAGTAGGGAGAGGAGTATTCTTATTGATACTTTTGGGATCATTTACAATGGGGTAAGACCCCTCTATTTATAGGAAGAGAAATGAGTTAGCCTCAAAGTAAAACTCTTCTATAAGATAGACATTCACCCTAATTAGAGTTCTATTCTTAATACTCCCCCTTGAATGTCTACTCAATAAATAATGTGCCTCGTTAAAACCTTAAGTGAAATAAAACCCAATGGGAAAAAATTTTAGAAAAGGAAAAAGAGTACACATATTTAGAAATGCGCCTATTGGTTGCCTCGTTAAGAACCTTGCAAGAAAAATCCAGTGGGACAAAACCTTGTAAGGGAAAAAGAGTGCAACGCGCATTAACTCCCACTGAAGAGAGCATCAATTCACATCCTTGAGTCTTCGCATCCCAATCTTGTGCACTAGCTTCAAGAGATCGTTAGTAGAGATTTGATAAATAAATCATCCATATTAACTATAATGAATATTTGCACCTTGAAATCATAACTCGTGATAGATATATAATGTCTTCACAAATATCGTGGAATGGCTCTTCAATATTTCCATAGAGATATCCTCGCCATCACATTATCATAGTTATAGCAAGATATATTTGTGCATAAATTGCATTAAGGAAGTGGTACCTCAAGATCAAGAATTGTAGATTCTTTAAGCAACTTAAATCCTTCATGGGTTGTCATATAAGTTATATAATAGACTTTAGATGCATATCAAGTTTTCATGTCATGCTGAACAAATAAGATATCGAAAACTGATTACACATACCATTGACTTTATTATTTCAAGTATTTGAACTACATGTCCAAAACTACATGTCTTTCATATGGAATCAATTCTACTTGAATTGTATCTCTTCCATTTGGCCAATATTTTGTTTGTATTTGACAAACTTAAGATCCTCTTCGATATTTAGCGCTATCATAAATGTCGTCGATGAACATTTTATATCGGTTCCAGTAAATTTTCATAAAGTTATAACATGGAGATCTCTTCATTCATACATTCAGGTACCTGAATCTCTCATGAGATTTTATGAAGTGTTATGTCATGTGACCTTCTAGATCACTTGCCTCCTTATTATGATCACTTTGATCATTTGCTCATCTTCTTTATTAAGAAGTTCTTTTGAAACCGATTTGTCTATACGCTTTAAGCTATCAAAGACTTTGTCCTTCTAGGACTTAATATGAGCTTTTGCAGTGAGAATATAGTTACTTTCTTTGGGTCAGCAAATGCGTATGGCGTGCTTTGCAATATGTTGCAATTAAATTATCCTTTTATGAACTTCAGGTTCATATTATGATATTCGAGGATCTATATATACAAATGATAATTCATCCCATGTAACCTTTTCTCAAGTGTTTATCATGTCTCCCCCTCATGTTAGGAAAACTAACTTGTTTCCTCAACTCTGGGAAATCATCTTTGTGCATTATCATGTTAATATACACAGCACATTAATAATAATAAGATGAAATTATTTGGTTCCTGACCCTGAACCACTTGTGAGGGGAGAATATAATATACTCTCGTGTATAGCGTATATCAAATTGATATAGATAACTTTGTTCTCATAAGCAATAATTTAGCTATTAAATGGAGGTACTCAATAAGTTATTTTGCTAAACCAACTATGATGTAAACCAACTTATCAAGATGAACTATCTTGAATAGAAAATCTGGAAATAATGCTCGAAATTAGATTACTGAGCAATTTACCTCGCAAGCACCGGCCAGGTTGCAGGTTAATAATAATCGCAC
Source organism: Nicotiana benthamiana (assembly GCA_034376525.1). NCBI lineage: Eukaryota > Viridiplantae > Streptophyta > Magnoliopsida > Solanales > Solanaceae > Nicotiana > Nicotiana benthamiana. The sequence continues at coordinate 36,483,325 of CM067337.1, read as the reverse complement.
ATGTAACCATATCATAGATGCATCATATGTGGTATACATGGCAGGTGAATGAGCCCATATTCACTTTTGATATTTTCAGAATTTATGGGATTCAACCCAAACTCTTTAGTTGGTCAATTAATTAATGAGAACAAGTAATACAAGAAAATTCGTAAAGAACTTTCTAATTCTTTAATATTTACCCATGTGAATTCTCTATTATTGCACATCATACTTAAATTGATATGGCTAACCCGAATGCCAACTGAATAAATTATTAATATTGATAAACTTCAAATTTACACCATGACATGTGCAGTTATCAATAAACTTCAAGTTTATTATGATATGAGTTTTTATACCAATAAATATCCACTTTATTGTAGCATTCTTTTGTTTGTGTAGTACAAACTGGAGAATGAAGCGGGTAGCTGTTCATATACAAATTATCCCGCTACAAGTTGTAGTAATAGAAGATATCAAATCTTTCCTTTATTTATAGTCTCAATATAATCAACCATTTTCACATATACTTTGGAAACTGAATAAGTTTCTTTGAGACTTACTACAACACAATACCTTATTGGTAATCAATTGTGTTTCTCCAACATAGTAATAATTGGCTCTTCTAGAGCTCTCAATTAATTTTGTACTACCACAAATTCATCAACATTCATGTGGTGAATATCTCCTTTAAAGAGAAAGTTATACCATTATGGTCATGGTCAAAATTATATGCAAGATATGTTTCTTGTATTATCGTTGTCCTTTAATAATCATATTTCCAAAATATTTTGGCGTACAATAGGTACGTGACCAATGATCATTCATGCCATAATAATGACATTATTTTCATATATCATCTCAAACCTCCTTCTAGAGGTGATGTGGTATATTCACTACCACTAGCACGTTCATATTCTTCCAAGAATGAATATGTATTCATAAATCATATGTTGTCACATTCACACCATGAATGGATCATAATCATCTGTATGTGCTATATAAAATCTCATGTCAAATATTACTTTCATAAAGTGAAAGATTATATTGAGAATCTTTATTATTCTCATTATCACAATGATGACGATTATAATTTCGTCTATTGCCACGTCCATATTCATTGATACCTTCACGGTAATAATTTTTCTTCTTTCAGACTTATCACATACTGCTATCACATTCTCTGCGGGGATATGTAATTTTGTTACCCTTTTCATATTTGTAAATGCGTCTGGCATTTGATTTGCTATTCTTTGCAAATGGATAATATTTTACACCTCTTTTTCACAAATAGAGGTATGTGGATCAAGATGAGATAATGATGGATTTTTCCACAAAATTTCCTGTTTGGTTTCACCAACTTCTCCCCCTAATTTTGGGAAAAGTGTCTCATCGAATCGACAGTCTGCAAATCGTGCATTGAACAAATCCCCTTTCAATGTTTCGAGGTAGCGAATAATGGAGGGCGATTCAAACCCAACATATATTCCTAACCTTCTTTGCGGCCCCATTTTGGTGCGATATGGCGGTGCTACAGGCACATATACTGCACATTAAAAAAATTCTTAAATGGGATATATTAGGTTCATGACCCAAAACTAATTGCAACTGCATGCAAAATGATGTGACCCCAAACCGAAGTGGGCAGCCTCGTTTTCATGAGTAATGGTCTTGCAATCAACTGCAGATGTTTAATTAAAGATTCTGCAAGACCATTTTGAGTGTGAACATGAGTTACAGGATGTTCCACTTTTATCCCAATTGAACATTGCATTCTCTATGATAAATATTGTTCCTTTAGGCAGAGTTATAGTTGCTCTTCCGGAGCCTTCAATCAATTTACTACTACTAGAAATTGTAGTAACATCTGTCTTACACATACTTAAATGAGAGAAATATTTCTTCTCTTTGAATATCGTATGTGTGGTACATGAATCAATTAAACAAATATTTTTACAATTGGCCATAATCTAATATTTCATAACAAAAGGTAAAAATATATTTCAATATTTCGTGTACATATCCAGTATGCTAATATCCATATCCCGAAATAATAATCATAGTGTGTAAATCGGAAACAACACGGTGGCATATAATTCCAACAATGTCCGAAACCTTGAAAACATAACTGTTGGCTCACATTAAAATCAACAACTACTATATACATAATCTAATATTATATTTCATTATCGTTATCAAATCACTAAATCTAATCATTATGACTCTTAGGAAAAGGGTCAAAATTGTGCAGTAGGAGCCGTGATTCTTCTGAAAAGAAATTTGCACAATCAAACCTATTCTTTAATTGCTAAATATTTAATATGAGTTAATGATGACTATTATTTTTCATGTGCCCCTATATAGGATGGGAGTAGATGTACTACCAGATTACCCAAATTCCTTCTATGAAAGATTGCATCCATTGAACAATTTATAATTCAAATAGTAATTGTCTTTTCATTAGGACTACTAAGCATTATCAATTATTAGGTCGTTAATGCCATAATTAATCTTACCAAAAAAAAATATCATAACAATACATATTCAAAGTATAGGTTACTGAACCAAAGTAATCTCGTTACCTGAAGCTTTAAAACTCATGCTGCTAGCTTTCAACGCGGCCAACAAATTGCTTAATTTTCTCAAAACAAAATTAGGAGGAGAAGCCATATTCATAATTACAACAACAGTCGCACAAAAGTATGCAAGTAGTCAAACACCTTCTATGTCCATAAAACTAGAGACAATTATGTTCATCACAGAAAATGTTTAATAGGTAGGCGATATATCATTATCCGGTGACGCCAATCTCATAAGTATCTCATGTCAGATCCCCATAATTATTGGGTTCCATATCAATAGAATACTTCACTCATATTAACATCAAAGCATCCCTGCATAATAATGTATATTAACATCAAGTATATAGACAGGCACCGGACTTACAAAGGATTTCATCATGGCTCTTCTGGTGTCCTCATCGGCATCTTTGTAAATGTCTCGGAAAAATTTGTTCAATGCTGCATCTCCATCCAAGTTCGTGCTTAATTTTCTCAAAGAGATTCTTGAGATAGTAGAGCTTCGTGCTGATAACGTGTTATAAAATAATACAAGAACAAGAACAATATTGCAGAGAGAGTAGGGAGAGGAGTATTCTTATTGATACTTTTGGGATCATTTATAATGGGGTAAGACCCCTCTATTTATAGGAAGAGAAATGAGTTAGCCTCAAAGTAAAACTCTTCTATAAGATAGACATTCACCCTAATTAGAGTTCTATTCTTAACAGAATCGAGTTATTAGAAGACAAATATTTTTGGGATGTCAAATTTACAACTTTTGAACGTGCTACTAAAACATAGGAGTACTAATGGACTAAAAAAAAGTGAAGACCTAAGCTATATGTATTAAAAAAACGGAAAAGGGTCAGAACTGCCCCTAACGTATTGACGCCAGGTTAAAAATGCCCTCTGTTAATCTATTTTGAAGAAAATGCCTCTACGTTAAAATTCTTGCATATTTGTGCCCCTAACGTATTGACTCCAGTTTAAAAATGCCCCTACCGTTAACCTATTTTGAAAAAAATGCACCTACCGTTTTAAATATAAGTACAGTCAGTTGTTAGACTTAGGGGCACAAATATGCCACATTTTTAACGGTAGGGGCATTTTCTTCAAAATAGGTTAACGGAGGGTATTTTTAAGCTGGAGTCAATACGTTAGGGGCAGTTCTGACCCTTTTCCCTAAAAAAATTTCTATCCGAAGTCGAATATTGAAGAATAAAATTGTTCGATATTGAATAAAAATTGGATAATTTCATAACAGTCCAAAATTTTCTTGAAAACTAAGTAGGCGTATGGACATATGAATTGTAAAATTACAAAAATGGTGAAAATATTTTTCAAGTAAAAATAATATTTGAAATTTAGAGTTTGGACATAAATTTGAGTTTGGGTTATTTTTGAAGTTTTGTAAGTGATGTGAGTGAAAATTTTGAAAAATAACTTTTTGAAATTTTCGAAAATTTTCAAAATACGTCTTCAAATGAAAATTAAAATTTTTATGAACAACGCTGATTTCCAAAAAAAAAAATTTTTTTTGGAAGAAGGAAAAAAAATTTCATGTCCAAACCGGCTCTTAGATCCTCAGTCGCTTAACGAGCAATACTAATATAGTAACAGATTTTTGCACAACCTAGCAACCAACTAATAAGTGCGTCAATACATTTCTATACATATAGATATATTACAACAACAATTCAGTATAATTTCACAAGTGAGGTCTGAGAGTGTAATATGTACGCAGACCTTACCCCTACCCCAAAGGGCACAGAGATTATTTTCAGGAGACCCTCAGCTCAAGACAACAATAAAAGACGATACATTAGTACTGTCCACAAACTCATACTAAAATAACTTAAAAATACATAACATAATAATAAAATAACGAAATAGCAATAATATAGGAAATAGAGGAAATACTAAAAGGATGAGAGATGTACTAATATCCAACGGATAAATCCATGCATCAGTAGCTAAGCAGTAGCATCCTAAGATTAACTCCTAACTGACTAGTCTTACTCTAGTGCATTGTAGAAATGTCCCCAACTTCTTCCTAACTTACAACTCTAATGTTCGACCTCCACAACAGTAATCCTAAGACACGCCATGTACTGCATGATCACCTCTCCTCAATACTTCTTAGGTCTTCCTCTACATCTCCTCGTGTCCACCATAGCCAATTGCTCACACCTTCTCACCGATGCATCCATGCCAATAAACATATAGATATATTGAAATTTATAAACTTCCCTACTTTCGGTGGTTTAATTCAAATATTGGGAAGGACATGCTGATATTTACATGTTCTACTCATTGATCTATTAATACATTCTCTCCAACATTATATTGCGTGCCAGTAAAATATTATAGCGGTTATTAAAGTTTTATAATGTTGTTTTATCGAGATTACTGTGTTTTCTCTTGAAAGATTCTAATTTACCAAGAGGATTTTCCAAGAATGATATAGTTGAAACAAAAATAAATGAAAACGGATTGTCAATCCATCGATGGCATGTCTGAAATTCCTTTTCTATCTGTAAATGGTCAAATCCTTACAAGTTATAACTGTAGATATGGAAAGTTTAAGGGATCAAGCCAAATTCTAAATTAAAGATATTATAAAATTCTTGAAATCTTAGGAGTTTATTAGAGTTTTTGGAGGTTACTCTACCCTAAATCCTAACTCACACATATATAAAGGGATACATATTCTCTTGAAGAGGTGTCTCAGAATCCCATAAACTCTTGGGATATTTACAAAGAGATTAAAATATGGCCAGATACAATCAAATATTTCTAGAATCTGGAGATCAATTAAATACACCCCCATGAGGTCTGCATCATCCTACATTCAAGAAATATATGGCTTCAGTCCTCGAATCACAGAGATAATCAGGAATGAAGAATCAAGGGAAAAATACAATTATACTCACAATTGATTAGTAATTTTTTTTTTATTTTTTGATTGCAATTTATTCTTCATATGTTGAAAATTAGTTGCAAATAACCAGTGGTGGAGCCATCCTTGCTCGAGGGGTGTCGGCCGATACCCTTTCGCTGGAAAATAACACTGTATAAATAGGCATTTTAGGTATTTTTTCTTAAAAATTGAATATTTACAAGGGGTTGACAACCCTTGATACAAGACAAACTCTTAGTGCAATGATTAATGGGTGTCAAAAATTACAGAAGATTGCAAGTTTCATTCCCTATAATTTGCAATTTATTTTACACCCCTTTATATAATTCCTCGCTCCGCCATTACAAACAAGAACTAATAAATGTATAGAGAACCTAGATATGCTTAGGAAAACAAGCATTTCTCCTTTATCTTGGTAAATGAGGAATACCTTTTAAAAGAAAAGACGTTCACAAAAGACCGGTAAATCCACATACTAACCTTCGTACTACCAGAGGCATAGTAGAAATTTTTATAAGTAGTGTCAAATTTATAAAAAAAAATGAAAACAATAATTTTAATTATTATTTTTCTAAGCAAAAATAACCTTCTTAGTTAATTGGTTTTATTGAGTCTTAAGTTTAAAAAGGTTTAAGTTTAATTTGCTTCATAATAGTTTCTAACCACAAAGCCTTTCTCAAATATTTACAAAAAATGTGTTAGTTGAGGTTTGAGTATTTAACCTCTTAAAACAAAATTAGGCTTATAAGTTATAACCAACGCACAAAGAGAAAAACTTTGTCAATTTTGATGTCATTTCTACTTGTTTGTTTTCTTATAGCACTAATATATATTTAGTAAAATTTTCTATCAAAGCGGTGTCGCGTGGCACCGGTTCGTTAAAGGTGCTTTTGTCCTGCGTACAACGTAACACTATGCAACAAGTGCATAACGAGCAGTATATGTTAAGTACATGCTGTTGGAATGAATCCAAATAAAACACTTTAGCCTTCATATCGAATTACTTGGAATAACAACATAAGCGGAAACGTACCTGAATCCATAAGTGGAATTCTTTAGTCCTTCTTGAAGATTGTCCAAGGTGTGCCTTTGAGAAGCTCCTTGATCCTTCCTTTAAGATTGTCTTGAAGGTTTTGCTTTCACAAGAATATATCCAAGACCAAAAATTGAGGATTGGTTTTCCACTTGATATGCAAGACCAAAATACTCTCTAGTTTCAATGGGAGGAAGAAGAGAATGTCTTGCATTCTTATGGGAATCATAACCCCCCTCTTATAACATATGAGTTATGAAACTCAAAAGTCATAAGCATGTAACCATGGTTACATGTATGTAACCTTAGTTAGCCCATCATTAACTAAGGTTACCCTTTTGGGTATCTACATATTAGTCCTACACTTTATATGACAATATATTGGCCCCCTTAACAATGTCCATAAGACCACTAATTTAGGCCAAACCAAAAGATAGCACATAACATATAATTAATCCATATATTGTTCATATGTATGTAGATATAAGTCCATATATCTAACAATCTCCCACTTGGACGAGATACTCATACATATGTACAAACCTTAGCATTATATGTTACATTATAACCTTATGAGCTCAGAATTGCTATCATAATAAAATTATCATGAACAATCCGATCCATCAATCATACCAACATAGGATCTAAGAGCTCTTAGTTACTCTTGCGTAACTAGAACCAACATAGATAACATATATCAATATAACCAACGACATGGATCAAGTATAGGTGTGTAGCATGGAAATAACATAAAGTGTGGTCTGAAATAGAATGTCTATTTCTAACTGGTTCTCTTTATTGAGATCATTCATAAACCTTAAGAGTACAAAAACTTTAAAACTGAATATCTGCAGATATAACCTTAAAACTGAATTACTGAATGTAATGGACAATACATAATTGTATAATACAAACTCCCACTAAGATTCATAATCCTTAACTGATTTGACACCCATGCAAGCAATATGCTCATGAAATACTTTTGGTGTCAATCCCTTAGTGAGCGGATCCGCAATCATGGAGTTTGTGCTTATGTGCTCTATGCACAATTGTCCATTTTGTACTCTTTCTTTAACAACCCAAAATTTGACGTCCATATGTTTTGCTTTCGTCAAACTACTGTTGTTAGCATAAAGGACTGCTGATCTGTTGTCGCATAATAGCCTAAGTGGCTTTTTAATGCTATCAACTATGCGCAGTCCACTAACAAAATTCTGCAGCCATAATGCCTCATTGGATGCTTCATAACATGCCATGAATTCCGCTTCCATAGTGGAAGTGGTCGTAAGAGTTTGCTTGATGCTTCTCCAAGAGATAGCACCTCCAGCAAGCATGTAAATATAGCCTGATGTTGACTTCAGACTATCCTGACGTCTAGGAAAATCAGAGTCGGTATACCCGATGATCTCAAGCTGGTCCGATCTCCGATATGTAAGCATGTAATCCTTTGTTCTCTGTAAGTACCTCATGACCCTTTTTGCTGCTTTCCAATGGTCCATTCCCTTATTGCTTAAATATCTGCCTAGCATCCCAACAATGTATGCTATATCAGGTCGTGTACATACCTGAGCATACATCAGACTACCTACAGCCGAAGCATAAGGTGTCTTCTCCATTTCCGAAGTTTCAAAATAATTATTTGGGCACTGTTTGAGACTAAACTTGTCTCCCTTAGCAACAGGGGTGTTGCCTGGTTTACAATCCTGCATGCCAAATCTTTTAAGAACCTTATCGATATAGCCCTATTGTGACAGACCGAGAACACCTTTGGAGCGATCTCGTTGTATCTGAATTCCTAATACAAAAGAGGCATCACCAAGGTCTTTCATTTCAAATTTCTTTGAAAGAAATTTCTTAGTTTCATGCAATAATGCTATATCATTACAGGCAAGCAGTATGTCATCGACATATAAAACCAGAAAAATATACTTACTCCCACTGAACTTATGGTATATACAGTCATCAGCAATATTCGGTTCAAAACCAAAGGATGTAATGACTGCATGAAACTTATAATACCATTGACGGGAAGCCTGCTTGAGCCCATAGATGAATTTCTTTAATTTGCAACCCTTTTCTTTGATTCTTCCGAAACAAAGTTTTCAGGTTGCACCATATAAATTATTTCCTCAATGTCACCATTGAGAAACGCTGTCTTAACATCCATCTGATGAAGTTCAAGATCAAAATCTGCTACTAGTGCCATTATAGTCCTGAAAGAGTCTTTCGATGAAACTGGAGAGAAAGTCTCTTTATAATCAATGCCTTCCTTTTGAGTGTAGCCTTTTGCGACAAGACGAGCTTTATACTTAATGACATGGCCTCCTGAATCCCTCTTAGTTTTAAATATCCATTTACAACCAATCGGTTTAATACCTTCGGGCAATGTAACAAGCTCCCAAACACCGTTATCGCTCAAAGACTTCATCTCATCATTCATGGCATCAATCCACTTTTGAGAGTTAGAACCCTTAATGACTTGACGGAAGTTGATTGGATCATCTTCCTCAAGTTCAATATCACTTTCTTGTTCTTGGATAAATACAACATAATCATCCGGAATTGCATTTCTCCTCTCTCTAGTGGATCTCCTTAATGGCACTTCAGTTTCTTGAGGTTGTTGAGTTTGATTTTCATTAGTAATATCAGGAACTTGATTGGGGAGATTTTCGAGATTGTCTTGAACTGGAGTTGTGTTATCCGTGTCAGGAATGAGAACACCCTGACCAAGATCAACAACTTGAGGGAAAGACACATGTTCTTCCTCAAAGACAAAATCTCTAATAACTTTATGTCCCCACCCCCAAACTCAATATCCTCAAATAACCTAGCATTACCCGACTCAAAAATAGTTCTAGAAGTGGGATCATAAAACTTAAACCCGCTGGATCTTTCAGAGTATCCAACAAAATAGCTACTAACCGTTTTAGCATCCAGTTTCTTTTCTTTCGGCCTATAAGGCCTTGCCTCAGCTGGACAACCCCAAATGTGTAAGTGCTTAATACTGGGTTTATTCCCAGTCCAAAGTTCATATGGGGTTTTGATTGTAGCATTAGTTGGAACTCTATTAAGAATATAAGCTGCGGGTTTTAATGCTTCTCCCCAGAGTGAGTCTGGCAAAGTAGTACGACAAATCATACTTCTTACCATATCCTTAAGGGTCCGATTTCGTCTCTCAGCTACACCATTCATAGTAGGACTACCTGGCATAGTATACTGAGGGATGATCCCACACTCATCTAGGAATTTAGCAAATGGCCCTGGACGTTGTTCACCTGAACCATAATATCTACCATAGTATTCACCACCACGGTCAGATCTAACGGATTTAATCCTTTTGCTTAGTTGATTTTCAACTTTGGCCTTATATGATTTGAACACGTCAATGGATTGGGACTTTTCATGAATAAGATATAGGTACCCATAACGAGAGTAATCGTCTATGAATGTGATAAAGTATTGTGGACCATTCCTACAAGGAGTAGGGAATGGCCCACAAATATCCGTATGTATCAATTCTAAGACATCCGAAGCTCTCTTAGCACCTAATCTCGTCTTATTTGTTTGTTTTCCCTTGATACACTCAACACAAATATCCGAATTTGAGGAATCATGAGAATCAAGAATTCCATCTGACACGAGTTTCTGAATTCTTTGAATGGATATGTGACCCAAACGTTTGTGCCAGAGTGATAACGAATTCTCATTAGTTAATTTTCATTTGGTACCACTTGAACTTGTATGCAAAGTTTCATTATGTGAGGTTATTATATCAACCAAATATAGGCTATCATATGTTGATAAAAGACCAATACCGATAAGATTTGAATTTTGAAAGAGACTAACTTTATTGTCACCAAATGAACATGAATAACCGGATATGTCCAATTTGGGAACAGAAATTAAATTCCGTCTAAAAGACGGTACAACAAAAGTCTCATTCAAATCTAAATAAAAACCAGTCTTAAACAACAGCCTAAATTTGCCAATAGCCTCAACTTGCACCTTTTTGCCGTCACCCACATAGATGTATCTTTCACCATCAATTGGTTTTCGGCAGTTCAGGCAACCTTGCATAGATATACTTATGTGAGTAGTAGCATCCGAATCTACCCACCAAGTATCCTTAGGTACCGAAATTAAATTAACTACAGAACAAACAAGAGAAAGAGATGTACCCTTTTTCGCACGCCAAGCGTGGTACTTGGTACAATCTTTCTTCATGTGATTAGTCCCCTTACAGAAGAAGCAACCTGATTCTGTAGTTTCAACCTTAGGTTCCTTATTTTGCTTCTTCTGGGGGCTTGAAACCGCAATTTCCTTACCTTTCCTCTTCTTATTATCTTTAGAACAGGATGCCAAATGAGCACTTTCAGTCTTATCTTGCTTTATCCTTTCCTCCTCTTGCATACAATGTGAAATGAGCTCATTAAGAGTCCATTTCTCCTTCAGGCAGTTGTAACTGACCTTAAATTGATTAAAGTGTGCAGGAAGAGAGATCAAAACTAAGTACACAAGCAGTTCCTCAGGTAATTCCAGCTTGAGTGACTTAAGTTTCGAAGCAAGATGAGACATTTCCAGAATGTACTCCCTTATGTTTCCTTTGCCTTTATACCTCATGGAAACAAGTTTACTCAAAAGAGTACTTGCTTCCGCCTTTTCGTTTTGTGCAAAACGCTTTTCAAGGTTTTCAAGGAAAACTTTGGCATTATTTTCATCATTCATAGTGCCCCTGAATGATTCTGGAATTGCACGTTTCATGATCATTAGACTCATGCGATTTGAGCGTTCCCACTTCTCCATCTCCTTCTTTACATCAGAAGAAGATGTATCCTCAAGAGAAGTAGGTTGCTCAATCCGAAGTGCAAGGTCTAGATCCATGCAACCGAGAACTATCATAATGTTCTCTTTCCATTCCTTAAAGTTTGTGCCGTTAAGCACAGGGATGCAGTTTATATTTGCAGATATCGAAGCAGCTGAAGAATTCACTCAATATAGAACAAGGATAACTTAATACATACTTACAATTACTTGAACTTTAACTTTAGTTTACAGATTCAAAATAGGCAAATCCCATTACAAGATACCTAGCATAACATTGATTTTAGTCTTTTGACAGAAAATCAACTTGTAAGTGGTACTCTTGGTGTAATAATCAAATATTGACAATAAACTCCTGTCAAATATCAAGCCTTCCTTTGGGCCGACTTAATATTCACATGGAAAACCGAATAATTGTCACATATTTATCACCACAAGCATGTTCAAATTCCTGCCAAATAACAACCTTCCTTTGGGCCGGTGTTAAACGCATGGAATACTAACATCCACAGTCATCTTATATTTCAAGATTAATCAATCTACACAAAAGAGGTTACTTTGGCAACATAATGCTTCAATTGACGAATTTAAAATATTAGATGCTAAATCATATAGTTCTTTAAGCCATATATTGAATCTTAACTGAAAATTTACATGTTTTGACATGTAAAATCTGAATATTAATTGTCTTAATTGGACAATACCAAAATCTGAAGCATGATGGACTAAAAAACAATTAATATTAAAACTAAATATTAATGTACAAAACATTAATAATTAAAAAACTGAATATTAATTGACATATTATTAATGTACAATTAAAAAATCTGAAAACTTAATACTTAAAACGTTTTATTAATTATGAAAAACGTTTCTTACATTATGTCCTCATTAAACTGCCAGAAAATAAAACGTTTCTGCAATTTATGGCCAGATAATCGATTATCTGAGCCTGATAATCGATTATCTGGGCCTTCTGGAATTTCAAAATTTGCTGAAAAACTAGGATAATCGATTATCCTTTTAGGATAATCGATTATCTTGGCTCTCTGGAATTTCCAATTTTGCTGAAAAATTCCAGATAATCGATTATTTTAAAAATAATCGATTATCCTCAGGTTCTGTTTCAAAAAATTTTTGATGAACAAAACAGAATAATCGATTATTTCATAAAAATAGTCGATTATTCTGTGCTACTGTTTTGCAAAATTTTGGTCAACCTTTCAAGATAGTCGATTATCTGGATAAGATAATCGATTATCTTACTATTCTGTCCAACGACTTAATATGGTTTTCAACAAGAAACTTAAACAAGAAATCATGTTGATCATCAACCAAAATTATGCAAATTTCAATATTTCAAATCATCTAGAGATAACAAGATATTGAAACACCAAAGTTCATCAACAACATATCATTCATGAAATCATGCTATATCATGGTACTAGAATTTCATAATCAAAATTCCATTTTAACTTAATCATAAACTTTATATAACATGGATTTCATGAACTTCCAAATAATCCAAATATGAAGGAGGCTCTGATACCAATTGTTGGAATGAATCCAAATAAAACACTTTAGCCTTCATATCGAATTACTTGGAATAACAACATAAGCGGAAGCGTACCTGAATCCATAAGTGGAAATCTTTAGTCCTTCTTGAAGATTGTCCAAGGTGTGCCTTTGAGAAGCTCCTTGATCCTTCCTTTAAGATTGTCTTGAAGGTTTTGCTTTCACAAGAATATATCCAAGACCAAAATTGAGGATTGGTTTTCCACTTGATATGCAAGACCAAAATGCTCTCTAGTTTCAATGGGAGGAAGAAGAGAATGTCTTGCATTCTTATGGGAACCATAACCCCCCTCTTATAACATATGAGTTATGAAACTCAAAAGTCATAAGCATGTAACCATGGTTACATGTATGTAACCTTAGTTAGCCCATCATTAACTAAGGTTACCCTTTTGGGTATCTACACATTAATCCTACACTTTATATGACAATATATTGGCCCCCTTAATAATGTCCATAAGACCACCAATTTAGGCCAAACCAAAAGATAGCACATAACATATAATTAATCCATGTATTGTTCATATGTATGTAAATATAAGTCCATATATCTAACACATGCTAGTATTAAAGCAAAATAGTTTATGAATGATTGTATGTTTTGGTTTGGGATTTCCTCAATTATATTATTAAGAAGATTGATAATAATTAGTTGTGTCATCAGGCAGTAGAGCTATTTCTCAACACATGTGGCTAATAATGTTTTGAGCTTCTCTTTTCAAATTTTACATGTCTTGACACAAATTTGCGCACACACCAAAAAAGTAAAAACGGCTGTTTTGACAACATACAAGGAAATATTACTAGTGTTGACGTGTAATGGTTGCAACTTCTCTCCTACGCGAAAATTACTAATATATTAGTAAATTTATTCGCGCCTTGCACAGGTTTAAAAAACATCAATAAAATTTTAAAAAAATTATTAAGTTAATAATAAATATAAATATTATCCCTCTTTTTATGATAAAGAAAATGGCTAATAAATAAAATACATTTGGTTTTTTTAATTTATTTGTAGAGAATAATCTATGTGATGTATAGTTAATTGTATATTATCAATAAATATTACTTATGTTTTACCTAATTAAGAAAGTCCAAGACCAAGAAAAAAAAACCTAAAATTAAAATAAAAGTTGTATAGATTCTTAAAGCTACCAATTACACAAATAAAAGTTGTATATTGAGAAGCTGAAAATGTTTATGAGAAACAATATATATTTTTTGTCAAAAAATCATTAGGAAGACTTTTTCCTCTTACTTTTCATGTTAAAAATTTTATTTCATTAATTTATTGTATTATTCTAGTAGTTAAAGCATGATTTTATGTTATACATTTAATTGAGTAACTGCAATATTAAATTAGAGAAAGTCACACTTTAAAGAAAAAATTGCCAAGTAATACATGAACGATTAATTTATTTAATAAAAACATCTTTCAATAATACACTTAATAAGATAAGAATCAAAACTAATTGTGCGTGAATTCAAACAATAGAATAATGAGTATTGTTTGCAAGTTTATTATGAACTTCATTAAGTTTTCAATCATTAATAGTATAACCCGAAAATAAAAAAAAATACTTTATTTCATAAAGTTAATAGCTCGTTTTAAACTACTGAAAGCCTACCTCATTCATATTTTTAAATTTTTTATCACTAATAACCTATTATTACATGTGATTTCTTAATTAATTAGGTTACAATGTATGTTAACTTAAAGTATCAACAAATTGTCAATGTAAGAGATTAATGCCTACTTCAAAAGAGTTCACTGAAGAAAAGAAATAGAGGCAAAATAATTAAGAACATATAAAAATATATATTTATAAAAATAAAAAATCTATATATAATAGAAAAAAACACATTAGAATCTCACTTCGATATCGGATAAAATCATGACTCAAAGATATTACAGTTGTAGAATATAAATATATACAACAAAAAACAGATATAAAAAATCTCTATGTATTATTTGGAAAAAAAATCACTACTTCATCTTATACAACATAAACCTAAAGATGACAAAATCAAAGACTATTAATGAGAATTGTGAAATACACTTTACTTTGATCTTCACCTCATTATTTGACACTTCTTCTTAAGCATTCTTCTAAAGATTCACATATGTATGGAATATTCGTGCATTTACATTGAATAAAAAATAATGAATAGAAATTATACCGCATCTTAGTTTAATTTTTCTTTTTCACTACAACTTTTGATATAGAAATAGCTCAAACCATTATAAGCAAAATATAAAGTTAGTATCAATCATATTTGTTCAAAACATAAAAGTCCTTTTATAGGCATATGGAGAAACATATAATAAATAGTCATAAACTTACCATCAAATATTTATAGGTTATGAATATGAAAGGCATGAGAATTATTGAGATTATTAAAAATATAATTTATGAAGATAAAGAGGTGTGAGTTATGAAGATAGAATTTTAAATATAAAATAAATGAAAAAAGAAGAAGATGAAAACCCCCCAAAAAAGAAGAAAAAAGATAAATGTATTTCTTGGCTTAAAAGAGGTGCCACCTCACTTTTCTTATTCTCATTTTTATATTATATATAGATACTTGCAGTTTCATCCTACATATTTCCGTGAAATTTTTCGCTCATCAAAAGTGTTTATCCTAAAATTCGAGTAACGATTTTATATTGTAATTTTAAATATATATAATTTAATCCTATACCAATTGATAAATAAGGAATAAAATAGATAAATTAGAGAATAAATTAAATCAAACCAGTATGCTAGTCAAATTTTGACCTCGACTTGTGATAGCCTCGAGGTGTGATAATAAGAATAACAAATGATAAAGCAACTCTAATGAATAATAAGCGAAATAGTAAGAAAGTAATGAGTGTATATATACTTTTCAGTGAATAATGATTATTGCAAATGAATGGGATCCTCCTTTATATAATAGGGGAGTTCTAAGTAAGATACACTTCTAAGTATAGTAGGAAATCATATGTGACAATTGATTAACCGTCGATGACCAATCCATTCCAAAATTCACTCCATGATCTTCGGTCCGTTGCAGATATCATGCTATTTCCGTCACTGAACTATATCGGCATTATCTCGAAGTATGCCCTCTTCTAACCTTGATAAGTGATATTGACCTCGATCTTGGAAAGAAACTTCGACCCTGAACTCGATGTCCTGGCCTTCCAACGTGGTATCACTTTTTCCGTCAAAGGACAAAAATGGGTAGCCCCGATTTTCACCTTATATAGATAGTTTCCTCGTTTTTTAGAGTAAAATGATAAGAAACAACTTGAGCCTCGATTTTCAAGGGACTCCGTGAATGAAATCATCCCCGTGAAGCAAGCGGGTGACTGAAACGTCCCATTGGTAAAATTTCTAAAATTATTAATGTCTGTCAGTGGGTGGTCGGCCACTAGCGCCACCGAACCGTCACTGTGATTCTATAAATACCAGCTTTCTCGTTGAATCAAAAACTTTACTTCTACCTTCACCAAGCTTTCTAAGTCTCTTTTTCTCTCTATCTCTTCTCTCTCACCCCCTGTTGAGCCCCAACACTGTCCCACAAAAGGAGAAAGATTCTTCTTCTTCTTCCCAGCCGACCGATAATAAAATGCCGGTGGAACTGCTCCCTCACAAGTATTTTCCCTCCCTTGCATCCAAAAGTCCGACTTCAAAGTCGAGAACCCTCCGTCGATCCTTGGCCAATGTCAACATGTGTCGAGATACATTTGCTCGATAATGGTGAAACATTTCGAGGTTGCAAAGAGAGATTTTGGCTAGGGGCCGAGGTCATGGTACAGATCCCTGATCCCGGAGAGAGCATTACCACTCACGTGGAGGGGTTCCTAAGTGTCTACACTTACCCCCTCATGTAGAAAATCATTCTATCCATGATATGTGTGCTTTGGTTATATTAGCATGATTTCCAGGTATAGGTTTTGATGAATGACAAACAATAAAGTCAAGTGTTAAACAACATTATTATATGACAAACAATCAAGATTGAATTCCGAGAAGCATATTAATGAAGGGATTGCATGGAAAAGCCAAGACGAGCTCAAAAGTTCAAGACCGAAGACCCAAGGCGTAGGTCGTTAGGTAGAACCAATGTAAGAGTAACGTTTAAGTTATCTCGTCTTTTGGCTCAACATAGGTCATCACAAATATGCATAAAATCATTTTATCAAATCATAAATATCATAAACATTTTCATATACTTCAAACAAAATGATTTTTAACGTTTTCATTTTAACCAAAATGGTTTTTGAAGTAAGTTTTCAATTCTGGACAGAACAGCCAAATAATCGATTATCCCTTATGTGATAATCGATTATGTTAGGTTTCCAGCCAAAACTGGAAATTCCATCATGGCTGCATAATCGATTATCACAATGAGGATAATCGATTATCTGCCTTTTTCCAGCTTAAACTGGATATTACCGAGAGGATAAATAATTGATTTTGTGGTTGAGAATAATCGATTATCCTACTGTCCGTTGCCTTCCAACGTCTAGTTTTATGAACGTTGAGAAGATAATCGATTATGTAAAGTAGATAATCGATTATCTGGGCGTAAAATCAACATTATTGATTGTCTATTAAGAAACGGACATACAACCTCTACCACCTATAAATAGACGTCTTTGGGACTCATTTCACAACAACAACACCTCTCATTATTCTTGAACATATTGATAACATTTATACATCATATTTAGAGCTTTTGTTGAGCCATTTGAGAGACAACTTTGTGTTGTTCATAGAGCTTATATTGTATCTCTTTATCTACTCTTCTTAGAGAGTTCTTGTTGTAAAAGAGAAAGGTTCTTGAGAAGACCATACCTTCTCATTGAGCGTTGGGTTTGCTAAGTACCTTCAATCTTAGTGTGTGAAGTCTTGTGGTGCGGTATCCACGAGCAAGGTGAAGTCTTGAGGTGAGGTATCCTCGAGCAAGTTGAAGTCTTGTAGAGCGTACATCTACGAGCAAGTGTAACGGTTTGTTAGGCACCCGTAAGCTTAACAGAGTTAGTGTAAACTCGAGAGAGTCTCTCGGGAGACTGGACTACCACACGTTGTGGTGAACCAGTATAAATTCGGTGTGTCCTCTCCTTACTCTTTTAATTACTGCACTTACTTTACTCCTGCAATTTTAATTCCGCAAAATTTATCGACATTCTCGTGCCTCACTATTCACCCCCCTCTAGTGACTGGCATAAATCCTAACAGTTGGTATCAGAGCCTAACTCTCTGAAAGCCTTAACCGGTTGAGAGAACGATAAATTTTTTTTTTGTAGAGAATGTTGAACGCAGGTATGATGAGCGAAGGACACTCTACCATTAGGCCTCCACTATTTGATGGAACCAATTATACATATTGGAAAGAAAGGATGAGAATATTCATCCAATCATATAACTTTCGATTATGGCATATCATCAAGAACGGTGAACAAATGCCGACAAAGAAAGTTGGGGAAATCATGATTCCAAAGGAGGAAGATGAATATAATGCCGAAGATATCAAGAAGGTTGAAAATGACGCAAAGGCCATCAATATGTTGTATTGTGCCGTGAATCCGGATGACTATCGGAAGATCTCTTGCTGCACAACCGCCAAAGAGATGTGGGATAAGCTTGAAATCACTTATGAAGGTACGCCTCAAGTCCGAGAAGCTAGAGTTGATTTTCTAACACATGAATATGAACTCTTTAGAATGAAGGAGCCTGAAAGCATCGATGATATGTTTGATCGATTCTCAATGATCATCAACGATCTCCATGCTCTTGGGAAAGTATATTCGAACAAAGATCTTGTTCGAAAAATCCTGCGGAGTCTCACTCCCGAATGGCGTTCCAAAGCCAATGCCATCCAAGAGTCGATAGGAATCACGGACGTCACAATTGATGGACTAAGAGGTAACCTCAAAACTTATGAAAGCAAAATTCTTAAACCTTCATTTGGAGATGAGAAAAGTCCAGGTATTGCCTTCAAAGCCTCATCTTCTAAAAGAGTAGAAGTAAGTGATTGGAAAGCGATGATGATACTATTTCCAACGATTTAATTGAAAAGTTTTATAAGTTTATGAAGAAGGAAATGAAGAAGGAAGAACCAGGTCCTTCATGCCATAATTGTGGAAAACTTGGCCACACCAAGTCACATTGTCCAAAACCCAAGGACAAGAAGAAGAAGAAACACTAAAGGCGCGTGACATGGGATTCGGACAGCTCGGGTGATGAAACTGCCGCCCTATGCCTCATGGCCAACGAGGAAGAAGAGGTAAGTACTCCTAACTCTTACTCTTATGAAGAATTACAAGAAGGTTTTCAAGAATTATATGATGAATTGAAAAAGTCTTCAAAAATATCCAAAGAGGCCAAGGCTAAAATTAAAGTTTTAGAAGAGAAAAATAAATTTTTGGAAAATGACAATATTGATCTTAGAAATAAAATTAAGGAGATGAATGAAACTTCTTCAATTGATCAAAATTCTAATTGTTCATCTTGTGATTCTTTGAAATTAGAGAACATAGAACTTAGGAACACACTAGAAAAACGTAGTGTAGACAATCCTAAAATAGTTGAAGAAATTAAAAAGGAATGGCCCAGGAAAAATAAAAGGCGTAAAAAGAATAAGAATCATGTTAGAAATTGCGATGCACAACCTAGAAATAATTCTCGGAATTTTGTAAATGAGTCTAGAATTAATCATTTTAGACCACCTAGAAATGATTCTAGGAATTTTATTAATGAGTCTAGAATTAATCATTTTAGACCGCCTAGAAATGACTCTAGGAATTTCAACGCTTCTAGGAATAACGACTTTAGATCACCTAGAACGTTTTTGGCTCAACCAAGACATATGCACAACCCGGATGTTATATGTCATTATTGCAACCGGGTAGGACACATAGCACCCGTATGTTTTGCAAAACATAGGGATTTATCTTTTAGACATGATTATTATTTGCCTAACCCCCAAGGACCCAAAAGTGTTTGGGTACCTAAAGCCTATTTTTAGGTACGCTTGCAGGTGTGCTTGAAGACTACAATATCGTAGTAGATGCACCAAGCACGAAACCTTATTGCATCGAGGGGGAATTTCGGTTACCAATTGTTATTCAAAATAAAAGTTATCAAAACATGAATCAACAAAAATAATTGATACCAATTGTTAACAAAGACATATCAATCATTAACACATATCAACTATTACGTTTTTATCAAAAATATGATAACTAATAATGATTGATTCATGTTTTGATGAATATTATTTTTGGTTTGAATAACAGTTGGTATATTCTTGAAAAATAAATGATTCATGTTTTTAATACAACTATTGGTTTGTTAAAAATTAACAGTTGATATGTTTTTAAGTAATATGATTTGCTAAAAATAACCTTTATTATGGTTGTTATGTTTTTGCTAACATTTGGTATCATTTTATGTTGGTATGATTTTTTTTTAAAATTGTCATCATGTATATTCCTCATTGTATTTCCTATCTTATGTTTGACAATAACAGTTGGTTTTCCCAAAAAGGGGAAGTGTCAAAAGGGGAAAGTAGCCTGTGTATACTCTCTTTTTGCTAATGCCAAAAGGGGGAAGAAATTAGGCGATATGCATCTAATAAGGGGGAATGTCTCCACCTTCTAGTATGCTTTAATTGAGGGGGAATACTCAATTAAGGGGGAATGTTTTGCATAACTTGTATGTTGAGATATAGCATGAACTTAGGGGGAATCCGATATGCATATCTCTTATTGTTTGTCATTATCAAAAAGGGGGAAATTGTAGGAAATCATTTTATCCATGATATGTGTGCTTTGGTTGTATTAGCATGATTTCCAGGTATAGGTTTTGATGAATGACAAACAATAAAGTCAAGTGTCAAACAACGTTATTATATGACAAACAATCAAGATTGAATGCCGAGAAGCATATTGATGAAGGGATTGCATGGAAACGCCAAGACGAGCGCAAAAGTTCAAGACCGAAGACCCAAGGCATAGGTCGTTAGGTAGAACCAATGTAAGAGCAACGTTTAAGTTATCTCGTCTTTTGGCTCAACATAGGTCATCATAAATATGCATAAAATCATTTTATCAAATCATAAATATCATAAACATTTTCATATACTTCAAACAAAATGATTTTTAACGTTTTCATTTTAACCAAAATGGTCTTTGAAGTAAGTTTTCAATTCTGGACAGAACAGCCAGATAATCGATTATCCCTTATGTGATAACCGATTATGTTGGGTTTCCAACCAAAACTGGAAATTCCAGCATGGCTGCATAATCGATTATCACAATGAGGATAATCGATCATCTGCCTTTTTCCAGCTTAAACTGGAAATTACCGAGAGGATAAATAATCGATTATGTGATTGAGAATAATCGATTATCCTACTGTCCGTTGCCTTCCAACGTCTAGTTTTATGAACGTTGAGAAGATAATCGATTATGTAATGTAGATAATCGATTATCTGGGCATAAAATCAGCATTATTGATTGTCTATTAAGCAACGGACATACAACCTCTACCACCTATAAATAGAGGTCTTTGAGACTCATTTCACAACAACAACACCTCTCATTATTCTTGAACATATTGATAACATTTATACATCATATTTAGAGCTTTTGTTGAGCCATTTGAGAGACAACTTTGTGTTGTTCATAGAGCTTATATTGTATCTCTTTATCTACTCTTCTTAGAGAGTTCTTGTTGTAAAAGAAAAAGGTTCTTGAGAAGACCATACCTTCTCACTGAATGTTGGGTTTGCTAAGTACCTTCAATCTTAGTGTGTGAAGTCTTGTGGTGCGGTATCCACGAGCAAGGTGAAGTCTTGAGGTGAGGTATCCTCGAGCAAGTTGAAGTCTTGTAGAGCGTACATCTACGAGCAAGTGTAACGGTTTGTTAGGCACTCGTAAGCTTAACGGAGTTAGTGTAAACTCGAGAGAGTCTCTCGGGAGACTGGACTAACCACACGTTGTGGTGAACCAGTATAAATTCGGTGTGTCCTCTTCTTACTCTTTTAATTACTGCACTTACTTTACTCCTGCAATTTTAATTCCGCAAAATTTATCGACATTCTCGTGCCTCATTATTCACCCCCCCTCTAGTGACAGGCATAAATCCTAACACTTCACACTAGGTCCTATCAACCCAGTTATTATTTATTTTTGTAAGAGGTACCAGGTCACCTTCGGCTAGGTTCACCCCTCATTTTGGAGCATAGTGATCATGCTCTACTTCTTTTCCAGCAAGGCCAGGGGCTAGAGTTCACCCTCAACCACCTAATATTGTTATATCGACCTTGAATTTTTTCAAGGGTTGATCAAGCTCCAAGGTCGAGCTACGGAGGCTTTTTTTTTGTGAGCAACAATGAGGACAAAGATCGGGGTTGGATGAGACAGTTTATGCAGGTTAGGACATGCAACCTCATCCCAGAGGAGAAATTTTTGTTCTCATAGAAGTGAAACCCCGAATGTAAGTGATGTTTTTTAGTCTTCATACTCTGTTTTTTGCTTTGTGTAATGCCTTCATCTATTTCGCAGCAGTTACTTGGATGTCTCACGCGGTCGGTGACCTTGAAGATTGGGTTTGGAAGTTGGTCGTGACTTCCTCCTATGCCAAGCGATGCTGGCGTGACTTGGCAAGGGGCATATGGGAAGCCAAACATCATAGCATGTGTTTTTTACCCATTGGTTTTTTTGAGGGTTTGATGTCGATTGAAACCTCTATGCTTTTTGTGCCTTAGCACGTTTGTGTTAAGACAATTTGATACCTCTTAAGGTTTTTTGAGGTATGGTTTTATAGAAGCCCTTTTGATTATTTGCCGATGGTAGCCGGGTTTTCAAAGAATTCGAAGCCTATTTTTATTGCGGGATTTGGACGTCTCCGAGCCACGTTAATTTGGCCGTAGACTTTGGGTACGCCTCTTGGCCTTATTCCCCAAATAGCACTTCGAACTTGTTCAAAGTTTTAGTCCCCGAGAATAATAGCCCTGGCCTATAGATATAGGGGTGCCTCTTTGAGGTCTTACGAATTCGAGCTTTCGACAGTCCCTGAGTGTTCGAGGTGTATTTATGCTTGGCCCTTGAGCCATTTCTCACAAAATCATAAGTGTCGAGCTCGTATAGTAGAAAATTTTGCTTGAGACACAAGATGTTTGATATAGAAAGAATGCTTCTTTGAATAATTTATACATGTGTACATGTTTTTCCATCAGAGCTCGAATAGTCTATATGGACACGGTTCATTAGACCGTTGACCCATTACAAAGTTTCCCTATCGAGACCCTTTGACACGAAGTAAGTTCCTCAAAAATATAACATCCGAGGGTGATGACCCCCCCCCCCCCCCAGTATTCGAGGTTGATTGTATAGAAGCCTTAGATACTGTTGAATTTTCCTCAGGTAGCACATAATTGTTTCCTTGTTAAAAACCTTGCCGAAAAACCCATTTGGGATAAAAACCAATCTAAAGAAAAAAGAGTGCAACACATGCTTTAAAACCTAAGGTTCTTGTATTGAAGGGTTTCTCAACGTCTTCTATTGAACACCTACAGTAATTTAGTATCAAACACAAATGGAAAGGGGGAAGTCATATCTTAGAAATAATACCGTTTGAGGAGTGATATATTCCAATTACTTAGCAATTGTTCGCCCTCTATTGTGCCAAGTTTGTAAGAACCCTTTCTGATGACACCAAAGACCCGATATGGTCCTTCCTTTCGTTTAAGTCTCGAGTGTCGAGGGTGACTTTCCTCAGAACTAAGTCCCCGATTCCGAAGTGGCAAAGTTTGGTTCTTTTATTATAATATTGCTCGATTCTTTGTTTTTTGTGCAGCCATCCGAACGAGAGTAACTTCTCATTTTTCATCCAATAGTTCAAGGCTAGTATTCATAGCCTCGTGATTCGATTCTCTCATTTGGCACTAGTTTCCTTGACTTTGACTTAAATCAAGGCCTTGGAGCTATATACTAAGGAGAACCGTGTTTCCCCCTACTGGACTTTGATAGCATTCGCTATGCCCACAAAACTTCGAGTAAAATTTATCTCCACTTCCCCTTAGCGTCGTTCAACGCCTTTTTTATGTTTTTTATGATAGTCTTGTTTGTTGATTCGGCTTGTCCGTCCCCCTAGGATGATACAACGTTGATAATATCCTTTTTATTTTGTGGTCCTCGAGAAATTTTGTTACCTTGCTGCCAATAAATTGTTTTCCATTATCACACACTATTTCGGCGGGTATCCCAAATCGACATACGATATGATCCCAGATAAATTCTATAACCTCTTTCTCTCTCACTTTCTTGAACGCATGTGCTTCAATCCATTTAGAAAAATAGTTAGCCATAAATAAAATGAATTTAGCTTTGACTGGGGACATTGGCAGAGGGCCGACGATATCCATCCCCCACTTCATGAATGGCCATGGGGATAGGACTAAATGAAGTTATTCTCCGGGTTGATGGATCATTGGTGCAAACCTTTGACATTTATCACATTTTCGAACAAACTCCTTAGTGTTTTTTCCTTGCTATCCTAGTAGTATCCCACTCTAATAATTTTATGAATCAATGATTTGATGAAGGAGTGGTTCCCACAAGTGCCCTCATGGACCTCTCGTAAAACACAATCAGTGTCGTCTAGTCCTAAAAATACTGCCAATGGTTTATCAAATGTCCTTTTATATAATGTTTCATCTTCATCCAATGTGAATCGAGCACCTTGGTTCGCAGGGCGTCCGATTCTTTAGGGTACGTTGGGGGCTTTCCGTTCTTTAAGTATTATAAATATTTATTCCTCCAATCCCAGGTCAAGCTTGTAGAGTTTATCTCGGCATGATCTTTCTCGATCACAGATCTTGAGAGTTGAATCATAGTCCCCGAGGTAATCTCATCTTCTTCGACCGATGACCCCAAATTTGCAAGTGCATCGGCCTCAGTGTTTTGTTCTCGAGGTACATGGTGTAAAGTCCATTCCTTGAAACGGTGCAAAGGTACTTGCAGCTTGTCAAAATACCTTTGCATTCTATCCTCTTGAACTTCGAAGGTTTTGTTTACTTGGTTCACCACCAGTAAAGAGTCACACTTGGCTTCAATGACTTCTGCTCCCAAACTTTTAGCTAGCTCGAGACCTGCAATTATGGCATCATACTCGGTGTCATTGTTAGTCGACCTAGAAGTTTTTATAGATTGCCTATAGTGATACCCGTGGGAGACTTCAAAATGATACCTAGCTCGGACCCCTTTACATTTGAAGCACCGTCTGTGAAAAGGGTCCACACACCCGATGATGGGCCTGATTTTAACAAAAGTTCTTTTTCAATTCGAGTACGAGGTTGCCATGGAATCGGCCATGAAGTCCGCCAAAATTTGAGACTTGATGGTCGTTTGTGGTTGATACTCGACATCGTACCCATGAGTTTGATGGCCCATTTGGCCAATCCCCCAGATAGTTCGGGCTTGTGTAAAATATTACGAAGTGGGTAAATGGTTAACACACATATTAGGTGACATTGAGAGTATGATTTTAACTTTCTAGAAGCGCTTATCAGCGCAAGTGCCAATTTCTTTAAGTGTGGATACCTATTCTCTCAAGGTTTCGACTTATATAATAAACGGGAAATTGCTTACGTTGCTCTTTTCGAACTAGGACACCACGTATCGCAATTTCCAATACTGCCAAGTACAAGTGAAGTTTCTCATCTTCTGTTGGAGTGTGAAGCAGTGGCGGGCTCGACAGGTATCGCTTTAATTCGTCTAATGCATCTTGGCATTCTAGGGTCCATGTGAATCGTTATTCTTTCTTAGTAGAGAGAAAAATCTGTGGCTTTGATCTGACAACCTCGAGATGAATCGGCCTAAAGTAGCTATCTGTCCAGTTAGCTTGTGCACGGCTTTTACATTGTCTACGATGGTGATGTCTTCGATGGCCTTAATTTTATTAGGGTTGATCTCAATCCCCCGATTCGACACCATGAAGCCCAGGAATTTACCCGAACCGACCCCGAAAGCACATTTCTCGAGGTTAAGCTTCAAGTTATATTTCCTCAAAATCTCGAGGGTTTCCTATAAATGAGCCAAATAGTCCTCTGCGTGCAAGGACTTAACTAGCATGTCATCGGTATAAACTTCAATTGACTTACCTATTTGTTCTTCGAACATTTTACTTACTATGCATTAGTAAGTAGCTCCAGCATTTTTAGCCCGAAGGGCATTACATTATAACAATATGTTCCATACTTGGTGATAAATGAAGTTTTTTCCTGTTCTTTTAGGTTTATTTGAATTTGATTATACCGGAATAGGCATCGAGAAAGGTAAGGATCTCATGGCTAGCCATGCCGTCGAATATGCAATCGATGTTAGGCAGTGGAAAAGAATCTTTGGGGTATGCCTTGTTTAAATCCTTATAATCTACACGCATTCTAAGTTTGTTTCATTTTTAGAGACTACGATTACATTGGCTATCCTTTCAGGATATTTCACCTCCCGAATGGACCCTATTATGAGAAGTTTAATTACCTCGTCCTTTATGAATCTGTGCTTTACCTCGTACTGTGGCCTTCTCTTTTGTTTCAAATATATAAACCTAGGGTCAACGCTTAGCCGATGTGCCGTTAGCTCCGGTGGGATCCCTGTCATATATAAAAGAGACCAAGAAAAATAATCTATGTTATAATTAACAAATTGAATAAGCTTTTTCCTAAGTTCGGGGGTTAATCCTGTTCCTAGGTATACCTTTCGTTTGGGCAGGTACTCGACCAATACAACTAGTTCCAGCTCTTCGACAGTAGATTTTATGGCGTCAAAATCTTCAAGAACAATAAAAGTTCGAGGAGTTAGAAAATCATCATCTTCTTCTTCTATCCCCTGCTTTCCCGATACGGTAAGGCTGGTGGATGTGATTGCTATTTGGCTTCCTGTTTACCATTGATGTTCGACCTTTCTGAGATTGATAACATCAATATCAGTGTTACCTCATCAACCACAAACATTTTCTTTGCAGCATGCTGCTCCACGTATACTACTTTTCACCGTCCGATATCGGGACTTTCATCATTTGGTGGAGAGTCGAAGGGACTACCCTCATATTGTTGATTAAAAGCCTCCCAAGTAGGGAATTTTACCTCATGTCGCCCTCGATAACGTGGAACTTGGTATCTTGAATGGTTCCAACCACGTTCACCGGTAAAATAATCTCCCCTTTAGTTATTTCATTGGCCATATTAAAGTCGTTTAAGACCCGAGCTACGGGCCTAGTTTTATATTGTAGGCCGAGTTGCTCCACAACCCTCGATCAGATGATATTTGCTGAGCTACCTGGGTCCACTAAGACACTCTTAACTTAAAATTTATTCAATAAGATAGAAGTTACCAGAGCCTCGTTGTGTGGCTGAGAAATGCCTTTCGCTTCTTTGTCGTTGAATGATAAGGAGCCTTCGGGCACATAATCTTGGGTTCGTTTCTTCCTAGTGATTAATACCTTAGTGCGTTTGAATATGGGTCCCTATGGAATGTCGACCCCACCGATTATCATATGAATGACATGCTGCCTTTTCTCTGAAATGATTCTTGGCTCGATTGCTGATGAACTCTCGAAGGTGGCCCTCATTGAATAGATGGACTACCTCTACCCTTAATTGCCTTCAATCCTCGGTCTTGTGACCATGTATACCATGATATTTACACATCAAATTTGGGTTTCTTTGGGAAGGATAAGTCTGTATGGGTCTGGGCCACCTAGTATCTTTGATCCTTCCGATTGCGATGCAATGTCCAACGCATCGATGCTAAAGTTATATTCTAATAACCGAAGGATCGGCATGTCTATCAAAAGCACTTTTGCTCATGAGTCCCCGAGAATTCTATCTTCGATCACTTCTTCGATCATTTTGGACAGAATTGCGTCCCGAACCATTGTTCCTCTTCTTTGCGATATATGATTGATATCGTTCTCTGTTTGACCTTGGCTCCCTGTCGACGTCCCTCGGGGTTTTAACTAATGGCCTATTTGGATGTACTTAATTGGAAGGGGCTCCTAATTAGCCGTCGTCGATCCTAATCTTCGATTGAAATCGATTGTGCACATCTGCCTAAGTCACAGCTGGATACTCAATCAAATTTTGTTTCAATGACGTGGTGCTATCGAACTCCATTATTTCAACCCTTGAGTGAAAGCTTGAATGACCCAATTATCTATGACCGGTTTCAACTCCATGCCTTCCAGTTAAAATCGGGATACAAACTTCCTCAGCATTTCGTTATCTATTTGTCTTATCTTGAAAAGGTTTGCATTTCTTGTTGCGACCTTTATGGCCCCAGCATGTTCCCTTACAAAAGAATTTGCGTACATGGCAAATGAGTCAACGGAATTTGCTGGCAGGTTGTGATATCAAATCATTGCTCCCTTCAAAAGGGTTTCTCCGAACTCTTTCAACAACACATATTCAATTTCATCATCTTCTAAGTCTTTCCCCTTTATTCCACATGTGTACGAAGTGATGTGTTCAATAGGATTAATGGTCCCTTTATACGTAGGTATGTACGAAATATTAACTTCTTAGGAATGGGCTTCGGAGACGCAGTTTGAGGAAAAGGCTTCTGCACGAACTTTTTCGAATCCAAACCCTCTAGGATTGGGGGTGCCCTCGATATCTGATCAATTCGGGAGTTGTATGTTTTCGCTTTTTTATCATTATCTTCGATTTTCTTCTCTCTTGACTCAATTATTTTGGGGAACTCCTCGAGCATTTTCATTATCGCAGGATCAGTCCCTAATTCGTTATCATTCGACCTTTTTGGCACTGTTTGGTACAACGAGTGGTTTATGGATCGACCCCACTTGGAATCCTATGTTGATTTTGTAACTGAGCGATAGCGGCCTGCCGAGCCAATAGCATCTCGAATATCACCCGGAGACTAACTCCTCCTTCTCCTCGGCCCTGTGTACCTTGACCACCAGATCAACCTTTCCCGCATACACTCCTTTAGGGGTCCGCGCCTTGGTCCGCATTTAGAGCAACGTGCGAACTAACATCGACTGGATCGCCAACCGGTGCTCCCCCGAGATTAGCCAGTGGCACCCTGGCTCTTAGACAAATTACATTATCATTTTCCCCGTGAAATCCGAGACCATTATCACCATGTATGGTTGCTTTTTGTGAGTTTGACATGTTTTTTTGACTTGAGCGAAAAAATACTTGGCAAGAACAAGCGTGAAATAGTGTGTGGTATCAGAATCAACACTAAACAATCACTATTATCCCTAGCCCCACGGTGGTGTCAAACTGTTTACCCTAAAATTCGAGTAACAGTTAAACTTATATTGTGATTTTAAGGATATGTGATTTAATCCAGTGCCAATTGATAAACAAAGAATTAAATAGATAAATTAGAGAATAAATTAGATCAAACAAATATGCTAGTCAAATTTCGACCTCGACTTGTGATAGCCTCGAGGTATGATAACAAGAATAGCAAATAATAAAGCAACTCTGATGAACACTAAGCGAAATAGCCAGAAAGTAATGAGTGTATATATGCTTTTCAGTGAATAATGATCATTAAAAATGAATTGGATCCCCCTTTATATAACAGGGGAGTCCTAAATAAAGGACACTTCTTATAATAGTAGAAGTCATATTTGGCGGCTAATTAACCGCCGAGGAGCAATCCATTTCGAAATTCACACTGCGATTTTCTATTCGGTACGGGTATCTCGCTCTTTCGGTTACTGAACTATACCGGTATCACCTCAAAGTATGTCCTTTTCTTACCCTGGTAAGTGATATCGGCCTCAATCTTGAAAAGAAACTTCGACCTCAAGCTCGACGTCTTGGCTGGTATTACTTTTTCCATCAAAGTACGAAATCAGATAGCCCCGATTTCCATTATATACAAAAAGTCATATCCCCTCTTTATTCTTGGGCTCGATCAACTCAACCAAAGAAATTATCTTTAAAATAGCTGAATGAAAATTAAAGTCAAAGTATACAATTAGATGGATCAGACGCCACTAAACTCTTCATATAAAGTTCTTTTATTTTATGATTATGATATAAAAATCAGATTTTTTCTTTTAATTTTCCGTACACTTTCTTATGAGTCACTATCGTCACCAAAGAAGTTGAACCTTAAAGGCCACTTAGATATTGAGAGTTGAAACTAATATGAGGAATAATAGTCGTGAAGGTTAAGTCGTAGGAATCCAATCGGCGGGTTCTACAGACTTGTCACTCCCACATCACGACGTGTTAGCAAAAGTGCAAAGATGGCATGACAAGACAATACTTTATGTTGAGTCAAGCCAATTCTTTTCTTTCTTCTTTCTACCAAGTAAATAAATACTGTAAATATTAAGATATAATCGCGACTTAATATAAAATCAAATACTAAGCGCGAGTAAATATTTTTCTTATGCCACTAATATATATATATATATATATCGTCCCACCAACTATATATTTCCCTATATTTCTGGCGCAAGAGAAGGGCGTGTCTCAATTTCTATCCAATCAAGCTAATATACTGTACCGAAACTACTGAACTACTACAAATGTTTTGCTCTTCCTTGAAGATACAAAGGTTCTCTATATATGTATACGTATGTATATTAAGTCTAAGCATTTTGCACTTTCTTTTTCTGCTAACAACAACTAAACCAAACTTTGACGTTTAATTGCTAACCTTATTTAGACAAAAAGGACTCCTCAACCGCCTATGACTATCATCTTTTATCTCTTCACCATCTGCTTGTCATGTCGCTATGTGAACTCGGATTCCATCAGCCGTTCTGATTTTCCAGAGGGCTTCATTTTTGGAACTGCTTCTTCAGCTTATCAGGTATATATATATATATATATATATATATATATATATATATATATATATATATATATATATATATTATCACTTTAATTACATTTTTCGCCCTTTTCCTTGTTTTCCCCTTAATTTGAACGTACTGATTCTTTTGCTCTTGCAGTTTGAAGGTGCAGTGGATGAAGGAAACAAGGGAATTAGTATATGGGATACCTTCATCAGGAGACCAGGTCATTTTCCAGTTTTAATCCTTCAAGGAAATATATCGTCTTTTTTAGAAAATAGTTTATAATATATAATGTTTCTTGTTCCATAGGAAGAATACTGGACTTTAGCAATGCGGACACAGCAGTGGATCAATATCATCGCTTCCAGGTAATATCATGGACCTTAATTAAGCTACATTGATTGCCAAATACAGTTTTTTTATATGTAAATTCAAGTTATTTATTTTCGGGGTACTTCAACTCATTTTGAATTTCATATTAGTACTAAACCTTTTTTTATTTATTTATCATACGGTATCTAGTACCTACATTGGAGCCCGACTAATTCGGATTCGTTCCACATTGGGGTAAAGCGTTTCCTCACAAAGGCGATGCTATACTCAGAGTCTCAAACTCGAGACCTCTACTTAAAAATGAAGGAGTACTTAACACTCCACCTCGAAAAAATGGAAAAAATAAAAGGTGCTGTATGGACAAGTAGGGTTACCTAATCATTTCATAATTAAGCACCGATTGATTAAAATAAGAGAACACACATCGTATTTATCATCTTTAAAAGATAAGAATAACAGTTGCTTCCACATCAGGGTATTCTCTAGGGAAAAAACTACATAAGAAAAAGAGCCTCTTGTCAAAAGTCTCAGCTTTGTCGTTATTTAACTAACTAATACGAGGTGACTTTGACATTACAGAGTGACATAGAGTTGATGAAGAAAATAGGAATGGATGCCTATAGATTTTCAATATCTTGGACACGAATATTTCCAAGTAAGATTTTTTTTTTCTCTTTTTATTGAGACTATATTTTCTTCTATTTTGCTTCCTAGCTTACATGTAGCATTATATGTCACAGATGGAACAGGGGAACCAAATCCACAAGGAATCCAATACTACAATAATCTCATAGATGCCTTACTAGAAAAAGGTTTTACTAAGTGACTTACTATCTGGAAACCAAACTTTATGCATATGAAGATATTCATTTTATTGTAATATCAGGAATTCAACCTTATGCAACACTGTTTCACTGGGATCTACCACAAATGCTTGAAGATTCGTACGAGGGATTTTTGAGCTATCGAATAATGTATGTACTTTAACGAGCATACGGTCTTTTAGAAGTGAAGTACGAATTTTCATCTAATAAACTCTATCTCATTGCAGACATGAATTTGAAAGATATGCTAGTACTTGTTTCAAAGCCTTTGGGGATAGAGTAAAGCATTGGATCACCTTTAACGAGCCTCACGGTTTTACAATTCAAGGTTATGACTCGGGAGTTCAAGCTCCAGGAAGGTGCTCTATTCTTTTCCACGTTTTCTGCAGGAAAGGAAAATCGTCTATCGAGCCATATATTGCAGCACATAACATTCTGTTGTCTCATGCTGCTGCTTATCATGCTTACCACAAAAAGTTCAAGGTATATGTTAATGACTACTTAATTTAAAAAAGAGAAGGAAAATAGTATTTAGACATTCTTTTCTTATTCACCTAGTATTCCAGGCAAGTCAAGGAGGCAAAGTGGGGATAGCATTAGATGCTAAATGGTATGAGCCGCTTTCAGATTGCGAAGAAGACAGAGCTGCAGCAAGTAGAGCAATGGATTTTGGACTTGGCTGGTAATTTTAGTCATGTATTTATTATAATAATGTGAATTGGGGGTGATGATAATTGAGTGATGTAACGAAAATAAAGTGACTCAGGTTCCTTGATCCACTTCTACTTGGGAATTATCCTCTTTCAATGCAGAAGTCGGTGGCAGAAAGACTGCCTGAGATCAGTTCCGAGGTGTCAAAACTGCTAAAGGGGTCTTTGGATTTTCTTGGCATCAATCACTATACCACGTTATATGCTCGGAATGATAGAGCAAGGATCAAGAAGCTTGTATTGAATGATGCTTACTCTGACTCTGCTGTGATAACTACCCGTAAGATATCACAAGTACTATTTCAGTTGTATGATAAAATCACGAGTGTCAACTGATGACCTTTTTGTTACTTCAGCTTTCAGACGGGGAGTCGCAATCGGAGAAAAGGTATGCTTAACTAGTTGCTTATGGCACTTTTATATTTGCTTTAAGTGGTGATTTTTTTTCCTCAAGAGCATGTCATCCTCCAGGCTGCATCTGGTTGGCTGCGCGTTGTCCCCTGGGGCATTCGGAAATTAATGAATTACATCAAAGATAAATATGGAAACCCGTTGGTGATTATTACTGAAAATGGTAAGAAATGTCATCCTGCACAAGTAAGAAATAGAACATGTACAACCAGCCCCGCCCTCTAGTGATATTGTCCGTTTTGGGTCTAGGCCCGCACGGCTTTAAAACACGTCACTAGGCTCTAAAACATGTTTACTTATATATCCAGCATGTGGGATTTGCCTAAGGTGTCACATACACTCCCTTACGGGCTCAGGGTCATTCCTGAGGTTTGTCCCACCACCGTTAGAGGTTTCACGCGGAGTGGCTCTGATACCATAATCTAACAGCCCAGCCCACTAGTGATATTCTCCGGTTTGGGCGTAGGCCCACGACTTTAAAACACGTCACTAGGTTATAATGCTTGTTTACTTATATACCCAGCATCTCTCGTGCTTTGCCGATGTGGGATTAGCCTAACGTGTCACAACATAAGTGATAATTTTCTTGATTGCAGGTGTGGACGAACCTAACAAATCGCATATTGCATTAAATGATGCTTTACAAGATGATAGCAGAATAATTTACCACAGAGACTATCTTTCAAATCTTTCTGCTGCCATAAGGTGCTTACTAGTCAGTTGGCTTCCGTCTTTTACGCTTCGGAATAAATCATCTATTTCCTGGTTATTCTGCTCATACATCTAATTTAACAAAATGTCAAACTAATGCAGGGAAGACAACTGCAATATCAAAGGTTACTTTGTTTGGTCACTACTTGATAACTGGGAATGGAACTCAGGTTATACTGTACGGTTTGGATTATACTATATAGACTTCAAGAATAATCTCACAAGAATACCAAAATCCTCTGCTAAGTGGTTCAAAAGCATGCTGACGTCAAAGAGAAACCTGAACATAGAATAAAGAAATCTGCTTAATTCGTTTGAATACGCTGATGACAGAAGCAAAGACGATACTGTAAAATTTGATCAATGTACATTAGCATCCTTTCTTGTACATTTTGTGACATAAGATACTGTAAAATTGGATCTATGTACATTAGCTTTCATAGCCTGTAAATTTTGTACCAATAAACAAAGAATACAGGACACAGTTGAATGCAATTGTTCAATAAAATATAAAAAATTCAGAGGACGATGAAGCATTTGATGTCTGTTCTCTTTTCTTTGTTCAAGTCCAGCTAGTGTGACGCTATAACAGTGTTGAAACATCAACCAAGCAAGACTACAAATCTATAACACTAGAAAACCTAAGACAGCCCACTGCAGCTCAAACAGAAAATGACAACAGGTTCTGCAGATTTAAGTCTCTCATAATTTGCCCAAGTAGATTTGAGATTCCTACGATCAGTGGCGGAACTAAGTAGAAGGAAGGGGGTTCATTGAATCCCCTTTCATCAAAATATTGTACTGCACAAATAGGGTAAAAATGAGTGTTTATTATTAGATGCAAACAGTCAAATCCCTCTGGGATGAAGAAAAATTCTAATGAAGTGGCAAAGGAGTCCAAAATTTGCTTTAGATCACACGTTCAAATCTCGCATATGACATGCTTGTTTTGGATCTCCTTGTATAAATTCCTAACTCCAGCTCTGCTTACAGTGTTACAATAAATGGCAATTTCTGTTGGAAAACCAAGTTAAACTAACTTTTGGATCACTGCCTTTCCTATAAAATGCAGTGAATCCTTTACATCCAAAAACCACAGATTGCCAACAGATTTTTCATTACCTGCGCGATCCCACATACTTGTGCGTGCATTTTAGAGCACAACGCGCAAATCTTGCTTGACAAGTTTAGAAGACAACCACGACTGTAGACTCCAAGTGCAATAGACTCGGGGAACTGCTCAGAAAAATGGCACGTCCGACACACTAACGTGCCATTCTTCAATACAACCCCAAAACTAGAGTGATTATGGCTTCCATCGAAGCCAATTTCTGATGAATATGCCTATCTTTTGCGCACAATCAACGGAACAGAGGACTCTGCATCACCCGTTGATCCTATCTATGTTAGTAGGGTATCTTCGTGCTTTTTGAACTTTTGCAGCTTGCAGTTCCATCCAGAGGCCAAACGTTGCTGTAAACTACCTAGCAGAGGCTGCATTTATACTCCAACACATAGTTTAGAATCTTGTTTGGATGAGAAAGGTCTTCACGCTTATATTTGGAATGAAAAATGATATCTAGCTATCCCCGTTAAAAATCTTTTTATAACCAAAAAAAAAATTATAAAGGAGACATAAGCAGAAGATTTTTGTGTGCAGCATCCAGAAGCAAAGAGAAATTGGTAAACTCAGCACGTTTTCGGCTTATAATCTAGAGTTTCCATTGTGAGTGCCATTCTGGAGAAAGAGCCAATCACCACCCATGAGAGGCGAAGAACCACGCAGCAAAAAGCCATAAAAATGAAAGAAAAATAACGATCATACAGCGACAAAAGTTACTTCTGCATCTAACTCCATGTTATCAAGGTTGAAAACAGTGACGGCAAAGCATATTCCATAATGGTCGTGCGCGGAAGAAAACGGACAGGTTGAACAAAAGAAACAACTGGATACGATGTAGAGAAGATGCACTTTGAACTTTAGAATCCCTGCAAAATACATGTTGTCCCCCAAAAGATGCACTTTGAACTTTAGAATCCCTGCAAAATACATGTTGTCCCCCAAAATCCAAGTTAAAGTCACATACAGATGCAGCTTGTGACAGCTAAATGCCAAAATAATCTAATCGCTCTAGACGACTGAGTGAAGAAATTAAGACATAACACTTCCATAAACGGCTTTATTTAATTTACAAGCCTCGTCGGTAAGTCCTTCATAGTCAATCCTATTCAACCAAAATCATCAATACTTCTACCAAAAGAAACTGTAACACTCAGTGATGTAACTTCAGCAAATTGAAATAACTTCGGGGACATTTATAATTAACGGCGTTTCAGGACGACAACCATAATAGCCATGATTGCCAAGCCGATGAAAGATGCTCCCAACGTCTTTTCCACAGCGCCTAATTTAGCACTTCCATCAGCTTCAACAAAAACCTTGTTGCCTCCGAAGAGATTGTTAAAGTAATCTGATAAGCTGCTCATCATATCGATCACTGTTTGTGTCACTGTGCGTTTAACATTCTGCAAAAAACCTGTAAATGAATTCTTGGATTTAGATTCTTCCGCCTCAGATTTGGAAAACGCACTCCTTGGAGATGACTGAGAAAAGGAATCAGTATCAGCAACGGACTCATCCATCTTTTGATCCGAGTCAGGGAAGGACGCACCTGCAATAATGGGAATACAGTAAGAAGCTTGGACCATGATGAGCATTTTGAAGAAAATCAAGGACATTCATTTCTCACTGGTTTTCTGTGACTCAAGGAATTCTTGAAGGGCCGGATTTTGCAGTACTGCAGTCCACACATTTGGGTCACAAGCAATTGAAGCAACAACATTCTGGGGAGGGAGAAATATGAAATTAACATTAGCAAACATGGAATACTCGTGACCTCCGGACGCTCCTAAGAGCTTCACAAAGTTGTTATATGCTCATATGCCAATATGAGTAACACTAAAAAAGGCATAAAAAAAGGAGTCTACCAGATTCTTCTTATATTTCTATAGCACCTAACCCACCTAGGCAGCTTCGTGCTAAAATTTGAATTAAGAAACCTAATACATCCGCCTTCTTCAAACCCGCAGAATTGAATATCATGGCAAATTACACTAAATAAATTTTCAGAAAGTAAAATAAACAAGCTAAAGAAATCCCCAGCAGGTGAACTGCAGGGCAGGGGACTTTATCTTGCATATCATGGCCATTCTTGTCAAATTACAGTTATGTTAACCTGCTGCTTCTTCAGAAATTTAAGATAGTATCTCACCCGGGGTTGGGTGTGGGATAGTAGGGTTACCCGTAGATGACTAGTGTTTTAGCGTAGGTCCCCTCTTGGTTGGTAATATGATAGTTGTCGCTTGTTATTGTCGCATGCGACGGTATTTATGTTTCTTATGTTTACATAATCATTTACGCTATTTGTGCAGGATTACTTATGCTTTGTTTTGTTATTGTGTTTTGTCTTGTCTTGGTTCCTAACTTTATCTTTGTTTTCCAATGCAGCTTTTCATTCTGTCCTATGCGCCGAGGGTCACTTGGAAGCAGCCTCTCTGCCCTTTTGGGTAGGGGTAAGGCTATCTACATATTACCTTCCCCAGACCCCACCTGGTGGGAGTATACTGGGTAGTTGTTGTTGTTGTTGTAGTATCTCACAGATCAGTATTCCACTCGACTCAGATAGAGCTCTTCTTCAGATGTCAACATCTAGAGAGCAAGGAGATTTCACGGGTACAATTAAGGATGAAAAGCTATAAATTCTCTAGTCATTCGCACCTCCAAGAAAACATCCTCTGTTCAAGGAGATTTGACGGGTACAATTAGGGACTGTTTATACAGTAAAATTCTGTATTTTAACGGATAATTGACTCAGTTTCTGTTGGCCAGATCTTCATATTTGGTCAAATTGAACATAGGCATATTCATTTCTCATCCGAGTAACAGCTTATACAACAACAACAACAACCAAGTATAATCCCACTTAGTGGGGTCTGGGGAGGGTAGTGTGTACGTAGACCTTACCCCTACCCTTGGGTAGAGAGGCTGTTTCCAAATAGACCCCCAACATCCTTACTTCCAAGAACTTCTCACCTTGCTCTTGGGGAGACTCGAACTCACAACCTCTTGGTTGGAAGTGGGGGTTGCTTACCATCAGAGCAACCCCTCTTGTCACCTAGTAACAACTTATACAACAACAACAACAACCCAGTATAATACCACTTAGTGGGGTCTGGGGAGGGTAGTATGTACGCAGACCTTACTTCTACCCTTGGGTAGAGAGGCTGTTTCCAAATAGACCCCCGGCATCCTTCCCTCCAAGAACTTCCCACCTTGCTCTTGGGGAGACTCGAACTCACAACCTCTCGGTTGGAAGTGGGGGTTGCTTACCATCAGAGCAACCCCTCTTGTCTTACCATCAGAGCAACCCCTCTAGTAACAGCTTATACAAAAGAATTAAAAAAGAAATTGCTATATCAAGTGTCTATGTCATGAACATGGAGGAATACATATGATAGAGAACTCAAAAAATTTGTAAACATAAATGACAAAGCAGAAAACCTGAGCTGCAGGAGTTTCACTTAGAAACCTAAATGCCTGTATAGCATGTTTCGGCGCGGACGAAGTGACCACAGTCTCGCTGACAACACAGGCTTTTGAGAAGGGCAATAAGCTTGAGCCAGAAATACAAGAACCTCCATAATCAATAGCAGGTTGGGACAAGTATACCCTGTAAGTTTAAGAAGCATTTCGAATTACCACTATGTAAGTAGTTGATCGCAATAACTATCAGCTCAGAAAAATATCGTTAGGGCAAATATAATGGCAGAGTGACATTGAGAAGTCAATATCACAACCAAGTACAATATCTCCACCAAATCCTAGGCCATAAATCTTCAGATGTTGCCAAAGGTTCACGGTTAGTGGAAATATGAAAGGAATAATGGTACCAAAATTATCAGCAGCGCAAGAGCATAATTCACAAGCTCATTATCATTTTTGTATTCCATCCAAGCAAGAATTCAGCATGAAGTTCCTTTTCCTTCTCCTTTCCCTTCATCCTTCACAGGTCCAATACTAAGGTATGTCACTTCTCTAACACTGTCACAGAAACGAGGGCATTTGAGCTCTCGCAAAGTGTCACCCAATTACAGTAGTTATGAGAATGTGCAGCTCATGACACGTAACAAGTTGAAAAGGCCCTTTCTTTTCTCGGTAAAAGCTTTCCGCCTAATATTTATAGAGGCGGATTAGGGTTTAGGCTCTATAGGTTCAACGTCTAAAGATTTTAACATTGAACCCACTGTAATTTTTAAAATTATGGATTCATATACATTATTTATTGCATTTTTGGAGAATTTTTAATGCACAAAGGTACTAGGTTCAGCCGAAGCTAGTACCAATGCATTGCATCATCCTCTGGAGGTTTACACCACTCAAATGAATATGATACATGTTTTCCTACACTCTTATCACTAAGTCATAGTTAATTAATACACATTCTCACCTTAATTTATGACATAACCATGGTACAATATTTGATTTGGTCTCGATACATTTTTGACCCCTTTTTCGGGTTAATCCAAAAGGCCTTAACAGCATAAATGCCTTACTTACCTTCCTTCCTTTTACTATCGTGTGTCAATATGAACAGCAAACAGGGGCGAAGACATGTCTCATAGGGGGGTCAAGTCCTTGTGTATATAGGTAAAATATTAGGTTTTAGAGGTATATAACATATATTGAACCTTCTTTGTCGGAAATTCATCGATTCATTCCCAATCCCATCCCGTTCTCTCACCAACTTGAATAGTTTATTTTCCTTCTCAACTCAAGGTGATCTAAATATCATGTCTACGACCCTCACCTCCCCGGAAAGCGCCTTCGTTCCGCATCAATTGTACAATAAAATATATCTCGACTGGACTAAAGAAGAACAAATTTTTTTTTCTATTTCAAGTTTGAACACCCTTAAAAAAATTTCTGGCTTAGCCACAGCTTCCAGAGCTCATTTGCCGTTAGTTCTAAGACCAAAAGGTGCTTCCTTTTCAAAATTTACTTCGTATTGGATAATTCCAAGTTACATTAAAAGTGAAGCAACATAGACAACAACATGTCCCATTTTATTCTACCCAGTAAAAACAGATTGAACAAAAGGTTGAAAAAGCATGATCTTTGCACTTAACATTATCATAAAGCATCGCCTTTGTGTTAAGAAAACAAATAGCACAGTGAATTTAGTATAGTAAAAGTAAAAATTCTCGTGCAGGAGAAGTTAGATAAGTTAAAGTGTACTTTTCGAGTGCATCTTTGAGATCAGAAGTAGCCTCTGTAGCTTCCTGAAGAGAAGGCGCTCCACCGAATACGACTCTTGGCAGCGGCTCACCAGACTTAGCGATCATGTTCTCCTCGCCGCCGGCCATCTCCCAGTCATCAAATTCCGACGACATTTTTTGCACCGAAGACACATCGACTGATCCACCGTGAACCACGCCGGACTTGACATCTTCCGAGGATGATGTTATCGCGGACACCGACACCGACACCGGACGGACGACGTTGCGTGCGGCTGCATAAACTGGATGCTCCGCCGTTACAGAGCGAAAGCCGCTGCTTGCGACGGTGACTCCAGCGACTTTCGCCGCTGCTCTGAACGCTCCTCCGCCACCCATGATTTTCGTGATTATCTATCTCTACGAAATTCGACGAAGAAAAATATGTGACCAATTCTTTAAGGAACGATGAGAACGATTGCGTGTAGGTTTCGTGGTAAGGGAGGAGTCTTACGATGACACGTGTCAATGAATTGTTGCTTACTTAGCTAGGAAGATCTTTTTGTTCGGATTTTATATATATATATATATATATATATATATATATATATATATATATATATATATATATATATATATATATATATATATATATATATATATATCTTATTTTTAAACGCAAAAAAAAAAGTCATTAAATACAATTAGTCAACTTTTCTCCTCCCCATAATTGTATCTTTAATTGGGTATCTTAATACTCCCTCCGTTTCAATTTATGTGAACACATTCGACTGGACACGAAGTTTAAGAAAAAAAAGAAGACTTTTGATTTTATGGTATAAAATGAGGTACCTTTATTTTGTGTGACTATAAATTATTGTGTAAAGGTAAATTATTTCTAAACAAGGAAAGAGGTCATTCTTTTTGGCACGGACTAAAAAGGAAATATGTTCATATAAATTGAAACGAAGGAAGTATCTATTTACTTGCTCTTTCAAACTTTCCCCCTCCCCTCTATATTCCATTGCTACATCCTTTAATTTGTCATTATGTCAATAACACCAAAGTGATTTTATGGCATTCTTTTGTATTCCCCATATATGTCTATATAAGTTTACTAGATACATTAGAAAGCCTAAATCATGATTTGTTGATAAAACTATTATCTAGTCAATAGTTAATAGAGTATGTTTTAGCTTAAAGAATAAAATGGTGCGGCCGTTACACATGCACTCACAATTTGGTTGAATTGTAATGTTGGTTTCCATCGCTGTGCATTTTAATGTGGGGGCTTAGTTTGATGCTTTGTCCAGAAGATGATGAATGCATTCATATATTCTAAGTTCTCAATTTAGACAAATCGTATGTATACTATATTTTTTAAGTCTTTATGCAATTTTATAAATTATGCATAAAGTTTTACCAAAATGATGTTATTTTATGTAAATATCAATGTTACAATGAATACTGATGGTGTAACGAGAAAAGGCAATTGCAGGGAGGTGGATGCGAATGGTATGATATATATATATATATATATATATATATATATATATATATATATATATATATATATATATATATATATATATATATATATATGCGCTTCATGAATTCTAGTTGCAAAATATTTACCATGTCTCAAATGTTAGGCATTTTATGTATCTTATCAAGCCTTTTTTTGGCCTTTTCCTTATATTTTTCTATTTACGCTATTGTAAAAAATAAAGTCTAACAATTTTTATCTACTTTTTCTTAAGTAAGCATGTTGTATGTCCTATTCTTTTTCCTCTTTTATTTATTTACAATGATCTTTAAAACTGAATCATGCAACTTATGATAATAATATTTTCAATGTAACACAATATATCTTCCAATATTTAGGTAAATGACAATGCAAATTATTATTTAATTTCTTAATTAGTTAGATAAATTTTTTTTTCTTATATAAAGAAATACTTCATTATGCGCTTCCAAACATTTCATGTGTACCAATGAGGTTTTTGAGTCATGACTACAAGTATCAAATGTTGAAAAAGAATTACATGCGACAAATATTTTTGTTAAAATGAAAAATGCTTATTGCTATAATGAGGATAATAATAGTTACAATTATATTCAAAAATTGAAGGTTTGTACATAATAAAAAAACAACCATGAGAAAGAGACTCTAGGAAAAGATTTATGTTTGTGATATAAAACTATTTTTTACTCATATATATTATCTTTTTAATCCTTTCTGTCTCAAGTAAACCTTGGAAAAATTTATTTTATGCATTAGCAGCACAATAATTGTAAGTGTACGACATAAATTTGAAGCTTCTAAATTCTAATGATATGCACGTAAAAAGAACAACCATGAGAAGAGAACTGTGATGAAAGATTTATAATATTATATAAATTTAAGTTTATAATCATACAAAACAAAATTAATCTCTTTTATCTCAACTAAACTTGCAAAAACAAAATAAAATTATGTATTCATTTTTCTAACCGCGCGAAGCGCAGATATATTCATTAGTTTCAAAATAAAGAAAAGATTGGCATAAGATTCAACTCGAAGATTATGTTTAAGCTATAAGCGTAATTAGAAAAGATTGGCATTGCTATCAAATATAACTAGTATACCCGATGCGCGGATTAGTTCAACGGAAAAAGAGCTGAGAGAGATAATTGAAAAAAAAGTATATATAGCATTAGCCACGGGAAAGACCAAAGTCCTCTCCATTGTTGCATCAATTAAAAGCGTATTATTTTTTTTCTTTAAGAGCGTTTCAAATATTTAGGCATAATCTTTTCTTCCGTATTCTTTATAATAATATATTGCATAGGCTCCAGATCATATGTGGTCGTCTAATATTCTTGACTTGCATAAAACTAATAGTAATGTGTTATAATTAAAGAAACATGAAATTTGAAATAAATGAAACTGAAATTTTGAATTAAAAAAAGTTCACTCTGTTATGAAATAGAAGATTCTTACACTTCTATTTAAGGTGAATGTCTTTAATGTATTTAATTAGAGAGATTTTAGAGTCCTATTATTGGTAGCAAGATCTGCCTCCTCCCTATAAATAGAGGTGCTCTCTACCATTGTAATTCACCCCTCTCAACTCAATAAGAAGAACTCTCTCTACTCTTCTCTCTATTGCTATTGTTCTTGTTCTATTGTTCTTGTCTTTTGCTTTAGTTTATAACACGTTATCAGCACGAGACTCTACCGTCTCAAGTACCATTCTCGAAAATCCAAGGTATTTTCCCTCTTCCTAATTTAATTTTCGAGTATGTCTGACATTATGAAAAGAAAGTTCGTTGCCCTTGAAATTTCGTGCAAGAACTATATGACATAGGTGTTGGATGCTGAAATCCACCTAGATGCTATGGGTCTCGGAGACACCCTCAAAGATAAAGAAAAAGCATCCACCCAAGATTGTGCGAAGGCCTTGATTTTCTTGCGCCACCACCTTGACGAAGGTTTGAAGATTGAATATCTCACCGTCAAGGATCCACTCATTTTGTGGAACGGCTTAAAGGAGAGATATGACAACCTGAAGTTGGTCACTCTGCCACAAGCACGATATGATTGGGCCCATCTGAGGCTACAGGACTTTAAGTCCGTTTCTGAATATAATTCTGCTATGTTCAGAATTACTTCTAAACTGAAGCTATGTGGAGATAACATCTCCGATTACGATATGCTTGAGAAAACGTTTACAACGTTTCATGCCTCCAATATGGTACTGCAGCAACAGTACCGAGAGAAAGGCTTTACGAAGTACTCTGAACTAATTTCTCTCTTACTAGTGGCTGAGCGAAATAATGATCTGCTCATGAGAAATCACGAAAATAGACCAACTGGGTCTACACCACTGCCTGAAGCAGATATGGTGCACTCGCATTATGCCAAACATAAAAGGGACCATGATCACGGTCATAAACGGGGTCAAAGCCAAGGACGTGGACAAGGAAGAAATTCCAAAGAAGTCCGTCACCCCCCAAAGAGAGATAACCACCGAAAGCAGAAACGGGGTCCAGAAGATCCTAAGGTAAATAGTTCAGAAACTATATGTTATCGTTGCGGTGGAAATGGGCACTGGTCTAGGACTTGCCGTATACCAAGACACTTGGTTGACCTTTATCAAGCATCTCGAAAGAGAAAAGGCCCTGAAACAAATTTTGTCTATGACGACAATGAGGATATCACCCACCTGGATGTGGCAGACTTCTTTGAGCAACCCGATGGAAAAATAGACCACCTAATCGGCGATGGATCCGTGATGAAAGAAGATGGAGTTATTTGATTTTGTTCTACTTATTTGTATTAGTTAGTGAATAAACTAATAGTCATTAGCATTAGCTCGTATTAGTTAGTTCATAAAGCAATGTTAGCAGTAGTTCTTTAGAATATC
The DNA here is from genome assembly GCA_034376525.1 of Nicotiana benthamiana. Taxonomy (NCBI): domain Eukaryota; kingdom Viridiplantae; phylum Streptophyta; class Magnoliopsida; order Solanales; family Solanaceae; genus Nicotiana; species Nicotiana benthamiana. The sequence continues at coordinate 36,438,916 of CM067337.1, read as the reverse complement.
TTCAATATGTTCAAATATCAATAAAACTTTTATTTTCTAGTGGGGGTAATCGACTAGCCTGAAAAACTAGTCGATTATCAACTATTTTCGCATTAAAGTTGAAAAACAATTGATCAACAATCGATTGTCTTTGGCTAACAATCGATTGTCTTGAAACAGTTCTGGAATTTTTCAAAAATAGCCAACAATCGATTGTCTTTGTCTAACAATCGATTGTCTTGAAACAGTGAGGTCTGGAATTTTTCAAAAATCACCCACAATCGATTGTCTATATCTAACAATCGATTGTCGTTAGGCAGTGTAATCTGGAATTTTTCAAAAATCATCCACAATCGATTGTCTATGTTTAACAATCGATTGTCTTAAACAGTGTGATCTGAAGTTTTTCAAAAATAACAAATAATCAATTGTGTGTGTTTAACAATCGATTGTCTATGTTCCAACAATCGATTGTGTGTTTTATAATCGATTGTCTTATGAAAAACGCTGAAATTTTCAAACTGCATAGTAATTGATTATGGACAACATATCTGATTTTGTTAGTCAACTGTTAGTAGCAGATTTTGAAAATATTATGTGACACAAAAGGATTGAACTTGTTTATTCTTATGTTCGTGTATCTCCTTTTTTGTATGTCAAACTATGGGAAAGCAAAATGGATATCTCACAAAGCGAACTTGGATCAACATCCAACTGTAAAAGTATTTGCCTAGTTGATTCATGTACTACACATACAATACTCAAAGAAAGGAAGTATTTCTCTCAACTGAATATGTGTAAGGCAAACATTACTACAATCTCTGGAAGTAGTAAATTGATTGAAGGCTCCGGAAGAGCTATTGTAACTCTGCCCAAGGGCACGATGTTAATCATAGAGAATGCAATGTTCTCCTCCAAGTCTATGAGAAACTTGTTGAGCTTTAAAGATGTACGCCGGAATGGCTACAATATTGAGACAATGGATGAAGATAATCTTGAATATCTCGTCCTCACTTCAAAGAATGTCTCCGGCCAAAAGAGGGTTATTGAGAAATTTCCGTCTTTATCTTGTGGCCTGTATTGGACAAGAATTAGTGCAATTGAGGCACATTCAACAATAAATCTAAAGAATACTGAGTCCAATACATTTGTACTTTGGCATGATCGACTGGGTCACCCAGGATCAACCATGATGAGACGGATTATAGAAAGCTCATATGGGCATCCGTTAAAGAATTTCAAAATTCTCTCAAGTAATGAATATCCTTGCACTTCGTGTTATCAAGGCAAGCTGATTATCAGACCATCCCCAACAAAGGTTGGGACTGAGTCACCCCAGTTTCTGGAACGTATACAAGGGGACATTTGTGGACCAATTCACCCACCTAGTGGGTCGTTTAGGTATTTCATGGTCTTGATAGACGCATCCTGTAGATGGTCTCATGTGTGCCTGTTGTCATCTCGCAACCTGGCGTTTGCGAAGTTAATGGCACAAATCATTCGGCTACGAGCACACTTTCCAGATAATCCAATCAAGTCCATTAGACTGGATAATGCTGCTGAGTTTACATCCCAAGCATTTAATGATTATTGCTTATCAATCGGGATAAAAGTTGAACATTCTGTAGCCCATGTTCACACTCAGAACGGTCTTGCAGAATCGTTAATTAAGCGCTTGCAGTTGATTGCAAGGCCATTACTGATGAGAACGAGGCTGCCCACTTCAGTGTGGGGTCATGCCATATTGCATGCAGCAATGCTAATTCGTCTCAGGCCGACGAATTACCACAAGTATTCTCCGTTGCAATTGGTTTTGGGTCATGAACCCGATATATCCCATTTAAGGATATTTGGATGTGCCGTATATGTGCCTGTAGCACCGCCATCCCGCACCAAAATGGGTGCGCAAAGAAGGTTAGGAATATATGTTGGGTTTGATTCGCCCTCCATCATTCGCTACCTTGAAACATTGACAGGCGACCTGTTTACTGCACGATTTGCAGACTGTCGATTTGATGAAACACTTTTCCCAAAATTAGGGGGAGAAGTTTGTGAAACCAAACGGGAAATTTTGTGGAAAAATGAATCATTATCTCATCTTGATCCACATACCTCTACTTGTGAGAAAGAGGTACAAAAGATTATCCATTTGCAAAGAATAGCAAATCAAATGCCTGACGCATTTACGGACTTGAAGAGGATAACGAAATCCCACATTCCTGCGGAAAATGTTCCGATCCGTATTGAAGTCCCGATTGGACAATTATCTAGTGTCATATCCAATGAGTCAAATGCACGCCAGAAGCGTGGCAGACCATTAGGTTCCAAAGATCGAAATCCTAGAAAGAGGAAAAAGAACGATCTAAATGACACTATGAAAGAATCACATGAGGACGCTCATGATTTGATTAATTCCGAGATTCACGAAGAATCTATTGAGCCTGAAGCTCTTGAAAATACGGAACTACTCCCAAATCCAATTAATATTGAGGCAAATATTAATCGAGTGGATGTTGTGGTAGATAATGTCTTTGCTTATAATGTAGCATCTAACATTATGAAAGAATGTGAGGATCTCGAACCTCAATCTGTGAAAGAATGTCGAGAAAGACATGATTGGCCAAAATGGCAAGTAGCAATTCAATTTGAATTGAATTCGCTGGCAAAACGTGAAGTTTTTGGCCCTATAGTTGAAACACCTAATGGTGTTAAGCCCGTTGGCTACAAGTGGGTCTTTGTACGCAAACGAAATGAGAAAAATGAAGTACAAAGATACAAAGCACGACTTGTTGCACAAGGTTTTTCCCAAAGGCCTGGTGTCGATTATGAAGAGACATATTCGCCTGTAATGGATGCGATAACCTTTCGTTATCTCATAAGTTTTGCTGTCCATGAGAAGCTGGACATGCACTTAATGGATGTCGTTACTGCCTATCTTTATGGCTCACTTGATAACGACATATACATGAGAGTTCCCGAAGGACTCAAGGTGCCAAATGCGCACAATTCCAAATCTCGGGAAATGTTTTCAATCAAATTGCAAAGGTCCTTGTATGGTCTAAAGCAATCAGGACGAATGTGGTATAATCGTCTAAGTGAGTACTTGTTGAAAGAAGGCTATATAAATGATGCCATTTGCCCATGTGTGTTTATAAAGAAAACAACATCGGGATTTGTTGTACTTGCCGTATATGTTGATGACATAAACCTTATTGGAACCCCTGAAGAACTCCAAAAGGCAATTGATTATCTAAAGGATGAATTCGAGATGAAAGATCTCGGGAAGACTAAACTATGTCTTGGTTTGCAAATTGAATATTTGGCAAACGGAATTTTTGTTCATCAATCTACCTATACAGAAAAGGTATTGAAACGGTTTTATATCGATGACGCACATCCGTTAAGTACACCGATGGTTGTTCGTTCACTTGAAGTGAACAAAGATCCATTCCGACCTAAAGAACGGAATGAAGAGATACTTGGTCCTGAAGTACCATATCTTAGCGCAATTGGCGCATTAATGTATCTTGCAAATACTACAAGGCCGGACATTTCTTTTTCAGTTAATGTCTTAGCAAGATTTAGCTCGGCTCCTACGAGGAGACATTGGAATGGGATCAAACACATATTGCGGTACCTAAAGGGGACTACCGATTTGGGCCTATTTTATGGAAAGAATTGCAGCCCGGATCTTGTTGGTTATGCTGATGTTGGATATTTGTCCGACCCACACAAGGCTCGATCTCAAACGGGTTATGTGTTTACCTGTGGAGAAACCGCCATATCTTGGCGATCGACTAAGCAATCAATTGTGGCTACTTCATCTAATCATGCCGAGATAATTGCTATTCATGAAGCAAGTCGGGAGTGTGTGTGGCTAAGGTCGATAATACATCATATCCAAGACAAATGTGGTTTGAAATGTGATAAACTACCCACAACTTTATATGAAGATAATGCAGCATGTATAGCTCAATTGAAGGGAGGATTCATAAAGGGAGATAGAACGAAGCATATTTCACCAAAGTTATTCTTCACACATGACCTTCAGAAGAATGGTGATATCAATGTTCAACAGATTCGTTCAAGCGAAAATATGGCTGATTTGTTCACAAAATCTCTACCAAAGTCAACCTTCAAGAAGCTAGTTCACAAGATCGGGATGCGAAGACTTAAGGACATAAATTGATGTTCTTATCAGGGGGAGTTAAGGCGCGTTGCACTCTTTTTCCCTTACAAGGTTTTGTCCCACTGGGTTTTCCTTGCAAGGTTTTTAACGAGGCAACCAATAGGCGCATATTCAAACATGTGTACTCTTTCCTTACTTTAATTTTTCCCATTGGGTTTTGTTTTAAGGTTTTAACGAGGCACATCATTGAATAGACATTCAAGGGGGAGTGTTATGAAATAGAAGATTCTTACACTTCTATTTAAGGTGAATGTCTTTAATGTATTTAATTAGAGAGATTTTAGAGTCCTATTATTGGTAGCAAGATCTTCCTCCTCCCTATAAATAGAGGTGCTCTCTACCATTGTAATTCACCCCTCTCAACTCAATAAGAAGAACTCTCTCTACTCTTCTCTCTATTGCTATTGTTCTTGTTCTATTGTTCTTGTCTTTTGCTTTAGTTTATAACACACTCCTCATAGTTCAAAGTTAAAGTTTAAAAATGTATTGTTAAAATGTGCAACTTTTAATTTTTAATAATTGTGTAAATCAGATTTATTTGTTAAAAGTTAAAGATTAAAAAATATATATTTAAAATCAATTATTTTTTTAAAAAAATAAAAGAATTTTTTATTTTATTTTACAAAAAACAAAGAAACCTGAAATATAAAAATTATTTGACTACATTCTCGCAATGAACTAATGCTTAATCAATTAGTTTTTTAAAATTAATTAAATATGAATTAGATAAAGCACTTTTTAAAAAATAAAATAAAATTACAGTCTTCATAGTTCAAAAGTAGATGATCAAATAATCCTTTAAAATGTATATCTTAAACTAAGTTAACTTAAAAAAATTAATAAAGCTGAAATTTTGAATTAAATAAAGTTGTGTTAATGTTTTCTTTAATATGTATGTTTTAAACTTAGTTAACTTTTAAAAAAAGTAAAGCTGAAATTTTGAATTAAAGAAAGCTGTATTAAAAAAACGACTCTCTTCGTGGTTCAAAGTTAAAGAGTTAAAAAATATATTTTAAAATAAGTTAATTTTTTAAAAATAAAGAACTCTGAAATAGTGAACGATTTTTTTTTTCCAAATAATTTTATAGATCCTATTTTTTGGAGGATTTTCCCCTATTTCTTTGTAAATATTGTTTTATTTAAATTTAATTCTATTTTAAATTATTTTTTAATCTCCAAGTTAGTTGGAGGTTTGTCCTAAAAGTGGACACATGTTCAATTATTATTTTGAAACTTAGTATAATAATATGAATTTACTTCTCCTATTCTATATTAAAAGATGAGAATATATATATACATATATATATATAGAGAGAGTGTGTGTCAAAGTTTGTGTTTAATTAAGCAAATCTTAAGTGATATCTCATACCAAATGAGAGTGAGATGAAAACAAATAAAGGGAAAATGACCAAATATACCACTTTACTTTTGAATATTGTTTACATTTAACCTTCGTTATATTATTCGGCTAAATTTATCTCTTCCGCTAAGCTGAGAGAGAGGGCGGCTCGGGATCTGGACCAGGTGAGGTGCATAAAAGATGAGGATGACAAAATTTTGACGGGGGATGACCAGATTAAGAGGAGATGACAGACCTACTTTCATAAACTTCTAAATGAAGAAGGGGATCATGATATTGTACTAGGTGGATTGAGGAACGCCGACACCACCCATGAATTAAGTTATTGTAAGGACATTAAGGTCGATGAGGTCATCGAGGCAATGTGTAAGATGAGGAGGGGCAGAGCTACTTGGCCAGACGAAATTTCGGTTGAACTTTGGAGGTGTGTGGGTAAAGCAGGATTAGAATGGATTACTGGGTTGTATAATGTGATATTCAAGACTAATAGAATGCTTGAAGAGTGGAGGTGGAGTACAATGGTTCCGTTGTATAAGAACAAAGGCGATATGCAGAGATGTAACAACTATAGAGGTATCAAATTACTGAGTCATACTATGAAAGTCTAGGAGAGAATAGTAGAGATGAGAGTGCAAAGGATAGTGTCTATCTCATATTACCAGTTCGGGTTTATACCGGGGCGATCTACCACATAAGCTATCCATCTTATTAGGAGGATGGCTGAACAGTACATGGATAAGAAGAAGGATCTCCACATGGTGTTTATTGATCTAGAGAAAGCGTACGACAGGGTTTCTAGGGAGGTCTTATGGAGCTGCTTAGAGGTTAAAGGGGTTTCGGTAGACTACATTAGGGTGATTGGAGACATGTATGAAGGAGCTAAGACTCGGGTTAGGACAGTAGGAGGCGATTATGAGCATTTTTCAGTTGTTACGGGGTTGCACCGAGGGTCTGCACTCAGCCTTTTCCTATTTTCCCTGGTGAGGGATGCCATAACGCATCATATTCAATGGGAGGTGCCATGATGCATGCTATTTGCTGATGATATAGTCCTAATTGACGAGACATGACACGTCGTCAACGAAAGGCTAGAGGTTTGGAGACATGCCCTTGAGTCTAAAGGTTTCAGGTTGAGCAGGACGAAGATAGAATAACTCAAGTGCAAATTTGGGGTTGAGCCGATGGAAGCGGGAGTGGAAGTGAGGCTTGACTCTCAAATCATCCCTAAAAAGAGTAGTTCCAAGTACCTTGCGTCAGTTAGTCAGGGGATCAGGGAGATCGACGAGGATATCACACACCGTATATGAGTGAGTTGGATGAAGTGGAGGTTAGCGACGGGAGTCTTGTGTGACAAGAAACTTCCAGCATTACTAAAAGGTAAGTTTTATAGAGCAGTGGTTAGGCCTGCAATGTTGTATGGGACCGAGTGTTGGCCGGTTAAGAACTTACATACCCAGAAAATAAAAGTAGCAGAGATGATGATGTTGAGGTGGATGTGCGGGCATTCAAAGATGGATAAGATTAGGAATGAAGATATTCGAGAGAAGGTGGGTGTGGCCCCCATAGAGGACAAGATGCGGTAAGTAAGACTCAAATGGTTTGGGCACATTCTGAGGAGGAGTATTGATGTACCGGTGAGAAGGTGTGAGCGACTGGCTGTGGTGGCATGATAAGAGGTAGAGGGAGACCTAAGAAATATTGGGGAGATGTGATAAGGAAGGACTTAGCGCGTCTTAGGATTACTGAAGACATGGCCCTTGATAGAGAATTGTGGAGGTCGAGAATTGAAGTTCTAGGTTAGGTTAGGGGGAAGTTGTGGATATTTCTATAGCGCACTAGAGTGAGAATAGCTAGCTATGAGGTAATCGTAGGATGTTACTGGTCATCTTCCGATACAGGGAGTTATCTGTTCGATATTAGTATACCTTTCATCTATTTCATCTATATATCATCTATTTCTATTTCGTATTTCTTATATTGCTGCTATTTTGTTATTTTATGTTATATGGTGTTATTTTGTTATTTTATGTTATATAATGTATTTTATGTTATTTTTAGTATGAGTTTGTTGATAGTACTAACTTATAGTCTCTTGTTGATATCTTGAGCTGAGGGTCTCCTGAAAACAGCCTCTCTGCCCCCTAGGTAGGGGTTGTTAGAAAATACGCTTAACGCTAGAGGGGGGGGGGGTGAATAGCGTTATAATAAAATTTAGCGTAAACTTGCGGAAATTAAAATTTCCAGGAAATAAATAAGTGCGTTAAATAAACAAAAAGGAAAGAACGCACCGATATATTCTGGTTCACCATAACACGTGGCTAGTCCAGTCCCCGAGAGACTCTCTCGAGATTTTCCACTAACTTGTTAAGCTTACGGGTGCTCAACAAACCTTTACAACTTAAGGACACAAGCCTTAACACCTTTGCTCGGAGATACAACACTCCAAGACTTCAACCAAGGAAACACAAGTTCCTTACAACAAGAGAATCACAATTCTCTTACAAGTGTATAAAACACTAAACACTCAAACACAATACTCCTTAATGAGTAGATATGAGTAGAAGAAGTAAGCTCTAGATCACAACAACTTTGGACAAGAATATGGCTCTCAAAAGCTTTATGAAATTGAATATAAAATGATAAACAAAAGTATGCAAGCTTATAGCAATGTAATGATCAGTTGTAGTATGTTGTTGTGTGTAAAACACTGAAATGAAGCTGTATTTACTCAGCAACGTTCAAAAAAATCTTTTCCGGATTTTAATCAAAACAATCGATTATACAAAATCAATAATCGATTACCCAATAACGTTCAAAAAATCTTTTCCGGATCTTAATCAAAACAATCGATTATACAGAATCAATAATCGATTACCTGACGGTATTTGAAAACTTTACGACAACGGTCAGCTTCACAATCGATTGCACAAAGTCAACAATCGATTACTTATCAGTTTTTGAAAAACATTTTAGACACTGTCTCTTTGACAATCGATTGTCCAATGTAACAATCGATTATTTAATAAATTTGAAAATCACTGGAAGACACTGTCTCAACATAATCGATTACCATTAGTTCATAATCGATTATTCTGAGTTTTGAAAAACTTTGATGGACACTGCCTCAGTTACAATTGATTGTCATTAGTTCACAATCGATTGTCATGCAGGTTTGAAAAACCTGATGCTCACTGTCTTACTCACAATCGATTGTCATTAGTTCACAATCGATTGCCATGCAGTCTTGGCTGAAAACAATCGATTATCATAAGTACATAATCGATTATCTTAGTCCAGATTTTTAAGGCATGTCTAAAAATTATTTTGACTACTGTAAATATGCATGATTTATAATCATTTGACATTAAATTAAATATGCATGATTTTGGAAAATAGTTTTATGAGAGAAGCCATGTTACGAGTCAAGTTGTAGGATCAAGATCACAATTAAGAATGACTCAATTAAACTATAAAACTTTGTCTTGAGCTTGAATCTCGTTGTATATCAATTGTGCGCTTGTTTCTTGAACTTCGTCATATATCAATTTTCGCTTCGTTTGTCATTCATCAAAACCTATACAAAAGAACACACGTTTTAGTATATTGCATTGAGAAAGTGTTTCCAACAATTTTTCCCTTTTTGATAATGGCAAACATTAAGCGGGATATGCAAGACAAGCAATTTATATTGACGATTCAAGACAAGTATATACATGCAACAAGTATGCAATTTGTTCCCCCTCAATTTGAGAATTCCCCCTCAATTTAAGCTTATAATTTGAGAGTGCATCATACACGTTATCTTCCCCCTTTTGCCATTAGCAAAAATAATAATAAGATGCCAAAGATGAAATAAACCTTGTTTATTTATTGGAAAGAATTACAGCAACAGGGAAGACAAAAACAAACTTAAAAACTACAATTAAATATGCATGATTTAGAAAATCGATTGTTGAGATGCAATAATCGATTGTTGAAGAGTTATGACCTGACTTGGAACTGACACAAATCGATTGAGGAGCCAAACGGTAACAAGAGTTTAAATTTCTGACATGAAATAATCGATTATATATGTGAAATAATCGATTGTTTTGGACAAGCATTGTTGAATGGCTGAGACAGAAATCGATTATGCAATTTAAGGAATCAATTATTAAACAAAGCTGCATAATGAACCTAAACCATAAACAATCGATTAGTGATACTGCTAATCGATTTTCAGCACAATAAAATAATCGATTATTTGCTTGGAACAATCGATTGTTCTGTGCCAAAATTTTATAATTCCCCCTATCTTTTAGGGCGATACCTGCAAAAAAGAATTAAACGTCTCCGACGCTCAAGTCAGTAATTTGTAAAGAAGTAATGACTTAAACTAGTGTTGCCAAGTGAGAACGTGAGCTCTTAAGAAGTGTGTCCTAAAGTGTTCTTAAGAGAGTTTCGGGTACTTACCTTTCCTCCGATGTCTCCAATTACCTGTTCAAGAGGGTGATCTTTGATTGTCCTCCACTCGTTAGGCATATTCATTTCTTTTTCCAATTGTGACGCTTCTTCCATTGGTTGTTCCTCAGTTTCATCTTTATTTTCCTTGGGTGGTTCCTCTTGTATTTTGTCTTTCAAGCTATCTAAGATACCTGCAAGATCAAAACCGGAATCCTTTCTCGCCAAGCGAGCATTATTTTCGGAAAATACAACATGAGGGGATTCCTCCACAATTTGAATTCTTTTATTAAAGACCCTATATGCTTTACTACGTGAGGAATATCCAATGAAAATACCTTCATCCGACTTAGCATCAAATTTACCCAATTGGTCTTTGCCATTGTTATGAACAAAACATTTGCAACCAAAAACTCTAAAATGGGAAATATTTGGTTTTCTACCCTTATAAAGTTCATAGGAGGTTTTCATGAGTATCGGCCGAATTACTACTCTATTTAGAACATAGCAAGCGGTACTCACGGCGTCCGCTCAAAAATGTTTGGGTATCTTAGCTTCGTCGAGCATGGTTCTAGCCATCTCTTCGAGACACCTATTTTTCCTTTCCACCACCCCATTTTGTTGTGGTGTACGTGGAGCGGAAAAGGTATGCTCGATTCCAAGTTCGTCACAAAAGTCCGCAAAGAGATTGTGATCAAACTCTCCCCCATGATCACTTCTAATTGAAGTGACGGTTGTTTCTTTCTCATTTTGAACACGCTTAAGAAAATATTTAAAATTTTGAAAAGCATCACTTTATTGGCAAGAAATAAAGTCCAAGTAAATCTCGAGTAATCATCAACAATCACAAAAGTATATTTATTTCTTCCTAGACTTTCAATGCGAGAGGGACCAAATAAATCCATATGAAGCAATTACAATGGTCTAGAAGTTGAAACAATGTTTTTAGATTTGAAAGATGCTTTTGTTTGCTTCCCCTTTTGACACGAGTCACAAATAGAGTCATTTTCAAATTTTAAATTGGGAAGACCAACAAATAAGTTTTGAGAAATCAATTTGTTCAAAAGATGCATATTGATATGTGCTACTCTACGATGCCATAGCCAAGTATCATCCTCTTTACTCATTAGACAATCAACATAATCGGGTGAGGAATTAGCAAGATCAACCATATAAATATTATCCACTCTAAAACCACGGAGGATAATTTTGAAATCACTACGTCTGAACACTAAGCATTCATCCGAATCAAATAAAGCAAGATTTCCCTTGTCACACAATTGGCTTATGCTCAAGAGATTATGCTTTAATCCTTTAACAAGTAATATATGCTTAATAGAGGATTTTCATCCTTACCGACCGAGCCGATGCCGATGATCTTTCCTTTATTGTTATCACCGAAGATAACACTTCCTCCTTCTTTGTGCTCTAATTGAAGGAATTTGGATTCATCTCCCGTCATATGCTTGGAGCATCCACTATCAAGGTACCATAGTACACTTGATCCCTTCAAGCACACCTACAAAACAAATTAATGTTCTTTAGGTACCCATGCCATCTTGGGTCCTTGGGGGTTAGGCATATTATAATGATGCGATTGAGTAATATGTCTATGACGTGTAAAGCATGCAGGAGCAATATGACCAATACGTCTACAATAATGACAAGTCACATTTGGGTTATGTATCCTTCTAGGTTCATAGTAACTAGACGGATGAAATTTTTTTACTCTATTTTGAACACTATGACTATTTCGCATTTCATGAGAATTATTTCTCCTACTATGAGCTCTAGGATGGGCAACATTTCTAGAGTGATTGTTTCTCGGTTGAAGGCCATTTCTAGGTCTTCTCAAAGGTTCAACATTTGGCCTAAAATATGCATCATTTCTAGGGTAACTATTTCTAGGTGGTAAGTCATTTCTAGGTCTCCTCAAATGTTCAACATTTTGTCTAGCATGCATATTGGTTCTAGGATTGCTATTTCTAGGATAAGCATTTGTTTTATTAGTCCTAGGTTGAGCCTTAGGTGGTTGGGGTTTGGCTTCAACCTTTTCTTTAACCTCATTCTTAAATCCTATGCCATGCTTGGTTGATTTCAAATTTACAAGGACCTCATTCAAATTCTTGTGGGAAGAATTAAACTTATCTAAGGTACCTTTGAGTCTATCTACCTCATTTTTGAGATGCAAGCAAGAAGAACAATTTTTAGTAGAACTTTCGGGCTTATCGGCGCTTCTTTTTCCAAAAAACTTGTTTTCCTCTTTCAGCTTTTCATTTTCTAAAATCAGTTTTTCTAAATCCTTTTCTTTCAAAGAAAGCTGTTTTTGAAAATCCTTTTCTTTTAATGAAGCATTTTCTTTTATGCCCTTAACAGTTTTTGAAGCCTTAATAAACTCAGCATATAATTCATCAAAAGCAGTTCGCATTTCTTCAAGAGTAAAGAAGTTTTTAGACGAGATTTGACATACCTCATCTTTGTTGTCTTCTTGTGCCATAAGGCAAAGATTTGCTGCTTCGTCTTCTTCTCCTTCGCTTGACTCATCTCCGGAGTCGCCTCCCCAAGAAATGTATGCACGTTGCTTTTTAAAAGGTTTCTTCTCCTTTTTGATGTTTGGGCAATTTGATTTGATGTGCCCGGTTTCACCACATTCATAGCACTTGATTTGTTCGCCTTGCTTTTTGCCCTTGCGTTCATACTCCTTGCGCATGAACTTTTGAAATCTTTTGATAACGAGTCCAAACTCGTTGTCTCCTTCCTCATCAATTTGCGGTTGGCTTGTGCTCGCCTTTAGAGCTATTCTTTGCCTCCTTTGATCATCAACAAAAGGGTTAAAAATAGTAGATTCATAGGTCTTAAGGTTACCTCTTAGTGCGTCGATGGTGACGTTTGAAACGCCAATGGATTCTTGAATTGCATCGGCCTTTGATCTCCATGCCGGTGTGAGACTTCTAAGAATTTTTCGAACGAGCTCTCTATCCGTGAATGTTTTCTTGAGAGCATGTAGGTCATTTACGATTATTGAAAATCGCTCAAACATTTCGTCCACCTTTTCACCTTTCTTCATGTGAAATAATTCATAAGAATGGGTTAGGAAATCAATTTTTGCTTCCCTTACCTGGTCCGTACCTTCGTATGTAACTTCTAGCTTATCCCACATCTCCTTTGCCGTTGTGCAACACGATATTTTCCTGTAATCGTCAGCATTAACAGCACAATATAATAAATTAATTGTTTTAACATTATTTTGAACCTTTCGAATGTCATCCGCGTCATACTTATCCTCGGACTTGGGAACCCATTCGTTTTCCACATTCTTTGTTGGAATATGGTTTCCCTTCATTATCACCTTCCAAAGGTGAAAGCTGTTGGACTGAACGAAGATCTTCATCCTCTCCTTCCAGTACGTGTAATTTGTACCGTTGAATAGAGGTGGTCGTGTGGAGCACTGTCCTTCATCAATTCCTGCAAAAGAGTCACGAGTAGAAGCCATGGATGGTTCTCTCAAACTGTTAAGTCTTCAGAGAGTATGACTCTGATACCAATTGTTAGAAAATACTCTTTAACGCTAGAGGGGGGGGGGGGTGAATAGCGTTATAATAAAATTTAGCGTAAACTTGAGGAAATTAAAATTTGCAGGAAATAAATAAGTGCGTTAAATAAACAAAAAGGAAAGAACGCACCGATATATTCTAGTTCACCACAACACGTGGCTAGTCCAGTCCCCGAGAGACTCTCCTCGAGATTTTCCACTAACTTGTTAAGCTTACGGGTGCTCAACAAACATTTACAACTTAAGGACACAAGCCTTAACACCTTTGCTCGGAGATACAACACTCCAAGACTTCAACCAAGGAAACACAAGTTCCTTACAACAAGAGAATCACAATTCTCTTACAAGTGCATAAAACACTAAACACTCAAACACAATACTCCTTTAATGAGTAGATATGAGTAGAAGAAGTAAGCTCTAGATCACAACAACTTTGGACAAGAATATGGCTCTCAAAAGCTTTATGAAATTGAATATAAAATGATAAACAAAAGTATGCAAGCTTATAGCAATGTAATGATCAGTTGTAGTATGTTGTTGTGTGTAAAACACTGAAATGAAGCTGTATTTATAGTTGAAAAACTTGGCATTACCGTTGCCTAATTGCCAATTAAGAGTTGCTGATTTTACTCACTGACAATCGATTGTCGAACCCCAACAATCGATTGCCTGCCAGTCAGATCAAAATTCAATCCCAGATTTTACGCTTGATAATCGATTACTTACAATCCATAATCGATTACTGGCAACGTTCAAAAAATCCTTTCCAGATTTTACCATAAACAATCGATTGTCCAGAATAAACAATCGATTACTCAACAACGTTCAAAAAAATCTTTTCCGGATTTTAATCAAAACAATCGATTATACAAAATCAATAATCGATTACCCAATAACGTTCAAAAAATCTTTTCCGGATTTTAATCAAAACAATCGATTATACAGAATCAATAATCGATTACCTGACGGTATTTGAAAACTTTACGACAACGGTCAGCTTCACAATCGATTGCACAAAGTCAACAATCGATTACTTATCAGTTTTTGAAAAACATTTTAGACACTTTCTCTTTGACAATCGATTGTCCAATGTAACAATCAATTATTTAATAAATTTGAAAATCACTGGAAGACACTGTCTCAACATAATCGATTACCATTAGTTCATAATCGATTATTCTGAGTTTTGAAAAACTTTGATGGACACTGCCTCAGTTACAATCGATTGTCATGCAGGTTTGAAAAACCTGATGCTCACTGTCTTACTCACAATCGATTGTCATTAGTTCACAATCGATTGCCATGCAGTCTTGGCTGAAAACAATCGATTATCATAAGTACATAATCGATTATCTTAGTCCAGATTTTTAAGGCATGTCTAAAAATTATTTTGACTACTGTAAATATGCATGATTTAAAATCATTTGACATTAAATTAAATATGCATGATTTTGGAAAATAGTTTTATGAGAGAAGCCATGTTACGAGTCAAGTTGTAGGATGAAGATCACAATTAAGAATGACTCAATTAAACTATAAAACTTTGTCTTGAGCTTGAATCTCGTTGTATATCAATTGTGCGCTTGTTTCTTGAACTTCGTCATATATCAATTTTCGCTTCGTTTGTCATTCATCAAAACCTATACAAAAGAACACACATTTTAGTATATTGCATTGAGAACGTGTTTCCAACAGGGGTAAGGTCTGTGTATATATTACCCTTTCCAGACCCCACTTGTGGGATTTTACTGGGTTGTTGTTGCTTATTATATGGCCAAATTTATCCCTATCATCCGCAAATATTTAAAAATTATCCCTTGATATGTTAAGTAATCCAAAATCTCCCAAATTTTTTTTCTTTAAATCACTTGTTGTTCTTTTTGCTCTACTATTTTTAGAAATTACTATCGATGTGAATACTAAAATTACTAGAATATACAAATTATTCATAAATATTGTCAATTATCAATACACACTTCTCTTCTTGTAGCAATGAGTTTTGAATTGATTTAACATTTTTTTCCAACCACATGCACACTGTAGATATGAGTGGACCTATTTATTATGTATTGTATGCAACTAATCATCATGTATGTATATGTATATATTCAAGTATATTTTATGAATGTCTAATTAGTATAAGTTTGATCGACTAACTTAAGAGTGCACAATGTGTAGACATTTCATTAAAGCACAATTGAATTCGATAATGTAAAGTATCCGAGGAACTTCAACTTCAATCATTAATATTTGCAAAGTCTTCATACATTAGGTGCAACGAGTTCATTAAAATTGAGATGTTGTAACTACTTTTAGAATTTATACAATCTACCTAATTTCGATTTTTCAATTCACTATACTTTATTTATTAACGGCTGTATTATTTAATATTTTTTTCTTAATTTTTTTTCCAATTCAGAAAGCAATTAAATATCAATTATTTTGAAAATAATGGACCAAGAAGAAGAATGAATAACATAATTAACATAATTCGGGAGAGACCTGACGAAAGAGGGGTAATTTCTTAAAGTTTGCTGATTATAGGGATAAATTTGGTTTGATAGTATAACGATAAGGATAAATTTTGTTTGATTGTATAATGAAGGTTAAATATAGACAATATCTGAAAGCATATGGTATATTAGGGCCTTTTCCCAAAATAAAAGGAGAATAATTAAAAAGAAAAATGGATAGCCCATCTACGGCGCTTTCTAGTGAAGGTCATCAAGCATCGTTAAATTTGTTGTAAATTTTCAACCTATACCAACTCCACCACAATAATGATCATGGTCTAGTGTAAACAACTTATATCTTTATACATAATTATATGTAGTACTCCAACATGAAAGATGAATATATACTTTTGGTGTTAATAATAATTCAAAGCACTTAATCTTTTAACTGTAACTATATAATGGTCAATTTGCTTTTAAATAAATTCATATATTTAAAGTGCATGATTAATTTGCATTGTTAATAAACTGAATTATTTAAGAATAGTTTAATATTAAGAAACTAAGATCAAAGTAAAAATATAAAATAAGAAAATAGACAAGAAATGTAGAGAACAAGAGATGAGAGATTCTTATTTCATCCTTGTATTTAAGTGTGTACGATGTGATGCTCAAACCCTCTATTAATAGGAAGATTTTTAAGTAATACAAAGGGATGCCATGAACATGATATTAACTATTGAGATCATGGGGGAGGTCATAAAATTGTTGGAGTTACAATCATAATGGTAAGAACTAGTGGGAGGGTTAATGGAGACAGGGGCGGAAATAGAATTTTATCGACGGGTTAAATTGAACTTTTAATTTTTGACGCGGATTCAAAATTTACATGTAAAAATTTATTAAAATTTCAAAAATAATAGATATGAACACATAATTTTAAATATATAATGGGTTCAATACTAAAAACGTTAAAAGCTGAACCCATAGGGTTTAAATCCTGGATCCACCTCTGAATAGAGAAGAATAGTGGGTGTTACGCCCTTAGGAGTTATGGACATCCACCATAATCAAGTATCTCATAACACTTCCCCTTGGATATCCAAAGATAATGTGTCGTTAAAACCTTACTAGGAAAAAATTATGTGGGAAAAAATTATAGCGAGAGAAAAAGAGTGGACATATTATGTAATGTGTGTTGCCTCGTTAAAAACCTAGCCAGGAAAATCCATTTGGACAAAACGCATGCTAAGAAAAAAAGTACAACGCGTATTTTCTTCCCCATGATGAAAACATCACTTTATTATTTTAAACACAATGCATTTCAATCTTGTGTTTCAACTTCTCAAACATTGAGGTTGGTAAACAGACCTCAGTAGTGGGATTTCACTGGATCGTTGATGTTGTTGTTGTAAACGAAGTTGGTAATGCTTCATTGAATTGATTCACCAAATAATCAAGCAAATGAGTTTGTTGAACATCCATTTTACTATTATGTTGAAGATTGTGTCTGATAAAAAACTTTGGTGATATGTTTTATTTTGTTTTCCTTCAACATATCCTTCTTTCAATTAAGATAAGCAAACAACATCATCTTTAGTATAATTGGAATCTTCTCTTCAAAGAAACATGACACGTCTGTTGTGTGTTGAGTCGCTTGCTTTATCAGTTGCTTATCTTGATATAATTTGACTAACTATCAACAATTAACTTCCTTATAGAATAATAATAATAATAATAATAATAATAATAATAATAATAATAATAATAATAATAATAATAATAATAATAATATTCCAGTATTCTCACATACAAATAGATTATTTGAAGAACGAACTTTAGAAAAATGTCTGTATTTATATAACTAATAAAATCTTGCCACTATTTGTTAGAATAAACAAATGTACATCAAGGATTCCTTTTGCAATATAACACTAATCGTATTTCAATATATTCACATTGGAGTAAAACTATATCTCGCTAGAATATTGTTATACTTATGGTTCTTGCAAGATACATTGATGCACCAATTGCACTAGACACAAAAATAAATCATTGTACGCCATGATTTCTCTAATCCACATAAATATTTGCTGAAACTTTATTTAATAAATTTCTTGGGAACCTTAATATGCTTTAGAACAATGTAAATCTTTCAGGATATCATATGTATTTTCAGACCAAAACTTGAAATGGATGCCTCCACCACAGGAGAACATGTGTCCATATAATTAATATCATGATATTTATAAATCTTCATGTGCCACAAGTCGACTTTATGTCTATTGATTTGATTTTTTTATTTAACTTTTCACACAAGGACATATTTATACCTTCAGTGGCTTTATACTTTCAGGTGCTATGACTATCCGTCCAACTTCACATTTAGGTGAAGACTAAAATAATCCATAACATAACTTTCTTATTATTTTGATCACCCTAGTCTCACCCCAAAAGTACATGTTATAACATTCCCAGTTTGTCGACTTTCGACGTAACTTATTTTCTTTAATTCGCTTAACTTATAAGCCTTCCAATCCTCTTGGTACTTGCAGTTCATGATCTTAAATATTTTTAACCTTCAAGTTAATTTGATTAACCTACTTTATGTACCTTCAAAGATGATCTCATTTATGAGCTTACATCAATTAACTTACGACATACTCTGATGTACGAAAATAGGGAATGTAACATTATTCCCCCTTTTATAACATTCGTCCTCGAATGTTGAGTGATGCACTTATCAGTTTCATAATGAATACTTTAATATTGTTCTTGACATCTAGGCAATTATCCTGTGAAATCTAAAGCCCAATGCATTCCCCTCTTTAGGCCTCTTTCTCACACCACGATCTATGGTCGGAATTCTTCCAATATCGTTACTGTTGCTACCTTCTGTCGTGCAGCCTATATGACTCTATCCCTGTATGTGCGCCTATATGACTCTTCTCTCCTTTTTCCTCCAGCTATTATCCAATCTCTAGGCCTCACTGTGTGAACATATACAGAACTATGACGAGATGTCCCTCTAGGTATGTATAGTTGTACTGAAATCCTTCACTTGGTACTTTCTCAAACTTACGACTATTATTATATGTTGTTTCATAGCCTCAATATCTATCCTTATGGTTTTATTGTATCTAGGTAGGTCATACTAAACCATAATACTTACTTCGGTTTATTAGTACCAAGGTCTGCTACACAACTCCATGTTACTCTCTTGCTGCTTAGACTATTTGTATAAATCTAACTCCTTTAATACTTCCTCATTATTATTTATCTTAAGAATGACAACCTAATCTCCTCTCATACTTTATAACTTTTATTTGTTCATTGTTGATTTACCTGAATATTGATTTATAATCTACCACTCATAACTTGAAACATCCTATGTGATACATTGTCACCAGGGCTCATGTCTCATCAGGGAACATCTTAATTGATTTGCTCGATCCACTTAGGGATGATAATACACTTCAATAACCATATTTCAAAGCATACCAGCATGATTCATCTTATGGGTGTGGGGGGTACTCTAATCCTTTGCAATTCATAAAATCTATTCTTTTTAAATCATTACTCAATCAAAGACCTAAATATTGTTCTCTTATCATTTATCATAATTTCATGCTCATTCTACTACCCGGGCAACATTACATCTTTTCTAAAGGCTACTAGTCTTAAACTCCTCTTAGTTCATTCAGGCTACACTAAGCTTTTTATGACTTACGAAAACCATCAGCTCTCTTGTTGTGATGGGTTTAATCCCGAGGACTTACCTTTTCTAGTCACCTTCTCACACACCTTTTCTTTTCCTTACTCTTATCTACCTATAACCTTGTCGCTCTACAATAATATAGCTTGCTACTTACACATATCTATTTATATTACTCGCAATATCCCTTTAACTTGCTACCACCATAGATTTCCTTATGTTATTCTAGAACCTCAAGTCAGACATCACGTCGTCTCTAACTCTTCTTTAATCTCTTAATTAGACCTCTCGATACCTAGAAACCATAGCTGGAAGATATGCCACTAACGACACCACTATCATTTTTGGATACTGAATCACGATGCTTCTAGCCATCTATCTAAAGTCTGAACTATTCATAACCTTCTACACTTAAGTATCTCGTACCTTCTTTTCTTTACCTTCCTTATCTATATATATTGAATCTTATCTTCTGTCACTTTCATAACCTCCCTTCCACATAGGTGGAATTCACATCCAAACCTTAAAACTCTACTATAATACTTGCACCTCTTATGCATACATAATATGAAGGGAGCTTCATACTAACTTTTATGAGGCTGGTACTCTTCTAACTGGATTTATCGTAGAGCCGTTATAGAATATGATTGTTTTACTATCTTTTCTATACCTATTACATTAAGAGTCATGATGCAATGTTCTGAATCAAGATTTCTATAATCACCAGGTTCTAATAATAAGACTCCTGATTCACTTAGCTGATGTAACTCTTTAGTTTCCTCTTCTATCCCAGCCTTTAATTAGGCTTGCGATATCTTCTAATCTGCGGCTCAGGGTATTAGTTATTACTTTAGCCCTTCATGGACGCTATGGAACATCCATTATATAACTTTCTAACAATTCAAGCCTTTTCCTATGACGTGGACTCAATACTTTCTTTCAACTTATATTGGAGTCTCCTATAGTTGTAGCAATGTCAACATATATGTTGCATGGATAACACTCCAAAATCTTATGTGCGATCATAACATAACTAACTCTGAATCATAGATCAAATAATTCCTTTAGTACCTTCTCAACTTTTGTTATAAGTAAGCAATTATTTTTCTTGGTCATTCTGCCACTTGTTGCATGAATACTTGGCTTATATTAGTGCCTACATATATTGGAATTATTAGAAAATCATATGATCTCTAATATTACTTTGGATTTTACTTCCCTTCCTTAGTCATGATGGGTGTCACTTTCTTATGTAGCGCATACAATATTATAGTGAGACTGCTGTTACAAGATCATTTCTTCTTTAGCTCACTATGCTTATGTTGAAGCCTTCTTTCTTATTTCCTCAGCTAGTCTTTTGTTGTAGTACATAGGGAAGACTCTAACTCTTGTAAAGCTACGAGCTTATTACATCATACCCAATGGAATTTTTGATGTTCTTACTCACATATAAATATCCTTAGTTACATACCTCTGTCATGTCCTTGTTCTCATAGGGTTACTTCTGAATTTAATTTTTTTATTGTCTCCATATGGCACTCTCTTATTTTCATAACAGCTGTATGGAAACTACAACTACCTCAACTCCTATCTGAATATTTCTCAATGATTATGATGTCATAGCTGCGACACTGAATTCCCTATGTTAGGGTTCACTAGGTTTATCTTGCATGATCTACTAATTTATCTGTATCCTCCTTTCTATCCATAACTAGAATTTTCTTGAATCAACTATTAACTACTCGTTGGTCCATTATCATATCTATATCTCGTGTACTTTCTCTTAAGTTATGTCCTTTGTCGTAACTTACCAATCGCACTAACTTATTATGTATCAAGTGTTCATTCGCACTTATTTATCAATAACATCCTAGGAGAGAACCCTTACTACATCTCCCCACCACCATGCTTGCATAATGTGTCTGGAGTCATAACATATTCTTAGGATCTGAATAAATGCAATCCCATCCCATTCACCTTTTACACATTCTTCCTTTACTATTCCATAGTTACCTCTTCATGTTTGGCCTTTTTTTACTTCTTCACTGACTCTTAGTCGCCTTACTGTAACCCTTATGTACCAAGGATAACTGGATTTCTTACGCATGAGGGTGACACCTAGTATAATCGACACACTTAGTCGCTTAAGCTTAACTCTACTCACATTGCTTTCTTTAGGGAAGAATGACCTTCAAAGGTTATTTTTCTGTTGTCCATTCTATTTTTTCGTAACATAATCTCTGAAATTCTCACGATATATACTATTATCAAATCGTCTGGCTCCGAATTCAGAATCGATTTTTTTTGTTTACTAGCCCATAATAATTTCTATTACTCATGGGGATCTAACTTAGCCTTCTAGTAATCATGTTGGAATAAACAACTCATTTCCCAAAATAAGGATATGACTTTATAGCTTGTATTCTTCTATAGTCTCAAGGCATGCCACCTCTTATCTTTTCCTTCACTTGAATATAGACTCTATCATCCTATCATATTATGATTTGCTGTTATCACCCTTTTATCACATTTTACTCGTAATGCTTCATTTACTCTCTTATTATTCTCTTGCTAACATCTCTGTCTATTACCTTATTATGAAAGTATCAACAAATATTCTTTTACTTTTATCTCCCCTTGCTCTATCTCACTAGCTCTTCGGATCGCCTAATATTCTCTTTTTACTAGGGGCGAGAGTCATACTAGAGTAAATATTTATCCCTTCTAAGATTCCACTTTTCTTCTGATATTTTCGAACACTCTAGTATTTATATTTGACTGTACTATTCTAGAGTGTACCATCTGGTATGCACGATCTAATAGGGCCTCAATCTGGGCCACGTTGTTAAGAATTCTCTCTCCACTAGTGCCTTTTGCTGTTGTATTAGCCCTCTGGATAGGCGCAAATTTTCCAATTGCAAACATCTCTAGATCATTGCAAACATAAGTCTGAGCTCGAACTCTTTTGACGCAGCTCTATATAATGATTTGGATTTGAAAGAAGAGTAACATAATCCTAAATGCCTTGTAGCTTCATGTTTATATAATATGGTGCATAACACATCTACAAACAAGGCTCTATTAGACACGGCTTGTAGATTCCCAAAGATAGAACTTCTCTAATATTAAGTTTTTCATGCCCCAAACCTAGGGAGGCGTGGCTGACACCCAATGCCATATTTGGCCCAAGCGTACCACTCTGCAATTGTGAACTCTGGAGGGGTAACCCTCAACTTAGGCCGATAAGGCCATATATATATATATATATATATAGACACTCATACACACACCCTATGCTCTCTTGGCTAGAAGACAATACTTAACTGAATATAAAGTCTCGATAAGGGAAAATGTGATAACTTATGAGACTAGGATAATATTAATAAATTAAGGAATACGAACATCTCTATATGTTTCCTTATCAGACACATGTAGTTTATAAATTATGCCAAAATGAAGGAAAGGATTAGCCTTAACACACTTATAACAATCTGTCCCATAACCACATTAAACACATCTCATTGCACTGTATCTACAACAATTATAGCCATACTATTATCAAGTTATGGAAGGTACAACTATCGCATAACCAACGATGAGCTTATTTTATAATAAAACGGGCAACATCTCCCCTATAATCTTTACTTCCTTCCAATTTGACATAACACCAACAACAACAAGAACACAACAATAACAACATGTATACATCATTATTCAACTTTATATCCATCATAAAATGCCACAAAATAGCCCACACATACCAATCAGTTCATACATAAAATAACAATCATAGTAGTGTCAAACAACATGAAAATGTAACGACGAACGACCAGCCAACCACCCTGCAAGTACATGATTTTTCTCCACACCTTTTCTCCTCCCAAACTCCATAAAAACAGTCGCAAAAGAGACAAATCAACAACAACACAAAACATTCTACAAAACAGTCCCCCAAGTTCAGAAACTCAAAACTAATTTTTCAATTTGCCAAAACACGTTTCGAATTGACTTTTTCAAATTGAGAAACACAACCAATAGTACATAATTAAGCCTCTTATCTTATAAACCAGCCATGAATTCAACTTAAAAATAAGTTTACAACCAGCCAACTAGGTCTAGTCATTACGATCGAGTTACAACTCGTACAAGCATAGATAATGGAAGGAGAAGCATAAATATACCTTGGATTGAGTAGAATCCATGAAAAATGTGCACTAAATACTTTTCGAGAGATCTCCTCCAAATCAGTGGTATGGCTATCGAAATCATGAGCATCGACATGTAGGTTCCAGATCCAAGTGGTAGTATCAGACCCTCTAGTTATTGTTCTTCAGAAATGACCCGGTCTGGACCATTCCTCGAACCTATTCCTTATTCATAAAAAATTAGCATCCAAACACAATTACAAGAAGAAAAAAGAGAAACTAGAAAGCTATCCGGGGTTTTTGCCACTGGAATCATATTGTATGATTCGAAATTACCTAGGGTTTGTGTGAGATGTTTGGGGAGGACAACTCTTATTCCCTTTCGAGAATTGGAATTTGGAATTTGGAGAGTTGCCACCTAATGATTATAGTGCATTAGGACACTTTTAAAGAAAAGAATTTGAGAGGAAGAACCAGAGTTTGGGTAAGGGCTTGAGATTATCTCGAGGGGAAGGTGTTAGGCACCCCTCAAGATCCACTAGTGTGGTTCCCGGCCATACCACAACTGTGACATTAGAAGATATAAGAAACAAGCAAGGTTTTCGCATAATTATTGCAAGCAAGTTCAAAAGTTTAAAAGAGAAAATAAATGGGAGGTTTTAGAAGAGTTAATTAAAAGAAAAAAATTTAAGAAAACATTACAAGTAAAAGAAAAAAAAGGTCCCAGGTTTATACGTAATATGGATAACAAAAATGCAATATCCGGTGCACACTCCTCAATAGAGGGGTCGAACGTGATATTAGCGCACTGGTCATCATATCAATATTCTACCCTTCCCACCCCGTTAAGGTATTAAAGCGCAATTAGTCATGTTTACTGATTACATGCTCGTACCCGTCCCAATCCTATCAGTCCGGGGATATTAGAACTTCTAATCCTAAAGGGGAGAAAGGGATGGGGCCTTTATGTAGTTTAATGGATAAAATACTAGTTCGACATTCAAAAAATGTATCAAATAAGGGAAGAGCAAGAAAGCAAGTAAATATCAAATAAACCCCTGAAAGAAGATAGTCATATAGTTTAGCACACCTTTGAAAACTGGTTTCGTCTTTAAATTATATTAAGCAGCGAACAGACTGGTTCAACACATATATTTAGATAGAAAGTCTACATTAGGCCACTCGGATATAATTTTCAGAGATTAAGGAACTTGATTAACGTGAATTGATTAAGATTACTGATTTTAGAAGAGAAACTGGTAGAGAAAAGGAAAAGGGATGCAACAGACTTATAAAATGGTTTAGGAACGAGTCCAAAAGAGAAACAGACTGCCTAGTTGTAGTTAAATATAGAAATAGTAATTTTTTTAAAAAAAAATTCCAAAAGAGGGAGATTGTTTAAGAAAAATAAGTGTACTGTAGAACAAGAACTGAATTGGAAACACATTTGTTTCGTCAGATTATTAGAAAAAGCAGTTTCAGAAAGACATACAGGTTTAACATATTAGGTTTTAGACAAAAGTATACATTAATTTGAGAAAGATTTATTGAAAAAATGAAGTTTTAAAAAAGATATACTGATCTAGGCGTGAAGGAACAAGTTGTTTTAGTCGATTGTTATTGCTTTTAGACGGGCGGGGCGAGTTAAAAACTCCTATAGGCATGATTTCTACGAGCTATTCATTTTACCATGTTAATAAACTTGTGAACATGTGCTGATTTTACTAATCCTAAGAGTTTGCCTAAAGTCATGAATATGCACATTCCTATAGGCATGATATCTATATGTAAGATTGTAGAAAAATTAACTCCCATAGTCAGGATTTCTATGTGTGTTATTGCAGAAAGTAAGAATTAGGTCCTATAGGCATGCTCTCTATGTGATTGACTTAATAATAACGACCCTATAAGCAGGATTTCTATGTAATTGAATAATAAAATCCTAGAAACATAATTTTCTACCCTTTAATGCAAGAAAGTAAAGACTCCCCACCCTTTTCACTATATTCCCCGAGTTTATACAAGTTATTACAAACCAGAAAAATAGAGAAAATACATCAGAAGCTAACAATTTCATCCAAGGTACCTAAATAAGACTTAGTGTCTAATTTCAGTTGATAGAACCACTTCCGGGATTCTGATTTCAAAAGCCTTCTCTGGTGTTTTAAAGTTCGAAGAAATTTCAAGAATTCCCACATTTCTTACACCTAAGATACCATTAGAATAGAAATAGTGCAGTGTGGAAGAGCCAGCTGTCAAGCATCCAAGTTTAAAGGGAGCTCAATGGTCCAAGGGCAAGGCTCTCAAGAGAGGGGCAGAACTTAATTACTAAGAATGAGTGTAAGTGAAGTAGGGATTGGGGAGCCATAATAGATGGTGGTCATGCCTAGCCATAAAACAAGCTGGCATACCCGTGACCAACCTATTTGGTCAAACAAATAAGAGCATACCCATTGAAGGTCAGATCAGGGTCTAGACAGTGATTAGGGCACTGCAAGACCAAGGTCTAAAGCTCAAGCATACATAAGGGGAAAGGGAGTGGGAATTAATTGAGTTTGGGATTCAAAAGAATCTAGTCCAAATACATGAACAATAATATTTAAGTATTGTCATGCTTTATGAACCATAAGTCACATACAAAGGGGGTAGGGATAAAGGGATTCTCATAGGAACAAGGAAGACAAACTTGTAGAGAAGCAGTAAGAAAGAAGCACAACAGGACTGAAGTATAAAACACATAGGAGAGAGGCAAATATTTAAAATAGAATAGGCATACTAGTTGCAAAGGTAAAAGAGCAGAAAGAGAAATGCAGAGCACTCGCAGCCACTAACTCAGGATATCAGATAAAACTCGAAATCATTTGAGAAAAACTTAAAGGGTATTTGAGAAAGAAAAGAGAAGTCATGTCTAGAAGTGTTCTGTGTGTTTTCGTGTGTTTGTTAATGAGAAAACCAAGTATTTATAGTGTAAAAATAGGAAGAAAATAATGAAAGGATTGTAGTTCGATAATAATTAGGGAAAAAAGTGTGAATTAACATCCAATTAGTATCAAAGACTTCCTTTAATTGAGGAACTAAAATCAAACGGTAACATGCAAATGCTAAATAAGGTAAGAGATTAGATAGGCTGAATATGACTAATAAGGAAGTATTTCAAGCATAGTACAGGTACATAGCAGGTACTAGATTCTAGGTTCATTAGACTCTAATCATGGAAAGGTCTATAAGAATCCAACACCAATATAATCAACGTAAGGAAATCAATCAACTTGAGTAGGAAAGGTAAGGGGTCGAGATTTCAAGGCAATCATTCAAATAGGTCTGAGAAGTAGGGAAATCAGTACAATAAGGAAAGAATCAATTACAAGAGTGCAACCAGAATCACACAAAGAGATTTGAAATCACTCCATAATTAAGGGCTACTTCGAGAAGGAAATTTAACCTATAAAGGAGTGCATAGCCTTAGGCATGCGAGGATGTACTCATGACAAAGCGTATATTCACATGATAGTCATGTAAGTCAGGTTTCAGTGACAGAGAAAGGATCAGAATCATGCAAGGATTCGAGTGAAAATCATAGACGAGTTTGACGAGTAGCAAGAGCTCAGAACCAAAAGAAATCACATAAAGGAACAGAGATGTTGAAGCAAAGGAATCAGATTGAGTAATTTCAAACAGACGAGGGATTTAGGAACTCAAATAGACCCCAAAGAACTAGGGTTTCCAAAATTAGTCAGGTTTAGAGAAGATAAGCAGATAAACACATAAACAATCTCAAAGCCTCAAATAAACCCCAGAAATTAGGGTTTTCACCTCTAAGCAGTAAATCAAACAATACTAGCGTGACTTAAAAAAATCAAACAAATCTAAAAAATTAGGGCTTTTAATCACCAATTAAACCTAGAGATGCTAAGAAGATGAATCAAACAAAATATTAAAAGACAGACTCAGAAACCCTAGTTAAAAATCTAAGGGGTTTGAAAAGGGAGATTTGGGGAAACTGCTTTAAACATCACACACAGCATGGATGTAGCACATATCTAAATGAATAAAATGAAAAGGAACCTTGAATAGCTAGGGTTTTGAGAACCCTAAATATGAGAAAGGCTTGGATGTCATGAGACCAGATCTGAGTCGATAAGGCAGAACCAGGCTCAGGAGGCTAAGATACGCAGGAGTAGGGCTGGAAATGGCCGAAAACATTGAATCGATGAAGGTCTGGGTGAAGACCCTTGAAGACTAGCCTTCAAATCTTCAGGCACCAGGCATGTGGGAGCAGCAGCAGGTGAGTATAAGTCGTCCGTGGCTTGAGCAGCCATGGATTCTGGTGGATGTGAGGTCAAAAAGAGGTAGGCGGCGATTAGAGTTCGAAAGCGTTTGAGAGAGTTTCAGAGAGAAGAGAGCTTGGGGACGGAAGATTGAGAAAATTAAGGTAAGGTTAGGGGCCATTTAGAATTAAAAAAGGTAAGGGGAATCTGGAGCGTTGATCAAAATGATCAATGGCTCAGATTAAAGGGGATGCGCGCCTGTTTGATTAAATGGGTACTGGGTAAGGTAAATAAGATAATTGGGTTGCATAATTTTGAGTTTGATTTGGGCTGAGTTGGGTTCAATTGGGGTGCCAATTTTGGCAAGAATTGAAACGATCTAGGGCCAGATTTTAAATAGCCATTTTTCCATTTGATTTATAAAAATAGTAATAAAAATTTTAAAAGCAAATTAAAAGTATTGAATAGCTAACTATTATATAAATATTAATTTAAAAAATACTGGAAATAATTTTATAATTGTAAAATTTTGTTAATTGCAAAGTAGGCTATAATTGCAATTATATTCAATTTAGCTTTAAAAATGCTAAATAAATTTGTAAGAATATCAAAAAATCACCTTAATTATATTTTGGTATAAATATGAGAATAAAATAAGTTATTCACCAAAAACTAATATTTTTGAGAACAATTATTGGATTTTATGGTATAAAATAGGCAATAAACTGGTTTAAAAAATCATTAAAAATTCCAAAACTCATGGGTGTGCTTATATATGCACTTATATGCTATTTTGGAAGTATTTTAGGTACAAAAATACATAGGAAACAATTGGGTACGAACAACTATTCCTCTTTACCCGAGGAGGATACAAGAGTTATCGGGTAAAGATAAGATGGATAGTTTTGACCGGAAGCGGCGATTGAAAGGAACTTTGACCGCGTTTTGGTTTCTGAGCTGCCTATATATCCCTAATTTTACAGGAATCAGGCCATATGTAGTTCAGGAATTATTGATGGAATGTGTCGATGGAAATTCGAAAAGAACGACGCTATGATTAGATTTAAAAAGGTATTTGTAGTCTGACAGACTGCAATAACCGTAGCGGGATAGCTCCTACTGAGACGGCCGTTTGCTAGCTGGTGTACCTGGAAGTAAGCAATGTTGCATATATCGTGCATAATTTGAACATGATGCAAGTTTCCGTTGGACCATGAATGTTGTGTTTGAACGGTTAGGATGACGTCCTCAGACTATGATGTCCTGGTCCATGAAGAGCATAAATAAAGATTCACAGGCCATGAAATGGTACTCTCGGGCTATGCATATGATGCCTCCGAACTATGATGCTTTTGAATAAATTGATGATCTTTTAGCCCATGAGAAGGTGGTGATCTTCCAGCCGATGAATGCAAATGGTGGTTATCTTTCAGCCAAAGTGAGGATTTAAATGCAAGTGGTGATATTGCAGCCATACAGGAAAAATAAAGTGGCATTATTGCAGCCATGCAGGATAGAGACAATGCTTAGTCTCGAAAGGCAGATAAGTAGCCTTATGCAGGATGCAGACAATGCTTTGTCTCGGAGGGCAGATAAGTAGCCTTATGCAGAAATGCAGATTTAGACAATGCTTAGTCTCGAAAGGTAGATAAGTAGCCTTATAAAAGATGGAGGTAGAACATAACCTCGAAAGGCAGATAAGTAGCCTTATGCAGAAATGCAGATGGAGACAAAGCTTAGTCTAGCAGATAAGTAGCCTTATCCAGATGGAGGTAGAGCTTAACCTCAGAAGGTAGATAGGTAGCCTTATGCATAGATGCAGATGGAGACAGAGCTTAGTCTCTAAAGGCAGATAAGTAGCCTTATGCAAATGGAGGTAGAGCTTAACCTCAGAAGGCAGATAAGTCGCCTTATGAAGAAATGCAGATGGAGACATGGATTAGTCTTGAAAGGAAGATAGATAGCCTTATGCAATGCAAGAATGTAAAGGGCGGATATTGGTAAGATTTTCTTAGCTAATAGTCAATTATGATATCGTGAGTGCTGGGGATGTTGTGTGTGAACAGCGATTTGTGAATAAGCAATTATTCTGAAGGTTTCTCTCTTGAAAAGTGCGAGTTTATGAATGTATTCAATGATTTGCAACCTGCGTGCCTGCATCCAAAGAAAAATTATGAGTTCTGTGGCGGGGAAAAGGTTAGTTCATCTTCCTGTGGCTCCTGACGTTGCGTATTATTGGGGTAGTATTGCTAAACGACACTGATTCAAATGATAGTTATGCATGATTTAGTAAATATATCAAAAGTATATAATCAAAAATAATTTCTTTGAATGAGCCAACGACTGCAACGTGGTCCAAGACATTGCAACCTCTCTTGCTCCAAAATTTTGAGGGTCCTCCTCAAAACTCTGCCCCAGTTTATTGGAGTGACGCATTTGAAGGCTGCGCTGAATGACTGAAAACAATCAACCTTAGAATTTTGAGCCTCAAAATATCGCCCCAGTTTACTAGGCCGGCACTTCTGGCAATGAAAGGACTAAAAAATCAACTTCGAAATTTTGAGGGTCCTTCTTAAAATTCTGTCCCTGTTCCAATAGTGGGGAAAAATGGAATTTTTATTAAATTGTGACCGAACCCATAGGGCTGCCTACGTATCCCCTCTTAAATGGGAATCAGGCCATGATTAGTTCAAATTACATCATGAAGTTAAAGCATATGATTACACATAGTATCGTTTTACTGCATCTGAATTGATTGGCTTTGGCCACACTTCTCTGTCCTCCTATGCAAGAATAAGGTCTCCTCAAGTTAGAACCTGGTAAACCATGTACGAACCTTGCCAATTGGGACAGAACTTCCCTTTGGCTTCGTCTTGATGCAGAAATATTTTCTTCAGCACCAGCTGCCATAGTGTAAAATTCCTTGTCTTAACTCTTTTGTTGAAGGCTCTGGGCATTCTGTTATGATACATCTGACCATGGTAGACTACATTCATCCTTTTACCATCTATAAGGGCTAACTGCTCATGGCGACCTTTTGCCCATTCTGCATCATCCAATTCTGCTTCTTGTATGATTCTTAAAGAGGGGATTTCTACATTGTTTCATCATGTTGCCCCAAAACACAACCGAACACTCCATCCAATAGTACGAGGTAAGGCAATAAAGGTCTCCCTAGTTCAGGAGGAACCACGACTGGCGGCATTGACAAGTATTCCTTAATTATGTCAAAGCTTTCTGACATTCGTCAGGCCATTCTTGAAGATAGGTTCATAAATGACAGTTGACTGAGCTATGAACCGGCTGATATAGTTGAGTCTCCCCAGGAAACTCATCACGTCCTTCTTGTTCTTTAGCGGTGAAAATTCTTGAATGGCCTTGACCTTTGATGGGTCCAATTCTATTCCTCGACGACTCACGATGAAACCCAATAATTTCCTAGTGGGAACCCCGAATACACACTTGGGGAGATTCAGTTTTAGATTGTATCTTCTCAGTTTGTTGAAGAATTTTCTCAAGTCTTCCATATGATCTGTGGCTTTCGTGAATTTGATGATGACATCGTCCACATACACCTCTCATGTAAAATAGTAGTCATGGTTTTCACATAGACGGCACCAGCATTCTTCAAACCAAATAGCATCATTCTATAATAATACATCCCCCATGGCGTGATAAAAACTATTTTCTCTGCATTTTCTTCTTCCATCCATATCTGATGGTACCGAACAAAACAATCGACGAATGGCTACAGCTCATGCTTGGCGCAATTGTCAATTAGGATGTATATGTTTGGCAAGGGGAAGTCATCTTTGGAACTGGACCGGTAGTTGACACAGACCCTAACCTTCCCATATTTATTTGGTACCGGCACGATGTTGGCTAATCATGTTGGATACTCTACCACCTTGAGAACCCTGGCTTTGACTTGCTTGGTAACCTCTTCTTTGATTTTCAAACTTATGTCGGGTTTGAACTTTCTGAGCTTCTATTTTACCGGTGGACATGCTGGATCTGTTGGTAACTTGTGAGCTACAACGGATGTGCTGAGACCACTCATATCATCATAAGTCCAGGCAAAGATGTCCTCATATTCTTTTAAGAACTCTATGTACTTCTGCGACAAGTGCACACTGATGCGTGTTTCTTTGAAATTTTCGGTATTTCCCAAATTAACGACCTCAGTCTCATCCATGTTAGGCTTACGCATATTCTCAAAATTCTCGACCTCTCTGACGACCTTTTCTGGTATATCATCCTCTTCTGAATCTATATTTGTTTGTTGCGTTATCTCATAGAAAGTCACGGTCATTGGTTAATCATCAATATAGGTAATAGTAATGTTGTTTAAATAATGTAAATGATAGGGAAAATAGTAAGAGGGAGATATATAATAAACTAAAAATGCATTGACTAAATTCATATAAGAGCGAGATATATAATAAACTGAAAATGCATTGACTAAATTCATAATAGTTTGTAACATCAGAGCTCTTTTCAAAAGTTAAGACAGTACGGAAAGGAAAAAAAATCAACTGGTGAAAAGTAAATATGCGATGCATGGTGCGCTGTTTAGGCTTGCTACCCCAAAGCTATCTAGGCCCTGGTGGTCCTGATAGACCAATTAGTGAGTTATTCCCCTCGGTTCATAGCTTGTATGGAAGGGCCTTCCTCCCCTTCCTCGAAAATAACACAGCAGTCCATTTATTTTCCAAAAATACGTTCTTCATTACTTCTAATGCCTTATCTTCCTCTGGTTCATATATGACATCTTTCGGTTGAAAGGTCTGCTCTAGATGATGTATAGGGTGCTCTAGTGGACAGTAGGGACCGCGCCATGGTGGTGACCAATGGTTGAATTCCTCCCAGTGTATTCATACCCTAAACCAAAAGTGGTACCATATTTCTTCATCTTGATGGGTTTGGAAATTCCTTGGAGGTTCTTCCCAAGCCCTTTCCCAGGTTCGTACCCACACCAGTTCAGGATACTTTTGATCTTATTGTCCTACCATTTATCCTTGTCCACAACGTTGACCTGCTCGATATGGTGGTATGTTTCTCCGCCTATTCTCCTTCTACCCCCAATCATTGGGATGGTCTGGCGACTGTATATAGGGTTGCTACTGTCGCCATGAATGATCACCTCTTGATGATTCCATTCGAACTTTATTGCTTGATGTAGGGTTGATGCTACAACTCTAGCGGCGCGGATCCATGGTTGCCCCTACAATAAGTTGTATGATGCTGGGACGTTTATCAGTTGAAAGTAAACATCGAACCAAGTTGGCTCCATTTGTAGGCGTAAGTTGATTTCTCCAATAGTAGATCTTTGAGACCCATCGAAGGCTTTAACATTGATAGCCCAATCTTTGATCTCATGCAAGCTTTACCCAATGTTCTAAGAGTTATTAGTGGACAAATTTTGAGGCTGTATCCCCCATCAACCAAGATTCTAGTGATGAAGTAATCTTTGCATTGCACGGTGATGTGCAACACCTTGTTGAGACTCAATCGTACCGGTGGTAGCTCATCCTCGTGGAAGGTAATCTTTTGACTCTCCAACACCTGTCCCACCATATTTGCCATCTCACCCCCGGTTATGTTGCTGGGAACTAAGCTTCACTCAATATCTTCATCAAGGCATTTTTCGTGTGCGTCGGAGATTTGCAGAAGAGCAAGGATAGAGATCTGCACTGGTGTTTTATTCAACTGCTCAACGATCGTGTATTCTTTAGCCTGTATTTTTCTCCAAAGATCATCAGGCCTAGTTTCAACAAGTCGTCCAGAGGCTTGCTTGTTGGATTCAGCTAAGTGTTCCGAAGTGTATACCCTGTCTGTTCTAGTCATACCTTGTTCAACAACTGTTTCTTCGATTTTGGTTTATCCTTTTATACTAGCTTCAACTGTGTAATCCCATGGTATGGAGTTTGACTCGAATGGGGCCACAACTATCATCATTACCGGAATAGGTATCATTGGAGGCAACACAACAACTTCAAATGGTGCAGGTTCTTTTGGAATTCCAAACTCGACCTCAATTGGTCCTGACGCCTTTGAAGAAGGAGCTTCGAACTCGAGAGGTATGGACATATTCACCTCATTGCCCTCCGAGGGATGGATCTGGATGAGAATAGGGTTGAGTGTGACTGTCGGTTTCTTTGGTTCATCCCATTCGGCAATCAATCCAATCAACCCTTTGGGGTCCCAATCATCCTCGATCTCGATCATGTGAATGCCTCCACCCTTGTGATCATGTAGAGTTTTTTTGCAGACATTAGGAGCGGTATCCTTTGATATGATGGCCTTATTATCAATCAAGGTCTGAATCTTGTCTTTCAACAAGTAACACTCGTCGATGGTACGACCTTTCATTCCGGAATGGTATGCGCAGGTTTTGTTCGGATTGATCCATTGGGAGAGATTTTTTGGAGTTATGGCCGGGATAGGGGTAACATAACCACCTACTGTGACTCTTTCGTGCATCTGGTCAATTTGTTCGGCGATGGTTGTATATTGTCTGGGAGGTCTGCAGTCAAAATTTGGTCTGGGCTGAGGAAAGTTTTGGCGACTGGGTGGTGATTGGTAGTGAGAAGGTTGGGCATTGTAAGCTTGATACACGGGTGCGGGTTGAGAATATCTTGGTGAAGTGGATGGATATGTGGGAGCTGGAGATGATTGGTAGACGGGTGGTGGAATTTGATATGTGGGTGAGGGTGCTTGGTAATTCGGGGAAGGCTGATATGCGAGTTGAGTTAAGGGGTATGTTTGGTATATCACTGGAGATTTGGTTTTTTGCGCAACCATTACATAATTCACATCCTTATTCGTTGACGTGCCACCAGACTGTAAGGATTTGTTCGTGGCGTGCAACGCCTCATGATTAGTCACCATACTGGTTTTGATACCTTCTTCAATTCTTTCTCCCAGCTTGATGATGTTGGAGAACTTCCGGCCTTCTATCAGCATTAATCTATCGTAATATATTGCGGGTCCTGAACTCGGACAAAGAACCTGTTCATATGCTCTTCTTCTAGGGACGGCCTAACCTTAGCGGCTTTTGACCTCCAATGAGTAGCATATTCGCGGAATATTTCTGTGGGTTTCTTCTTTAGTTTCTGGATATAGAATATATCCAATGCAGTATCTGTGTTAAACCTAAATCGGTCCATAAAATCGGACGCCATACCTACCCAGCTCGTCCATTTCTTTGAATCTTGGCTGATGTACCAAGACAAGGCATCTCCCTTTAGACTCCTCATTAACAAACTTCATGCGGATTTTCTCATCTTTTCCAACTCCTACCAGCTTATCACAATATGTCCTCAAGTGGACCCTGAGATCACATGTACCATCAAACATCTCGAGCTTGGGAGGTTTGTACCCCTCCGGGAGTTAATCATCCCGTTGAATGCAAAGATCTTCATAGTTCAGCCCATCGATGGCTTTGATACCTTCGACACCCTGGACCCAGCTAGTTAACATCTTGAATTCAGCGGCCAAGTTTTTGAGGTGGGAGTCTTTATTTTCTGATTCAGAAGCACTTGAGATTGGTTGACTGTAGTGGGTTATAGTGTCCACAAAGATAAGAGTGTTGTAGAGGTGGTCATTTGTAGTGTTTGGTTGTTCGGGGATGAGTAATGGAGCATTGTTGCATTGTAGCAGGTCTAAGCCTAAGTGGGTTGAATTTGTAGTTGTAGGGTGTTCTATGGAGGTACGGGTTTTTGGGTGTTGCCATCGGGAGAAGCAAGAGAGAATGATAGGCTTGCCAAGTTCCGAACTTGGTCCAATTCCTCCTGGAATTTCAGAAGTTTCTATTCAAGTTGAGAAGTAGTTCTTTTAGCAATTGGGGTACCCTGAGAAGTTTCCTCTCTTTCAATCCCCTTTCTAGAACTTGCGTCTCCCATTCTACCTTTATTCTTCTTTCTGATAGGACTCGGAGGAGGAGGAGGAGGTGGAAGGCCCTTGCATCTTGTAGAGTATGCTGATGGTGCCAGAATGCACGAATTAACCTTTAGGGAGGGGAATAATAAAAGTAATAGAAAAACAAAAAGTAAAAAGTTAATACGAATTCTGAGAAAGAGAATATTGCGATATTTAAACACATTGTGCAGGAATATAAGTCGCGTCCTAATTTGGGTGCCTCATTGTGCCCAAGGTAGGCCTAGTGACAAATTAGCTTTGGAAAACTTATAATGATAAATTCCTCATTTTATTGATGAAAATAAGACGAGTCTAAAAGCAACTATATAACCGGAAATGAGAATATCGCTAATGGCCAGTGACCTTATTACATCATGAAAGCAGGAAATAAGTAAAAGATCCTAACTACTTGGTCCCAGAAGGACCTTATCCAGATTTGATATTCTTGTCTCCCTCATACAGATTCATCCGCTCGCGCAGTGGTAGCAGCAAATAGGCTCGGGCTAGATGTCCACCTGCATTTCCCTCAGCATTTTGGCAGTCTTCAATCCTCTTGAAGAACCTCCCCTCCAACTCTACTACACCTCATTCCAGATACCCTAACCACTTTTTGGCGTTGACAACCATATCCTTCCATTCGCCGATCAGCTTCTGGTGAGCTTCTTGCATTTCTCGATGCTTATTTTTGCATTATCGAATTCTCTTGCGCAATTGATTGTACTTAACTTGCGCTTCAGCCTTTTCGTCAATAAACCTGTGACCTTAGATGAAACAGTATGACCCAAACCAGTCTGATTGTCTTCCAACCAACCCCAGTAGTGTGGCACACACCCAGCGTGATACCTGTCTGACTCAATAGATTCTCTTCCCAAGATGAGCTTGAAATGCCACATGTGCTGGGCTTGACACCTGTGAGGGATATCATCGTCCTGAATGTCAGCCCTGAAATGACTCATTTTGTCCACCCTTGGTATCATTTTCTTTTTTCCTGCCAGCCTCGGAGAGGGACATAGGATAAGTTCCCCTCAGACCAATGAGTATGAGGAATGGCGCATCTCGAGAACGAATAATGAATTCCCCTGTTGGGAACCACTCATACATCCACTGCACTTGATCCTCCTTCAGATTCTCAAATAACTCTACCTATCCTTTAGCATCCTCTGGTTGAGGGAACATGTTAGGCATGAAATTCATTCACTTTGGGTGGTGAAAATCGATATGGTCATCCCAATCTCTGTGTATAATTTCCTGTTGGTAGTCACCCTTCTAAAGGTGTTCTATAAGCGAAAGTTGAAGCAACCGGTTGCAACCTTCGAAATGTTTGGACTCTTGCTGATATTTTTCCAGGTCACAATATATGTCGACGATAATCATAGGTACTATGCTGAAAGCCTATTCGTCAATCCCTTCCATTAGTGTCTTGGTTACGTTGGCTAGTCTGGTGTGGATCCTATCTTTCTTCATAGGGCAGATTATCATCCCCAGAAAATGGAACATGAAGATGAAAACCCGTATGTGGATATGCCCTAAGGAGGTGAGAGCAAATTCATCGGGCTAAGTGCGTTATGACTTGCTATGCCCGTACCTCTCGTACAATTAATCAAATGGAATATTTCAAGCTAGGATGTAGGAATCAAATGGAATGTAGGAATCCTTCAAGCTAGTCAAGTCTGGATTCTTCTTGAGTCCCATTATTTTGAGGAATCCCATACCTTTGCAATTTTCCGGCATAAACAGACCTGGAGTCTCCCAAGGAATACCAGCTAAACCCCCAATTTCCTTGAGCAAAGGAGTCATTTCAAGGTCCCCAAAGTGAAACACTGACTGGTCACTATCCCAGAACAAAGTTGCAGCCTCTATGATTTTGTTGTCAGGCTGGATTACCAGAAGTGAAGGAAAATTCCCTAAGTATTTGCGGACAAGGTTCCGATCACTGGCATGAGATCCTCCCACCATCTTAGTAGCCTTGGGTGAATCTTGGTTACCATACTGAATCTGGGGATTTCATGCCTTATTTTCTGCAAAACAAAGCATTGGACCCACACCCACCGGACTCGACTATTTACATCA
This sequence comes from Nicotiana benthamiana, assembly GCA_034376525.1. Lineage (NCBI taxonomy): Eukaryota > Viridiplantae > Streptophyta > Magnoliopsida > Solanales > Solanaceae > Nicotiana > Nicotiana benthamiana. The sequence continues at coordinate 36,400,824 of CM067337.1, read as the reverse complement.
ACAATTAACATGATAGGCATTTAGTTCTCCAAATAAATGCACAGAACATGGAGGTGTCTGCTTGGGTTTCAGGGAAACCCAGTAGACTTTGGACTAGGCTATCTTAATGAGTAAATATGCGAATGACATAACTGACTCATCTAGGTTTGACCATGATGCATGTACAGTTAACAGAGTACGGTTTCTGTTTGAGGTATCAGACAGGTACCCTTGAGTGGACAACTCAAGAGAAAAAGGTACGGAACGTTCGACTACACTGTTGATCAACTGGTTTTACCGCAAATACTCCTTTGCCAAATTTAGGGGTGATAATATTGGAAGAGCGCAACCACTTATTATAAGCGTTGTTATAAGATTTGTTTGGGCACAAGTGGAATATGATGTTGAAGATGCAATTTACAAGAATGAAACAAATTGACATGTATTTTCACGTACATAAGATAAATGAGTATGCTCGAAATTACAACAGTATTGAAATAATAAAGTAGTAAAGAAAACAGTAAGGAAAGAAAAAACATGAAGAGCCAAGTCAGTGCCATAGTAAAGGAAATAAAGACAGTAAGTAAAGGCAATTAAAGAGATAGTAAAGTCACAAGTAGCATGCAATGGTTAAAGCCTAAAGCAATCCCCAGCGGAGTCTCCATGCTGTTGAAGCTCCCCTTTTCTAATGGTCGAAATAGGGTACACGATATTATGGGAGGACAACTCTTATTCCCTTTCGAGAATTGGGTTTTGGAATTTGGAGAGTTGCGGCCTAATGATTAGTGCATTGGAACACTTCTAAAGAAAAAAATTTGAGAGGAAGAACCAGAGTTTGGGTAAGGGCTTGAGATTATCTCGAGGGGAAGGTGTTAGGCACCCCTCAAGATCTACTAGTGTGGTTCCTGGCCATACTATTATTGTCACTTTAGAAGATAGAAGAAACAAGCAATGTTTTCACATAATTATTGCAAGCAATTTCAAAAGTTTAAAAGAGAAAAGAAATGGGAGGTTTTAGAAGAGTTAATTAAAAGAAACAAAATTAAAGAAAACACTACAAGTAAAAGAAAACAAAGGTCCTAGGTCTATATGTAATACGGATCACATCAATGCAATACCCGGCGCACACTCCTCAAAAGAGATGTCACGCGTGATATTAGCGTACCGGTCATCATATCCATATTCTACCCTTACCACCCCGTTAAGGTATTAAAGGGCAATTAGTCTCGTTTACTTATTGCATGCTAGCACCCGTCCCAATCCTATCAGTCCCGCGGTATTAGGACTTGTAATCCTAAATGGGAGAAAGGGATGGGGCCTTTATGGAGTTTAAAGGATAAAATACTAGTTCGACATTCAAAACAGCTATCAAATAAGGGAAGAGGAATCAAGCAAGTAAAGCTCAAATCAATCCATGAAAGCAGCTAGTCAAATAATTTAGCACGCCTTTGCAAATACTGGTTTGGTCTTTAAATTAGATTAAGCAGTGAACGAACTGGTTTAACACATATATTTAGATAGAAAGTCTACATTAAGCTACTCGGATAAAATTGTCAGAGATTAGGGAACTTGATTAATGCGAATTGAAAAAGATTACTGATAGAAGAGAAACTGGTAGAGGAAGGAAAAAGATGCTGCAGACTTAGAAAATGGTTTAGGAACGAGTTCAAAAGAGACAGACTGCCTAGTTGTAGTTAAATATAGAAATAGTAATTTTTTTAAAAACAAAATCTAGAAGAGGCAGATTGTTTAAGAAATAAATGAACTGCAGAACTGGAACTGAATTGGAAAACACATTTGTTTAGTCAGATTATAGAAAAAGTAGTTTCAGAAAGACATACAGGTTTAAAAGATTAGGTTTTAGGAACAAAAGTATACGTGAATTTGAGAAAGGTTCATCGAAAAGATTATGTTTTAGAAAAGATATACTGATCTAGGCGTGAAGGAACAAGTTGTTTTAGTCGATTTTTACTGCTTTTAGATGGGCGGGGCGAGTTAAAAGCTCCTATAGGCATGATTTTACGAGTTATTGATTTTACCATGTTTATAAACTTGTGAACATGTGCTGATTTGATTAATCCTAAGAGTTTGCCTAATATCATGAATATGCACATTCCTATAGGCATGATATCTATATGCAGGATTGCAGAAAAATTAACTCATATAGGCAGGATTTTTATGTGCGTGATTGCAGAAAGTAAGCGTTTGGTACTATAGGCATGCTTTCTATGTTATTGAATTAATAGTAAACGACTCTATTGGCACTATTTCTATGTAATTGAACAATAAAATCTTAGAAACATGATTTTCTACCCTTAGTAAAGACACCCCAACCTTTTCACTATATTCCCTGAGTTTATATAAGTTATTACAAACTAGAAAAATAGAGAAAATACATCAGAAGCTAACAGTTGCATCCAAGGTACCTAAATAATACTTAATGTCTAATAACATGCAATTGAACCAGTTCCAGGATTCAGATTTCCAAAGCCTTTTCTTTATCTAGGGTGTTTCAAAGTTCCAAGGAATTTTAGGAATTCCCGATATTGCTTACACCTAAGATACAATTAGAATAGAAATAGTGCAGTATGGAGAGCCAGCTCTCAAGGATTCAAGTTCAAAGGGAGCTCAAGGATCCTAAGTCAAGGCTTGCAAAACAGGGGCAGAACTTAATTACTAAGAATGAGTGTAAGTGCAGAAGGGATTGGGGAGCAATAACAGGCGATGGTCATGCCTAGCCATAAAACAGGCTGGCACGCCCCTGAGCAACCTATTTGGTCAAACAAATAAGAGAAAGCCATTGAAGGTCAAACCAGGGTCTGGACAGTGATTACGGCACTGCTAGACCAAGGTCTAAAGCTCAAGCACACATAAGGGGAAATGGAGTGGGAATTTATTGAGTTTGGGATTAAAAGAATCCAGTCAAGACAAATGAACAACGATGTTTAAGTATTGTCATGCTTTATGAACAATAACTCACATACAAAAGGGGCAGGGATAAAGGGATTCACATAGGAACAAAGATGACAAACTTTCAGAGACGCAGTAAGAAAGAAACACAACAGAACTGAAGTATAAAACACATTGGAGAGAGGCAAATATTTAAACCAAAATAGACATACCAGTTGCTAAGGTAAAACAACTAAAATAGAAAAGCAGAGCACTCACAACCACAACACAAAGAACACTAGCTCAGAATTTCAGAGAAAACGCGAAAGATTTTAAGAAAAACTTAAAGGGTATTTGAGTAAGAAAAGAGAAGTGATGTCTAGAACTTGATCTGTGTGTTTTCGTGTGCTTGTTAATGAGAAAACAAAGTATTTATAGTGTAAAAATAGGCAGAAAATAAGGTAAGGATTATAGTTCAACAATAATTAGGGAAACAAGTGTCAATTAAAATCAAATCAGTATAAAAGACTTCCTTTAATTAAGGAATTAAAATAAAACGATAACATGCAAGTGCTAAATGAGGAAAGAGATCACATATGTTGAATATGGCAAATAAGGAAGTATTTCAAGCATAGTACAGGTACATAGTAGGTAATAGAGGCTAGGTGAATCAGACTCTAATCAAGGAACGGTCTATAAAAATCCAATACCAATATAATCAAGGTAAGGGAATCAATCAACTTGAGTAGGAAAGGTAGGGGTGAAGATTTCAAGTCAAGCATTCAAATAGTTTGAGAAGCAGGGAGATTAGTACAACAAGGAAAGAATCAATTACAAGAGTGCAACCACAATCACACAAAGAGATTTCAAATTAGTCTATAATTAAGGGCTACTTCGAGAGGAAAATTTAACATATAAAGGAGTGCATAGCCTTAGGCATGTGGGGTTGTACTCATGACAAAGAGTATAATCACATGATAGTCATGTAAGTCAGGTTTCAGTGATAGAGAAAGGATCAGAAGCATGCAAGGAGTCGAGTGAAAATCATAGACGAGTTTGAGAAGTAGCAAGATCCAGAACCAAAAGAAATCACATAAAAGACAAGAGATGTTGAAGCAAAGGAATCAGATTCAGCAATTTCAAAGAGACGAAGAATTTCAGGAACTCAAATAGACCCCAAAGAACTAGGTTTTCCAAACTTAGTCAGGTTTAGAGAAGATAAGCAGATAAATACATAAACAATCCTAGAGTATCAAATAAACCCCAAAAATTAGGGTTTCACCTCTAAGCAGTAAATCAAATAATACTAGCGTGCAGACTTAAAAATATCATACAAATCTCAAAAATTAAGGTTTTCAATCCCCAATTAAACTAGATATGCAAAGCAAATAAATCAAACAAAACATTAAAAGACAAACTCCAAAATCGTAGTTCAAAATCAAAGGGTTTTAAAAAGGAAGATTTGGGGAAACTGCTTTAAACATCACACACAACGTAGATCTAGCATATCTAAATGAATAAAATGAAAAAGAACCTTGAATATGCTAGGTTTTCTGAGAATCCTAAAGGACGAGAAAGTCTTGGAAGTCACGAGATCATATATGAATCGATAAGGTCGGACCAGGCTCAGGAGGCTGAGATACGCCTGAGCAGGGCCGGAAATGGTCAAAAACCTTGAATCGATAAAGGTCTGGATGAAGACCCTCGAAGCTGGCCTTCGAATCTTCAGGCACCAGGCATGTGAGAGCAGCAGGAGGTTAGTATAGGTCATCCATAGCTAGATCAGCCGTGGATTCTTGTGGATTTAAGGTCGAAAAGAGGTAGGTGGTGATTAGGTTTCAAGTGCATTGAAGAGTGTTTGAGAGAGAAGAAAGTTTGAGGACGACGGACTGAGAAAAGTGAGGTAGGGTTAGGGGTCGTTTAGAATTGAAAAAAGGTAAGGGGGGATCTGGGCTGTTGATCAAAACGATTAACGTCTCAGATTAAAGGGGACGCGAGACGGTTTGATTAAATGGGTACTGGGTTGAATAAATAAGGTAATTGGGTGGGGCAATTTTGGGTTTGATTTGGGCTGAGTTGGGGTGCAATTGGGTTGCGATTTTTCCTAGAATTGAAACGATCTAGGGCCAGATTTTAAATAGCCATTTTCCCATTTGATTTTTAATAGTAGTAATAACTATTTCAAAAAATAAATTAAAAGTACTGAGTAGCTAACTATTTTAGGTAATAACAACCCCGGTCGTGATGACACCCAACACAATTCTAGGTAATCCTGACCAACTAACAACCTCAATCCATTTTTCTTATAAAATTTATTATTAGCTAACACAGTTAATTTGCCAAATCACCATAATAAGGATGTGAAACAACGAGTTAATTATGCGAAAAATTCAAATGATAATAGTACTACAAGCCCACCGATATGGCCTCACAAGTCTTGAACCTCTAATACAAGTTTATCAACCTAATACATAATCAGTCTAGGAAATGCGGATAAAACAAAATGATAGAAGGGAGAGATCAGGATTGCAGACGTCGTGCAGCTACCTCGATTCTCCCGGATATGAAGTGATCAACTGAAAATCCTCACTCAGCCTCTGGAACACCTTGGATATGCACGCAAGGTTCAGGGAGTAATGTGAGTACTCCGACCCAGTGAGTAATAAGCATAAATAATGGCTAAGAATAAGAAGTCACGGAAAAACAAAGAGTAATCTATAATGCGGCAGATGAAACAAGTAATATGAAAGCAATAAACCAATGAAAATGAAATAATGGTAATGCTATAACAGATAAATAGTTAAGTGATAGACATATGAAGAAAATCAACACATAGAACGGTACCCTATTGTACCCGCTGCGGCGTGCAGCCCGATATATATATATATATATATATATATAGATATATATATATATATATATATATATATATATATATATATATATATATCATCGATGGCACTCATTGGGGGTCTGCAGACTCTGGGAGGGGCCCCTAACGGCCCAAGCGCAATATCAAGCCATCTCGTGGGATCAATCTAGGCATTCAGCCTCATATCAATATCAACATAACACTGTTGTGGGGTGCAGTACGATCCCATAATATCCTCACATCTGGCCCTTGGCCATACTAAGTCCAGAAATCATATAAGCCCCTCGAGCATTAGTAAAATAGTAGTTCTCAACCCAAAACATCATTTAATATACCATTTTAGTTTCAAAACAGATTAAAACTGGATGAGTTATAAAAAGCGGAAACTCAAGTAGTAAGTAAAACAATGAATAAATAGTGATAAAAATCCCCTGAGGGTTCAAATAGTTGGCACGAAGCCCAAATATGGCAATCAGTCCAATAATTGATGATAAAAAATAATCTTCAATCAAATACACAGTAAAAATATTTATCAGGATAGACCAAGTCACAATACTTAATAGTAAACAAACCCACGCTCATCATCAAGTGAGTGTCTCACCTCAATATAGCACTATGACGTGCAAATCTGGTGTTTTAAACCATCAAACATCATTTACATTCATTACTCACCTCGAATTGGTTAAACTCTTGCTCGCTATGCCTTTGCCTCTCAAATCGGCATCCTCGCGTGTCGCATCTGACCAAAACCAGAACTAATACGTCAAAATAGGCCAAGGGAACAAAACCCAAGCGAAAACAATCGAAAGATATCAAAAATCCCAATATTAGCAAAACCCGAGTCCCAGGTCCACTTCTCGAAACTCAGAAATTTTCACATCAACGGGTTCTTGATCCTTCCACGAGTTCATACATATCAAAAGTTCTCAAATCTGACCTCAAGGAAAAATTCCATGGCTTCAAAAATACGCTATGCGAATGCGACCTAAGCCCTACGGACGCGATGATTTAGACACTTGAACCTACGTGAATGCGGTCCCACTTACGCAATGGCGAAGAGCAATAGCTCCAGGACCCTTCACGCGCCAAACTCCACTATGCGAACGCGACTTCCCTCACGCGAATGCGAAGCACCAACCTCTAGCCTTCAGTGAACACGAAGCACCAAAATCGAGCGTGAAGGCCAATCTTAGGCCACACCAAAATCCCTCACGCTATCACAACTCTACATATGCGATCGCGAAGACCAAAAATCATCTGCAATTACTGCTCAAATTCTACAACTTCTCACATAGAAATCGGTCTGTTTGACCATCCAAAACTCACCCGAGGCCCCTGAGACCTCAACAAAAAGAACCAACACATCCTAAAACCTTATTCAAACTTGTTCCAATCATCAAAACACCTCAAACAACACCGAATCCAAAAACTTCCGAAATACGATATTGATAAAAAAACCAACCAAACCACGTCCGAATGACCAGAAATTTTGCATACACATCCCAAATCATGTAACGAAGCTACAACAACTCTCGGAATTCTATTTCGACCCTCAGATCAAAATCTCACCTACTGACCGGAAATCCCCAAAATACTGTTGGAAACACGTTCTCAAAGCATTATACTAAAACGTGTGTTCATATGTGTAGGTTTTGATGAATGACAAACGATGCGCAAATTGATATATGACGAAGTTCAAGTACAAGCGCACAATTGATATATAACGAGATTCAAGCACAAGACCAAGTTTTATAGTTTTACATGAGTCGTTCTTAACTGTGATCTTGATCCGACAACTTGACTCATGACATGGCTTCTCTCGTAAAATTATTTTTACAAAATCATGCATATTTTATTTAATGCTAAATGATTTTAAATCATGCATATTTACTTTAGTCAAAATGATTTTTAAACATGCCTCAAAAATCTGGACTAAGATAATCGATTATGTACTTATGATAATCGATTATGTTAAGCCAAGACTGCATGACAATCGATTGTGAACTAATGACAATCGATTGTGTTAAGGCAGTGAGCATCAGATTTTTCAAATCTGCATGACAATCGATTGTGAGCCTTATGACAATCGATTGTGATGAGGCAGTGTCCATCAAAGTTTTTCAACGCTCAAAATAATCGATTGTGAAGTTAATGACAATCGATTGTGAAGAGACAGTGTCCATCAGATTTTTCAAAGTCACAAAATAATCGATTGTGAACATATGACAATCGATTGTGTTGAGACAGTGTCTTCCAGACTTTTTCAAAGTTATTAAATAATCGATTGTGAGTATATAACAATCGATTGTCACGAGGCAGTGTCTAAATTGATTTTTCAAGACTGATATATAATCGATTGTTAACTTAGTATAATCGATTGTATAACTAACCGTTGCCAAAATATTTTTAAATACCGTCAGGTAATCGATTGTTGATTTTGTACAATCGATTGTTGAAATTAAAATCCGGAAAAGATTTTTTGAACGTTGCTGAATAATCGATTGTTGATTTTGCACAATCGATTGTTGAAATTAAAATCTGAAAAGGATTTTTTGAACGTTGCTGAATAATCGATTAATTGATTTTGTATAATCAATTGTTTTACGTAAAATCTGGAAATGATTTTTGAACGTTGCCAATAATCGCTTGTTGACCTTAGATAATCGATTGTTAAGCGTAAAATCTGGGATTGATTCTTGGAACGATTGGCAAACAATCGATTGTGGATTCTTGACAATCGATTGCCACTGAGTAAAATCAGCAGTTCTTAATTGGCAATTAGGCAACGGTAATGCCAAGTTTCAACTATAAATACAGCTTAAATTCAGTCTTTTGAGTACACAATAACACATAACAACTGACCATTCAATTGCTAAAGCTTGCATACTCTATTGCTTATTATTTTATATTCATTACATAAGTTTTTGAGAGCCAAATATTGTTCAAAGTTGTTGTGATCTTGAGCGTATTCTTTTACTCATCTCTACTCATTAAGGAGTGTCTTGTTTGAGAGCTTAGTGTATTGTACACTTGAAGAGAATTGTTATTCTCTTGTTGTAAGAAGGAACTTGTGTTTCCTTGGTTGAAGTCTTGGAGTGTTGTATCTCCGAGCAAAGGTGTTGAGGCTTGTGTCCTCAAGTTGTATAGGTTTGTTAAGCACCCGGAAGCTTGACAAGTTAGTGGAAATCTCGAGAGAGTCTCTCTGGGACTGGACTAGCCACGGGTTGTGGTGAACCAGAATACTTCGGTGTGTTCTTTCTTATTTATCGCACTTATTTATTTCCTGCAAATTTTAAATTCCGCAAGTTTACGCTAATTTTTATTATAACGCTATTCACCCCCCCTCTAGCGTTAAGTGTATTATCTAACAAATACTACCAATTACGATCACACTCCTTAGTCATAAATCATCTCCCGAAGCTTACCAAACCATCGAAATTCACATTAGGTCCCTCTAACTCACAAGTGAACATCTGGTTGACTTTTCCAGCTTAAGCCTTCTTAAAAGAGACTAAGTGTCTCATTACTTACCAAATACACTTCAAACGTAAACCATTCAACTTGACCACATAAAATACGGATAACGAAGTGTAAAGAAGAAGAAATAGGAGAAACAGAGCGGTAACTCATGAGATGACTGGTCGGGTCGTCACATCCTCCCCAACTTAAACAAATGTTTGTCCTCGAAAGAGTCAAGAAACATACATGAAATCTCAAACAGGTGAGGATATCTGCTACGCATCTCCCGCTTGGTCTCCCAAGTAGCCTCCGCGGGCCGATCTCTCTACTGCACCTTCACTAATGCTATATCCTTCGACTTCCACTTTCGAACCTGATGACCCAAAATAGGTACTGGCTCCACATCAAAGGTCAAATAATAATCCAACTGAACCGTGATGAAGTCCATAATATGAGACGGATCTCCAATATACTTTTAGAGCATAGAAACCTAAAATCCCCGATGCACGCTCGACAAACTGGGTGGCAAGGCAATCATATAACACACATCCCCAATCCTCTAAAGCACCTCAAAAGGCCCAATGAATCACAGACATAACTTCCCCTTCTTTCCAAATCTCATAGCGCCTTTCACGGGCGAATGTTAAGCAAGACCTTCTCACCAACCATGCACGACACATCTCAAACCTTCCGGTCCGCATAACTCTTCTGACGCGACTGCGCTATACGAAGCCTATCCTGAATCACCTTCACCTTCTCTAAGGCATCCTAAAACAAATTTCCCCTAATAGCCTAGTCTCACAGGGCTCAAACCAACCATCTGGGGATCAACACCGCCTCCCATTCAAAGCCTCATACGAAGCCATTTGTATGTACGACTGGTAACTGTTATTGTAAGCAAATTCTGCAAGAGGCATAATACAATCCCATGAACCTCCAAAATCAATAACACAAGTACGGAACATTTCCTCCAATATCTGAATAGTACGCTCGAACTATCTGCCCGTCTGAGGATGAAACGTTGTGCTCAACTCCGCCTGAGTACCCAACTCTCTCTCTCTACGGCTCTCCAAAACTCTGAAGTAAAATGAGTACCTCTATCTGAGATGATAGAAACCGGAACACCATGCAACTGAACAATCTCGTGTATATAAATCCCTGCCAACTTTTTGAAGAATAGGTAGTACACATAAGAATGAAGTGCGCGGACTTGGTCAGCCGAGCCACAATCACCTAAAAAGCATCAAACTTCTTAAAAGTCTGAGGAAGTCCAATCTCAAAGTCCATAGTTATCCTCTCCCACTTCTAATAGGGAATAACCATCTGCTGAAGCAAGCCACCCGATCTCTGATGCTCATATTTCACCTGCTAACAATTGAGACACCGAGCTACAAATCCTACGATATCTTTCTTCATTCTTCTCCACCAATAGTGCTACCTCAAATCTTGGTACATCTTCGCGGCACTCGGATGAATCGAATACTGCGAACTATGGGCCTCCACCAGAATCAACTCTCTAAGCCCATCCACATTGGGAAATGAGACCCGGCCCTGCATCCTCAACACCTCATCATTACCGATGGTCATATCTATAGTATCATCACGATAAACTCTGTCTGTAAGGACAAGCAATGAGGATAATCATATTGGCTCTCTCTGATGCGATCATACAAGGAAGACCGAGAAACCACACTAGCCAACACCCAACCGGGCTTCAAAATATCTAATCTAACAAACCGATTGGACAAGTCCCAAACATCAATTGCAATAGGCCTCTACCCAACTGGAATATATGCCAAACTCCCCATACTCACTACCTTTCGGCTCAAAACATCATCCACTACATTGCCCATTCCCGGACAGAATAATAATATCATAATCCTTAAGCAACTCTAGCCATCTCCGATGCCTCAAGTTAAGATCTTTGTGCTTGAACAAATGCTGAAGACTGCGATGATCGGTGAATACCTCTTAAGATACGCCATACAAGTAGTGCCTCCAAATATTCAATGCATGAACTATGGAATCCAACTCCAAATCATGAACATGGTAGTTCTTCTCATGGGGGTTCAACTGGCGAGAAGATAAGCAATAACTCTACCCTCCTAAATCAATACACAACCAATCCCAACTCTCGAAGCATTATAATATATGGTATATGAACCTAAAGCTAATGGCAAAACCAATACTGGAGCCGTGGTCAAAGCTGTCTTGAGTTTTTGAAAGCTATCCTCACACTCGTCCGACTATACAAATGGAGCACCTTTCTGAGTCAACTTGGTCAAGGACGATGCAATAGAAGAAAATCCCTTGACAAACCGATGATTGTAGATACGTGATTTTTGACCCTCCCCGAAATTTTACTAATTTATAGCGTAAAATAGTTAATTTAGGCTTAATATAGTTATTTCAACTAATTTTGACTCTTTTACATAACTTTAAGCACAAAAATTGAAAATTACAAAAATAGTTCTATATGTCTCTATTTAATTCAATATTAAGTATTTTTAGAAAGATATATCAATTTTAACCTATTTTAATCCTAATATAATCCTTGAAAATACCAAAAATAGTTCCAACTTTAATTGTTAGTTTTATTTCAATATTAATAGTTTATCAAAATTAATGTAGAGTTTTTATAGGTATTTAACCAGAATTTTTAGATTTTTTCTCAATCAGTCCAAAATAGTCAAAAGCCCCTCTGGCAGCCGTAAAACAATAATACTCAGCTCAAACAATAGTCAAATATCACTTAAAACTCCAAGTTTGAGGAAAATATAGTTGAGTTCATGAAACAGTGTAAGTCACATCGACTGAGTTCAAATAATCTTTCAAATAGTGAGGAAAACTGTGATGATAGTTCATAAAGAGTTCAAATAATTGGCAATAAGCCCCAAGTATGGCAATGAGCCTAAGTCATAATGATAGCAACAAATCATTTACAATTTTGCGGTAAAAACCAACAACCAAGACGGACAAAGTCACGATCCCCAACTGTTCTCTACCCCACGCTCAGGTCCAGCATGCAAGACACCACAATACATCACTAAGATGTGCAAATCTGGGGTTTCAAACCCTCAAGATATCATTCCCAAGTATTACTCACCTTGAACTGGTGAAATTTCTCGCTTGTGATGCCTTTGCCCCTCAAATTGGCCTCCACATGCGTCAAATCTAACCAAAATCAGTACAAATATATCATATTATGCTAATGGGACAACACCTAATCGAAAACAATCAAAATATAACAAAAATCTCGAAACTAGCAAAACTCGAGCCCCGTGCCCGCTTTTCAAAAAATTATGAAACTTACATTTCCGGAATCCTCATCTCTCCACGAGTTCATACATACCAAGAACTCCCAAATCCAAGCTCAAGTGACCTATCAAATCCCAATTTGAAATATCAAAAACTAAAGCCCTAGTTTCTTCAATTTTATACCCCAAATTTAGAGAATTAATGGATGATTCTTCGAATAAATGATGTTTCTAGACCACGAGACTTACCTCCAATCACTTCCCGTGGAAACCCACTTAAAAATCAACCAACAAGCTCTCAAGGTATTGCAAAAATGGTGGAAAAATGAACCCAAGTCACGGATGAAATGGTTTAAAAACATTTTGCCCAGGCACCAATTTACTCTATGCGATCGCAGCCCCAGGCATTGCGATCGCAATGCACAAAATCTCGAGACCTCTACAATGGCCTACGCGAACGTGACCGGCCCACTCCGATCGCATAGCTTCGCCTTCCAGACCAGTGTGATCGCACTCCTCATGCCGCGATCGCGATGAACAAAGGGAAGGGTCCCCAAATCATCTTATGCGAACACGTATTTCCTCATGCAAACACGGAGATTACTCTTTCACCTCACTGCGATCGTGAACAACCCACTGTGAACGCGATGAAGAAAATCCTGTCCCTCTAAATTCCTCCTATGCGATCGCAGCCCTAAGCTTGCGTTCGCAAAGGCCAAAATGACCCTGCAATAGCTGACGAAATTTCTGCAACGCTCTAAGTCCAATATCCTCCGCTTAGCCATCCGAAATCACCCCTAGGCCCCTGGGACCTCGACCAAAAACACCAACACATCCCAAAACATATTACAAACTTGGTCCAACCCTCAAAACACATCAAACAACGCTAAAACTATTAAACCCCATCGGATTCAAGCCTAGCTTTCTTCAAAACGTCAGAAACTCGCATTCGATCAAAAACCCAACCAAACGACGTCCGAATGACCTAAAAATTTTCAGACATTTCCAAAATCCCATAACCAAGCTTGTGAAACTCTCGGAATTCCATTTCGACCATCGGATCAAAATCTCATCTATCAACCGGAATCCGCCAAAATTCAAACTTCGCCAATTAAGGCCAAATTCTACACCGGACCTCCAAATTCAATTCTGATCGCTCTCTTAAGTCACAAATCATCTTCTGATGATAACAGAATCATCGGAAATCACATCCGAGTATTCTAACTTACAACTCAACTTTCGGTTGACTTTTCCAAAACAAGCTTCCTTCTAAGAGGCCATGTGCCTTATTTTCAGCCAAAACCAATTCAATTACACCCGATCGACTCTAATACTGATATTGAAACATGAAGCAGCACAATAAGGGGGATACGGAGCAGTAACACATAAGACGACGGGTCGGGTCGTCACATCCTCCCCAACTTAAACAAACTCTCGTCCTCGAGCGTACCTAGAGTTCTACTAGAAGCAACCCAATAGCTGAATGACCTTACCCAGCATATACTCGGGGTGATCCCATGTCACCCTATCTCACATAGGTCTGATAACAAAACATAGACGGAATTTCACAGTCCATCTAAACCATTAACCACATTGCATTTCCCGAAATCATGCACCAGATCAGAACCCCATATCTACACTCAAAATAAACCTGAACCAACTGTAATAATCCATACATGCAACCTCGGCTGCAATCATATGATATCCCACAACAACCAATATCGATTGAAAATCTTTTGTTAGATAGAGTCTCATTTTTATACCTTCATATACTGCCAACGGAAACTGAAACACGCGATAAACCGAACCCATCTCTTAGATCACCCATGCATGAGTCCATTTCATTTTTGACTGATACTACAATTGATTTCGAAGACAAACCTTGATATTACCTTTCTAACATGCTGAAATAAAATATACTCGTACTCAGTAATGACTCCAACGATCATCTCAACTACAACACGCCACTCTAGTGATATGACACCTCAACACCGGCCTAAGCCACAACGTTCTCAACACAGCCACCACTAAGAAATGATCTAAACACACTTAAATCATGACAACTGACTCAAACGAAAGAGCAAATTCCTCCGTACGATCACAACACAGAACTGAGATCCCATCTCACGTCATAGAAATAGAATACCTGAATCCTCCTCGAAAGGTCATAACATCACATGGACTTGCCACAACATGCGATTCTATCCAAACACTATTACCCATGAAGCACCTCAAGTCACCATGCTCAACACAGACAGCCACACACATATTAAGGTCTCAAACCAAGCAATCCATCACACCCACGGTAAAGAAAGTATTATACACTATTCACTCCTGAATGGACACAACCGATGCGCTATTCGCCAAGTAACACCCAACACGGACTTTCCTCAGAAACCAGTAAGTACGGCATACAAAGTAGCATATAGAAAACTATTCTCAACATCACACTATTGCGGCGTGCAACCCGCTGTAGACAACATAGCAATGGCGGAGTTCCACCCGATCCATATACCATACCCGTGGCGGCTTGCCACCCGATCCGCACATATATCTCACAACAGGAGATGCACATCGAGTCAAATTTTCTCATTACAATAAACATATATAGCCTCATGCCCGGCCGCAAGAAACGCATCTGAAAAGTCCCTGATACCGGAACTGAATCAATGGTAGAAACCTCTGCACTGACATCCGCCACGAAGGCCCAATAAACAAATCAATACTTGCCAACCGTACGCTGGTGTTTTGAATATAAATAACTCTGTTAGAGTAATAATTCGATGCACCTTACCACGCGACCTGTGGCTTTTTCCGACATAGTCCATAACACATTAGTCTAGACAACCTGATATTGGGACAACTAGTCTGCAATCTAATATCGTAACCCCAAATTTAATATACAAAGCAAAGAAGGATCCACTCGGACCTCCAGTTTCCAATAACTGCTAGACGATGTCGATACACATGGTATACAACCACCGCATTATCGGATCACGAGAATTTCTTGTCTCCAACACATATAATGCATGAATCACTATGCCTGATCTCACACTCCACCGTACGAATACATAACACACATCAAGTATCAATCCATACCACGAACGATATTCAAAATTTCCTGCGCCATCAACAAACTCAAATATCGGCAGTCGATCCCACAAGAAAATGTCGCAATACTGCTGACCTATCATCAATTTACATCACCTTAATTATCTGAAGATCAATTCTTTACTCACTTGTAGTTGACCGTGCTACTCAAGAATTTAATGATTTCCCATTATGAACTGAATCGAAACCTTGAACAAATCTCAATTCTCCATATCATAAGACATAGACCATACCACACTAGGACAATATGAGGACTTCTATCTCTCTCATGTGCCGCAGACATCGACGCACTCAACTAGTCAAGAACTTTCAGGATCCCATATTGGAGAAAACTTATTACACGCTCTATGCTTCGCATACCACGGTAAAACACATCAAGAGCTCTTTCTCCCAATTCTAGCATAAGCTAAACTGCCAGGACAGAATTCTTTTACCCAAACGAAGTTAAGCAAACTGCCAGCACTTAAAGCTTTGCTGCACAATACCCGTAAGGCTCATTACCTCGAACACATACAAGAATTAATCATACCCTTACCATACCGATTCGGTTTATTATCAAGCTATTCCATTTATCTAATTTCCTTCCCGATTCATCATTAATTTGATATTCTCCCCCGTTGTAGAACCACAATACCTCAATTCAGGTGACCACACGAGACTCGGACATAAGACCACACTATCTAAGACCCATAGGCCACTGAATACCCTCTCGAACGCTTCCCAGAAATACAATATTCCAGAATGCTTTACCTTGAAGAGCTTCGTGCGTATCTGAATTCGTTACCACTACCTTCCAAATACGGATACATAGAATCCCATGATTAACATAAAATACCACAAGTCTTGATATTTTCTAATGTAAACACAGTTTCTAGCCACATACACAAACTTAAGACACCTGATTGTTACATGAAAAATCTTGAACATAGTAAAACCATTCTCGAGAGTCATTCACTCCTATTCAGCGTAATTCACCTGCCATAAATTAACGGAACCACTTGTGCCTTATTAGTACTCAGACACCGCAGAACATGATTTCATACAGACAGAACAACCATCTTTCTTCTCTATACATTGAGATTCTTTATCAAAATCAGCTCAAAACATCCTAGTATTCTCTCACATTTACGAAAACACCATATAACCTTTATATAAATTTTCCTTCACACGTGCCATCCTCGGCTTAATTTCTGTAACCAGAACTGATCCGACATAATTCCTCAAAATGGAACGAACACAGCATATAACTATGCGATCAGCTGACCAATAGCAACCTCCCCAACTTGGCTCGAAGCCATATATTAAGGCACTCTTAACAACTCATAACACTTTTACTCTAATGATGCCTCAATGAGATCAAACTCAAATCATTTACAAGTTTTGTGAATACACAGATCATCTAGCACTGACATTCTCTGCAAACATCGCATTCATTTCCACATCAGCTGAGTCCAGTTCTTAAGCGTCCCAATTCTTCAAAATACAACACATACCCTTCAATTATGCATGAGATATTTTACATACACATAAGGATCATATCGCACAAAACCCTCCGCAGGAGATAACCCACCTACTTCGCCCTATTTCAATATTTCAACATACCTTCCACTATCATATACATAATACACAACCATTTAGTCTTTCTGAGTCAAAAATCATACCGCCACATGTATTGCACCTCACTTTTCAGCTAGGGGATACGAAAATATTCTTCACGCGCCCATGCCTCGAGATACACAACAAACCGCAATAGGAAACAAACACTTAACAACTCATCTATTATCCATCAGACTTCTTTGTCACTACCAAAATTAAATAGATACACCTCGCAGTACTAACATACTCATCACATGGATATCCAGCTGCCATTCCGGGTAATAAGAACAACACTGAACATATAAGTTCATAACACAAGCTCACAAAAATCAGCACCTTGGTGCTCAAGCCATAGGCAAATATCCGGCCTTAAGTCCTCCAAACTGTCCCAACATGAACTCACAGAGATTACATCTTGCCCCTTGATCGGGGAATCACAAGCCATCCATGCACATATACCACTGAGCGCTCACGTGCGCATACAAATGTGCGGAATGAATTTTCAAGATTTATCTCAAACTGAATCAAGTACGCACGATAAGAATTCCAAGAATGGGAAGTTTTCCTGAAGTTTCTGCAGCCTCTCAAGGATAAATACAGACGTCTTCGTACTGATCCGCGAGACTCTACTAACCCTGCTCATGACTCGTGAGACCTAGTAACCTAGGCTCTAATACCAACTTGTCACGACCTAATTCCCTAACCCGGTCGTGATGGCGCCTCTCGTGAAGACAAGGCCAGCCAGACCGTTTCAGAACACCACTTAAAGCAGTTAGCCAATTATATAACAGATCGAATGTAAATTAATTATATTAATCTATGTGAACACAAATACAGCCCGATCGAGGTACCACAAGTCACGAGCATCTAGGAGTGCCTTTATTAAAATTTAAAAGTCTATAATACATAGAGTAAAATCTGGGAATCAAGAAGAAGAAGAATCTCGGTGCCGCAAACGCCAGCGATCACCTTGCTTAGCTATGATAGCAATATCTTCAATCTGTTACTAACATGCTACCACGTGATCAGTACCTACAACTGCACACGAGGTGCAGAGAGTAAAGTGAGTACTTCTGACTTAGTAGTAATAGGAGAGAATAATATCTGAGCGATAAGAAAACACGTATGAGAAAACCAAACTGCTAAAAAGGCAGAACAACACTTTTTGAGAAAAACCGAAATATTGTGAAACATCCCTTTAGAAAATCTCAAGATCAGTTCAAAATCTCTTTTGAAAGAATGACTTTTCAACAGTTTTTAAGGAAAAATTCAACAAGTAGGAAGTAAACAGAAACCTGTCCCTCAGGCTCAGCATCAACCTCTCAGTACAGTATCAGCCCCGCGGGCTCGCTCCTAACTCGCAACATACATCATCAGTCTCTTGGGCTCAGCACTCCTTAACATATAACACAAGGGTACCTGATCAACAAGGCAAGTAACAGTATGTTTGCCAATGATATATGAGTGCTAAATATCGGCCACGTAGTACAAATAGGAGTGAATGCAGGAATGCCATGCAATGCACATGACCGCTACGGCGCGTAGCCCAATTCATTTGGGTACCCGCGCTCACTATTGGGGTTCAGACTCCGGAGGGGCTCCAATAACCCAAGCGGAATATCAATATCACACTGCTACGACGTGCAGCCCGATCTCTGCAATATGCTACTGCGCCGTGCAGTCCGATCCATACATGTATATGTACATGCATACATAACACTCGAGGCCTGAAAGCCTTATTACATCATCTTCATGCCCTCATATATGGCCCTCAGCCTCAATAAGTCCAAAATAGTCAAAATCCACTCGGGCATCCGTAAAACAATAATACTCAGCTCAAACAATAGTTCCAAAATCAGTTAAAATTCCACGTTTGAGGAAAATATAGTAGTGTTCACGAAACAGTGTAAATCACATGGACTAATTTCAAATAATCTTTCAAATATTGAGGAAATCTGTGATGATAGTTCATAAAGAGTTCAAATAATTGGCAATAAGCCCCAAGTATGGCAATGAGCCCAAGTCATAATGATAACAATCAATCATTTACAATTTCGCGGTAAAAACCAACAACCGGAACGGAACAAGTCACAATCCCCAACGATGTTTTACCCCACACTCAGGTCCAGCGTGCAAGTCACCATAGTACATCACTAAGATGTGCAAATTTGGGGTTTCAAACCCTCAGGATATCATTCCCAAGTATTACTCACCTCGAACTGGTGAAATTCCTCGCTCGCGACGCCTTTGCCCCGCAAATTGGCCTCCATGCGCATCAATTCTAACCATGCCGCAATCGCGATAAACAAAGGGATGGGTCCCCCAATCCTCTTATGTGAACGTGTATTTCCTCATACGAACACGGAGCTTACTCTTCCACCTCACTGCGATCGCGAACAACCCACTACGAACGTGATGAAGAAAATCATGCCCCTCTAAATTCCTCCTATGTGATCGCAGCCCTAGGCTTGTGATCGTAGAGGCCAAAATGACCCTACAATAGCTGATGAAATTTCTTAAATGCTCTAAGTCCAATATCCTCCGCTTAGCCATCCGAAATCGCCCCGAGGCCCCCGGAACCTCAACTAAAAACACCAACACATCCCAAAGCATCATACAAACTTGTTCCAACCCTCAAAACACATCAACATTAAAGCTCATCGGATTCAAGCGTAGTTTTCTTTATAACTTCCGAAACTCGCATTCGATTAAAAACCCGACCAAACGACGTCCGAAAGACCTGAAAATTTGCAGACATATCCAAAATAACCTAACAAAGGCACTGCAACTCTCAGAATTCCATTCCGACCCTAGAATCAAAATCTCACCTATCGGCCGGAATCCGCCAAAATTCAAACTTTGCCAATTCAAGCCAAATTCTATACCGGACCTCCAAATTCAATTCCGATCGCTCTCCTAAGTCAAAAATCATCTCCCAAAGTAACCGAATCATCGCAAATCACATCCGAGCCTTCTAAATCACAAGTCAACTTCCGGTTGACTTTTCCAAAACAAGCTTCCTTCTAAGAGGCCATGTGCCTTATTTTCAACCAAAACCAATTCGATTATACCCGATCGACTCTAATTCTGATATTGAAATATGAAGCAGCACAATAATGGGGATACAGAGCAGTAATACATATGACGCCGGTTCGAATCGTCACAGTAGTTGACTTAACCTGCTCAAAGAATAAGAAGTATTGTCTATGCATGTAGCAAAGTCGACATAACCTGTATAACAAATAAAGACCTATACATTCATATAGTCGACTTTTAACCTGTACATAAACTCTTCAACAATCCAGAAGATATACATATTCTCTCCTTTTTGTCATCAGCAAAGAGGGATTAGCAAGTAGTAGAAAAAATATTATCCACATGAGCAAAAGAGAGAAAAAAACATCCACGAGCACAACCCAACCATAGCTAAAACATGTTAAACGAAAAAAAATATTGTCTGTAAAAACACATCCACCTCACTGATGCAGAAAATAAGTAAGAGTGTTGCAGATTGCCTCCTTCAACTGATCAAAGCTGGTGTTGGCAGCAATGCTCATTCTATCCAGTCTATCGTGCACCTCCTTGGAGGCTTCAAATGCATTCTCCCTTGCCCTTTGCACAACTACCTTGGTTTTAGACACATCTGACCCTATTTTCTTTGGAATTACGTGAATAGTATCCACAGTCGACTGTGTGGAGGACAGATGAGTCTTGATGTATAAGAGTTGAGAGTCAATGGAGATGAACTTTTCACTTAGATCGCCAAGAATGGGAGAGGACAAAACAGCAAACGAAGTCTTGGTTTCCACAGGAGTTTGCTTTGCATCACTTTCACCCTTATTAACCTAGGCACCCTTGACATTCACATACCCCATACTAGAGAAAGCTCTAGAGTTGTAGCATTTGAAGACAGGAACAAAGGTGTAGTCTGAAAGTGGAATTTGATGAGCTTGCAGAATATGGGTGATGGCCATACTTAAAGGAAGACTGGTTGGATCTTCAGCACTCTCTATCATAAAAGTTATGACCCAAGAGGACAACTTGATTTTGAGTTTGGAGATAAGATAGTAGACAAAGAAGGTGTACCTTCGAGAAAGGATTGAGAAGGAACCAGTTCTGGGGAGAAGAATGGTTGCAACAATGTGGGCAAGAACCCTAATTTCAAAGCTCACATTACTAGGCCCTAATTGATTTGGAATAGTTTCAAAGGGATTTTCAGAAATACAGTGTTTAACCTGGTCAAAGGTGATTTCAAAATTCTCAGGCCAAACATTCTTAAAGAGAGTAGAGAACCCAGAGCAACGACGGAGGAAAAGAGAAACAAACAGACCACAATCAAGAACAATGTGTTTACCAAGAACAATAGTTTCAAGCCTATCAGGTTTACTAGAGTGAAGATTAGCATAAAACATGCGGACAACGGGTTCATACACTTGAGGTGGAGAAATAGAGAGAAATTTTTCTCACCCTTGATACACGAAGAGATCATTTACCTGGCAGTTGAGGGACTCCATATCATCAAGATCCACAATTCTTCCATGGGCGATGGGCTTGTTCTTAAGAGAGATAAAAGGATCCCTATTTTGGGTGTCCTAGACATTTAGGTCGAAATCAAGTGAGACAGAGAAATCAAACCTCGGTTTCTTTGGAGTGGCAGGAGGATCCTCCATGGGACGCTTACCAGAGTCTTTTTCTCCTAAAAGTTGAGAGTGATCAGAGTACGCTTATTGAGAAGAGGCACATCCCTCAGAACGATCACACCCTAAGTCTACTTGCTCTAGAGGTGCGGAAGAGGGTTTTGCCTTTGAGCGGGTATTATTTCTGGTAGAAACAGAGGGGTTGTGGAAGATTTTTCCATGGAAGAAAAGGGGGTTGGTACAGGTTGAATAAAAAAGGTGGAGATGAAAGAGACAAAAAAACTAACTTAAAGAGAAGAGATTTGACGCTTGAGTACAGAAAAGGAAGGTGTGTCAGTCAAAGCGACGTGATGATTGGTTTTCCAACTTCGACTGCAGACTGATGGGAAAATAGAATAAAAAGAGAGGGAAAAACCAACTATATAATTAATGAACTAAAAAGAAGTAATTTTGACAAGTTTTTGAAAAATAACAATTCGGTCCTCAGAGGTTTTTGAAAAACAAATGCTGCCAAGTATTATCAAAGAACAAATCTTTCTTCCAAAAATGGTATAGTAAAAATGTCTGCTATTTGGGCAGAAGTTCCAACAAAAGCTAATTCTAATTACCCTTTAAGCACATGATCCCTAATAAAATGATGTTTAATGTCTATATGCTTTACTCTAGAGTGATGCACAAGATTTTTAGAGAGACAAATTGCACTAGAATTATCACAAAAAATTTGTATAGGTTTAAAGGAGAGTTCATAGTCACCCAATTGATGGGACATCCACAGGAGTTGTGCACAACATTGACCAATGGCACTGTACTCAACTTCACTAGTGGACAAGGCGACTGATGCTTGCTTTTTATTGTTCTAGGATATTAAACCCTTTCCCAGTAATTGACAAGTGCCACTGATGCTTTTCTTGTCTTCTTTAGCACCTGCTAAATCTGCATCTGACACATTTACAAACGTTGAACATAATATCTGGTCAACTTGCCGTCGGATACAGTAGTGATCCAATCATTCTTCTATATTTTGTTTCATCAACTGGAATACCCTATTCGTCCTTATCCAAGTTTGTAGCCGGACTCATAGGAGAGCCAATTGATTTTGCATTGCTCATGCCAAATTTTTGGATCATCTCCTTTGTATATTTAGTTTGACAGATGAAGGTTCCTTCTTCAGATTGATGAATTTGAAGCCCAAGGAAAAATGTGAGTTCACCCATCATGCTCATTTCGAATTCGCTTTGCATGAAGTTTGCAAATTACTTTTGTTGATCGTTTAATGAATAGAGTAGTATCAATTTTACCTCTGGTCAACCCATGATCAACAAGGAAGATACTTAACCTTCATCACTTCTTGTATCAAATTTTCCAAGATTATCCTTTCCATTGTTATGAATGAAGCACTTACTTCCAACTAGATGAAAATAACTGATATTTGGACGTTTACCTTTCCTGAGTTCCTAGGGAGTCTTTTTCAAAATATGGCTTATGAGACAACGGTTGAGAATGTGACATGCAGTACTTACACCTTTAGCCCAGAAATGATTTGGGAATGAACATTCTAATAATATGGTTCTTGCCATGTCTTGAAGTGTTTTGTTCTTGCTTTCCACAACTATATTTTGATGTGGTGAGCGGGGTGCGGAGTAATTGTGAGTGTAACCTTGATCATTATATAAATCTTCAAATGCTTTACTTTCAAACTCGCCTCTATGATCACTTTGGATTCATCAGATCAGATATCCCTTTTCTCTTTCAATCTTTCAGCAGAAAACTTCAAAATTTCTTAAAGCTTCATCTTTATGAGATAACAAAATCACCCAGGTAAAACGTGAAAAGTCATCAACAATAACAAATGCATATTTCATACCTCATATGCTAGAAGCTCTAGTAGGTCCGAATAAGTCCATATGAAGTAATTGCAGTGGTTTTGAAGTAGACACGGTGTCTTTGTTTTTAAAAGAGTTACTAGTTTGCTTACCCATATGACATGCATCACAAATATGAGTTCTAGAGAAATTCAGTTTAGGTAAACCAATAACTAAATCATGCTTGGATAGTTTTTCAATCAAATGCATGCTGGCATGTCCTAGTATTCTTGCTACAACCAAGGATCATCCTATATAGAAGTTAGGAAAATGTGACCATCTATACTTTCAAATTCATCAAGTATGTAAACATTTCTATACCTCTTTCCAGAAAGAATTATTTTACCTGATTCATCTTTTATGGCACAACCTGTTCTCTTAAACTTTACCTCAAATCCTGAGTCATAGAGTTGACTAATACTGAGAAGGTTGTAGTTAAGTGCATCAACAAGATAAACCCCACTATAGTTCCAACTATTTTGCCTATTGAATGATCTCCAAATTTTACACTTCCTCCATCAATCTTCGTAACTTCCTTGAAAAGATTTTTTCCACCTGTCATGTGACTGGAACACGCATTATCTAGGTACCATATTCCTTTGCGACTTATTATGTGGTGTTTCTGCGATACATAATAATTTACTTTCTTTTAGGTGCCTAAGCTTTCTTAGGTCCTGGTGAGTTAGTGTTACTGGGTTCAGAATTTTTAGGTTTCCAAACTCATCCATACATATGATGTTTACGACATTGACAACCCGAATATTTATTCCCACTTTTGTTACAGTAGTGACATTTAGCCGTAGACTTATTTTTAGGTCTTTCATAAGCATTGGAACTAGCTATCATGAGATTAGCTGATTCCATTCCAGTTGACTTGTAAGTCTACTGGTCCGACTGACCGGTCGACTTACATCTGATTGGTTCTTTTCCAGTTGACTTGTAAGTCGTCTGGTTTGACTGAACAGAACCATGACTAGTGGATTTGCGCAAGCTGTTAAGCTGCATTTGCAATTCCTCAAACTCTTCTTGAAGTACATCTTTTTCAATTTCACATACTTCATGTTTGAGTTTCCATTCTTTGATTTACATTGTGAGTCTCTTAATTTCATTCATCATTTTTTGAGACTCTTTAAGGTGGAATCAAGAATGTCCTGCCTTTCATTACATCAATCACAGTCATAAGATCTTAGCTCGCTAGTTTCTCCTCTAGCCATAAAATAGTTTTCATTGTCTGAATCATCTTCATCTATCCAGCATCGTGAAGTTTTGTTGATCTCATTTTCTAGGATTTTCATGAGGCAGAGATTTGCTATTTCTTCACGGTCTGAGTCATCCTCATCGCTCCAGCTTCCAAATAATTTATTTTTGTTGAATCCTCTAGAGATCTTCCTTTTCAGTTCTGGACATTCTGCTTGGATATGTCCAAATTTTCCACATTCGTAACATTTTCCATCATTCTTATCTTGTTCGAACTAGATCTTCTTGGTGGAAATCTTCCTTTCTTTGTATATTTATATCTTCTCATTAGTCTATCCATGTTTCTAGACATCATAGCTATTTCTTCTTGTTGGGCTTCAGGATAATCAATTTCATTTTCAGTTGTTTCAGCAGTGGCTTTGAATGCAACAATTTTTTTTCTCCTCTTGATTTGTATTATTTAGGTGTGTTCTTTCAAATACAACGAGATCTCCTCGAAGTTCATCATATGATTATTTGATAAGATCTTGAGATTCTAGGGTGACCACTTTAGTCTGCCAAGTGGTTGGTAGACTTCTGAGAATTTTCCTAACCTGATCGTCTCTGGTGTAAGGTTTTCCAAAAGCTTTCAGCTCGCCGATTATCTTACTAAACCTGGCAAACATTTCTTTGATGGATTCTCCTTCTTTCATTGAGAACAATTCATAGTCATGAAATAGCATATTGATGTAAGTTTCCTTTACTTTGCTGGTACCTTCATAGGTAACTTCAAGTTTGTCTCACATCTCTTTGGCTGTATCACAACTAGATATTTTATCATATTCTTCACCACTTGTCGCATTGTGAAGCAGATTTCTTGCCTTGTGATTTATTTGGACAGCTTCCAGTTGTTCTTTTGTGTATGAGTCTATGTCACCAGGGTCATCGAGTGGTGGAGTGCTGGCAGGCAATGGGTAGTTTTCCTTCTTGATAACTCTCCATACCTTAACGCCGTATGCTTTGGTAAAGATTTCCATTCGGATCTTCTAGTGGGAGAAATATTGTCCATTGAAGTAAGGTGGCCTTACTTGTGAAGTTCCTTCATGGAAGAGAGCTCCTATGATAACCTGATTTGCCATGATCTTTTTCTCACAAGCTATTAAGAAAAAACAAAAATTTGAACCTATCTCTAATACCAATTGAAAGTACAAGATGGAGGGTGAATTGTCGATAATTAAAATTAATCGTTAATAAGTTGACTTAAAATATAAGTATTTGACTAAATATGGAAATCTTGCATATATAGTAATTCGAGATAATAAGCAGAAAGTAAATGCAGAAATTAAAGACACCAGGAATTTTTATACTGGTTCGGATTCAATGTGAATCCTTGCCCAGTCCTCTCTGGTTGCAAGGGATTTCTCTTCAAGTAAATGGGTTTTCTTTCGAGTATAGATTTGATGTATGTCGCTCAGTTTCTCTAGCACTCGTTTAATTCAATGCCTCGCTAGTTGTATGCCCTCTTTCTATCCCTGACTAATTACACAGCAGAACTATGCAGGCTACTATGCTTGTTTGCAGTAGAATAAAGAGAGTTATTGTGGTTCGATCAAAGTATGCTAACGATGGAGATACACAGTGAATTTATACAATGATGAGTGGTGAAGGCTTGTCAACCCAAGGGTTTTGATCCTTGGAAAGAGTCGATTCTTTCCAAGAATAAAGAACTATTCGCTCTTCTCTTCATATCTTTTCTTTAGGCAAAAAATCGGTTTGAAGAATTCTTCCTTGATTGTTGGTCTTTCTAATCTTGACCGATGTCCGAATCTTCTAGCTTTAATTGTTCTTCGGTGATTTGATCTGAATCGTCAATCACAGATTGCGTTGAATCTTTATTCCGCTATGGCAAATTTGATTTACTAGAATCATGGAACTACTCCTGATTTGCTGATGCAGTACTGTTTCTTTTCTTGTACATCGTAAGTATTTTAGGCAGCTCCCCTTGTGAATAATTTCCTTCCTTGTTCAACATAGCCATTCCAATAGTTCCTTTTTACTCCTTTGAATTCCTGAACATGCATATTAATTGCATCATTAAAATATGATCTAACAGTAAGGTGATAACCAGTACATCCTCAATATGACATCAAAATCAACCATGTCCAGAAGTAATAAATCTACACGGGTCTCAAGACCTCCGATCACAACTATACGCGAACGATGGACTCAATCTACCATAATAGAATCACCCACCGGTGTAGACACATATACAGGATCACTCAAAGAATCACTAGGCATGACCAGATACAGTGCGAAATAAGATGACACATGTGAGTATGTAGATCATGGATCAAATAAAACTGAAGCATCTCTGCTATAAACTAGAATAGTACCTGTGATAACAGCATCGAAAGCCTTAGCTTCAGGCTTGGCTGGAAGATTATAACATCAGGGTTGGGTCCCACCACCTTGAACTACATCTCTTGGATGGCCTGCTGCTGGCTGGCCTCCAGCTCTTGCTGCCTGACCTCCACCTCTAATACCTCTACCTCCACCTCTAGCACCTTTACCCCCACCCCTAGCTGGCGGAGCGGGCGGTGGAACACCTGATGCCTGAACCATAGCATGGGAACCCTGTTAATGCGACTGAATACCCACCAATCTCGGACAAGACTTTCGTATATGACCATACTCACTACACTCTAAGCATCCACCAGAGAGTTGCGGCTGAGAAAATTGAGACTGACCTTAGTGACTTGAATGACCACCCCGAAAACTCTGGAGCGGTGGTGCTATGATAGGAGCTGGTGGTGCACTATAGGACTGCTTATCAGAATACTGCATATCAGAACCACGACCACCCGAGACGCCTTGAGGACCCTAAACTGCTGACTGAAAAGAACTATCTCAACTCTCTTGGCCATATTGGCCGCCTCTTGAAAAGAAATCTTACTCCCTATCTTCTTAGCCATATGAAACCGTATCAGCTGAATATGTCCCTGAATCAACCTCCCTACCATCTCTCTCTCTCTCTTAGTGGGAATTATGATAAGAGCATGACGGTCCAATTCAATAAATCTTGTCTCACACTAAGTAACGGTCATAGAACCCTGATGGAGATGCTCAAACTGCCTCTGATAGATCTCTTCTTCTCTCTGAGTGATAAGGAGAAAATTCTCTAGAAATAGCTGAGTAAACTGCTCCCAAGTCAAAGCTGGAGATCTGGCTAGCCTCGCCAAACAATAATCTCCACCAAGTCTTAGCGGACTCAGACAAGCGAAAAGTTGCAAAGTCGACCCATTGGTCTCCACTATCCCCATGTTCCCGAGAACCTTATGACAACTGTCTAGATAATACTGGGATCCTTAGAAGATTAACCGCTGAAAGTAGTAGTGAAGAGCTTGGTAAACATGTCCAATCTCCACAGACCATCGGCAGACATAGCTGCACCTTCACCTGTCTGAGCTACCACACCTAGTTGAACTGCTCCAAGTGGCTGAGCTGCTAGAGTTTGAAACTGGGGAGCCATCTGCTGCGAAGTGTGAGTAGGAGGAGTATGTGATCTTCCTCTAGCCTGGGAGACGTCTGGTGCTATAGGAAGCAAGCCTTCCCGGGTGACGCTCTCCATAAGGCCTACTAGACGGACTAGAGCATCTTGGAGTACTAAAGTAGCAATAAATCCCTATGGGACCTGAACTGGGCCCACCGGAACTGCCTGGGCCAGAACCTCATCAAAAAAATCAACCTGAGGCTCCTTCGCTAGTGCTGCTACTCTGGGCTGAGCTATGCCCCCACCTCGGCCTCTAGCTTGGCCTCGACCTCGCTCTCTACCCCTCGTAGGAGAGAAAGATTAAGTGTGAAGTTTTTCCTAACTTTGTAGCCTCTAAGGGATGAATACAGACATCTCCATACCGATCCCTCAGACTCTACTAATCTTGTCCATGAATTGTGAAACCTATGTAACCTAGAGCTCTGATACCAACTTGTCACGATCCAAATTTCCCACCATCGGGAGTCGTGATGGAGCCTACTCGTGAAAGCTAGGCAAGCCGAGTATAATAGATTCTCTAACCTTTTTATTTAGCCCTTTTTAACAGTTTAAAACATCATACGATCAACAGTGAAATAATTAACAATAATTAAAGACATGCGGAAGACGTAATCTAATAACTTAGCCAAAAACAAGTACGACAATACCAAGTACATCTCTACCCCGAACTGGTATCACAATATCAAGGACCATCTACGAATACTACAAACACTTGTCTGAAAAGAATGAAACAATTTGTCTCCAAAGTAAATGAAAACAAAATATAAAGATAGAAGGGAACGTCGGGGCCCGCGGACGCTTGCTTCACTACCTCGGGATCTTTGACTGTACTGAAGGCAGCCACCCAAAGCTATGGACCAAAAGTTGTCGCTCCGGAGTCTGCACACAGTGCAGAGTGTAGTATTTGCACAACCGACCCCATACGCTGGTAAGTTCCTATCCTAGCCCCGACGATATGGTGACAAGGCTAGGACCAGACTACCAAATAAATCTATGCAGTTATGTTATACAACGCAAAATAAAATAGAAATAAAGAATTAAAGATGGGAGGGGGATGCTGCGGGGAAATATCATTTACCAACAGTAATTTAAGAGAAAAACATGAAGAACAATTTAAAACTCACAGCAAAAGAATAAGAAAATCGTAACCAATCAATAAACACTTTTATTATCTATTGTTATGGCATGCAACCCAATCAAAATTATAACAACACTATTACGGCGTGCTACCTGATCCATATTATTTATCATTGTTGCGGCATGTAACCTAATTCAATTATTGTATGGTTGCGGCGTGCAACCCGATCCTAACATAATATTGTTATAGCGTGCAACTCGATCCAAATATAATATTGTTGCGGCGTGCAACCCGATCCATATCATGCAATTCAACACCAATCACAAAAGAGTCAGGGTAATGGAACGATAAAGAGTCAGGGTAATGGAACGATAAGGAAACAATACTATCCCGGCAAGGGAATCGATAGTATAAGTAAATACATCCCGGCAAGGAAATCAACTATAACCAAACTTGTTCGGGCATCTAACTTCATAAAGAAATCTCAATTAACACCAATACCCAACCATAAGAAATTTCCACGAGAATAATCATAATTCTTGCTTAACACAGAGAATTAACAACTTAGGCATCGTAGCACTTATTGAGAACACAACGATTTTAATTTAAGACTCACGATCATGCTTGACACCAACGAATAGATACTCGTCACCATGCACATATGTCGCCCAAGTAACACATAGAAAATATGACACAACTCCTAATCCCTCAAGCTAAGGTTAGACCAAACACTTACCTTGATATCACGAACACAATTCAAGTCTCAACTATCGCTTTGCCTCTTGATTCCACCACCAATTCACTCGTATCTAGCCACAAGTTAATTACATCAATAAATGCTAATTGAATCAATTTTAATGCATGTAAATAAGTTTTCTAAAGGTTTTTCTTAGAAGTCAAAAATGTCCCTGGGCCCACATGGTCAAACCCGAGGTTTGAACCAAAATCAGATTACCCATTCCCCCACGAACCCAAATATATAATTTTTTTTTGAAATGGGACCACAAATTGATGTTCAAATCCCCAAAATTCGAAAAACCTAGGTTTTACCCAAAGCACCCAATTTCCTCCATGAAAATCATTGATTTTGAGCTGAAATCATGCAAAAAGATGTTAAAACTTGAAGAAAGCTAGTTAGAAACGACTTCCAATTGATTCGGAGAAGAAAGTTTCTTTGAAAAATCGCCCAAGAGAGTTTATGTTTTGAGAAGATATGAAAAATGGCTGAAAATACGTCTAAGTGTGAATTTACAGGTCTCAGATGTCGCAAATGTGAATTGCGAACCCCTCAGAAAAACTGACACTTTCGCATTTGCGACCCGGTCAAATTTCCGATCATCTTTGTATTTTCGAGAGACCATTCGCAAATGCGAAATCGCATTTACGTTAGAACAATCACATTTGCGACTAAGGATGTGTAGGTCTATCTTCGCATTTGTGAAGCCTACAAACCTGACTATACCCGGTGAAAAACCTGCAATTCCTAAGTTAAAATTCCACTCCCTGTGACCTATCCAAATCAAACAAGCACACCAACTTAAAAACATCATACGGACTTGCGCGTGCATTCAAATTATCATAATAACATCAACAGCTATGAATTCAGCATCAAAATCATGAAATCACTTAAGAACATCAAAATTTTCATTTTTCTCAAATAAGACACGATTCACATCATTTCAAGTTCGTTTCTTACCAAATTTCACATGCTCACCTCAAATCATATATAAGACCTCTACCGGGCTTTGGAACGAAAATATGGGCCTGTTCCAATGATTTCAAACATTAATTCTTTTCCTTATTTCATAATTAATTCAGCAAAATCATTCCTTTCAAAAATTCATTTCTCGGGCTTGGGACCTCAGAATTCAATTACGGACCCTCTGGGACCGTCAAATCACGGGTCCCAGTCTGTTATCCAAAATATTGACCAAAGTCAACTTAAATTCGTTTTAAAGGCAAAATTCGTCATTTTCACACTTTTTCACATAATGGCTTTCAGTCTACGTACCGGAAATGTGCATGCAAATCGAGGTAATACTGAAAGAGAATTTTAAAGCCTCAAAATACATAATTTATTTCTAAAACAAGTGATGACCTTTACTGGTGATCGTATGCAAGTGAAAATTCTAGGAATTTTTTAACCCTATAGAAAATCTTAGTACCCTATTTATTTTAAATAAATACCATTTTAAAATATTACATTCCATAAATACCTTTTATCCTTTATAGCAAAAATCTAAATATAGGTACATCCTATAGTTAAGGCACCATATATGATAAATATTATTTTTCTCTCTTCTTTTTGTATTTTCTCTCACATAATTACCGCGTATCTGCAAACCCCAATACAATCTCTTTCTGTTTGCATACAACCAGTCCCTCTTCTCCCACAAGCCCTAATTTCTTAACTCTTCTCCCATCCAAATTCTTAATTTACAATTCTTAAACTATCAGAATTATCAATTACATTAACAACGTCATATATATAGATAAAGAAGAAGATGATCGAAAAAAAAGCAAAAAAGCAAAAAAACAAAAAAGTGAAAAGAAGGGAAAACTTAGAAAAGCAAAAAAGGTACGACAAAAGAAAGAAAGAAGCAGAAGTCAGATGATCTGACAAAATCAAAAGAAAAGGACAAAAAAGAAGTGAGAAGATAAAACGAAAATGGTTTTGCATTTTAATTCTCAAACAGAAAACATGGAGTTCCAGTAGAGGTTACATTCGTGATTCAGGTTCCGATTTTCCTTAGAGATTTTGGCTGTGTTCGTGATTTTGTATCTATTCATTGTTGCCATTCGCTTGGATAACACAATTGAAACCATATATCTGTTTCTCTCTCTAGATCGTTCAAATCGTCTATTTGTATTCAGTTGTACTCGAATGTATTCTTTAGCTATATTCACTTGTATTCAGGTTAATCAGTTGTATTTAACAATTTTATTCAACAGTAGTTAGTTGTATTCAAGTGTTTTATACAACTGTATTCACTTGTATTCGGTTGTAGTTAGTTATATTCAACTATTTTATTCAGCAGAAGTTAGTTGTATTTTGTTGCATTCAAGAGTTTATTCAGCTGTATTCAGTTGTATTTTTTGTTGTATTCAAGTGTTTTATTAAGATGAATTACGTTGTATTTTATTGTGCAATTGTATTATTCATATATATTTCTCTTTATTCAGCTATAATTTTATTATGTATCTTTCAAATACAGATTAATGAGGGATCGTTTTAGTTCGTTGAGTTAAATTAGTTAAATTAGGAGAGTATCATGTGATTTTATTTCCTTCCGCTTTTAGCGCAGATACGTTGCTGTATTTAATGTTAATGTCGCTTGAATACAGCTAAATACATGTCAAACTTGGTTGGAATTCCAGATTTTACGCCTATATTTTTTGTTGTATTAATGAATACAACTTAAATACATGAAATATATTGTATAAAAATATAAAAGGTATCTATAACACGTAATATAGGAAAGAATATCTATAAATAATTAATTTGACCAAAAAAATGATGCTTTATGAAAAATTCCTAAAATTCTATACAAAGCAGGGCCGGCCTCAATTTTCATTATCTTCCTCCTCCTTCCACTTCCGCTTTCCCTTCCTAATCCTTATGCTCAACATCAAATCAACTTAATATAATATTAAGATCATTACTAGTAACAATTTAGGCGACGTAGAGTTTTTGTTGGATTTGTGCTTGATATGAATTAATAGTTTTTGTTCGATTTGTGCTTGATATGAATTAATTCTTACTTTAATTTCTAGGTATTTTATTTTTAGACCTTAAAATGTTGTTTTCCACATTTTTATAAATGACACTTATAATACAGTTAATGAATTAAATGATGATGAGTATCAATGAGGAATGTTAAATATTTTGGGCAGTTGATAATACAATGTATGGGGGAGTGGGAGTAGCTGAACCATCATAAACCTTTATTACAATTTGCAACGATCAATCCTTTATTTATGATGTCTTAAAATTCACACATGCTAACATGTACTATTAGCTAGGTTACTAAAATACAATGCTACATGTCTCCTTAAATTCAGTTGTTACAGTACTAAGACAATTTCTTTGCTGCTCGTAGGGCTAGATTTCTCCGATTATAACAATCCAGTGAAATTCCGCTAGTGAGGTATGGGTAAATTAGTGTGTACGTAAACTTTACCCTTACCTCGAGGGGATAGAGAGACTGTTTCCAAAAGACCATCGGCTCAAGAAGATGAAGATATCTCCAATTATGTTTAGAAGAAAAGTTAGAATATACCGGAAAGTGAAAAGAAAGGGTTACTTATTCAAGAACATAATGGTTAAGTGATATCACTTTAAAGTTAAACATAAATTCTGAAAACTACAATCATGAAAAGAGAAATTCTTTAAATTCTAAACCTGAAGGGAAGTGTAAGTATTTGGGTTAACGAAAAACAACATACAATAACTAACTACTGTGCTGGGAATTACTTGTCCTACTTTCAGCTTGAGTTATCATAAAACTTTATTCACTTTATTTTATAAAATTCTCTATATTAATAAGTAGTTTTCATTATTTTATTCAAAACAATGTTCGTTTTTTGGACTTCCCAATTTATTTATTTTTTCTACTTAAAAGATTTTTTGCCTTTTTTCTTTTGATCATGGGCTTCAATCATGCAATTGGGTCGGCACTGTTGTGGACAGGGTCCCCGATATATTAAAGTCCAACAGAAGATGCATGGAAATCAAAGTACGTCCATAATAGTAGCCCCTACAGCAAAGCTCGTGTGGGCCCGTTGCACTCCTCAGCTTTTACATGGGCCCATCTCTCCCTCGTTAGAACAAGTATCAATACTATATTAAAAGCACGAAAATCTAGCGAAATGTCGTTCGCCTTTTTTACCCTTTAAAATATAAAGTTGATAATTGACAAAATAATAATTTGAGTATTTCATTAATATTTAAAAATAATTATTTAATTAATTCTCCTATAATTTAGGAATAGCTATTTAATTATTTTCCTATTATTAACATTCAAGGAAAATTAATAAAATTTTGCCTAAGTTTTTGCCTATTCTTCTACTCCATACGCACGTAGGAGTAGTTAATAGCTTTAAGCATTTGGAGACATTTTTTATAGTTAAAAAAAATTGCCTAGCCAAAAGTTTCGCCCCTATGTTGGAGTATTAAATGTATTTTTTTTTTTTGGTCAAATGAAAATTTTATTTCAACCATTGCGCAAATTTATATCATCTGTTCCTTTGGACTCAAGAACATATCTCTACAATCAAAAATAGAAAACTCTACAACTATTGTTGTTAAGCTAAAATTCTATTACAGATAAAAGATGAGTGTTGTTATAATTGTGAAGAATCGCACAAGGGATAGCTATTCATAGTCTGCAGAATGGGTATCCATTTAGGTTGCTTCATTCCAGTAAAGTGCACTTGAAGTGTAATCTTCTTTGCTCGATCTTGGGCGTTTCTGTTCGATTGTTGAAACCTTCTCTTGTTCCTTTCAATCCAGATGTTGTAGACTACTGCTGCAAACGCCACACCGAGGATGGATTTTCTGGGGTTCCTGCTGTTGACATTAGTAGTTAACCATTGCACTTCTGACTCCCTTGTGCATGTCGTTCTTTGATACTTCAACCATTGTAACATACCTTGCCACAGAGCTTGGGAATATAAGCACTCAAAGTATAAATGGTCATGTGTTTCTTCAATATCTCTTCCACATAATATGCAAGATTGATTAATTTGAATTCCTCATTTAACTAATATGTCAACACTGGCCAAGCGCCTATGCAGTGCCATCCATAAAATGTATTTCTGTTTTGGGAGCATGCCAGTCACCATCAATAAGGTTTTCCATCGGACCTTGGGGTACCAAGGAGTGGTATGAATATATGCCTTTCTAATGCTAAATTTTCCATTTTGAGTACATGTTTGCATTCCTGTTCCATTAGTTGCCCACCATTCTCTTGCTCCAAACAATTCCAAACGAGCCACTAGCTTGTTTAGGAATTTCCATAGTAGTAATGTCCCTTTTTCTTTATGTAGTGACAATGGATCCATTTGATCCAGAGTTTGTCTTTCTTAGACATTAAGGCCCATAGAAGTTTTGATATAGCTGATTTATTCCATCTTTCATAGGAGATAATGTTCAAACCTCCTGCTGCCTCTGGTTTACACAGTGTTTCCCAAGCAATTGGAGTCCTATGACTAGTTTCATGACTACCAGTCCACAGGTAGTTCCTGCTAATTCCATTTACCAGTTTTATATTTTTTTTTGGAATGAGGAATACCTGAGCCCAATAAGTTTGCATTTCAAACATGACACTTTTGATTAGTTGAATTCTACCATCATAAGATAGGAGTTTGGATGTCCATCTTCTAATTCTGTCCACTATCTTCTCTACTAGGGGCATACATTGTGATATTGTGAGACTTCTTGTAGATAAGGGTACTCCTAGGTATTTGAAAGGAAAATTGCCCTCTGCTAGTTGGAGTCAGAACAAATTTTCTTTTTGAATTCAGTTGAAACACCTGCTATATATAAGGAGCTTTTATCCATATTGGCTTGAAGGCCTGATACCTTTGAGAACTATTCAAATTCATTCATCAATAACTTCATGGAAGTTTCATCAGCCCTACAGCACATCAAAAGGTCGTCTGCAAAGCTTATGTGTGTGATTTGTAGTTTGGTGCATTTGGGGTGGAAATTAAAATATGGGTTCATGTTTAGCTTCTTTAGAGATCTAGTTAGATACTCCATGGCTAGAACAAATAAGTAGGGGGACAGTGGGTCCCCCTGTCGTAGTCCTTTCCTTGCTTCAAAAGTGTTGGTCAATCCTCCATTTATCAAAAGAGAGTAACTGACTTGGAGACACATTCCATTATTAGTAATACTTTTGTAGGGTATTCCAAATTCAAGTAGTACTGCCTTCAGAAAGTCCCATTCGATAGAATCGTAAGCCTTCTAAATGTCAACTTTTATTATGCATCTAGGAGATATTGTCTTGTGATTATAGCCTTTGATCAGTTCATGTTCCATAATTACATTATCAAGAATGTTCCTCCCCT
This sequence comes from Nicotiana benthamiana, assembly GCA_034376525.1. Lineage (NCBI taxonomy): Eukaryota > Viridiplantae > Streptophyta > Magnoliopsida > Solanales > Solanaceae > Nicotiana > Nicotiana benthamiana. Next base: position 36,364,287 of record CM067337.1, on the reverse strand, counting down.
CTATGAAGGCCGACTGAGATTGCCCAAATAAATGATCCACAACCATTTTTAGCCCATTTGTTAGGATCTTTGAAATGATTTTATACAGTGTTGAGCAGCAGGCAATAGGTCGAAATTCTTTGACATAGCTGGGATTTTTCTCTTTTGGAATCAAAGTAACAGTTGTGCAGTTAATCTGTTTTAGGAGTTTTCCATTTCGGAAAAACTGCTTCACTGCCCTTGTAATTTCCTCCCCCACAATTGGCCAGCATTCTTTATAAAATTCTGCAGGATAGCCGTCAATACCTGGAGTCTTATCTTGAGGAAGATTCTGTACTATCTGTTTGATCTCCTTCTCTTTTACTGGTGTCAACAGTTGCTGCTGTTGGTTCAAAGTTAGGCAGGGACCATCTATGGCCACATTGATGGCAATGCCTGGTAGTTGAACTACTGCTGTGCCCAGTAGGTTGTGAAAGAATTGTGTGAATTCTTGTTGGATCTGTTGTGGGTCAGTAAGCTTCTCTAGCTCTCTGTGAGGATACAACTCACCTTATTTCTTGCTTGTCTGGATTTCATGTAAGCATGGAAATATTTTGTATTACTATCTCCCAGTTGGATCCAGTTTGCTCTTGATTTCTATCTCAGAACCTGTTCTTGAATAGTTTCCCATCGTTCAATGTTCTGTAAGAGTTGTTTTTCTTTTTGGATCTTCTGTTTGTTGAATTGGTCTTCATTCAATCTGTTTTGTGTTACATTCAGTTCCTCTCTCATTTGTTGTAGTTTTTTGTCAACAGAGGAGTGTTCCTTGTGAATGTGTCTGGTACTTTGTTCAAGTTTTTTCAGTTTCCTCCTAATAGAATACATAGTATATCCTTGAATCTGTTGGCTCCAGATTGTTTGAACTGCTGCCCTGTAGTCTTGTTGCTTCATAACTTTTGTTAGTAATCTGTATGGTCTGTTCACTCTAGTTTTTACAACTTCAGTGTCTATCATTGTGGGAGAGTGATCTGAGCATCCAGACAGCATGTATGCTGCTTCCACCCTAGTATAGGAGTTGAACCACTCATCATTGCCAAAAGGCCAGTCGATATGACTGTAAATCCTGTGCTCATCATCTTTCTTATTACTCCAAGAGAATCTGTTTCCTCTTTTGGTAATCTGCCCTACTCTAATGTCTTCAGTGCAGCTTTGGAAGTCAGCTATCTCTTATTGGTGTACTGGTTGTCCATTAATCCTGTCATCCACTCCCAATACACTATTAAAATCACCCAATATAAGCCATGGACCACTATATTGGACAGTTCTCAAACTCCTTCATAGGGATACTCTGTGCTGGATGGAATGCAGGCCATAGACAAAGGTGATGTAGCTAGCAAATGTTGAGTTCTTGTCTGTCACCTGGCAATGAATCATTTGGTCAGTGGTTTCTAGAATTACAACATGGATGTTTGACTCTTTACACATTATCCACATCCTCCCATTAGGAGCAGAAGCATAGTTATTTTCTATCCATTCACCTCCCAGCTTTTTGTAAATTGTCTGTGAATGTTGTTGTTTCACTCTTGTTTCAAGACAAGCTATCATATCTACTTTATTTGTCCTCGGGAATTTTACTAGTTCCCTCTGTTTATAGGAATTATTCAGTCCTCTAATATTCCAGGAAAAAATGATCATGATGGATGTTGGTTACTTGAGCTTCCCCCTTTATCCCTTATGTTTGTTTCTCTTCTACTCTCCCTCTGTTGTTGGTTCCATTCAGAAGGTTCCTTGATAATTAATGCAGCAGATGTATTCTTGGTAGCCAAATCATCATAGTTGATCTCCCCATTGTTAATATTCTCCTTATCTCCTTTTATAGTTGCTACCTGTTTTCCTCGATTGTTCACTGATATTTCCACCTCAGGTTTAACTGTTTGTTCCTCTTGATGTTGATTGGCTATAAACTCTTCTATTACAGGTTTTGGTTGCCATTTCATTGTGTTTTTCTTCTTGTTTGTCTTTCTCTGGTTCTGTGGTATTTGATCATGTCTCTCCTCTTTTTCACAGTCCCCATTTTTATGCCCAAATGAGTTACACTCTAGGCAAAATGTTGGTTTCCATTCAAATTCCACTGGCTGTGACCAGCTTCTTCCATCTGGTATCTCAATGTAGACTTCATCAGGTAAGGGCTGGCTGATGTCCATTTCCACAAGGACTCTAGCAAAGGAAATCCTTTCACATGCAGCAGTAAGTTTGTTAGTGCATAAAGGTTTTCCAATTAAGCTAGCTATTCTCCCTAAGTTTTCTTCTGCCCAGTATTGAATTGGTAAACCAGGAAAGTTGACCCAAATTGGTACAATTCTCATTGATTCATTTTGGATCTGAAAATTTGGATCTCAATCCTTTAATATCATAGGCTTACCATTGAAAGTGTAAGGGCCAGTTTGCATTATTAGGCTTTTGTCCTCCATCGATTCGAATTTAAAGATGAAGTATCCATCATCATGTAACAACACAGTAGGTGTTGTAACAACATTTCAAACTTTATAGACAAATTTACGCATATCTTTGAAAGTCGGGTTACCTCCTAGCACATAGCCTATTGAAACAGTCTTCCATTTCTGGGTCTGAACTTCTATTTCCTTGGGGTTCAGTTTTGCGATTTTCATTCCATCTTTCACCATCGGAGAGTAGAACTTGAGTTGCATGCCCTGATTTTGAGTTCTGTTACCTTTAACCACTTCAGCAAAGGTTTGCTTCTGAGATTCAACTGAGTATATGGGTTTTCTAGATGCTGTGGTTATCTCCGCTTCCTTTGATTGCCTTTTAGCTTCCTCCTTCTCCGATGGAGGTTGCATGACTGTCGGAGCACTTCCCATACCCGGGAACCACTGTAATAATGGTATTGGGTTTAGTCTTTGAGGGATTCCGCTTTTAGGGGTTACCAATCGCGTCATATTTTACAGTGTGGATGAGTATTTGTGTAGGTGGTTATGGTGGATTTGCGGTGGCTGGCGGTGGTGAGCTTCTTGCTTTTTCGTCGCCAGGTTTCTCTCTTACTTTCTCTCTCTACATCACTGTTTCTCTCAAGCCCTGTATTAAATGTATTTACTTTGTAGTTGATATCTTTTAGGTTTAGGAGATCTTTTTGGTTAAGTTTTTTTGTCTTAAATCGCACACGCACAATTCTTTTTTTTTTTTTTGGCTAGGAGTCTTTATTATTGGGCAAAATTCACCGTATGCTTGTTACATGTGTACCTAATTTTAATATGTAAGTATACTTACTAAAAGATATATTCGAGTATAAAATAATTACTTTAAATTTTTTAAATTGATGTATATTCAAATTTTATATATTTAACTTTTCTGTGTTAGCAAGAATACATAACTTTTGAAGATCTAAGAACTTTTCTAAAATAAATTGAAAAGCTATTTTCAAGTTCATTTTAATAGACAGAATGCAATAATTTTTCTTTCTTGCGATATATATATATATATATATATATATATATATATATATATATATATATATATATATATATATACATATATATATATACATACATATATATACATATATATATATATACATACATACATACATATACATATATATATATATATATATATATATATATATATATATATATATATATATATATATATATATATATATATATATATATATATATATATATATATATATATATATATATATATATATATATATATATATATATATGTGTGTGTGTGTGTGTATGTGTGTGTGTGTGGGTGTGTGTGTGTGTGTTATAAAAGCACAAAGCCTCATAGCGAAATATTAATAAATCTTTTTATCTTACAAATAAATTTTAAATAGGATAACATTGACATTTAATTGTTTTTCCTAATAATTATAATTTTGAAATCAATTAGAGTATAATATTATGATAAAATTATTAACTTAATTGTCCCGTTTTATTGATTACTACATAACGAATCATAATATACATGGTTATTAAGACAAAAGCAATATTCAAAAGATATTCTAATTTCAAATCACTAATAATTATTTTTGTATACGTTAACTTAATTTGTTAGTTAAATAAATGTTATTAGAAAAGGTCATGAATAAAGTTCTTTATATGTCTGTAAATTGCATGATCAATATTTATCATTTTTTTTTTGTCAAATGAAAATTTTATTTCAACCATTGACAAATTTACATCATCTGTTCTTTTGGACTCTAGAACAGATCTGAAAAGTACAATCAAAAATAATAAACTCTACAACTATTGTTGTTAAGCTAAAATTCTATCACAGACAAAAGATGAATGTTGTTACAATTGTGAAGAATCGCACAAGGGATAGCTATTCATAGTCTGCAGAATGGGTATCCATTTAGGTTGCTTCATTCCACTAAAGTGCACTTGAATTGTAATCTCCTTTGCTCGATCTTGGGCGTTTCTGTTCAATTGTTGAAACCTTATGTTGTTCCTTTCCAACCAGATGTTGTAGACTACTGCTGCAAACACCATACCGAGGATGACTTTTCTGGGATTCCTGTTGTTGACATTATCAGATAACCATTGCACTTCTGATTCCCATGTGCCTATTATTCTTTGATACTTCATCCATTGTAACATACCTTGCCACATGTCTTTGGAATATAAGCACTCAAAATATAAATGGTGATGTGTTTCTTCAATATCTCTTCTACATAATATGCAAGATTGATTAATTTGAATTCCCCAGTTAACTAATCTGTCAACTGTTGCCAATCGCCTATGCAGTGCCATCCATAAAATGTATTTCTGTTTTGGGAGCATGCCAGTCACCATCAATAAGGTTTTCCATCGGACCTTGGGGTATTATGGAGTGGTATGAATATATGCCTTTCTAATGATAAATTGCCCATTTTGAGTACATGTTTTCATTCATGTTCCATCAGTTGCCCACCATTCTCTTGCTCCAAATAATTTCCTAACGAGCCAGCTAACTTGTTTAGGAATTTCCATAGTAGTAATGTCCCTCTTCTTTATGTAGTGACAATGGATCCATTTGATCCAGAGTTTGTCTTTCTTAGACATTAAGGCCCAGAGAAGTTTTGACAGAGCTGCTTTATTCCATCTTTCATAGGAGATAATGTTCAAACCTCCTGCTGCCTTTGGTGTACACAGTGTTTCCCAAACAATTGTGGTCCTATGACTAGTTTCATGTATATTAGTCCATAGGTAGTTCCTGCAAATTCCATTAACCAGTTTTATAATTTTTTTTTGGAATGAGGAATACCTGAGTCCAATAAGTTTACATTTCAAACAGGACACTTTTGATGAGTTGAATTCTACCAGCATAAGATAGGAGTTTGGATGTCCAGCTTCTAATTCTGTCCACTATCTTGTCTACTAGGAGCATACATTGTGACATTGTGAGATTTCTTGTAGATAAGGGTACTCCTAGGTATTTTAAAGGAAAAGTGCCCTCTGCTAGTTGGAGCTCAGAACAAATTTTCTTTTTGAATTCAGTTGAAACACCTGCTATATATAAGGAGCTTTTATCCATATTGGCTTGAAATCCTCACACCTTTGAGAAGTGTTCAAATTCATTCATCAATAACTTCATGGAAGTTTCATCAGCCCTACAACACATCAAAAGGTCGTCTGCAAGCATATGTGCGTGATTTGTAGTTTGGTGCATTTGGGGTGGAAATTAAAATCTGGGTACCTGTTTAGTTTCTTTAGAGATCTAGTTAGATACTCCATGGCTAGGACAAATAAGTAGGCGGACATTGGGTCTCCCTGTCTTAGTCCTTTTCCTTGCTTCAAAAGTGTTGGTCAATCCTCCATTTATCAAAAGAGAGTAAGTGACTGTGGAGACACATTTCATTATTAGCACTACTATTTTGTAGGGTATTCCAAATTCAAGTAGTACTACCTTCAGAAAGTCCTATTCGACAGAGTTGTAAGCCTTCCTAATGTCAACTTTGATCATGCATCTAGGAGATATTGTCTTGTGATTATAGCCTTTGATCAGTTCGTGTGCCATAATTACATTATCAAGAATGTTCCTTCCTTCATAGAAGGCTGACTGGGATTGCCAACTAAATGATCCAATACTACTTTTAGCCTAATATTTATCATTTTTAACAACTCAAACATTCACTTAATATTATTTTTGGGACTAAAATCACGTTTTTAATATATTTTAAAAAGAATAATACTCACCAATATAGGGTACATGCGCAACGTGCGTAGCCATAAACTAGTCCTATGAAATGTGCAGGTCCTAAATAGAGAAACTAAAAATAAAGATTGAAAATTTAATGGAGTGTCAAAATTACAGTTAATTTGTAGTAGTAGTAGTACGAATATTTCATATACACAAAAAAAAGAAAAATATTTCATATACACAGTTAACATAATCTTATTTTTGAAAGATTCTGATAGAGCTATTCTTATCTTAATCTATCCACAGAGGTTGATACAAAGAATCAAACAAAGAGAATTACAAAAAGTTAGAAGATTAGCATTAACGAAAATAGTAGCATACTATCAGATAACCCAAAATCTTTACAGCCGTATCCGCATCTCATTAATCAAGCCTAGTAATTTGTACTGCCCACCCACCCCCCACCCCCATCCCCACCCACACCCCACCCCACCCAAAACCCCCCCCCAAAAAAACCCCAACCCCCCCCAGATTAATTATTATGGATATTTAATTCCAAAATTGGGTAACTCTTATCTTTGATCTTCAAATCCTTTCTCCTTCCGACCATTCTTCTTCAAAACGCCTGGCATATTCCACAGAAAACATATTCAATTCTCGAAACTAAACAGTTAAAAAACTACTTGACATTTGTATGTACTAGTAATGTTCAGTTGCCGTACCTTAACTTCATAAAATGATAAATCAATTCATTTCTAGAAAACAGTTCAGAAATCACATGGAAAAGTAGAAAACTATAGTAGTACAACAGAACTAGAAACAATAATCCAAGGTAAGGAAAAATGGCCTTTTTGCCTCGAAAGAAGTGAAATTCATAGAACCCATAGCAAAACAAAGACTTCTCCAGAAAATGAGTAACTCAATTCATTTTCACAACACAATTCAGAAATCACATGGGAAAACTATATGCAGTCAGTATAAATAGAAACCCGCAATTCGGGGCCAGAAAAAATGGAACTTTTTCCTCGAAATAAGTGGAATTTTCATACGAGAACCAATAGCAAATCAGATTAAAAGAAAACAATGTCTTAAGAAAAGAGACATACACTGTAAAATTGTAAAAAAAAAAAAAAAGGAAAGAAGAAGACAATAATTTTAAGGAGAAATACAATATGGGAGGGATGAGATCCCTCTGCTACAATATCCTTATGGAGCGTCAAACCAAATTAATTGAGCCGAATTAGTGTCAAGTGAATTTCAGACACCAAATACTTAAGAAAAAAGAATTCAGGGATAAATAAAATAGAAGAAAAGAATTTACCATCTGATTTGCAATGGGGAGGATCTTCAAAAAGAGAAAGAGAAAGCTGTTTATGAGCCAAACCAATATCAAAAAGGATAAGACCAGAGGAAGGATTATCAACCATAATTCCTTTAACTGGTAACCATACAAAAAGCTCTTGTTGGGAAAGGCCTTCAACACCAGCAAGTGAACCATAAGTGAGATTAGCTCTTACTACACTGTCATAAAAGGCCATAGTATCAAACTTAGTCAAACAAGGCCCATCTAGAAACACTTCAAGAAGTCCATTATCTGAAAAATTGTAAGATTTCACTTCTTTAGGAAGAAGTCCTGCTGGTAACCCTTTGGATTTAAGGAGATCATGAATTGACTTAGCTCCTTCACACTGTGAAAAACATAACAAAAACAAGAAAAACAAGAGTAATACTAGTGGAAATTGGTTTTGAAGAAATGCCATAATGAGAGAGAGAGAGAGACTCTTTTTGGCAGGATGGTTTAAGGAAATGTGGAGGGAGTTTTGAGAAAAGGGAAACAGAAAGACTGTTTAGGAAAGGAGTATTTCAAGGCTGATAGATCCCGTTTGGCTGGTATAATTTAGTTTAGCTTATTAGATGTTGAAAATTATTTTTAAATACTGAAATCGATTTAAAAAATAAATAATTACATGCTTGGATAAAAGTATTAAAATTAATAATAAGCAACTGAAGAACTGGCTATATGAAAAATTTTGTTTTAAATTGGAATATTTTAGGGATAGAATAGTAAATATCTTAGTCAAAGCTAAAGTGCTTATAAAGTGAAATTTAATAAGTTGGGGGAGACCAGCTTATGACTTTTAGCTTATTCTTGGCTTATAAGCGCTTAACTTATAAGTATTTTTAATTTTACCAAACGCGTAAATAAGTCAAAAAAAATATTTATAAGCCCGTATAATTTTAAATATATAATATGTTAAATACTAAAAACTTTAAAAGTTTACTCTATCAAATAAAAATTCTAAATCCGCTATTTTTTGACAATGGAATTTTATTTGTATTGATTGATTGTATTTTATTATGGGCCTTAATGACTTCCAATCTCTTATTTTTCTCCTTACTATAATTAAGATCATGGGGTCACTTGAATTATTATTCTGTCACGCTGGCTATTATATGGAGTATACTTTATGCTTTTGCAAAATCTGATATCATTATCCTCCCAATAATTTACAAGGAAACTTCCGATTCTCTTAGCTATATGGATATTTTTCAACGTAACATCAAATTTTCTTTTTAATTTTATTTTACTCTATATTTATTTTAGAATTAACTCTTCTCTACGTAAACATCATTTGATTTTCACTATCCGTACTAGGTTTCATTATTCACCGTGGTCTCAAATAATGATGATAATTTATTCTAATAATATTGCCAATTTTTTCTCTATTTTCTTAAATAGATTAAATGGATATAATTATAATCCTCTATACATAAAAAAAAGTGTAAAACACCGAATTTTGACATTTTATTTTTTATCGTCATAATACAGTTGGTCTTGAGTTGATCAGTCCGTCATACCAAACAAATATACTACTTAATAAGGTGGGTAGTAATTGCATTGATAATATTGTGTTAATAATTGTTTACCCCTAAAATGATACGATTAAATTTATACGTGATTTATAAATATGAATCATTTTGATCCTAAAATGACACAAGAATCAGACAAAAATGTAAGGCTTAACGTTCAATCGAGATAAGACGATAGAGATCTTAAGCAGGGGAACAGAGCTTTCGGAGGCAGTAAGAACACTATAAATAAGCAAGAAAGTGAAATATTATTGAGCTTTGAATAAAGTCTAATTCATATGCCTTACAAAGATGGTAGAGCTGGCTATTTATAATTGTACCTAGGGAACAAGATCCTAGGATCAAGCCCCGTCTTAAATAACAATTACGAGGACAATTGAAGAATGTCTAACGGTAAGCAATAAATACCTTTTTTTTTGTAACAGATCGTGCACTTGATACTATAAAATATTTTTCATTAAATGCTAACAAACTATATCATTGCCCTCGGACCCAACTGTCTTCTGTGTTCGGTTCCATGTATCACTTTCTCATGCGAATATTAAATATGAACATATTTAATTGCATATAATAACATAATTCGCCAAAGGTAAAGGTAGGTCCAGTAGTTGTTACTAATTCAGATCTTTCCCATTAGGCCCCTAAAAGTTTCAATTAGAAGCTCTTTAGCTCATGACTTCTATGTATAACAATAATCTGTTGTTAGGCATCGTATACTATTAAGTAGAGAAATTATTTCATAGCTAAAACCGTTTTCTTTGGACCCGGGCCCCTCTTTTTTCATATTTTGTTAGCTTTTTGGTACGATTGAGACTTAAGGAGAGCAGATTTTTTCAAAGGGTAAACTAGTAATGTCAAATTTTCACTTCGAATTTTGAAAACAAAGGTACATATATTTTATTAATATCGGTTGGAGCAATTCTATGGAGTTAACATATTTTATAAATAAATAAAAAATCTTGGCATTTTCTTCTGTCTTGTTCTTGGGTTGAATGTTTCTGTTGTTCCATCGATCATGGATTGACATAAATATTTTCCCTTTTCCATGCATCGTACAGAATTTCAGATTTTATTAAATTGTGTATAGTGTAGTTCTTTTGGCTTGTTGTAAAGCAATATATATCCTTCTAGTGTTGACTATTGAAATAAACTTTATAAATAAAAAAGAACATTTTCTTGTGTATATTGGTTGATGCAAATAAAATTTTCTTTATTATCTAAAGAGGTGATAGCATGGATATGATCCTTCATATTTGTATGGGTCGAAATTAGACTCACGATCAATAGTGTGTCCAAATATTTCTTAAGCTCATTTGGGTTAAATGAAAAGTATAACTATCGACCGACCAAAGTATTCAAAGATTATTCCACCTAACTAGCAAGTAGCGAGGCCACATCCTATTCGTCGTTAACAGACGTCCTCTCGATGTAGCCACGACTGCATGTTGCCAGCTGGCGGGATCCACAGCTATAAATACTAAGAGAACGAACCTTAAAAGGGGGGCTGCTTCTTCTTCTTCGCATCTACTTCTAAGAGAAGAGAATATACATCATTGTAAGGTTTTGAACCTCTCCATGGAGAGGCCTAACCAATATCATTAATAAAAGATCTTCACCCTCTTCCCTTTAATTGTTAACTATTGTCTCTTAATTCATTTGGTTTATTGATTTATTACGATCTACTATGATTTGCCCTCCGCCGATTTTAATTGATTTATGCTTATAAAGTGTATGAGAACTTTGAGCTAAACAATTTGGCGCCGTCTGTGGGGAATTCATAGCAGAATCGCGTAGTTTATCCTCATACCAAAAGGGGAGGCGGGGGAAGAAAACAACCCAGCTCGAGCAAGCCAAAGCGGCATGTCGGATCAAAAGAAGTCAAAAGCCGCGAGACGAGCTTGGTTCCACATCCCGCGTCTCCAAGCCAGGGAAAGAAGAAGAAGAAGAAGTAGATCCCCCTTCCCTATGGAAGAATGTGCATAAGGTACCTTCGACTTAAAAAATTACAAAGGTTCAACTATGGTTGAACTGCAGTTCAGGCTATGTGCCTTCACCCAAAAGTTCAACTACGGTTGAACTGGGACTCAGGCTATGCGGTTTCGACTTCAAAAATTACAAAGGTTCAACTACGGTCCAACTATCAGGCTATGTGCCTTCGACTTAAAAAATTACAAAGGTTCAACTATGGTTGAACGATAATTCAGGCTACGTGCCTTCACCCAAAAGTTCAACTACGGTTGAACTGGGACTCAGGCTATGCGCCTTCGACTTCAAAAATTACAAAGGTTCAACTACGGTTGAACGGCAGTTCAGGCTACATGCCTTCACCCAAAAGTTCAACTACGGTTGAATTGGGACTCAGGCTATGCGCCTTCTACTTCAAAAATTACAAAGGTTCAACTAGGGTTGAACGGCAGTTTAGGCTACGTGCCTTCACCCAAAAGTTCAACTACGGTTGAACTGGGACTCAGGCTATGTGCCTTCGACTTCAAAAATTACAAAGGTTCAACTACGGTTGAACGGCAGTTCAGGCTACACGCCTTCACCCAAAAGTTCAACTACGGTTGAACTAGGACTCAGGCTACGCGCCTTCGCGTTCAAAAATCACAACGGTTCAACTACGGTCGAACTGGGACTCAGGCTATGTGCCTTCGACATAAAAAATTACAAAGGTTAAACTACGGTTGAACAGGTACTCAGGCTATGTGCCTTCGACTTCGAAAATTACAAAGGTTCAACTACAGTTGAACGGCAGTTCAGGCTACGTGCCTTCACCCAAAAGTTCAACTACGGTTGAATTGGGACTCGTGCTATGTGCCTTCGACTTCAAAAATCACAAAGGTTGGTTGAACGGCAGTTCAGGTTATGTGCCTTCACCCAAAAGTTCAACTACGGTTGAACTGGGACTCAGGTTGTGTGCCTTCGACTTCAAAAATTACAAAGGTTCAACTACGGTTGAATGGCAATTCAGGCTACGTGCCTTCACCCAAAAGTTCAACTACGATTGAATTGGGACTCAGGCTATGCGTCTTCGACTTCAAAAATTACAAAGTTTCAACTACGTTCGAACTGGCACTCAGACTATGTGTCTTCGACATCAAAAATTACAAAGGTTCAACTATGGTTGAACTGGGACTCAGGCTACGCACCTTCGACTTCAAACTTACAAAGGTTCAACTACGGTTGAACAGCACTTCATGCTACGTGCCTTCACCCAAAGGTTCAACTACGGTCGAAACAGGACGCAAGCTACACACCTCCATCACAAAAGTCACAAACTCAATCGCGGACGAACCAAAGCCAAAAAATACGTCCCCGCAGCAATGAGCTGGGCCGCAATTAGGCGAAGCCAAGCGCCTCCACCATTTAAGCAAGTACGACTGACTCAAAGCTAAAAGTTTCGACCCACGTAGAGTTCGGCCCAAGTAAAACTACAAGGCAGTTCTTTTCATTACCATGGCTAGTAGTTCGACTAAGCCCAAACAGGGACTAAGGCCATGTGTCGCCACTGCCCGAACACGGATACAACCCACTGCCATCAAGTGAAGGAAGGTGACGATCAAAAGCGTTTATCTATGGCCAAAGCCATGTATACCAATTTTCCCTTTAGACAAGGAGTCAATCTGACAATGGTCGAAACCACTAACATGCACGTTAAAGAAACTCTAGGGCAAGTCCCTCTCAAACGAACACAAAACAGAAAGGAAGAACACCATATATATTTACAATATTCACAAGGGGTTACCCCCAATTACATCAGCCCAGGGCCAGCAACAAAGAAAAAAAAACATTACAAAATTTCTTTTTGTTTACTCGGCGCCACTAGCACCCTCTTCGACATTGTCACCGCCCTTGGTGCCATCATCGCCCCCCGGGCGTAGACTGGTCAAAACCGTAGTCGAGGGGGGCTTCACGAGCTTTCTAGCGTGCCTCCTTATAGGTAGCCTCAGCCACAACGCCGGCTTCCCACAACCGCCTATACACGTCGAGCTTGGCCTCGCCGTACGTCTAAAGATCACAAGCAGAACCAAAAGAAGCAGCCTGATTCCTCAGGCACTGGTTCTCAGCCTCCAAGGTAGCAATCCGGTCCGCCACAGTGCGGGCGTCCTGCTCACAAACTGCAATGTGCCTCTCCAATACCCTTTCTCGAAAAGCAGTGGCAGCCCTCTCCAATCCACGCTCTCTTTCTTAGGCGCGGTTGGTCACCTGCAACGTCTCAACCCTCGCCAAGGCTTCCTCTACCTGTTTCCTCAAGGCAGCAGCCTCCGTCTCTAGGGCAGCCACCTGCCTAGTCAAGGTCTCAGCGGCCTCCGCTGCCGTAGCCTGATTTTGGCACTCTCTCTCTGCGGCCGCCCTCCTTTCGGCGTCCATCTCCACATTTCTTTGACAGTGCTTCCCCTCAAGAGCGCTTACCCTATTAAAGGTCTGTTGCATATGAAGCTCTCGTCTTGCCAGCTCTTCTACCAGCTCACGTTTCCACTGGTCGTTCCTTAATTGTTCCCACAGTTCACGGCACGGGGTAGCGGCGATATTTCTCCAACAAGCGTAAAAAGATAGTCGAGCGAACGTTGGCCCGGGGAATACTCTCCATATCCAACAAGAATGACTGCGGCAAGCAGAACAACAGTTAATACGAGAAGATACGCTAAAGAAAAAGATAGACTAAGACTTCACACGTACCGTTATACTCAGAGCGGCCACCTGCCCATCAACCCGACGTCTGAGATGCCCCTCAAGGATGCACTCTCCGCCTTCGAGCATAGAATCCCGAACAACGTCTAACGGTAATCCCATTCGTCCTGCACCGCTGGGCGGGTGTAACCCTCTTGAAACAGATGGACGTCCACAGGATACATGTCAAACTACGAACCGTCACCCTCTCCTGAGGCTCCCCTTCCTTACGCCGCCCTAGAAGTTGAGGCCTCCACCGCTTGGGATGTTGAAGCGCCCGCATTCGCGAAAACATCGGCGCCCGTGTCCTCCGCTAAAACCATTGCTGAGAACTACCTTCCCTCTCAGCAACAGAAACTGAAATTTGAATCGCCAAAGCGATTGTGTCACCTTGACCTAAGCCAACCGCGGTATCCCCCACAGAATGCTCACCCTCTGGGGCAAGGCCCGCTGCGTCTCCTCTCGATGGCGAGGAATCCAAACTAATCACCATCGGAAGGACCAGGGTAAATACCACCCTATACCGAACAACGGCCTCTCCTCTCCCCCCTCGTCTTCATTCGGTAGAGACTCCACCCTAGAACACACAATCCCTAAAGGCTCTTCAACTCGATGCTCAGACCGCGTAGGAGAGTGAGCCGCCGAGGATTCAAATGAGGTCACCCTCAGGACTGCGAGAGGCGCCCGCATTGCGACCAATATGGCAGTTGCCCCCGGCCTACGGAAAGCAAGATGGGGAGCCCTCCTACGACGTGGACATCTTAACCAGCAAAAGAAGAAGGGTTAAGGATAGGAAACTGAAAACTACCAAAGAAGAAAAATACAGCAAGCTAAATTCTTACCAGCGGCCGGTCTACAGCCATGGACCTCCCAGAAAGATGCCCATGTGCGAATTCCCGCTGTAACTAGGAGCACGGCCTCGACCCAGTCACGGATACCAGAAAATGGTGCTGGCGGCACCCCTCTAGCTACGGCATAAGAAGAAGGTCAGTACGTACGAACACGAAACATGATGTCTAACCAAAAGAAATCAAGACCAGCGCAAAAGAAGTTTACGTGCATGGTTACATTCCTCGGGGAAGTCAGTAGCGCAAGCCACTAGGTGCTCAGTCTTGATGTAGAAAAAATGCTCATAAGGACGGGTATCGACCTCGTCATCAAGCTTCGCAGTTGAGCCGCCGGCTCCACGAGGGACCAACTTAATCATGGTACCTCGTACCCTCTGGGGAGAGTAGAGAGTCAGTACGTGCCCAAGGGTAATCTCCCTCCGCGCCAGTTCCGCAAATTTTATCAGCATCGCTAGTAACTTGTAGCAGGAAGGGACGAGCTGACAAGGGCATACCCTGTAGTAGCGATAGAAATCTACTACTAGAATTGGAAGGGGGAGCTTAAATCCTAGCTTGAAGGGGTAAGCGTAGAAAATGCAATACCCCTGGTGGTCGACATGAACCCTCTTTCCACTCTCGGCAAGGACGATGTCAACGAAACGAGGAATGTCGCATTGATCCCTCAGTTGTGCGAGGCCTACCTCCCCCATCAATGGGGCCTAATCCACTTGGTCCTCTCCTTCGGGATCGGAGAAATTAGTCGCCGGAACACCGGCCAGTGAAAAAATGGCGGTCATCGACGGAGGCCTATCAATATTCTCCGACTCTACGGTTCTCACTGCCGTAGATGGACCCTCAGCCGCCGAAACCACAGCTGGAGTAACATCGAAACGAGAGCTACTTTCAATTGTCAGTATACTTAAAGAAAGCAAGACAAGATGAAAATCTGACGAAGAACAGAGTAATGAAGAAGCGAAAAACGAATTAATCTAAGAACAAGAAAGTTATCTCTCTCAAGATTTCACTCTAACAAATACTGGAAAAGTAAGAACTGAGGGCACAACCCCTTATTTATAGACGAGGCATAAATGGCTTTCACGAATCCCAAAGGTCACCATTAACTGACTGACCAACTGCAAATCTGGTTAGGCCTACAGTAACGGTATCATTATGACAACAACCACAAAACGTTCATTCAACCGTCAATCGACACGTAGCCTATGAGATGGGCGTAATATCCCCCAAGATGCCAAAAGCACGCCCCATGCATTACTAAACGTACGATGCCTCCCCTATGAACGGCAAGACTGATCTAATTCTTGTCGAACGTGTGTTAGCGGCTATGGCCGTCTCTAGATCAATAGAGGCTAAGGCCGTCATTTATACACGGCTATGCCCATCAATTTTATACGGCTAAGGCCATTGTTTTCATACGGCTAAGGCCTCCGAATCTTACACGGCTCCGGCCGTCTTTAAAGTGCGAATGGCTACGGCCATCTCCAAAAAACGGCTACGGTCATCTTAAGGGTAAAAGTGGCTACGACCATCTCCAAAGTATAAACGGCTATAGCTAACGGCAAAATACGCACATCGAGCTCGGCCGGTCCCCCTACCTCAAAAGCAGAGGGACTATTTGTATGGGTCGAAATTAGACTCACAATCAATTGTGTGTCCAAATATCTCTTAAGCTCATTTAGGTTAATGAAAAATATAACTATCGACCGACCAAAGTATTCGAAGGTTATTCCACCTAACTAGCAAGTAGCGAGGCCACGGCCTATTTGTCGTTAACAGACGTCCTCTCGATGTAGCCACGACCGTCTATTGCCAGCTGGCGGGATCCACAACTATAAATACTGAGAGAACGAACCCTAAAAGGGGGGCTTCTTCTTCTTTGCATCTACTTCTAAGAGAAGAGAATATACATCATTGTAAGGCTCTGAACCTCTCCATGGAGAGGCAGACCTAACCGATATCATTAATAAAAGATCTTTACCGCTTCCCTTTAATCGTTAACTGTTGTCTCTTACATTTTATTCATTTAGTTTATTGATTTATTATGATCTTCTATGATTGGCCCTCCGTCGATTTTAATTGATTTATGCTTATAAAGTGTATGAGAACTTTGAGCTAAACAATATTCGATTTCTGAAAAGGGAGAAATTCCTAACAAAAAACATACATTATTAGTAGATCGTACATGTTGTAAATTTGAATTAATTAGATCTATCATGTTTGAATACCAAAGTATTATAAGGAAAAACTTTTAGGGGAGAAATTCGAAAATAGCCAGATTTATAAGTTGTCATAAAAAATAGCCTCAATTTCAAAAGTAATCGAAATTTAGCCACTTTTCATATAAAGATAAATCTTAACGAAAACACTGTTCAAAATGCTGAAAAATACTCAAGTATAATATACTGAAATTCCAGTATAATATACTGGAGATCAAAGCATTGGTATATTATACCGGAAATTTTTGCGTATTGGAATTTCAGCATAATATGTTAGAAGTTCATACAGAGGTGCACCGATTTCTAATATATTATGTTGGAACTTTTCGTGTTGCAACAAAATAGTGATTATTTTTAATAACTTTATATATAGTGACTATTTTTATTGATCAATCTGAAAACTGACTAGCACTGCACGTAATATTTTTACTAAATTTTAGCCCTATTAAGAGAGAGTACTAATAACCAAACACGAAGTGGATCCAACCCATTGGGAAAATGGCACCGGCTAACAAACGCAGTCTACACACAAACACAACAAACCTGTAGGGAAACTATTGGGATTTCGGGTGATTTGAAATTTGTCGTAGAAAGAGATTTGGAAAATGACGCACACATTTAAATCTATGATCTACTACCGTGTGAAAGATACTGTAGATTGATACTACCGAAATTCGAAAATGTTTAGTAACAGCCGTCCATTAGACAATATTCATTCCTTTAGAATTCCCTAAACTAGTTTTACTCGATAGGCAATTTAAAAACGAAAAAAAGAAATTTTGAAAATTGCTATTCGTTTGAAGTGGGTACCAACATCTTGTTTTTATTGCAACTTTGGCATCAGGGAAAAAATGATAGATATGAGACTTTGAGAGGGAAACTACAAAAGGTCGAAAGGAATGCAGAAACTAGAATAGAAAAGCAGTATCATTGCGTTACACTTGACGGGACGTTGGCATCTATAATAGGAAAAAAAAGTTATTCCAATATCTTACATAAATTTTTTTATTACTTTACTATGATTAAGTGATTCAAAACTGAGTAAGACATATCATACATGCATGTGATTTTTCAAATCAGCAATTTGTATCCATGAGACACATATGAAGATGAGGTATTTAAATGATACTGTATCAAGTTTGATGGGCTATCTATATATTTGGCCGTCCTCCTTAATATAAAAATTTTCAAAATTTTGGTCTATTTCTCCAAAATGAAAATGTGTGTCCAACAGATATCAATACTTTTTCATTATTGTATTTACCAAGAAATGCATACTGGACCAATTTTTATTCTAAAAATGTTGGAATTCCTCAAACTTAATTGAACTCTATCTTTATTTTTCACCTTTACTTAGTAAAACTTTAGTTCTTATCCCCAAAAATTATGGTCAACCCAAATGAGAAGCCGAAATTGATAAGACTATTTGAAATCTACATTCACGAAAGGATAGTGTTTACCTTCAAAATCGGGTAACAATTCAATTTATAAGTAGTTTAAAGAATATGCGGATTAATTTAACACAAAATGATAAATTAAGTTGCAATTGAAATAAACAATGATAAAATAAATTCAAACCACACGAACTAGACAGTTACAGTCTTGGGAGGTCAGTCACACTCGAATTGAATGCACTTCGATCGGTATCAAGATACAAAAGATAAGAGCTTAAAGAGAGAAATAATAGTAATGAATTGCTCTGGAATACGTGTCACAATATGCTAAATGAATTATCAGAGGAGTCCTACTTTAGATACAATTCTATAAAAGGCAAACAAATCTCTTGATTTACTTATTGTTATTTCCTTATTGATACGTGATGAGATTCCCGCCATAATATCCGATCAGGCATGGATATTTCGGTCTTTTGTTGGCTATGCTAACAATGTTTCTTCGAGCTCGTTCGAGTCTAGGAATGTTTCCGGGATCACGGCCTCGAAGGCAGGCGTTCCGCCCTCGGGTTCTAGCCCGGTGGGACTTGATGACAATCTTCAGCCCTTTATTGCCCTGTTTCGAGCCTGGCCTACTATGTCGCAAGCGAGCCCGATTTTGATCGTTTCTATAGTACCCTTATTTTTCGGAGAGTAGACGACGAGAAACAACATGAGCTTCCGATTCTTACTTTGATACCCCGTGACATAAATGACAAAACAAATGAAACGTCTCGTCAATCAAGTCTTAGTGATATGCATGTCAGTCGCCGGTCGACCATTCCTAGATATGAACCACAGCGGAAATACTATAAATGCCCCTTCATTTGTTCATTTAACTTTACATCCAAACCTTCGACCCTCGTATATTTGAAATTTTAATACTTTCTAGCAATTATACTCTGGTTTATTTGAGATCCTTCGCAGTAACTTTTGTCATCTCCATCTCAAGCCAACAAGTGCACTCGTCAACTTCCTCTCTTCCTCTATTTTTCCTCCATTTTTTAAAGAAATGGCAAATACTTTAAAAATTGTTCCACAAAAAGAAACTCCTTCTACCTAGCGGTCGGCTACCGAGGAGACCGTTTTGCGTACTGCTATTGAGAAACTAGTATTGGAACCCCCATCGAAAATGTTTGTCCCTAGAGGATGCTTGGTAACCGCCAATTTCAAGGTTGAAAAACCTTCCCCCCACAAGGCCCGTGTGAGGAGGTCTCAAGATACATATGCTCGATCACTGAAGAAGTCCTCCCCGTGGTAAAAAAAAGAATTGGGATTGGGTTGACAAGCACGTGGTGTTTATCGGACCCGATTAAGATATCAACATTCATGTCGAGAGATACATAAGTATTTACACTTACCCCTTTACATTGGGTCTATTGGATCTGGTCATCAATGACTTTTGCAAAAGATATAAGATATGCCTCGGTCAAATTCACCATTCATTCAGGAGGAACGTGATTCTTTTTCGGTTCTTCATGAGAAAGATCGATGGGTGCTCATTCACCGTTGACCACCTCATACGCCTATACAGTCCACGAATCTTTTGGGGGGAGGTGAGGGACAGATCAAGCTCGCGCGTCGGGCTAGTAAAGACGCATTCTAGAGTATTGATGAAGATTAGGATTGAGGCTGGATAGGCCTTTTTGTCAGAGTGAAAGCCCCAGACTTGATCCCAGCAGAGCGCATATCGTTCCCCGAGAAGTAACTATATCACGTAAGTAAACTTTTGTTTTCAAAATTTTATTTTACACTTTTTTCCTTCCTTTTTATTTTTGCTTTGTGGTGGTGTAGCCATTGCTGGGATTCCGAATGTAGTCCCTCGACTCAAGGAATGGGTCGAGGGCATTGTCTTACAAAGGCCATATTCTGAGTGCTCATGGCGCAAACTTTTGAAGGGCTGGTTGGAGGCCCGCTCTCATGGTGAGATTCTTTTCCTGAGTGAGTAATAGTTGGGTTCCTCTCATGTCGCTAAGTTCTCACTTGATTCATTTCCTTTTGCAGGTTTATCCAAGGACGTCACACTGAGGCCTCTATCCAGTGGCGAGAACTTCCATGCCAAGTCCCTTGCTACGAGACAGGGTGAAGAGAAGAAATTGAAAAGGGCTCCGGATTCTCCAAACTCAAAAAACAAAAATCAATGAGAAGGCTTGTGTGCAAATCCAAAGAAAGCACCAGTGCCTGAGCGACATCTTCGGACTCACTCTACCAATTGAGGAACGAGTCCTAAGAAGAAGGAGAAGCATTTTGTATGGTGGCCCGCGAGCCGTTACAGCTCGAGGAGCAATAGGCCTCCGAACTAGAGAGAGGCAATGCTGATTTGCCTCAAGTTAGGGAGGACGATGATGAGGTCGTAGCCAAGGCTTCTCAGGATGTGGGAAATTCCCCGAAGGATGAACTCGGTATGATATACTTCACTGCGTCACCTTCATTCATTGATTCAATTTATAACAAGCTTTAGATGGTGAAAGAACGTCCCAATAAGGGGGCCTACCGAGCGGACGACCCCTTCCACGAATATTTTGATAGCGTGGATTCTACTGCATGCATGATCTTATCTTGTAGGCCGAGTTATTCCACGACCCTCAATCTGAACATGTTGGCTGAGCTACCTGATCAGTTAACACATGCTTAATTTGAGATTTATTTAAGAGTACTGATATTACCAGCACATTGTGGGGTTGCACGATCCCTTTAGTGTCTTTGTCGTTGAAAGACAAGGTTCCTTTCGATGCGTAACCCCGAGTCCATTTTTCCCTTGTGATTGATACTTTAGTGCGTTTCAACATCGGGTACCCTAGGGAATGTCGACTCCACCGATGATCATGTTAGAGGCTCTTCCTGCTTGGTCTGCTTATTATAGTCCCTGTTCGTGAAGTGGTTCTTGGCCCGATCACTCGGTGTGACGACCCGGGCGATCGTCTTAAGAATTTATGCCCCGATCCCCTATTAACTGCTTTCCCCAAGTCTATTTCTACTAATTTAATTTGTCGGGATGTTCGGTTTTGAGTTTCAGAGAGTTTTGGGATACTTAATCCTTAAATGAGAGTTTAAGTGTTGGAAATTTGTCTGTAGTCGGAATAGTATGAAGATGGCCTCAGAATGGAAATCATATGGCTCCATTAGCTCCGTTAGGTGATTTCGGGTTTGGGAGCGTGTTCGCAATGTGTTTTGGAGGTCCGTAACTAATTTAGGCTTGGAATGCTGAAGTTTGAATTTCTGATGTTTCCGGTCCAATAGTGAGATATTGATCCGAGAGTCAAAATAAAATTCCGGAAGTTGCAGTAGTTCCGTTATGTCATTTGGGATGTGTTTATAAAATTTCAGGTAATTCGGATGAGGTTTGACAGACGTTTTGATCAAAAATGTATTTTTAGAGTTTTAGAAAATTTTAACCTCGAATTCGATGAAATGTAGGTGTTTTGATGTTGTTTATGGCATTGCTAAGGTTGGAACAAGTTTGAATAATGTTATGGGATATGTTCATAGGTTTGGTTGAGGTCCTAGGGGAATCGGGTGTGTTTCGGATGCTCATCTGGTCACTTTTAGAACTTAGAAAATTACAAAAAATCTGTTAGCTGATATCCTTCTTCGCATTCGCATCTCCTTCTTCATGTTCGCGAAGATTTGCCTTTTTTGGTCGCATTCGCATCCAAGCCCTCGCGTTCGCGTAGCATTATTTGGCGTTGAGGGCTGTGACTATTTTTCCTCATCGCGTTCGCATCCCTTCACTCGTGCTCGCGTAGCTTTGCAAGTTCACCCTTCGCGTTCGCGTAATGGTTCATGCGTTCGCGAAGAGCAAATTTTGGGCCACAATATTTTCCTCTTCAGCATTCACGAAGCACATTTGAGAAGCCTTCATTTTTTCTTCTTCGGGAACGCAAGACTTCCTCGGCATTCACGATGCACTTAATACATGGGTAGATATAAAATTTCAAAAAACGAGGGTTTAGCCTTTTTTACAAAAACTTAAGCTTGAGAGCTCTGATTTGAGCGAGATTCGAGGGATTTTTAGAGATATCAATTGGGTAACAATCCTAAACTCCTTTTTTCCTGTAACCCATTAATCTAAGCGTGAATCTCCTTTAATTTCAGATTTTGAATGAAAAATTGATAAAACTTCATAAACCGAATTATCTAGTTTTGGTGGGTTTTTGACATCCGTTTGAGAGATATTTATGTGGTTAGACTCATGTGAGTGTGAGGGTTTTGAAATATAAATTTCACCAGATTCCGAGATGTTTTCCTGAGGGACATTTTGGTCATTTTACCTAGTTTCGCGTCTTAGCTTTGAATAAATCATATAATCAGTTGCTTGAGATATTATTTATGATATGTAATTGAATTAAATAGATTTGGTCCCTTTGGAGTCGGATACTCGTGGCAAACGTATGGTTTCCAGTTGATTTTGGAGCTGGTTCGAGGTAAGTAGCTTGTCTAACCTTGTGTGGGGACTTTCCCCTTAGGATATGATATTAGTAATTGAATGCCCTGTACGTGAGGTGGCAAGTGCGTAATTAAGCTAATTGTTGAAAATTCCATTTTACTTTAAGTATTTAGACTGAGTTTCTTCCTTACCTGTTTTATTCTACTTGAAAATATGGCCTGTGCTAGTTTAGAAAAGCATACTTAGTTGACCTAAATTGCCTATTTGCTTAAGTTGTTTTGATTGTATTACGTGAAGCATGTTAGGCCAGAACTACCTGTTGCCTTGTTATTGCACTCCATTTCTGAATATCTTCTTATTGTGGCCATGTATTTACATTGGGACTATGGATGTGGAATTCCGGTAGCTCCCCCTTATTTGTTTACTTTGGGACTACGAGTTAGATTCCTAGTAGATCCCCTACACATTTACTTTGGGACTATGGATCGGATTCTGGTTGATCCCCCCGCATTGATAGTCGGACTATGGGATGGTATCCTGAGACATCCTTCGGATATACATACATATGACGGACTACGGGATGGTATCTCGGGAGATCCTTTGGACAGTTGATGAAAGGGACTACAGGACAGTATCCTGGGAGATCCTTGTTGTTGCTACTGGTATTGAGTTGTTTTTACTCCATGTTACCATGTTCTTTGTGTATTTATTGTTCCTTGTATAACCTGTCTTATTTCATTGTTGTACCCATTTATATGTTTATTTCATATCATTGAAATTTATTACTATGTTTAACCTCAATAGGGTCGTGACCTTCCTCGTCATTACCCGACCGAGGTTAGGCTTGGAACTTACTGAGTACCGCTGTGGTGTACTCATGCCTCTTCTGCACATGTGTTTTTCATGTGCACATCCAGGTACCTTTACCCAGGCGTATCACCCTTGAGGCGTAGAGATCTAGCAGAGACTTCGAGGTACATCTGTCGCGTCCGCAGACCAAGGAATCTCTATCTTATTCTATCTTTTAGCAGTTAGCCTTCCTTCTTACTGATATTTTAGACATTCTGGAGTTAGAACATTGTACTACGTTTCTGTCAGCTTGTGTTCCCGTGAGTTTTCGAGTTTTGGAATGATATTGTAGGCTTCCGTGATGTTGAATTGTATATGCCGAGCATTATTTATATACGGTTTTCTTCTAGTTATTCAATTTTAAATTATTTATTTTCGCAAGTTGGTTTGTTTCCGCATTGTTAGTCTTACCTAGTCGTAGGGGACTAGATACCGTCACGACATGTTCACGGAGGTGAACTGGGGTCGTGACACTCGGGAATTGTCGGCGATGTCCATTGTTGAACAACGGGGCCACCTCTTCTCTTAATTATCAGCAGTCTTCTGTTCTATGGCCATGAGTGTCGTTATATTTGTGCATTTGGTTGGGATCCCTTTGGGCTGGATTGGACGGCAAAGGAATAGGCCATTTGGTATCTTTGATGTGTTCGATGGCAGATATTATAGCAACGACATGATATTTAAGATGTGCTCTGATAACCTTGGTGCTTCTTTAGGCTCGATGAGTCCGTCGAAGTTGTTTTTCCTGATGAGTCCCCGGTTGCTCTAACCTGGATCATTTCTCCTTTTATTTTGCATAGAGTTTCACCCGAACCCACAACTTCTTCGATCTCCATTGTACGATTGATACCGATCCCTGTCCGATTTTGGTTCGCGGTTAATGTCTATCTTGACTTTGTTTATGGTTCTGACGGGGTACACAAACCCAAAAGGGCCCCCAAGATCATCATCTTCGACCCTGATTTTCGATTGGTATCCGTTATGGACATCAGTCCAAGTGATGACCATATATTCTAGCAGGTTTTGTTTCAATTGTTGTAAAGCCAACGAGCTCCGAATGTTAAATCCTTAGGTAAAAGCTTGAACAGCCCAATCACCAGCGACCTGTGGTAGATCCATCTGTTCCATTTGAAACCGAGATACGAACTCTCTGAGCATCTCATTATCCTTCTATATTACTTTGAAAAGGTCCAACTTCCTGATCTCTACCTTGATAGCTTTGGCGTGTACTTTCACGAAAGAATCTGCAAGTATAGCAAATAAGTTAATAGAATTAGGAGGTAAGTTGTGATACCATATCATAGCTGTCACGACCCAAAATCCACTAAGGGTCGTGGTGGCGCCGGACACCGCTGTCAGGCCAGCCAACTAAAATACTTAATTAAATTCTTATTTTAATAATTTTAAAAATATTTCTTTATTATGATTAAAGAAATACTCAGTATGTTCCTCCAATTAAATAAGGAAATATTAAATCAACTTTCAAAATTTCTAAATAAATCCAAATACATCCCCAAAACCGGGAGTCACAAGTACATGAGCAATTTTCTAAAGGAAACCAAATAGGTACAACAACTGCCCGAAATACAATTAGATAGAAAGTAAATAATGATCTGAAAGAGACTATACTAGCTGCGGAATCGCCTCGAAGAAATACAACTCACCTAGTCTCTGCGCTCGTCATACCGCTAAGCCACGAGCCACACAATAAACATGTGCAACAAAATATACAACAAGTGTAGTATGAGTAAAAAAATAACGTGTACCCAATAAGTGTCCTGCCTAATCCCAAAGGGGTAGAGACGAGATGGTCAACTTTGACACTCACTAGCAGTCCAATGACTATTTATCCATAATAAATATATTAAAACTGTGGATATGTTTTATAAACATCATTCTAATCCATATATGGTAAAACAAGTAGTTATATAATTCGTTCATGGAAGTTTTCCTTGGATTTCTTGTTATTATTAATAAAATGATCTCGAGCCATAATGTGGCATAGAACAACTCAAATGATTTCAGGGCAACATCACAAACATGCGCAAATCATGCCGAGGTCGACGTCCCGCTCCAACAGAAATATAAAGTGTACACTACCGAGGGTCGAGAGGCCTGTACCATAGATGCATCAATTTCACCGAGGCGATCGGCCTGATAAAAAATAAACACATAGCCTGTTCGCAAATCATGCATACGACGCAGGTACACATAAGAATACATGCTCAATCAGTCAAATAAGAGCCTATCAGGAAATATTTATTCAAATAAGACCCATTCTCCTTTAACAAATTTTTAAGAAGTGAAGTTTAATCCCTTTGAAATTAATTTACTAATTAAATGTGATTTAGGCAATCTAAGCCATCAATGGGTTCACAATTTATTCAAGTATGACATGCTTTTGGGTCCTAGACTACCCGGACAAGAGAATAATAGTAGCTATGCACGGACTCGTCACCTCGTGCGTACGTAGCCCCCATATATAGGTGCGCATAATCAATT
This sequence comes from Nicotiana benthamiana, assembly GCA_034376525.1. Lineage (NCBI taxonomy): Eukaryota > Viridiplantae > Streptophyta > Magnoliopsida > Solanales > Solanaceae > Nicotiana > Nicotiana benthamiana. The sequence goes on along the minus strand of CM067337.1, from coordinate 36,338,411 downwards.
TAATTCACCTATGGGGTAATTCCCCCACATAAGATTAGAAAGGAGACTCACCTCGCTCCAAAGACTCATAACCGGCGCTTCACATCTTTCCGAAAGCTCAAACTATCGCATAAAGCTCCAAAACTAGCCAAATAACGGCAAACTAATGAGAATACACTCAAATATTTGCTAAAAATTCAAATTATACAATTTCTCAACTACGTTTGTGAAATGAAAAAAATGCCCTTGGGTCCACGCGCCCGGAAATCCAAAATTTCTCGAAGATAAAGTTTACCCATTACCTTAGGAAATCAAATATATAATTTACTCCTAGTTCCATGCTCAAATTTGTGGTGAAATTCGAAGAAATATAAATTCCTTGGTTTTCCACCAAAATGCCAAATTTCTATAATTTCCTTGCCTAAATCCATGAATAAACCTTGTATTTAAATCAAAGCTAGCATAAATTACTTACCTCATGACAAGTGACGAAAATGGCACCTCCAAGCTGCTCCCCATCGCCTCCAATGGAAGAAAAATGGGTTGAAATGAACTCAACCCCAAACTTAAAGAACCCTCTGCCATCAGTAGTTTTCGCACCTGCGTCCCTCGACCGCTTCTGCGGTTCCGCAGGTGTGGCCCCCATACCACTTCTGCGGTTCCAAATAAGGCCCCTTCTTCTGCTTCTACGACTTCCTTATATGCAGGTGCGGTCCCCCATCTGCAGCTCCCTGATCGCATCTGCGGTCCCAGCTTTCTTCTTCAAAATCCGCATATGCGGTCTTCTTGGCCGCTTCTGCGGCTCCGCACCTGCGGCCCCTTTTTTCCGTAGGTGCTGTATGACAGCAACCAGACCGTTCAGCCTTTTCCAAATTCCAACTTTCGTTCTGTTAACCACCCAGAATCCACTCGAGGCCCCCGGACTCCAGCCAATCATACAAGCAGTACCAAAACATATTACGGGCTTGCTCGAGGCCTCAAATGACATCAAATAATGCTAAAACCACGAATCGATCTCCAATCCAAGCCTTATGAACTTTGAAGTTTCCAACTTCTACGTCCGATGATGAAATTATCAAATCACGGCCGATTAACTTCAAATTTTGCACACAAGTCATATTCGACATTATGGACCTACTCCAACTTCCGGATTCGGATTCCGACCCCGATACCAAAAATTCCACTTCCGCTCAAACTTATGAAAAACCTTCAAATTTATATCTTTAGCCAAATGGCTTCAAAATGACATATGGACCTCCGAATTCACTTCCGATTGCACTCCCAACTCCAGAGTCATCATACAAAGCTACTCCGATCTTCCTGAACTTCAATTCTGACCATACGCATAAGTCATAACACCTGAAATGAAGCTTCTCATGGCCTCAGACTACTGAAAGACTTGCTTGGGCTCAAAACGACCGGTCGGGTCGTTACATTCTCTCCCATTTAAACATACATTCGTCCTCGATTGTGCTGGGAATCATACCGAAGTAGTCTAAAACCATTGTTTAGCACCTTATGCACCTTCCCGTGTTGCCACAACTCAGCTGAGCACATTAGCCCAATATATCCTGAAGATATTCAAGGACCTAAGCCTTAAAGTCCATTTCCAACATCCAAAATTCTATGTTAGGCCTATTTTCATCAGGAGATCTCCAAATCATTCGGCACATGTTGTCCTCAAACATGTCTGCATAACTTTGTTGGATTCTTACTTTACAACACAAAAGTCACAAGACCATGATAATATTTCTATGATCAACTTAGCCAAAATTCAACGAATCAGATGCTTCCATTGCACCTCATGAACTACATAGGTATTGTTCTAACTTTTACAACACTGACACGACGAAAGAGATGTGCCGAATTTCATAACCAACTGCTGAACCAACAAATCATTGGGTCTATACCTCTGACAAGAACCATTACCAAATTCTGAACCAAATAAGGATCTCTACTCTTTAATATACTTCATGTACTCAGATTATATTGATCCTAAATTCCATAATCTTATCTCACCCATTACGAACTGCTCAGGAAATATGCCACCTCAGACACAATCAAGAGTCCCATATTATGCAACAATGTGCCAATAGGCTACTGATTAGGATACGATACAAGAGGAATATGAACTCTGAAATAGACATCTAATTACCCCACCCGCGAATCATATGTGCGATGCGGGCTAACAACTAGAACTAGAATCCCGGGAAAGATAGGAGACAGAACACATAAAAGCAAATATGGGGGGGCTATACTGAACATCACAGTGTTTTGGCGCGCAACCCGATCCAAACAGCATAACCATGGCGTCGTGCCACCTGATACACACATCATAACTATGGCAGCCCACCACCCGATCCAAATAACATACCCATGGCGGCGTGCCACCCGATCTACATACAGGCTAACATAAGGAGATATTCATTGAGCTAAATAGCTCATCACATCAAAATACCGAATATTGGTCGTAGACACACTAAGGTGTATAATACAATCCATGAGGAACCATATAGCGCTATAGGCTACAAAACTCAAGCACCATTAAGGTGCGATACATGGTCTGAATCTCAAGAGCTATCCTGCTCATATAATATCACCGCTACGCGAAACCTCAACATATAAGGAATTTACCAAGCCATTCCACAACTCATACAGCGCAATGCATCATTATATTAATAGCTGATGACAAAATAACACCCCGACTGTTCCTCCACAGTGAACGCTCGCTGAAACGAACACAATTGGCCCGATATAAAGCACTGTTCACAAATAAATCGATCCACTGATCTCAAGCCGATTTCTGATTGCACCAACTTGGCAAATAGCCTTTCAAAGGTTCATAGTAACTCATTCTTCCTCATAACATATAAGAACCACCATTATAACCGGAGCAACCTCCTCCTTTCATACCCCGATAAACGAAGTGCCCTCCAAGCCTAAATTCTCACGTTAATAATATTATCACAATCCTCATACTTGGTTTAAATCTTTAGCCAATCAAGTGACTACATGCCACACTTATACAATCTTCACATGGGACACGCTCCCAAAATCTTCCGAATAAATAACGGGTCCGCACATCCAAACCATTAGACGCACTAACGTTGAAAAGCGATCCAGACCAGGACGCAAAGCCTTTCACACAAAAACACCGACCCCAGGTCACACTGAAGACAATACCAATTTACTCAAACATGGAAACTCTCTTCCTGCTCATCCGAGCTCGTGACATCATAGTCATTACCAAACTGTGACCCTGATTCCATACCACTGACTGCACCCCACGTGTCGATATACAATAGACACGATTTCCATCACAACTCTAGAACCACTGATAGACTAAAACTTCATCATATAAAACTCTTCATTTAACTCACTTCAGGATAATAATAGCAACACACGGGTAAATTCCCATAACCGTAGAATATGTAAATCTGCAAGTAGTGGTCCAAGACACCATAGCCCTTCCGGAATCCGCTCCCACTTATCAAGCCTTAACAAAGAATGCTTCTGAATAACATTAGTTACGAAGGCCGACAAACATCACACGCACCGCCACAAATCATATACATAACTTGATCACGCGGACCGAACTGATCGTTGGCCCTAACATGCCATTTCAACTATGGATAACCAATTTAACTTCTTCCAATTTATCCTTGATCACCTTAGAAATAATACCTCTTCATTCAACACATAGCATACTCCATCTGCATTCATCCCGAGTGACCTTGAATCACAAGACCGTGTTGCCTCGAATCCCACGAACTGTTCATATCTCTCAAATGCTGCCTGCAAGTCCAAATATCGTAGGACATTCTGGGCACCTTCTCATGAGCGGCTACAAAGCTTGATTCTTAATCATACTCATATGTTGGACAATACGCTTTACGCTAGAGGGGGGGGGGGTGAATAGCGTTTTAAAAATATTAAGCGTTTTAGTGCGGAATTTAAAAACTTTGCAGAAATTAAAACAAGTGCAGTAGAATAAACTTACACAATGATGTATCCTGGTTGGCCACAAACGTGGTTAGTCCAGTCCCCGAGAGACTCTCTCGAGATTTCCACTAAACTTGTCAAGCTTACGGGTGCTTAACAAACCGTTACAGCTGAGGACACAAGCCTCACCCAGGTGCTCGGGGATCACAATCCCAAAGACTTCAATTGCTCGGGGATACCAATCCCAAAGACTTCAATTGCTCGGGGATAACAATCCCAAAGACTTCAACTGCTCGGGGATAACAATCCCAAAGACTTCAACTGCTCGGGGATAACAATCCCAAAGACTTCAACTGCTCGGGGATAACAATCCCAAAGACTTCAACTGCTCGGGGATAACAATCCCAAAGACTTCAACCGAGGAATCACAAGTTCCTCAACAAACGAGAATCGCAATTCTCTTACAAACACAAAACACACACACTTTATAAAGCACTCCTTAATGAGTAGATATGAGTAGAAATAGTACGCTCAAGATCACAACAACTTAGCTCAATAGAATGGCTCTTCAAAAAGCTTTATGGATGAATGGAAAATGATGATCAATGTAAGAAAGCTTTTAGCAATGAAAATACTCAAAGTGTATATGTTGTTGTTGTGAAAACACTGAGTTGAAGCTGTATTTATAGGTGAAAAACTCAGTCTTACCGTTGTCTAATTGCCAATTAAGGATTGCTGAAATTACTCAGTGACAATCGATTGTCAAGACTAAACAATCGATTGTTTGCCTATCAGATTAAAAATTCAATCCCAGATTTTACGTCAAAAATCGATTACTTCAAATCAATAATCGATTATTTATAACGTTAAGAAATTCTTTCCAATTTTTGGCATAAAACATCGATTGTCCGGAAATCAACAATCGATTATTTTAACAACGTTCAGAAAATCTTTTCCAGATTTTAAGCAAAACATCGATTGTTAAATATCAACAATCGATTACCTGAAGGTAATTGAAAATATATGACAACGGTCAGCTTCAACAATCGATTATCAAATGGAATAATCGATTATTAATTAATTTCAAAACTCTCTGTCTCATATATAATCGATTATCAAAAGCCACAATCGATTATCATTTTATTTAAAATCACTGGGAGACATTTTTCTCATTCTAATTGATTATCATTAGTTCATAATCGATTTTTATGAGTTTTGAAAACTTTGCCTCAGTTAACAATCGATTATCATAAGTACACAATCGATTGTTATGCAGTTTGCAAAAACCTGATGTTAACTGACTTACTCACAATCGATTATCATTAATTCACAATCGATTGTCATGCAGTCTTGGCTTAGAGATACTCGATTATCATAAGTACATAATCGATTATCTTAGCCCAGATTTTTGAGGCATGCTTGGAAAACATTTTAACAAATGTAAATATGCATAGTTTAAAATCATTTGACACTTAATTTAAATATGCATGATTTTGGAAAAATAATTTTAGTAGAGAAGCCATGTTATGAGCCAAGTTGAGGAATCAAGATCACAATTAATATTGACTCAATTATAACATTTCTAAACTTTGTCTTGAGCTTCTTGTAATGCATCCATTTTGTGCTTGTCCTTGAGCACTGCTATATATCGCTTTTTGCTTTGTTTGACATTCATCAAAACCTACAAAAGAACACACGTTTAGTATATTGCATTTGAAACATGTTTCCAACAATTTCCCCCTTTTTGATAATGGCAAACATAAGCGGGATATATGCAATAATTATTTTGATAATCCAAGACAAGTGTAAAGTATGCAATTTGATGTTCCCCCTCAATTCATGTTCCCCCTCACTTTAAGCATGAATGAAGTTGAGAGTGATATAGCATACTTCTTGATATCTCGTTTCTTCCCCCTTTTGCCATTAGCAAAAATATATACAAGAGAAGAATATGCAAAAAAATATGAAATAAACAAAAGTTTATTTATTGGAAAATAACATTACATGGGTGGAGCCAAACACAATAAAACGAACAACAACTAACCAACCAAGGAAAAACAAATCAAAAACAACAATTTCACATCATCAAAAACAACAATTTCATCATTCATCACCCCCATCCCCTTCATCATCATTGGGAGGCGCTTGATATGGCACCACCTGAGCATAGGCATAATGCACGTGATCAAAGTAACCATGGACCTCACGGGTTAATTGAGTAATTTGGTCAGAGATAGTCCGGAGGGTAGGCTCCTGAGGAGGATGAGCACGACGGGCTTGTCGATTTTGAGGAGGAGCGGGAGCATGATCACCATCATGATGAAAGGAAGACTCCGAAATTTCCCAGATTTTGGTGCTCTTTTTGAGAGGACCATTAGAAATATTGACCCCGGAAGCTTCAAGAAATTTCATTATTAAGAGGGCATAGGGGAGAGGTATGTCATCTCTGGTGGCATTGAACATATGAGATTGAATAAGCTTGCACCAATTGATTTTAACACCGGTGATAATGGCATGAAGAAATTTGGCATCCTCTTGGGAAATGGTGGTGTGATTGAGTTTACGGGGTTTGAGAACACGAGTGATGAAATAGAGAATGAAACGATAATTCGGGTCCATACCCTTTATGGTGGGACGACGGGAAGAAGACTCATCATAGGCGACTCCGGCTTGGCGGAAGAGATTAGCTTCATCAATCATGTCCCCGGCATCATTTATGTACTGGTAGATGTCTTCACCATCATGCGGAATGCCGGCAATGAGGTGGAGGTTATCTTCAGAAATTAGAATGGAAATGCCGTTAACATTGGTAACGAGTTCACCCTCATCATCTTTGTGAAGGTTGGAGTAAAAAGCTTCAACCAAAGTAATGTTGTAGTAGGGGTGAGTAAGGAGTAGGAAATTGAAAAGTTGGCACTCTCTTAGCATATTCGCGGCTGGAATGAATGGTGCAACAAGAGCGTTTGTTGAAAAGCGAGGAGGGAGAATAAGGCGTTTCTCAAATTTGGTTAAGAAACGGGTGAGCTCTTCATCGGATTCAAAGAATAGAACCGATCCATCTTGATATGGATGGCGAGAAGAAGAAGCACCTTGTTTGGAACGAGCACGTTTGGAGTTGCGGCTTGACATTTTTGAAAAAGATGTGCTAGGATTTTTCAAAGATAACAAGATAATTTGATGCTTGGGAGGCTTGAGTGAGTATACAAGAGCATATGTGCAGCCTATATATAGAGAAGGAATGAATCTTACACTTATTTGAAAAGATTTGAAGAGATTTGAAGAGCCTTGAAGTCTGAAACGGTAAAAATAAATTCACTGACCGTTCAATAATCGATTGTTTGAATAGAATAATCGATTGTCATTAATGAAAATGATCTGACACATCGATTACACGCCAGAACGGAAAAAAAATTTGAAAAAGATAGTCGATTGTCAAACTTGGTAATCGATTGTTTTTCATATTTATGACCTGACAGGAATCGATTGTAGAGCCAAAACGGTAACATAAGTTTAAAACAGATAATCGATTGTCAATATATAGTAATCGATTATTTCACTCACAGAGAGTTTGGATTTTGGCAAATAATCGATTGGCAGAACAAATAATCGATTGTTTGGAAGGGGGATGCTAAAATGATGAGACTTAATTCTATCAAGCAATGTAAACATTCAACAAGATTTCATGACAAAAAAAATTGAATCAACAAATAATCGATTATTGATACTGATAATCGATTGTAAGCATAAATAATCGATTATGATCGATTTTTCTTGTATCAAGACAATTTATACTTTCCTCTTACCTTTTGGGGGATACCTTCCCTTCGACTTTGCCAATTACCTGATTTTGAACATCCTCCGTTCATTTTGGTCTTTTGGCTCATTCTTCAATTTAAGAAGCTTCTTCCACAATTTTGCCTTTGTCTTCCTTGTATTTTGTCTTTTAAATTTTTCGAAAATACTTCCGATTTTGAAAAAAATGCCTAAATCGACTTTTCCGTCTCTTCCTCCTTCTTTGTGCTTTAATTTAAGGAATTTTGAATTCGTCTCCCGTCAAGTGTTTGGAGTATCCACTACACTTGATTCCTTCAAGCACACTTGCAAAACAAATCAATGCTCTTTTGGTACCCATGCCATTTTGGGTCCTTGAGGGTTATGCATACTATAATGATATGTTTGAGTAGCATGTCTATGTCTAGTAAAGCATGCGGGAGCAATATGACCAATTCGTCTACAATAATGACATGTCACATTTGGATTATGCATGCGTCTAGGCTCATAGTAGCTAGAATAATGCACATTGTTTACTCTATTTTTATTTTTCCTAATTTGAGCACCATAATCATTTCTAGGTTGAACATTTCGGGATCTTCTAGCATGATCACTGTTGTGCCTAAAATATGCATCATGTCTATGGTGACGATTGCTAGGCGGAAGGTCATGTCTAGGTCTCCTAATATTTTGTCTAGCATGCATGTTTGTTTTAGGAAAGGCATTTTTGTTATTAATCCTAGATTGAGCTCTAGGTGGTTGGGTTTTTGCATCAACCTCTTCTTCATTTATGAAGCCTATTCCATGCTTGGTTGATTTCAAGTTATCAAGCACCACATTCAAGTTTTTATGAGAGGAGTTGAATTTATCTAGTGTGCCTTTTAATCTACCTACTTCATTCTTAAGGTCTACACAAGAAGCACAATTTTTTGTAGAACTCTCGGGCTTGTCAGAACTTCTTTTCCCATAAAACTTGTTTTGTTCTAGTAGCTTCTCATTTTCCAAAACCAATTTTTCTAATTCTTTTTCTTTTAATGAAAACTGTTTTTGAAAATCTTGTTCTTTTAGAGAAGCACTTTCTCTTAAACTAGTGACTGTTTTTGTAACTTTGAGAAATTCAGCATACAATTCATCAAAGGCATTTCTCATGTCATCAAGAGTATAAAAATTTTGAGAAGAGATTTGACTTACCTCACTTTGATTTTCTTCCTGTGCCATGAGGCAGAGATTTGCCGCTTCTTCATTTTCTTCTTCACTGGATTCGTCTCCGGAATCTCCTCCCCAAGATATGTATGCTCGTTGCTTCTTGAAGGGTTTCTTCTCCTTTTTAAGATTTGGGCAGTTTGTTTTGATATGCCCTGTTTCACCACATTCATAACATTTAACTTGCTCACCTTGCTTTTTCCCTTTGCGGTCATATTCTTTTCGCATGAATTTTTGGAATTTTTTGATGATGAGTCCGAATTCGCTATCTCCATCCTCTTCAATTGGTGATTGACTTGTGCTCGCCTTTAGAGCAATCTTTTGCCTTCTTTGTTCATCAATAACAGGGTTAAGAATAGTGGATTCATAAGTCTTAAGATTACCTCTAAGAGCGTCTATGGTGACGTTCGTGATTCCAATTGACTCTTGAATCGCATCGGCCTTTGATCGCCATGCCGGTGTTAGACTCCTAAGGATTTTTCGAACTAGTTCTTTGTCTGTGAACGTCTTCTTGAGTGCGTGGAGATCATTCACTATTGATGAGAACCGCTCAAACATCTCGTCTACCTTTTCGCCTTCCTTCATATGGAACAATTCGTAAGCATGAGTTAAAAAGTCAATTTTAGCTTCTCTTACCTGGTCAGTCCCTTCGTAAGTGACCTCAAGCTTGTCCCACATTTCTTTCGCTGTTTTGCAGCAGGAGATTTTCCTGTAATCATTAGCATTAACAGCACAAAGTAATAAATTAATAGCTTTAAAATTATTTTGGACCATTCGATTATCCTCGGCGTTGAATTCCTCTTCTGATTTTGGCACCCATTCTCCTTCCACCTTTTTGACAGGAACCTCATTTCCTTTGGTGTACACCTTCCACAAGTAAGGGCTGTTTGATCTGACGAATATCTGCATCCTTTCTTTCCAATATGAATAATTAGTCCCGTTAAACAAAGGAGGTCTTGTGGGGCACTGTCCTTCATCAATACCTGCAAAAGAGTCTAGAGTAGAAGCCATGGAAAGATTCTCTCAAACGGTTAAGTCTTTCAGAGAGTATGGCTCTGATACCAATTGTTGGACAATACGCTTTAGCTAGAGGGGGGGTGAATAGCGTTTTAAAAATATTAAGCGTTTTAGTGCGGAATTTAAAAACTTTGCAGAAATTAAAACAAGTGCAGTAGAATAAACTTACACAATGATGTATCCTGGTTGGCCACAAACGTGGTTAGTCCAGTCCCCGAGAGACTCTCTCGAGATTTCCACTAAACTTGTCAAGCTTACGGGTGCTTAACAAACCGTTACAGCTGAGGACACAAGCCTCACCCAGGTGCTCGGGGATCACAATCCCAAAGACTTCAATTGCTCGGGGATACCAATCCCAAAGACTTCAATTGCTCGGGGATAACAATCCCAAAGACTTCAACTGCTCGGGGATAACAATCCCAAAGACTTCAACTGCTCGGGGATAACAATCCCAAAGACTTCAACTGCTCGGGGATAACAATCCCAAAGACTTCAACTGCTCGGGGATAACAATCCCAAAGACTTCAACCGAGGAATCACAAGTTCCTCAACAAACGAGAATCGCAATTCTCTTACAAACACAAAACACACTCACTTTACAAAGCACTCCTTAATGAGTAGATATGAGTAGAAATAGTACGCTCAAGATCACAACAACTTAGCTCAATAGAATGGCTCTTCAAAAAGCTTTATGGATGAATGGAAAATGATGATCAATGTAAGAAAGCTTTTAGCAATGAAAATACTCAAAGTGTATATGTTGTTGTTGTGAAAACACTGAGTTGAAGCTGTATTTATAGGTGAAAAACTCAGTCTTACCGTTGTCTAATTGCCAATTAAGGATTGCTGAAATTACTCAGTGACAATCGATTGTCAAGACTAAACAATCGATTGTTTGCCTATCAGATTAAAAATTCAATCCCAGATTTTACGTCAACAATCGATTACTTCAAATCAATAATCGATTATTTATAACGTTAAGAAATCCTTTCCAATTTTTGGCATAAAACATCGATTGTCCGGAAATCAACAATCGATTATTTTAACAACGTTCAGAAAATCTTTTCCAGATTTTAAGCAAAACATCGATTGTTAAATATCAACAATCGATTACCTGAAGGTAATTGAAAATATATGACAACGGTCAGCTTCAACAATCGATTATCAAATGGAATAATCGATTATTAATTAATTTCAAAACTCTCTGTCTCATATATAATCGATTATCAAAAGCCACAATCGATTATCATTTTATTTAAAATCACTGGGAGACATTTTTCTCATTCTAATCGATTATCATTAGTTCATAATCGATTTTTATGAGTTTTGAAAACTTTGCCTCAGTTAACAATCGATTATCATAAGTACACAATCGATTGTTATGCAGTTTGCAAAAACCTGATGTTAACTGACTTACTCACAATCGATTATCATTAATTCACAATCGATTGTCATGCAGTCTTGGCTTAGAGATACTCGATTATCATAAGTACATAATCGATTATCTTAGCCCAGATTTTTGAGGCATGCTTGGAAAACATTTTAACAAATGTAAATATGCATAGTTTAAAATCATTTGACACTTAATTTAAATATGCATGATTTTGGAAAAATAATTTTAGTAGAGAAGCCATGTTATGAGCCAAGTTGAGGAATCAAGATCACAATTAATATTGACTCAATTATAACATTTCTAAACTTTGTCTTGAGCTTCTTGTAATGCATCCATTTTGTGCTTGTCCTTGAGCACTGCTATATATCGCTTTTTGCTTTGTTTGACATTCATCAAAACCTACAAAAGAACACACGTTTAGTATATTGCATTTGAAACGTGTTTCCAACATCATAGGCTCAAAATCATTGACCACCACCTTTTAAACTCCTGGATTCTCTAGGACTATTATTGAGAGCCACCCGCTCTGACTCGGTCCCGAATATAACCCACTCCATAGATCTTGTAACTCACGAACACTCTCTGCGTAAAACCCAGCGAAATTACTTCCTCCAAAACTTGCATCTATACGAGGCATAAATTCTGAGCCTTCTTCCAAGTCTGAACATGAGCCAATAAGCCAACAATTCATTTGCTCGAATTACCACTTATGGTCTTTTCTCATAGCTGAAATACCCCATCAATATTCTAATAACCAGAAATCACGCAAGTAGCTAATCATACAGCCCAATCACGAGCCGTGGGACTCTCCCACTTAGCTTGAAGCCACCATTTCATAACTCCTGAGTTCGCCCGACCTCTTTATGTCTTATGGGCATAACCTCGGGCCATAAATTCTCAAAATTTCTTGGAATCTTCCTATAAATCCCCATCCTTGGTATTCTGAATTGTCATCCACATTCGCACGACCGATCTCTTTGACGGAAAACCAATATAATTCTTTGCAAAAGCTTCGCCAACCACGTGACCACTAACCTGTTCACGAGGAATAACTCACCAAGGGGAGTCACCTCCCGACATCTTCCTACGGCACTGCACAGGGTATATTCACTATGACACCAATAGCCCATACTTCACGTCATACTCGTAGGCTTCAATTACTAATCATCAAAATCCCCAATTCGATTCAATTACCTTGCTTCTCGTACTTGGCCCTTTACAAATTTAAACACCGCCTGACACTTCCCACATGTCTTTTCTCATGCTCTGCTGCTCAATTGTTGCTTTAAACAAGATCTATCTTCGCGGCACTTGAATTCACCATTGCTGCTAACTTTAGAATCTTTCCAAAGGTCATCCTTATCAATTCATCAACATTAGAAATTGTGATTCGATCTTAAACTACCACACCATGCGATATCTGACAGCTGTAGCTCCAATACTATTTTACAATATCCTGCCATAAGGCAAATTGCAGCAGATTATAACATCGACAAACTTGGTACGTCCCATTAGGACCACGATAAGAAAAGCTCTACCACGCTTGCAGATACCAGGTCTTATTACTTCCACCAAGCCAATTCTGACAATCCTTAGTCCGACTCCCTTTTCTTCTCGCCGGGAATAAAATACTGAATCCTTTGATTACACGCTGAGTAAACTTCCCTTCAATTCATCCACTGCCCCGACACGTGGGCAAATATCCTACCATCACAACCATACTACGGAATGATAGCTTATAAGCATCATGGTAACCTGTGCCTAGCCTCAAGGCTCTTAGAAGTTCTGTGATGGAGCTGAACAATAGAATATCCTTCCCTAAAGCGACTATAATAGTCCAATCAACTATACCAGGGAAATCATCCCGCACCACAGTTGAAGTTCCATTTCAATTCTTCAAATTCTCGATTTCTAACAAGAGCTTGCGCCGTGTAAGATTGAGTATGAAGGAATCAAAGGCATGAGCCTTAAAGGAATCAAACCGCATAATAAGGAAATCAAGAAAGGAAGTACTCCTAACAGCCCTACATCCTTCCGAGGATAAGTACAGACATCTCCGTACCGATCCACGAGACTCTGCTAGATTTGCTCATGGCTCATGAGATTGACGGAAACCTAGTGCTTTGATACCATGTTGTCCCGACCCAAAATTCACTACGGGCCGTGGTGGCACCGGACACACCTGTCAGGCCAACCAACTAAAATACTTCATTAAATTCTTATTTTAATAATTTCGAAAATACTTCTTTATTATGATTAAAGCAATACTCAGTATGTTCCTTCAATTAAATAATGAAATATTAAATCAACTTTCAAAATTTCTGAATAAATCCGAATACATCCCTAGAATCCGGAGTCACAAGTACATGAGAAATTTTCTAAAGCAAACCAAATAGGTACAACAACTGCCCGAAATACAATTGGACAGAAAGTAAATAAAGTTCTGAAAGATACTATACTAGGTGCGGAATCGCATAGAAGAAATACAACTCACCTAGTCTCTGCGCCCATCATAGCGCTATGCCGCTAAGCTGCGAGCCACACAATAAACATGTGCAAAAAAATGCACAACAAGTGTGTATGAGTAGAATAATAACGTGTACCCAATGAGTATCCCGGCTAATCCCGAAGGGGTAAAGACGAGATGGTCAACTTTGACACTCACTAGCAGTCCAATGACTATTTATCCATAATAAATATATTAAAAGTAGTGGATTTATTTTATAAACATGACTCTAATCCAGATATGGGAAAACTAGTAGTCACATAATTATTTCATGGAATTTTTCCTTAGATTTCTTGTTATTATTAATAAAATGATCTCGAGCCATAATGTGGCATAGAATGATTTCAACGCAACAACACAAACATGCGCAAACATACCGAGGTCGACGACCCGCTCCAACAGAAATGTAAAGTGTGAACTACCGAGAGTCGAGCGGACCATGCCATAGATGCATCTATTTCACCGAGGCGATCGGCCCGTTCCAAAAATAAACACATACCTTACTCGCGAATCATGCATACGACGCAGGTACATATAAGAATACATGCTCAATTAGTCAAATAAGAGCCTATCGGGGAATATTTATTCAAATAAGACCAATTCTCCTTTAACAAAATTTTAAGAATTAAAGTTTTAACCCCTTTGAAATTCATTTACTATTTTAATGTGATTCAGGCAATTCAAGCCATCAATGGATTCACAATTTATTCAAGTATGACATGTTTTTGGGTCCTAAACTACCCGGACAATAGCATAATAGTAGCTACGCACAGACTCTCGTCACCTCATGCGTACGTAGCCCCCACAAATAGGTGTACTAATCAATTTATCTCACCTATGGGGTAATTCCCCCTCACAAGATTAGAAAGGAGACTCACCTCGATCCGAAGACTCATAACCGACGCTTCACATCTTTCCAAAAGCTCGAACTAGTGAACAGAGCTCCAAAACTAGCCAAACAGTGGCAAACTAATGAGAATATACTCATATACCTGCTAACAATTCAAATTATACATTTTACCAACTCTATTTGTGAAATGACCAAAATGCCCTCGGGCCCACGTGCTTGGAAATCCAAAATTTCTCAAAGATAAAGTTTACCCATGACCTTAGGAACTCAAATATATAATTTACTCCTAGTTCCATGCTCAAATTCGTGGTCAAATTCGAAGAAATGTAAATTCCTAGGTTTTCCAGCAAACCCCCAAATTTCTATAATTTCCTTGCGTAAATCCATGAATAAACCTTGTCTTTAACTCAAATCTAGCATACATTACTTACCTCATGACAAGTGACAAAAATGGCACCTCCAAGCTGCTTCCCATTGACTCCAATTGAAGAAAAATGGGGTTGAAATGAACTCAACCCCGAACTTAAAGAACCCTCTGCCATCAGTAGCTTCCGCACCTGCGGTCCCTCGACCGCTTCTGCGGTTCCGCGGGTGCGGCCCCTATACCTCTTTTGCGGTTCCAAACATGGTCCCTTCTTCCGCTTTTAGAACTTCCTTTTACGCAAGTGCTGTCCCGCATCTGCAGCACCCTGGCGGTATCTGCAGTCCCAGCTTTCTTCTTCTAAATCTGCATCTGCGGTCTTCTTGGCCGCTTCTGTGGCTCTGCACCTGCGACCCCTTTTTCCGCAGGTGCGGTTATGACAGTAACCAGACCCTTCAGCCTTTTCCAAATTCCAACTTTCGATCCGTTAACCACTTAGAATCTACCCGAGGCCCCCAAGACCCCAACCAATCATACCAACCCGTCCGAAAACACATTACGGACTTGCTCGAGGCCTCAAATCACATCAAACAATGCTAAAACCATGAATCGACCTCCAATCCAAGCCTTATGGACTTTGAAGTTTCCAACTTCTACTTTCGATGCCGAAACTTATCAAACCACGTCCGATTGACTTCAAATTTTGCACACAAGCCATATTCAACATTACAGGCCTACTCCAACTTCATGAGTCAGATTCTGACCCCGATACCACAAATTCCACTTCTGGTCAAACTTTTCAAAACCTTCAAATTTCTATCTTTATCCAAATGGCTTCAAAATGACCTATGGACCTCCGAATTCACTTCTAATCGCGCTCCCAACTCCAGAATCATCATACGAAGCTACTCCCATTCTGAGAATTCCAACGGACATCGATAACGCTGAAATGAGCTTCAAGCCAAACTTATGAAATTTCTTCCAAAATGCTAACTTCCACAACATGCGCCAAAACGCTCCCGGGTTATCCAAAACCCAAACCGGACATACGCCCAAGTCCGATATCATTATACGAACATGGTGTAAACTTCAAATCCCAATTTCAAGGTCGTTTACTCAAAAATATAGTCCTAGTTCATTTCTCCAACTTTAAGCTTTCAAAAATGAGACTTTCCATTTAAATTCAACTCCAATCTTCCTGGACATCAATTTTGACCATACACACAAGTCATAACACCTGAAATGAAGCTGCTCACGACCTCAGAGTGTTGAACGACATGCAATGGCTCAAAATGACCGGTCGAGTCGTTACAATAGCTTCTTTTAATAGGGCCTCTCCGAACTTCTTCAACAAGACAGACTCGATCTCATCATCCTCCAAGTCATTCCCTTTGATAGCACATTTATAGGAGGTAAAATGCTCATTTGGGTCGGTCTTTTAGTTGTACCTAGGAATCTCGGGCATGTAGAACTTCTTAGGGATCGGCTTTGGAGCCGTGCTCGGAGGAAAAAGCTTTTGCATGAACTTCATGGAATCGAGGCCTTTCAGTATCGATAGTGTTCCCGGGATTTACGACTCTAGAATTGTAGGTTTCTACATTAGCTTTGATTTTCATCTCCCTTGATTGTACCCGTTTTGTCAATTCCTCGAGCATCTTTATGATCTCGGGGTTAGCCCCTGATTCGTTTTCATTCGACCTATCTGGGACCGCTTTCATCGCTGCAGGTGATTTGTTGGGACGTTTCAGATTCAATTCTGCTCAGTGCGCGTCTTTGGTTCAGTAACTGAGCTATCGCCGCCTGTTGAGCATGTAACATTTGAAGATCATCCATAAATTGATATCATCTCCTCTAATATTTAGTGTATCTTGAGCTGTTGATTGAGCTCGACCTCGGACGCTATTCTTGGGGTTGACAGGCAGGTTTGTATCGATAGCCACATATGAGTTAGCGTCATTTGGTTCGCTACCAGAATTCCGATGGGATCGATCGGCAGTACCCCCGTCACTGGGCACCATGTTGTTATTATTACCGTGATGACCGGATTCGTTGCCATTATGTGGGGGTGCTAATTATGAGTTTGACATTTTAATCTTCAACGTAAATTAGAGGCATTTCAAAGAACAAGTGTAAAGTAGTGTGTGTTATGGAAATTTGTATCAAATAACCACTATTATCCTTAGCCCCACAGTGGCGCCAAACAGTTTGCCCTAAAAAGCGGATAACAATTGAATTTGTAAGTGGTGTTAAGGATTTGCGGATTAACTTGACATAAAGCGATAAATTAAATTGCAATTGAAATAAATAAGAATAAAGTAAATTCAAACCACATGAATTGTTTAGTTATAGTCTTGGAAGGTCAGTCACACTCGAACTGAATGTACTTTGATCGGTATCAAGATATGGAAGAATAAGAGCTTAAAGAGAGAAATAATGATGTATTGCTCTGGAATATGTGTCGCAACATGCTAAATATATTATCAGACCCCCTTTATATAGTAGATGAGTCCTTCTTTAGGTACAATTCTATAAAAGGTAAAAATTTCTTGATTTATTGATTGTTAGTTCCGTATTGATACGTGCCGAAATTTTTGCCATAATATCTGACCGATCAAGGATATTTTGGTCTTCTGTTGACTGTGCTAACAATGTTTCTTCGACCTAGTTCGATGCTAGGATCGATTCCGGGATCACGGCCTTGATATTCTCGAAGGCTGGTGTTCCGCCCCCCGAGTTCTAGCTCGGTGGGGCTTGATGTTGATCTTTAGTCTTTTATTGCCATGTTTTGAGCCTGGCCTACCATGTCGCAGGAAAGCTCGATTTTGGTCATATATAGATAGCGCTATTAATATAAAAAGACTTTTAAAGAAAAACTTCACAAGCAATTAGATATGATTAACTTTTGTGAATACAAAAATTCTTTTAACAGTGCCGTAATATTTTCTAAAGAGAAAGGTCTTTCTTTGAAACATACCTATGGCACCTCCATCCCCCCTCTCTATATATATATATAGTTTTTCTCTTGGATCGGTATGCCTGAAAATGATAGGATGGAGGTGCCATAGGTAGGTTCCAAACAAAGTCCATCAACCTTTTGTCCTTGCTATTTGGCTATGTATCTTTTCTCCTTATATCACATCAAATTACAACTCTTGAACGTGTAATAACTATATGCTTCATTGTTTGGCGATGTTAACGTTTTTAGGCTTGTCATTCTGATTGATTTACGAGAAAACTCATGACTATTGAAATATTTGCGACCGAGGAAATCTCTTGAACGTGTAATAACTACTGACTGATAGTAATATTTTTGAGATTCTATTTGGTGAGGATGTAATTGGCACGATTGCTACTTCAAGCTCAAGGGGAGTGGATGGCTTGTGTGGACGTTTAGAAGCTGTCTGCCTAACTTAATCGTGTACATTTTCTATATATATTGTGAACAAAGTTTTTCCAATTGGATAGTAAGAGCTCGTTTGGACATACAAATATTTTAGTTTTTTCCAAAAAAAATTTTGAAAACAATATTTGGTTATTCATATCTTTCCGATTTCAGTTGAAAATGTATTTTCATATTTGAAAAAGAACCAATTTTTCAATTGAAAATGCATTTTTACTAGTTTTTAATTTTATAAATTTGCCCTTGTTTTTAAATTTATAAAATAATCCCATCAATTATTAACCTATAATTACCCACATGTTTCTCCTCGACTATCAGATGAAGCTACTGCAGAGGATAATGAACCTTTTTTTTGTGACAACTATTATGTCGCTAAACAATATAGCATGTTTAATTGTTTATTTCAAGTAGTATAATTAAATTGAATCAGTTTTGATATTTTTTTACAAGTTATGAGGTATAAATTATATTTTATGATTTTGTAAAAAAGACATTTAAATATATTACAAAAATTACAACCAAATTCAATTTCATCTTTAATTTAAATTTTAGTGAAAGTAAAATTTAAAAATTTATTTTGAAATTCGAGGCCAAACGACATAGTAAATGTCGTTTTGTGCACTTCTGCACATTTTGTTTCTTTGTTGCAGTGATACTCATCATAGTATTTAACTTATTGCCAAATCAACTTCTTAGTAATTCCTACGTAAATATGTTAGGCGTAAAATTTATGGCAAAAGACAAACATTTTTATTATTCCAAACTACAAATTGTTCTAGAGAAACGGCGTTGTAACAGATTATTGAGTCTACAAGGTTAATATGCTACTCCCACTGTCGTTTCATGTTATGTGTAATGTTTTTGTCTTGCACGTCCCTTAAAAATATTAGTTAAGAAATTATTGAATATTTATTTTATTTATGTGTAATCTCTATCTTCAAGAACAACTATTATGAAGAGTAAAAAAGGAAAAAAAAAACTAATCAATTTTGTTTTGACCTTCTAAATGGTAAATAATTCGAGACTTCAATTTTTAGCAACAATGAATATTAATATAAGACGGAGGGAGTTTAGATTAAATACTATAAAAAGTAAATATCATTTGATACAAGTTACCCATATTCAGAGTTGAATTCAAGATTTTAATTTTATAAATTTATATCTACAACTAATTGTAATAATTTTAGTAAACATTAATATATAAATTTATGTTTGACAGAAATAATACCGGAGTCAAACGAAACAAGTACTATAACATTGGATCCACTCCTACCTATATTTGAGGAACAGTTAGCTACTACTTAGCTTACTCTCAAATTGAGTTTAACCCATGACCTCTTGATAATAGGATCTTAACTTTTGCTATTAGCTCAATTGCTCAGAAGCTTATTGGTAGATATAATTGCTAACAAAATCTGTTAGCTTTAATTAAGGGTGTTCAAACCGAAAAGTCAAACCAAATCAATTAAAAAATTCGAGTAGGTTTGATTTGTAAAAATATATGAAGTTTATTTATATTCTCAAGACTTTATAGTATTTTTTCTTTAGAAACTATAGAAATATTTGGGATCCCCTTATGTATTAACTTTGAAAGCGTAAATTAACAAAAAATTATTGTTAGACAACCAAAAAAATAAATATCATGTGTTACTAAAAAATTTCTTCAATTAAAATATTTTAATAGATAATATGTTTGTCAACTTTTTCCATATTTACTAAATATATATTCTTACTTAACCGGAAAAACCCGACAAAATCGAATAAATCCAAATCAATATAATTGGTTAAGTTTAATTTTAAGAAAAAACTAAACCAACCCGATCACCCCTAGCTTCAACTAACGCACAACAAAGGAATGGGTATTATTGGCGGAGTCTCCAAGAGAATGGAATTAGCATATGGAGTATTCTTATCGCAGCGTGTTTGATAATACTTGAAAGTGACATCTTACCAGTTTAATTTATTTATGGATGGGCATAGGTCGGTTATGTTCGATTGTGAATATTATCGATTTTACATATTGATTATCGGTTTACAAATATGATAAATCGATAATCGAATCAATAAGATATTGGTTATCGGTTATCGATTAATTGATTATTGACTATTATTGGTTCGGTTATCGGTTTACCCAATAAGATACAATTTAGAGTTAAACAAAAAAAGAAGAAATCAATTCATTGAAATTAAGTAAAAGATAGAAGAATTCACATATAGTATACTACACATTTTATCGTTCTTGCCACAACTAATATTTGAAACATGCTTCATTTTGATAAATTCAAGACATGTGCAATCTCAAAAATTGATATTACAACTCCACAAGCATTTTATTTCTAACTAGCTGGAAATAGAAGTTAACAGGAACATAAATAATAATTTTTTGGTTTCCGGCCAAATCATAATCAAGAGATCAATATTTTTTTTTCAGAGTCTAATCGTAGCAAGAGCAACAAGAGTACTAGTAATTTAACAGTTGTCCAAACACAATTGAAATAGTACTGATTCTTATTGGGTTGTCGGTTTACCCGTTAAATAATTGGGCAAACTGAGGCCTGAACCGATGACCCAATAGTGAAAAAATATTAAAACGTTACTGAACCGTTGACCCAATAATTTGATGTCGATATCATAATAAACATTTTTCGGTTCAAGCTATCGATTATACCCGATATATGCCCGGCCCTAATATACTGACGATTTAATTTGACCTTACAATAGGGAAATGGTCCCCCAGGCCCCTAACATGGCATCTCCTTCAATTTTGGGCTGTTTGGGCCGCACACTTGTGGCGATTCCTACTTGGGCCTAATATGAGAGCCCAACTATTAAACAAGCAATCTCAAGAGCTGGTTCAATAGTTAAACATTATTGAGGAAAAAATTACATGGTATACCAACGTTTAAAAAGAAGGGGAACTTACACAAATATTTTAAATAAATCTCAATTTACTAATATGTAACAATTAATTATAGACTTATCAAAACTAGCCAAGCATATAAAAATTAAATACCCAAATAAATAAGGTTCTTTCTCTCAAAGAATCACATGCAAAAATTACCTTCCATATTTTAAAACATGATTAACAACATTAGATGCAAGACGGAAATGATCTTTCATGGATGAAGTAGCGAATAAGGCGATGAAATACAAAAAAAAGATTATACAATATTCCAAAAATATAAGCAAAAAGGAACTTTTTCATTGGGTATAGTTGAAATTCATTGAAAACATATGGATAATTCATTATATAAAATTGAGGAAGATTGGAGATGATTTGGACTGGTTTTGTATCAAAATTCATAATTAAATCGAATTCAAAAAAATCTTCTGGAATACATGTATCAAACATGTATTACGCATGTATCTCTCACACATGTATACATGAATATACATGTGATATACAATTGATACGAATATGATACTGTGTGATACACATATAATTTTTTTCATGTTTAGTTTTTACTTGAATTTTTAATTCAAACCACCTCAAAACTTCACCAAATCTTCCCAAAACTGAGATTCAAGCTCCTTAAGATGTACCAAATCTATTCTAATTACACTAACTCAAAAGAAAGAATAAATTGATATTTTGTTAGCTACAAATAGCTAATTGGCTAATATTAGTGATATTCTATAAATTGGCCAATTTTTGTGATGAGATACTAATAAATGGATATAGTTGGCAGTTGAACTCGCAATTTTTTATCTCTATATTAAGTCTGGAAAAGGCAGTTTCAAAACAATTAGCATTATATAGACAAATCCTAAAAATCCCAGTTCCTCATTTATTCTCGAAAGAATTATAAGAAAATACATATGACTTCACATCATAACAAAAAATGCCCAATGTTTTTATGTTTTGTCCACCTAGCCCACATTGTACATAATTTGAAAGCACTTGCAAATTCAAAATTTGTGTTCTTACTACTATTGCTTCTAAAAGCTATGGAGTTAATTCTTTGTTCTCACAACCGTTGCTTTCACTCTCTCTTCTTCTCACATCTTCAACCTATGCTTCAAGAGGTCGTGTATTTTCCCAAGAGGTCGTGTATTTTCTTCTTCTCCTCTTGTGTCACCTGCTTGCAATGTAAGAAAATTTAAGAGTAGAAGTCCATCATTGAAGACTCTTCAAAGCTTTTGTTTTGAAAATGATTTTTTTGAATTTGTTAGTTGTTTGGATTGGATATTGTTCCAATTGATCGAAGATATCAAAAGCAGTTGAAAATTTAAATTTGAAGTCATTTGGAGTAGATTTGAGCAAAATTTGAGTTAAATATTAGAAAAGACACAAGGTAAAAGACGAAGTTAATATTTTATATAATAATGTATAATCTTGTATAATAGTGTATATGAGTGTAGAAACTGGCACAACCCAAAAATCCCTCCGAAAGAGTCGTGATGACACATAGTCTCTAAACTAGGTAAGCCTAATATTTACTGAAATAATATTGATATTTACTAAGTTCAAATGAAATTCATCTAAACAATTTACAATTCCCAAAACTGGTAGTACAAGTCACAAGCCTTTCTAAGAGTAGTTATACAAAATAAATACATCACTGTTCCGAAACAAACTGAACAAATGGAAAAAAGTACAATTGAAGGTGACTCCGATGACCGCGAATGCTGCTGCAGGTTTACCTTGAGTCTCCACCGCAACGAAAAATTACTATCAATTAAATACCTGTATCTGTATGCAAAAATGTACAGAAGTGTAGTATCAGCATAACCGACCCCATCTGCTGGTAAATGCCTAGCCTAACCTCAGAGAAGTAGTGACGAGGCTAGGACCAAACTACGAATAAACCTGTGCAAGATATCATACAAAATAATAGGAAGAAAATAACAATGATGGCAGCAATGTTCAACCAGTGATATAAATAGCAGGCAACAAAAACAATATAATTGTTTCTGAAAAAATAACAAATACAAGTGCAATCAATTACCGAAGTCTTTTGACTATAAATCTTTCGCCTATAAATTCCTCAAGTGATAATCTCTAGGATAATATTCTTTTCAATAAATATATTTCGAATATATTTCCTAAAAAAAATCTTTCAAATAAGCATCTTTTGAATATAATTCTTTCGAGCAAATGTCACCTTATGACGCCTCATTTCATAATCATAAATAATATAGGTCTCAGTCCAGTTTTATATTATCATAACACCTCGTGCCCACGTATTTCTGTCTAATATTACACAACAATATCCTCATATTATTTATTTCATAGGTTCCATAACCCAATACAATTAAGAATGTCCAAGAAGACTAATTCACTTAACATAAATCCAAATAGCAAATCAACAAGTGAAGTTATTTCTTAGAAACCATTTGATAAAGAAAATACATTTTCAATTGAAGTACAATATCGAATGAATTATTACCTTTAATATGAGAAATCAATAAATCGAAACATAGTAGAAATTCCTTTTTCAATATAGTACAACCTCAACGGTTTAAGGAAAATTAAGTTGAGAAATCAATTGAGTTAAAAATGTAACAATTGTTGAAATTTATAGTATTGAACATAAAATAAATAAAATAAAATAAAAATAGCATATCTAGAGAATTCTAAAAGAATCAAAATCCAACCACTAACAAGAATAAGGAAAACAAAGGCAAATTTAACTTTTTTTTCACATCTTTTTGCAGGCGTGCAATCCAACACCATTTCCTCTATCTCG
The DNA here is from genome assembly GCA_034376525.1 of Nicotiana benthamiana. Lineage (NCBI taxonomy): Eukaryota > Viridiplantae > Streptophyta > Magnoliopsida > Solanales > Solanaceae > Nicotiana > Nicotiana benthamiana. The sequence goes on along the minus strand of CM067337.1, from coordinate 36,314,299 downwards.
TGGAAGATGTGCCACCCGCTCCCATTTCATGTATCTTGCGGTAGGTGTATCACCCCCTCCCATTTTATTATATCTTGTGGTAGGCGTACCATCCGATCCCATTTTATTATATTTTGTAGTAGGCGTACCACCGCTCCCATTTCATTATATCTTGTGGTATGCGTACCGCCCGCACCCATTTCATTATATCTTGTGGTAGGCGTACCACTTGATCCTATTTCATTATATCTTATGGTAGGCGTACCACCCGATCACATTTTATTTTATCTTGTGGTAGGCATATCACCCGCTCCAATTTTATTATATCTCGTGGTAGGCGTTCCAACCAATCCTATTTTATTATATCTTGTGGTAAACGTGCCACCCGCTCCCATTTATAAGTCAACAATAATCACAAGGAATCCCGACAAGGGAAGAAGGGCAGTAGTACAACTTCCTGGCAAGGGAACAATGATATTCCAAAAACATCCCGGCAAGGGAACAATACTATCAAAATAAATATCCCGCCAAGGGAACGACAATCAAACAATTAAATCTCGGCAAGGAAACAACAATCAAACAATTAAATTTCGGCAAGGAAAGAACAATCAAATAATTAAAGCCCGGCCAAGGAACAACAATCAAACAATTTGTGATATAACTTGAGTCATGCTCTTCGATGTTCAAGAATCATAATTATTTCATTAACTTTCCACAACAAGTAGAAATCATCTTTAAAGCATAAGTTATTCAACTTAATCATGAAGTTCATATTGTAAGACTCACGGTCATGCTAGACACCAATGTATAGATACTCGTCACTATGCCTATACGTCGTACTCACAGTTGAAACATAACAAATAAGACTCAACTCCTAATCCCTCAAGCTAAGGTTAGACCAAACACTCACCTCTTTGAAGTTAGGCCGATATTCCAAAATATCCTTCTTGCTTGAATTGACCTCCGAGAGACTCAAATATAATCAAATTAATTGAATAACTTCATTAAAATACATCGGAAACAATTCCGGATAATAAAATATTGACTTAAAATTCACATTAAAAAGTCAACCAAAAGTCAAAGCACCCGCCTCTCGGAACTGGACTTGATTTTCATGAAATCCGAACACTTATTCCAATACGAGATCAACCATACCAATTTTATGAAATTCCGACATCGGATTGCTTTTCGGATCTCAAAATTCATTTTTGAAGTTTCTATAATTTTTATCCAAATTTTCACCTCAAATCACGAATTAAATGATGAAGTCTATGATAGATTCATGTATTCTTGTCAAATTCGAGTTAGATTCACTTACTACGATGAATTTCTTGAAAAACCATCGAAACATCACCAAAATCTGAGCTCTCTAGGTCAAAATATCAAATAAAACCCAAAACCTCATATTTATAGAGTACCCCACAGATTCCACCTATGCGGAACCTCATATTTATAGAGTACCCCACAGATTCCACCTATGCGGACCACACAAAAATGACTGCGGTCCACGCAAAACCAGTGCGGTCTGCGCGAAAAGGATTGCGCCCCGCGCCAAAACTGTTGCCCACCTCCATTTTCTAAGTTCCGGAATATCTGTACTCGCTTAAAACTCACCCGAAACACAACTGAGGCCCTCAGACCTCAACCCAAACATACAAACACCTCCAATAACATCATTAACACCTAGTCAAGCTTTCGAATTACTCCAAACAACATCAAAACACCAAATAAAATTCTAGTTCAAGCTTAAGAACTTGAAAATTTCAAACTCCACGAACAACGCCGGAACCTATCATATCAAGTCCGATTGAACCCAAATTTTGCACACAAGTCATAAATGACATATAGAAGCTATTCCAATTTCTTGGTTAGGATTTTGATCTTGATATCAAAAAGTGAACTCCCCGGTCAAATTTCCAAGCTTCGACTTTCCATTTTTGTCCTTTCAAGCATAATTAAACTATGAACTTCCAAAAGAATTTTTTTGGCATGCTTCTAACTCCAAAATTACCATACGGAGCTACTGGAATCATCCAAAAATCAATTGTGGATTCGTTTACTCATATTTCACCTTCCGATCAATTTATTTCAACTTAAGCCCTGTTCTTGGAGACTAATTGTCTCAATTCCTTTTAAAACCTTTCCGAACCTACACCAATTTCCCCGGTAAGTTACATGAGAACTGTGAATCATGAATTCAGTAGTATAGGGGGGAATAAGGTTGTACTTATTCAAAATGACTGGAAGAATTGTTACATTTTCCACCTCTTATACAAACGTTCTTCCTCGAGCGTACCAAGATTATTCTGAGGTTTCAAATTTGATGTTTCTACTTTTACACATATACTTGTGGTTGATTCCATATTACCACATTCAAAATAAGTCCGAAAATACCGTTTTAATTGAGATAATTTCCTTTATCCATATTTGTAAACTTTAAGACCAAATTTCTTACATCCCAGTCATTACCATAAAGGTCCGCTCTTCATATCAGCACATGATTTTAATCTCGATTGGCTATCGCAACTCGTGCCTTTGCATCCCTCAAATCCGGAGTGTTGCATTACCCCTCACTTAGGGTCATTCGTCCTCACATAATAAGTAGAGTCTGTCCTCAAACACGTAATGTAACTTATCTCTTTCTTTGCACAACTCAATGTCCTAAATTTTTCCAACTCCCAAAGTTTTTAGAAATTTTGGCAGAGTCTCCCCTGTTATTGGGACTATCCACCTGTTAGAGTAACACCAAACAACTCATAACAACATATCCACAACTCAACAATGCTCCAAAAAAAAAAAAACACGAATCTCCATATTACAAGTATGATATTATTATAATGATATCTGGACATGAAACACATCATATGCATGACCTTAACCACAACTTTGGTTTTAGTTGTTGTACATAATCGATTAAAAATCACCAATTAACTTCATATTAACAAAATCTCGTTTCAAGCTTTTACCTTACTAACAACGTAGCATGAATATCTCATTATTACTTGCCCAAATTAGCGATTCACAATTGACACCACATGGGCACTCATATTGTAGGCTAAACTCAATAGTTAAAATACAAATTTGGCAATTTATGCACAGATATATTCATACAAGAATTTTCAAATAAGCCTCATATGCATGGCTCCCTATAATTACTATAGTACAATTTTTTGATTTTTTTTTCACAAGCGAGAATTTTATACACATAATTTTATTTTTTTACCACGAGGACCTCATCATTATATAACATCTATCGCAGCTTGTAGCCCAGTTTAAATATTTTATATCATATAAAATGTGAGGATCCCGCCCTCAACTCTGAATCACCAGTATTTTGCACATTGTGCCAGCTGAAATTTCCCATTTTCTTTCTTTCTTCTTCTAAATAATTTTTGTTAAACAAAATCACGGCTTATAAAGAACCCTCACACCGATATGGTATTAAACTCACAATTTAATTTTTTTTCATCATTTCAAAACCCATATCACAACTATTTATAGTGACTAACACATAATGATAGACATAGCTATCTCCATATAATCTCCCAACAGAAGTATTCACATAAGAAGTTTTAAGATTACGAAGCTCACTCATGATTGGATCATATTAGGAGGGCTCGCATCGATACTCATAACCGAATCAATGTAAGGAAATTGTTACTTTATAGTAACTCAAGATCGTACTCGTAACAACACCATCTAGTGTAGCGACCTCAGCCATACCATGGCAAATATATCAATGGTCGGGTATCCACATCTTAGGAGCCATATACTCGCTTTTCCTCCATCCCTAACTAGAACTTTAAGTAGAGTAGTAATTGTAATGGAGTATATGCCACGTGTGCTGATGAAACAAATTTCTCCCAAGTCTATCATAATTTCTTAGGATGTTCCTAGTATCACCATCTTCATAACAATCCATCCGCAGTTCGACTGCTCATACTAAGTCTGAACCGGATAAATTATATAGCCATTTTCGGAAATTTCATGCCACCGATACATTAAAATATGGTTGCCACACGCGAGTGTTTTTATTAACTTATGCACTACGAGTATTTTGAATATGTTTCCTTGACCCCGCTGATACTAAAATGTAGAAATATTAAGGGTGCAGGAATATCTCAAGTCTCATCATTATCCCGTTAAATTCTCGGTTCTTGAACATATACAAGTTTTGGAAAACCTTTCAATACTACGTAAATACATCTCCGGTAAAAATTGGTATAACACATGATCCTGCAATCTGATCATTGATAGTGGACGTTCCTCACTTGGTGCGAAAGCATAAGACACATTTCCAACGATCCACAATACTAAGCTTCACCGCTCGTACGATACCAGTCATATGACATCTCAAGCTATTTACTCAGCAATTGTCATCTTTATGACAATTAAACTTATTTCCTCTAGTGTCTTGGCTACTAGTATGTACTCTTTGCTAACTCAAAATCCCACACGAATCACATAGTCTCTATTACTACCAAACTCCTTTAGATCTACATTCACTTGTAATGATTTCGTAACCAATTAAACCTTGTTAATATTGTACTCATCAACCATATGTCAAGTTATGATGTACCCCATGCGCATAACTGAAGATCTCTTCGTGCTCCCATATCCTCAATTCTAATCGTTACGTGGTAACAATGGTTACGGTACCCTGGCTCTCTTATAACCCTTTTACGATATTACAAACCATTGGCATAGTGTGCAATTCCATACATGAGTGGATGCAAAAGAACCTAAAATATATGCTTCAAGCGGATTAAATGTCGCACGACAAAGAATGAATGAAGTGAAAATTTTTCCTACTAGTTCTATAACCTCTCGAAGATAAGTACAGATGTCTCCGTACAGATTTGCAAGACTATACTAAACTTTCATATGACTTGTAGAACCTATGAACCTAGAGCTTTGATACCAACTTGTCACGACCCAAAAATACCTTTGAAAGACTCGTGATAACACCTAGACTCTAAACTAGGTAAGCCTAATATTAACTGAAATAATATTGATATTTACTAACTTCAAATGAAATTTCTCTAAATAATTTACAATTTCTAAAACCGGTATTACAAATCACAAGCCTTTCTAAGAGCAGTTATACAAAATAAATACATCATTGTTCCAAAACAAAGGGAACAAATGGAAAAAAGTACAATTGAAGGTGACTCTGATGACCGCGAATGTTGCTGCAAGTTTACCTTATGTCTCCACTGCAATGAACGACTAATATCGATCAAATACCTAGATCCGATCGCAAGAATATACAGAAGTATAGTATCAGCACAACTGACCCCATGTGCTGGTACGTGCCTAGCCTAACCTCAGTGAAGTAGTGACGAGGCTAAGACCAGACCACGAATAAATTTGTGCAAGATATCATATAAATAATTGGAAGCAAATAAAATTTATGGCAACAATATTCAACAGTGATATAAATAGCAGGCAACAAGAACAACATAATTGTTTCTCAAGAAATAACAAATACAAGTTCAATAAATTACTAAAGTCTTACAAATATAAATCTTTTGCCTATAAATTCCTCAAGTGATAATCTCTAGGATAATATGCTTTTCAATAAATATATTTTGAATATATTTCCAAAAAAAATAATATCTTTCAAATAAGCATCTTTCGAATATAATTCTTTCGAGTAAAGATCACCTTGTGACGCCTCATTTCATAATCATAAATAATGTAGGTCTCAGTCCACTTTCCTATTATCACAACACCTCGTGCCCACGTATTTCTGTGTAATATTGCACATTAATATTCTCATATAATTCAGTTCATAGGTTTCATAACCCAATACAATTAAGAATGTTCAAGAAGACTCATTCACTTAACATTAGCCCAAATAGAAAATCAAAAAGAAAAGATAGAGTTATTTTTTAGAAGTCATTTGATAAAGAAAAAACCCTTTTCAATTGAAGTACAATATCGAATGAACTATTACCTTTAATATGAGAAATCAATAAATCAAAACATAGTAGAAATTCCCTTTTAAGTATAGTACAACCTTAACGGTCTAAGGAAAAATTAGTTGAGAAATCAATTGAGTTAAAAATGTAACAGTTGTTGAAATTTGTAGTATTGAACATAAAATAAATAAAATCAAATAAAAATAGCATATCTAGAGAATTCTAAAAGAATCAAAATCCAACCACTAAAAAGAATAAGGAAAACAAAGGCAAACCACCTGCTCCCATTTTATTATATCTTATGGTAGGCGTACCACCCAATCCTATTTTATTATATTTTGTAATAGGTATACCACCCGCTCCCATTTTATTATATCTTATGGTAGGCGTACCACCCGATCCCATTTCATTTTATCTTGTGGTAGGCATACCACTGTCGATTCCCCCTTTTTTCAACTACTGGAAAGAATCCAAAAATCGGGTTTACGACATTATGTGAAAAACAATTCTCATTCCCGTTTGGGAATTGGGTTATGGAATTAGAAGAGTCGCCACCTAATGATTATACTACATTAGGACACTTTAAGATGAAGAGGGTATTTTGAGAGAAAAACCAGAGTTTGGGTAAGGGCTTGAGATTATCACGAGGGAAAAGTGTTAGGCACCCCTCAAGATCCACAAATGTGATTCCCGACCGTGCTAATTGTGACTTTAATAGAAGATGAAGAAAGTAGTCAAATAAGGTGCACATGTATAACATTAACATAACTTGAAAGCTTTAAAGAAAAGGAAGGACAGAAGTTTGAAATAAGAGAGGATTAGTTTGAAAAGCATTACTAGAAGAAAGCATTTAAATAAAGCAAATAAAGGAGAAAGAAGGGTCCTAGGTTTAACTATAATATGGATCACATCGGCACAATACCCCGCACACACTTCTCAAAGAGGGGTCGCATATGGTATTAGCGTACCAGTCATCATCTCCATATTCTACCCTTCCCACCCCGTTAAGGTATTTAAACGCATTGGCATCGATTACTTATTACATGCTAATACCCGTTCTAACCTGTTAGTCCTGGGGTATTAGGACTTCTAATCCTAAAAGGGGGATAGAGAGATAGGATATATATATATATATATATATATATATATATATATATATATATATATATATATATATATATATATATATATATATATATATATATATATATTCAAAGGTAAAAATACTAGAGCGATAGTCAAAAACACAGAACATGTAAGAGGTACGCAAATAAACAATCAAAGGCTCAAGTAAACCCTGTAACATACAACAAATAGAATAACATGACTTTAACTACTGATTTGGTCTTTGAAAGAGGTTAGAAGAGCGGCATATTAGTTGAACACATAAGAGCTAGATAGAAAATTTGCTTCGTGCTCCCTGGGCCCGTTTTAGGAGTTGATCTGATATAGGAAATTAGTTGATTTTAGAGGAATACATTAATTTCAAACAAGAGTCTGTTAAAAGATAGTCAAAACTGCGGACGAGTTTGCAAAGGCTTATCAGTAAGCCGCATAAATCTAGTAAAAGGGAGGTGCAAGAAGGGCAGTTTAAAAGACCTTAAAGAAATTTTTAAAGCACTGAACTTAGGAAAAATCACAGGTTCAGTATAAAAAATATATTACAAGTTCAGAGCATTGTGAAAGGGGCAAACCTAGGCCCGTTCTGAAATAAACAAATTTAGGAAAAGTTGAAAACTGAGACGTTTGAAAGCATTAGGCGAGTCTGAACTTATGACGTACTTATTAACCCTTTAGTTACAGCTTGTTAGACGACCTACTATTTTTGCCTAGCGTTTATATAGTTCCTATAGGCATGCTTTCTAGGCGAGATTAAAAATACAAACCTATAAGCATGATTTATATATGAAGTTGATGCGATAACAAAATCCTATAGACATGGTATCTACATGGGGGTCGATGCAACAGTATAGACATGATAACGATATGGCATGGATGTAATAGTGCAAGGCCCTAAGACATGTTTTCTCACCGATGCAAGAGAAGTAAGCCTATAAACATGATTTCTATGCGATATAGATGCAAGAAAAGTAAACCCTTATAGGCATGTTTTCTATATGGTAATGAGAAGCCTATTAACATGGTATCGGTACTAAGAAGTGATGCAAACCTATATGTATGGTTTCTAATGAATGCAAGAAAGTAAATCCCTCCCATGTCCCTTTTCTATATATCCCCGAGTTCTTTTATTACAAATTATTACAAATCTGGGTAGGAAAGGAAAAGAACATTGAAAGAAATAAAATTAAATACATCAGCAGCTATAATAGGCCCGAGGAGTCTCGAAGAAACTTTAATGTCCAACATATGCCTTTTACCAAATCCGAGCTCCCAAGATCTGAGGCTTTTCTCTTTTAGAGAGTTACAAATTTCCAAGGGCTTTCAAGGAAACCCACGCATTGCTTGCACTCTAATCATAAGAAGAGAAGGAGCATGGCTAAGGATTAAACCTGTTGAACTTAACATAAACAGACAAGGGAACACGGAAATGGATTAAACATGCCAGAGCTTAAATGAAATACACAAAAAGGTGAGGGAAAAAGGAAAACATGCTAACTCAAATGAAGCACACAAATAGATAAGGGAAAAAGGGGAACGCAATTAACATGTTAAAGCTTATAGAAAAATTCTGGATGTAAACAAACAAGGGAAAGGAAAGGAGGGGGTTAAACATATCAAAGCTTAATATAAACAGACTAGGGAAAGGGAAAAGGGTTGAGCATTTGAACCTGACCATAACATGCAATGGAACAAGGGAGAGGGATTAAGTATGCAAGAGCTTAAGTTGAAATAACATAACAAACAAAGAAAGATGAAAGTAAAAAGATAGTTGAAGGTTAATAATTGAAATTAGGAGCCTACTAGTGCAACTTGAAGAACAGAGCAAGTATAGATTCTATAATTAGCCTAGACTTTCAGCCGGCTAATTCTTAGCAAAGAGAGCAAGTAACACAGAAGAGAAGATCATAGAGTTTTCAGTGTGTAAGAGTAGAGAGAACTCGTGTATTATTGTGTGGTAGTGAATAAAGAGAAGGCCTATTTCTAGTTTTGAAAAGCTGCAACAGTAAGGCAATGAAATAATCAGCAATATCAATCAGTATCCATTAAGGATAAGGGAACCCCTTCAATTAAGGAACCAGATTGAAATTTGGAAAGACAATCAAGTATTAATTACAGAATATAGGGTAAATACATGTAAAGAATTTGAAAATCACACGGGGAAACATATAAGGAAAGTAATCACCTAGGAAATCAAGGAGTCAAGATACTATTTGCATATAAACTTAGTCAGAAAACAGGGAGCAATTAGAGAATCAACCAGCTGTACTAAAATCAATTAGGGTTTCAGAGAAAGGGGAAAATAGTACTATAAAAGATGCATAGGTTTGAACAGGCAAAGACTGGAAATAACATGTAGAAAAACATAAGAAAACAACCAGAGGCGGCTAGGGTTTCACAGAGAAAGAAAAATGGAAAATCCCCATAGAAATTAGGGTTTCCACTACAAGTCAGACCACAAGGAACATCATAGACGAAGATGAACAAGAGCAGAACATCATAAAGAAAGTATAAACTCATAAACTGAAAACTCTAGAAATACACAGTAAAGCAAAACACTTTAGAGCCGTACTAGAAAATGTTCAAAATCATGGAGAAGAACACACAGTAGCAAAAATAAACAACAAAATCAAAGAAATAAGATAAGTCATAGAAAACCCTAGGTTTAAAAGACGAACAGTTTTGAAAACGCAAATAGGCGAAGAAAGGATGAGAGATACTTAAAACTTTAGAAAATAACTAAAGATCAAAGAATATCGTAAGATAAACACAGAGAACAATGAAAAAGAACCTCGAACGTTAGGGTTTTCAAAGAAAGGTCTCGAAATAGCGAGAAAAGCCTAAACGGACTCATCGGAGTCGGCAAAGGACTCAAGGCCTGACTTTCGGAGAAAGGCCGGACACAGATGCAAAGGACCCCATTGGAGGACCTCTGGTCCAGTCATATTTGAAATAAGGCTCCGATCCTCGAACCCGAAGGCCAGGAGAGGTGAGGAGTGAACGAATAAGGGAGTTTCAGGTCCAGGATGCCCATGAACGAAGGTGAAAAGGGACGGAGATGACTAGGGTTTTCAGAGAACTTAGAGAGCTTTAGGGATTCAAAGGCGGCCAGTTTGGAAAAGTGACTAGGGCTTGGGGGCATTAGGGATTTAATTTAGGTAAGTGTATTGTGGGCCGTTGATCCATGAGATCAGCAGCTAGGATTAGAAGGGGACCGGGTGGGTTAGATTTAAGTGGGTTTGGGTCGGGTGATTTTGGATTTGGGTCGGGTAATTGGGGCTAATTATGGGGTTGAATTTGGGTTTTAATTTGGGCTAGAATTGAAAGATTAAATGGCTACATTTTAAATAGCCATTTTCCCAATTTGATTTTATAAAAATAGTAAACAATTTTGTAAAAAATCCAGTAAAATTACCGAGTTAATGAAATGTATTTATGAAGCAACTAAAAAATATCAGGAACAATTTTGTTCTTGAAATACTTATTAAATCGAGAAATAGGCTAAAATTGCAATTTAATGCAATTTTTGTTTAAATATACATGATGGCTTTGTAAAATTCTGTAAAAATTACATAAATTATACTTTTTTTTATATAAATGAGAGAATGAAATAAATTATTTATTAAATAACAAGATTTAAGGTTAAATATTTGATTTTATTGTACAAAATAAGTTGTAAATTGGTTTTAAAATGCTTGAAAAATAATAGAAAAATACCAAACCTTTTGTGGATGCTTATATATTCATTCACAAGCTATTTAGAAAGTATTTTGGGTACAAAAATACATAAGAAAAAATTGGGTATCAGCAGCTGCCCCTCTTTTCCCGAGGAGGATGAAAGAGTTATCGGGTAAAGATAAGATGACCAATTTTGTCCGGAAATGACAATTGTACAAAATTTCGACCGGGCTGTGGATTTTGAGCTGCCTACATATCCCTGGTTTTACAGGAATCAGGACGTATGCAGTTCAGGAGCCATTGCCGGAATATGCCAATAAAAATATGAAAAGGCGGATGCAACCGGGTTTGAGATTTGGCAAGGGTTCAAGGATCAGAGGAGCCGCAAAGAACTGGAGCGGGAGCGATCCTGCTGAGACAGCCCAACTAGCCGGTATACCTGCAAATGAACGATGTGCGTGTATATTGCATAATTTAAACGTGATGCAAGTTCCCATTGGACCATGAACGCTGTCTTCAGACGATTAGGATGGCACACTCAGACTATGACGTTCGGGCTATGAAGAGCATGAAATTAACGATTTGTAGGCCATGAAATGGTGTTCTCGGGCCATGGAGATGGTTCCTCCGAACTATGATGCCTTTGAATAAGTTGGCGATATTTCAGACCATGAAAAGGTGGTAATATTTCAGCCGAATGAATGCAGAGCGTGGTGATCTTTCAGCCGAGCAGGAATTTAAAATGTAGGGTGGCGATATTTCAACCAAAATGAAACAAGGTGGCGATATTCAGCCGAAATGAAAAATAAAAGAGGTAGAACTTAACCTCGAAAGGCAGAAGATAGCCTTATGCAGGAGGGAGGCAGAGCTTAGCCCCGGAAGGCAGAGAATAGCCTTATGCAATGCAAGATGGAGACAGAGCTTAGTCTATAAATGAGGAAGATATCATTATGCAAGGATGGAGGTAGAGCTTAACCTTGGAAGGCAGACAATAGCCTTATGCAAAATGCAAGATGGAGACAGAGCTTAGTCTCGAAAGGCAGAAGATAGCCTTATGCAAGGATGGAGGTAGAGCTTAACCTCGGAAGGCAGAGAATAGCCTTGTGCAGAATGCAAGATGGAGACACAGTTTAGTCTCGAAAGGCAGCAGATAGCCTTATGCATGATGGAGATAGAACTTAACCTCAGAAGGCAGAGAATAGCCTTATGCAATACAAGAAATGCATATGGAGACAGATCTTAGTCTCGAAAGGCAGAAAATAGTCTTATGCAGGATGGAGGCAGAGCTTAGCCCTGGAAGGTAGAGAATAGCCTTATGCAATGCAAGATGGAGACAAAGCTTAGTCTCGAAAGGCTGAAGATAGCCTTTTGCAAGGATGGAGGTAGAGCTTAACCTTGGAAGCCAGAGAATAGCCTTATGCAAAATGCAAGATGGAGATAGAACTTAGTCTCGAAAGGCAGCAGATAGCCTTAAGAAGGATGGATGAATAGCTTAACCTCAGAAGGCAGAGAATAGCCATACAATGCAAGAAATGCAGATGGAGACAGATCTTAGTCTCAAAAGGCAGAAAATAGCCTTATGCAAGGATGGAGGTGGAGCTTAACCTCGGAAGGCAGAGAATAGCCTTATGAAAATTGCAAGATGGAGACGGAGCTTAGTGTTGAAAGGCAGAAGATAGCTTTATGCAAGGATGGAGGTAGAGCTAACCTCGGAAGGAAGAAAATAGCCTTATGCAAAATACAAGATGGAGACAGAGCTTAGTCTCGAAAGGCAGTAGATAGCCTTATGCAAGATGGAGGTAGAGATTAACCTCAGAAGGCAGGGAATAGCCTTATGCAATGCAAGAAATGCAGATGGATACAGAGCTTAGTCTCGAAAGGCAAAACATAGCCTTATGCAGGATGGAGGTAGAGCTTAACCTCGAAAGGCAGAGAATCGCTTTATGCAGGATGGAGGTAGAGATTAACCTCGGAAGGCAGTGAATAGCCTTATGCAATGCGAGAATATAAAGGGGACGATAGCAGCGTTTGCTTACCTGGACTGCTTGGGAAATTTCTGCATGTAGATAGTAAACTTCTGCGAAGTAGGGTTCATTTTGAGAGTTTTGACTCCGAGGAATAGTTGCGTTATTAGCTTGTGTCCTGCATCCAAAGAAAATTCGTGAGTTCTGTAAAATGGGGAGGTTAGTTTGTATCCTTCGGCTCGTGGCGTCTTGTACCATTTGGGGTAGCGTTGCTGAATGACAGTGATCCAAATGATTTTATGCAAATTTTGGTTCACATGATGTAAATGTATATATATAAGTAGAGAAAAGATATTTTTGTTTTATGATGAACCACAACTGCAACGTGGTTCAAGGCACGACAGCCTCGCTGGCTCCGAAATTTGGAGGGTCCTCCTCAAAATTCTACCCAATTTACTTGGCTGGCGCTGTTGACAGTGGTGCTAAATGACTGAAAGCGGATTTACCTTGGAATTTTGATGGTCCTCCTCAAAATTCTGCCCCAGTTCCAAATGCAGGGGAAAATGGAATTTTATTAGAGATGTGACCGAACCCATAGGGCTTCCTACGTATCGCCACTTAAACGAGAATTAGGTCGGGCGTAGTTCAAATTACATCATAAAGGAAAGCAATAATCAAATGTAATATCTCTTCACTGCATCTGAGTTGATCGGTTTTGGCTAGATTTCTCCATCCATTTCTGCAAGAATAAGGGCTCCTCTAGTTAGAACACAGTGAACCATGTACGGACCCTGCCAGTTGGGAGAGAACTTCCCTTTGGCCTCATCTTGATGTTGAAATATCTTTTTCAACACCAGTTTCCCTGGTGTAAACTTCCTCGGTCGAACTCTCTTGTTGAAGGCTCTAGCCATTCTGTTATGATATAACTGACCATGACAGACAGTGTTCATTCTCTTTCCATCTATAAAGGCTAACTGTTCGTAGCAAACCTTGACCCACTTGCGTCCTCTAGCTCAGCTTCTTGTATGATTCTCAAGGAAGGAATTTCTACCTCGACGGGAATTACCGCTTCTATACCGTAAACCGGCGTGTAGGGAGTTACCTCGGTTGATACGCAAACTATAGTGCAATAACCCAATAAAGCGAATAACAGCTTCTCATGCCACTGCTTATGCCTTTCGATCATTTTCCTTAGTATTTTCTTGATGTTCTTGTTGGCTGCTTCCACGGCTCCATTCATCTGAGGTCTATTGGCCGTAGAATTTTTGTGTCTGATCTTCAAAGTTTCACACATCACTTTCATCAAGTCGTTGTTGAGATTGGAACCGTTATAGTGATGATTGACTATGGAACACCGAACCGACAAACAACACAATCTCGGAAAAAGTCTGCCACGACTCTATTGGTTACTGCTTTGTATGATGCTGCTTCAACCCATTTAGTAAAGTATCAATAGCCACTAGAATGAACCTGTGTGTTTGATGCGGCAGGCTCGATTGGTCAAAGAACATCCATTCCCCAAGCGGCAAACGACCATGGTGAACTCGTTGCAGTGAGTTCGTTCGGAGGTACCTTTATCATGTCCGCATGTATCTGGAAGTGGTGACACTTCCGAACATACTGAATGTATCTGCTTCCATAGTCATCCAAAAATATCTTGCCCTGAGTATCTTCTTTGCTATGACAAAATCGTTCATGTGTGGTCCACAAGTCCCTGAGTGCACTTCTTCCAGTAACTTGGTCGCTTCTGTCTTATCGACACACCTTAATAGTCCAAAATCAGGAGTCCTCCTATACAAGATTCCTCCGCTGTGAAAGAAATATTGGACAACCTTTGAAGTGTGCGCTTCTGAGTAGCATTAGCAAGCTCTGGATATTCCCCTGTTGTTAGGTACCTTTTGATATCGTGGAACCAGGGCTTTCCGTCAGCTTCTTCATCAACATTTGCACAATATGCCGGTTGATCATGAATCTTGACCGGGATAGGGTCAATGAAATTTGTATCTGGATGCTGAATCATGGATGATAAAGTGGAAAGCGCATCTGCGAACTTGTTCTATATTCTTGGAACATGCTGGAATTCCATATTTCTGAACCTCTTTCTCAACTCCTGTATGTGGTGCCAATAAGGGAGTATCTTGGAATTCTTGGTCGCCCATTCTCCTCGAATCTGGTGTATGAGTAGGTCTGAATCCCCAATCACTAGCAGCTTCTGGATGTTCATATCAATGGCCAGTTTACGACCCAAAATGCAGGCTTCGTACTCGACCATATTATTGGTGCATGGGAGCATGAGCTTGGCAGATACAGGATAGTGCTGACCCGTTTCTGATACCATGACTGCTCTGATACCAACTCCTTTGAAATTTGCGGCTCCGTTGGAAAACATCCTCGAACCATCATATGACTCTGCAATGTCTTCTCCTATGAAAGCTACTTCCTCGTCGGGAAAATACATTTTCAAGGGTTTGTATTCCCTTTCCACAGGATTTTCTGCAAGATGATCTGCCAAAGCCTGTCCTTTAACTGCCTTCTGGGCGACATAGACAACGTCGAATTCACTCAACAAAATTTTCCACTTGGCGAGCTTGCCGGTGGGCATGAGTTTATGAAAAATATACTTTAGTGGATCCATTCTTGATATAAGGTAGGTAGTGTAAGCACAAAAATAATGCCTCAACTTCTGAGCTATCCAAGTCAAAGCACAACAGGTGCGTTCTAGCAAAGAATTCCGAGCCTCCTACGGGGTAAATTTCTTGCTGAGGTAGTAAATAGCTTGCTCCTTTCTCCCCGTCTCATCATGATGACCCAAGACACAACCAACTTCTCCATCCAAAACTATGAGATAGTGCAATAAGGGCCTCCCAGGATCAGACGGAACCAGGACTGGAGGCGTAGACACGTATTCCTTGATCCTGTCAAAAGCCTTTTGACATTCATCGGTCCATTTGGTGGGGGCATCCTTTTTCAGCATCTTGAAGATAGGTTCGCAGATGACGGTAGATTGATCTATGAACCAGCTGATATGGTTGAGTCTCCCCATGAAACTCATTACCTCTTTCTTGCTCCTCGATGGTGGCAACTCCTGAATAGATTTGACCTTTGATGGATCCAGATCTATCCCTTGGTGACTCATGATGAAACCCAATAACTTTTCCGTAGGGACCCTGAATGCACACTTGGCGGGATTTAGTTTGAAGTTATATCTCCTTAGTCTGTTGAAAAACTTTCGGAGGTCCTCCATGTGATCTGCAGCCTTCCTGGAATGATTGATGATGTCATCCACATATACCTCAATCTCCTTATGTATCATGTCATGAAAGAGGGTAGTCATTGCCCTCATGTAAGTAGCTCCCGCATTCTTCAACCCGAACGACATCATTCTGTAGCAATACATTCCCCAGGGCGTGATAAACGCCATTTTCTCTGCATCTTCCTTATCCATCCATATCTGATGGTACCCCTCAAAGAAATCGATGAATAACTGAAAATCATGCTTGGCGCAGTTGTCGATCATAAAATGTATGTTTGGCAAGGGGAAATCGTCTTTGGGACTGGCCCAGTTGAGATCCCAGTAGTCGACACAAACTCTAACTTTCCCATCCTTCTTCGGTACTGGCACGATGTTAGCCAACCAAGTTGGATACACTACCACTTGAAGAACTTTGGCTTTGACCTACTTGGTGACCTCCTCCTTAATTTTTAAACTCATATCTGGCTTGAATTTTCTGAGCTTCTATTTTACCGACGGACAAGCAGGATCTTTCGACAACTTGTGAGCGACGATTGATGTGGTGAGGCCAGTCGTATCTTCATAAGACCATGTGAGATATCCTCATATTCCCTCAAGAACTCTATATATTTCTTTTTTTCTGTCTGTGATAAGTGCACACTGATACGCGCCTCTTTGACATTCTCTGTATCTACCAAATTGACGACTTCGGTTTCATCCAAGTTGGACATAGGTTTATTTTCAAAATTCTTGGCCTCTTTGACAACTTCTGGCATATCATCCTCCTCTAAGTCTATGTTCTTTTATTGCATAGCCTCGTTGCAATTTACAGTTGTTGGTTCATCATCAAGATACGTAATAGTAATGCTATGTGAAAATAAAGTAAATAGCAGAGAAAGGTAATTAATAGCGAGATATTTGATAAAACTAAAAATGCTTTTGATTAAATTCATAAAACATCGGAGCTCTTTTGGAAAAGTAAAGACAAATGTGGAAAATAAAGAAAACAACTAAAACGAAGGTGCATGATGCTTGTTCAACCTTGCTACACCGAAGGTTTCCGGGCGATGGTGGTCCTGATTGACAAGCCGGTGAGGTGCTCCCCTCGATTCACAGCCTAAATGGAAGGGCCTTCCTCCCCTTCATCTTCAAAAATCACACAACAGTCCATGTCCTCCAGAAACAGGTTTTTCATTGCCGCAAGAGCCTCGTCTTCTTCTAACCCGTAGAGAGTGTTGGCTGGCTCAAATGTCTGTTCCAACTGATGTATGGGGCGTTCCAATGGGTAATATGGGCTGCGCCATGGTGGTGACCAGTTCTTGAATTCTTGCCAAGTGTATTCGTACCCCAGTCCGAAGGTAGTACCATGTTTCTTCAACTGAATAGGTTTGGTGATACCTTGAAGATTCTTACCGAGTCCTTTCCTTAGTTCATACCACTCCAATTAAGTATTCTCTCAACCTTGTTGCTTCACCGTTTGTCTTTGTCCACTACGTTGACTCGCTCAATATGATGATATGTTTTTCCGCCTATTCTTCTTCTGCCTCCGATCATTGGAATGGTCTGGCGACTGTATATGGGGTTTCTATCATTGCCATGGATGATTACTTCCTGATGGTTCCATTCAAATTTCACGGCCTGGTGTAAGGGGGATGCCACAGCCCCATCGGCGTGGATCCAGGGTCGTCCCAACAGTAAGTTGTAAGATACTGGTTCGTCGATGACTTGAAAGTCGACATCAAACCAGGTAGGCCCCATTTGCAAACACAAGCTAATCTCCCGAGAGTATACCTCTAAGAACCACCAAAAGCCTTAACGTTAATAGCCTCATCTTTTATCTCATGCAATCCTTTTCCTAACTTCTTGAAGGTGATCAGTGGACAAATGTTGAGACTGGAACCTCATCGACTATGATTCTGGTGATGAAATGATCCTCGCATTGCCCAGTGATGTGCAGTGCTTTGTTATGACTGAGCCCTTCAAGTGGCAATTCATCCTCGTGGAAAGTGATTTTGTGACTTTCCAATACCTGCCCTATCATGTTCGCCATTTCTCCTCCTGTTATGTTGCTGGAGACATAAGCCTCACTCAATATCTTCATCAAGGCGTTCTTATGAGCCTCAGAACTCTGTACTAATGCTAAGATGGAAATATGCACTGGAGTCTTGTTTAGCTGTTCAATAACTGAATATTCCTTAGCCTGTATCTTTCTCCAAAGATCATCAGGTCCGGTTTCAATGGGACGTTTAGAGGCCTGCTTGCTGGACTCAGCTATGTGCTCTGGTGTGTATACCCTACCAGTTCTAGTCATACCTTGAGCGGCAATTGCTTCACCAGTGTGCGCTTTTCCTTCCTTCTCGCCTCGGCTGTGTAGTCCCAGCGTATGGCATTTGGCTGAAATAGGGTTATGTCGGACATGGTGACCAGAATGGGCACCCTTGGAGGCAACATAACAACTTCAATTGGTGAGGGCATCTTTGGAGTACCGAACTCCACCTCAATTGGTTTTGGCACTTTTGCAGGAGGTGCCTCAAACTCAAAAGGTACATATATATTCACCACATTGTCCTCAGATAGCTGGATTTGCACAACAATAGGATTTAGAGTGACCACCAGTTTCTTGGGCTCATATCCCTCATATATCAAACCAATCGACCCATCGGGGTCCTAGTCGTCTGCTACCTCAATCATGTGGATGTCTCCAGCTTTGTGGTCTGGCAGACGGTTGCTACGAACATTAGGAGCATGCTCCTTAGCAATGATGACCTTGTTGTCAATTAAGGTATGTATTTTATCCTTCAACGAGCGGCACTCATTAATGGTATGGCCCTTTATCCCCGAATGGTATGCGCATGTTTTATTTGGGTTGATCCATTAGGAGGGATTTTCTGGGGTTATGCACGGGATGAATGTATCATATCCCACGGCTTTGAGCTTCTCATACAGCTGGTCAATGGGTTCAGCAATAGCAGTGTACTGTCTGGGCGGCTTGCGGTCAAAGTTTGGTCTTAGTCGTGGGACATTTTGGCAGGTAGGCGGTGATGGATAGTGAGGAGGTTGGGAGTTGTAAGCTTGGTATACGGGTGCAGGTTGGGTATATACTGACGAGGTGGGCTGATATGTTGGTGATGAAGTTGTTTGGTAGATGGGATGTTGATTTTGATAGGTAGGTGAAGGTTGTTGATAATTTGGAGAGTGTTGGTATGTGAGTGGAGTTGGAGGGTAGGGTTGGTATTTCATGGGAGAGTGGTTTCTTTGCGCAGTCATTTCGGAGTTTACATCTGTTTTCTTCGACGAACCAAAAGATTGTAAGGCTTTGTTGGTGGCCTGCAGTGCCTCAAGGTTAGTAACCATGCGATTTGATGATATCAGCAAACTTTTGCCCCTCTACCAGCATCAATCTCTCGTAATAGTGTGGTTCCTGAGCACGAACGAAAAATCTGGTCATTTGTTCTTCATCCAAAGCCGGCCCGACTTTGGCAGCTTCCGACCTCCAATGATTAGCATACTCACGAAAGGTTTCAGTAGGCTTCTTCTTCAAATTCTCGAAATAGATTACGTTCGGCGCGTTCTAAGTGTGTTGAACCTGAAACGGTCCATGAAATCGGATGCCATGTTTACCCAACTAGGCCACTTCTTCGCATCTTCGCTGATATACCAAGATAACACATCACCTTTCAAGCTCCTCATGAACAGTTTCATGCGGATCCTTTCATCTCAACCGACTCCCACTAACTTGTCACAATACATCCTCAGGTGAACTCTGGGATCACCCATACCGTCAAACATTTCGAAGTTAGGAGGTTTATGTTAGATAATACGCTTAACGCTAGAGGGGGGGGTGAATAGCGTTTTAATAAAATTAGCGTAAACTTGCGGAATATAAAAATTGCAGGAAATAAATAAGTGCGATAAGTAAATAAATTAGAATAAAAGCACCGATATATCCTGGTTCACCACAACCCGTGGCTAGTCCAGTCCCCGAGAGACTCTCTCGAGATTTCCACTAACTTGTTAAGCTTACGGGTGTTTAACAAACCGTTACAACTTGAGGACACAAGCCTCAACAACCTTTGCTCGGAGATACAACACTCCAAGACTTCAACCAAGGAAACACAAGTTCCTTCTTACGACACAAGGGACTAACACTTCCCTTCAAGTGTACAAAAAACACTTAGCACTCAAACAAGACACTCCTTTAAGAGTAGATATGAGTAAAAAGAATACGCTCAAGATCGCAACAACTTTTGACAATAATTTGGCTCTCAAAAGCTTATGTAATGAACATAAAATGATAAGCAATAAAGTATGCAAGATTTAGCAATTGTATGATCAGTTGTTGTATGTTGTTGTACTTAAAAGACTGAATTGAAGCTGTATTTATAGTTGAAAAACCTTGTATTACCGATGCCTAATTGCCAATTAAGAGTTGCTGAAATTACTCAGTGACAATCGATTGTCAAGTTACCACAATCGATTGTTTGCCAGTTCTTCCAAAAATCAATCCCAGATTTTACGCATAACAATCGATTATATAAGATCAATAATCGATACACTGGCAACGTTCAAAAAATCCTTTCCAGATTTTACGTAAAACAATCGGTTGTCAACAATCTACAATCGATTACTCAGCAACGTTCAAAAAATCCTTTCCAGATTATAATTAAAACAATCGATTATAGGAAATCAATAATCGATTACCTGACGGTATTTGAAAATATTTTGGCAACGGTCAGTTATACAATCGATTATACTAAGTTAACAATCGATTATATATCAGTCTTGAAAAATCAATTTAGACACTGCCTCTTGACAATCGATTGTCACAAGTTCACAATCGATTATTTAATAACTTTGAAAAAGTCTGGAGGACACTGCCTCAACACAATCGATTGTCATAAGTTCACAATCGATTATTTTGTGACTTTGAAAAATCTGATGGACACTGTCTCTTCACAATCGATTGTAATTAGCTTCACAATCGATTATTTTGAGCTTTGAAAAACTTTGATGGACACTGCCTCATCACAATCGATTGTCATAAGGTTCACAATCGATTGTCATGCAGATTTGAAAAATCTGATGCTCACTGCCTTAACACAATCGATTATCATTAGTTCACAATCGATTGTCAAGCAGCTGACTTAAACATAATCGATTATCATAAGTACATAATCGATTATCTTAGTCCAGATTTTAGAGGCGTGTTTAAAAATCATTTTGACAAAAGTAAATATGCATTATTTAAAATCATTTTGCTCTAAATTAAATATGCATGATTTGTTAAAAGTATTTTTACGAGAGAAGCCAAGTCTTGAGTTTAAGTTGTCGGATCAAGATCACAATTAAATACCGACTCGTATAAAACTTAATCTCGATCTTTGTCTTGTGCTTGAATCTTGTTATATATCAATTTCGCGCTTGTGCTTGGACCGCATCATATGTCAATTTGCGCATAGTTTGTCATTCATCAAAACCTACAAATATGAACACACCTTTAGTATAATGCCTTGAGAACGTGTTTCCAACAATTTCCCCCTTTTTGATAATGGCAAACTTTAAGCGGGATATGCATATTAGGCAATTCATAATGACGATTCAAGACAAGTAAAGATATGCAACAAGTATATAGATATGCAATTTGTTCCCCCTCAATATATGAATTCCCCCTCAATTTATGCCGATAAGTATTGAGTGAGAGTGCATACCCGTTATCTTCCCCCTTTTGCCATTAGCAAAAAAAATATAGAATAATCAAAAAACTTGTTTATTTAAAAAAACGGCAATAATAACGCAAATAATGTCAAGACAATCAATTATTGATACTGGATAATCGATTATATAAAAGAGAAATCGATTGTTCTGTGCGTCAAGCTTTATAATTCCCCCTGCCTTTAGGGCGATACCTGCAAAAATACGTTAGACGTCTCCGACGCTCAAGTTAGAAAACATGTGAGAGGGAAAATGCAATGCATGACTTAGATCAACGTGGAGTCAAGAATCCCGAGTTCATTACGAATTTGGAAGAAGGACTCTTTCCCTAAGGGCTTTGTAAAGATGTCGGCCAATTGATCTTTGGTTTCAACAAATTCAATTTCGACATCGCCCTTGAGAACGTGATCTCTTATAAAATGATGTCTAATTTCAATGTGTTTTGTTCGCGAATGAAGAACGGGGTTCTTCGTCAAGCATATGGCACTAGTATCATCACATCTAAGAGGGATATGATCAAGACTTAGGCCATAGTCCAAGAGTTGTTGTTTCATCAAAGGATTTGAGCGCAACAACTCTCCGCGGCTACATATTCAGCCTCGGTTGTGGACAACGCAACACTTACTTGTTTCTTGCTAAACCAAGAAACGAGAGAGCTACCGAGCAAATGGCAAGTGCCACTTGTGCTCTTGCGGTCCAATTTGCATCCAGCAAAATCGGAGTCGGAATAGCCAACAAGTTGGCATGAAGAACCTTTGGGGTACCATAGGCCCACATTTACAGTACAACCAAGATACTTCAATATCCGTTTCACCGCAGTTAGGTGAGACTCCTTCGGACACGATTGATAACGAGCGCATAAGCACACGCTAAACATGATGTCCGGACGACTAGCAGTAAGATAAAGGAGAGAGCCAATCATACCTCGATACTTTTTGATGTCGACTTCCTTACCTTTCTCATCTTTGTCTAGGTGATCGGATGTGCTCATGGGGGTTGCCATTGCTTTTGCATTGGTCATTTCAAATCGTTTCAGCAATTCTTTGCAATATTTCGCTTGGCAAATGAACGTACCTTCTTTCATTTGCTTTACTTGTAATCCCCAAAAAGAATGTTAACTCACCCATCATAGACATCTCAAATTCGCTTGTCATTAAATCGGAAAATTCCTTGCACAAAACATTGTTAGTAGCACCAAATATAATATCATCCACATAGATTTGAACTAATAAAGTATCATTGTTTTTATGATTAACAAAAAGAGTGGTGTCAACTTTCCCCCTAATGAAATCATTTTCCAATAGAAATTTACTCAATCTTTCATACCAAGCTCGGGGAGCTTGTTTTAAACCATAAAGAGCCTTTTTGAGTTTGAAAACATGATCGGGAGATTTAAAATCTTCAAAGCCGGGGGGTTGTTCAACATAAACTTCTTCTTGAATAACACCATTTAGAAAAGCACTTTTCACATCCATTTGATATAAATTGAAATTTATAGAAGAGGCAAAAGCAAGCAATAAACGAATAGCTTCTAATCTAGCTACGGGGCATATGTTTCTTCATAGTCAATACCCTCTTCTTGATTATAGCCTTTTGCTACAAGCCTAGCTTTGTTTCTAGTGATTACACCATTTTCATCTAGTTTTTTTCGAAAAACCCATTTCGTACCAATTATGGTATGATTTTCGGGTCTTGGCACCAAATCCCAAACGTCATTCCGTTTGAATTGGTTAAGCTCCTCTTGCATTGCCAAGGTCCAAAATTCATCCCCAATTGCTTCGGAGATGGTTGTTGGTTCAATTTGAGAAACAAAAGCAGTATGTCCTAAGGTGTCTATAAGGGAGTTTCGGGTACTTACCTTTTCTTCGACGTCGCCAATTACTTGTTCGAGAGGGTGATCTTTGATTGTCCTCCACTCGTTAGGCATTTTGGTTTCTTTCTCAATTGTGGCGTTTCCTCCGTTGATTGTTCCAATATTTCATCTTGAATTTCCTTAGGAGTTTCTTCTTGTACTTTGTCTTTTAAACTATTTAAAACACCTGCAAGATCAGAACAAGAATCCTCTCTCGCCAAGCGAGCATTACTTTCGGAAAACACAATATGAGGGGATTCCTCCACAGTTTGGGTTCTATTATTAAATACCCTATATGCTTTGCTATGTGAAGAATACCCAATAAAAATTCCCTCAACGGATTTGACATCAAATTTTCCCAATTGATCTTTTCCATTGTTATGAATAAAACATTTACAACCGAATACTCTAAAATGGGAGATATTTGGTTTCCTTCCCTTGTAGAGTTCATAAGGGGTTTTCATGAGTATTGGCCTTATGACTACTCTATTTAAAATGTAGCATGCGGTACTCACGGCATCCGCCCAAAAATGTTTGGGAATCTTAGCCTCTTCGAGCATGGTTCTAGCCATCTCTTCGAGACACCTATTTTTCCTTTCCACCACCCCATTTTTGTTGTGGTGTTCGTGGAGCGGAAAAGGTATGCTCGATACCGAGTTCGTCACAAAAGTCCGCAAAGAGATTGTGATCAAACTCTCCCCCATGATCACTTCTAATTGAAGTGACGGTTGTTTCCTTTTCGTTTTGAATACGTTTAAGAAAATATTTAAAATTCTGAAAAGCATCACTTTTATGGGCAAGGAATAAAGTCCAAGTAAATCTGGAATAATCATCAACAATAACAAAGGCATAACGATTTCTACCAAGACTTTCAATGCGAGATGGTCCAAACAAATCCATGTGAAGCAATTGCAATGGTCTAATAGTTGAAACAATGTTTTTCGATTTAAAGGATGCTTTTGTTTGCTTCCCTTTTTGACAAGAATCACAAATAGAGTCATTTTCAAATTTCAAATTTGGAAGACCAACGACAAAATTTTGTAAAACCAATTTGTTCAAAAGATGCATGTTGATGTGAGCTACTCTACGATGCCATAACCAAGAATCATTCTCTTTGCTCATTAAACAATTTACATATTCGGGTGAAGAATTTGCAAGATCAACCATATAAATGTTATCCTTTCTAAAACCACGAAGGATAATTTTATAATCGCTATGTCTAAAAACTAAGCATTCATCCGAATCAAATAAAACAAGATTTCCCTTGTCACATAATTGACTTATGCTCAAGAGATAATGTTTTAAACCTTTCACAAGTAATATATGCTTAATGGAAGAAATTTCATCCTTACCGACCGATCCAATGCCGATAATCTTTCCTTTGTTGTTATCACCAAAAATAACACTTCCCCCTTCCTTGTGTTCTAGTTGAAGGAATTTGGATTCGTCTCCCGTCATGTGCTTGGAGCATCCACTATCAAGGTACCACAGTACACTTGATCCCTTCAAACATACCTACAAAACAAATTAATGAGTTTTAGGTACCCATGCCATTTTGGGTCCTTGGGGGTTAGGCAAATCATAGTGATGTGATTGAGTGTTATGTGTATGTCGTGTAAAACAAGCAGGAGCAATATGTCCAATTCGTCTACAATAATGACAAGTCACGTTAGGATTATTCATCCTTCTAGGTTGATAGTAATTGGAGGACAAAATTCATTTGCTCTATTCTTGACAATATAACTATTGCGCAAATCATGAAAAACATTTCTCCTACCATTTGTTCTAGGATATGCATCATTTCTAGAATAGTTGTTTCTAGGTTGGAAGTCATTTCTAGGTGTTCTAAAAGGTTCAAAACTCTTTTTAATGTTTGGCCTAGAATGTGCATTATTTCTAGCATGATTATTTCTAGGTTGCGATTGATGAAAACCATTTCTAGGTTTATTGTATCTAGGATGAACATTTGTTTTATTTATCCTAGGTTGAGCCTTAGGTGGTTGGGGGTTGGCTTCAACTTTCTCTTTAGGCTCGTTTCTAAAACCTATGCCATGCTTGGTCGACTTCAAATTAACAAGCACTTCATTCAAATTTTTATGAGAAGAGTTAAACTTATCTAAGGTGCCCTTAAGCCTTTCTACTTCATTTTTGAGATGCATGCAAGAAGTACAATTTCTAGAACTTTCAGGCTTGTCGGCGCTTCTCTTGCCAAAAAATTTGTTTTCCTCTTTCAACTTCTCATTTTCTAAAATCAGTTTTTCCAATTCCTTTTCTTTAAGAGAGAGTTGTTTTTGAAAATCTTTTTCTTTTAAAGAGGCATTTTCTTTTATACTCTTAACAGTTTTTGAAGCTCTAATAAATTCGCTATACAACTCATCAAAAGCATTTTGCATTTCTTCAAGGGAAAAGAAATTTTTGGAAGAAATTTGACATACCTCTTCTTTGTTGTCTTCTTGTGCCATAAGACAAAGATTTGCGGCTTCGTCTTCTTCTTCCTCACTTGACTCGTCACCGGAGTCGCCTCCCCAAGATATGTATGCTCTTTGCTTCTTGAAGGGTTTCTTCTCCTTTTTAGCATTTGGGCAATTTGATTTAATGTGCCCGGTTTCTCCGCACTCATAGCACTTTATTTGATCTCCTTGCTTTTTGCCCTTTCATTCATACTCTTTTCGCATGAACTTTTGAAATCTCTTGATAACGAGTCCGAACTCGTTGTCTCCGTCCTCATCATTTTGAGGTTGGCTTGTGCTTGCCTTGAGAGCAATTCTTTGCTTCCTTTAATCATCAACAAGAGGGTTAAGTATAGTAGATTCATAAGTTTAAAGATTACCTCTTAATGCGTCGATGGTGACATTTGTAATGCCAATGGATTCTTGAATCGCGTCGGCCTTGAATCGCCATTCCGGAGTGAGACTTCGGAGAATTTTTCGGACAAGTTCCTTATCCGTGAAGGTCTTCTTAAGAGCATGTAAATCATTTACGATTTTTGAAAATCGTTCAAACATCTCATCGACCTTTTCGCCTTCCTTCATGTGAAACAATTCATATGCATGGGTTAGGAAATCAATTTTAGCTTCCCTTACCTGGTCCGTACCTTCGTACGTACTTTCCAGCTTGTCCCACATTTGCTTCGCCGTTGTGCAACAAGATATCTTCCTGTAATCATCAGCATTTACAGCACAATATAATAAATTAATAGCTTTAGCATTATTTTGCACCTTTCGGATATCATCCGCATCGTATTCATCTTCGGACTTTGGGACCCATTCATTTTCGACCTTCTTGGTTGGAATTTGTTCTCCATTCATTATGACCTTCCAAAGATGAAAACTATTTGATTGTACAAATATTCTCATCCTTTCCTTCCAGTATGTACAATTTGTACCATCGAATAGCGGTGGTCGGGTGGAGCATTGTCCTTCACCTATCCTGAATCACGAGTAGAAGCCATGGATGTTTCTCTCAAACGGTTAAGTCTTCAGAGAGTTGGGCTCTGATACCAATTGTTAGATAATACGCTTAGCGCTAGAGGGGGGGGGGGGTGAATAGCGTTTTAATAAAATTAGCGTAAACCTGCGGAATTTAAAAATTGCAGGAAATAAATAAGTGCGATAAGTAAATAAATTAGAACAAACGCACCGATATATCCTGGTTCACCACAACCCGTGGCTAGTCCAGTCCCCGAGAGACTCTCTCGAGATTTCCACTAACTTGTTAAGCTTACGGGTGTTTAACAAACCGTTACAACTTGAGGACACAAGCCTCAACAACCTTTGCTCGGAGATACAACACTCCAAGACTTCAACCAAGGAAACACAAGTTCCTTCTTACGACACAAGGGACTAACACTTCCCTTCAAGTGTACAAAAAACACTTAGCACTCAAACAAGACACTCCTTTAAGAGTAGATATGAGTAAAAAGAATACGCTCAAGATCGCAACAACTTTTGACAAGAATTTGGCTCTCAAAAGCTTATGTAATGAATATAAAATGATAAGCAATAAAGTATGCAAGCTTTAGCAATTGTATGATCAGTTGTTGTATGTTGTTGTACTAAAAAGACTCAATTGAAGCTGTATTTATAGTTGAAAAACCTTGTATTACCGTTGTCTAATTGCCAATTAAGAGTTGCTGAAATTACTCAGTGACAATCGATTGTCAAGTTACCACAATCGATTGTTTGCCACTTCTTCCAAAAATCAATCCCAGATTTTACACATAACAATCGATTATATAAGATCAATAATCGATACACTGGCAACGTTCAAAAAATCCTTTCCAGATTTTACGTAAAACAATCGATTGTCAACAATCTACAATCGATTACTCAGCAACGTTCAAAAAATCCTTTCCAGATTTTAATTAAAACAATCGATTATAGGAAATCAATAATCGATTACCTGACGGTATTTGAAAATATTTTGGCAACGGTCAGTTATACAATCGATTATACTAAGTTAACAATCGATTATATATCAGTCTTGAAAAATCAATTTAGACACTGCCTCTTGACAATCGATTGTCATAAGTTCACAATCGATTATTTAATAACTTTGAAAAAGTCTGGACACTGCCTCAACACAATCGATTATCACAAGTTCACAATCGATTATTTTGTGACTTTGAAAAATCTGATGGACAGTCTCTTCACAATCGATTGTCATTAGCTTCACAATCGATTATTTTGAGCTTTGAAAAACTTTGGACACTGCCTCATCACAATCGATTGTCATAAGGTTCACAATCGATTGTCATGCAGATTTGAAAAATCTGATGCTCACTGCCTTAACACAATCGATTGTCATTAGTTCACAATCGATTGTCAAGCAGCTGACTTAAACATAATCGATTATCATAAGTACATAATCGATTATCTTAGTCCAGATTTTAGAGGCGTGTTTAAAAATCATTTTGACAAAAGTAAATATGCATTATTTAAAATCATTTTGCTCTAAATTAAATATGCATGATTTGTTAAAAGTATTTTTACGAGAGAAGCCAAGTCTTGAGTTTAAGTTGTCGGATCAAGATCACAATTAAATACCGACTCGTATAAAACTTAATCTCGATCTTTGTCTTGTGCTTGAATCTTGTTATATATCAATTTCGCGCTTGTGCTTGGACCGCATCATATGTCAATTTGCGCATAGTTTGTCATTCATCAAAACCTACAAATATGAACACACCTTTAGTATAATGCCTTGAGAACGTGTTTCCAACTGTTTATACCCCTGCGGGAGTTCGACATCAGGTTGAACACACAGTGATCATAATTCAAACCCTTTACGCCTTTATTACCTTCCACGCCTTGAACCCTGCTAGTGAGTTTCTTAAGTTCAACAGCCAAGTTTTGAATGAGTGAGTCTGATTCTGACACATCTGATATGTGATGTGTATAGTATGGCACAATATCCACAAAGATAGGGGTATCCTGGTGGTTTGGAGCATTCTGGGGCTCTGGGACGAGCGGTGGAGCATTGTTGCGAACCTGGGTTGTGATCTTCTACGGAGGTGCAGGGACCTGGTTGTTGACATCCGTTGCAGCAAGGGAGATGGACAAGCTTGCCAAACTCCGGACCTAGTCCAGTTCCTCTCGAAATCTTAGCAGAGTTTGCTCCAAATGAGCAGCAGTTTCTTTGGTGATCGGGGTACCCTGAGAAGTTTTTTCAATTTCCTTCCTTGCTTCATTATCTCCCATCTTTCCTTTGTTCCTGTTTCTAGGAGGACTCGGAGGAGGAGGAGGATGACCCTTTGATATTTTTGAGTATGCTGATGGTGCCAGAATGCACGAACTAACCTTTGGGGAGGGGAAAAAAATAAAGAAAAACAAAAGGTGAAAAGGTTAGTGCGGATTCTAAGAATTAAAACATTGCAGTATTTAAACAAATTGTTAGAGGAACATAAGTTGTTTCCTATTTGGGTGCCTCGTTGTGCCCGAGGTAGGACTAGCAACAAATATGACTTGGAGATCTCGTAATACCAAATGCGTCATTTAATCGATAGAAAATAGAACGAGTCAAAACAAGCTAAAATAAAGAAAGATCGTCACTAATGGCCAAGGGCCTTATTACATACAGAAAGCAGTAAAATCCTAGCTACTTGGACCCGGAAGGACCTTCCATATTCGGCATCTTTGCCTCCCTCATACAGTTTCATCAGCTCGCACAGTCCCATCAACAAGTAAGCTCGAGCCAGGTGCCCACCTTCATTACCTTCAGCTTCCTGACAGTCGTTGATCCTTTTCAAAAACTTGCCTTCCAGCTCCACTATTACCCGCTCCAAGTACCCTAAACGGTTGTTTGCACGGACAACCATGTCCTTCCATTCATTTATTACCTTCACTTAAGCCTCTAGAATTTCCCGATATTCACTTTCACACTCTCACATCCGCTTGTGCAACTGATTATACTTGACCTTTGCTGCAGCCTCCTCATCAGTAACCCTGTGACCATGGACGAAACCCGTTTTTCCCAAGCGAACATCTTCTAGCCACCCCAGATAAAGCGGCTCATGCCCCGCCTGATACCTGTCTGGCTCTAGATATTCCTTTTCCAGAATGATTTTGTAGTGCCACATATGTTGAGCCCGACCCCAATGTGGGCTATCGTCATTTTGGAAGTCAGCCCTGTAGTGACTCATCTTTTCCACCCTTGGTATAATCTGCTTTCTTACCGCTTGCCTGATGACTCGGAGAGGGACATAATGGTAAGTTCCTCTTAAGCCGACGAGTACAAGGAATGGTGCATCCCTAGACCCAATGATAAACTCTCCAGTTGGAAACCACTCGTACATCTATTGTACATGCTCTTCTCTCAGATTCCCTAATAGTTCCACCCATCCACTGGCGTCTTCCGGGTGAGCAAACATATCCGGCATCAAGTGCATTCGCTTTGGATGATGGAAAGCAATATGGTCATCCCAATATCATCGTATGATCTCTTGTCTATAGTATCCCTTCAAAAGATGCTCGATGAGCCGGAGATGTAGTAGCGAATTGCACCCTTCAAATTGCGGTGCCCCTCGTTGACATTATTCTAAGGCTCGGTACAGTTCAGCTAGGATCATAGGTTCTATGCTGAATGTCTGCCCATCGATACCCTCCATTAGAGCCTTGGTTACCATGGCTAGTTTTGTATGCATTCTAGCCTTCTTCATTGGAAAAACTATCAGGCCCAGAAAACAGAACATGAATACAAAGGCCATCCTATGTATGTTCACCAAAGAGGTGAGGGCGAACTCGTCAATGTGATTGCGGTATGATTTGCTATGTACGAACCTTTCATACGTGAAGTCGAAGGATATGTAGGAGTCCTTCAAACTGGTCAGATTAGGATTCTACTTAAGCTCTAGCATTTTCAATAACCCTCTACCTTTGAGGTTTTCCGGCATAAGCAAACCTGGGCTATCCCAAGGAATTCCGGCTAGACCCCCAATTTCTTCCAATAATGGTGTCATTTCAATACCCCATAAGCGGAAGACGTACTGTTCACTATCCCAAAACATAGTAGCAACCTCCATAATCTTGTTATCTGGCCTAACTTCCAGGAGTGAAGGAAGATTTCCTAAGTGCTTGCGGACAAGAACCCGATCACTACCATGCAAATCATCCCACCAGCTTAGCAACTTGTGATGAATGTTTGACACCATGCCAAATCTAGGGACCTCGTGCCTCATTTTCCTGCAAAATAGAGCGTTAGCCCCTTAAACCCCACCGTACAAGGCTATTTGAATCAATAATTAGCAAAGGCATTTAATTTCCAAATCAATGCATATAACGTGAATGTCCGTTTGGGTTTCGAGGAAACCCGATGGACTTTTTGTTTAGGATATCCTAATGGGTCATTATGCGGATAACGTAACTGACTCGTCTAAGTTTGACCATGATGCATGAGCAATTAAAGAGAGTAAGGTTCTACCTTTGAAGTGCTAGACAAGGTACCCTTGAGCGTACAACTCAATAGGGAAAGGCACGGTACCGTCGACTACACCGTTGATTGACTGGTTTTACTGCAAATATGCCTTAGCCAAATTTAAAAGGTTTTTAATAATGGATGAGTGAAACCACTCATTATAAGCGTTGCTATAGCATTTGTTTGACACGAGTGGAAAATGATGTTGAAGGATGCAATTACAACAATAAAATAAGTCTATGTATTTTCACTTTCATACAATAATGATTACAATAAATGCTCGGAATTTGATACGGAATTGAAGTAAAATGGAGTAATAAAGTAGTAAAACAGCTAAAGAAAAAGAAAGACACAAAGAAACAAGTTAGTAATTGTAGAGAAATGATTAAAACAATAAAGGTAATAAAGAAAGCAATAAAGCCACAAAACATGTAATGGTAAAAGCCTAACAAGATTTTCCCAGCGGTGTCGCCATGTTGTTGACGCTCCCTTTTTTCAACTACTGGAAAGAAGCCAAAATCGGGTTTACGACATCATGGGCAAAACAACTCTCTTTCCTGTTTGGGAATTGGGTAATGGAATTAGAAGAGTCGCCACCTTGTGATTATATTGCATTAGGACTATTTAAGATGAAGAGGGTATTTTGAGAGAAAAACCAGAGTTTGGGTAAGGGCTTGAGATTTTCTCGAGGGGAAGGTGTTAGGAACCCCTCAAGATACACAAATGTGGTTCTCGACCGTGCTAATTGTTACTTTAATAGAAGATGAAGCAAGTAGTCAAATAAGGCGCACATGTATAACATTCACATAAGTTGAAAGCTTTAAAGAAAATGAAGGACATAAGGTTGAAATAAGAGAGGATTAGTTTGAAAAGCATTACTAGAAGAAAGCATTTAATTAAAGAAAATAAAGGAGAAAGAAGGGTCCTAAGTTTAACTATTATATGGATCACATCGGCAAAATACCGCACACACACTCCTCAAAGATGGGTCGCATATGGCATTAGCGTATGCTTCATCATCTCCATATTCTACCCTTCCAACCCCGTTAAGGTATTTAAACACATTGGTATCGTTTACTTATTGCATGCTAATACGCGTCCCAACCTGTTAGTCCTGGGGTATTAGGACTTCTAATCCTAAAAGGGGGGGAGAGAGATAGGATATATATATGGAGTATTCAAAGGTAAAAATACTAGAGCGACAGTCAAAAACACATAACATGTAAGAGGTACGCAAATAAACAATCAAAGGCTCAAGTAAACCCTGTAACATACAACAATAGTTTGACATGACTTCAACTACTGATTTGGTCTTTAAAAGAGGTTAGAAGAGCGGGCAGATTAGTTTAACACATAAGAGCTTGGATAAAAAATCTGTTTCGAGCTCCCCGAGCCCATTTTAGGAGTTGACAAGATTTAGGAAATCAATTGATTTTAGAGGAAAATGTTAATTTCAGAAAAGAGTTTGTTAAAAGAGAGTCAAAGCTGCGGAAGAGTTTGAAAAGGCTTATGAGTAAGCCGCATAAATCAAGTAAAAGGGAGATGCAAGAAGGGCAGTTTAAAAGACCTTAAAGAAGTTTTTAAAGCACTGAACTTAAGAAAAATCATAGGTCCAGAATAAAAAATAGTATATAGGTTCAGAGCACTGTGAAAGGGGTAAACCTGGGCCCGTTCTGAAATAAACAAATTTAGGACAAGTTGAAAACTGAGACGTTTGAAAGCATTAGGCGAGTCTGAACTTATCACTTACTTATTAACCCTTTAGTTACAGCTTGTTAGACGGCCTACTGTTTTTGCCTAGCGTTTATATAGTTCCGATAGGCATGCTTTATATGCGAGATTAAAAATGCAAACATATAAGCATGATTTCTATATCAAGTTGATGCAATAACAAAAGCCTATAGACATGGTATCTACACGGGGGTCGATGCAACAGTATAGACGTGATAACGATATGGCATGGATGCAATAGTGCAAGGCCCTAAGACATGGTTTCTAACTGATGCAAGAAAAGTAAGCCTATAAACATGATTTCTATGCGATATAAATGCAAGAAAAGTAACCCTTATAGGCATGTTTTCTATATGGTAATGAGAAGCCTGTAAACATAGTATCGGTACTAATAAGTGATGAAAACCTATCGGCATGGTTTCTAATGAATGCAAGAAAGTAAATCCCTCCCATGTCCCTTTTCACTATATCCCCGAGTTCTTTTATTACAAATTATTACAAATCTAGGCAGGAAAGGGAAAGAACATTAAAAGAAATAAAAATTAAATACATAAGCAGCTATAACATGCGCGAGGAGTCTCGAAGCAACTTTAATGTCCAATATATGCCTTTTACCAAATCCGAGCTCCCAAGATCCGAGGCTTTTCTCTTTTAGAGTGTTACAAAGTTCCAAGGGCCTTCAAGGAAACCCAGGCATTGCTTACACTCTAATTGGAACAGTGCAATTGTGGAATTACCAGCCCTAAGGCATCCAAGTTCAGAGGAGACTCCAAGGTCCCTAAGCATGGCTTACCAGGGGGGGTGGGACTTAAAAGACTAAGAATAAGTGCAAAGTGAGGATTAGAGGAAGACCAATGTAGGAATTGGTCATACCTAGCCTATTGAGTGAGACTGCCACACCCCAAACTTCTTACAAAGGCTAACAAACAAGAGCAGACTTGTAAACAAATCAGACAAGGGTCTGTATGGTGATTAGGACACCAACAGGTCTTTGTAAAGGCTCAAACACATATGATAGGGGAAGTGGAGTAGGAGTACTGTGAGTATAGGCTGTGAACAGCCTTGGTTCAAGATTAGAAGTGGCAATGAAGTGCCACTCTCATCCAGAACAAACTCACAGGCAAACAGGGACTAAATGGGAGGGGAAATCAGATAAGAACAATGAAAGAACAAGATTAAACTAAAATAATTCAAGAACTCAATGAATAAAAAGAAGGCAAGGGAAAGGGATTACACATGCTAGTTTAAACTAAAAGCATAAGCACACAAGGAGCATGGCTAAGGATTAAACCTGCTGAATTTAACATAAAAAGACAAGGGAACAGGGGAAAGGGATTAAACATGCCAGAGCTTAAATGAAATACACAAACAGGTGAGGGAAAAAGGGGAAAACATGCTAACTCAAATGAAGTACACAAATAGATAAGGTAAAAAGGGGAAAGGAATTAACGTGTTAAAGCTTAAAGAAAAATGCTGAATGTAAACAAACAAGAAAAATGAGAGAATGGGGTTAAAAAAAAGTAAAGCTTAATATAAATAGACCAGGGAAAGGGAAAAGGGTTGAGCATTTGAACGTGAACATAATAGGCAAGGGAACAAGGGAAAGGGATTAAACATGCAAGAGCTTAAGTTGAAATAACATAACAGACAAAGAAAGGGGAAAGTAAACAGATAGTTGAAGGTTAATAATTGAAAGTAGGAGCCTACCAGTGCAACTTGAAGAACATAGCAAGTATAGATTCTATAATTAGCCTAGGCTTTCAGCCGGCTAATTCTTAGCAAAGAGAGTAAGTAACAGAGAAGAAAAGAGCAAAGAGTTTTCAGTGAGTAAGAGTAGAGAGAACTCATGTATTAGTGTGTGCTAGTGAGAAAAGAGAAGGCCTATTTATAGTTTTGAAAAGATGCAACAATAAGGCAAGAAAATATTCAGCAATATCAATCAGTATCAATTAAGGAGAAGGGAACCCCTTCAATTAATGGAACATGATGGAAATAAATAAACCTAGGTCTAAATTCGGAAAGACAATTGAGTATTAATCACAGAATATAGGGTAAATACATGTAAAGAATTTGAAAATCACACAGGTAAACATATAAGCCAAGTAATCACCCAGGAAATCAAAGAGTCAAGATACTACTTGCACTCAAACTTAGTCAGAAAACAGGGAGCAATTAGGGAATCAAACAGCTGTACCAAAATCAATTAGGGTTTCAGAGAAAGGGGAAAATAGTACTATAAAAGTTAGGTTTGAATAGGCAAAGGCTGGAAATAACTTGTAGCAAAACATATGAAAGTAATCAGAGGCGGCTAGGGTTTCACAGAGAAAGAAAAATGGAAAATCCCTTTAGAACTGAAAACCCTAGAAATACACAGTAAAGAAAAACACTTTAGAGCCGTAGTAGAAAACGTTCAAAATCATGGAGAAGAACACACAGTAGCAAAAAAAAACAAAAAGAAAACAGATAAGTCATAGAAAACCCTAGGTTTAAAAAACGAACAGTTTTGAAAAAAAAAAATAGGCGAAGAAAGGATGAGAGATACTTAAATTTTTTAGAAAATAACTAAAAAAAATGAAAAAGAACCTCGAACATTAGGGTTTTCAGAGAAAGGTCTCGAAGTGGAAAGAAAAGCCTGAACGGACTCATCGGAGTTGGCAAAGGACTCAAGGCCTTAAGACTTGCCGAAGAAAGGCCAGACACAGCTGCAAAAGACCCCATTGGAGGACCTCTGGTCCAGTCATCTTTGAAATAAGGCTACGATCCTCCCAGGACGACCATGGACGCTGGTGAAAAGGGCCGGAGACGACTAGGGTTTTCAGAGAACTTAGAGAGATTTAGGGATTCAAAGGCGGACGGTTTGGAAAAGTGACTAGAGCTTGGGGGGTATTAGGGATTTAATTTAGGTAAGTGTATTGTGGGTCGTTGATCTGTGAGATCAACGGCCAAGATTAGGAAGGGGACCGGGTGGGTTAGATTTAAGTAGGTTTGGGTCGGGTGATTTTGGATTTGGGTCGGGTAATTGGGGGCTAATTATGGGGTTGAATTTGGGTTTCAATTTGGGCTAGAATTTAATGATTAAAGGGATACACTTTAAATAGCCACTTTTCACAATTTGATTATATAAAAATAGTAAAATTTTTTGTAAAACTCTAATAAAATTACTGAGTTAATAAAATATATTTAGGAAGAAACTAAAAAATATCAGGAATTATTTTGTACCTGAAATACTTATTAAATCGAGAAATATGCTAAAATTGTAATTTAATGCAATTTTAGTTTAAAAATACCTAATGGTTTTGTAAAATCCTGTAAAAATTACATAAATTATATTTTTTATGTAAATGAGAGAATAAAATAAATTATTTATTAAATATCAATATTTGAGGTTGAATATTGGATTTTATAGGTCAAAATAAGTTGTAAATTGGTTTTAAAATGCTTGAAAAATTATCGAAAAATACCAAACCTTTTGGGGATGCTTATATATGCATTCACAAGCTATTTTGAAAGTATTTTGGGTACAATATACATAGGAAAAATTAGGTATCAACAACCACCCGCTCCCATTTCATTATATCTTGTGGTATGCGTACAACCGTTCCCATTTAATTATATCTTGTGGAGGCGTACCACCCAATCCCATTTCATTATATCTTATTGTAGGCGTTCCACCCCATCCCATTTCACTATATCTTGTGGTAGGCGTACCACCCGTTTCATTATATTTTATTGTAGGCGTACCACCCACTCCCATTTTTAAGTCAACAATAATCACAAGGAATCCCAGCAAGGGAACAATGATATTCTAAAAACATCCCAGCAAGGGAACAATACTATCAAAACAAACATCTCGACAAGGGAACAACAATCAAATAATTAAATCTCGGCAAGGAAACAACAATCAAATAATTAAATCTCAGCAAGGAAACAATAATGAAATAATTAAATTTCGGCCAGGGAACAACAATCAAATAATTCGTAGTATAGCTTGAGTCATGCTCTTCTATGTTCAGGAATCACAATTATTTCATTAACTTTCCACAACAAGTAGAAATAATCTTTAAAGCATAAGTATTTAAACTAACATGAAGTTCACATTATAAGACTCACGGTCATGCTATACACCAACGTATAGATATTCGTCACCATGTCTATACGTCGTACTCACAATTAGCACATAAAAAGTAAGACTCGGCTCCTAATCCCTCAAGCTAAGGTTAGACCAAATACTTACCTCTTTGAAGTTAGGTCGATATTCCAAAACAACCTTCTTCCTTGAATTGACCTCCGAGAGACTCAAATCTAATAAAATTAATTGTATACTTCACTAAAACATTGACTTAAAAAATTCATACCAAAACGTCAACCAAAAGTCAAGGCGTGACCCTCTTCTCGGAACGCGACTTGAGTTTCAGGAAATCCAAGTACCCATTTCAATACGAGTTCAACCATACCAATTTTATCAAATTCCGACATCGCATTGCTTTTCGGATCTCGAAAATTCATTTTTGAAGTTTCTATAATTTTTCTCCATATTTCACCCCAAATCACGAATTAAATGATGAATTATATGACATATTTATGTATTATAGTCAAATTCGAGTTAGATCACTTACTCCGATGAATTTCTTGAAAAACCTTCGAAAAATTGCTAAAATCTCAGCTCACTAGGTCAAAATAATAAATAAAATCCAAAACCTCGTATTTATAGAGTACCCCAAGGATTCCACCAATGCGGACCGCATAAAAATGACCGTGGTCCAGACATAACCAGTGCGGTACGCGCAAAAACGACCGCGACCGTGCAGGTTTTGCTTTGTAGTGATAGGCTTAATTTTTTGGCCATTAATTTCTCTACAGATGTCCAAATGGCTATTATAATATTTTTCTTAAAACTAGATTGAATGAACTATAACTTTTATTTTTGAATCATCCCCAAATTCCTTGTAGATCAAAAGATACGAGCTTTCGAAGTTGGACCGACGACCTATAGGTCTTCATGGCT
This sequence comes from Nicotiana benthamiana, assembly GCA_034376525.1. Lineage (NCBI taxonomy): Eukaryota > Viridiplantae > Streptophyta > Magnoliopsida > Solanales > Solanaceae > Nicotiana > Nicotiana benthamiana. The sequence goes on along the minus strand of CM067337.1, from coordinate 36,276,192 downwards.
GCGGCCGCGGTCATTTTTACGCGGCCGGTACTAGGCCAGAGCAAAAAGGACCACACCCCGCGCCAAAACTGCTGCCCACCTCCATTTTCTAAGTTCCGGGATGTTCGTACTCGCTTAAAACTCACTCGAAACACCCCGAGGCCATCACACTCAACCCAAACATACAAAAACCTCCCATAACATCATTAACACTTAATCGATCTTTCGAATCACTCCAAAAAACATCAAAATGCCAAATAAACTTCGGATTCAAGCTTAAGAACTTGGAAATTTCAAACCTCATGAACAACGCCTAAACCTATCAGATCAAATCTGATTGACCCCAAATTTTGCACGCAAGTCATACATGACATATTGAAGCTACAACTTCTTGGTTCGGAGTTTGATCTCGATATCAAAAAGTCAACTTCTCAGTCAAATTTCCAAGCTTTGACTTTCCATTTTGATCATTTCAAGCATAATTAAACTACGAACTACCAAAAGAATTTTTCGGGAACGCTCCTAACTCCAAAATTAACGGGGCTATTGGAATCATCAAAAAACCCATTGCGGATTTGCTTACTCATATTTCACCTTCTCATCAATTTATTTCAACTTAAGCTCTCTTCTTGGAGACTAATTTTCTCAATTCCTTCCTTCTTGGAGACTAATTTTCTCAATTCCTTTCAAAACCTTTCCAAACCTGAAATTCAGGAAGCAGGAATTCAGTAGTATAGGGGGGAAATGAGGTTGTACTTATTTTAAACGACTGGTTGGTCGTTACAGAAACACACCTTATATACTATTATACACTTTTTTACACCTTTATACAAGCGTCTGTTGACGAATTTCTTCTACGATATTCAATTGCAATTCTTGTTCAAAACCGGTCCAAATCTCCATTAAATGACTTCAAATTTTATATTGTACCTCCTTATACTATTTCTAACAAGTCTAAATGACACGCAGTCTAAATTTCTCACAAAATCAAATTCGTAATTTAAACCCACATATTTAAGCTTGTTAAAAATTTAATTTTCATCATCCAAATGAATTTGGTTTGTTGAATTAATATTTGAGTCACAGCTACTAATTCGAAAATTAGTTTAAAATCTTGAGGAATCTTTTTGAAAAGTTAAATAGTAATTCTGAGAACCTATTAGAGTTGGATGTTGAATTTTAGCCTATTATTTTTGGGCTAGTTGGTTATAAATTGAAATATGGACTATAAAATTAAAAATTATGGAGTCCAATTGTTCAGGGCATTTGCATCTGTCCCTACTTTTTGTGTTACGTTTTAACTTGTGCCCGTTTTGCAAAAAATATTACAAGTGTACCCAATTTTTCGCATAACTTCAGCATGTGAAGCTGAAGTATCAAAGGTAATCACGCAAAATTTCAGCATTTTAGTAGCCGGCCTGAAGTTCGTCTCTAGAGCTGAAGTTTTTGTTTGTAACAGAGGAACTTCTGCTCTAGAGCTGAACTTTTTATTTTTGTAACTGGGGAACTTCTGCTTTAGAGGTGGAGTTTTTATCATTTTAATGGAAGGACACTCAAAACTTCAACCCTTTATATAAGAAAAAACCCTTCAAGTTTTTCATCATGTTATGTTTCTTAAATGGCGAAAACAAAAAACTACAGAAGGAAGCTCATAACGAAGTCAATAAAAGACTAATTCGCAAGGTGAATCACTACCAAGTGTATCAACTGCAAATGAAGAGGGATACCAAGTACCAATCAAATGGAGATAAACTCAAATGGAGTGAATAACAACTTGGTCACTAATACCAAACCAAGATTCAGTTGGTTGAATGATAATTAACAGTTAAGACGTTAGACTATACATATGTGATAAGCGCTAGTTTTTCCCCAAGTCCTCAATAGCCGAATGACAATTAACATTTCGGAGAAATAAGAACGAAGCAGATAGGGATGAACCTTACTTCTGGAAAAAGAAAAAATAAAATTTTGAGAAGGAGAAGGAGAAAGGGAGCTGAATTGTTTAAAAAGTGGATACAATTTAAAAGTTTTTAAAAAATTAAGTACAAAATAAATGTGGGCGATCAAATAGAATATTCCGTGCAATTTTATCAGTTATTCTAATATAAAAATTTTCCTTTATCCTCTCTCCCCGTAACCCCTTTCTACTTATCCTTTTCGTTTCCATCTCTCTCTCCCTCTCTCCCCCATATCCCCCTCATGGTTTAATTGATATAGAAAGAAAACAAAAAAAAAAAAGGAAACGAAATTGATATCTTAAATGCATATTCAATTCAATCGACATCACTCAATCGGTTTCTTCCAAATCACAAGATTATGCGTACAGAAATCAAAGTAACGTGCTCACCCTCTTTATTGGGTCATCACTTGTGACTTTTTTGCCTTACTAAAAGATTTCTTTATGAAAATTTCATATATAGGATTTAGAGGGTAACAACAACTAAATTTTTGTCCACTTCTCTTGAAGAAATCAAAGGTCTTCTCAAATTTAATTTTCATTGTTTCAAACTAAAAGTAAAGTAGGAAAATCAACACACCCAACCCAATGAGAAGTAATGGTAGCTTTTATGATTGAAATGAAAGCTCTCCATGGAGTGGTACCGGTCGACAACCTGAAATTTACAAAGAGGACTATGTTGGTATTTAGGTGTTATATTTATATCCACAAAAAATTATGTTTTATAAACTAAGATATATATAGGAAAATAAAGTTCGATATATACCTGTCCTTTTTCTCATATTTGTGTATATTTATATATATATATATATATTGGTACATATTGGATTTGAGTCGGGGATCGCTCCATGTGAGATGACCCGTCCTATTCTTAAATAGATATGATTAAATAACCTTTTATGAGAAGTTACACTAAATGATGAATTTGTGGGAGTATACTTTACACGATTAATTATTTTGGTGGGAACAATTTTCTACAGAACTACTTTCTTCGTTAACTTTGAATAAAGGGGAACAAAATGTTCTCTTCATCAATATAGGAAAACACAGAGAAAAATATCTTCTCCTTTATTTTCAAAAAGAAAAATACAAAGGATATTTATGTTGTGAAATCAAAAATTCTATTTTTAAAGTGAAATAGAATCGGCATAGAACAATTTCTGTCACACACATTTTAACGATCTTTTGCTGCTGTTAACAGGTACAGGGGCGGAGTTACGTTAATCCAAGCGGTGTCACATGACATCGCTTGACCGGAATTTTTTGTTAAATATGTATATATAATTAAAAGATAGAAACCAAATATAGTTAATTTAATTCAAGTGACACCACTTGAAACAAGCAACTGCCTAGCTAAACTGGTATTTTGCTCTACCTATATAGCATAGGTCGTGGTTCGAATCTGCATTGCTTCATTTATTGTTTAAAATTTTTATGCCTCATTTACTTACACTACAACTGATTGTATTGAGGAGAATTGAACTGCTAACCCCTTTGAAGCAAAGATGAATTTTAGAAAGCAATCAATTTGCTTCATTTTTGTGACAATAAATTACTAGGCTTATAAGTTGTATGTACTATTTTTTCTAATAAAATTTGATTAAGAACATCAAACGAACTTTAAGCAATTATTAGGTACTTGATACATAAAAATAATATTTAGTAATTTTTCTAAAATAGTTTGAATGCGTTTCTAAAAACAAAATTCATTGAAAAGAATTTTAATATATTTGGGTTGGGTTTTATTAATATGATTCGAATTGTATTTTTTTATATAATGTTGTTAATAATATTTTTTTTATTTGTACACTTTCAACAAGTACGACATTGCTTGCGAAAACTTCTGCATACGCTACTGAACAGGTACATTATTGACGTCTCTATTACTAAATTTTATCTACAATGGTATTAAGAGCAAATGATAATTTGACTCCTAGTCTTGATCTTCCCTATTGAAAAATACAGTTATGAGTTCACTGTGTTGACGCGAAAAACAGAACAATCGTTTTAGGTGTCGTTTCGTATTTTATCTTTCCCTCCGTAGACTCAAATATAAAATTATACTGGATTGTTATTGTTAATATTTTTTGGTCTGTAATTTAAACCGCCGCAATTCCATATAATGACGGCTTACTAAAACGCCAGAATTACTGCCGCTAATAACGGCGGTTTCCGAAAAACTGCCATATTTTTTTTTTTTAATAAACTGGCGGTTTCTAATTTGCATATTATGGCTGTTTTGAACCGTCACAATTGTATTCCATTTGTGCCAGAGAGTTATGCTCAGAATGGCAGCTGTAACCATTATTTTATTTACTTATTTGTCTACTTATATTTAACTCCATTTATCACACCAGTGCATCTGAACTTGTCCAATATTTAGAATAACTTTGATACAAACACAAAACATGAAATAAGTAAAAATATTCTTTACTAAAAAGAATATGGGTACTTCAACATTTACAGCATCAAATGAATTGTAATTCCAAAGAACTGTTCAACAAAAAAAAAAAAAAGAATCATAGTCAATCCTTGCAACATTTATGAATGAGAGCACTCTGTGTGATATGTATTGTTGAGTTGTCCCACATCGCAGAGATTTGAGGTCATTAGTCTCCTTATATGGCTTGGGCAATCCTCACCTCATAAGCTAGCTTTTGGGGTTGAGTTAGGCCCAATGTCCATTCTTTTCATGGTATCAGAGCCAGACCCATCCCAATTATTGTTACCGATGTTGGGCCCCCATTTATGTTGTCCATGCTCCAGAGATCTGGGCGTGAGGGGAGGTGTTGAGTTGTCCCACATCGGAGGGATTTGAGGTCCTTGGTCTCTTTATATGGCTTGGGCAATCCTCACCTCATAAGCTAGCTTTTGGGGTTGAGTTAGGCCCAAGATCCATTATTTTCATGTATCGAGCCTGTCTTCTCATAATCGGCCAAAGATACCACAACGCCGTGTATTTTTATCCTGACAAAGCTGCTATCTGGGGATCTTTTAACTAATGTTTCACTCTCAATCTTCATCTCCCCGAATATTTTTTCCCGGAGATCTTTCCTCAGCAGCTTAATTTCTTGCTCCTTGCATAAAAATGTTGCATCACACGAAGAGAGTCAATATCGGCGAGTATTTGCATGCAAAATAATGTATCGAACCGATCCAAGAAGCCTCATCTCACCTCAATGTGACCTACTGAATAATTATAACTGTATCGAACGGTCAAATATTCATTCAGTTGAATCAATCGCAATAATTTTATAGCCGTAAGGTTTTGTTTCAAGGGATCCAATGTTGGGTTTTAAGGTATATAATTAATATATTAAATACTTAAAAGAGGGTGATGAAAAATGGAGAAAAATTAAATTTTTGAGTTAAATTTAAAGTTTTCCCCCATGACATATGGACATAGTCCCATATTAGAAGAGGGAGAGATTTTTATGGGTTTATAAGCAATTGCTCTTCTTCTAGCTCTGAAAGAGTTAAGAAGGAAGCAAGCCTCGCGCCGTCGTACAAACAAAGCAAAAAGTAAGTGTGATTTGCTACTGATCTTTGTGTTCGCTGAAACATCGGCATTTGGGTAACCGCTATACCTGTGTGTAATTCGTTCTATCATGGGAGAAATAATTTATAACCTTGGACGCTAGAAGGGGATTAAATTACTTAAGGAGACACTGTGAATTCAGTGAGCTCGAATTGTTTATGATCATTTTAGTTTATATCATTTTTGTTTATCATAATTTCTGTTTATATTAATTTATATTTCCACAATTATTTTACAAATACAATTTACTAACAAGCTTAAGGAATTTAATATATTTCTGTATTTGTATTATTATATCTAGAGAGAAAAACCTTTGTGATTTTGTACTCTATTAAAAACTACGTGATTTTAACGTTGGTGTCATTCTTTTACAGAAATGACTAATGAAAACGAGAACCAAGATGTTCCAATGGTGACAGCTAATGCATTAACAAGTCGAATGACACCGGCTGCTTTGGCACCGACGGAGAAATCCGAAAAAAATTTCGGGATTGATTTCAAGCACTGGCAGCAAAACATCCTTCTATTTGACTACCTTAAGTCCTCAAAAGTTCATTAAGGAAGATGTTCTTGTGCTGGCCAATGAAGCTCCTGATAATGAACGCTTTCTCGTGACTGAGGCATAAAAGCATTCAGATTTTTTTTTCAAGAATTACATTCTTAGCAGGTTGGAGGATGCTTTGTATAATGTCTGCAGTGGTATGAAAACGTCAAAAGAACTTTGGAATGCGTTTGAAAAGAAATACAAAACTGAGGATGTCGGGTTAAAAAAGTTCGTGGCTGCAAAGTTTTTAGATTATAAAATGGTAGATAGCAAATCTGTTATTACTCAAGTCCAAGAACTGCAAGTGATTATTCACGATCTCCTTGCTGATGGTATGAATCAAATTAATCTTGATGTTGAAAGTAGTAATCTTAGTATTCTTACTAACTGAAATTTCATGTAAGGTCTTGTCATCAATGAAGCATTCCAAGTAGCAGTAATGATTGAGAAGTTGTCTCCTTTGTGGAAGGACTTCAAAAACTACTTGAAGCACAAACACAAGGAGATGTCCCTTGAAGATCTCATTGTTTGATTGAGAATTGAATAGGACAACAAAGCTGCTGAAAAAAGAGGCCGTGGAAGTTCAACAATAATGTGAGCAAATATTGTTGAAGAGAACAAGAAGAGGAAGAAGGCTTCTGGTCCGAAATACAACCAAAGTAAGAAGCGGTTCAGTGGAAACTGCTACAACTCTGGAAAAATCAGATAGAAATCTATGAAGTGTCGTGCTCCGAAGAAAAACAAGAAGAAGGGTCAAGCAAACATGGTAGAAAAGCATGATAATGTTGATGACTTATACGCCATGCTTTTCGAATGCAACTTGGTGGGCAGTCTTAAAGAGTGGTGGATTGATTCTGGAGACACTCGCCATGTTTGTGCTATCAAGGAAGCTTTTGTTACTTATACTCCTGTTGGAACCGATGAGACAATTTCCATGGGAAATGCTACAAAGGCCAGTATTGAATAATGTGGGAAGATTTTTCTCAAAATGACTTCCGGCAAAGTGGTGACTTTGAACAATGTCCATCATGTTCCCGAAATTAGGAAAAATTTAGTCTCTGCTGGACTTTTTGTTAAGAATGGATTTATGTGTGTTTTTGTTTCCGATAAGATTGCAATAAGTAAGAATGAAATGTTTGTAGGAAAATGTTAGCTCACTGAGGGCCTCTTCAAGCTGAATATAATGGTTGTGGAAAATAATAATAAAAATTCAGCTTCATCTTACTTGCTTGAGTCAAATGAACTATGGCATATACGAGTGGGTCATGTTAAATATAAAACCTTAAGAATAATAATTAATTTGGAAGTATTTCCTAAATTTGAATGTGAAAAATCGAAATGTGAAGTATGTGTGGAATCCAATTATGTTAAACATCCTGATAAGTCAGTTGAAAGGAATTCAATTCCTTTAGACTTAATTAACACAAATATTTGTGACAAGAAGTCAATACCATCTCGCGGTGGAAAGAAGTATTTCATAACTTTTATTGACGATAGTACTAGATATTGTCATGTTTACTTACTTAATAGTAAAGATGAAGCAATGGATGCATTTAAGCAATACAAAAATAAAGTTGAAACACAACTTAACAAAAAAATCAAAATGATTTGAATAGATAGGGGTGGTGAATATGAATCTCCTTTTGAATAAATATGCTTAGAACATGGAATTATCCATCAAACAACGGCCCCTTACGCGCCCCAATCCAATGGGATTGCAGAAAGAAAGAATCGTTCATTAAAGGAGATGATGAACGCATTATTGATAAGTTCTGGTTTACCATAGAACTTGTAGGGGGAAGGTGTTCTTACGGCTAGCAGAATTCTAAATCGAATACCCCATAGAAAAAAATAATCAATTCCATATGAAAAATGAAAAGGAATGAAGCCCAACTTGAATTATTTTTAAAGTGTGGGGGTGTTTGGCAAAAGTGCAGGTTCCTAAACCCAAAAGGTTAAAAATAGGACCTAAAACTATTGATTGTGTTTTTATTGGATATGCAACAAATAATAAAGCATATTTGTGACGACCCAAAGTCATCACTGTAATTCTCCCTTTCCTTGCGCTTTTGAGGCCTTGAAAACCTCTTAATTGGTTGCCTCGATTTGCATGCGCAGTCCAGGCGCGAAGCTGGAAAATTTTTATGTGAAAATATTTGAATTCTGTGTTAAAAACTATGAATTTTGATACTAATATTGCTATAGTTGACTTTGGTCAACATTTTGGGTAAACGGACCAGGACCCGTGATGTGACGGTCCCGGAGGTTCCAAAATGAAATTTGGGACTCGGGCGTATTCCCGAAATCAAAATCCGAGGTCCCAGACCAGATAACAGAGCTTTTTCTGTGAAATTATTTTTGAAAATGCTTAAGGTAAAATGGAACTTAAAATTTGATTAAAAGTGATGGTATCGGGCTTGTATTTTGGTCCCGACGCTCGGTACAAGTCTTAAATAGGCGTTAAGTGCTATCTGTAAAGTTTGGTTGAAAACAGACGTCGTTTGACGTGTTTCGAACTAAAAGTGGAAACTTTTTATAGTTTTGAACTTGAAATGAAAATCATGAGTGTTGGAGGTTGATTCTTTGATTTTGATGTTATTTTGGTGATTTGATCGCACGAGTAAGTCCGTAAGATGTATTAGAGGTTGTGTGCATGTTTGGGCTTGAGCTCTGAAGGCTCGGGTGAGTTTTGGATAGGTGTTAGGCTCATTTTGTTGCATTTCCACTGCTGGTGTCTGCAGTCTTTGCAATTGCGAAGACTTGTTCGCAAATGCGAACATACCCCGTTTGGCCGTGTCATCGCAAATGCGATATTCCCTCATGGAAGCCGGACTTTGCAAATGCAAAGTCCAATCTTGCAAATGCGAGTTCCCCTCTTTCTCTGCCTAGTTCGCATTTGCGAACATTTTCTTGCAAATGCGAGTCCCCCCTGATTTCTCCCCAGTTTGCAAATGCGAAGTTAATATCGCATTTGCAATATATGCACCCCTGCAACTGATACTTAAACGAATTCAAACCTCACTTTTCATATCTTTCAAAAACCAAAACCACCATAGGCGGTTTCTCTCGAACCGTTTCGTCCCCAAACCAAATGTAAGTCAATTTTTACTAGTTTTCTTTAACCTTTATCATCTTCTAACATGATTTCATCCTTAAATCAAAGCTTTCATGGTTAAAAATGGGGGATTTGGGGCCGAACCTAGGTTTTCATAAAATTGGGGATTTGGACCCGATTTCAAAATAAATTGCATATACGAACTCGTGAGGGAATGGGTAACCCGGTTTTGGTTTGAACCTCGAGTTTTGACCACGTGGGCCTGGGAGTATTTTGTGAATGTTTGAGTAAAACCTTAGGAATTTCATTCTTATGCATCCAAATTGATTTAACTAGCATTTGTTGATACATTTGAGTAAATTGTGGTTAGATTCGGCCGGTTTTGAAGCGAATTCGAGGGGTAAGCTATCCTAGAAGCGTGAGTTAAGTTGGAAGCCTTCCAGGTAAATGTTAGATCTAACTTTGGCTTGAGGGAATATGATTAGGTTGTTATTTGTTATGTGATATGTGGGGTCAGTGTATAGGTATGGTGACGGTTACCTATGTGCCCTAGTCAAGCATGACCGTGATGTTGTATTTGCTATTAAATAGTGAAGTAAGTGAACAATTGTGATAATTACCTGTTACAAGAACTATGAAGTGAAATTTGAGGATTTAGTGAATTAAAGAGGAACTTATGGTATTTTTTCCTTGCCGAGATCATTTGTTGAGTTTTATTCCCTTGCCGGGACATATTGTTGAGTTGTATCTCCCTTGTCGGGACTCAATGTTGAATTATTCCCCCTTGCCGGGATATTTTGCCTTGATTTATATATGTTTCCTTTTCCCCTTTGGTTGTGACCATTGATTGGGAGAGGAAGAGAGAGTAAAAGCACGAAGATTGATGCCGTGCACTGTTTAGTGAGAGTAAAAGCACGAAGGGTGATGCCGTTATTTGTATTTGATATTTCTTGCTAGAAGTGAGAGTAAAAGCACGAAGGGTGATGCCATGCATTATATTTGACTACCTTGGTGAGGAATGAGAGTAAAAGCATGAAAGGTGATGTCGTGCAGCTGTTGATTCATTGGCTTTCCTGTTTAATTATAAATTACTCAGTTTAATCTCGTGATTGTAGAAGTAATTATTGAACTGCTACTCCCCCAGCATGCCCCCATCCCCTTTTAGTTGCTTAAATTCATGCTCTCTTTCTGTTGTTGCATATATCTGTACATGTTGGTTATGATAGGTTCGGTTTAGCCTCGTCACTACCTCGTCGAGGTTAGGCCGGGAACTTACCAGCGCATCGGGTCAGTTGTGCTGATACTACGTTTCTGTCCTTTTTGTGCACATGTCAGGACCCAGTCTACGGACCGCAGCTTTAGATCGGGAGTGATCCTTCAGTCCAGAGGCTCTGAGGTAGTTCTCTAGCGTTCACGGGCCCCAAGTCTCCTCTATATTTTCTAGTTTGTTTTATTTGTATCAAACAGAAACATGATGTATTTCTTTCGGACTATTATTTTTAGTACTCTTTTGTTGTCCGTGAGAAGTGACACCAGACACTGGGTAGAGATATGTTGTTAGTTTTCCGCATATTGTTTTCGCTATTGTAATTAGAAGACTTCCGCCTGTTTTAACTAATTATTCTAGTATTTGGTTTGTTTTAGATTTAAATTTATGGAAATGATTATAAAGCTTGGGTTGCCTAGCTTCGACAGTAGGCGCTATCACGACTCACGATGGTGAGTAAATTCGGGTCGTGATAAGTTGGTATCGGAGCACTAGGTTACTTGGGTCTCACAGCTCAGGGACAAGCTCGGTAGAGTCTGAGGGATCGGTACGGAGACGCCTGTATGTATCCCCCAGAGGCTACAGAGTTAGGAAAAGTTTCACTTTATTCATTCTTGTCGTGCGATTCTGTTTCTCAAATATTGATTGTCATTCTACTCTGTTCTTTCGCAATGACGAGAACACGTACATCTTCTTCTTCTTCTTCTTCTTCTTCTTCTGTGCAGCAGCCTGAGCTCCCAGCAGTAGCTCCCGCGAGGGGCAGGGGCCGAGGTTTTGCCAGAGGCGGTGACAGGGGCAGAGCTCAGCCCCAGGCAGCAGTTCCACAGGTAGAGCCTCATATTGACTTTGATGAGGAGGTTCCAGCTCCACTAGCTCCAGTGGGCCCGGGTCTTAGGAGGAGCGATGTTTTCTTCGGATCTTCAGGATGCTCTTGTTCGCATAGCAGGCTTTATGGACAGTATTGCTAGAGCCGGATTATTGCCAGTAGCACTAGCCACTTCTCAAGCTGGAGGAGGGCTTCAGACTCCTGCTATACGTACTCTGGAGCAGGTAGCTCCAATCACTCATGTTCTGTTGGTTCAGCCCGCAGTGGCAGCTCAGACAAGCATTACAGCTTAGGCCGAAAATGGGACGGTCATGTCTTCAATTGCTTTGTGGAGGCTTGATCGGTTCTCCAAGATATTCACTATTACTTTCAGTGGTAATTCATCGGAGGATCCTCAGGACTTTCTATACAGTTGTCGTGGGATCCTTATGACTATGGGGATAGTAGAGACCAATGGGGTCAATTTTTGCACTTTCAGACTTCTGGGGTCCGCCAAGACTTGGTGGAAAGATTATTGTCTATCTAGGACAGCTGGGTCCCCAGTTCTGACATGGGATCAGTTTGCAGAGTTATTTTTGGAGAAGTTTCTCCCAATTACTCAGAGGGAGGTACTTCGCAGACAATTTGAGCATCTTCAGCAAGGCTCTATGATAGTTACATAGTATGAGACCAGATTTGTTGACTTGGCACGCCATGCAGTAGTGATACTTTCTACAGATTGGGAGAGGGTCCGGAGGTTTATTAATGGATTGATTCAGCCCATTTGCCTATAGATGGGTGTGGGAGTTTGCAGTGATATTACTTTTCAGGAGGCGGCAATGCGGCCCGCCGAGTAGAGATGACATTGGCTCGAGGAGGTAGTCAGGGTTCAGACAAGAGACCTCGACATTCTGGAAAATTTAGTGGTACCTCATCTGGAGGTAGGGATTTTCATGACAGAGGCAATCCCCCGAGACCCTTCCAGTCAGCACTTCAGGTTTCTCATGGTACGCCAGGCGGTGGTGGCCACCTGCAGTATTATTCAGACTAGCAGTCTTTCAGCACACCACCAGCCCCATCGGTGCACCGCCACTTCAGAGCTTCAGAGGAGGACATACCGGTCGACAGGGCCAGCAGTCTCAGCCGCCGAGCGAATTCTATAGTTGTGGTGACACATGTCATGTTGTCAGATTTTGCCCTCGAGCCTCGAGTAGTTCTCAGCAACAGGGTCCTCGCCCTACGATTCAGGCAGCAGGTGATCCACAGGCCGCCAAGCTAGCTAGAGGCGGGGGTAGGGATCATAGAAGTGGAGGGAGAGACCGTAGAGGTAGAGCTCGGACAACCAGAGGTAGGGGTCAGCCCGCAGCAGAACGTCCCAGAGATGCAGTTCAGGGAGGTGGGGGCTAGCCCCGTTGTTATGCATTGCCAGCCAGGCCAGAGGCCGAGTGATCAGATGCTGTGATTACAGGTAATATACGGGTCTGTGATAGGGGTGCTTCAGTATTATTTGATCCGGGATCTACTTATTTTAATTTGTCATCCTATTTTGCACTCTATTTGATCATGCCTAGTGAGGCTCTAGGGATTCCTGTATATGTGTCCACACCGGTTGGTGACTCTATAGTGGTCGACCGGGTGCATCGTTCTTGTGTAGTGGTATTTGAGGGTCTTGAGACCAGTGTTGATTTATTGCTTCTAGACATGGTGGACTTTGATGTTATATTGGAAATGGACTGATTGTCCCCGTATCATGCTATCTTGGATTGACACGCCAAGACAGTAGCCTTGGTCTTGCCAGACTTGCCCCGACTTGAGTGGAGAGGGATCCCAGGTCATGCCACTAGTAGTGTTATTTCGTATGTCAAGGCTCGACGTATGGTCGACAAGGGGTGCTTAGCGTATTTGGCATATGTTCGCGACTCCAGCGCAGAGGTCCCATCTATCGACTATGTTCCTATTGTTTGGGAGTTTCCCAAGGTTTTTCCTTTAGACCTGGCGGGTATGCCGCCTGACAGGGATATTGATTTCTGTATTGAACTGGCTCCTGGCACTCAACCTATCTCTATTCCGCCGTATCGCATGGCCCCGCCAGAGTTGAAAGAGTCGAAAGAGTAGCTTCAGGACTTGCTTGATAAGGGTTTCATTAGACCTAGTGTATCACCTTGGGGTGCACCAGTGTTGTTTGTGAAGAAAAAGGACGGGTCGATGAGGATGTGCATTGATTACCGATAGTTGAACGAGGTGACGATAAAGAACAAGTATCCACTACCGAGGAGTGACGATTTGTTTGACCATCTCCAGGGTGCCAAGGTGTTTTCGAAGATAGATTTGAGGTTTCGTTATCATCAGCTAAGGATTAGGGCGTCTGATGTCCCTAAGACAACATTTCGTACTCGGTATGGGCATTATGAGTTTTTGGTCATGTCATTTGGGTTTACCAATGCCCCGGCAGCATTCATGGAGTGGATGAACCGAGTGTTCAGGCCTTTCTTGGATTGTGATTGTATGCATTGATGATATCTTGGTATACTCCCGGAGTCCGGAGGAGCATGAGCAGCAGCTCAGAGTGGTTCTTCAGACTCTGAGGCATAGCCAGTTGTATGCCAAATTCTCAAAGTGCGAATTTTGGTTGAGTTCAGTAGCATTCCTAGGTCATGTTGTATCAGTAGAGGGTATTCAGGTGGACCCGAATAAGGTAGAGGCAGTCAAGAACTGGCCTTGACCAACATCAGCTATAGATATTTGGAGCTTCTTGGGGTTAGCTGGTTACTACAGAGGTTTTGTGGAGGGGTTTTCATCCACCGCAGCCCCGATGACTAGATTGACTTAGAAGGGTGCCCGGTTCAGGTGGTCAGATGAGTGCAAGGCGAGCTTCCAGAAACTCAAGACAACCCTGACTACGACACCTGTATTGGTCTTGCCTACGGGATCTGGACCTTATACTGTATATTGTGATGCTTCCCGCATTGGACTTGGCACTTTGTTGATGTAGAATGGCAAGGTTATAGCATATGCTTCGAGGCAGTTGAAGATCCACGAAAAGAATTATCCAGTTCATGACTTGGAGTTGGGAGCCATTGTTCACGCCTTGAAGATCTGGAGGAATTATTTGTATGGTGTGACGTGTGAGGTGTACATGGACCGCAAGAGCCTTCAGTACTTGTTCAAGCAGAAAGATTTGAATTTGAGGCAGCGGAGGTGGTTGGAGTTGTTAAAAGATTATGATGTTTCTATTTTATACCATCCAGGGAAGGCCAATGTGGTGGCCGATGCATTGAGTAGAAAGTCCGTCAGCATGGTAGTCTTGCATATTTTCCGGTCAGCCAAAGACCGCTTGCCTGGGATGTTCAGGCCTTTGCCAATAGATTTGTGAGATTAGATATTTCTGAGCCCAGCAGGGTGTTAGCTTGCACAGTTTCTCGCTCGTCATTGATGGAGCGTATCCGGGAGCGGCAGTTTGATGATCCCCATTTGTGTGTCCTGAGAGATACGGTGCAGAGGGGTGGTGCCAAGAAGATGACTTTGGGAGGTGATGGCATATTGAGGTGGCATGGGCGTGTTTGTGTGCCCAATGTTGATGGTATTCGAGAGTCGATCTTAGCGGAGGCCCATAATTCTCGGTTTTCTATTCACCCGGGCGCCGCGAAGATGTATCAGGATTTGATACAACATTGTTGGGGGCGTAGAATGAAGAAGGACAATGTTGCATATGTGGCTCGTTGTCTAAATTGTCAACAGGTTAAGTACGAGAATCATAGGCCCGGTGGATTATTTTAGAGGATTGAGCTTCCCGAGTGGAAGTAGGAGAGAATCACTATGGATTTTGTTACTGGCCTTCCGATGACCCGGAAGAAGTTTGATGCTACATAGGTTATTGTTGATAGGCTGACTAAGTCAGCGCATTTCATCCCAGTTGCCACCACCTATTCATTCGAGAGGTATGCAGAGATTTATGTAAGGGAGATCGTTCGCCTTCATGGGGTGCCCATATCTATTATTTTGGATCGGGGTCCAGTGTTTACCTCGCATTTCTGGAGAACGGTGCAGCATGAGTTGGGTACCCAGGTCCAGTTGAGTATAATATTTCACCCCCAGACGGACTGTCAGTCTGAGATGACCATTCCGATTCTTGAGGATATGCTCCGAGCCTTTGTTATTGATTTTGGAGGCTCGTGGGACCAGTTCTTGCTGTTAGCGGAGTTTGTCTATAACAACAGCTACCAGTCTAGTATTCAGAAGGCCTCGTATGAGGCGTTGTATGGTAGGCGGTGTCGATCCCCAGTCGGATGGTTTGAGCCGGGAGAGGCTCGACTATTGGGTACAGTTTTGGTACAGGAGGCCTTGGATAAGGTCAAGATCATTCAGGACAGACTTCGGTCAGCTTAGTCCAGGTAGAAGAGTGTCGCAGATCGTATGTTCAGGGATGTTGCTTTCATGGTTGGTGATCGAGTATTGCTCCGTGTATCGCCTATGAATGGCATGATGAGGTTTGGGAAGAAGGGCAAGCTTAGCCCTAGGTATATTGGCCCATTTGAGATTCCGCACCGTGTGGGGAATGTGGCTTATAGACTTGCATTGCCGCCTAGCTTGTCAGCCGTTCATCCGGTTTTCCATGTATCCATGCTCTGGAAGTATCACGGTGATCCCACCCACGTGTTAGATACCAGCACTGTCCGATTGGACAAGGATATGTCATATGAGGATGAGTTGGTGGCTAAAAACATGTTAGATACCAGCACCGTCAATTTGCGTGCGTAGTCTGGGCGCGAAGACGGAAAAGTTTAATGTGAAAATATTTGAATTCTGCGTTAAAGACTATGAATTTTGATACTAATATTGCTATAGTTGACTTTGGTCAACGTTTTGGATAAACGGACCCGGACACATGATGTGACAATCCCGGAGGGTCCGTAATGAAATTTGGGACCCGGGCGTATTCCCGCAATTGAAATCCGAGGTCCCAGGCCCGAGTACGGAGCTTTTCTATGAAATTGTTTTTGAAAATGCTTAAGGTAAAATGGAGATGATAATTTGATCAAAAGTGATGGTATTGGGCTCGTATTTTAGTTCCGACGCCCGGTACAAGTATTAAATGGGCGTTAAGCGCAATCTGTAAAGTTTGGTTGAAAACGGACGTCATTTGACGTGTTTCAGACTAAAAGTGGAAATTTTTAAAGTTTTAAACTTGAAATGAAAATCATGAGTTTTGGAGGTTAATTCTTTGAGTTTGATGTTATTTTGGCGATGTGATCGCACGAGTAAGCATGTTTGGGTTGGACACCATCCGCTGCTGGTGTCTACAGTCTACGCAATTACAAAGATACCCCGTTTGGCCCTGTCATCGCAAATGCGATGTTTCTATCGCAAATGCGATATTCCCTCATTGCAGCCGGACTTCGCAAATGCAAAGACCAATCTTACAAATGCGAGTTCCCCTCTTTCTCTGCCTAGTTCGCATTTGCGAACATTTTCTCGTAAATGCGAGTCCCCCTTAATTTCTTCCCAGTTCGCAAATACGAAGCTAATATCGCATTTGCGATATCTGCACCCTGCAACTGATACTTAAACGAATTTAATCCTCACTTTTCATATCTTTCAAAAACCAAAGGCACCATAGGAGATTTCTCTCGAACCCTTTCGTCCCCAAACCAAATGTAAGTCAATTTTTACTAGTTTTCTTCAATCTTTATCATCTTCTAACATGATTTCATCCTTAAATCAAAGTTTTCATGGTAAAAAATGGGGGATTTGGGGTAGAACCTAGGTTTTCATGAAATTGGGGATTTGGACCTCAATTTGCGGTCCGATTTCAAAATAAATTGCATATATAAACTCGTGGGGGAATAGGTAACCCGGTTTTGGTTCGAACCTCGAGTTTTGACCTCGTGGGCTCGGAGACATTTTGGGAATTTTTCAGTAAAACCTTGGGAATTTCATTCTTATGCATCCAAAATGATTTAACTAGTATATGTTGATACATTGAGTAGATTTTAGTTAGATTCTACCGGATTTGAAGCGAATTCGAAGGGTAAAACTATCCTAGAAGCGTAAGTTTAGTTGGAAGCCTTTGAGGTAAGTGTTCAATCTAACTTTGGCTTGAGGGAATAGGATTATGTTGTTATTTTTTATGTGCTATATGCGGTCGGTGTATAGGTATGGTGACGGTTACCTATGTGCCCGATTCAAGAATGACCGTGAGGTTGTATGTGCTATTAAATAGTGAAGTAAGTGAACGGTTGTGATAATTACTTGTTACAAGAACTATGAAGTGAAATTTGAGGATTTAGTGAACTAAAGAGGAACTTATGGTATATTTCCCTTGCCGGGATCATTTGTTGAGTTGTATTCCCTTGCTGGGACCTATTGTTGAGTTGTATCTCCCTTTCCGTGCCGGGATATTTTGCCTTAATTTATATATGTTTCCTTTTTCCCGTTTGGTTGTGACCATTGATTGGGAGAGGAAGAGAGAGTAAAAACATGAAGGGTGATGACGTGCACTATTTAATGAGAGTAAAAGCACGAATGGTGATACCGTGCACTGTTTATCGAGAGTAAAATCACGAAGGGTGATGCCGTGCCTTGTATTTGATATTTCTGGTGAGAAGTGAGAGTAATAGAATGAAGGGTAATGCCATGCATTATATTTGACTACCTTGGCGAGGAATGAGAGTAAAAGCACGAAAGGTGATGCCATGTAGCTGTTGATTCATTGGCTTTCCTATTTAATTATAAATTACTCAGTTTCATCTCTTGATTCTAGACGTTATAATTGAACTGCTACTCCCCCAGCATGCCCCCTTCCCCTTTTAATTGCTTAAATTCCTTCTCTCTTTCTGTTATTGCATATATCTGTACATGTGTGTTATGATAGGTCAAGTTTAGCCCTGTCACTACCTCGCCGAGCTTAGGCTGGGCACTTACCAGCACATGGGGTTGGTTGTGTTGATACTACGCTTCTGTGCCTTTTTGTGCACAGGTCAGGACCCAGTCTACGAATCGCAGCTTTAGATCGGGAGTGATCCTTCAGTCCAGAGGATCTGAGGTAGTTCGCTGGCGTTCGCGAGCCCCAAGTCTCCTCTATCTTTTCTAGGTTGTTTTTTTTGTATCAAACAGACACATGATGTATTTCTTTCAGACTATTATTTTTAGTAGTCTTTAGTTGTCCGTGAGCAATGACACCAGACACTAGGTAGAGATATGTTATTAGTGTTCCGCATATTGTTTTCGTTATTGTTATTAGAAGACTTCCGTCTGTTTTAATTAATTATCCTAGTATTTGGTTTGTTTTAGATTTAAATTTGTAAAAATGATTATAAAGGTTGGCTTGCCTAGCTTTGACAGTAGGCGCCATCACGACTCCCGATGGTGGATAAATTTGGGTCGTAACAATATCGATTTCTGGTTCATAAATTAGAAAATCTCGACATTCATAATAATACGGTTATAGACGTCGGTTGGTGAAGGATTTAAATGACCTTGGGAAGAAACAAAAGAAAGTTCACATAATCAGGAGGATCCAAGACGTTGTAAACGTCAAAGAACTTCTACTTCATTTGGACCAGATTTTGTGTCTTTCTTATTGGAAAATGAGCCTCAAATATTTAAAGAAGCTATGTCTTCTTCGGAATAATTGTTATGGAAAGAGGCAGCCAATACTGAAATTGAATCCATACTGAACAACTATTCATGGGAATTGGTTGATCTTTCTCTTAAAAATAAACCGTTGGGTTCTAAATGGATATTTAAGAGGAAAATGAAAGATGATTGCACTATTGACAAATATAAGGCAATACTTGTGGTCAAAGGGTATAGACAACAATAGGTCTTGAATATTTTGATACATACTCTCTAGTTACAAGAATTACGTCCAAACGAACGTTGGTAGCGTTTGCTACAATTTATGGTCTTGAAATTCATCAAATGGATGTTAAGACGGCCTTATTAAATGGAGAGTTGGAGGAAGAAATTTACATGGAACAACCTGAAGGGTTTGTGGTTCCAGGTAAAGAAAAGAAGGTCTGTAGACTTGCTAAAACAAGCACCCAAATAATGGCATGGGAAATTTGATCAAACAATATTGTCAACTGGGGTTAAGATAAATGAATGTGATAAATGTGTACATTAAAAATGTTCCAAATCATATAGTCATTGTTTGCTTGTATGTGGATGATATGCTCATAATGTGTAATGACATTGCCAACATAAATGCTACTAAGTGTACGCTAACTAGCAAGTTTTATATGAAAGACTTGGGAGTGGCTGATTTAATTCTGGGAATTAAGATCCACAAGACTTTTCAAAGTCTGGCATTGTCACAATCTCATTATATTAATACAGTACTTGAAAAACTCAAGCACTTGGGCTTTAAAGTTGCAAAGACTCCAATTGACTTGAATCTTGCATTAGCAAAGAACAAAGGATAAAGTATATCACAATTGGATTATGCTCATGTGTTGGGATGCTTAATGTACATCATGAATTGTACACGACCAGATATAGTTTGTGCTATAAGTAAATTGAGTCGATATACTAGCAATCCAGGTCAATCTCATTGGATGGCCATGAAACAAGTTTAGGGGTATTTAGTACATACCCAGGATTTTGCTTTGCACTACAGTAAATTTCCTACAGTCATTGAGGGATACTGTGATGCAAATTGGATCACCTGATCAACTGATTCTAAGTCCACAAGTAGATATGTTTTTACTATTGGTGGAGGAGTGGTATCTTGGAAGTCGTCCGAATAAACTTATATTGCCCACTCTAAATGGAGGCTGAGTTCATAGCCTTGGATAAAGCCAGTAAAGAAGATGAATGGATCAGGATTTTCTTCGAAGATATTCCATTTTGGCCCAAAATGTCGGCACCAATATGCATACATTTTTATTGTCAAGCGGCAGTTGGAAGGGCTGAGAGCGTTATGTATAACGGTAAATCTCGTCATATACGACGAAGACATAAAACCGTTAGACAATTACTCTCTAGAGGAATTATTACGATTGACTATGTAAAGTTAAGTGATAATTTTTCGGATCCATTTACAAAAGGCCTAACTAGAGAGGTAGTTGAAAAGTCATAAAGGGAAATGGGACTGTGGCTAAGAACAATTATAGTGGCGGTAACTCTACCTAGAAGACTGGAGATCCCAAGATCTAGGTTCAAGGAGATAAAACAAAGTCATTTGTGACGGTTCAACATTGTCAACAAAACGTTTGGTCCATTTTTGTGATGAGACAATGATGAGACAATGTTTAGCACAAATGATAGAGCATTAAGGATTTTTAATGATTTCTAAGTTTGATACGAGTATATAAAATAGTGTATCTACGGGATGACACATTTAGGAATCACCTATGTAAGTGTTAAGTGTTAGCCGCTTCAAGGAGAACTTTATAAGGCTAGTTTTCTACGCACTTATGAAACCAGGCGGTGTTCATGGGTGAAAATACAACCATTAGAACAAAAAACGATTAAGGGTTGGTTGTGTGACTTGTGGTTGTCTAGATATACACAAAATTTTGACGGTTCAAAGATATCAAATTACCGATTGATCGAGTATATCCGACATAAGTTCACTACGGAAAGTTCAAGGGGAAACCTACTTATCCAGATGCAATTAATTCTTACTTGCGAATCACACAGTTTTTTATGCATACTTCCGTGATATAGCCATTCCCCATTAATTTGGGGGATTATTGGGTTTCTAAGGTATTTAGTTAATATATTAAATACATAAAAGAGGGTGAATGAGAAATGGAGGGAAATAAATTTGTTGACTAAAATTTCAAGTTTCCCCCTTGGCATATGGACATTGTCCCATATTGGAAGAGGAAAAGATTTTTTATGGGTTTATAAGCAATTGCTCTTCTTCTAGCTCTTAAAGAGATGAGAAGAAAGCAAGTCTCGCGTCATTGTCGTAGCCGCTCGCTCGGCTCAGCTTCAGCTTCGGATTCGGATTCGGATTTGAATTTGGAAAATGATCGATTGATTGATTAACTTTTTCGACCAAATTTATTTGTTAATAGTAAAATATAAACAAAAATGTGTTATTAAATATTTGTTAATAACAGAATATTAATATTAAATCAAATCTGTTTTTTTTGTAACAGAAAATCAACTACCCATCAATTTTTCCTCTTTATTTTCCGTCTTTATTGTTGAGTAAATATCCATTTCTGTAGTGGTATTTATGCTATGGCTGTTTTGCAGAAACAACCATTCTGAAGAGTTGCACCTCTTCATATTCAAGCCCAAATTTTGGCTATAAATACAACACTATTCTGCTCAGAATTTCACTACGAATTTCTAGGTTTTCTCTCCTTCTGCATACTTTTAGCATACAAACAAAGCAAAAAGTAAGTATGATGTGCTACTGATCTTTATGTTCGCTGAAACACCGGCGTTTGGAATACCACTACACCAGAATTGTTTTACAAAAAATTTACTAACATCCAAGACTAAACAAAATTCATGCACTGCTCTCTTTCACTAAAACTTCTCGTCTGTCACGAATCAGCCTTTCACAAACTCATCACTGTACAACAATCAAAATAGTTCCAAAATCACCACATGAAATTCCAGCTGTATATTAAGAAAATAATTAAAAAAATTTCTAGAAATAGAAATCTATCACGTCAGACAAGAGGGGTTGCTCTAATGGTAAGCAATCCCCACTGGGTGTGAGTTCGAGTCTCCCCAAGATTAAGGTGGGAAGTTCGGAAGGATGCCGGGGGTCTATTTGGAAACAGCATCTCTACCCAAGGGTAGAGATAAGGTCTGCGTACATACTACCCTCCTCAGACCCACTAAGTAGGATCATATTGGGTTGTTGTTGTAGTAGAAATCTATCACGTCACCTCTCAGAAACTCTCGCTACTTTTTGAGATATCATGGACTCGGTCATGCTGATCGCTCTTTGAGATCCTGTAATAGTTACTTTCCTGCAAAAGTCCGGAAGCTTTTTAAAACATTTGTATGCTATCTATATATTCCATAATGAACATGCGAACAAATAAACAAAACGAGGAAATCTTATCTGTCTGAAGTACCTGAAATGAAATCACCCATATTTGATATCTTTATTCTAGCTCCATTTTGCTGCAGTGACAATAAATACTTAATTAGAACATATAAGACAGAAAAAGATTGCAACTTCTTTACGTACCTGACTAAACTCTATTATACTCCGTTCATTCCGACCATGCACTAAACCGATATGCTCATCAGCAACACCAATAGTGACAGAATTGTTCCTACATTCATGCAAAACCACTGTAGTGCAGGTCAAAACTGATAACAAAATCTGATAGGTTTAAAAATTTTAAACCTAAAAAAGCAGAATCTTATCCAGAAACATGATAAGAACATTTCCATTATCAGCTTCAAAGCCAATACAAAGAAAAATAATAAGTTGAGTTCAAGTAAAAATGGGTAGCAAACCCAGTCAAAAGCATTAAGACCAAAAAATTATGTCTCACAGAATAAGACTGGACGTTGTCTGATATCTGTTATTCGGAAATTTCCCTCCGACTCCATTTCGTGATCCATAGTTCATTCCAACATAAACTGCTAAGAAAATAGGCGGAAATAGAAATAGAATTCGTAATCAGAATATAACATTAAACAACTTTTAGATGCTGCATCAACTACTACAATGATGTCCTAAATAAAACACCTAAAAGTTTGGAAAACATTACAAAAGAGATGGCCATTACTGTAGCAGAAAAGCACCACAAACAAGAAATTAGTACTGTCTTCCCACCAATAATTCATTTTCACGCCCCATGTACTGTAGAAAGCGCTACCAAAAGAATTGCACAAGCACAGATAATGATTAACACAGGGGAGCAGATCTTTTTCCCCCCTGAGATATCGCTAAAATGGAAGTATTACAAATTAACTAAATTTGAACAATACCTGCATAAGGAAAGGAGCATTCATGTTCCGGATATAATGAGAGTCTTCGGCCAACTTATGTAAAATCAATTAAATAGCCCGCAACTGCTCCCCAAGAGATCCAGTCACTATTACTAACCTATCATGCAGTACTGGAAAATTATCATCCTAAGATGATATTTTTATGCCAGCATGAGAGTCTTGAATAAATGCCCTGGAAAAGAAAACCATGTATGTTAACACTAATTTGATGATTTCATCGTCCATCTTTATTCGACCATGTATATTACGTTTTTCGCTTAAAACTCCAAATAACTTCAGCGCTTCTTTTTACTTTTAGCTTTTGATAACATTGTATAATATTCCCTCAATTTGCAGATGAACTGTATGGTTATTATCCTAACTTTTCTTGTAGGCTCACGATGTCCTATGTCATTGAAAATCAGTGGTAAATAGGAACCTTCCCATACTTTACACAAGAGAAAGTCGTAAGCATAACATAAAATAACGGACAACTTCAAGCATTTATTAAAAATACACTCCCATGTTACACTCCCATTTAAAAGCTTCAGAATCAAATACAATGCCATTGAAAAAATTAGGCATTACTCACAATCCAAGAGCAACAATAGCAGCTGAAAGGTCACTATACACTTGTAGGAAGTAAAGCTTATCGATATGTGATGACCCGTCCCGTCGTCTCTTGTATGTCCTTTCCGTTTTTTCATTTTATGCTTCTTCATGTGTTATTATATGTGTTCGATGAGTTTGAAGTGTTTCGTATTGAATTTGGATAGAAATGAGACAAATAGTCTCTTTAAGGAAAATTTAAGTTGGAAAAGTCAACCGGACGTTGACTTGAATGGATTTTCGATAATTCGACTAGTTTTGGGGGATGATTTATGACTTAGAAGACCGATCTAAATTGTATTTGGAGGTGCGGTGTAGAATTAGACTTGAATTGGCGAAGTTTGTATTTTGGCGGATTCCGGTTGATAGGTGAGATTTTGATAAGAGGGTCGGAATGGAAATCCGAGAGTTGCGTTATCTTCGATAGGTGATTTTGGATATGTCTCCAAATTTTCAGGTCATTCGGACGTCGTTTATTCGGGTTTTTGATCTAATATGAGTTTCGGAAGTTTTAACAAAATTTAAGCTTGAATCCGTCGTAATTTGAGGATTTTTGTGTTAAATGATGTGTTTTTATGATTGGAACAAGTTTGTATTATGTTTCGGGGTATATTGGTGTCCTTGGTTGAGGTCTCGGGGGCCTCGGGGAGATTTCAGATGGCTAACACAAAGATTTCACATCGCGATCGCGGAAGCGTAGATGTGATTGCTTAGTAGTGGGCCATTGTTCTCTCCGATCGCGGAAGGCGAGTCGCGTTCGCGTAGAAGGTTTGGGGAATCTTGGAAATTTGTTCAACGTGATCGCGGTCAGGGGCATGCGATCGCATAGGTTGAGGAATGATGTTCTCTGCGATCGAAAGCCAAAGGCTACGATCGCATAGAGGAAGATCGGTGGGCAGAGGGTTTTAAGTTAACCATTTCATCCGCGACTTGGTTCATACTTCCTCCATTTTTGCTCCACCTTGAGAGCCTGTTGACGGATTTTGAAGGGGGTTTCGATGAGAAGTGATTGGAGGTAAGTCTCGTGGTCTAAGTACCTCATTTTATTGAAGAATCATCCATTAATTCTCTGAATTTGGGTATAAATTGAAGAAGCTAGGGCTTGAGTTTTTGATATTTAAAATTGGGATTCGATAGGTCATTTGAGCTCGGATTTGGGAGTTCTTGATATGTATGAACTCATGGTGAGACGAAGATTCCGAAAATATAAGTTTCGTAATTTTTGGAGAAGCGGTCCTGGGGCTCGGGTTGAGGTTCTTGCTAAAATTCGATTGTTTTCGATTGGGTATTGTCTCATTCGCATATTGTGATGTATTCGCTCTGCTTTTTGGCTAGATTCGACGCGCGTGGAGGCCGATTTGAGGAGCAAGGGCGTCGCGAGCTTGAGATTATGCCGTTTCGAGGTGAGTAATACCTGGGAGTGATATCCTGAGGGTTTAAAACACCGGATTTGCACATCTTAGTGCTGTATTGAGGTGACTTGCACGCTGGACCCGAGCGTGGGGTAGATCACCATTGGGGATCGTGACTTGGTCCGTCCCGGTTCTTGATTTTTACCGCGTATTTGCAAACAATTTGTTGTTAACATCATTAATTGGGCTTATTGCCATACTTGGGGCTTATTGCCGATTGTTTGAACTCTATGTCGGCTATTATCACAATTTTCCTCACTATTAAAATTACTACTTGTACTCAATCGTGTGATTTACACTGTTTTATGAACTGAGCTATATTTTACTCAAACTTGGAGTTTTAAACGATATTTAAACTATCATTTGAGCTGAGTATATTTGTTTTACGGATGCCCGATGGCCTTTTGACTATGTTAGACTGATTGAGGCTTAGGGCCATATGTGAGGGAATAAATACGATGTAAGGAGGCTTGCAAGCCTCGAGTGATATGTGTACATGCGCATATACATGCATGGACCGGGCTGTAGGCTGGAGTGGCATATTGCATGGATCGGGCTGCACGACACGCATATGTGTGATATTGATATTGCGCTTGGGCTGTAGAAGCCCCTCCGGAGTCTAATACCCCATAGTGAGCGCGAGTACCCCAATGGATCGGGCTGCACGGTCCGCAGCGGTCATGCATTGCATTGCATTCATGCATTACTCCTGTTTGTACTACATGGCATGAAATTTAGGACTCATATATCATTGGCATAAATACTGTTGCTTGCCTTGTTGACCAGATACCCTGGTGTTATATGTTGAGGAGTGGTGAGCCTGAGAGTCTGATGATGGCTACTGTGAGTTGGGAGTGAGCCTGCGGGGGCTGGTTTGTACTGAAAAGTTGATATGGAGCCCAAGGGGCAGTTTTCTAATTATTTCCTACTTGATGAAATCGTCTTTGCAACTGTTGAAACAGCATATTTTCAAAATATATTTTTGAATTGATCTTGGGATATTCTAAAGGGAGTTCCACGGTATTTCGATTTTTCTCAAAAGGGTTGTATTGTCTTTTATAGCAGTTTGGCGCGCTCTTGCCCGTTTTCTTATCGCTCAGATATTATTCTGTTTTATTACCACTGAGTTGGAAGTACACACTTTACTCCCTGCACCTCGCGTGCAGTTGCAGGTACTGATCACCCGGTAGCGGGTTAGTAGTGGCTTGAAGGTATTGCTATCATAGCTAAGCAAGGTGACCACCGGTGTTCGCGGCACCAAGATTCTTCTTCTTCTTGATTCCCGGATTTCACTCTATGTATTATAGACTTTTAAATTTTAATAAAGGCACTCCTAGATGCCCATGACTTGTGACACCCCAGTCGAGCTGTATTGGTATTCAAATTGATTAATATCATTAACTTAGATTGGATCTATTATATAACTGGCTAACTGCTTTAAGTGGTGTTTTGAAACGGTCTGGCTGGCGTTGTCTTCATGGGAGGCGCCGTCACGACCGAGTTAGGAAATTGGGTCGTGACAGGTTGGTATAAGAGCCTAGGTTTTTAGGTCTCACGAGTCATGAGGAGGGTTAGTAGAGTCTCGCGGATTGATATAGAGACGTTTGTATTTATCCTCAAGAGGCTACAGAACCTTTAGGAAAACTTCTCATTCTTGGAATTCTTATCGTGCGTACTTTATTCAGCTTGAGATATAACTTTTGAAATTCCTTCCACACGTCTGTATGCGCACGTGAGCGCTCAGTAGTATAAGTGCCTTGATGGATTGTGATTCCTCGATCGAGGGGCAAGAGGTAATCTCCGTGAGTTCATGTTGGGCCATTCTGGAGGACTTCATGCCGAATATTTTCCTATGGCTTGAGCATCGAGGTGTCGATTGTCTGAGCGAGTGTTTTGAACTTATATGTTCAGTGATTTTCCTATTAGCCAGAATGGCGGCTGGATATCCATGTGACGAGTATGTTAGTACTGCGAGGTGTATCTATATAATTTTGGTAGTGACGAAGAAGTCTGATGGATAATAGATGAGCTGTTAAGTTTTTGTTTCCTATTACGGTCTGTTGTGTAGCCCGAGTCATGGGCGCGTTAAGAATATTTTTGTATCCCCTAGCTGGGAAGTGAGGTGCAATACATGTGGCAGTATGAGTTCCGACTTAGAAAGACTAAATGCCTGTGTATTACATATATGATGGTGCAAGGCATGTTGAAATATTGAAATGAGGCGGAGGGTTTTGAGCGATATGATCCTTCTGTGTATGTGAAATATCTCATGTGTGATTGAAGGGTATGTGTGGTATTTTGAAGTATTGGGACGCTTAAGAAAGTGGACTCAGCTGGTGGAAATGAATGTGACATTTGCAGAGAATGTCAGTGCTAGATGATCTATGTATTGACAAAACTTGGAAATGATTTAAGTTTGATCTCATGGTGGAATCATTAGAGTAAAAAGTGTTATGAGTTTTTAAGAATGCCTTAATATACGGCTTCAAGCCAAGTTGGGGAGGTTGATGTTGGTTAGCTAATTGCATGGTTATGTGCTATGTTGGTTCCGTTTTAAGGTATGATGGCAGACCAGTTCTGGTTACAGGAATTGAGCCGAGGGTGGCACGTGTAAGGGAAAATTTCTACAAAGGTTATATGGTGATTTCGTAAATGTGTTGAAAATACTAGGATGTTTTTAGCTGCTGTTGATAAAGAATGCTCGGTGCATAAAGAAGGAAAAAGGTTGTTTGTATCTGTACGAAACCATGTTGTGTGGTGTCAGGGTGCTAATGAGGCACGGGTGGTTCCGTTCGTGTAGAGCGGGTGAATTGTAGGTGAATAAGAGTGAACGACTCTCGAGAATGGTTATACTATGTTCAAGATTTTGCATGTAACAATCAGGTGTCTTAAATTTTTGTATGTGGCTAAAGACTGTGTTTTCATTAGAAAAGATCAAGACTTGTGGTATGTTTTGTTAATTATGGGATTCTATGTATCAATATCTGGGAAGTAATGGTAATGAATTCAGATTCGCAGGAGGTTTTTCAAGGTAAAACATTCTGGAATATTGTATTTCTGAGAAGCGCCGAGAGGGAATTCAGTGGCCTATAGGTCTTAGATAGTGGGGTCTTATGTATGAGTCTCGTGTGGTAACGTGAGTTGAGGTATTGTGGTGCTACAACAAGGGAGAATATCAAATTAATGATGAATCAGGAAGAAAATTAGATAAATGGAGTAGCTTGATGATAAACCGAATCGGTATGGTAAGAGTATGATTAATTTTTGTATGTGTTTGAGGTAAGGGGTATTGTGCAGCAAAGCTGTTAAGTGCTGGCAGTTTGCTTAACTTGGTTTAGGTA
This sequence comes from Nicotiana benthamiana, assembly GCA_034376525.1. Lineage (NCBI taxonomy): Eukaryota > Viridiplantae > Streptophyta > Magnoliopsida > Solanales > Solanaceae > Nicotiana > Nicotiana benthamiana. Next base: position 36,247,769 of record CM067337.1, on the reverse strand, counting down.
GAAGGATTCAGTCCTGGCCATTTAGCTTGTGCAAAGGAATGGGGAGAAAGAATTCTCGATTTTGTTTCACCGTGGTGTGAAGATGGGCATATTATCCTAGTGTGGTATGGTCTGTGTGTTATGATATCGAGAATTGAAATTTGTGTGTTCAAGGTTTTGGTTTATTTCATAATGGGAAATCATTAAATTTTGGAGCAGCACAGACAACTGCAGGTGAGTAGAGAATTGATCTCTAGATAATTAAGGTGATGTAAATTTATGATACGTCAATAACATTACGACATTTTCTTATTGGATTGACTGCGAATATTTGAGTTTGTTGATGACGCAGGGAATTTTGAATATCTTTCGTGGTATGAGTGGTTATTTGATGTGTGTTATGTATTCGTACGGCGGATTGTGGGATCAGACATGTTGATTCATGTGTTAAACGTATTGGAGACTAGTTGTTCTCGTGATCCGACCATGCAGTGGTTATGGGTCACATGTATCGACATCGACTTGTAGTTGTTGGAAACTGGAGGTCCGAGTGGATCTTTCTTTGCTTGGTGTGTTATATTTGGGTTATGATAGTTGATGGAAGACTGGTTGTTCCGGAGTCAGATTGTCTAGAACTAATGTGTTATGGTCTATGTCAGGAAATGCCCAGGCTGCATGACAATGTACATCGGATTATGATCTAGCAGGGTAGCTCGTATTCCAGAGACCACCAGATCACTGGCAAACATTGCTTATTGAATGGGTCTTCGTGGTAGCTGTCAGTGCAGAGGTGGCTACCATTGGTTCAGTTCCGGTATTGAGGGACTTTTCAGATGCATTTCTTGCGGCCGGGCATGAGGCTATATGTGTTTATTGAAATGAGAAAATTTGACTCGATGTGCATCTCCTTTTGTGAGATATATGTGCAGGATCGGGTGGCACGCCGTCACAGGTATGGTATCTGGATCAGGTTCCACGCCGCAACAATGTGATGTGGAGAATAGTTTTTTATATGTGTTACCTTGTATGCATTACTTCCTAGTTTCTGAGGAAAGTCCGCATTGTGTGTTGGTAGTCAAATAGCGCACCGGTTGCATCCTTTCAGGATTGAATAGTGTATATGACTTACTTCACCGTGGGTGTGATGGATTGCTTGGTTTCAGTCCTCAATCTGTGCGTGGCTATCTGTGTTGAGCCTAGTGGCTTGAGCTGCTTCATGGGTAATAGTGTTTGGATAGAATCGCGCAATGTGGCAAGGCCACCTGATGTTATGACCTTTCGAGAAGGATTCAGGTACTCTATTTCTATAATGTGAGATGGGATCTCAGTTCTATGTCGTGATCGTACAAAGGAATTTGAATTACAGCTTTTTCGTTGAGTCAATAGTCTTGTTCGAGTGTGTTCAGATCATTTCTTGTTGGTGCATGTGTTGAGCACGTTGTGGCTTAGGCTGGTGTTGAGATGCCATATCACGAGAGTGTCGTGTTGTAGTTGAGATGATTATTGGAGACATTAAGGAGTACAAGCATATCGTATTTCAGCTTGCTAGAAAGGTAATATCGAGGTTTGGCTCCGGAATCTGTCGTAGTTCAGTTAGAAAGGAAATGGACTCATGAATGGGTGATTTGAGAGATGGGTTCGTTTTCTCGCGTGTTTCATTTTGCCGTTGGCGGTATATGAAGGTGTTGGGATAAGACTTCGGCCAATATAAAGATTTTTTTTCTATCAGTAATTGGTTATTGTGGGAAACTGCTGTAAATAGAGGCTATGGTCCGAGTGTTGGAATGTGTAGTACATTGTATGAATTCACCTGAGGTTTCAGGTATGGGTTATTATAGCTGGTTCAGGTTAATTCTGAGCATAGAGGTGAGGTTCTGATCTTGTGTATGATTTTAGGAAGTGCAGTGTGGTTCTACGGTTTATGGGCCTAATGGATTGTGAAATTTCAGCTATGTTGTGTTATCGGTACCTATGTGAGATAGGGTGACGTGGGATCACCCCGGGTATATGCTTGGTAAGGTCTTTCAGCTATTGGGCTCCTTCTAGTAGAACTCTAGGTACGCTCGAGGATGAGCGTTTGTTTAAGTTGGGGAGGATGTGATGACCCGACCAATCGTCTCTTGTATGTCCATCCCGTTTTCCCTGTTTTATGCTTCTTCATGTGTTATTATATGTGTTCGGTGACTTGAAGTGTTTCGGATTGAAATAGTAATGAGACAAATAATCTCTTTAAGGAAAACTTAAGTTGGAAAGGTCAACCGGATGTTGACTTGTGTTAGAGGGCTCGAAATGGATTTTCGATGGTTCGACTAGTTTCGGGGGGATGGTTTATGACTTAGGAGAGCGATGAGAATTGAATTTGGAGGTCCAGAGTAGAATTAGGCTTGAATTGGCGAAGTTTGCATTTTGGCGGATTTCAGTTGATAGGTGAGATTTTGATCCAAGGGTCGGAATGGAATTTCAAGAGTTGCAGTAGTCTGCAAATTTTCAGGTCATTCGAACGTCGTTTAGTCGGGTTTTTGATCGAATATGAGTTTCGGAAGTATTAAGAAGATTTAATCTTGAATCCGTCATAATTTGATGATTTTTGTGTTAAAGGACGTGTTTTAATGATTGGAACAAGTTTGTATGATGTTTCTGGGTGTGTTGGCGTCTTTGATTGAGGTCCAAGGGGCCTCGGGGTGATTTCAGATGGCTAACGGAAATATTTTTGTTTGGAAAAACTACAGAAATTGCAGCAGCAGTGCAGACCAATTTTGGTCATCGCGATGTGAAAGCATGGATGCGATCGCGTAGTAGAGGGTCGTTGTTCTCCGCGATCGAGGAAGGCGAGTCGCGTTCGCGTAGAAGGTTTGGGGAATCATGGAAATTTGTTCAACGTGATCGCGGTCAGAGGCATGCAATCGCATGGGTTGAGGAATGCTGTTCTCTGCGATCGCAGAGGGAAGTCTGCGATCGCGTAAGAGGATTTTGAGAGGATCTGAGTTTGGTCTCTGCGATTGCAAGCCAAAGGCTACGATCTCATAGAGGAAGATCGTTGGGTAGAGGGCTTTTAGCTAACCATTTCATCTGCGACTTGGTTCATATTTCCTCCGTTTGTGCTCCACCTTGAGAGCTTGTTGACTGATTCTGAAGGGGGTTTCGACGAGAAGTGATTGGAGGTAAGTCTCGTGGTCTAAGTACGTCATTTTATTGAGGAATCATCCATTAATTCTATGAATTTGGTTATAAATTGAAGAAGCCGGGGCTTGAGTTTTTGATATTTCAAATTGGGATTTGATAGGTCATTTGAGCTCGGATTTGGGACTTCTTGATATGTATGAACTCGTGGCGAGACGAGGATTCCGAAAATGTAAGTTTTGTAATTTTTCGAGAAGCAGTCCCGGGGCTCGGGTTTTGCTAGTTTCGAGGTTCTTGCTATAATTCTATTGTTTTCGATACGGTACTGTCCCATTTGCATATTGTGATATATTCGCTCTGTTTTTGGCAAGATTCAACGCGCGTGGACGCCGTTTTGTGGGGCAAGGGCGCGCGAGCTTGAGATTTCGCCGGTTCCAGGTGAGTAATACTTGTGAATGATATCCTGAGGGTTTGAAACCACGGATTTGCAGATCTTAGTGCTGTATTGAGGTGACTTGCATACTGGACGCGAGCGTGGGGTAGAACACCGTTGGGGATCGTGACTTGTCTGTCGCGGTTGTTAGTTTTTACCGCGTATTTGCAAACAATTTGTTGTTATCTTAATTGATTGGGCTTATTTCCATACTTGGGGCTTATTGCCGATTATTTGAACTCTGTATGGGCTATCATCACGGGTTTCCTCACTATTAAAATTACTATTTGTACTCAGTCGTGTAATTTACACTGTTTTATGAACTTAGCTATATTTTACTCAAACTTGGAGTTTTAAACGATATTTTAACTATCATTTGAGCTGAGTTTATTGTTTTACAGATGGACGAGGGGCTTTTGACTATGTTAGACTGATTGAGACTGAGGGCTATTTTAGAGGGCATGAATATGATGTAAGGAGGCTTGCAAGCCTCGAGTGATATGTGTACATGTGCATATACATGCATGGATGGGAGTGCACGTCGCAGTGGCATATTGCACGGATCGGGCTGCACGACCCGCAGTGGTCTGATATTGATATTGCACTTGGGCTGTAGGAGCCCCTCCGGAGTCTAAACCCCCACAGTGAGCGCGGGTACCCAAATGGATCGGGCTGCACGTTCCGCAGTGGTCATGCATTGCATTGCATTCATGCATTACTCCTGTTTGTACTACGTGGCTCGACATTTAGCACTCATATATCATTGGCATACATACTCTTACTTGCCTTGCTGACCAGATACCCCGGTGTTATATGTTGAGGATTGGTGAGCCTGAGAGGCTGATGATGGATACTGTGAGTTGACAGTGAGACCAAGGGGGCTGGTACTGTACTGAAAAGTGTATATGGAGCCCGAGGGGCAGTTTTCTAATTATTTCCTACTTGTTGAAATCAACTTTTCAACTGTTGAAAAAGCATATTATCAAAATAGATTTTTGAACTGATCTTGAGATTTTCTAAAGGGATTTCCATGGTATTTCGATTTTTGAGTCTCAAAAGGGTTGTACTGTCTTTTATAGTAGTTTGGTGCGCTCTTGCGTATTTTCTTATCGCTCAGATATTATTCTCTTTTATTACCACTGAGTTAGAAGTATTCACTTTACTCACTACACCTCGCGTGCAGTTGCAAGTACTAATCACCCGGTAGCGGGTTAGTAGCGGATTGAAGGTATTGCTATCATAGCTAAGCAAGGTGATTGCCGACATTCGCTGCACTGGGATTCTTCTTCTTCTTTATTCCAGGATTTCACTCTTCATATTATAGACTTTTAAATTTTACTAAAGGCATTCCTAGATGCTCGTGACTTGTGACACCCCGGTCGGGATGTATTGGTATTCATATTGATTAATATCATTAAATTAGATTCGATATGTTATATAATTGGCTAACTGCTTTAAGTGGCGTTTTGAAACGGTCTGGCTGGCCTTGTCTTCACGAGAGGCGCCATCATGACCGGGTTAGGAAATTGGGTCGTGACACAATACAGTTAACCTCATAGTGCTTAAATATGAAAGATGATCTGCAGTGTTACTTCCATCGATGATTTTCTTGCATTTTGTATACGGCAAGCCATTTCTCAAATCTGGTATCAAAAATAAATTATAACTCAATTTATGAAATCTAGATACTTAAGTGTTGAGATAAGAGAAAATACATGATATAGCCTTGTATAGCCTTGTACATTCTTTGTATACTCATTGTATATTTTCGGTATACCCATGGTATATTTTGTAATGGGCTGTGATGATTCATGTGTATCTGAGCCCACATGTTATTTAATTTTGAGCCGGATCACCCGACTCAACCCGATAGTATGTAATTTGTATATAGCCTAGGCTAGATATTTTCTCACCTACCGGACTTCATTCTATTTTCATTTATGATTAATAAATTCTCTCTCTATTCTAGAGAGTTCTCAAACGCTCCTCCTTCTCTCTAGTTTCTCTCTCTACATTCTCAATAATTTTTCGGTCTAATCTCAATGTTTACATGGTATCAGAGCCTAGACGATGATCCGACTATGTTTATCTTTATCTCATTATCTTGGATGATGTCTGTTTCGAGATTTTTGGGGGTGTTTCTGAGACCTTATGGTCGATGATGATTTCGGTCTAAATCGGACGCCTTTCTGAGTTTTAACCGTAATATCTGAGTGTATTTTCTTCACTCGAACGTTCTGGGAGTTTTTTCGATGATTTTGGGTGATTTTTGGGTGACCTATCAGCTTCTAGGGTTTCTGGTGGTTTAACCTAGAGTTTTACTGCTATCCGGTGGCTCGATTCTCACTCAGTGGATGTTTAGGGAGACTTTCCGACATCCCTGACTATATTTCCAGTACGGTTTGCAACGGTTGCACTAAGGGTTTTGTACCTACGGTTTTCTCTGATTGACTGAAGGCCGATCTTCTCCGGTCGCGAAGAAGGAAGGTAACTCTGTACCTCTCTTGAGTATTGTATACTTTGTGTGTGATTATTTGGCTTCGTGTGTGAATATCTGGTTTCCTGATATTTTGCTTGTCGAAACTGTTTTTCATTTCAAACTGGTGCATTAATCATGACTTCTAATACGAATACTGGTACTTCCTCCTCGGTAGACTCTACCAGTCCTCTATTTGTATACTCCTCTGATGTACCTGGGGTCTCTCTTGTTCCTACTCCCTTCTCAGGAAGTGGTTATGGGGGTTGGATGAGAAAAATGTTTGTTGCATTATCTGCTAAAAATAAGATTGGTTTTGTTGATGGGACGTGCTCCCGACCAGCCACTAATGTGGCTCAACAAAGGTTATGGGATAGGTGCAATAACATGTTGATTTCTTGGTTAATTGCCTTCCTCTCCCCACAAATTGCTGAAAATGTGCAGTATTCTGATACTGCACAAAGTATATGGTCCCAACTTCATGCCAGATATGGCACTGCAAACAGGACCAAAATTTTTGAGTTGAAAAGAGAGTTGTCCCACACCTCTCAAGGGTCCTTTGATATAGCTTCGTATATTAATAAGCTAAAAGGTCTGTGGGATGAACTTGATTCAATGTGTGTTAATCATGGTCTAAGATGTGTTTGTGCTGCCAGAGATGGCATAGTGACAACAAGGTTTTTCAGTTTTTAATGGGTTTGAATGAAGCATATATGGGGGTAAGGAGTAATATTTTGATGATGCAGCCTCCTCCAACTCTTGACAATGTCTATAATATGGTCCTCAATGATGAGAAGCAAAGACAATTCCAGTCTCCTTCTCACTTTAATCCTGACTCTGTTTCTTTCAATGTCCATACTAATAGGCAGCCTGTTGGATTTAACAAGGCCAAAGTGCATATTCTCCTTTCAGACAGAGAGTCAATTTTGATCAGGCCAAAGGACCTTTATTCTGTAGATACTGAAAAAATCTGGACACTTAATTGATAAGTGTTTCAAGATCCATGGGTATCCACAAAGTACAAATTTTAACAAGGGGAGGAGACCTGCTGCTGCTCATCTTAGTGCTGGTCTGGATTTTCCTCATTCTGAAGGACATATGTCTGTTCCACAAGGGAATCCTCCTGAAAGCCATCAATCTGTTGCAAAAATAGATGGCCAGAGCTCTGTGATACCAGGGTTGAGCAGACAAGATTATGACCAGTTGATGAATTTATTACACCAGACCAAGTTAGGGGACTCCACTGCTCAAACTCCTCCTCCCATATATGCTGCTAACTTTGCTGGTACTATGTTAACTGAGAACCCTATTTCTGATTCAAAATTTTGCTTACTTACTAATATCAACTCTGTCTTCTGGATTATAGATTCAGGTGCCTCTAATCACATGACACATGATAAATAGTTACTTTTTAACATCACACCTTTAACTCTGCCATATCTTGTTACTCTTCCTAATGGCTATAAAGTGAAAGTAACATGCACAGGCTCTTTTGCATTGACTCCTTCCATCACTCTTCACAATGTACTGCTAGTTCCTTCTTTTAAACACAACTTGATTTCTGTCCACAAGTTAGTGAAGCAGTTACATTGTATAGTTATGTTCACTAAACATTCATGCTTACTACACATGATACATGACCCTTCTCTGAGGAGGCCTCTGGATCTTGGTAGAGAAGCTGCTGGCTTATATAAACTGGCTTGGGTTCCTCCTTCCCCTTCTTCCTCTGTTAGTTGTTCCTCTACTTCTGTTTGTTCTGTATCTGCTTCTTGTAATGATGACACTTTGTCTGATGGCAAGGTTGTTGCATTGCCTTCTGTGTTTGTTTCTTGTCATGATGACATTTTGTCTGATAACAAGGCTGTTCCATTGCCTTCACATGTATATAGTTCCATCTGTAATACTGATCTTACATCTGACATGAATTACATTTGGCACGTAAGACTTGCTCATACTCCTTTTGCAAATATGAAATGTATTTCTGGTTTGTCTTTTCCATTTGCTTCCAAACAACCTTTTCCATGTTCAGTCTGTCCTATGGCCAGACAGACTAGGCTTCCATTTCCTGATAGTTCCATTATGACTTCTAGACCCTTTCAAGTGATTCATGTGGACACTTGGGGACCTTATCATACTCCAACCTCTTCTGGTTGTAGATATTTCCTTGCAATTGTTGATGATTTTTCTAGGGCAACATGGACACACTTAATGGGATCCAAAAGCAATGCTTTTTCTATGCTTATATCATTTGTTCTCTTGTTAAAACCCAATTTAATGCTGTGGTTCAGACTGTTAAAAGTGACAATGCCTTAGAATTGGGATCTAGCAACAAGGGTATTTTCTTTTTTAGCAGCCAGGGATCATACATAAAACCTCCTGCTCTCATACCCCTCAACAAAATGGTGTTGTTGAGAGGAAGCATAGAACTCTCCTTGAAACCTGTAGGGCTTTGCTTTTTCAATCTGGCATGCCTGTATCTTTCTGGGGGGATTGTTTGTTGACTACTACCTACCTACTTAACAGAATACCCACCAGATTACTTCATAATAAGTCTCCTCATGAAATCTTGTATGGGAAAGTCCCAACCTATACTCACTTGAGGACATTTGGTTGCCTTGCCTATGCCACTGTCCCAATTCCTCAAAGGGACAAATTAAAGCCAAGAGCCATTCCTTGTGTTTTCCTGGGATATCCTTTTGGCAAAAAGGGTTATAGATTGTATGATCTTGCTTCAAAGAAATATTTGGTCTCCAGGGATGTCATATTTCATAATCATGTTTTCCTTTTAAATCTGTGTCTTCTTCTGCTCATCCTTCTGCTTCATCTTTTCCCTTTGTTCCTTCTGGAGAACATGATGATGATTCTGATTCTCCCATACTCCTCTCTCCTCCCTCTTCTTCACATCTGTGCAAGTGCCTTATACTGTCCCTGCCTCTACTGATTCTGCTTTCCCTTCTTCTTTCAATCCTGACATCTCACCTCCTGTTTTGGCTTCTTCTCCTTCTGTTCCTGCTTCCAGAAAGTCTCAAAGACAACATAATCCTCCTTCCTATCTTAAGGATTATGTCTGTCAACTACCTGCCTTCTCTGGTTCATCTTCCTCCTCTTTGGAATCTGAGCCTCTATATTACTCTCAGGCTGCATCTGTTCCAGCATGGCAACCTGCCATGAGACAGGAGTTTGATTCTTTGGACACTAAGCATACTTGGGATGTTGTTCCTCTTCCTCCTGGTAAGAAACCCATTGGTTTTAAATGGGTTTGTAAAATCAAAAACAAGGCTGATGGCTGTGTTGAAAGGTATAAAGCCAGACTTGTTATTCGAGGTGATACTCAGGTTGAAGGTATTGACATCACTGACACCTTTTCTCCTGTGGTTAAAATGTGCACAGTTAAGTGTCTTATTGCTGTGGGTGTGAAAAAACATTGGAATTTATTTCAACTTGATGTTAATAATGCTTTCTTGCGTGGTGATTTGGATGAGGAGGTGTATATGAAACTTCCTCCAGGTTTAACTGTTTCTGCTCCTGCCTCTGTTTCTGCCCCATCTGCCTCTCCTGCTCCCCTTGTTTGCAAATTAAACAAATGGGATCAGACAGGCTTCCAGACAATGTTATGCCAAGTTGTCTTCTGCCCTATACTCCAGAGGCTATAGGCATTCTTTGAATGATTATTCCCTATTCATCAAAGGTACACCAGGGTCCCTTGTGATTGTAGCTGTTTATGTGGATGATATTATTCTTACTGGGGATGACTGTGATGAAATTGTTGATCTGAAACTGTTTCTGGATGCTCAGTTTAAAATTAAGGACCTAGGGTCCTTACATTACTTTTTAGGCATACAAATGTCATCTGTTCCTGGTGGGATGATCCTTAATCAGCACAAATATATTTGTGATTTGCTGCAACAGTTTGACTGTACCAATGTCTCTTTTGTTGTCTGTCCTTTGGACATTAATGCAAAATTACATGCTGATTCTGGTGACCTTTTACCTTCTCCTGATCAGTATAGGAGTCTTGTTGGTAAGCTCTTCTTTCTGACCTATACTAGGCCTAACATCTGTTTTGCTGTGCAACATCTGAGTCAATTCCTCAAATACCCCAGACTCCCCCATATAACTGCTGCTCTTCATGTCCTGAGATATCTTAAGGGGACTTCTTTTATGGGTCTCTTTTATTCTGCTTGCAATGATTTCAATGTTGTTGGTTTTTCTGATAGTGACTGGGCTGCCTGGCCTAATACGAGGAGGTCTGTTACTGGGTTCTGTATTATTCTGGGTGGTTCTTTGATTAGTTGGAAATCTAAGAAGAAACCAGTGGTCTCTTTGTCTTCTGCTGAAGCTGAATACAGGGCCTTAAGTAAGGTTGTTGTTGAACTGTCTTGGTTGTCTCGTTTATTTCTTGATCTTGGTGTTTCTGTCTCTCTTCCTTTTTCTGTGTATTGTGACAGCCAGGCAGCCATTCACATTGCCAAGAATCCTGTTTTTCATGAACGGACTAAACACATTGAAGTGGATTGTCATTTTGTGCGCGATCTGCTCCATAATGGCCTTATTCAACTGTTCCATGTCCCTACTACTCGCCAGCTTGCTGACCTTCTGACCAAGCCTTTGCCAGGCACTATACTTCATCCCTTGTTTCTCATGTTGCAGGTGGTATCCCCCTTCAACTTGAGGGGGGGTGTTGAGATAAGAGAAAATACATGATATAGCCTTGTATAGCCTTGTACATTCTTTGTATACTCATTGTATATTTTCGGTATACCCTTGGTATATTTTGTAATGGGTTGTGATGATTCATGTGTATCTGAGCCCACAGGTTATTTAATTTTGGGCAGGATCACCCGACCCGACCCGATAGTATGTAATTTGTATATAGCCTAGGCTAGATATTTTCTCACCTACCGGACTTCATTCTATTTTCATTTCTAATTAATAAATTCTCTCTCTATTCTAGAGAGTTCTCAAACGCTCCTCCTTCTCTCTAGTTTCTCTCTCTACATTCTCGATGATTTTTCGGTCTAATCTCAATGTTTACATTAAGGTCAAGAGCTCTAATTCACAAACAATGCAAAATTTGCACAGAACAAACATATGCTGTACAGCAAAATCGAAAGAAATTTAAAAAGTACTTTAAAAAAAGTTGTAGTAATACTGCCAATGCTAAGTATTATAACCATAAGACAAACCCCAAATAAGAGAACAAGAGAAAAATCCAAATTTTCACTTATTGGTTTACAATTTTTGAAACAAACACCACAGAAATTTGCAGAAATAGAAGAAAATGGCAGAAGAACCAACAGCTGGTACATTTATAGCCTGCAAAAAAGTCGTTCTATATCACTTGATAGAGAAAAAGAATAATATCGATCCAATTTTAGAAAATAAATTTACACAAACAGTAGCAAAAGGAGAACTAAGCACAAATCCAACAACTACATAGAGAGAGCAAATAAATCTAGATCTACATGAATAAATAAGAAGAAAATAAGCTAAGCATATATCCAACAACTACATAGAAAGAGCAAATGAAACCCTAGATGTACAATGCATATTGATGTGACGACCCGACCCGTCTTCTCATGTATTTCCAACCCGTTTTTCTCGTTTTATGTTTATACATATTTCATTATGTGTGTTCCGTGAATTTGAAGTAATTCAGATAGAGTTTGGTTGGAAATGAGACAATTAGTCTCCGTAGGAAAAATTTGGTTTGAAATAGTCAACTAGATGTGACTTGTGAGTTAGAGGGATCAGAATGGATTTGCGATATTTCGATTAGTTTCGGGAGATGATTTAAGTCTTAGGAGAGCAATCCGAAGCGAATTTGGAGGTTCAGTGTAGAAGTTAGCCTATTTTGGCGAAGTTTGGCTAAATCTGGCTGACATGTAGAAACATTTAGGACCGAAAATATTAGTCCTTCGTGTTCACGTTTAGGACCCCGCGTTCGCGAAGTGGAAGTCTGAGGCGACCCTGGTCTTGTGCTTCACGTTCCCGTCTGGTGCACACGTTCGCGTAGGAGAGGGGCAGCTGAAGCATCGCGTTCGCGGTTGGGCTCCGCGTTCGCGAAGAACAAAAAGGGCCTAGTGGAATTTTGGCCATCGCGAATGCGGGATGCTATCGCGTTCGCATAGAAGGAATTACATCTGGATAGAAGGCTTTTTAATGAAATTTCATCCGCGAGCCTATTCATTTTCCTCCATTTTTGAGCACTCTGGGAGTGTTTTGGTAGATATTGAAGGGGGTTTCAACGGAAATTTATTGGACGTGAGTCTCGTGACTTATAAGCATCATTTTATTGAAGAATCAACCTTAAATTCTTGGAAATTTGGGAAAAATTTGGAAAAACTAGGGCTTGATTTTTGAAATAAAATTTGGGATTTGATGGCCCATTTGAGCTCCGATTTTGATAAATTTTATATGTATAGACTCGTGGCGAGATAAGGAAAATTTTGGTGTAAAAGGTTTTTAATTTAGAGAAGTGGGCCCGGGGCTCGGTTTATCTAATTTTGCGTTTTTTGATATTTTTCGAGTCTTCTCGATTGGGTTATATTCCTTTAGCCTATTCTAATGTATTCGGTATGATTTTGGCCAGATTCGACGCGCGACGAGGTCGATTTGAGAGGAAAGGGCATTGCGGGCTACTCTTCGGCCAATTAGAGGTTAGTAATGCTTGTAAATGCTGTTTTGAGGGTTTGAAACCCCGGACTTTCACATCATAACGCTATATCGAGGCGTGACAGGCACTCCATGATAAGTGTGGGGTCAGTTACTATTGGGAATTGTGACTTGGTCCATCCCGATTGAGATTACACTATATTTGTGGTTGATACACAATACTGTATAATATTATTTGGGCTTGTTGCCATGTTTTGGGCCTCGTGCCGACTTGTAGAATCCTTCAGGGATTGATATTGTTGTTTTTGCATACACTTGCATATAATTTGGCTCAGTCCACAGCCTTTAAACACTGTTTTGCAAACTCACCCATATTTTCTAAGTTTTGAAACTCAAATGATATTTTAAATGATATTCCGGGCTTAGAACTGTTGTTTTATAAATGCCCATGGGGCGTATGATGATTTCTGGATTGTGCATGGATCGCGCTGTGCACCGCAGCTATATTATACTGAGATGAGCATGGATCGGGCTGCACGCCGTAGTAGAGTGTGCGTGTGTATATATATATATATATATATATATATATATATATTGGATCGGACTGCACACCGCAGTAACATTGCGCTTGGGCTGTAGGAGCCCCTCCGGAGTCTGTACATACCCCCAATGAGCACCGTCGACGATAAAAAAATGGATCGGGCTGCGCGCTGCAGTGGGTACTGGATTGTACCATCATATGCATTGCATTGCATTCATACATTTGCACCTTTACATGTTGTTCAGCTGTTAAGTTTCACCTGTTACTGTACCATTGGATTTTAGCTTATCTTGTGTATTTCTGTATTTTCCTATCTTCGGACTGTATTCACTTTTATTACTCACTGGGTCGGAGTACTCACTTTACTTCCTGCATCTTGTGTGCAGATCCAGAGCAGTCTCAGGCTGAGTAGATCCAGCAGTTCAGCAGATACAACTTTCCGGTAGTGTCAAGGTAGCTGCACAGCCTTCGCAGCCACTGACTTTCTCCCTTCCATCCCTACCTCTTATTTTTTGTACTTTCAGCTTAGACAGACTTTGTATAGGTACAACATTATGTATTCTAGAGGCTCAGATATGTGACACGGGGTCCTAGTGGGACTATTTCATATTTTTTGTTATTTTCGCACTTTTCAGTAAATTCAGACTCCTATTATATTGTGTTATTGCTTCTGAAATCTATCTATGTTGTGGGAATTATGGTAACAAGGTCGGGCTTGCCTAGTAGTGTGCTGGGAGCCATCACGACTGGGTTGGGATCGCGGCAATTAATAAATAAGCAATAATAGCGAAAAGGAGAGAAAATCGAGAGGTCCTCGCTGAATTTTATTGGAGATGGGGTTGCTGGACTCCTCGCAGGCTTCATTGGAGACCAGTGGCTTATCGAGAGCCTCGTCTAGGGTTTATTTAAGGAGGAATCCGGGAAGGAGTTCTAGTTTTTGGTCTAATCAAAGGAGAAAATCTAAATTTGTTTGGAGGTGTGTGATGGGGAATTGATAATAGTAGTGGTTTAAAGCGCCGTAATATAAAACAAATTGCCGTTATTTAAAACCTTAAAGTGGCGTTGTTTAAAAACACCATTTTTTGTTTCGTATAATGGCGGATTACAAGAACCGCCGTAAATTCTTCAATTTTTCAACTTGAAGAACTCTATGGCGGCACTCCATATTGATCCCTAACTGTCTCTATATTGCACAAAGTTATTTACACATCAAGATGGGTTTGTATAATAAAAAAAAATTATGTGAATTTGTAAGAGAGACTGTTTAGGATGATTGGAATTCACTTTATATTGAAAAAGTAATTTTGTATGTACAGATGAAATCGAAATATCTCAAAGTGAAATCTAATTTGAAAACTATAATAATACTTAGTTATTTCCATGTTGAATGAGATTTTGATAGCCTTTTAAGGTACATGTTTCCTTCACCAAGAAATTGAGATCATACTGCTCTGGGATTTAACAAGAGAAATTGTTGAACTACTATAATTATCGTTGTTGGTTACATATACGGTGTTACAGGTTATTGTCAGTTTAAATAAAGTGAGTCGGATGCCATTATTCAAATTAACAGACGGATGTTTTTTTTTTTGGAATCTTGGTTAAGCCAGTTTCATAGAACTTTATTTTAGAAAGTGCTTTCTTCCATTTATATAATGTTTTGATTTATTATATTACTGGATTTGAATTCTTTTGTCATAAAGAAACTTTCTTTTAACAACTCACAATGAAGTAATTAGTTTAGTCCTAATTCCTCAATTGATTTTTTTTTTATAAGTAATTGTAATATATATTGTCACATTGAATGTTAGTAGCTATCCTTAAGGTTTCTGTGTTCCCATTTCAGATATAGCTATACGGAAACAAGCTCAAACTACTACAAGTGAGAGTTCTCGAAGTCAAGCAAGGGAACAATATAGAAGGATGCGTCATTTTCGGACTTATTTCTGCAATAATTCAGATTTGGAGCTTGAAGTCATCAGGAATACGAGACCAATGCAAAATGAGTTAAGGGATAAAATGGCTGAGCAAAGGGAAACAGAAAAGAAATTTAGGGAGTTTAAGGAATTAAAAGTGACCCCTAATGCTTCTATTCCTAAACATGTACACCTTTTTCACTTAAAAAGAGTTGAATTCTCCAATTACATAGAGATTACTGGTTGGGAAGTGTTAGATATTTTAGCTGACTCTCTTCGAGAGCCTTGGAGTGAAGTTTTAACTGGTATTTATCAGAATATTGGGCTAATGTTGTTTTTAGCTTATATGTGTAATAGTTACTATTAGATTGGTATATGTATGTCTTAACAAACATGTGAATTGCTATGTATTTTATTTAATAAAGTTTGAATTTTATTCTTTGTCTCACCAGTTACATATATTATCTATTATCTTATTAAGTAATGAAACACACACTAAGAAATAATTTTAATATTAGATAATTATAATTATATATATATATATATATATATATATATATATAAAACTTATGAGTGAAAATGAAGTAATCTTTTGATTTTATGCTAAATATAAAATCAATATATTAATTGATTTACTTAAACTTAAATCACATGCATAAATTAAAGTATATATGGATGAATAAAACGTGTAAAATTATCTCTTATATATGACGTGACATCTAAAAGATCATTGCTGAATTAAATAAGAGTGACAAACTGAATGGTTAAAATTACTACATATAAAGTCGTAAGATGTGATATGTGTTGGAAGAGCAAGTTTGTAATGACCCCATCGGTCATTTTATTTTTTAGATCCCCATTCCCTAATTAAGACTTTCCATATGTGCTTTTACTATTTTATGACTTGCTGGGACAGTTGGTTCGGGTTTGAAAGGGTTCAGGTTGAAATCAGAACGCTTGTTTCCTTAATAGAAACCTAAGATGCCAAGTTTGGCTTGAGTTAATATTTTGAGTAAACGACCTTGGAGTTGTGATTTGATAATTTCAATCGGCTCGTATGATGATTTTGGACTTGGATGTGTGTTAATATCTGTCACGATCCAAAACTCAACATGTTATGATAGCGCCTATCGCAGTATTAGGCAAGCGGACAGCTACAAATAACCATGCATTATAAGTTGAAAAATGTGATGAAATAAGTTTAAGTGTAAAAATCTCATAAATAATCGATAAGAAATACCACAGCTCAATACAATATTCCATAAAATTCGAGTGTTACTGAGTACATGACCTACTAAATTATAACACTGTCAATAATTGTAATACAATTATCTAGAAAGATAGGACAATGCTAAATAAACTGAATGAATGAGAGAAGAGGTATGCGGATGTAAAGAAACTACCTCAAAGTCTCCAAGCAGGTAATGCTCCAAGTCTAGCAACCACCAAATCCACATGCACCTGGATCTGCACACGATGTGCAGAGTATAGTATGAGTACAACCGACTAAATATATTCAATAAGTAACAGGACTAACGTTGGACTGCAAGCAGTGACAAGCTCAAATAGGTACAGTCAAACCAGATAATAACCGTATAAATATGATAGAAAAAATAGCAGCAATAGCTTCGAGAAATCTCATAATCAGTTGTACACAATTCAGAAATGTAGTATGCTTTCAATTTCAACAGTTTAGGCTCAATACCGATAAAATATGCCAAGTATAGCTAGCATGAGGAATATTACATCTCCATGTCTACATGTCAAATATGCATGTCACCTGTAATGAAACACAGTAATAAACTCAGATATTTATGCTCTCGGAGTATCCAACCTCACTCAGTATGCTCAATCGCTCAACACTCTCAATTGCTCATCACTCTCAGTCACACAACACTCACACTTGCACTCGCACTCAACACTTAATGATACATGTACTCACTGCTGGTTTGTCAAGTTCCGGAGGGGCGGATCTTACCTAAGTGCTAATATAAGCCTACATGGCATGCTGGGGTGTATAAGCCAATCCTATCATAAATCACTAAAGCCTGTTGTGGCATGAAATTCGATTCCATAAACACCACCCAGAATCTGGCCTTCGGCCTCACTCAGTCATTAATCTCTCTAGTCTCTCGGGCTCACAAATCCCATGCCAATCAGTCCAAACAATAATGCATGATTTAGCAATTAATAATAATAGAGACTGAGATATGATATGCAAATAATGAATATGACTGAGTACATAATTACAATTTAAGCAAATAACTTAACAGCATAAACGACATCTGTGAGTGCCGAAAATACTAGCATCTAGCCTAAACATGATTTCTAACATGGATCACAATTCAATTTCTCTAACACGTGTAGATTACATGAATAACGACAAGATTGGGTAACTACACAATTCTACAGAATCAATCGGGTCACAATTACTTCAGTGCACGCCCACATGCTCGTCACCTAGCATGCACGTTACCTCAATACCAACCACATAATACATAGTTCAGGGATTCATACCCTCAGGACCAACTTTAGAAGTGCTACTTACCTCAAACCAGGCCAATTCAACCCTCGGAAATCGCTTTCCCTTATAACTCACCTACATACGACTCAAATCTACCCATATTTGACTTAGTATTATCAACCGATGCACGAGAAAATAATTACAATAAATAAATCCTTGATCTGTACACTTTTTCCAAAAGTCAAGAAAAGTCAGCACATGCTCGCCAGGTCAAAACCCAGGTCCAATGGTAGATTCTGACTACCCGTGAACCCATGAGTTCATATATGTGATTAGTTTCAAAATCTAAGTCCAAATCGACTCTCAAAACTCAATTTCTTATTTTCTTAAAAACTTAACAAAGTTTCACAAATTTTCACTTTGATTCACACAATATTAATGTTAAAATATAAGATATATTGATGGAATAGGATTAGAATAATATTAGAATCACTTACCCAAAAGTTTGTTGATGAAATGCCCTCCTATCGGGTCTAGGGTTCAGAATGAGAGAATGAGTTCGAAAATCCTGTCTCCGAGCCTTGTAAGTAGCTGGATTTGTCGCATTTGCCACACATGGTTCGCACTTTTGAACCCTCGTAATTGCGGACCAGGGCTCGCATTTGCGAATCCTGACAACCTCATACAATCTCGCAATTGCGAGAACACTCTTCACAATTGTTAACTGGAGGGTCATCGCAAAAGCGAAAAAATTGTTTCGCAAATACAAACTAAGCTATAATCATGATTCCTTTGCCAATGCGAAGGGGAGGTCTCATTTGTGACAATTGTGCCCCTTCTTTCACCTTTGAAAATGCGTCCGTGGTGTTGCAATTGCGACACCAGAGCAACAGACACAAGATTTTTTCAAAGTTCTGTCCAAATCACTCTAGAGTATGTCCTAAACTCATCCGGGCCCCTTGGGATCCAAACTAAACATCCACACAAGTCTAACAATATTATACAAACTCACTCGTACGATTAAAACAAAAAAATAACATCTAAAACTACGAATCAAGCAGTAAAATGCTTGAATTTTACAGTAAAGTTCAAGAATTGCTATAAGTACAACTAAACATCTGAATCCTATCAAATCAATTCCAAATGACACCAATTTTTGCACACAAGTCATAAATTACACAACTGACATATTCCAACTTCCGGAACCAAAGTTCGAGTTTGATAACAACAAATCCAACTCTCAATCAAACTTTTCAACTATTCAAACTTCAACTTTTCCAACTTGCGTCAATTCAAGCCAAAATCACATACGGATCTCCAAATCAATATCCGGGAATACTCTTAAGTCCATAATCATCATACGAAGCTATCAGAACCAAAAACTCCATTTCTAAATCGTTTACCCATAAATCAACATCCGATCAATTCCTTCAACTTAGACTTCCAACCTTGGGACTAAGTGTCCCAATTCATATCTAATTTTTAGAAACATAAAATCTTACCTTTTTAAAAAACTTGGCAAATTTTCACTTGGATTCACATGATTTTGATATTAAGATCTAAGATATATTAATGAAATAAGATTAGATTAGATCAGAATACTTACCCAAAATTGATAGATGAAAATCCCCTCTCCAAATAGCCTCCTACCTAGTTCAGGGTTCAAAAAATGAGTGAATGAGTTCAAAAATCCCTTCTTCCAGCCCTTTAACCAGTTGCAGATGTCTCATTTGCAAAACCTCACAATTGTGGACCAGGGCTCGCATTTGGGAACCCTACAGCCTCATGCAACCTCACATTGAGAGAACATTCTTCTTAATTGTGAACTCGAGGTGCATCGCAAAAGAAAACAATTGTTCACAAATGCGAACTATTCTATAATCCTGCAACCTTCGCAAAAACGAAGGGGTGGTCACATTTGCCACAACTTCTCCCTTCTGTCACCTTTGCAAATGCGACCATGGTGTTCGTAAGTGCAACAACAGAGCACCAGACACCATATTTTTGCAAGTTTCAATCCAAAACAATCTGGAACATGTCCAAAACTCATTCGAGCCCCCGGGGCTCCAGACCAAATATCCACACAAGTCTAAAACTATCATACGAACCCATTTGCAATCAAAACACAAAAATAAAATCTAAAACTATGAATCAAACACTAAAACACTTGAATTTCAAAGCAAAGTTCAAGAATTACTAAAATTACAACTAAACGTCCGAATCCTATCAAATCCACTCCAAACGACACCAAATTTTGCACACAAGTTATAAATGACACAATGGACATATTCCAACTACCGGAACCAAAATTCGATCCTGGTAACTATATAGTCAACTCTCGATGAAACCTTTCAACTCTCCCAACTTTAACTTTTTCAACTTTTGCCAATACGAGCCAAAATCACCTACGGACCTCCAAATCAATATCCGGGCACACTCGTAAGTGTAAAATTACCATAAAAAGCTATTGGAACCATGAAGACTCTATTCTAGAGTAGTTTCAATATTGTTTTATATGTTCTGAGGGTTCGAGCATGTCCGTGTTATTTTTATGGACTTGTTGGTTCAATTGAATGGGGTCCCAGGTGAATTTTGGACCACTCGGAGCTAAGTTTAAAATTTGCTATGTTTGGTTCTGGTTTTCTTCTTTGCAAATGCAGAGGAGGAGTTGTGTTCGCGAAGAAGGAATAAGGGAACTAAGAATTTTTCCCTATGCGTTCGCGAACCATGGATCGCGTTCGCAATGCTTGAACACTTGTGGACTTTATGTTCGTATGGATAAACCTACGTTCATGAAGAATAAAGCGCTTGACCGGGTCAACCAGCTTTGATCTTCGCTTTCGTGAAGGGCGGACCTCATTCACAAATCTCAGCATGGGCAAGCCTTCACGTTCACGTGTCTTCCCTAGCATTCATGATGAAGAACTGCTGGGCCTGGGACAACTTTGCCTTTTTTATCGCGAGTCCCCTTATGCGATCACGATGAAGGGTCATTTGGGAAGTGACATATTTTGAATCGGGACTTGGGTTCATTTTCTCACATTTCACTTTGGGTTATCCGATTTTGGAGCTCTTGGAGAGTGATTTTTCACCTATGTGGTAAGGTAAGTAACTACTACTTAAATGTGAGTTTAATACACCAATTTTGGGTAGATATTTAATATAAATTATTACAATTATTGGATTTTATTAAAAATCTTGGTTTTGATAAAAATGGGATTAGAACACGAAGTGATTATGGAATTGAGTAGAAATTATATATGTCATAATCCAATATTCATTAGTCGTGATGACACCTAACCCAACCTGCTAGGTAAGCCAACTAATAACTATTAAATTTCAATATTGCTAATAAGTCAATTAAATCAGATAAATTTTTTGATCTATTATATTTCCCAAGGACTGCTAGTAGAACTTATGAGTTTCCAAAAATAGAGTTTACAAAGCTGATATAAAAAATACATCTTTTGTTTGAAAAGTACGCCTTCAAATCCAACAACCATTGACCGCAGCAACATTTGCATTCGAGATTAGTGATGAGGTGGAACATAGGTCGGGTCCAACACCGATGACCAACAAAAGTTCAATACAATGTAGAGCATATAAACATGGAAATAATCTCAGAGATAAAAATGTTCAACTTTTACGCAGTTTTCGAAAATAGTTTCACTTTTTAAGGATATCAGTGAAAACCCAAATCCTTTATCCAAATCATCAAAAAAATTTGAGATAGTTTGAATACTGTAAATTTTCCTGAAAATT
This sequence comes from Nicotiana benthamiana, assembly GCA_034376525.1. Taxonomy (NCBI): domain Eukaryota; kingdom Viridiplantae; phylum Streptophyta; class Magnoliopsida; order Solanales; family Solanaceae; genus Nicotiana; species Nicotiana benthamiana. The sequence continues at coordinate 36,226,463 of CM067337.1, read as the reverse complement.
CTTTCCACAATAAATAAAAGTGTGAAATAACACTCTATGCCCACATATCAATATGTGATAAAAAGTCATGAATGATATGATACCGTACAACCTGAAGAAATGTGTCTCTATGCATGTGTGCCATATATTCATGCCAATGAAATGTATCTCAGAGATTAATCATGTACTCACACTCTCAGAGTGTTCAACCTCACTATATCACATATTCCACTCATCATAATCAACCACTCGGTACTGTATATAGCTCATATGGCCGAGCAAAATCCATCTCCATAAACAAAATATTTCGGACAAATCCATGTCTAGGGAAATCCATCCCTCAATAATATCATCCCCGCTCACTAGGGGCGTGTAGACTCCGCAGGGGCTTCTCTGCCCAAGCGTTATAACAAGCCTATCATGGCATAAATCAATAAAACATGTTGCGACGTGTAGCCCGATCCCATAACTATCACTCATAATCAGGCTCTCAGCCTCACTTAGTTATCAATATCTCTAGTCTTGCCCACGGGCTAACAATGTCACGAAAACTGACCCAGAATAATGATATGATGCATTAATATGTAACAACTTAGACTAAGATATGATATGAATGCATGAATGTAATTGAGTATGAAATATCAATGAAATCAATGAGATGACAAGAAGAAATGAACGCTAGGGGTCCCAACAATTTTAGTATAAAGCCTAAACATGATATCTGGCATGATATACAACGCAATTGCATTATCACATGGTGAAAAAAACACAAATATCAAAAAAGTGGGCCACTAAATAGTGCCCTAGAAACAATAAAGTCAAAACTCATAGGGTGCACGCCCACACGCCCGTCACCTAGCATGTGCGTTGTCACACCTCCTTTTTCCGGCACCGCGAGGGGCGTAGAGGAGTTTTTTAATTAAAGGACAATCGAAACGAGATTATTTATTAATGATTCACAGTCGCCACTTGGGAGATTTATGGTGTCCCAAGTCACCCGTTAAATCCCGAATCGAGGAAAAGAATGACTATGTTTAACAGTCCACGCACCAGAAATTCGGATAAGGAATTCTATTAACCCGGGAGAAGGTGTTAGGCATTCCCTAGTTCCGTGGTTCTAGCATAGTCGCTCAACTGTCATATTTAGCTTATTTATCCGACTTTATTACACGAAGAACTTATGTGCCAATTTTATTTTTTACCGCTTTTATTCAAATTATTATTGTTATTATTTACAGAGAATTGCAACATTGTGAAAAAATATCTTGGACCACGTCACAACCATTGTACCCATGGTCGTCGACACATTTCGACTCTGTCGAGATTTGGATTAGGGTCGCATAAATGCACACCCGAGTTTAGGAAGGTAAGATTAATTAAAGCGCGTCCTAAAGAGACTAACGTGTCATTATTTTGGGAAAAGGCCGCGAAAAGTTTCTAAGCGACCAACTCCAAAATCTATCCAATTGTTATACATTTATCGAGGGCCCCGTAATTTGTAATGTACTGCGGCGAGGCACACCTCATTTATTTTAAGGATATCCTAAAGTTACTACACTTTTTCTATTAAAGTTTGTCTCTAAAGAATGAGAAAGGAAAAGTCCTAATTGATTTATATGTTTATAAGCTCGGGCCTCCAGTTCACGTAATTTATTCACACAAAATCCCTTTTAATTATTCCAAGTACTTGACAATTTATAACGAAGAAAAACCAACACTTATCTACTTCGAAATCAATGAAATATTTGATTCCATGTTCTAGTTTAGATAGTCCTATTCTAGTTATCTATAATGGTTTTCCGAAATATTATTGCTACTGCCACTAGACTAAAGACATGATTTGATTTCGACACTAACAGTAGCAACTTAATTAACAACTCGAATTAACGCCATTAAACAAACTCTCAATGCTTAGGAATATACATCTCAGATTTTAATTCTGATCATAATCTATGTTGTTGGTTCCTAAATCGAAACTATATAGCCTCACAATTATTTCCTACGCATGCTGAATACTAGCCATTTATTGTTTTTAAACCTTAGAAATCATATGGCTGCAAACAAATTATTTCAAGGTACCTCAACATGGTTAATCTATGATTCTAGTTTAAGACATTTGGATAGATTCAAGAGACTCGTAAATCATTCGACTAACAGAAACAATTGACTAACTTAATATGGGTCATTACCACTACTATTCAACAGCAAAAAAACTCACATATTCGTATTTCTACATTCCTAAGAGCTTGACAAGCTAAGTGAATAACCTTATATTCAAGGTTCATTAGTCCAATTTACAATTTAGAATCAGTCTAATATACAACATGTAATATCGAATAGACTATTGTTTTACACCTCGAAATTAAATAAAAGATAACAGAAAATTTTTAGAGTTCTACTTCGGGTAACATTTTCACTTTATTCCATTGCTTGAAGGCTTTAGAATATGTACCTTGAAATAGACAAATGGAAGAAGAAGAAAATGATGAGCAGGTGCAGTAACAACAACACAGCGACAACAATAATTGGCAGAAAACAACCAGCAGTCCCGCGCTCAATTCAGAACAGATTGAAAACCAGTAAAATCCGGGAACAACCAAACTCGAGATGGCCAAACCAAAATATTCAAACGCAGGCAGCTCAAATAATCTCAGTCAAGCTAAAAATTAAACCAGAACTTCCAAAAAAATAAATAATACACACTCCGGATGCTTCAAACAAAGACCCCAACAATAAAATTATGAGCTAACAGGAACAAACTAGCAACTAGACCTAAGGATGAATTACAAATGCCTAATGGAATGGTGATTTCGTTCTTTAACACTCCAAACAGAAGCTTGTAGCTTGAAATCACAAACTAATTCTAATTTTTAGATGACAAAAGGACCTAACTTTAGTTTCTGAATTCTCAAACTACTCACTCTTTCAGATTGAAAGTTAGCCTATTTCCACTCTAAAGTCAGTGAATTCCTTGGATTAGAAAGCTAATAGTTTTTAACTCAACTCTCTTTTTTCAAGTTTTTTGTTCTCTAAATCTCCTCCTCTAAAATTAGCCAAATGACTCTTATTTATCTCCAAATCAGAGCCTCTTTCCCTTCCCCTTTAATTATTACTCTACCCTTTTATTATTACCTCTTACTTTTATTTCCAGCCCCCAAATATGCTCTTCTATGTTCTTTTTCAGCTTTTTATCATTTAGATACTATTCCTAATTCCAATCAGCCAAACATTCTCATTACCTAGTGGTCTCCCACCACAAATCAATTCAAATTAAAGTTATTAGGGGCCCTACTGGTTAGACTAACTTAGTCAAACAAGATTTCCTATTGTCTATTCCAAAAATAACCTTGAATCCTACTGTTATAGCATTACTCCATATTATTAATTCCAAAATCTGTCCAAACCTTAGAAATATCTAAAACTAAAGTTTAACTATCACCTGTAACCAATCCTTAAACATTGACTGACTGAAATTAAGTAAAGAAAAGAATTTAAGTAAAAATTCAACCAAGAACTTGACACAATTTATTAAAATTCAAAATGAAATTAAATCAAAATCACACAGATATAGGGATCAAATTTTAAAATAGTCTTAAGTTATTCTATACTGAACATAGGATCATCGTCAATACTGACAATGACCCAAGCTAATTGCCTAATACAACATCGACCCCAAATCTTTTGACGACATTTATTGAAATGATCATATTAACACAATTGGTATCAACTAAACATCATTAAACATCCAAACAATGTAATTCATATTTGGATAAGATAACATGGATTATAAGGAAACCAGTTAATCGACAACACTCATCAATTAGATTACACAGCCTATAATGTATACTAAACAAACGACCAAAAATAATTTGACCAAATAAAGGTCTAAGGAAGATAGATAGAATAATCTAAACTTTTGAAAAATCCATAAAATTAAACTAAACAGATCAACCAATATAAGCAAACATAGAAATGGAGAAAATAGGACCGGAAAATTACCTCGAGCACTTGGAGATTGGAAGACCCTGACTTATACTCGAACTCAACATTTTGGGGTCGAACAGACCTTAGTTGAAGTGTTCTCGACTGAGAACACCTCGATTAAGGTCTATTAGGCCCCCAAACCCCTATTAATTGGACAGGTTCCATAATTCGGGCTTCTAGGGGTTTTGAGAGTCTGATTTTGGGTTCAAATGGTTTTTGTCAAATTTTAATAGAACCAAGGTGTTTTGTGGAGTGAGGGAGGTCAAAGGGAGGCCTGGTGTGAATTTGGGGCTGGTTGGTGTAGTTTTCCGTTTGGATCGAATCTTCAAGTGAAGATTCGAGAAGATGGAAGATGATTCGAGCCAAACGTTTAACACATGTGTGATGGGGGTGGTCAAATGGTCTTAGGGTGTAGGTTTAGTGGCCATCAAAGATAGTTGAGGTTTTTAGTTAGATCTTAAAATTAAGATTCTAGCAGTTGGGGTTTGATTCGAGGGGAACGGATGGTGGATTTGAATTGGGGATGGTATGGGGGTTCAGGGGTGTTAATTTGAAGGTGGTTGGAGATCAGGCCGGCGGTTTTCAACGTAAAGGGAAAGGATGGCGGCTAGGGTAAACCCTAGTTTGTCTCCAACTAAGAGAGATGATTAACATGAGATTGGGGAGTTGTTTGGTTTGGGGGGCTAGGGTAGGAGGTTAAGTTTATATAGGGCCGGGGTGGATTGATCTTGGCCGTTCGATCAAAAGACATCGATGGCCCATATCAATTCAATTAGAGAGGCGACGTCGTATGGCTCAAGTGTGACATTGGGTCGGTCTTAATCGATAATGGGTTGGGTCATGGGGAGGCCTCGAGGACATTGGATCAATGAGAATGGATGGCTCTGATTAAACACCTGAAACGGTGTCGTTTCAGACAAAGCTGGGGCTGCACGAAACTGTTTGATCTGTTCGATCAACGGCTCAAATTGAAAGCGCCTAAATGGTGTTGTTAAGGTTGTCTGAGAGATCATGCATATGGATTGGGATTACATTGCATTTGGGCCTGATTTTGGTTTGGCCCAATCCGATCCAACTTACTTATTTCAACACATTTCTTTTTCTTTTTGTAAATTTTAATTAACAAAAATTCTAAATTAAATTGTATCATCATAATTAAACTATAAATTATCAATTAATCCTTAACAAAAATTAACACACGAGTTAAAATATTTAATTAAAATAAAATTACACAATGGCACATTTAAATGACAAAAATTGAATAAAATACATATTTTTGTGATTTTCCTTTAAAACCAAATTACGGTTTAATGAATTCCTAAACGACCAATTAAATCAAATAACCTAGTAAGATATTAAATTAACACACAATATCAAATACAACTCAAAATAAAAATCACTCAATTACACGTTAAATGACAAAATTACTACGAATACATATTATTTTGTGATTTTCTTCTTTTAAACTCAAATATGGGTCAGTTAATTCCTAATTGTAAAAAATAAAATCCTACATGCACGTGTAACATATTTTGGTATTTTTTTTTTAAAAAGGATAAAAAAATCATAGATAAAACACAAATAATTATCCGAACAACGCCACGCAAATTCTAAAAATTGAACGGAGGAAATTTATTTTATTTTTTTTACCTCTTTTGGAGTAAATTTCGTGAAGCAAAAATCAGGTGCTCACATGCGTCACCTCAACACCAATCACATCATACATAATTCGGAGTTTCATGCCCTCAATACTAAGTTTAGAAGAGTTACTTATCTTAAACAAGCCAAATCTAACACGAGCAAGCGAAGAGATGCTCCAAGAATGCGATCATGCATTTAGAAACCTCCGAACGGTTCCAAACTATCCAAAAGCAACTCAAATATATTAGATAAATCCCAAGGAAGCAATTACAAATAATACAGATCGAATTTTAAGTCAAATCCAAAATCCGAAAACAAATACACCCGGGCCCACCCCTTGAAACTCGACAAAACTCATAAAATCAGACAACCCATTCAATTGTGAGTCCAACTATACTAGTTTCACTCAAACTCGACTCTGAATCAGTATCCATAACTAAAAAATTTATATTATGAAACATTAGGCCAAAACTCCCAGTTTTCCTCTTTCAATTCATCAACCAAAAGCTAAAATTGAAGATAGATTCATGAAATATAACCAGGACTGAGTGTAGAATACTTACCCTAATCCTTGAGATGAAAATTTCTCCAAAATCGCCCCAATCCTCACTTGGAAGTGTAAAAATGAAGCCAAAATTGCGAACCCTTGTATTTAACATTCTGACCAGCACTTCAGCATCAGCGGACACATTAGTTGCTTTTGCAGCATCGCTTTTGCGACTAACCCCCGCTTCTGTAGAATTAACTAAGGACCCGACCCTTGCACTTGCGGACAACATATCTGCTTCTATGACATCGCAGGTGCGAGTCACCATCCGCACCTACAAAAGACCTCGCTCCTGTGCTCCATCACTTCACACTTACGCATCAGCATATGCTCCCAAATCTCCATTTTTGTGGTCTTCCTCACCCTACACTATTTTCGCTCATGCGACCACTTCGTCGTATCTGTGACTACCGCACCTGCGCATAGCAATGGCAGGTGCAGTCACACCAGAACTAGCAATAGCAACATTGAAGAAAATGATCTGAAATCAATCCGAAACACGCATGATCCCCTCGGGACCCCGTCCAAACATACCAAAAAGTCATATAACATCATACGGAACTACTCGAGGCCTCTAAACACACATAACAACATCGAAATGGTGAATCACACCTCAATTCAAAATTATTGAACTTTGAAGCTTCATCTTCCACAACCAATGCCGAGACCTATTAAATCACGTCCGATAGACCTCAAATTTTGCACACGTCACATTTCACATTACGTACCTGCTCCAACTTCCGGAATAGGACTATGACCCTGATATCAAAATGTTCACTCCCAGTCAAAATTTCCAAAGTTTCAACTTTCGCCATTTCAAGCCAAATTCCACTACAGACCTCCAAATCACGATTTGAGCAAGCTCTTAAGTCCAAAATCACCCAACAATGCTAAAAACACCATGTGAAATCCAATCCGAGGTCAAATACTAAAATGTTAAACTTGGTCACAATTTTAAAATTTGAAGCTTCAAGCTAAGAATCATTTTTCCAAATCAATTTTGAATAACCTGAAAACCAAAACCATGATTCACATAATTCATAGTACATCTTACAGAGCTACTCATGCCCTCAAGTAACCGAGCGATGTGCAAATTCTCAAAACGACCGGTCGAGTCGTTACATCCTCCCCCTCTTAAACATACGTTTTTCCTCGAACGTTCCAAGAGTTGTTCCAAAAGTCATTAAATCATCATTTAACCTCACTATGCACATACATGGGGGTGTTACCGCATCACCCTATCCCATATAGATCTGATAACACAACAAGAGTGAAATTTTTAAATCCAACCTAGCCCATTAGCCTTAGAATCCAATTTTCACATCCAAAATTTTCAATAAGATCAGAATTTCGCATACACACACTTTATAAGTCTGACCAAGCTGTATCAAGACATATTCGTAACCCAAAAGCCACAACATGTGCAATCCCTGAACCAATAAGCAACATTCCAAATGTACTTAAATATGGAAAATGACATCAAATAAGAGAACTGTCCCGCAAGCTCAACGGGTATCATCACAACGCATTGCTAAGAACCCATCACACAGCGCATAACAAAAACACACGAATCTAACACAAATGATCATACCTCTATATAACTACACTACAATGCGTGACCCCATCCAAACGATGGTCCATATTATATATCTAGAGCCACCATGCTCAAAAACCATAACCACTCGAAATTCGACATCAAGTACCCAAAGTGCATTACCATAACCACAGAGAGCAAATAACACAATGACACCTTACGAAAAGAACATAGCCAACGCGCAATCAATCACATAATACCCAAATACTCATCGTGCTCAAATTTCTACTATAAAGCCCAAATAGAACCGTACCATGTGTTCATATAACAAAAGAATAACAACTCCCCATAACATAGAAGGGTAAATCATAGATTAGTTCTGAACACGAATAAGCTTAACAACAACTGAATGGCACATCCCTTAACAATAGGAGTTCAGAGTCAACAAATTCGACCCGGTGCAGAACACACATCTATATTCGGCTCTACCCATAAACCCCAAATCAACTCTGGTCACCCATGATAGATAAATAAACCTCCTAAAGTCCACAATTACTGAATCACAATAGATACTATCCTTTGACTAATCTTGGCCACATTTTCACAGTTCACTACTACGAAACAATCTACTCATGAGAACTTCTAGTCTCCAGATCCACAAAACACATGAATCACCATATGAGATATCAACTCCACCACCTGAATACCTAACACTTCTCCAATACACGATCATCCCATGGGAATACTTTTATAATTCTTCTGTTCCACAAAGCAAAATTTCAGCATCAGCAATCGATCAACTACGAGAGTGTCGAAATACCAATGAAGTATCCCCAGATCAAAACACATTGCCCCTTATGAAATATATACTATTATCAAGCCATACCAAATAGTATTGTTATTTATCTTTTCATCTGAAACTATCCATGCTACATGAGAATTTATGACCTTTCTACAAAACTGCACCGTGACCTTGCACATGCCAATCTCGATTCACAGGAAACTACACACTCAATTATCCAAAAACCTTCCATTTGATCCCATCCAGAAGAAAATCGCTACACATCACATGCTCCTCATGCTAGCAGGAAATATAAAGACCTCTAACCGTGGTAGAAAACCATCAAATTCTCCGAAACCCATTTGCACTTAACCAAACAGTCAGGGCTAAATACTTCTAACTCAACCAAGTTGCACAAGCCATCAAAAACCGAGAGTATTGCCACAAGACACCTGTAGAAACTCACTACATCATAAGAACAAAAAGAGCCATTTACATATGTTGCCATGTTGATCCAACGCATTACTAAGCTGTCCTATTCTTTCCGATCTCCTTCTGAATTGCATTCAAATTGATACCTTTCCTTGCTAGTACACTACTATCCTTAATAAAACTTTCCCCATGTAATTTAGCATAGAACTATACCGCACTAAAGCTAATAAGCCGCTGAATACTCTCTTAAGCACTACAAAAATACCTCAATCGAGATACCCACTCTGAAGAGACCCTTTGTGAATCTAAAGCAATTATTTTCACCTTTATGATACTGATATGTAAAATCCATAATGCTATAAAAATGCCACAAATCTTGACACCATCCAATGTAAATCTCATCCCAATGCACATCCTGAAGATCCCCAATTGTTACATATAAATCTTGAATCTATTATAACCATTCTCGAGAGTCTTTTACTCAGTTAAACTAGTCAAATAGACTAAATGACCTATGCGCCCATTTGCACACTAAAACCCTAAGAAGTAATCCACAGTTCTAAGCAATTGAGTGAATCCCTAAGCAATGTACACCACATCCTTTTGCAAGTAACAACTCAATCATCCAATGTTTCTCATGTACCCGTAAAGCATAACACAACCCTTATCCAAAAATTCCCTTACTCGAGTTATCCTTGATCTCAACCTCTATAAGCCATAACTGATTCACCAATATACCTCAAATGAAATCAATACAAAATATAACCGTGCAATCAACCTGTCAATAGAAGACTCTCCCACTTGGCTCAAAGCCATAGATCAAAACACACAATATCTCATAATGCCCACACTCTATTACTGCTATAACACAATCGTGAGATTAGACTAAATCCTCCATACGCTCATGCAACACAAACTACCAAATATCATAAATCATCTACAAATGTCAGATTCATCCTTGTAACAGTCAAGCCCACTCTCATAAGAGATCCAAACTCCAATTGAAACACATATAACTCACAGGTAAACGAGAACGATATTTGTTTTTAGATCTGTTATATAATTAGTAAAAGAAGAAAAAGAGATAAACACTGGTTATGCATTTCATCAAGAAAGGAAAGTGACATTTTTTCCCTAACATTGCCCATCATATTGATGGAGGAGTTAGGCATAAGACTAAGCTGTTGGTGTAAAGCTACATCAACCATCTTGTATTCGAGAAACTTCAAACATTGAAAGAGATCATCCTTCAAACCCAAGGGGACTAGAGTAGGATTCACAATGAATCTGATTCAGTATAAAAATTCTTGTTTCTTTATTTCCCACACTTTATTTCTTCATTAGTGTTTTCTGTTCTTATCTCTAGTCGACTAATTAGTAAACTAGTCAACTACTTATATTAATGAAAATAAAAAATCTTTAATTCAACCCTGTACTTCAGGTCGACATTGACACTTATTAGTGGTCCAATAAATAAATAAAATAAAATATAAACATATATGAAATACAACAATAATAATGGGGTAATAACCGTAACTAACATAACCTTCAAAACTGATGACATCATAAATTTCTCAAATTTCATATACTATCTCAATAAATAGAAGAAATCAAAGGTTACCTCAAACGGTAAGGAATATCAAGTGCTATCTCAAAAAAAAAAGGCATAACATGTAACCGTTAGATCTCAATACAAGGGGAATCTCATAAATATTTGGACTCTTAGCGCTATTACTCACGAGTTATTCTAAGGTCATATGACCCAATATAGAGTAGTGTGTATACTGCCGAAGGTCGACAACCGCGAACCATAGATGCATCTCAAATATACTGCAGAAATGTTCGGCCCGATCTATAAGAAGAGGAGAAACTTATCAAATTATGATTCATATGTTTGCAATATAAGAACATGGACATAATGTAAATGTCATTGTTACTAGTAATTAGATATCTCGTCAATCATCTCAAGGCATCGAGATTCCACCTAACATAATGTCTAATCAAATTATATTTACAAGTTTAGGTAATTAAACAAACAAGTTGAGTTCAGATAATACAAATATTATATGATATAGTCCTAAGTCTACCCGGATATAAGCATGATTTCATATACATACAAATTATCATCACCTCGTGCGTATGTAGCCCCCACAACAAGCAACAAATAATAAATGTTTCACATATGGGGTAATTTTTCCTTCACAAAATTAGGATGGAGACTAACTGTGATGACCTAGTAGGTCATTTTGAGTTTTCGCCTTTTTGTCCATATTCCATGACTCCTATTAGCTCTATTTAGTATTTCTTTAATTTGTATGCGTAGTCTGTGTCTTATTCTGAAAATTTTTTATGTGAAAATTTAGAAAATATAAATTTTATCCCTAAAATGATTTGAGTTGACTACGGTCAAAGTTTTGTGTAAATGGACCAATATCGGTATTTTGACGATCTTGGTGGGTTCTTATTGTGATTTTTGACCTAGGCGTATGCCAAAAATTGAATTCGGAAGTTCCTAATTGTTTAAACGTGATTTGTTGAAAACTAGTAATTTGAAGGTTTAAAGAATTCTGGATTTTAACCGTAGGTTGACTTTACGACTATCAGGTTCAGATTTAGGTATTAGAACCTTGTATAGGTTCGTTATACTATATAATAATTGTCAGCAGAATTTGGTGCAAAATGGAGTTACTTTGAAAGGATTCAGACGCTCGGTTGTGAATTTGACAGTTCTCGAGTTTCTTTGAAAATTTCATTTATTTGATGATCAGTTCTTAGTTTTAGGTGATATTTTAGTATTTGATAGCATGACTTTGTATGGTTTTATCACACTTGAACATGTTTGATTTGGAGACCAAGGAGCTCGGGTAAGTTTCGGATAAGCTATAGATCATTTTTGGACGTAATGACTCTTTTGGTTTTTGCTATTACTTGTGTTTAACTCTATGTGCTTCGTGATCATAAGGTATTCTCACGATCACAAAGGGACTTTAGGTCTGGGATGAATTTATTCAATGCAAACACGATGTCATGGTCGCGAATAAGAAGCATTGGATGGCTTACCGTTCGTGAAAGCGACCATCCTCTTGTGAATGCGAAGGTTTATGGCATTTTGGGAGAGGCAGTCAAGTACAATGTGAAAACGCGAGACCATGCTTGCGAACGCAAAGATCGGTGTGGATAGGTCATCGTGAGTGCATAGCATTTCTCCTGAACGCGAAGGCTACTCTGGTCATTATTCTTCGCGATCGCGTCAGGCCCTTCACGATAGCAAAGAAGGCCCCATGCGCAGTGATTTAAATATCCCAAAGTCGGGACTTATCCCATATTTCAGCACTTTTAAGGTAGAGCTCAACCTAGAGGCAATTCTGAAGAGGATTTTCATCCCAACTTCATAGATTTTGATTGGTTTGGAGGCTAGTTCTAGAGGAAAAGTCGCAGTTAAGCATTGATTTGGTTGCAGAGTAATGTAAATGTCGTAGCATTTTATTCATATTATCATTATTGCATGGTGATGAAGAGAGTAAAAGCACGAAGGGTGGTGCCATGCCATTACATTCGTATTATTATTACATAGAATGAGAGTAAAATCTCGAATGGTGATATCATGCCGTTTTATTCATATTATTGCATGATGACAACGAGAGTAAAAGCACAAAGGGTGATGCTGTACAATTTTCATGTTATTGATTTGACTGATTTCCAATTTTTGGTGATTTCCTTGGTTATTTTGTGATTTCATACTGTTGTATTCATTATATCTTCCCTTTTTTGCATGTCCCCTGCCAATTAGTACATTATCATTCTTTGTTACTATTCATGCTTTATATTAACTTGTATAGGTTTATTTACGTTGGTGTCCTGTCATAGCTTCGTCACTACCTTATCAAGTTTAGGGTGGACACTTACAATAGTACACTGGGTCAGTTGTACTCGTACTCCACTTTGGCACTTCTTGTGCAGATATTGGTATTGGTCCCGACGGTGCGTCAGCTGAGATCATTTCATATGGAGACTCGAGGTAAATTTGTTGGTGTCCACAAACCATGAAGTCCCCTTCCATTTTCTGCTTTTACTGTTTATTTCTCTTGAAACAGTTGTATTTATTTCAGAACTTTTTGGTAGATTTCAAATTGCTCTTGAACTCGTGACTCCGATTTTCTAAGGGGAGATGTTATCGCATGGTTTATATCAGTACTATGTTAGATTAGGCTTTTATTTCTCGGTGAGTATTATTATTGTGCTTACAACTGTTAAAATTTGTCAATTAATTATTTCACGACTTCCACTTTCGTATAAAGTGTATGTTAGGCGCCATCACGACCCCAATGATGGGATTCCGAGTCGTGGCAAGTTAGCATCAGAGCACTAGGTTGTTTAGAACTCACGAGTCATGAGCAACCTTAGTAGAGTCTTGAGGATTGGTACGGAGACGTATGCACTTTATCTTCTAGAGGCTATGAAGTTTTAGGAAAATTTTTACTTCTTTCTTTCCCTATTGTTTGATGTTATTCTGTCATTGATGTTTGTATCATCCCATTCTTGCTCTCTCGCAGATGGTGAGGACACGCACAGAATCTACAGTCGGGCAGGAGCAGCAGCCCCTTGTTGTAACCACTACCAACAATAGAGGCCGAGGTCGAGCCAGAGGCCAAGGCAGAGCTCAGCCTACAGCTCGAGCAGCACCACCCAAAGTGGAGGCTCAAACTTATTATGAGGCTCCTTACCACTTGGACAAACTCATGTCTTGGAGTGATTTATAGCCACTCTAGTGCTTCAAGATGCTCTAGTCTGCTTGCTGGGATTTATGGAGAGTGTGACCTAGAACGTTACATTTTTTGTGGCACCAACCGTCTCTTAGGCTGGGGGAGGAGACAGACCCTCCCGCTACTCACATTCTAGAGCAGATGACTCCCATATATCAAACTCAAGCGATCCAACTAGCTGGGGTAGTTCAATCAGTTGTTGCTGCACATATCAGAGAGAGGGCCGCGATGTCCACTGAGGATATTGGACAAGTTCACAAAGATCTTCCTAATTCACGTTAGTGGTGCACCATCTGAAGACCCACAGTACTACTTGGACTGTTCCCACGTGGTGTTACGAACATAGGTATTGTTGTAACGACTCGGTCAATGGTCTCATGAGTTACCTCTCTATTTTCTCCATTTATGCTTCTTATTGATTTTTCTATCGGTTCTAGGTATGATCGGGTTGGTTGGCTTAGGTTTAGAAAGGATTTGGTAAGGTTTGAGACACTTAGTCTCTTTTGTAGGAGCTTCAGTTGGAAATGTCAACCAGATATTGACTTAGGTGTTAGAGTGCTCGGATGTAAGTTTCGATGGTTCATTTAGCTTCGAGAGGTTATTTGGACTTAGGAGCATGATCCGAATGAGTTTTAGAGGTTCGGAGTAGATTTAGGCTTGAATTAGCGAAGTTGATATTTTGGCGATTTTCGATTAGTAGGCGAGATTTTGATGTAGGGTTCGGAATGGAATTCTGATAGTTGCAGTGGTTCCATGGTACCATTTGGTATGTGTATGCAAAATTCCAGGTCATTCCGACGTGGTTTGATTGGGTTTCTGATCAAAAGCAGAATTCAGAAGATTTTGGGAACTTAGGCTTGAATCCAATGTGTTTTGGTTGAGTTGATGTTGTTTGAGGTGTTTTGAAGATTGGTAAAAGTTTGAATAAGGTTATGGGATATGGTTTTGCTTTTTGTTGAGGTCCCGGGGGCCTCAAGATGATTTCAGATGGTTGACGGGGTAGTTTGAGATTTTATGACGTTGCAGATTTTTTTGCTTCTAGTATTTTCACACCAGCAAATTAAGGACCACAGGTGCGATGCCGCACAGGTGGCAATATGGTCGCAGAAGTGGTAGCAAAATCTAGGTAGTAGGATGGAAATCGTAGACCGGCTAGGACGACCGCACCTGTGACATCGCAAATGTGTATATGGGACCGCAGATGTGGAAGATTGGAAGTTAAGTGAAAAACCGTAGAAGCGGTTGGTTGATCGGAACTGCGGTACAATAGAAATGGTATATTGGTGCCAGATGCAAAAATAGCTGTGCCAGAAGGTATAAAGTGTGTCCTTCATAAATTTTGAGTTATTTTACCATTTTTGAGTCAGTTTTGGAGCTGTTTGGACGATTTTGAATAGGGATTTCAAGGGAAATTCATTGAGGTAAGGAATTTTGACCTAAAACTCGTTCCTATGCTATTATTTCATAGATTGGAGTTATAATTAATGGAATTTAAGGCTTAATATTGGGGAAACTAGGGTTTGGTATAGGAGACCTAGACTTGAGGATACGAGGGACCTATTGTGGTCGGATTTTGGTACTTTTGATATGTATGAACTCATGGGGAGATAAGGAATCTATTGATGTGAATTTTATCGAATTCTGAGATGTGGGCTCCGCGGTTGGTTTTAGTAATTTCGAAGTTTGTATCGTATATTGATTGTTTTTGCTTTGGCTTCATTCCCTTAGGTTATTTTGACATAGTGATTCTGATTTTGGATAGATTCGACGTGAGTGGAGGCCGATTTGAGGGGCAAAGGTATCGTGAGCTAGAGATTTTACCAGTTTGAGTAGAGTAATGATTGTAAAGGATGTTCCGAGGGTACGAAATACTGGATTTGCACATTGTTGTGCTATGTTGAGATGATGCACACGCTTGATGAAGAGTGTCGGGTCGTGCACTTTTGGGGATTGTGACTTAATCTGTCCCAAATGACAATTTTACCGCGTATTTGGCCGAAATCTATTTGCTGTCATCACTATTTGGGCTTAATGTTATATTTGGGCACCGTGCCAACTATTTGAACCTTTCAGGGATTTTTATTGATATTTCCTCAATGTTTTGACTTTATACTTGAACTCAATCATGATATATTTTACTTTTTGGTACTCAGCCATGTTTACTATGTTTTAACACTTATATGATGTTTTAAATGATAATTGGGCTGAGAAATCATGTTTATCTACTGCCGAGTAGCTTGTGAGTATTTTTAATTAAGTAAGGCCGAGGGCCTATGTTGTGAGGAAACAGTGATCATGATTTGAGGGCGAGGGCCTGAGATATGTACGCTATGAGGTGGCTTGATTGATATGAGGCCGAGAGCCTAGTGATGATACCACGAGATGGCTTGATATTGCACTTGGGACATAAGAGGCCCCTATAGGAGTCTGCACACCATCAGTGAGTGCTTGTACCCATGTGATGTGAGATATAGCCCGAGGGGTTGGTATTATTCTGAGATATTGCACGAGGGGCGAATTTGTTGATATTGTGCCTCAGGGTCGAACCTTTATGTGTTTATCTTTTTTAATTGCCTGTCATTATCTGTTTAATTGTTGGAAAGGGTTTGTATGAAGTTTAAGGTGAATAAAATGACTTTTCTCATATTTTTATTGAGTTACTGTTTTTACTTATTTTACTGCTTCGTTATAGCCGGTAATATGCCTTATGTGTTTTCTTGCTTTTAGTCTTTATTTATGATTATTACTAACTGAGTTGGAGTTCTCATTTTACTTCCTACACCCCATGTGCAGATTCAAGTGTATCTGGTCCTGCTCCCGAGTGCTGATCTTTCCAGCTCAAGTTGATCCGACGAGTCTCTAGGTAGCTGTTGGCGTTCGCAGAGTGGAGTTTCTTCCATATCTTATTTCTCCATGTTCTTATTTTTTGTATTAGACTCTGTAGTTTTCTCTGAGTATTTTGGATTGTTTAGACGCTCATGACTAGTGACACTATGGTATCGGGCTGTGTTGGGTTATATTCCGCACATTATAACTGTGTGTTACCTTTAACTATTAATTACTTAAATGGGAATTGTCAGGTGGCCTTGTCTTCACGAGAGTTTCCATCATGACCCGGTCCAGGTTTAGGGTCGTGACAAGTTGATATCATAACCTATGTTACATAGGTCTCACGAGTCATGAGCAGGTTTAATAGAGTCTCACGGATCAGTATGAAAACGTCTGTATTTATCCTCGAGAGGCAGTAGAACCTTTAGGAAAAACTTCATATTCTTGAAATTCTTGTCGTGCGAATTTGTTGATTCGAGTACTAAATATTTATTAATCTATTCTCTCGCATATGGTGAGGATAAGCGCTATCGGTCAGTGTGAGCACGTGATTTTTTCCCTAAGCAAATTATTCCCAAAAATCAAACAAAATAATTTTTTCATTATTTTTACAATTTTTGTGCATTTTTTGTGTCATTTTATGATAATTGTTGCATTTTATTTGTGCATGTTAATTTATAAAAAATACAAATGATACGCATCGCATTTAAGAATTAATATCATATGTTAGCATTAATTAGAGGTTAATTTGTTTAGCACAAAAAATGAAAAAATCACAAAAGAATTAGTTCATTTTACGTCTTAATAATTTTTATTTGGGGATTTGTCATAAAATAGATTTTACCATAATTTTAGGAATTATTTGGTTTAGTTTAAATATATTAGGATTTTAGTGTACTTTCAATTTTATAAAATCAGAAAAAATAATTATTTTGTATAATTAAAAATAAATAAAGAGAGAGAGAAAAGAAAATAATTTAAATAAAAAGAAAAGCAATTGAAAAAGGGGTCTTGT
The DNA here is from genome assembly GCA_034376525.1 of Nicotiana benthamiana. NCBI lineage: Eukaryota > Viridiplantae > Streptophyta > Magnoliopsida > Solanales > Solanaceae > Nicotiana > Nicotiana benthamiana. Next base: position 36,208,958 of record CM067337.1, on the reverse strand, counting down.
TATAAAGACCATTTTGGGCAAAAACTACCTGAGCTAAAATGATGCAATCCGGCCCAAACGCCTCAGACCCGGTCCAGCCCCATTATATCAAAACAGCGTCGTTTCTTTGGCTTTCAATCCTTGCAGTCTAGGATCGTTGATCCAATGGCTGGGAACTAATCTCCCCTTAATATATATGTGTGTAAAATTACCCCCATACCCCCCTCATCGTCTCTTTCACCACACCCCTCTTAAGAACCCTAAAGAGCGCCGCCTTAATTTCCCAGACCGCCGGTGGCGGAACCGCCTTCAATTGCTCTTAAAATCACACCCCTGAACCACCTCGACCCCCTCAGTCCAAATATGTAAGCATTGTCCATCGAATATCAACCAGTTTTCTCGAAAATCAAATCAAAATTGGCGGCCAAGTCTCAAACTCGTCCAATTAAGCCCAAATTGCTACCAGGGTGTCTACTCACCTTCCTCACCTTTTTTCTAAGGCTGTTTCTCTTCAAATATCAACGGTCCGCCCTCAAGTCCATCTAGGGTTCGTCAGTATTGGAGGTTGGTTTGGGGATTTTTCTATTACGGTATATTTTTCTTTTAGTGTTATAATTTTAATTTGCATATTTTAATGTTTTCACTTCTTCTTCTTCTTCTTCTTTTTCTTCTTCTTCTTCTCTAATGTGTCGATTGATGGTGGAAACTGTTAGCTAGCCTAATCTGGTTTTCATTAGTTTTAGCCTAAATTTTATGTGTTCTAAAATGTTAGCAGTTTAATTGTGTAACTAGCAGTAGTTTTTTTTAAAATGGGTTTAGTTAGTTAGTCGGGTTAGTTGTTCATCGACCACGTTTTACGTCGTTCATAAATAATCTTTGGCGAACAAGTTTTGTTAATAATAGCATGTCGAATGCTTTCCTAGACTCTTCAATTTCTTCTGATTTTTTGACCCTATTGGTTCTTAGCTTAGTCGATTCTCATTTTGTAATCACTGTTGTAGATTGATAAGTTTGGGGTCGTTAGTTAATTAATCTGGTTTTGAAGTTTAGATTTGGGAAGTCTTTTTGGGACTGATTTCAATTTTATTAATTATTTAAGTGTTAATTGCTATGGTTTGAAGTTCATTGTTTAGAAAGTGTTTGGTTATAGCTGATAGATAGCTTCAGTCAGGTTTTATCTGTGGTAAAAGGGTTGAAGTTAATCGAGGTTGGGAGGGTTAGTAATTTCAGGGCTGTTCAAGGTTATTTTGGGTAGTTTAAGTGGGGGAATCTTTTTCTAACTGAAAGAGGAATCTTCCGGCAGGGATTTCTGGCCAATTTCAGGGTTTTGAAGGGTAAACTTGGGTCTCAAGTCAATAGTGGGAGGACTAAGTAGCAAAAAAGAAAATACTTGAGTGATTTAAGCTTTAAAGAAGTAGGGACTAAGGGTGCAATCAAAAAACCTGATGGCTGCCCTCATTTTGGCATATAAAACGGCATCAAATGCCTTGTAAAACGAGTCTTCTTCCTTCAGCCATTTTTAGACTGTTAGCTCCCAAATATTCTTTCTACTCTAGTTGTGTTTTTTCTTAATTAGCCTTCGAAAAAAAAAGAAAAAATCAAAATACAAAAAAATTCAAAAACAATAGAAATCAAAACAAAGTCACTATTCCATTGGTCATTTAGTTTAATTTCAAGTTTAAGTAGTGTAATTTGATCTTTTGATTCAACAAAGGGTAGATGAGAATTAGAAGCAGTTTGCATTTGAATTCGAGTTCATTTTGTTGTTGTTTTGGGTGTTGAGGTTCGAGGTTTATTTTGGTCTGCTATTTCGAGTTCATTTGGGGTGTGGTCGAGTGCTGAAATTGCTATTGAAGTTCTGAGCTCATTCCTGGGACTTTGAAATTTGGTTTTTGATTTGAAAATCACTCTTACTGTGGCTGGTTGTTACCTGTTCATTATCTACTTGCTACAGCAGACCTTTTCTTCTTCTCTAATTCGAAATCCAGGAACACTCCCTTGTAATCATGTTGATCATGAAGCTCATATTTGAGAGTATAAACTGATGTGTAAAATTGAAGCATGAGACTTCTTGTTTAACTCCTCGATTTTCTCCTGATTCACTATGATTTTCTGTTTGCAGAGTTAGTTTGTAACTGTTAGCATAAGTGATAATGTTCATTTCATCCTTCCCTGACTGCTTCAATTTTGAATCCCTTTTGCATTAGTAAAGGTTTGATGAATTAGGTTCAATGTCAGTTTGAACAGAACTTCACATGTATGAGTACAGTATAAATGCCTCTACCATGCTTTAAATGAAATCTGTTTGTGCAAAGGGTGAATTAGAGTGTTGAACTGTATAACGAATTATTCTGATTAAGTATGACCAAGAGTATGTGGGTCTATTGTTGAATACAGATTTTGTTCTCTTTATTTTTGTTTGAAAGCTTCACGAGGTGAAGTTTGTCGTTAGGAGTAGGGAACAATGATTACTCGAAAGAACTTTAACGCCACTGTTGTTGTTAAGTCGTTTAAGGAATTCCATGCTATTACGAGGGCACTATTTTTCTGATTGGTTCATGATTAATGTCCTGTATATTTTATATTCTTACCCTCATTGCAAAATGTCAAAACTGGAGACTATTTCATGAGTTTGAAGGCTGTGGGAGTCGATGAGTGGCTTTGCATTCAGCATTTGTCTAATTTGGGCTCACATTTGGCCTCAAGCACTGTGTGCTGATTTCTTTTATAGATTGGGGAAAGGTCCGAATCGTTGATTGTTTGGAATATATATGTTCGTTGAGCCCTATTGTACTGGACTTCGCGAATTGATTTGGTGGAGTAGGATCTTTCCTTATGTTTTAGAGATAAACAAGAATAGCAAATCGTAATCACTTTTAGATTGGCCATTTAATTAAAATGTTGAGACGAGCCTCGCCAAACAAAAATAAATGCGGGGCCCTCGATAAATAATTATGAGAATTGATTTAGAATATGGGAGGGTCGTTTAGCGAATTTCACGGCCTTTCCCAAAATAATAATACACTAGAATCTTTAGACGCGTTTAATTAAAATACCTTCTTAAACTCGGGTATGCATTGATGTAACACAAATCCAAATCTCAACGAAGTTGAAATGTGTTGATAACCACGGGTTCCTTGATGGCGACGGGGTTAGAAACGCGTTTTCATGGCGTCGTAACTCTTATAAAACAAATAATGATTGAAAAATGGTTCAAAATTAGAGACGAGCCTCTCCGAACAAAAATAAATGTGGGGCCCTCAGTAATTGGTTATTAAATATTATTTGAATTTGGAAGGGCCGTTTAGTGAATTTTAACTGTCTTTCCCCAACTATATTGCGTTTGAACCTTTAAGCGCGATTTAATTAAATTTATCTTCCTAAACCGGGTGGACATTGATGCGACCCAAATTCAAATCTCGATGAAGTAGAAATGTGTCAATGACTACGGGTGTCTTGATAGCGATGTGGTCAAAGACACATTTTCACGACGTTGCATTTTAATGGTAATAGCGGTTTACAAATAAAAAGGCATAAGTTAGCATGTACTAAAATAGAATAAAATCAAATACAACAGTTGAGCGACCGCGCTAGAACCACGGAACCTGGAATTCCTAGCACCTTCTCCCAGGTTAACCCACTTCCTTATCCGGATTTTTGGTTCGCGGACTGTGAACAGAGTCATCTTTTTCCTCGGTTCGGGATTCAATCAGTGACTTGGGACACCATTAATCTCCCAAGTGACGACTCTGAATCCTAATAATCCCGTTATGGTTGTCCTTTAATTGGAAAAACTCCTATACGCTCCTTTGCAGGGGTGTATAGGGGAAAAAGGAGGTATGACAGCTCTGGTGACTCTGCTGAGGAAAAGAACCCAGAATGTTCTGTTCAGGGTTCTGAATTCGAACTTAAATAAATTGTTGTATTTTGTCATATCTAATTTTCCTACATGCTTTGTGCTTAATGTGCTAATTGTTACCTCTTTGATATTATCTGAACTGTATATAAACTGTGCCAACACCCTTCTCTCTCTACCTCCGGGGATGTGCTTACTGGTTGAGACTCCCTATTCTGTTAGTTTCATACCCTGAAATAAGAAAGAGGCCGGATAAGTTACGAAGCCATACAACCCCGGGAGTCACCAGTAAGTTGCCCCCTCCTCTATTCGAGTTGTCCGCTCGGATACACTGTCTAGAACATCGACCCAAGTTTTGAACATAGAATAACATGACTTCGTACCGGATCCCTAGAAGGAGCGCTTATTTGCTTCATGCTGCATTTGACTTAGGGTACTCAACATCTTGGGTCCGTCTAAGGCTAGCAACCTGAAATGAAAAAGACCATCCTGGTGCATACTACTTGTTCCGTGCATTTATTTGTTCGAACATGCATGTTGACCGGTTTTAAATCTTGGAATGTCGGAATGTGAGAAAAGTCAAAAATAGAGAAAATGAGAGAAATAACCGCTAGGGAGTTAATATTTGAATAAAATCCGATTCCCAAGTACTGTCGAAACTCTGCCAAATTTTGAAAAAAAAAGGAAAAAAATGTCTTTTTTAGTTTATTTTATTAAAAGCAAAAGAAAAATAGAAAAAAAAAAGTCTTTTTCTTTTGGGAAAAATTGTTTGAAAAATAGAAAAATGGTCATTTTGATTTGATTTCAAAAATTAGAAATTGGAGAAAGGCTTGGAGAAAGTTTTTTTTAAAAATTTTTAGTTAGTTTGTTTGCCCGAACTACACTGGTTTGATTCTCACAGGGTGTGAGATACGTAGGCAGCCCTCATCGGTTCCAACCTCCCCTTTTGCAAAAATAGCCCAAAAATGTTAAAATTTTAATTTTTGTCATAAAACCAGGTGATGTTGTTTTTGTCAAAAATAGCCAAATGTTCTCAAACGCGACGCCGGAAGGCTGACTCGGCATAAACGGTCACCTTTGGTTATGTTTTGATTTTTGATCCCCACAACCTTAAATTTTTGGTCCTCAAGGCGATGAAAGGCCGTGTTTAGAATATTAGGTCATTTACAATATCGAGTGATGTTGTTTTTGCAAAAAATAGCAGAACGTTCCCAAATGGGATGCTGGAAAGCTGACCTTGCGTATATGGACACTTTTAGTCATGATTTAATTTTTGACCTTCACGGCCTTAAATTCGCGTACCCGTAGCGATTAAAGGCCATGTTTGCAAAATTGTGTCTGTTATTTTGAGAAGCAGGAAGAGTCGTAGATAAGTTGAGCAAGGTCGTTTTGTCATAAATAGCCGAATGTTCCCGAAAGGAGTGCCGGAAGGCTGACTTTACAAAAATGGCCATTTTTGACCGTTGACTTGCACAGCCTTTAAATCTTTGTCTCCGAAGTGCTAAAAGGTCGTATTGTGAAAATTGAGTTTTCTTTGTTTTAAAAAATTTGGAATGAAAATATAGATAGTTTTTTTTTAGTCGAATATAAGTTTTTCTTCTTTTTTAATCGCCTTAATAAGTGTGCAGGATGAGCACAACGAAAAATGAACCTTTTTCAATAATGACCAAAGTTCCGATCGAGTTGAAATTATAGTGGAGACTTGGGCAAAGAGGGGCAGGATGACATAAAGAAATATCTGAAGGGTCTCACGGGTTTATTAGACATCAATCCTCGAGGTGATATCATTAGATCACTGGTTACTTTCTGGGACCCAGAACATAATGTTTTCCATTTCTCGGATTTTGAGCTAACTCCAAAATTGGAAGAAATAGCTGGGTACATCGAAAACGCTGAGATTATACTACAAGAACAATTATTCGGTTGCTCCAGGAGACATCACATCCAGATTTGGTACAGGGTTTCTGCACTCCCCGACATTAGGCTATGTAGTAGAAATAAACAGCAGACGTGGGATGAGCACAGAAGAGTGGCCTTCATGATAACCTGTTTGGGTATCTTAGTGTTCCTAAGGAAAGATGGGAATATTGATATAAAGGTGGCCAAGATCGTTAGTTCTTTGCTTAGCCAAGATGGAAGTACTCTTGCACCTATGATCATGTCCGACCTATTCCGAGCTCTTACTGCCTGTAAAGCCGGGGGAACGTCTTTTGAGGGGTGTAATATGTTGCTACAGATGTACATGATCAAACATATGTGCCACCGTTCCCAGTTCTTGAGTTATGGTTCGCCTGATAAAAATTGTATTGGAGAGTTTTACACAAGAGCTGACGGGGTTAGTTTGCCTGAAGGTGTAAAGGCATGGGTATCGTACTTCCGGACGCTCAAGGCCAATCAGATACAGTGGACTTTGGGATGGTTGCCCGTGGAGAAATCATATACATGTCAACTGTCGGGTCACATATCCTTTTGATGGGGCTGCATAGCATCCAGCTTTATGCTCCTTATCGGGTTCTGAGGCAACTCAGGAGATATCAAATAATCCCACCAAAGGAGGATTTGAGCATACATGTTATTGAGATTATCCTTGATGGACAGTTTCCTAAAGCAAATAGTTCGCCGAGTATGGAATGAAGGTCAATGCTTACAAGCAGATACTTGTGTGTTGGATTGGGCCAGGGGTGAAGTGGCGCCAAATTACCTCATATGGTACAAGAGGGATTTTGAACATCAGAGGCCAGCTAAAATACCTCACGTCCAAGTTTTGTCGAAACACCAGGAGAGCAGTGGGATCGACTATCAAAAGAAGAAGGTTACCGAGCTAAGATTGGGAAGCTGAAGCAACAAGTAGAAAGTTTGACATTCAAAAACAGCATGCAATTCGCTATGTATCAAGGTGAAAAGAATATATTGGCCCAAGAAAACACAGAGCTTAAGGCCCAAATCCAACAATTGAGAGCAGTCGTTGATAAACAACTGAGGAGTGAATCAGACGAACGATTGATAAAAGGGTTAAGAAATGAGGTTAGGGAGTGCCGGGATGAGTTAGAAAAATCTGTGAATGTCATGGCAGGGTCAAAGCACAATGGGCTACAAGAGCAGCGGAGCGTCGCCAATACTTGAATCAACTGAAAAGGGACCACGAGAAAGTTGTTGACAATCTGAAGAGAAAAGTGGCTTCCCTTGGGGTAACACAATCAGGCATGCCAGGGATTTCGAGATCGAAAGTGGACAGTATTACGATTTGTTGGCCCGAATGGAGGTAGAGGTGCAATTGTTGAAAAATCAGCACCTACATGATTCTCGGGCATTAAAGATGTGCACCAACCAGATAGAGCGCTTGCTTACAGAAAATAAGCAAATAAGGGACCAGATTAGAGCCATCACTTGGGATATTTTCAGGAGATGTCGGGCATGTGAGGATATGACCCATACGACTTTCGTCCAATTCCACGTTTGTCCAAGTCCTTCGTTAGGCCGAGGGACAAAAAGCAATTAGCAACACAGGAGACGGGTTCATTGATTGGTACAGAGGGGAATCTGGACGGAGTGTTTGAGAGGGTATTTGCAGAAGTTAATATGGTTGAGGCTGGTGAAGGATCCAGTAATACAGACATTGAGCACATTGGGCCACATGCTAGGATCTATAATTGGGAAGCCACTCCTATGCCAATTCGGAGGGAGTCGCTATAGTGGGACTCCGTTTTATTTTATTTTCACTTGGATTATTCCAGGGTTTGTAATCCTTGTGACTATATTCCATCAATTTGGATGAGCTAAGCCTTGTTATCTTTACATTTTAATGAAATGCAATTTTCTTTCCTTCTTCTTTCCTAATTTTGTTTCCATTTTTATTTTCTTTTATGTACAGTTCATTTTATGCTGATATCAATGACATGACATGCATGAAGACTTCTCGACCCAGTTTTATAAGCCAACCTAACTCATAAATAATAATACAAGAAATTGAATGTGATGTTGAAGAGGAATATGATGTTGATGAAGCCTATGAGGAAATCAGTAAGGAATTAAAATACTTTGAGAAAAAACCCAAACAGAACTTAAATGACACAGAAGCAGTTAACCTAGGGGACCAAGATAATGTCCGTGAAACTAAAATAAGTGTTCATCTGGAGCCGCAACTCAAGGAAGAAATAATCGTGCCGTTGTTGGAATATAAAGATGTTTTTGCTTTGTCCTATGATGATATGTCGGGATTGAGTACCAATTTGGTGGCTCACAAATTGCCTACCGATACATCACCCCCACCTGCTAAGAAGAAACAGAGAAAGTTCAAAACATACATAAGTGTGAAGATTAAAGAAGAGATTACTAAGCAGTTTGATGCAAAGGTCATTCGGGTTACACGGTCTCCCACCTGGTTAGCTAATGTTGTGCCTGTTCCAAAGAAAGATGGCAAACCCAGGATGTGCGTTGATTATCGAGATCTCAACAAGGTGAGCCCAAAAGGCAACTTTCCATTGCCAAACATCCACATATTGATCGACAATAGTTCCAAACATGAGATTGGTTCTTTTGTAGATTGTTATGCGGATTATCATCAGATATTAATGGAAGAGGAAGATGAAGAGAAGACAGCATTCATCACGACGTGGGGAACATATTGGTATCGCATTATGCCATTTTGTTTGAAAAATGCCGGGGCAACTTATACGAGGTCTATAACAACGATCTTCCATGATATGATAAATAAAGAGATTGAGGTGATGTGATTGTGAAGTCAAGGAAGCAGTCTGACCATGTCAGGGATTTGAGGAAATTCTTTCAAAGGCTACGCAGGTACAATCGAAAGCTTAATCCTGCAAAGTGTGCTTTCAGGGTGCCATCTGTAAAGTTTCTAGGGTTTGTAGTTAGTCGCCGGGGTATTGAATTGGGCCTATCAATGATTAAGGCCATTCAGGAATTACCGCCTCCGAGAAACAAAAGTGTGATGAGTTTGTTGGAAGGGTTGAATTACATTAGCAGGTTCATTGCTCAGCTCACAAGTACTTGTGAGCCCATTTTGAAACTGCTAAAGAAAGATGATGCGATTGAATGGACAGATGAAAGTCAAAAAAGCTTTTGATAAGATAAAGGGATATTTGTCAAATCCACCCGTGTAGGTTCCGCCAGAACTAGGGAGGCCTTTGATTCTATATTTGACAGTCCCGGATAATTCGTTGGCTGCGTACTAGGGTAGCATGATGTCACAGGCAAAAAGGAGCTGGCGATATATTATATCATTAAGAAGATCACATCTTACGAGGTTAAGTACACTTATCTGGAAAGGACGTGTTGTGCCTAACTTGTGTGGCACAGAAATTGAAACGTTATCTCTCATCTTACACTACTTACCTCATATCTTTGTTAGATCCATGAAGTATATTTTCTAGAAGCCTATGCCCACAGGAAGGCTCGCAAAGTGGCAGATCTTGCTCACAAAATTTGATATTATCTACGTAACATGTACTGTAATGAAAGCACAAGCCTTAGCTGACCAATTGGCTGAGAATCCAGTTGATGACGATTATGAGCCTTTGAAAACATACTTCCCTGATGAAGAGGTAATGCATATTGATGAGTTGGAGCAGGTAGAGAAACAAGGATGGAAAATTTTCCTTGATGGAGCGGAAAATATGAAAGGCGTGGGAATAGGAGCCGTACTTATTTCTGAAACAGGTCAGCACTATCATGTTACTGCTCAACTTCTTTTCTATTGTACGAACAACATGGCGGAATGTGAAGCATGCATTTTGGGTCTGAGGTAAGCTATGGATATGGGTGTTTGGGAAGTCTTGGTCATGGGTGACTCGGATCTACCGTTACACCAAATTCAAAGAGACTGGGAAATGCGGGATTTGAAATTGATACCATACCGACAGTGCTTGCATGAGCATTGTCAACGGTTTCAATCTATATAGTTCAGGCATATCCCAAGGATTCATAATGAGTTTGACGACGCTTTGTGTACTTTGGCGTCGATGTTGCATCATCCAGATAAGGCTTACGTATATCCATTCCAGATTCAGGTCTATCATCAAAATGCTTATTGTAATGTGATAAAAGAGGAACTTGATGGTGAGTCGTGGTTTCATGACATCATGGAATATATTAGGAGGGGAGTATATCCGGCACAGGCCACCGGTGATCAGAAAAGGACTATTCGTCGATTGGCAAGCAGATTTTTCTTTAGTGGTGGAGTACTGTACAAAAGAACACCAAATCTCGGATTGTTGAGGTGCATGGATGCGAGGCAAGCCATGACTATAATGACCGAGGTGCATTCTGGAGTCTGTGGACCGCACATGAGCGGGTATGTTTTGGAAAAAAAGGTCTTACGAGCAGGGTATTATTGGCTTACAATGGAGCGGGACTATATCAATTTTGTACGCAAATGTCATCAGTCCCAAGTGCATGGAGATTTGATTTACTCCACCATAAGAATTGCATATGATGTCAATGCCATGGCCTTCTGTTGCTTGGGGAATGGATGTTATTGGGCCGATCTATCCAGCAGCATCAAATGGGCACAAGTTTATTCTATTAGAAATAGATTCTTTTACCAAGTGGGTGGAAGCGAAGACGTTCAGGTCTGTGACTAAGAAAGCTGTGGTGGATTTTGTGCATGCGAGCATTATTTATCGTTTGGTATACCAAAGGTGATTATCACAGACAATGGGGCTAATCTCAACAGTCATTTGATGAAAGAGACATGTGAGCAGTTCAAGATTACTCACCATCATTCTACGGCATATCGCCCTAAAGCAAATGGTGCGGTTGAAGCGGCCAACTAGAACATAAAGAAACTACTGCGAAAAATGGTTGAAGGGTCTAGACAGTGGCATAAGAAGTTGTCTTTTCCATTGTTGGGATATCTCACCACCGTTTGTACTTCGGTGGGGGCGACTCCTTATTCATTGGCGTATGGAACCGAGGCAGTAATGCCCGCAGAAGTGGAGATCATGTCACTTTGAATCATTGCGGAGGCTGAGATCGACGATGATGACTGGGTAAAGAACCCGTCTGGAACAATTGAGTTTGATATGAGAAAAGGTTGGCATCAGTGTGCCATGGTCTATTGTAGCAGTGAAGGGTGGCAAGAGCATACAATAAGAAAGTACGTCCGAGGAAATTCGAAGTGGGACAGTTAGTACTCAGGCGGATTTTGCCTTATTGGGCTGAATCAAAAGGAAAATTTGCCCCGAACTGGCAGGGGCCATTTGTAGTAACCAGGGTGTTGTCTAATAGTGCATTGTAATTGACAAACGTAGAAGGAAAATATGTAGAAATGGCCATCAATGCCTATGCGGTCAAGAGATATTATGTATGATTTCTTTATTCTAAATGTACTTGTTTGTATTTGGCATATTTTAAAGATTGAAATGAAGAAGGCATTTCTTTCTGCGATCCAAACACTTTTATCCCTTATCATACCCGTTGAGCTTTACTTATGTTTTTTCATGCCCCTCTTTCGGAATCAACAGCACGATGAAGGAAGGAAGGCGCCAAACATAAGGATAAATGGAAGGAAATAAAGGAAAAGAAAAAGCAACGAAAAGAAGAAGAAAAAAAATAAGAAGAAGAAAAGAAAAAAGAGAGAAGAAAAGAAAGAAAAAAAAAGAAAAGAAAGAAAATGAAAAGAAAAGAAAACAGATGAAAAAGAAAAGAAAGAATCATAACAAAGCTAATTACGATGAATTGAACTATGTTTGACTTGATCCCAAAAGGGTACGTGGGCAGCCTTATTCCGAGGTTCATTCATACCAAAATAGAACTCCAAAAGTCCCCAAGCAGAAAAAAAAACTGGGGAAGTTGTGGTTCGTTGTGAGAACTTGGATTATGAAAGTTATAGTGTTAACCCATTTAATTGTTTTGAGCCTTTTATACCATTTTATTTAACCCGTCCAAAAGCCTACATTACAGTCCAAAATAAGACCTTCTGATCAATTTTTGAGAAATGGCAAGTAAAGCAAGAAAAGGTAATTCGCCACAGGGGCAACACCCTAGTCCGAGCAAGAGAAGTAAAAGATAAAAATGAGAGAGTCTTATTGGTGAAAACTCTCAGGGGCACCGTAAGGCGACGGGAGCTGAGATAAAATGAAATGAGAGAGTCTTAGTGGTGAAAACCCTCACGGGCACCTTAAGGCGAAAATGAGATGAGAAATGGCAAGCGGAGAAAGTCTGTTGATGAAACCTGTTTCGTGGCATCGCAGGATAAATAAGGTTAAGGATTGGGTAAAGTAATCAGGTGATGGAAGTCCTGCGCAGCAAGGTATGGCGATAGAGATCTGGTTAGTTGGATCGGTTGGGCCGGTTAGTCCGAAATGCATGTCGTATAAGTTTCTTTTCTTTTCCTTTTCAATAGTCATCTGGTTTTGGATTCTTCTTATCATTAACTCATAAAATTATTGCATTTCATTCTCTTTTAGGGGGTTGTTGTCTAAATGTTCCAATGTCAGTTTTGTTCAATAAAAGGGAAATGATTTCAAAGTCTCTGGAAGTTTCATCGGCAGAATTTTTGGAAATTTTGTGGGAATTGTGAAGGTCCGGGCGAAAAGAGTCAGAAAGGTGAAACAACAGGGGAAATACAAAATCATTCAGGTTATCAAAATTGGGGAATGTGAAAGTCGGTCAGAAAGTCAGGAAGTTCGGAGGAAGTTAGGCAACACAAAGAAAGGCAATGGAAAGACGATGAGCAAGAATGCCATCAACTAACCACCATTTTTAAACTAACAAAAAATTCGGTGATTGAAACAGGGGCATAAAATTGTTTGTCAGGAGGAATTCTCTGTGAAAGAAAAGCAGGCGGTAATCAAGTTTAATCGCAAGTGTGACATGGGTAAAATACAAGAAAATGAGGAGTGGCATGAAGCGATGTTGATGTCAGGAGCCCGCCTGAAAAACAGAGGAGTACATTTCAGTATTTAAATGTTAAGAGTTATACTTCAGTCTTATCGAAATTCAATTTTTAGTTTCAATCCTTTTTAGTATGTTGTAACAAGCCCCAGTTTTCCCAAACTGGGGTAGAATGTTTTGTTGTCTTGTCTATTTTTGGGAGATCAGGAGCCTGCTTGAAAAATAGAGGAATATATTTCAACTTTTAGTAGTCAGGAGCCCACTAGAAGAATAGAGGAATACATTTCAGTTAGCAATCAGGAGCACGCCTAAATAACAGAGGAATACATGCATTTACAATTCAAAAATCAGGAACTCGCCTGAAGAATAGAGGTGATACCATTCAAGTTGTTAGTTTTTAAATCAATTCTTTCGTTTATTTCAATAATCAGGTGCCCCCCTGGAGAACAGAGGTCCGCATTTCATATTTCAAAAGTCAGGAGTCCGCCTGGAGATTAGAGACATGCATTTATAATTTTTGAAGTCAGGAGTCCGCCTGGAGAACAGAGACATACATGTCTAGCTTGAAGTCGTGAGCCCGCCTGAAGAAAAGAGGTGATACAATTCAAATTTTAGTTTTAAATTAATTTCTTTGTTTATTTTCGAAGTTAGGAGTCCGCTTGGAGAATAGAGACATGCATTTAGAATTTTTGAAGTCAGGAGTTTGCATGGAGAGTAGGGACATGCATTTAGAATTTTTGAAGTCAGGAGTTCGCCTGAAGAACAGAGACATACAAATTAAAGTTTCAGCAGTCAGGAGCCCGCCTGATGATTAGAGGTGATATAATTCAAATTTTAGTTTTTAGTCAATCTCTTTGTCTATTTTGAAATCAGGAGTCCGCCTGGAGAATAGAGGCATACAATTCAAAAATCAGTAGTTAGGAGTCCGCATGGAGAACATAGACATATGATTCAAGATAGCAGTCAGGGGTCCGCCTGAAGAACAGAGACACAAAATTCATGTTTGAAGTGAGGAACCCGCCTGAAAAATAGAGGTGATATAATTCCAATTTTAGTTTTCGATCAATTTTCTTGTCTATTGAGAAGTCAGGAGTCCTCCTGAAGAACAGAGACATACAATTAAAATTTCAGAAGTCAGGAGCCCGCCTGGATAACAGAGAAATACTTTCAAATTCAAGTTCATCAGTCAGGAGGCAGCCTGGATAACAGAAGAGTACGTTCAAATTCAAGTTCAGCAGTCAGGAGCTCACCTGGATAAGAGAGCAGTACTTTCAAGTTCAAGTTCAGCAATTTTGAGAGAAGGAACAAGAGCTCAGTTCATGGTTTGAAGTAACAACAAGGAGTAACGACAAAGGAACACAATATAACAAGGGAGTACATGTTGCTAGTTTGAAAATTCTAGATAGGACTTTGTAATTCGTAGTTCATAGCTTAGGCTAGCTTTTTTTACTTTTGACATGGTGTAATAAGGAAGGTTAGCGAGCGGTAGCAGCAGCGACAATTGCAGTATAATCATAGCTCCTGGAAGTCCCAGCTACCAGACACTCCCGAACTACATTGACCTAATTCCTATTTAGCGCAGGATATGTAGGCAACCTCTGAAGCAGGGCACGGTCAAAACTTTTCAAAATGCTTCACACGGAATATGCGCACGGGAAAAAATCCATCGTTTCCGCTCACTTGTCTTTGCACGAAAACTCTTCGTGTTTTTGAGAAAAAAGGGGTTTGTGAGCATGTGATTTTTGCCCTAAGTAAATTATTCCCAAAATTTAAACAAAATAATTTTTTCTTTATTTTTACAATTTTTGTGCATTTTTGTGTCATTTTCTGATAATTGTTGCATTTTATTTGTGCATTTTATTTTATAAAAAATACAAAAGATAAGCATTTGCATTTAAGAATTAATATCTTATGTTACCATTAATTAGAGGTTAATTTGTTTAGCAAAAAATTTGAAAAAATCACAAAAATAATAAGTTCATTTTATGTCTTAATCATTTTTGTTTGGGAATTTGTCATAAAATAGATTTTACCATAATTTTAGGAATTATTTGGTTTAGTTTAAATATATTAGGATTTTAGTGTAATTGCAATTTAATAAAATCAGAAGAAATAATTTTTTTAATATAATTAAAAATGAATAAAAAGAGAGAGAAAAGAAAAAAAATTAAATAAAAAGAAAATCAATTGAAAAGGGGTTCTTGGTATAAAGACCATTTTGGGCCAAAACTGTCTGAGGATCCAGCCCAAACACCTCAGACCCGGTGGCAACCAGAGGCCGAGGATGCGGTCGTGGTCGCGGTTGTGGCATATGTCTGGCACGGGCAGTAGCTAGGGCAACACCTGCAGATCCACCAACAACCCCAGTTTAGAATCAGGTCCCAGTTATGGAAGCTCCAACACCAGCAGCTCAGGCACCAGCTCTGCCCATTGTGATTTTGGGTCTTCCGAAGGCCTTGGCAGAGATTCTATCAGTTTGCACTGACCTAGCTCAGGCGGTCTTAGCACTATAGCTGCATCTACTTCTCATACTGAGGGAGGCAATCAGATCCTTGTTGCTCGCACACCTGAGCAGGTCCTGCAGGGACTTCATATGCTAGGGGCACATCCAGCCCAGTCTGTTGTAACTACTCAAGACTATGTAGTTTATGCCAAGCCAGAGGATGAGCAGTGTAGGTTGGAGTGGTTTGGTGGACTTCAGCCTCTGAATTTCGGTGGTGCAGAGGGAGAGGACGCCAGGGTTTCTTAGAAAAGTGTTAAGAGGATGCTTCGCACAGTCGGTATTCTAGAGACCAGCTGGGTCGCTTTCACTACTTATCACTTTTCTAGAGTTTCCGTCACTTAGTGGGAGGATTTTGAGAGGCGTAGGCCTATTGATGCAACACCCCTTACCTGGCAGCAGTTCTCTATTCTCTTTCTGGAGAAGTATGTGTCGCAGTCTCCTAGAGAGGAGCTGTGTCGGCAGTCTGAGTGGTTGCGTCAGGAGAGATGACCATTGTCGTAGTATGAGTTGACGTTCTCCGACTTAGCTTGTCATGAAATTTTGTTAGTCTTGACAGATAGAGAGATATTATGAGATTTCTTGATGTCCTCAATTATCAACTTTGTATTCTCAAGACAAGGGAAAGGGTGACTGGTGCTACTTTCGACAAGGTTGTGGATATTTCCAGTGAGATTGACTCTGTTCGTCGCCAGGAGAGAGAGAGAGGAGAGGGAGGCCAAGAGGCCTCGAGGATCTGGTAGTTATAGTGGCACTTCTTCAAGAGGCCAATTTTAGCATGACAGAGGTCATCCATTCAGGCATGCTCAGCCAGCTCGCCCAGGTTATTGTGGGGCATCATCGGGTCATGGTTCTCATAGTTCTCATTAGGTCCACTCATCACTTAGTGCCCTTCCAGCTCAGAGTTCGTCTCGTGCCCCATCATTTCGGGGCTCGTCTATGCCAGGTGCATTTGCTAGTCACTCTAGCGCGAGAGGCTACCTTCAGTCCCCTTCTCCAGCACCTAGGAGTTGTTATGAGTGTGGAGAGATGGGCCATATGTGAAGGCACTGCTCTCATCGTCTTGCGGATTCATCTCAGCAAAGGCTTCAGTTATCGGCTTCACTGCCAATTATTTCATCACCACCCGCCCAACCAGCTAGGGGTGGAGGTCAGTCAGTTAGGGGTCGCTCTAGAGGGAGAGGTCGATCAGGTGGCAGTCAAGATCATTTCTATGCACTTCCAGCAAGAGCCGATGCAATTCTTTAAATGTTGTCATCACATACATTGTTTCAGTCAGCCACAAAGATGCCTCTGTATTATTTGATCTTGGTTCCACCTTTTCTTATGTGTCATCATACTTTGCTCGTTATTTAGATAGGCCCCATGAGTTCCTTGCTTTACCTGTTCGTGTGTCTACCCCGGTGGGCGATATTGTCATTGTAGACAGTGTGTACCGGTCGTGTGAGGTGACTATTGGGGGTCTAGAGACCCCAGTGGATCTTTTACTATTTTGTATGGTGGATTTCGATGTCATTTTGGGCATGGATTGGCTATCTCCTTGTCGTGCTATTCTGGACTGTCATGCTAAGCCAGTCACTTTGGATATACCGGGTGTGCCGCAGGTTGAGTGGCGAGGTGTGACTAATTATGTTCCTAGTAGAGTGAGCATTCTTGAAGGCCCGGCGTATGGTTGGGAAGGGTTGTCTTTCGTATCTAGCATTTGTAAGGGAGTTCAATGCCGAGACTCCCAGTATTGATTCTGTTCTAGTTGTGAGAGATTTTCCAAATGCATTTCCTGTGGACCTTTCGAGCATGCCACCGCACAGGGATATTGATTATCGTATTGACCTGGTATCGGGCATAGAGCCCATTTCTATTCCGCCGTGACATATGGCACCGACAGAGTTGAAGGAGTTAAAGGAGAAGCTTCACAAATTCCTTGAAAAAGGGTCCATTCGGCCTAGTGTGTCACCTTGGGGTGCGCCGGTCCTATTTGTGAAAAAGAGGGATGGAATAATAAGAATGTATATTGATTATAGGCAATTCAACAATGTATGAATTAAAAACAAGTATCATTTGCCTCGCATTGATGATTTATTCGACTAGCTTCAGGGAGCGAGAGTGTTCTCCAAGATTGATCTCTGTTCAGGTTATCACCAGTTGAAGATCAGGGACTCGGATATGATTAAGACGGCTTTCAGGACCCGATATGGTCATTACGAGTTCTTGGTGATATCTTTTGAACTGAACAATTCCCCAACAACGTTCATGCATTTGATAAATATCGTGTTCCGGGCTTATCATGACTCGTTTGTCATAGTCTTCATTGATAATATCCTGGTGTATTCGCATAGTAAGGAGGAGCACGTGGAGCATTTGAGAGTTGTATTGTAGAGATTGAGGGAGGAGAAGCTTTATGCAAAATTCCCCAAGTGTGAGTTTTGGCTCAGCTTAGGTGCTTTTTTGGGGGACGTGGTGTCCAGTGAGGGTATTTAGGTTAATCCGAAGAAGATAGAGGCGGTTAGAGTTGGCCCAGACCATCCTCTACCATAGAGATTCACAGCTTTCTTGATTTGGACGGCTATTATCGCCGTTTGTTTAGGGGTTCTTATCTATTGCATCGCCCTTGACCAATTTGGCTCAGAAAGGTGCTTCATTTGTATGGTGAGACTAGTGTGAGGAGAGTTTTCAGAAGCTCAAGACAGCCTTGACCACAAATCTCGTGTTGGTTTTGCCATCTGGTTCGGGTTCATATACTATGTATTGTGATGCTTCGAGAGTTGGTATTGGTTGCGTGTTGATGTAGGAGGGTAGAGTTATTGCTGACGCTTCTTGTCAGTTGAAGACCAATGAGAAGAACTAACCCCTTAATGATTTGGAGTTGGCTGCCATAGTTCACCCGTTGAAGATTTGGAGGCATTACTTGTATGGTGTGTTATGTGAGGTGTCTACTGGTCATCGTAGTTTTCAACACTTGTTCAAGCAGAAGGATCTTAACTTGAGGAAGTGAAGGTGGTTGGAGTTGCTTAAGGATTATGACATCACTATATTGTACCATCCAAGAAAGGCCAATATGGCTGCCGATGCTTTGAGCTGAAAGGCAGTGAGTATGGGGAGTTTGGTATATATTCCAGTTTGGGAGAGACCTCTTGTAGTAGATGTTCCTGCCTTGGCCAATCGATTCGTTAGGTTGGATATTTTTGAGCCCAGTAGAGTATTGGCTTGTGTGGTTTCTCGGTCTTCCTTATATGATCGCATCAGAGAGTTCCAGTACAACGATCCGCATTTCCTTATCCTTAAGGACAGAGTCCAGCATGATGATGCCAGAGATGTGACCATTGGTGATGATGGGGTGTTGAGGATGCGGGGTCAGATTTTGTGCCTAATGTAGATGGTCTTTGGGAGTTGATACTGGAGGAGGCCTGTAGCTCGCAGTATTCCATTCATCTATGTGCCGCGAAGATGTATCAGAATTTGAGGCAGCACTATTGGTGAAGGAGAATGAAGAAAGACATTGTGGGATTTGAAGCTTAGCGTCTTATTTGTAAGCAGGTGAAATATGAGCATCAGAGATCGGGTGGCTTGCTTCAGCGGAAGGATATTCCAGAGTGGAAGTGGGAGTGGATCACTATGGACTTTGTAATTGGAGTTCCACGGACTTTGAAGATGTTCATTGCTATTTGGGTGATTATGGATCTGCTGACCAAGCCCGCACACTTCATTCCTGTGTGTATTACCTCTTCTTTAGAGCGTTGGAAGAGATCTATATCCGGGAGATTGTTTGGTTGCAAGGTGTCCCAGTTTCTGTCATTTCAGATAGGGGTACTCAGTTTACATCGCAGTTTTGGAGGTGTGTGCAGCGAGAGTATGGTACTCAGGTTGAGTTGAGCACAACTTTTCACCCTCAGAAGGACGGGCAGTTCGAGTGCACTATTCAGATATATGAGGACATGTTGTGTTCTTGTGTCATTGATTTCGGAGGGTCATGGGATCAATTTCTACTGCTTGTAGTGTTTGCTTATAACAACAGCTACCAGTTAAGTATTCAGATAGCTCCATATTTGGCTTTGTGTCGGAGGAAGTGTATATCTCCAGTTGGTTGGTTTGAGCTAGGTGAGGCTAGGATATTGGGGACAGACTTGGTGCAGGATTCTTTAGAAAAGGTAAAGGTGATTCATGAAAGGATTCGTATAGTGCAGTCGAGGCAAAAGAGTTATGCTGACAGGAAGGTTCGAGATGTGTCCTACATGGTTGGTGAGAAGGTTCTGTTGAAGGTTTCGCTCATCAAGGGTGTCATGAGATATGGGAAGAAAGGTAAATTGAGTCCTCGGTTCATTGGGCCTTTTGTGGTGATTTAGAGGATTAGGGAGGTTGCATATGAGATTGCTATGCCAGCCAGTTTGTCAAGTGTGCATCCAGTATTTCATGTTTCTATGCTTTGGAAGTATATTTGGGATCCGTCTCAGGTTTTAGATTTTAGCACGGTTCAGTTGGATTATGATTTGACCTATGTTGTGGAGCCAGTAGCTATTTTAGATCGTCAGGTTCGAAAGTTAAGGTTAAAGGATATAGCTTAAGTGAAAGTGTAGTGGAGAGGTTAGCCCTTGGAGGAGGCTACCTCACAGACCGAGCGGGAAGCAGATATCCTCTCCGGTTTGAAGCTCCAAGTTTGTTTCTTGACCCGTTCAAGGACTAATGTTTATTTAAGTTAGGGATAATTTGATGACCCGTCCAGTCGTCTCATGAGTTACCACTCTATTTTCCCTATTTCTGCTTCTTATTGCTTTGTCTATCGGTTCTAGGTGTGATCGGGTTGGTTGGCTCGATTTCGGAAAGGATTTGGTAAGGTTTGAGATATTTAGTCTCTTTTGAAGAAGATTATGTTGGAAAAGTCAACCTAATATTGACTTAGGTGTTAAAGGGCTTGGATGTGAGTTTTGATGGTTTGGTTAGATTCGGAACGTGATTTGGGATTTGAATTCGTGAAGTTGATATTTTGGCGATTTTCAGTTGGTTGGTGAGATTTTGAAATAGGGGTCGAAATAGAATTCCGAGAGTTGCAGTAGTTCCGTGGTGCCATTTGGATGTGTGCGCAAAAGTCAAGGTCATGCGGATGTGGTTTGGATGGGTTTTTGATCAAAAGCAGAATTCGGAAGATTTTTGAAACTTGGGCTTGAATCCGATGTGTTTTGGTTGATTTGATATTGTTTGAGGTGTTTTGAAGATTGGTACAAGTTTGAATAAGGTAATGAGATATGTTTGTTTTTTTTGTTGAGGTCTCGAGGGCCTAAGGGTGATTTCGGATGGTTGACGGAGGAGTTTGAGATTTTGTGAAGTTGCAAATTTTTTTGCTTCTGGTATTTCCGCACCTGCGGATTGGGGACCGCAGGTGCAACGCCGCATATGCGGAAAAATGGTCGTAGAAGCAGAAGCTGGGATGTAGGCAGGAAACCACAAAAGCAGTTAGGAGGATCGCACCTGCGATGTCGCAGATGGGGATATGGGACCGCAGATGCGGTAGATGGGAAGTTAAGTGAAAAATCGTAGAAGCAGTATATTGGCTGCAGATGTGACAATGCCTGAGCCAAATGGTATAAATTGTGTCCTTTGAAATTTTCGAGCTATTTTACCATTTTTGCGTCGGCTTTGGAGCTTTTCGGATGATTTTGAAGAGGGATTTCAAGGGAACTTCATTTAGGTAAGGAATTTGGACCAAAAACTCGTTCTTATGCTATTATTTCATGGTTTTGACCTATAATTAATGGAATTTAAGGGTTAAAATTAGGAAACTAGCGCTTGGTACTGGAGACCTAGACTTGAGGATTAGAGGGACCTATTGTGGTCGGAAGTTCGTACTTTTGATATGTATGAACTCGTAGAGATATTAGGAATCCATTGATGTGAATTTTATAAATTTCGAGACGTGGGCCCGGGGTTCAATTTTTGGTAATTTCTGGATTTGTGTCATATTTTGATTATTTTCACTTGGGCTTTGTTCCCTTAGAATTTTTTGATGTCGTTATTTTAATTTTGGATAGATTCGGTACGAGTGGAGGTCGATTGGAGGGGCAAAGGCGTCGCGAGCTGAAGATTTGACCGGCCTTAGATGAGTAATGATTGTAAATGATGTTCTGAGGGTATAGATCCTCGGATTTGCATATCGTTGTGCTATATTGAGGTGATGCACACGCTTGATGACGAGCGTTGGGTAATGCACTATTGGGGAATGTTACTTAGTCCATCCCAAATTACTATTTTACACGTATTTGACGGAAATCTATTTGCTATCATCATTATTTGGGCTGAATGCCATATTTGTGCCTCGCACCATCTATTTGAACCTTTCGAGGATTTTTAATGATATTTCCTCACTGTTTTGACTTTATACTTGGACTCAGTCATGATATATTTTACTGTTTTCATATTCAGCCATGTTTACTATGTTTTAACAGTTATATGATCTTTTAAATGATAATTATGCTGAGAAATCCTATTTTAGTGCTGCCGAGTGGTTTGTGATTATTTTTCACTGAGTAAAGTCAATGGCCTATGTTGTGAGGAAAAACGATCACGATTTGAAGCCGAGGGCCTGAGATATGTATGCCACGAGGTGGCTTCATTGATTTGAGGTCGAGAGCCTAGTGATGATGCCACAAGTAGGCTTGATATTGTGCTTAGGCCGTAAGGTGCCCCTCTAGGAGTCTGCACACACCCGGTGAGCACGGGTACCCATGTGATGTGAGATGTATCCTGATCGGCTTGTATTATAATGATACTATACCCGGCGGGCGAACCTCTATGTGTTTATCATTCTTAATTGCCTGTCATTACCTGTTTAATTGTTAGAAAGGCTTTTTAATGAAGATTAAGTTGAATAAAATGACCTTTCTCGTATTTTTACTAAATTTTCTTAATTTACTAATTTTTCTCATATGTGTTGATAGTCGAGGCACTTATTAGAAGAAGATATCATTCATACTTCCATAAACTGTTGGATGAGGAGGGGGATAGACACATTTTGCTGGGAGAGTTGGACCTCTCCGAGAGTCAGGGGATTTTGGGTATTGTAGGCAGATTACAGTAGAGGGGATGGAAGGTGCGATGTGTAAGATGTGTAGGGGCAGAGTGACGGGGCCAGACGAAATTGTGATTTGTAAAAGCGCAGGGCGGGCAGGTTTGGAGTGGCTCACTGGGCCATTTAATGTTTTTCTAAGATAAAGAATATGCCCGAAGAATGGAGGTGGAGTACGATGGTTACGCTTTACAAGAACAAGGGTGATATCCAAAATTGCAACAATTATAGGGGTGTCAAGTTGTTGAATCGCACTATGAAGGTTTGGGCGAGGGTGGTGGAGGCTAGGGTAAGGAGGTGCGTGTCTATTTACGAGAATCAAAATGGATTCATGCCGGGGCATTCAACTGCAGAAGCGATTAATCATGTAAATAGATTAGTGGAGCAGTACAGGAAGAGAAAGAAATATTTGCATATGGTGTTTATTCACATTGAGAAAGAATACAATAAAGTATCAAGGGAGGTCCTATGGAGGTGTTTGGAGGTTAGTGGCATTCCGGTAGTGTACATTAGGGTGATTAAAGATATGTATGATGATGCTAAGACTCGGATAAGGACTGTGGGGCATGACTCGGAGAATTTCCCAGTGGTGATGGGGTTGCACCAGGGATCGGCTCTTAGAACATTTTTATTTTCCTTGGCGATTGATGTACTGTGGTGGCACATCCAAGGGAAGGTGCCTTGGTACATTCTATTTGCCGTTGATATAGTATTGATTGACGAGACGCGTAGAGGAATTAATGTGAGGTTGGAGGTTTGGAGACAAACCATGAAGTCTAAAGGTTTCAAACTTAGTAGAACCAAGACAGAATACTTGGAGTTATAATTCAGTGACGGGCCCATGATGCAGATGCAGAGGTTAAGCTTGATGCTCAAGTTATCCCTAAGAGAGCGAGTTTTAAGTATCTCAGGTCTATTATCCAAGGTAACCGGGAAATTGACGAAGATGTCTCACATCGCATCAAAGCGGGATGGATGAAGTGGAGGCTCGCTTCCGGTGTTTTGTGTGATAGGAATATGCCATTAAGACTTAATGGTAAGTTTTATCGAGCGGTGGTTCGACCGGCTATGTTGTATGGGCTGAGAATTGGCCATTCAAGAACTCTCAGCTGTAGAAGATGAGAGTAGTAGAGATGGATATGTGGGTATACCAGGAGAGATAGGATTAAGAATGAAGCTATCCGGGATAGAGTGGGAGTAGCCTTTATGGAGGACAAGATGCGGGAGTTGAGGTTGAGATAGTTCAGACATGTTAAGAGAAGAAGCATTGATGCTCTTGTTAGGAGGTGTAAGAGATTGGCTATGGAGAGTTTGAGAAGAGGTCGAGGAAGGCCTAAGAATTAATGAGGAGAGGTGATTATACACGACAAGGAGCTGCTTCAGCTCACTGAGGATATGACCCTTGATATGAGGGTGTAGAGGTCGAGGAATAAGGTAGACGGTTAGTAGGTAGTTTATAGTTTTTTACCGATAGTCTTAGTAGCATGCATGTCTCTTCATATTCTTAGATTTCTATTACATTAAGTGGTTGTGTTTGCCTCAGGTATTGTATTCCCTGCTGCTATTATTTGGTACTAATTACCCTTCATCCCCACCCCCCTCTTTCTTTTCTCTTCCTTCCTTACTTTTCACTTCTTCTTCTTGTGCTTCCTAAGTCGAGGATCTATTGGACACATCCTCTCTACCTGAATTAGGTAGGGGTAAGGTCTGCATACAGACTACCCTCCCCAGACCCCACATGTTGGGATCAAACTGCATTCGTTGTTATTGTTACTGCTTTTACTAATTTTACTCCTTAATTATAGTCGGTAATGTGACTTACGTGTTTTCCTGCTTTTAGTATTTATTTATGATTATTACTCACTGAGTTGTAGCACTCACTTTACTCCTTGCACCCCGTGTGCAGATTCAGGCGTATATGGCCCCGCTCCCGATTGCTGATCTTTCTAGCTCAGGCGGATCCGAGGAGTCTCTAGGTAGCTGTTGGCATTCACAGCCCAAAGCTTTTTCCATATCTTATTTCTCCATGTTCTTAGTTTATGTAGTAGACTCGGTAGTTTTCTCTGAGTATTCCGGATTGTTTAGACGCTCATGACTAGTTACAACGCGGTATTTGGCTGTGTTCGATTGTATTCCGCACATTATGCTATTATCTACTTAAACTTTCGATTATTTTTTCATCCTTTAGATAATTTCTTACTGTTTAACTGTTAATTACTGAATTTGAAATTATTAGCGGGCCTTGTCTTCACGCGATATGCCATTACGATAGGGTCTAGGTTTAGGATCGTGAAAATTATTGAGACCAATAAGGTTGACTTTTGTAGTGTTGTAGATGAACAACTCTGCCAAAAGATAGTAGAGATATTATGTGTTGACCAGACTAGTTGATTCACCTTCACTTACCTGGGATCAATTTTCACTGCTATTTCTAGAGAAGTTTATTCCTTTCACTCTAAGAGAGGTGTATCGTAGGCAGTTTGAGTGCATTCAGTAGGGTAGCATGACTGATACCCTGTATGAAACACAATTTGTGGACCTAGCTCACCATGCAGTTATCGTACTTCCTACTCAGAGGGAGAGAGTGAGGATATTCATTGATGGACTCACTTTGAGTATTAGGCTACGGATAACTAAGGAGACTGGAGATGGTATTTCTAGTTATAGGGCCGTAAAGATTGCTAGACAAATCGATATGGTTCAGTGTCAGGATAGGGGGTCGGTATCATTGAAGAGGCCTTGTCATTTTGGTAGCATTAGTGGTGCCTTATCTAGAGGCAGGGCTGATTTTGGTAGAGGCCATCCTCCTAGGCCATTTCAGTCAACGCTTCAAGTATCCCATGGCGCTCTGGGTAGTCGTGGTCCATATGTACCTAATCCTAAGCAACTAGCCTACAGCACACCATCAGCTCCTATTATTGAACCTCCGATATAAAGTTATCATGGTAGTAATTCAGGCCAACATAGACAATTCCAAGGTCAGTAGTCAAGGGATTGTTATACTTGTCAAGGTGCGAGGCACCCGTCTAGATTTTTCCCAGGTCAAAGGGCGGCCTTTCACATCAGAGTTTTCGTGCTATGGTTTCGGCACAGGTTGCTTCACTGCCCGCTCAGCCAGCTTGAGGAGGGGGTAAGCTATTAGAGGTAGAGGTCAGGCCATTAGAGGTAGGGGCCATCCGGCAAGAGGACGTCCAGGAGGCGGAGGTTGGAGTGGTGAGGTTCAACCCCATTTTTCTATATTCCAAGCTAGAACTGAGGTCATGTCATCTGATGCCATTATCACATGAATTTCATAGTTTTCCATAGAGATGCTTTAGTTGTATTTGATCTATGCTATACTTATTCCTACGTGTCGAGGCCGAAGAAGAGCTTAGCCTAGAGCTCGAGCAACAACATCCACAGTGGAGCCTTAGATTGATCATAAGGAGGAGATCCCAGCTCAGACCATACTAGTTGGACCAACTCAGGTCTCGGAGTGAGTTATAGCCACTCTAGTGCATTAGGACGCTCTAGTCTTCTTGGTGGGCTTTATGGAGAGTGTAACCTGGACCGGTGCATTTCTGGTGGCACCAACCATCTATTTGGATGGAGGAGGAGAATAGACCACCTACTCACACTCTAGAGCAGATAACTCATATGTATCAATTTCCAACGGTCCAGCCAGCTGGGGTAGTTCAGTTGGTTGTTATTGCACAAACCGGGGAGAGACCCATGATATCTATTGAGGGATTCATGAGATTGGATGTGTTCAAAAAGCTTTTCCTTATTCACTTTAGTGGTGCACCTTATGAGGACCCATATGACTACTTGGACCATTCCTACGAGGTGTTGCGAAACATGGGTATTGTTGAGACCAATGAGGTCGACTTTGCAGTGTTCCATGTGACCGGATTTGCCAAGAGATGGCTGAGATATTATGTGTTAACCAGACCAGATGGTTGACACTCACTTACTTAGGTCAGTTTTCACAGCTATTTCTAAAGAAATTTATTCCTTTCACTCTGAGATATGAGTATCACACTTAGTTCTACTGTGTTCAACAACGTCGCATGACTGTTACCCAGTATGAGATCTGACTTATGGACCTATCTCACCATTTAGTTATCTTACCCCTATTGAGAGGGAGAGGGGGAGAATATTCATTTATTGACTCACTTTCAGTATCAGGCTATAGATGGATAAGGAGACTGGAAATGATATTTCTTTTTAGAGGGCCGTAGAGATTGCTAGATAGATCGAGATGGTTTATGTTCAAGAGAGGGGCGGGGGTACAGTATCATATAAGAGGCCTCATCATTTCGGTGGTTTCAGTGGTGCCTATCTAGAGGTAGGGGAACTTTGTTGGAGGCCATCCTCCTAAGCCATTTTAGTTAGTGCTTCAGGTATCAAACAGTGCTTCGAGTATCCAACAGTGCTTCGAGTAGTCGTGGTCCTTTATGTACCTTATCCTATGCAGATAGACTATTATACACCATTAGCTCCTAGTAGTGCTCCTGTGATCCAGATTTATTAGGTCGACATGGCTAGTTCTAAGGTCAGTAGTCACAATAGCCGAGGGCTTGTTCAACTTGTAGAGATCTGAGGCAACTTTCTAGATTTTGCCGTAGGGTCACTGGGAAACCTACCACATTAGAGTTCGCGTGCAATGTTTCAAGTATAAATCACTTCACCGCCAACTTAGTCAGCTAGAAGAGGGGGTCAAGCTGCCCGAGGTGGAGATCAGCGATTAGAGGCAGATATCAGGCCATTAGAGGTGGGGGGATGCCAACTAGAGACTGTCTAAGAGAAGGAGGTCGGAGTGGTGGGGCTGAACCCCATTTTTATGCATTCCCATCTATACCTGAGGCCAAGTCATTTGACATCATTATCACATGTATTTTTTCAGTTTGCCATAGAGATGCTTCAGTTCTATTTGATCTAGGATCTACTTATTCCTACGTGTAGAGGTAAATCCAGAGGTCGAGGCAGAGCTTAGCCTAGATCTCGAGCGGTAACACCCAGAGTGGAGCCTTAGATTGATCATGTGGAGGAGATCCCAACTTCGACCATACCTGTTGGACTAACTCAGTTATTTATAGCTACTCTAGTGCTTTAGGACGCTCTAATCTGCTTGGTGGGCTTTATGGAGAGTGTGACCTAGACCGGAGCATTTTTGGTGGCACCAATCGTCTCTTAAACTGGGAGAGGAGCAAAGATCCCTGCTACTCACAATTCAAAGCAGATGGCTCCATATATCATACTTCAGCGATCTAGACAGCTGGGGTAATTCAACTGGTTGTTGCAACACAGACTAGGAGAGGCCCACGATGTCTGCTAGGGATTCATAAGAATAGACAAGTTCACAGATCTCTTCCCTATTCACTTTAGTGGTGCACCTTCTGAGAACCCATAAGAGTACTTGGACTTTCCTACAAGGTGTTAAGAAACATGGATATTGTTGAGACTAATAGGGTCGACTTTGTAGTGTTCTAGATGACCTTCTTTCAAGAGATGGTGATAATATTACATGTTGACCAGACCATTTGGTTCACCTTCACTTACATGGGATCAGTTTTCACAGCTATTTATAGAGAATTTTATTGCTTTCACAATGAGAGAGGAGTATCGCAGGCACTTTGAGTGCGTTCTGCAGGGTAGCGTGACTGTTACCTAGTATGAGACCCGTTTTGTAGACGTAGCTTGCAATGAATTTATCTTACTCCCTATTTAGAGGGAGAGAGAGGAGATTAATAGATGGACTCACTTTCAATATTAGGCTACAAACGACTAAGGAGAGCGTAGATGATATTTCTCTTTAGAGGGTTGTAGACATTTCAAGATGAATCGATATGGTTAATAGTCAGGAGAGGGGACTGGTATCATATAAGAGGCCTCGTCATTTCGGTAGTTTCAGTGGTGCCTTATCTGGAGGTAGGGGTACTTTTGGTGGAGGCCATTCTCCTACACCGTTTCAGTTAGCTCTTCAGGCATCGTACCTAATCCTGAGCTGCTAGCCCACAGAGCACCATTGCTCTAATTAGCGCACCTCCAATTCAGAGTATCACGGTTTATATCCAGGTCAACAGGTCCAGTTCCAGGATCAACGCTCACAACAACGGAGGGAATTTTGTACTTGTGGTGATGTGATCACCTTTCTAGATTTTTCTCAGCTCACAGAGAGGCCTACCACATCATATTTCTCGTGCCATAGTTCCGGAATAGGTTGCTTCACCGCCTTCTCAAGCAGCTAGAGGTAGGGCTCAGGATGCTAGAGGTGGAGGTTAGGCTGCCAGAGGTGGAGTCAGGCCATTAGAGGTTGAGGTCATGCCATTAGAGGTAGGGCCAGCCAGCAAAAGGTCGTTTAAGAGGCAGAGGTTGGGGGGCTCAGCCCATTTTTATGCATTCCTAGCTAGACTTGAGGCTGAGTCACTAACACCATTATCACAGGTAATTTTTTAGTTTGTCATGGTGATGTTCTATTGTATCTTGGCTGTACGTATTCTTATGTGTCGAGGTCCAGATCGATCCAGAGGTTTAGGTAGAGCTCAGTCAAGAGCTCAAGCAGCAACACCGATAGTGTAGCCTCAGATTGATATTGAGGAGGAGATCCTAGATCAAATCGTTCCAATTGGACCGACTCAGGTCCCATAGTGGGTTATAGCCACTCTAGTGCTTCAGGGCTTAGTGGGATTTATGGAGAGTGTAACCTATACCAATGCATTTTTTATGGCACCAACAATTTCTAAGGTTGGGAAAAGAGCGAAGACCCCTGCTACTCAGATTGTAGGGCAGGTGGCTCCTATCTGTCAAATGTCAGGGGTCCAGCCAGTTGGGATAGTTCATTCGGTTGTTGCTGCACAGACCAGGGAGAGACCCATGATGTTTATTAAGGGATTCACAAGATTGGACAAGTTCACAAAGCTCTTCCCTATGTTAGATAATACGCTTAACGCTAGAGGGGGGGTGAATAGCGTTATAATAAAAATTAGCGTAATCTTGCGGAATTTAAAAATTGCAGGAAATAAATAAGTACGATAAGTAAATAAATTAGAACAAACGCACCGATATATCCTGGTTCACCACAACCCGTGGCTAGTCCAGTCCCCGAGAGACTCTCTCGAGATTTCCACTAACTTGTTAAGCTTACGGGTGCTCAACAAACCGTTACAACTTGAGGACACAAGCCTCAACAACCATTGCTCGGAGATACAACACTCCAAGACTTCAACCAAGGAAACACAAGTTCCTTCTTACAACACAAGGGACTAACACTTCCCTTCAAATGTACAAAAGCACTTAGCACTCAAAAGAGACACTCCTTTAAGAGTAGATATGAGTAAAAAGAATACGCTCAAGATCGCAACAACTTTCGACAAGAATTTGGCTCTCAAAAGCATATGTAATGAATATAAAATGATGAGCAATAAAGTATGCAAGCTTTAGTAATTGTATGATCAGTTGTTGTGTGTTGTTGTACTTAAAAGACTGAATTGAAGCTGCATTTATAGTTGAAAAACTTTGTATTACCGTTTCCTAATTGCTAATTAAGAGTTGCTGATTTTACTCTGTGACAATCGATTGTCAAATTACCACAATCGATTGTTTGCCAGTTCTTCCAAAAATCAATCCCAGATTTTACGCTTAACAATCGATTATCTAAGATCAATAATCGATTACTGGCAACGTTCAAAAATTCATTTCCAGATTTTACGTAAAACAATCGATTGTCAGAAATCTACAATCGATTACTTGGCAATGTTCAAAAAATCATTTCCGGATTTTACTTAAAACAATCGATTATAGCAAATCAATAATCGATTACTCAGCAACATTCAAAAAATCCTTTCCAGATTTTAATTAAAACAATCGATTATAAGAAATCAATAATCAATTACCTGATGGTATTTGAAAACATTTTGGCAACGGTCAGTTATACAATCGATTATATTAAGTTAACAATCGATTATATATCAGTCTTGAAAAATCAATTTAGACACTGCCTCTTGACAATCGATAGTTATAGATTCACAATCGATTATTTAATAACGTTGAAAAAGTCTGGAAGACACTGCCTCAACACAATCGATTGTCATAAGTTCACAATCG
Source organism: Nicotiana benthamiana (assembly GCA_034376525.1). Classification (NCBI taxonomy): domain Eukaryota; kingdom Viridiplantae; phylum Streptophyta; class Magnoliopsida; order Solanales; family Solanaceae; genus Nicotiana; species Nicotiana benthamiana. The sequence goes on along the minus strand of CM067337.1, from coordinate 36,178,628 downwards.
ATTATTTTGTCACTTTGAAAAATCTGATGGTCACTGTCTCTTCACAATCGATTATTTTGAGCTTTGAAAAACTTTGATAGACACTACCTCATCACAATCGATTGTCATAAGGTTCACAATCGATTGTCATGCAGATTTGAAAAATCTGATGCTCACTGCCTTAACACAATCGATTGTCATAAGTTCACAATCGATTGTTAAGCAGCTGACTTAAACATAATCGATTATCATAAGTACATAATCGATTATCTTAGTCCAGATTTTAGAGGCATGTTTAAAAAACATTTTGACTAAAGTAAATATGCATTATTTAAAATCATTTTGCTCTAAATTAAATATGCATGATTTGTTAAAAATATTTTCACGAGAGAAGCCAAGTCTTGAGTTTAAGTTATCGGATCAAGATCACAATTAAATACCGACCCATATAAAACTTAATCTCGATCTTTGTCTTGTGCTTGAATCTCGTTATATATCAACTTTGCGCTTGTGCTTGGACCTTGTCATATGTCAATTTGCGCATAGTTTGTCATTCATCAAAACCTACAAATATGAACACACGTTTAGTCTAATGCCTTGAGAACGTGTTTCCAACAATTTCCCCCTTTTTGATAATGGCAAACTTTAAGCGGGATATGCATATTAGGCAATTCATAATGACGATTCAAGACAAGTAAAGATATGCAACAAGTATATAGATATGCAATTAGTTCCCCCTCAATATATGAATTCCCCCTCAATTTATGCCGATAAGTATTGAGAGTGCATACCCGTTATCTTCCCCCTTTTGCCATTAGCAAAAAAATATAGAGTAATTAAAAAAACTTGTTTATTTATTAATAAAAAATAGTTACATAACGGGAACAATTAAAACATAGAACAATAAAATATAACAACAAATAAAGAAATTATTCATCTTCATTTCCCGCCTCATCATCCGGCACTACTTCATAGGAAACAAGACCGGCATATGGATAATGAACATGGTCAAAATATTCATGGATCTCATGTGTCAATTGATTGACAGAGGTGGTCAATGAAGCAATTTGGTCGGAAATGGATTGAAGAGTAGGTTCTTGAGGCTGACGCGATTGACGGGTTGGAGGAGGAGCAGGAGCTGCATGATCACCGTCATGGGGAAAGGAGGATTTTGAAATTTCCCACTTCTTGGTGCTCTTTTTGAGAGGACCGATGGAAGTGTTGAACCCGGAAGCTTCAAGAAAATTCATAATAAGGAGGGCATAGGGAAGAGGTCTATCATCTCCGATGGCATCAAGCATGTGAATTTTGACGAACTTACACCAATTGATGTGAGCTCCGGTTATAATGGCATGCATGAGCTTAGCGTCCTCTTGGGAAAGAGTGGTATGATTATGCTTCCGAGGCTTGAGGAATCGGGTGATGAAATAGAAAATCAAACGATAATCGGGGAGCATTCCCGTGATAGTAGGACGCCGAGTGGATAGATTAGGATCATAAGGTGTAAGACCTATTTGGTTTAGGAGAATTTTCTCATCAAATAAGGCGCCGGCTCTCTAATGTAGCGAGTAATGTTTTCGCCACTTCGAGGAAGATGGGCAATGGAATGCAAGTTTTCATTGGACAAAAGAATTTGAACACCATTAATATTTGACACTAGCTCACCATCGTCATCCTCATGAAGGTTTGAGTAAAACGCTTGAATTAATGGAGGATTAATATTAGGATAGGTGATATATAAGAAGTCAAGAAGTTGACATTCTTTAAGAATGTTTGCAGCGGGGGCATATGATTCAAGATACTTGCTTGTTGAAAAGCGAGGAGGAAGAATGTCGCGCTTTTCGAATTTTGTCAAAAATCTAGTAAGCTCGATTTCAGTATTGAATTGTAAAATAGACCCATCTTGATAAGGGAAATTTGGAGGTGGAGGAGCAGAAGAAGATGCACCTTGTCTACCTGAACGGGAACGCTTAGAGTGTCTGCCCGACATTTTCAAAAAGTAGTAATGAACTTTGTAAGAAACTTGGAAGATTTTTGAAGGTTTGGGAGCAAAGATTGATGCTTGAGTGAATAAATTGAAGACTTATGATGCCTATTTATAATGGGAAGAATGGCATTTCATTTATGATGAAAATCTGCAGAAATTTATGGCCAAAACAGTCAGAAACGGTAAAAATAAATTGTACTGACCGTTGGACAATCGATTGTTGAAACGAAATAATCGATTGTTGAGCAGATTTTGATTTGAACTCGGAACTGACACAAAATCGATTGCAGGACCCAAACGGTAACAAATATTTGAATTACTGACAAAAAATAATCGATTGTTGAATTATGATAATCGATTGTTGTGATACAGTGAGCACGGTGATTTTCTGACTCGGAAAATAATCGATTATATTTATGAAACAATCGATTGTTTTAGGAAAGCAGTACAGAATGGCTGAGACGATAATCGATTATACAGTTAAAAAATCGATTATTAAACAAAAATGCATAATAAGCATCAAACATAAATAATCGATTAGTGATACTTTCTAATCAATTCTCCGCACAGTAAAATAATCAATTTTTTTCTGTAACAATCGATTGTTCTATGCCATTTCTTTATAATTCCCCCTGCCTTTAGGGCGATACCTGCAAAAGATAATTAGACGTCTCCGACGCTCAAGTTAGTAATTTGTAACGAAATAATGCAGTGAGAACGTGATCTCTTAAGAAGCGTGTCCTAAGGTGTTCTTAAGAGAGTTTTGGGTACTTACCTTTCCTCCGACGTCGCCAATTACCTGTTCGAGAGGGTGATCTTTGATTGTCCTCCACTCATTAGGCATTTTCGTTTCTTTCTCCAATTGTGGCGTTTCCTCCGTTGATTGTTCCAAGATTTCATCTTGAATTTCCTTAGGAGTTTCCTCTTGTACTTTGTCTTTTAAACTATTTATAATACCTGCAAGATCAGAACAAGAATCCTTTCTCGCCAAGTGAGCATTATTTTCGGAAAACACAATATGAGGGGATTCCTCCACAGTTTGGGTTCTATTATTGAATACCTATATGCTTTGCTACGTGAAGAATCCCAATAAAAATTCCCTCATCGGATTTGGCATCAAATTTTCCCAATTGATCTTTTCCATTGTTATGAATAAAAACTTTACAACCGAATACTCTAAAATGGGAGAAATTTGGTTTCCTTCCCTTGTAGAGTTCATAAGGGGTTTTCATGAGTATTGGCCTTATGACTACTCTATTTAAAACGTAGCATGCGGTACTCACAGCATCCGCCCAAAAATGTTTGGGAATCTTAGCCTCTTCGAGCATGGTTCTAGCCATCTCTTCGAGACACCTATTTTTCCTTTCCACCACCCCATTTTGTTGTGGTGTTCGTGGAGCGGAAAAGGTATGCTCGATACCGAGTTCGTCACAAAAGTCCGCAAAGAGATTGTGATCAAACTCTCCCCCATGATCACTTCTAATTGAAGTGACGGTTGTTTCCTTTTCGTTTTGAACACGTTTAAGAAAATAATTAAAATTATGAAAAGCATCACTTTTATGGGCAAGAAATAAAGTCCAAGTAAATCTGGAATAATCATCAACAATAACAAAAGCATAACGATTTCTACCAAGACTTTCAATGCGAGATGGTCCAAACAAATCCATGTGAAGCAATTGCAATGGTCTAGTAGTTGAAACAATATTTTTCGATTTAAAAGATGCTTTTGTTTGCTTCCCTTTTTGACAAGAATCACAAATAGAGTCATTTTCAAATTTCAAATTTGGAAGACCAACAACTAAATTTTGTGAGACCAATTTGTTCAAAAGATGCATGTTGATGTGAGCTACTCTACGATGCCATAACCAAGAATCATCCTCTTTGCTCATTAAACAATTCACATATTCGGGTGAACAATTTGCAAGATCAACCATATAAATGTTATCCATTCTAAAACCACGAAGGATAATTTTAAAATCGCTACGTCTAAAAACTAAGTATTCATCCGAATCAAATAAAACAAGATTTCCCTTGTCACATAATTGACTTATGCTCAAGAGATTATGTTTTAAACCTTTCACAAGTAATATATACTTAATGGAAGAAATTTCATCCTTACCGACCGATCCGATGCCGATAATCTTTCCTTTTTTGTTATCACCAAAAATAACACTTCCCCCTTCCTTGTGTTCTAGTTGAAGGAATTTGGATTCGTCTCCCGTCATGTGCTTGGAGCATCCACTATCAAGGTACCATAGTACACTTGATCCCTTCAAACACACCTACAAAACAGATTAATGAGTTTTAGGTACCTATGCCATTTTGGGTCCTTGGGGTTAGGCAAATCATAGTGATGTGATTCAGTGTTATGTCTATGTCGTGTAAAACAAGCAGGAGCAATATGTCCAATTCGTCTACAATAATGACAAGTCACGTTAGGATTATGCATCCTTCTAGGTTGATAGTAATTGGACGGACGAGAATCACTTACTCTATTCTTGACAATGTAACTATTGCGCAAATCATGAAAATCATTTCTCCTACCATTTGTTCTAGGATATGCATCATTTCTAGAATAGTTGTTTCTAGGTTGGAAGTCATTTCTAGGTGTTCTAAAAGGTTCAACATTCCTTCTACTGTTTGGCCTAGAATGTGCATTATTTCTAGCATGATTATTTCTAGGTTGCGATTGATGAAAACCATTTCTAGGCTTGTTGTATCTAGGATGAACATTTGTTTTATTTATCCTAGGTTGAGCCTTAGGTGGTTGGGGGTTGGCTTCAACTTTCTCATTAGGCTCGTTTCTAAAACCTATGCCATGCTTGGTCGACTTCAAATTAACAAGCACTTCATTCAAATTTTTATGAGAAGAGTTAAACTTATCTAAGGTGCCCTTAAGCCTTTCTACTTCATTTTTGAGATGCATGCAAGAAGTACAATTTCTAGAACTCTCGGGCTTGTCGGTGCTTCTCTTTCCAAAAAATTTGTTTTCCTCTTTCAACCTCTCATTTTCTAAAATCAGTTTTTCCAATTCCTTTTCTTTAAAAGAGAGTTGTTTTTGAAAATCTTTTTCTTTTAAAGACGCATTTTCTTTTATACTCTTAACAGTTTTTGAAGCTTTAATAAATTCGCTATACAACTTATCAAAAGCATTTTGCATTTCTTCAAGGGAAAAGAAATTTTTGGATGAAATTTGACATACCTCTTCTTTGTTGTTTTCTTGTGCCATAAGACAAAGATTTGCGGCTTCGTCTTCTTCTTCCTCACTTGACTCGTCACCGGAGTCGCCTCCCCAAGATATGTATGCTCGTTGCTTCTTAAAGGGTTTCTTCTCCTTTTTAGCATTTGGGCAATTTGATTTAATATGCCCGGTTTCTCCGCACTCATAGCACTTTATTTGATCTCCTTTCTTTTTGCCCTTTCATTCATACTCTTTTCGCATGAACTTTTGAAATCTCTTGATAACGAGTCCGAACTCGTTGTCTCCGTCCTCATCATTTTGAGGTTGGCTTGTGCTTGCCTTCATAGCGATTCTTTGCTTCCTTTGATCATCAACAGGAGGGTTAAGTATAGTAGATTCATAAGTTTTAAGATTACCTCTTAATGCGTCGATGGTGACATTTGAAATGCCAATGGATTCTTGAATCGCGTCGGCCTTGGATCGCCATTCCGGAGTGAGACTTCGGAGAATTTTTCGGTCAAGTTCCTTATCCGTGAAGGTCTTCTTAAGAGCATGTAAATCATTTATGATTTTTGAAAATCGTTCAAACATCTCATCGACCTTTTCGCCTTCCTTCATGTGAAACAATTCATATGCATGGGTTAGGAAATCAATTTTGGCTTCCCTTACCTGGTCCGTACCTTCGTACGTAATTTCCAGCTTGTCCCACATTTGCTTCGCCGTTGTGCAACAAGATATCTTCCTGTAATCATCAGCATTTACAGCACAATATAATAAATTAATAGCTTTAGCATTATTTTGCACCTTTCGGATATCATCCGCATCGTATTCATCTTCGGACTTTGGGACCCATTCATTTTCAACCTTCTTGGTTGGAATTTGTTCTCCATTCATTATGACCTTCCAAAGATAAAAACTATTTGATTGTACAAATATTCTCATCCTCTCCTTCCAGTATGTATAATTTGTACCATCGAATAGCGGTGGTCGGATGGAGCATTGTCCTTCACCTATTCCTGCAAAAGAATCACGAGTAGAAGCCATGGATGTTTCTCTCAAACGGTTAAGTCTTCAGAGAGTTGGGCTCTGATACCAATTTTTAGATAATACGCTTAACGCTAGAGGGGGGGGTGAATAGCGTTATAATAAAAATTAGCGTAAACTTGCGGAATTTAAAAATTGCAGGAAATAAATAAGTGCGATAAGTAAATAAATTAGAACAAACGCACCGATATATCCTGGTTCACCACAACCCGTGGCTAGTCCAGTCCCAGAGAGACTCTCTCGAGATTTCCACTAGTTTGTTAAGCTTACGGGTGCTCAACAAACCGTTACAACTTGAGGACACAAGCCTCAACAACCTTTGCTCGGAGATACAACACTCCAAGACTTCAACCAAGGAAACACAAGTTCCTTCTTACAACACAAGGGACTAACACTTCCCTTCAAGTGTACAAAAACACTTAGCACTCAAACAAGACACTCCTTTAAGAGTAGATATGAGTAAAAAGAATACGCTCAAGTTCACAACAACTTTCGACAAGAATTTGGCTCTCAAAAGCATATGTAATGAATATAAAATGATGAGCAATAAAGTATGCAAGCTTTAGCAATTCTATGATCAGTTGTTGTGTGTTGTTGTACTTAAAAGACTGAATTGAAGCTGTATTTATAGTTGAAAAACTTTGTATTACCGTTGCCTAATTGCCACTTAGGAGTTGCTAATTTTACTCTGTGACAATCGATTGTGAAATTACCACAATCGATTGTTTGCCGGTTCTTCCAAAAATCAATCCCAGATTTTACGCTTAACAATCGATTATCTAAGATCAATAATCGATTACTGGCAACATTCAAAAAATCATTTCCAGATTTTAGGTAAAACAATCGATTGTCAGAAATCTACAATCGATTACTTGGCAACGTTCAAAAAATCATTTCCGGATTTTACTTAAAACAATCGACTATAGCAAATCAATAATCGATTACTCAGCAACGTTCAAAAAATCCTTTCCAGATTTTAATTAAAACAATCAATTATAAGAAATCAATAATCGATTACCTGACGGTATTTGAAAACATTTTGGCAACGGTCAGTTATACAATCGATTATATTAAGTTAACAATCGATTATATATCAGTCTTGAAAAATCAATTTAGACACTGCCTCTTGACAATCGATTGTTATAGATTCATAATCGATTATTTAATAACTTTGAAAAAGTCTGGAAGACACTGCCTCAACACAATCCATTGTCATAAGTTCACAATCGATTATTTTGTGACTTTGAAAAATCTGATGGACACTGTCTCTTCACAATCGATTGTCATTAGCTTCACAATCGATTATTTTGAGCTTTGAAAAACTTTGATAGACACTGCCTCATCACAATCGATTGTCATAAGGTTCACAATCGATTGTCATGCAGATTTGAAAAATCTGATGCTCACTGCCTTAGCACAATCGATTGTCATAAGTTCACAATCGATTGTCAAGCAGCTAACTTAAACATAAGCGATTATCATAAGTACATAATCGATTATCTTAGTCCAGATTTTAGAGGCATGTTTAAAAAACATTTTGACTAAAGTAAATATGCATTATTTAAAATCATTTTGCTCTAAATTAGATATGCATGGTTTGTTAAAAATATTTTTACGAGAGAAGCCAAGTCTTGAGTTTAAGTTGTCGGATCAGGATCACAATTAAATACCGACTCATATAAAACTTAATCTCGATCTTTGTCTTGTGCTTGAATCTCGTTATATATCAATTTTGCGCTTGTGCTTGGACCTCGTCATATGTCAATTTGCGCATTGTTTGTCATTCATCAAAACCTACAAATATGAACACACGTTTAGTATAATGCCTTGAGAACGTGTTTCCAACACCCTATTCACTTTAGTGGTGCACCTTCTGAGGACCCACAAGACTACTAGGATCATTCCCACGAGGTGTTGTAAAACATGCGTATATTTAGACCAATAAGGTCGAAACTTTGCAGTGTTCTAGATGATCGATTCTGCCAAGAGTTGGTCGAGAGATTATGTATTTACCAGACCAGCTGGTTCACCTTCACTTGCCTGGGATCTTTTTTCACAGCTATTTCTAGAGAAGTTTATTCCTTTCACTCTGAGATAGGAGTATTACAAGCAGTTTGAGTGTCTTCAGCAAGGTGGCATGACAGTTACCCAGTATGAGACCCTATTTGTTGACCTAGATCACCATACAATTATCTTAATCCCAATTGAGAGGGAAAGATTGAGGAGCTTCATTGATTGGCTCACTTTCAATATCAAGCTCAAAATGTCCAAAGGGAACGAAAATGGTATTTCTTTTCCGAGGTCCGTAGAGATTGCTAGACCGATCAAGATGATTTGTGGTCAGGAGAGGGGGTCGGTTTCATTTAAGAGGCCTCGTCATTTTGGTAGTTTCAGTGGTGCCTCATCTGGAGGCAAGGGTACTTTTGGTAGAATCCAACCTCTAAGGCCATTTTACTCAGTGCTTCAAGCATCCCACCGTGGTTCGGGCAGTAGTGGTCCTTATGTACCTCATCCTGAGCAGCTTGCCTACAATGCACAATTAGCTCTTATTATTTCACCTCTGATCCAAAGGTGTCAAGGTGGTTATCTAGGTCGACTTTGCCATTTCCAGGGTCAGCAGTCACAAAGTGGATATGATGCACCTTTCTAGATTTTCCTAGGTCACAAAGTGGCGTGGCACAATAGTGTTCTAGTGCCATTGTTCCGACACAGGTTGTTTCACTGTCCGCTCAGCCAACTAGAGGTGGGGGTCAACCTGCAAGAGGTGGAGGTCAGGCCATTAGAGGTGAAGGATAGCTGACTAGAGGACGTCCAAGAGGCAAAGGTTGGGTTAGTGCGCCTCAGCCACATTTTTATGCATTCCCAGCTAGACATGAGGCCGAGTCACCTGACGATGTTATCATAGGTATTTTTTCAGTTTGCCATAGAGATGCTTCAGTTCTATTTGATCCAACCTCTACTTAATCCTTTATGTCATCCTATTTTGCTTCATATCTAGTCTTAAGACTAGTGGAGATCTTCTACTTCTTGATATGATAGACATTGATGTCATTTTGGGCATGGATTGGCTATCATCCATCATGCAATATTGGATTGTCATGTGAAGAAGGTGAACTTAGCTATGCTGGGGTTGCCTCATTTAGAGTGGAAGGGGACTCGGCCTTTCTATTAGAAGAGTTATTTCATATGTGAAGGCTCAGTGTATGATCGAGAAGGGATGTCTAGCTTATTTGGCCTATATCCATGATTCTAGTGTAAAGGTTCCTTCCAACTGCTAAACTAATCCAACTTCTGGAACTGTCAAAGTCTGATACAGAGGAACCATTTGCTCCAACGTGTGGACGGCGGGAGTCTGATCTCCTCCCTTAGCCTGAAAGACAACTAGTGCCATAGAAAATACCCCGGCCTGGGGTACACTCTCCATAAGGCCCACTAAGAGGAATAAGACGTCTTGAGGTATGGGGGTAGCAATGAATTGAGGGACTCCGACTAGTGCGATCGAAATAGATATCTCTCCTCATGCTCAATTTAAGGCTCTACAATGGGTGTTGTTGCATGTGCTCTAGACTGAGCTCTACTTCTACCTCGGCCCCGTTCCCTATCTCCTGCTCGGTTTTAGATATTGTATGTGTTCTCACCATCTACAAGAAAACAAGAATAGAATAGTTCAAACTTTAGTAATACAATAAGGTCGCATGAAAGAAAAGAAAGAAGTGAAATTTTCCTAATCATTTGTAGCCTCTGGAATATAAGACTCTGTATCGATCCTCCAGACTCTATTAAGCTTGCTCATGACTCGTGAGACCTAGGAAAACTAATGCTCTCATACCAACTTGTCACGACCCGGAATCACAACCTCAAGACCGTTATAGCGCCTCACACTCCACTTACTAGGAAAGCTAGCGTTAGCTAATTACTTAACCAGTTTTAACAATTTAAATCAAAACACTAATAATAAGTAATTATAGTAGTCTAAAATGGATGTGACAAATACAATATAGCATAGTCTAAACATCTCCTTGAAATATGGAGTCACGAATATAAGACTTCTAGAATTCTACAGATAAAGTCTGAATGAAATACAACTATCTGAAATAAGGAAAACAATATTGATCGGAAAGAAGGGGACTTCATTGATTGCGAAAGCCAGCAAGTCTACCTCAAGTTTTCATAAATAGTTAAATTCGAGCAGTCTTTACTACGCACTGCTAGGACAAATACCAATATCTGTAAAAGAAGTACAGAAGTATAGCGTGAGTACAATCGACCCCATATACTCTGTAAGTGACGAGTCTAACGTTGACGAAGTAGTGACAAAGCTATGGCAAGTCACTCACAAATAACTTGAATTAAATAGTAATAACAAAAATATGAATAGAAATTAAATAGTAAACTCAAATAACTACTCCCATAGGTTAACTACCTGAGGGCCCCAGAATAACGTAATCTCAAATCTTATATTACAATACCTAGAACAAATTCTACAGGCACAAATAACTAAAACACATTAAATTTGTTGTGGTGCGCAACCCGATCACACCATATCATTTAGTATTCATATGATACGTCTTTATCTCATTATTTTAATATTGTTGCGGTGCGCAAGCCAATCCTAATAATTAAATTTATTAACATAAACAAATCAATTCCTATATTTATGATGTATCAACATAAAAGAAGATGAAACGTACGGATAAGTTCTTCCTTTTTTTCTTCCATACTTTCTGTTGGTCAACAACCAACTAAAGTACTCTATACTTCTTCACTACTCGTACAGGGAAGGTGGAAGAAATGAAGTCTCTCTTTTTTTTTGGGGGGGACCAGAGCAGTCAAAGAATGAACCAAACCAAATGATTTTTCTAGAATGGGATCATGTCTTCTTCGGACTATTCTTGATGTAAAATGCAATTTCGGTAGTAATATTCCATTCCAGTTGGAAAATGCAGTTAGATATTTGGGGCAGTGTAAGTGACCAAGGGGTAGTAACTCATATCACGGGAGGAAACTTTGCGCAAAGTGCTATTACTATTAGTGGGTGGCTCCGCGATTTCTTATGGGCACCTAATATCCACCAACACAATAGAGAATATCCAATACTTCGAAATCCCAAACCTTATCCATTCATCAATAGAAGAATAGCTAAGTGGCTCATGTAATTAAAATAATATAATAAAGTGCATCGAATAATAAAAGGACAATAAAAATAGGTAAAATATGTGGAAATGAGAATATGCACTTACGTCAAATCGGAACAAGTAGCAGTTAAGCAGATTATTGAGTAAAGAATGAACAAATCAATACTCAACGATGGCTTTTCCGTTAGAATTATCCTCTAAATCTGTGAAAACTAGTTAAATGTAGTTCAAATAATTAAAAATAAACTTTATAAACTACTCGCGAGTGAAAAAGATTCAATCTCTAATGAATTTTGAAAGTAAACCCGGGGCCTTGCTGGTTAAATCCCGATTCTAGGTTTCGACTACCTATAACTCCACGAGTCCATTTATGTATTTTGTTTAAAAAATATTTGGATAATTCGGCTCTCAAAACCAACATTTTAATTTTTCAATTTATAGAAAAAAATTCCCAAAATTTATCTTGGATTCTCATGAATTTGATGTTAAATACCATGTATAATCATGTAATATATTTGAAAATAGATCAAAACCACATACCAAATGATTCTAGGTTAAAATCCCCTCTCTAAATCACCTCCTACCGAGTCTAGGGTTCTAAAATGAGAGAAACAAGATCAAATCCCAAATTTCCCATTTGTTCATTTGCATATGTTTCAGTTACGACACTGGGTTCGAAATTGCGAACCCTTGCAATTGCGATGAAGGACTCGCAATTGCGGCCCTGGCAGCCTAATGGGGAGGTCGCAAACGCTACGACTAAACTGTCGCAAATGCGAGCCTACCCTGTCTAGCCAAATTATCACGAATGCAATCAAGGTATCGCACGCTCCTATGCTATGATCGAAATTGCAATGTTGGTGCTCGCAATTGCAACGTCTAAGGCACCGGCATTCCAACAACCTGTAATTGAGTCCAAACCATTACGAAACACGTCCAAAACTTAGCTAAGCCCCCGAGGCTCCAAATCAAACATCAAAAAATGTCTAAAAGTTAAACTTTCTCACGCGATTAAATCACCAAAACGACATCAAAGACCACGAGTCGGACGTCAAAATGCATGCGTTTCAAAAGAAAACTCAAGAACCTCTAGAATTGCAACCAAGCATCTCAATTCTATCAATCTAACTCCGAATTGTGCCAGATTTTGTGGACTAGTTTCAAATAGAAAAATGGACCTATTCTAAGTATCAAAGCTAAAATTCGAACCTGGTAACAATAAAGTCAACCTATGGTCAAACCAAAGAAATTTTCAAATATTAAATTGCTATCTTTTGGAAAAACAAGTTAAATCAACATAGGGACCTTCAAATTCAATTCCCGACATATGCTCAAGTTCAATATTACAATACAAACCGATCGAAATCGTTAAAATATTAATTGGGATCGTTTATTCAAAATATTGATCGTGCTAAACTCTAGCCTTATTTTTAGTAAAAATTCTTATTTTCTTAAAAGTTTCACATAAAAGCTTTTTAAAAGCAACACAGACCATGCACACAAACAAAAAAAATACCAAATGAAGTTATGGAGGGTCTTAGATCATGAAAATTAAAGCTAGTACTCAAAACGACCTATCAGATCATCATAAAGGTCAAATAATAACTTTAAGTTCTTGGGCTTGTTTTATGACAGATTTGCCGTCAACCATTTTGATGTCCAAAAATTTGGCAGTCATAAACTTCTTATATCCAACATCTTCAGTCTTATATTTCTTTTCAAAAGCATTCCACAGCTCTCTTGATATTTTTTGGATGCTATAAACATTATACAAGCCGTATTTCAAGCAACTTAATATATAATTTTTGAACAAGAAGTCAGAATGCTTCCATACTTTCGTGGCCATAAATAACTCATTTTTTAGAGTTTTTTTTGCCAAGACCGGGATGTCCTCATTGATAAATCGTTGCAAACTCAGTGTGGTCATCTAGAAGAACATCTTCTATTGCCAATACTAAAAATCTATGCTGGAAAATTTTTCAGACTTTTTTTCCAGTGCCATTACCGGGTACATGTATTGTGCGACTTGAAGACATAGTAGCCATTGTAGTCGTATTTGTCGCAGCATTAGTCACTGTAACTTAATTATTTTGTTGTTCAGTATCGGTTGTCATTTATTTGTAAAAGATTTCGGCACAATCTGAATTAGTAAATCTATGAAGTTTTTATATCTTCAAACCGAATATAAAAATGGAGTAAAAAATTAGAAGATTTTAATCTCCAAAAATAAAAATACGAAATTGCTAGAATTTTAATCTTCCAAAATAGAATATAAAATTTCGCAGAGTAAATGTAATTTTCTTAAGCTTGTACTCAAACTGTGTGCGAAAATAATTTCTGCAAATAAAACAAGAAATAAAATAGAAACAAAAATAGAAATATTATAAGTAAAAGTTCCGAGCCCAACAGAAAACTATGTTACCTCAAAAAATTTAACTCACTCACTGTTGCCTAATGTTATTGGATTAATTTCTCCGGGATAGAACAGAACAACTATTAAATAGTACCGACAGTGAAAATTATAGAATTTTGTTGAACTAAACAAAGTATAGTAAACCATGATACTTTACGTTTTTCTTTTGAAAACAATACAGAATGCAGAAGAGAGAGAGGAGAGTTTGCAGATTTTCGGAAGTGAAAAGTTGAGGCAAAGCCTCTGAATTTATTGCAAAACAATCTGGATTGAATAGGTGCAAATGTACCTATTCGTATAAGGGACCATTTCGAAAAATTTCTGTTTGATCGCGAATTTTAAATTCAAAAACGACCGTTGGGAAATTAACCGAGAAATTAAATCATAAAACCCGTGTGAAAAAATATTAGGAAAAAGAAAATAAATAACGGAATAATGAAAAAACAAATTTGGTCCAAAAATTTGTCAATCAATTGACCGAAGCCGAGCGTTGATGACGGCACGAGGCATCACTTCTTCTCAACTCTTTTAAGAGTTAGAAGATGTACTTTTCTATATAAGGAGAAGGATTTTATTTCAATGTTTCGACGAGGGATAAAGTGTTTTAGTAAAAGAAACACTTCATATTTTTTGTTTCCCTCCATTTTCTATTCACACCTATTTATTGAGATAGAAAAAAAAACCCCAAAAATAAACTCATCTATCTCCTTCATTTCATCACAGAAGCTAAGTTATTGACATGGATATTGTGGACGTTAAGCATATTTGACTTTTCGTAACTTTGATGTGGTTTTGAGTTCTTTTATGGAAGTACACGGATCAAATGCGGCTCTTATTTGGAACTATCAACTAGTTGAAAGTAATATGTGACTTCTTGCTATTGGAACAAGTTACGTAGCTCTGAAACTCTAATTTAAGGTGGCAGGATGCTGCATTATGCTCTATAACCAAAAAGAAATGAAAATGGTTAGCTAACTGGGCATTGACTAAAAAAATGCTGCATAATTAGATTCTCTTTTTCAAATGTGGATGATATACAGCGCTTTATATTATGGATAACGATATCAAGATACTGACATTTCAAGGAATTTTCTGCATAAGGGAAATAAGCGTATTTAGTGGCACCTTAGTAGCTTGATTGGGTGCTTCTGCATCATTAAACTATTGATTTCTTGCCGATGTTTTTGCTTACACGATAGAAACACCGAACAATCGCTACTAATACCCACACGATTTCGACTTTTTAAAACTATATACTTTTTGGAGAAATATTTCAAATGTAATGACTTTCTGTGGATGCTCTAGATCTTTAATAAAATTATCAGCAAAAAAAAAGGAAAGTGAAAGTGAAACAGAAAGCAGAACGATGGTGATGATTGCATTGACGCAATCTTTTTGTATTCATTAAGCTTCTAAGTAAAGCTAATAATGTTCGCCCACGCAATTTTCCATAAATATAGATATTCCGAAGTACATCATGGCAATGCTAAATGTAGCCTATGACTAAGCTTGTGAATACGCTAGTGTTTTGAGTAAAATTTTGGTACCTCATCAAGTCTAAGTTACCACTTATGATAATCACCAAGTGAAACCAATTAATCATTTATTTTTTCACATCAACTAGAGCTATTTTCCTATTTCTTATTTCTTAACAAATACTCAAACTTAAAGAGTCTTGAATTTCGATGGACCAAAAGGGAGACCGGCGCGCTTCCACCAAGAAAATGGAAAAAATTAAAAAGCAGACTATCAGTTATGTACATTTATAAATAGCTCATTAAATAATTGGTTAATTCTCAAAATATTATTAGTATTAGCAAAATATTATTAGTATTAGTCAATTAACTATTTGTAGCAAAAACATATCAAATTTTCATTTCTGTTAAGTGGGTGTTAGAATAGATTGAGCATATCTTAAGGAGCTCGAATCTCGATTTTCGGATGATTTGGTGAAGTTTTGATGTGGTTTGAATTGAAAATTCGAAATAAAAAATTGAGCATGAATAAAAATGATATATGTATCACACTGTGTATCGTTTGTGTATCATATATGTATCATATTTGTATCAATTGTGTATTACATGTATATCCATGTATACCTATGTGTGAGATACACGCATGATACATGTTTTATACATGTGTCGCAGAAGAATTTTATGAACTCGATTTAATTATGCATTTTGATACAAAACCAGTCCAAATCACCTCCAATCTTTCTCAAATGTTGTATATTGACTTATTTATATGTATTTAATTAATTTCAGTCATACCATTCAAAAATTTCCCTTTTGCTTAGATTTTTGAATTTTTTTTATTTTGTATTTCATCGCCATATTTGCTACCTCATCCGTGAAATTTCCTTTCCATCTTGTATTTAATGTTGCTAATCACACATAAAAATATAACAGGTGACTTTTGCGTGTGATTCTTTGAGAGAAGATCCATATTTATTTAATTTTTCAATTTTTATATATGTTTGGCTAGCTTTGATAAGTGTATGACTAGTGACAAGATATTGGTAAGTTGAGACTTATTTGGGACTTGTGTAAGTTCCTCAATTAAAAATATCTTTTCATTCTGCTAGATTATTGTTGGATTTTACAAATGTTTTTTAATATACCTTTAAAGTTTAATGGATTTTTCGAGTTTTTTTTTTTAAGAAAATTCATTCTTCTTTATATATATCTAACGTAAGACTCAGTAATCTACGGGAACATAATGGCTAGCATTAGTGGAGTCTGGGAAGGGTAGTCTGTACGTAAGCCATATACCAATCTAATTCAGGTAGAGAGACTGTTTCCAATAGGCTCTTGGCTCAGGAAGGACAAGATTAATAAGAGGAAAGCAAGGGAGGAAGAAAGATGGAAGATAAAGGAAAAAAAAAAGGAAAGATAAAGGATAAATGACACCAAATAATATCAACGGGGATACAATATCTGAGGCGAATAAAACCACATAACATAATAAAAATCTAAGAATAAGAAGGGACATGCATGCTACTAAGACTATCAGTGAACAACTATAAACTATCAACTAACCTTCTACCTTAATCCTCGACCTCCACTCTCTCCTATCAAGGGTCATGTCCTTAATGAGCTGAAGCGCCGTTATGTCCTGCCTAATCACCTCTCCCAAATACTTTTTAGGCCTACCTCGACCTCTTTTCACACTCTCCATGGCCAACGTTTCACACCTCCTAACTGGATCATCGATGCTTCTTCTCATAACATGTCTGAACCATCTCAGCCTCGACTCCCGCATCTTGTCCTCCATAGAGGCTGCTCCCACTCTGTCCCCGATATCGTCATTCCTAATTCTATATCTCCTGGTACGCCCACACAACCATCTCAATATTCTCATCTCTGCTACTCTCATCTTTTGCACGTGGGAGTTCTTGATTGGCCAACACTGAGCCCCATACAGCATAGCCGGTCGAACCACCACTCTATAAAACATACCCTTAAGTCTTAGTGGCACCTTCCTATAGCACAAAATACCGAAGCGAGCCTCCACTTCATCCATCCCTCTCCAATGCGATGCATGACATCTTCTTTAATCTCCCCGTTACCCTGGATAATAAACCCGAGATACTTAAAACTAGCTCTCTTGGGGATAACTTGAGCATCAAGCTTAACCTCTACATTTGCATCATGGGTCCCGTCACTCAACTTTCACTCCAAGTATTCCGTCTTGGTTCTACTCAGTTTGAAATCTTTAGACTCCAAGGTTTGTCTCCAAACCTCCAACCTCACGTTCCCTCCGCTACGCGTTTCGTCAATCTACACAATATCATCGACAAATAGCATGCACCAAGGCTCCTCCCCTTGGTTGTGACGCGACAATACATCCATCGTCAAGGTAAATAAAAATGGGCTATGAGCCGATCACTGGTGCAACCATATCACCACAGGGAAATGCTCCAAGTCACCACCCTCAGTCCTCAGCCGAATCTTAGCATTATAATACATATTCTTAATCACACTGATGTACGCTATCAGAACACCGATAACCTCCAAACACCTCCGTAGAACCTCCCTCGGAACTTAATAAAGTTCAAAATATATATAAACTAGTGCAAAAGTTAAAACGAGAAGGGAATGAGGAATTGAGTTCTGGCTTCTCTTTGCCTTCTAATAAAAGCAGTTCAATTTAACCAATAGGAGAGGAATAGAAATATCCGTTTCTCTCCTTCACCTACGTCCCTCCATTAATCATTAAAAGAATATGTAAAATTGAAAATAAAAAAATTCGAAACGCCGTAAAAGTTCCACTAACTTATTCCAGACATATTTAAATATAAATATATATTAACAAATGGAAAGTTAGATTTCCAACCAAATGAATTATTCCTTCATATCTTATGTTTTAAAGTAATGGTAGTACCAGCTAGATGCACAAATAACAGAGACAAACAGCTAGCGCTAAAAGCTCCTTTTATCCCTCATTTCAACTAAATTCAGCTACAAACAAAATTCCTTTTTGTAAACTAGTAACTAGCATAATGAGAAAGAAGGAACCTTTTTAAAATTTATCATCTTATTCCTAACGAGTAATCAACTAGCTTTGATCATAATTATTCTTCAATAATTACAATACACTTAGACGCATACAGTGGTCCCAAATATTGGCCAAAGCTGCATCATTTTGCATGAGCTGGTCCATTTTTAAAGGATCACTCAATTCCTTTTCCTTCTCTTTTTGCATTCTTTATTTTTTGTTTTCCATCATCATCATCATATGCCTGGACCTTGGATACTAGTACTGTTAAATATCTAGCCCCATTGTATTTTTTTGGCCCTCTTTTTCATTTTCATCCCCCACTTGTCTAGGGTTTTGATAAGGGAATGACTTGTGGAGCATACAATATCTGCTCTGAGTTTACGTCATATACACCGTCAGTGTCAAGAGTTTTTTTCTTTTACACCATCAGGTCATCCGAAAAATAGCTTAATGTAAGCTTCCTTAGAATGTAAGATTTGTAATCATAAAATTAAGACAGATTAATTATCTGTTAAAGATAACCTGATAATGTAAAAAAAAACAAAAAATTATACTAACGATGTATATAACTTAAACTCTAACTCTTTTTGTGATTAATTTATCTATTGTTGCCTTGCTGTCCGGGCCTCTTCATTATCTGAATGTTCCTCCAAATGTTGGCGTCCAAAAATCTACAGTCGTTTCATGAGTTACGGGAAAGGTGCTAGAAATTGGGACCAAACATAATCCTCGACTTCTAAGATCTTGCTTTGCTCCTTCTGGATTAACATTGGATCTATCACCAGTACTCTGTAGGCAGAATGTAGATAAACTACCTTTATTTGCAATCCACGATTAATATTCTCGGTTTAAAGTAGCACTATTAAAGTTCGTTTGGTTGGAATACCATTTATACCGGCATAAGTTATGCGATATAAGTTATATTAATTGGAATAAGTTATGCTGGGATTGTTGAATTTTTATACCCTAATACCTTCTTATACCTCATACCAAACTACCCCTTAAAGAATAACATGTAGTTTTACCTGCTGATGTTGCTGCATGGAAGCTCCACTTTTCATGTATGGGGTGATTAAGACCTGTTATGTGACATGGTTAAAAGAGATGATTAATATCAATGTGGTATAGTTTGCTATACTGAAAATGGAATTGGAAATGTAACTACGTACTAAAACTTGTCCATTCTAATCTAAAAAAAAAATTGTCCATTCTTTTCCTATTCGAGATAAATCAGTTGTCCATGTTATATATATTTCTTCTTTTCTAATTTAATTATATGGCACACTTTCTTTTCATTCAATCCCAAAAATTAAGATCTTAGAGTGACAATTTTTATAGTATTTAAAAATAACATAATTTTAAACTTTCGGTGACGTTCATTAAGACAATTTATAACTAGCCAGTGTCTATAACCTGTTTTAGACCACAAGTTTCAAAAGTCTTTCTTTAATTTGATCTTTTTTAAATTATGTGCTAAGTGTATCACATAAAAATGGCATCAATTGAATTTTTGGCTCTTTACATGTCTTTAGTTTTATGACCCTATCTCTTTTTCTTACACATGAGAGATTTAATTTTGGACATAAGAGATTTGTCTTTTACACATAAGAGATCTGAAAAAAGATATTTTCTCAAATTTAAAATTGTAAAAGGGCATGATGTGCAAATACAAAAGGGCGTAGTATTTATATAGCAATACCAAGTTGATATTGATAATACCAAGTTGAAAGCCTTATACTATCTTGTATTCCATCTGTTCCACTTGATGTGAACATATTACTACTAGAAAAGTTAAACAAACTATTTTTTCTTGTCATATTATTTTGCAAAAATATTTTAAATAATTAACTATTTTCGCTTATAGTACTTTTAATGTAGTTTCTAAATATGTAATTATATTTCAAGAAAATTGTAAATTCATTGTTCGAATTCACCCAGAAAACTAGCCAGACCGTCGTACTTGGAAAAGATTTAGAACGCAAAGAGTATATTCTTCTTTATTTCCCTATCATATTCTAACCTGGTACCGACTATGAGATGCAGTATTTTGCAATGAATTAAAGGAAAAGAATACCTAGCGAGAGCAAAAGCAAATTGAAAAAAATAAAGGCTAATTCTGAAAAACTTACATTGACTTGCTCATGGAGGAATTTTATGTACTCAATCGCTTCAGAGAGCACAGAAGCTGTATCAGTCTGGGGAAAAACAAAATCAAGATTTAGTGAATGGTCTCTCTCTATATACACTACATATGATATTCTTTATGTAAAGTCAGAGAAATTTTCAGGCGCAGCTTTAATTTGTTACCTTTCCAAAAGGTGAGACTAATTGTTGAAGGGCAGTGATTCTGTCTCCCATCTTCTCTTTTCTCACCTGAAAAAATCAAGAACAAAGAAACATATTCTCATATTAGGCTATGATAGAATAAATTTAACAAATAAATCCAAACCCCCATTGTTTCATGAAAAATTCATGCACATATATACCTTAAAAGCTGGCATTTGAGATGGCGCTTCATTCCGTGGTCTCTTATTTGATGTTTCACTGCCACTTTTCTTTGCTATTGTTCTTATATTCTTATCTTCAGCTGTATGCTGTAGCACGATGAATGAATCAATATTAGTACTACATGTTTTTTATGAATTTACCAAAAGGAAAAATCAAAACCCATATAACAACACCAACAACCCAGTATAATTCCACTTAGTGAGGTTTGGGGAGGGTAGTTTGTACGCAGACCTTACCCCTATCCTTGGGTAGAGAGGCTGTTTCCAAATAGACCCCCGGCATCCTTCCCTCCAAGAACTTCCCACCTTGCTCTTGGGAGACTCGAACTCACGACCTCTCGGTTGGAATTGGGGTTGCTTACGATCAGAGCAACCCCTCTTGTCTTAAAAATCAAAACCCATATATCGCATAAAAATTGAGTTCTAGTTACTACTTCCTCCGTTGTATTTTTTTATAACACTCCTTATTTTTTTAGTTTGTTTAAAAAGAATGGTAACATCTATATTTAAAAACTCATTTATACTATTAAAGTTTTCGTTTTCTCTGAATTACATTCCCTTGGAATGTTTAAGACTGACTAGTTATGAGGAGACTTTAACTGATATATGTGAAAAGTTTTTTTTTCCTTATATTTCGTCGTTGTCGCATAAAATGAAACCGAGGCATACTACTACATATTCGATTACCTTTGGTTTGGTATCAACTGTTCGGTTGGGAAGCTGCTGATGGGTAGATGGGAGGTGGAAACCTGAACGAACATCGTCCATGGAAGCTGAACTGGCATTCCAGAAAGGAGTGCCTGAGAAATGCGACTGGCCGTGAGGCGACGGCATCGGCCACTGCTGTTTCGGAAATTTAGACCAAGAAGAAGAAGAAGATAAAGTAGGCATTACATCGGCTGCTGCAGGATTGACGTCACAATTCGATGGGTTATAGGGAGGATAATACAGCGATGTAGCACTTGTAAAGTTGGATTCTTGATGACTATCAGAAATTAAGAGTCCTTGTAACATATTTGAAGGACTTCCATAAGGTGCGTTATCAAGATTTGAGCTCATATTTGGAGAATTAAATACTGGTTGATGATCTAAAGAAATACCCCGATCCATTTGCTTATTATTATAGTCATTCCCAGTATATATTTTCTGCGTCCAATGATGATCTTGCTGACATGATCCAGCTTCTTGCTGATAATTTGCATCCGAGCTCAACCCTTCTTCAAGTATGGAACGAAAGCCACTCCCAGTTTTTTCACCGCGGCTGCAAATGAGAATTAATTAATTAAAAGGAAAATAATTCAAAACATATCCTATGTTGAATCTTCAAGTGGAACTTCAATTTAATTAAAACATAAGTATATATGTAAAAAAAAAAAAATATATATATATATATATATATATATATATATATATATATATATATATATATATATATATCAAATTTTGAATGCAAACTTGGATAACCATATATAACAGTACAGTAGTACTTACAAGAAAGGTTCGTTCCAATCAAGTCTTTGTGATTGTAGACCTAAGCCCATGACTTGGAAATTTAGAGCACCAGATTCAGAGGCGTGGAGTTTCTGGGGATCGGCTGGAAAAACCATAGAGCTATTATCAGATGCCGACACAGACACATGATTCAACGAAGACCTAGCTTTAATATCCTTGATTTCTGTCGGCCAACAACCAAAGTTGCTTGCCATGCTATTTAGTGCGGTGGATACTGAAGACAAAGTAGTAGTAGTAGATGATAATATTCCACTTTCAAACTTATTATTCCTAGACGATGATGTTGTTGTTGTTGATGATGATGACGACGACTCCCGCCAGTTTCTTCTACCTTGCTGAAATTCTTCTGCCATGGCTCCTTTCAAGATCACAAAAGTTGGGGAAAAAAAATTGAAAGATTTTCAACTTGACCTTATAAATTACAAGCACCTTATAAAGTTTTCCCTTTTTCTGTGGTGTACGTAATGACCAAGCTAGAATATAGAGCTAAATTCTTATATTCTGGAATTCGCTTTTGCTTTACTCGATGGCTTTAATTTGTTGTTTGGCTCTTGTTTTTTTTATAAAAGAAAGACTAAAAAATGAAATGACTTCGTTTGCTGCATATATTATAACTATTTATAGTACCCCTAACTCATTTTGAGTTTATGGGATTCAGAAATGACCACAATTCGGTTGACTTTTCGTCACTGATTAGACATGTATTCACGCACGCACCTTTTAGGAAGTCCAATTTAATTTCCTGCTTAGCCAAATAGAATTAAGTATTTAATTTGTTTTTACCTTTGCTGAATTGAAATAAGAAAG
This sequence comes from Nicotiana benthamiana, assembly GCA_034376525.1. Taxonomy (NCBI): domain Eukaryota; kingdom Viridiplantae; phylum Streptophyta; class Magnoliopsida; order Solanales; family Solanaceae; genus Nicotiana; species Nicotiana benthamiana. The sequence continues at coordinate 36,155,563 of CM067337.1, read as the reverse complement.
TAAAACTTATGTTCCTATATATTTTAGTAGTATTATCTTTTATAGTCAGCAGCACTCGTTCCTTTTTCTCCCCCGCTTTAACTTTTGACTTTAAATTATTTTCAATATTTGGAAGTTATGTATTTGCTTCAAAAGCTAACAATGCCAAACAAGTTTTCCCATGGACTGTCGAGTCAATATACCATTGACAGTAGCAGACAAAAGTTTACACGTCACACACACAATACTCTTTGGCCGATGTTCATAATTTACAAAAATCATTAACCGCATTTAAAGTAGAACTCTATTATTCTCAGATTAATAAGCCACACCACTATTTTTTCTTAAAAAATTGTGAGGCCATGTAAGTATCTGGACTATATTATTTCAGCAAAACGAAGGGGATATATTAATTTTTTGTCTCAAATTTGAGTCATGCGAATAAAGTTGTTTCTGGTAAGGAATGCTTTACTCTGAAAAACAGAATTTTTCAGTATGAATATAATTAGACGGGCCCAAAACAGGTATCGAAATCGGATGAGAAATTAAAAAAGAATAGATCAGTTAATAAATTAGCATAATTTTCATTTGCTGTACCTTTACATGAAGGCTAATAAAAGCAAGGAGTCTATCAGATGAATATTACCTTATGACTTTTTCTGCTCGTACAAATAGACTCTGCGATAACTACAAAATAAGTAAAATAAAGCTATTATAGTTCTAGTAAAGGATTAATTTTTCCGTTTTCCCCCTCATTTTTAGGGTTAGTGGTGGAAGTCAATGTCAAATATCTATTGCCACCAATTTTAGTTCACAAATGTCATCATCTAAACGTTTTACTAAAATCAGCTCCTGAATCCTGAATGTGTTTTGACAATGAATTTTGCATCAAGGGTAACCTCCAAATAGTACAACCACCCGTATGTAAGGACCACAGAACCAATAGTAAAACATAGTCAGTAATTAATAATATGTTGGCTCTTGTCAGACGGAGAGGTTGTGAGTTCGAGTCTCCCCAAGTGCAAGGTGGGAAGTTCTTGGAGGGAAGAATGTTGAGGGGTCAATTTGGAAACAGCCTCTCTACCCAAGGATAGGGGTAAGGTCTGCGTACACACTACCTCCCCAGACCCCACTAAGTGAGATTATAATGGGTTGTTGTTGTTGTATTGAACTCGTACTCGTCACCCCCTGACTCTCGTGTATCTTTGGCTAATGTTATTCTAGTTCACTTTTGGCAGATTGGTAGGTGTACCTTGTAGAGTTAATTTTTGTAATATTTTTCTAGTTAATACTTCTCTAATATGCGTCGTATATATTGAATGATTGAGGTTTATCCTTAATTATATAATGATATTCATCAATCTCATCGAAAGAATAACATCTTAGAGAGTCATTTATTTCTTTCCAATAGCAATCATCAATTTCATAAAATTGATTAATGAGCTTATTTCTGTATTCAATAAAAAGCAGAATCCTTAAACGTAAATGTAAATAGTAGAGTGACCAAGAAGATATATGGGCTACTAGATAGATATGATCATGCCCTTTTATTTAGTTCAGAATAAATAATAACGATGCTGACACATCAACTCACCGCATTTTGCTCTATGAGAAGCAATGTCCCAAATCTTTTAGATGATTAGTACATTAGGACCCAAAAGAAGAATTGACACCCCCACCCTCCAAACAAAAAAGAAAGAAATACCAGAAGATAAAGCACTGACCGGCATTTCTCATTTTGTTTACTTAATCTTTTGGTTTCAAACTAAAACAAGATTTTCTTAGTTATAGATCGATGATTCCCACAAAAGAGAGAATGTGGTGTACGAAACTTTTGGATAATTTCGCAAATTAAATACAGTATCCGATTAGTTATCTATCCCAATCTTATCATCTGCTTTACTTACGGGGCCATGGCAAAACATACAAAGGGAAAAGGAATACTGTATTTCTGGTATGCTGGAGGGGATCCACAATGTATTATCTTGTTCCAATAATATTTGTGTTTAGCTCAAAGTTATCACATACTTTGCAAGCATAAAACAATAAAATTAAATTGAGGGTCAATTATAGAAGATCGTAATAACCAAATAAATCAAATGGAAGATGCAAGAGACAAATGTTATTTGTTAAGGAGAGGAAGGTAGAGATCTTTTACTGATAATATTGATTCGTTCTGCCTCTCCGTGGAGAGGTTCAGAGTCTTACAATGGTATTCTCTCTTTTCTAGTGAATAGTGATGAAGAAGAAGCAGCCCCCCTCCCCCCCCCCCTCCTTTCCAGGGTTCTTTCTCTTTATATTTATAGGTACAAGATATATGAGCTGGCAGTGATAGCCTTGACTGCGCTATGGTCCCATCGCTATGATGGTGAATAGGATGTAGTCTTAATGAGTGAGTCAGCCGATAATCGGGTATGGCGATTAATAAGTGGTCATATCATTTATTAACTCCAAATAAGCTTTAGGATATAATTAATTTCGTTAATTACCTCGAGGTCATATTTTGACCCATACAGTTAGTCCCTCCGCTTATCGAGGTCGTTCCTTGACCGGGCTCGATGAGCGGACTTTTTCAGACGTTGTTTCGGTTGAGGTCAATAATGGCCTTGGCTGTGCGAGTGACTTTGACCATAGTCGAATCGTTTTCATGCATGTTGATGATGGTCGTAGCCAGTTATTCATCGGGGATAGCCATAGCTTTAATGCTATAGACGGCCTTAGCCGTTTACATACTGAAGATGGCTATAGCCTTAATACCGTGGACAGTCTTAGCCATTTACATACTGGAGATGGCCATAACCTTAATACTTTGGACTACCTTAGCCGTTTACATACTGGAGGTGGTCATAGCTTTAATATTATGGACGGCCTTAGCCGTTTACATACTGAAGATGGCCATAGCCTTAATACTGTGGATGGCCTTGTTAGGTGTTAACCTTGTCTTACGTGGTCGAGTTTCATGCCATGCGGCCGAAAGGACTCTGGGTGTGTCTGGCACGCAACTTGGCGGCGTTTGCAGTTCGAAGGCGTATGGAACGTCTTCTAGGTATCCTCTGGTCGTTGTAACCATTCCGAAGGTAAAAGGTCACTTTGAAACTGAAAAGCCATTTCGTGGTGCGCGTCATAATGACGCACGTTTCTGCAGAACCAAAATGCTTTGCGGTTGGTCGTGTTGTTAATAATAGTTATTGGAATTCGTAAAAGCAACTTGCGTTACCTATAAATAAGGGGTTGTGTCATTCATTTCTTACGTTTCCATATTTGTTTAGGTGACATTTCTGAAGAAGCTTCTTGTCTATCAGTTCATATTCTTTCTTGTTCGTCGGTGTTCTTCGTTTTCCTTCTTGTGAGTCTTACTCTATCCCCATTTATCTATCAAAAAATGGCAAGCAGTTCTCGTGCTACCCAATCTTTGGGGACTGTTCCGGCGGCTGAGGGATCTTCTACCGCCGCGAGAGCCACTGTATCGGCAGAAATCGAGGGGGGTCCTGTCCGTAGCCGATATTCTATCCTTGCCCGGAGGTCCGGCAACTGACTTCACCGCCAATGATGGGGAGGATCAAGTGGATAAAGCCCCACTGACGGGGAAGTGGGTGTCGGCCAACTACGGGTGCAATGGTGCATTCCCCGATTTGCCTATATATCCCTTGCTAGGCGTGAGGAGAGGGTCCATACCGACCGTAGGAGTATTGCATTTTCTATGCTTATCCTTGTAGGTTGGGGTTTAGGATCCCTCTTGCGATGTTGGTGGTGAACTTTTGCAATCACTACAGAGTATGTCCTGGCCAACTCGTTCCTTTTTCTTACAAGCTTTTTGCAATGCTCCTAAAGTTTGTTAAGCTGGCCCAGAGAGAGATCACGTTGCTGCACGTGTTTACCATCTACGCTTCTCAAAGGTTTCATGGTACGATGATTCATGCCGTCCCTCGTGGGGCGAGGGGTTTGACCGCGGAGTTGGATGATGCGGTCGACCTTCATTAAAATTTCTTCTATATCAGGACTGAACATCTGGTGGCATGTGCCACTGGATTCCCAGAGATGTGGAATCATGCACATAAGTTTTTCTCTTCGTTAGTTTCTTCATTCCGTCTTTTTGTTCACGTTATGATAAGTGCTAACCTTTCCTCTTGTTCATACCGAACAACTGCCACTGGCTCTAACATTCGTGAATGGGTCGAAGTCATATGCTCCCTCACATAGCGCAGATTCGCACCTGGCCGTCTTTATGGGAAAGGCACGGCAGCAGGCCTGCTTCGGGTGAGAATTCTAGCTTTGCTCTATCTTTGTTTTATCCCTGTTTGATTCTTCTTAATGGCTATTTTTCCTCTCATTAGGGAGGGCACGCCGCGTAAAGGCGCCTTAATTAGCTTTTTGCAGGCCAGGCGTGATTGCAAGACTTCTAACAATGTCGGCACCTCCTTCAGCACCGAGGCCGGCTTTGGTTGAATCCTCGGCGGCCCATTCCCCAACACGATCTGCACCTAGAATTGAGGAGCTTTCAGGGATCGTACGTCCCATGGAGGAGTTGGCACCGAGCGAGGATGATGAGGAAGAGGAGAGGACACTGGTCAGGCGTAGGGTTGCATTTACGCCGGCTCCGGTGGTGATAAACTTGGACTTCCCACCATCAGACATAGAGGAGAGTCCAGCAACGGTGCATGCCCTTAAGGGCGGGCATTCAGTGGGGGTTGCCCCAGTTGGCTCAGGCCAAGGTGACATTGCCGCTTCTATGGTTCAATGATCAGTTCCGGCTGTTGAGAGGGGAGGTGGTTCCTCAGCAACTGCATTGGTTGGAGAATCAGACGCCATTGTGTTAGCGGGGGTGGCAGCCTCAACTTCTCGATCGGCAGGTAGAGGGACGGGTGTCGTGGGTGAATAGTCTGACTCTAAGCCTGACCTAGATCCCAACGATGCCCGCATATTTCAGGACGGCCACACACGCACAACGGTGCGTGCTGAAGGGAAGCTCTAGTACGTTGAGATCCCGACGGAGTAGTACTTGTTGTTTCAAGAGGAGAATCTGGTATCGTTGTTCGAGGTACTATGCTCAGAGGGAGAGAGTACGTTGCGGAGGGGCATTTCAGACGTCGGGTTGATGGGTGAGGTGGCCGCGCAGAGCTGGAAGGTATGTGTAGTGACTTTTAGTTCATCTTTTTCTTTGTCTTACTTTGCCTATTTTTCTGTCCTGATTACTGCTTCGTTCTTGCGGCTCTTTTTATTGGAAATGGAGAGCATCCACCGAGCCAACGTCCGTTCGGTGATTTGTTTGCGGTTGCTGGAGTAGTACCGTCATTATCGGGATCGATTCCGTGAGATGCGTGAGCGCATGAGGAACGACCCCCGGAACCGGGACCTTATTAAAGAGCTGGCGAGGTTGGAACTTCAAATGCTGCAGGCTCTTGGTAGGGTCAACACTCTTGAGGAGCAGCTTCGTCGTAAAGACAAGGAGACAGAGGCAGAGAGGCGGGCTGCTGCTGAGAAGGTACGCCAGGATTATGCTAGGATGATAGAGGCCCTTGAAGCTTTGACCAGGAAGGTAGCCGCTTTGGAGGCCGAGGACGCCGCCTTGAGGCTGCAGGCAAGGGATGCTGTATCAATGGTCAGAACACTGGGGATGAAAGATCATGTCCGCCAACGGGAACATGAGTTGGAGAGGGCTGCTTCGGCCTTTCGATAGGGAGCGTTGGAGGAATGAATTGGCGTTTATGAACGGGATGCCCAGACTGCGACATACCAGATTACGGCCTTAGAGGCCGAGAACAGCGTTGAGGGATCAGGCTGCCTCATTTGGCCCGGCTCGTGACTTTGGATGTTTGCTGAGGCTCAGCTGGATGTGTACAAGAGATTGTAGGAGGCCGGAACAAAGCTTGAAACCTTTTATGAAGAATACCATCAAAAGGCTCATGAGGCCGTGTCGATTGCGGCTTTGACCCGTCCACTCCGGGAGTTGACGATGGCGCCGAGGGCGTTGGTGGCGTTGATGGTGGCGCGGGTAGCGCCGAATGAAAAGTTTTATAGTGTTGGTTTTATTTTGTTTTTCTAGTTGTTATTGCCATTTGGCTATATTTTCTTATATTTACCGGCCTTGGCCGGGTGTAAGTGGGAATGACCCGTTGTAATTGAAGATGTAAATATATGCGATTTTATTTTCCTTTGTTCTGTCAGGTGTTTGTTTTGTACCTTTCCCATGTCTTTGACTGTAATGGTGGTGATGGCCTTGACCATGGTAATGTTGGCTCTTGTGCCTTGGACCGTCGTCGAATCATTTGCTTGCCTTTGTTGTAGACTAGGTTAGCTATTTGGGAGTTACGACCTTGGCCTTGATTAAGTGCTATGAGTTTATTGCTTCTCTTTTACTTGGTGTAAACAAGTTGTGGCCGTTGTTGATACCCAATTTTTACCCATGTATTTCTATACTCAAAATATTCCAAAAATAGCATATAGATGCATATATAAGCCTCCACAAAAGATTAGTATTATTCTACATTTTTTCAAGCATTTTAAAACCAATTTACGACTTATTTTGTACTATGAAATCCAATATTTACTCTTAAATCTTGCTATTTTTATAAGTAATCTATTTTATTCTCTCATTCACATAAAAAATATATTTTACATAATTTTTTCAAACTTTTACAAGGGTCATTAGGTATTTCTAAATTAACATTGCATTAAATTGCAATTCTAGCCTATTTATCAATTTGGCAAGTATTTTAACAACAAAATTGTTCCTGATAATTTAAATGGATGCTTATACATATTTTATTAACCCAGTATTTTTATTGGACTTTTATAATAACATTTACTATTTTATAAAATAAAATGAGGGGAACATTTGTCATTTAAATTGTAGCCCTTTAGTTTTTCAATTTTAGCCACATTTCACCCCAAATTCACCTCCCCCCCCAATTACCTAACCCAATCTTAAATTACCCGACCCAAACTTATATAAAACAAACCCGCCTCACTTCTTCTTTTGATCCTGGCCGTTGATCTCACAAATCAACAAACCGCACCCCGCTTACAAAAAGTAAAACCAAATAAGCCACAAGCCCTAATCAGTTCTCCCAAACCAGCCGCCTTTGAATCCCTAAATGCTCTCTAGCCCCTCTCAAACCCTAATCATCTCCAGCTCTATTTCACCGGTGTTCATGGCTGTTCAAGCCATTAAACACCTATATCCGCGACTCCTCACCTCTCTTTGTCCCTGGGTTCGAAGATCGGAGCCCTACTTCAGAGTTGATCGAACCAGAAGTTCTCCGACCTGAGTTCTTTTGCCGTGTTAGACTCTTTTCTAACGAGCCTTGAGGCTGTGAGTCCTTCGTCGACTCCTAACCATTCCGTTCTAAGCTTTCTTGCTATCTACGGTGCTATCTTTGAAACCCTAACTCTCTATGCTTTCTTCGGAGTATTTATTTTATGATATCCTCTGGATCCTAGTGTTCTAAAAAAAATTTAAGTATTGCTCATATTTTCCTTATTGATTTGGTTTTCAAACAGTTCGTCTTCAAAAACTAGGGTTTCCGTGATTACTCTGATTTCCATGGTTGTTTTGCTCTACTGTGTTTTCTTCCAGTTATTATTGTGATTTCTGAGTATTTTCAACCATGGCTTCTAGGTATTTCTTTACTATGTTTCTTCTAGGGTTTCTGAGCTAATATGTTTGCTGTGTTCCCATCTCTCCATTTATGTTTACTTTTATCTATGTTCTTCTTTACACGCTATGTGTAACAAAATCCCTAAGCTTCAGGGGTTTTTCTCTTTTATTTTTCTCTTTGTACTTACTCGCTCTATGATTAAAACCCTAGCCGTATTTGATTTCCTACTTGAGTGCTACTACTACATGCTCGAGTTTGTGCATCTCCTTATATAGTTCTATTTTTCCCTTTTTCTGATAGCCCTAATTTTGGGAAAATTGATTTCTTATGAATCCTTTTGGTTTTCTAATTTGGACATGCTTTTTGACCAAGTGCAAAATCAATTAGTTTCTTGATCCTCTATATGACTGACTTGCCTTATGTATTAAACGTGTGAATTTCAAACCCCTTTTACAAACTTGTCCTGCATTTTGTGACTTATTTGATTTTCCTTCAAAAAAAAGATTGGTGTTATTTACCTCAATTTCGGTTCCTGAGTTAGGGGAAACCCTTTCCTTAATTGATTGTAATTGATACTAGAATAATTTTCTTGCCTTAGTGCTGCTTATTTTTCAAACTACAAATACCCTCCACCTCTTCTCACCTAATAGGACACACGGATACACGAATACTCTCTAATCCTCACTGAAAACTCTCTTCTCTTCTATATTCCTTATCTGTTACTTGCTCTCTTTCTAAGAATTAGCCGGCTGAAAGACAAGGCTAATATAAGGATCTATTTTTGCCCTATTATTCAAGTTGCAACTTGTAGGCTCCTAATTTTATATCATCAACCTCCAACTAGTTGTTTACTTGACCATGCTCACTGTTTGTGTATTTCAATTTGAGTAAAGCATGTCTACCTCCTTTGCCTTCCCTTTAGCCTGTTAGTGTATTTCATTTTGAACGTTAGCATGTTTAATCCTCTTCCCCAAATCTGTTTGTGTATTTCAATTTAAGTTCAGCATGTTTAATCCCCTTCCCCTTTTCCCTTGTCTGTTCATTTTAAGCTTTAGCATGTCGAATCCATTTCCCCATTTCCCTTTTCTGTGTGTATTTCAGTTGCAACATGTTTAGTTCTCCATTTTTTCTTGTTTGTTTATGTGTTATTTTTCAGTTTAGCATGCTCAGTCTTTTCTCTTGGCTATTTATTGTTCAGTATGTGGTTTAAGTTCTTGTACGCCCCCTTTCCTCTGAATCCCCTTAATTTAGTCTTGCTCTTTTATATGATTCCCTTTTCCTTGATCCATGTATGAATACGAGGGTGTTCTGGATTAGTGTGGCATCTCATTTCCACCTCTAGTCTAGAACTAAGGTTATTAACAGCCTATGCTCAAAGTAATCCCATTACCTACCCCTTTATTATGTGTTTGAGCCTTGACAAAGGCCTGTTGGTGTCCTAATCACCATACATGCCCTAGTCTGACTTGTTTACAAGTGTGCTCCTGTTTGTCAACCTTTGTAAGTGGTTAGGGGTGTGCCAGCCTCACTCCATAGGCTAGGTATGACCACCTCCTACATTGGTCTTCCTCTAATTCATCACTTTTCCACTTATTCTTAGTGCTTTTAAGTCCTACTTCCCCTTGGTAAGCCATGCTTAGGGGGACCTCAGAGTCTCCTCTGAACTTGGACGCTTTGAGGTTATTAATTCCACACTTGCACTACTCTAAAGAGAAAGCATCGAATTTGGGAGCCCGGATTTGGTAAAAGGCATATTGTTGGACAGTAAAGTTTCTTTGCGCTTCCTTGGGCCTATTTCAGCATTGATGTATTTACTTCCTTTATTGTTATTTTCCTGCCCAGACTCTTGTAAATAACTTGTAATAAAAAATATCTTGGGGAATCTAGTGAATGGGAATAAGGGAGGGGTTTACTTTCTTGCATCATCTCATGTAGATACCATATTTACAGGGTTTACCTTCTTGCATTGTCTCATATAGATACCATGTTTACAGGGTTTACTTCTTGCATCTATGTCATATAGTTATCATGTCTATTGGGTTTATCTTCTTGCATCTCATATAGATATCATGTCTATAAACTTTCATTATTGTACAATCTCATGTAGATACCATGTCTGTAAGGCTTTTCGTTATTGCCTCAACTTCATAATAGAAAATCATGTCTATAGGTTTGCATTCTACAACCTCATATAGAAACCATGCTTATAGTTTTGCATTCTCCTAATTTCACCTAGAAGATATGCAAATAGGCACCATATAAACGCTAGGCAAAACAATAGGTCGTCCAAACTTGTAAAAACCAATAACGAAAAAGATCAATGTGCATGTCCAACTCGCCCAGTGCTTAAGAACGTGTCACTCCAATTGGTCTTGAGTCTGTTTGCTTTAAATAGGGCCCAAGTCTGTGCCTTTCACATTATTCTAAACCTGTACGTCTTTCAAAAAATGCTAAATCTGTGGTTTTAAACGTTTTGCCCGTCTAAGTTTAATACCTTAAGTCCTTTTTAGTACTTTTCTTCTTACGTCTCCTTTTATATATAAGTTGTTAGTCTGAGTGCAATCCATTCCTAAGCTCCTCTGCAACATTAAATCTCTTTTAACAGATTCTTGTCAGAAACAAATGTTTTCCTCCTGATTTTAAAACTCGTCAACTCCTAATAACGAGCCCGAGGGGCGCAAAGCGGATTTTTTATCTAACTTTCATGTGTCAAACTAGTCTGCATGTTCCTTAACCTTTTCTTTTTTAAAAGACCAAATCGGTATTTGAAGTCATGCTAAAACTAGTTGTTGTTATGTTACGGGGTTTATTTGAACCTTTAATTGGCCTATATGCATACCACTTATATGATACGTGTTGTTGTCTGTCGTTCTAGTATTTTTACCTTTGAAACTCTATATATATCCTCTCTCTCTCACCCCTTCTTAGGATTAGAAGTCCTAATACCCAGGACTAATAGGTTGGGACGGGTATTAGCATGCAATAAGTAAATGATACCAACGCGTTCAAATACCTCAACGAGGTAGGAAGGGTAGAATATGGAGATGATGACGATGCAATGATATCATAAAGTGACCCCTCTTTGGGATATGTGCAGATATTGTATCGAATGATCCATGTTGTAGTTAAACATAGGACCCCTCTCTTTTTGTTTGCTTATTCAAATTTTCTCCTTTTTCAAATTAATCCTCTCTTTTATTCAAATTTACGTCCTTCCTTCTTCATTAGAGCTTTTAAAGTTGTGTGAATGTTACACATATGTGAACCTTATTTGTTTAATTGCTTTATCTCTTTTTAAAGTCACAGTTTACACAACTGGGAACCACACTAGAGTATACGAGGGGTGCCTAACACCTTCTCCTTGAGATAATCTCAAGCTCTTACCCAAACTCTGGTTTTCTTCTCCAAATACTCTCAATAGTCCTAATGCACTATAATCATTAGGTGGCGACTCTTGAAATTCCATAACCCAATTCCCAAACAGGAAAATGAGTTGTTTTGCCCATAATGTCGTAAAACCCGATTTCGCTTTAGGGAAAAGGGGGCGTCAGCAGCATGGCGACTCTTCTGGGGATTTCTTTTTAGGGGTTTACCATTACGTGTTTCGTGACTTTATTTACTACCTTTATTTATTGATTTAATCAGTCCTCCACAGTTACAAACCTTTTTCTTCATGTCTTTCTTTTTCTTTAACTGTTTTACTGCTTTATTACCTCACTTTATTTCAATTATGTCATAAATTCCGAGCATTTATTATAATCTTTATTGTATGAACGTGAAAATACATGTACTTATTGTTGTAATTGCATCCTTCAACATCATTTTCCACTTGTGCCAAACAAATCCTATTGAAATGCATATAATGAGTGTTTGCGCTCTTCCATTATTACAAACCCCTTAAATTTGGCAAAGACATATTTGCGGTAAAACAGTCGATCAACGGTGTAGTCGGCAGTTTCGTGTCTTTCCCTCTTGAGTCATCCGCTCAAGGGTACCTTGTCTAGCACTTCAAAAATAGAAACCCTACTCTGTTTAACTATTCATGCGTCATGGTCAAACTTAGTCGAGTCAGTTATGTCGTCCGCATAATGACTCCTTTGGATAACCTAAGCCAAAAGTTCATCGGGTTTCCTCAAAACCCAAATGGACATTCAAGTTATGTGCATTGATTTGGAGAACTAAATACCTTTTGCTAATTATAGATTTAAATAGTCGAGTCCAGTGGGGTTAAGGTGATAACACTCTATTTTGCAGGAAATGATGCACGAGGTCTCCAGATTGGGTATGGTATCGAACATTCACCCAAAGTTACTAAGCTGGTGGGATGATCTGCATGGTAGTGATCGGGTTCTTGTTCCCAAGCACTTAGGAAATCTTCCTTCACTCCTGGAAGTTAGGCCAGATAACAAGATTGTGGAAGCTGCTACTATGTTTTGGGATAGTGAACGGTCTGTTTTCAGCTTTGGGGGTATTGAAATGACGCTGCTATTGGAAGAAATTAGGGTCTAGCCGGAATTCCTTGGGATAGCCCGGGGTTGCTTATGCCGGAAAACCGCAAAAGTAGAGGGTTCTTGAAAATGATGGGGCTAAAAAAGAATCCTAATCTGACCAATCTGATGGACTCCTACATATCCTTCGATTTCATGTATGAAAGGTTCGAACATAGAAAATCCTACCGCACTCACATGGACGAGTTCGCCCTCACCTCTCTGGGCACATACATAGGAGAGCCTTTGTATTCATGTTCTATTTCCTGGACATGATAGTCTTTACGATGAAGAAGGCTAGAATCCATACAAGACTAGCCATGGTAACCAAAGCCATAATGGAGGGTATCGACGGGCGGACATCCAGCCAAGCACCCATGATCCTCGCTGAATTGTACCGAGCCTCAGAAAAATGTCAACAACGGGCACCACACTTTGAAGGGTGCAATTTGCTATTACAACTCTGGCTCATTGAACATCTCCAGAAGGGAGAGTATAGACAGGAGATCATCCATCGAGATTGGGATGACCATATCACTTTCCATCATCCGAAGCGAATGCACTTCATACCAGATATGTGCGCTCACCCGGAAGACGCCAGTGGATGGGTAGAACTATTAGAGAATCTGAGAGAAGAGCAGGTACAATGGATGTACGAGCGGTTTCCAACTGGAGAGTTTATCATTCTGTCTAGGGATGCGCTATTCCTTGTACTCATAGGCTTAAGAGGAACTTACCCTTATGTCCCTCTCCGAGTCAAGAGGCAAGCGGGGAGAAAGCAGATTATACCAAGCGTAGAAAAGATGAGTCACTACAAGGCTGACTTTCAAAACGACGATAGCACACACAAGTGTCAGGCTCAGCATATGTGGCACTGCAAGCTCATCTTGAAAAAGGAGTCTATGGAACCAGACAAGTATCAGGTTGGGTGCGCGCCACTTTATCTAGGATGGTTAGAAGATGACCACATCGGCTTGGGTAAAACGGGTTTCGTTCATGGTCACAGGGTTATTGATGAGGAAACTACAGCAAAGGTCAAGTATAATCAGCTATGTAAACGAATGCGAGAGTGTGAAAGTGAACATCGGGAAATACTAGAGGCCCAAGAGAAGATAATCAATGAGTGGAAGGACGTGGTTGTCCGCGCAAACAACCGTTTAGGGTACTTGGAACAGGGCCTACTGGAGCTGGAAGGCAAGTTTCTGAAAAGTATCAATGACTGTTAGGAAGCTGAAGGCAACGAAGGAGGGCACTTGGTTCGGGCTTACTTGTTGCTAGGACTAAGCGAGCTGATGAAACTGTACGAGGGAGGAAATGATACCGAATCGGGGGAAGGTCCTTCTGGGACTAAGTAGTTAAGATTTCTACTGCTTTCTTGACGTAATAAGGGCACCGGCTATTAGTGACAATTTCTTTTTATTTTAGTTTGTTTTGACTCATTATATTTTCTATAGATAAAATGAGGATCTAGGTGTTATGAGTTCTCCAAATTTTATCTATCGCTAGGACTACCTCGGGTACAATGAGGCACCTAAATACGAAACCACTTATATTCTTGCAACAACGTATTTAAATACTGCAATGTTTTCTTTCTCAAAATACGCACTAACTTATTACCTTTTTGTTTTATTTTATTTCTTATTCCCCTCCCCAAAGGTTAGTTTGTGCACTCTTTCACCGTCAGCATACTCAACAAGATCTAAGGGTCCTCCTCCTCATCCTTCTTTGAGTCCCCTCAAAAACAGGAACAAAGGAAAGATGGGAGATAATGAAGCAAGAAAAGAAATTGAAGGAACTTCCCAAGGTACCCCGATCACCAAAGAAACCGTTGCCAATTTGGAGCAAATTTGCTAAGGTTCTGAGGAACTAGACCAGGTCCGGAGTTTGGCAAGTTTGTCCATCTCCCTTGCTGCTGCAGATGTCAACAATCAGGTTCCTGCGCCTCCGCATAAGACCCCAACCCAAGCTCGCAACAATGCTCCACCGCTCATCCCTGAGCCCCAAAATGCTCCAAATCACACAGATACCCCTATCTTTGTGGATGGTATGCCATACTATACACGGCCCATCATCAGAGGTATCAGAATCAGACTCACTCATTCAAAACTTGGCTACTGAACTCAAGAAACTCACTAGCAGGATTCAAGGCGCGGAAGGTAATAAAGATGTAGAGGGTCTAAATTATGAAGACCTTTGTGTTCAACCTGTTGTCGAACTCCCAGAGGGGTACAAACCGCATAAGTTTGAAATGTTTGATGGTACGGGTGATCCCAGGGTTCCCCTCAGGATGCATTGTGACAAGTTAGTGGGAGTTGGTAGAGATGAAAAGATCCGCATGAAATTGTACATAAGGAGCTTGAAAGGTGATGTTTTATCTTGGTATATCAGCCAAGATGCAAAGAAGTGGACGAGTTGGGTAAACAAGGCATCTGATTTCATGGACCCTTTCAGGTTCAATACTGAGAACGCACCAGACGTGTTCTATTTCCAAAATTTGAAGAGGAAGCCCACCGAAACCTTTCACGAGTATGCTACTCGTTGAAGGTCGGAAGCTGCCAAGGTTAGACCGGCTTCAGAAGAAGAACAAATGAACAGATTTTTTATCCGTGCCCAGGACCCACAATATTACGAGAGATTTATGATGATAGAGGGGCTGAAGTTCGCTTATATAATCAAACTGGGAGAAAATATTGAATAAGGGATCAAAAATGGTATGGTCACTAACCTTGAGGCGTTGCAGGCCACCAACAAAGCCCTACAGTCTGGTGGTACGTCGAAGAAAAAGTACGTAAACTCCGTAATAGCTGCGCAGAAACCACTCTCCCATGAAATACCAACCCTACCCTCCAACTCCACTCACATACGAACCCTCTCTAAATTACTAGGCACCTTCACCTACCTATCAAAATCCACCACCCGTCTACCAATCATCTCAGTCACCAACATATCAGCCCACCTCGCCAGGATATTTCCAACCCGCACCCGTATACCAAGCTTAGAACTCCCAACCTGCTCAATAACCATCACCACCTACCCGCTAAAACTTCCCACGACCAAGACCCAACTTTGACCACAAGCCACCCAGACAATACACCGCTATTGCTGAACCATTGACCAACTGTATGAGAAGCTCAAAACCGCTGGATATGTCACACCCATCCTAGCCATAACCCCAGAAAACTCTTCCCAATGGATCAACCCAAATAAAACATGCGCTTACATTCGGGGATGAAGGGCCATACCATCGAGGAGTGCCGCTCGTTGAAGGACAAAATTTAGACCTTAATTGACAAAAAGGTCATCATAGCTAAGGAGCATGCTCCTATTGTTCGTAACAACCCTCTACCAGACAACAAAGGTGGGGGCATCAACATGATTGAGGTTGAGGACGACTGGAACAACAAAGGGTCAACCGGTTTGATATCTGAAGGAGGTGAGCGCAAGAAACCGTCGGTCACCCTTAATCCTATTGTTGTGCAAATCCATCCATCTGAGGGCAACATGGTGAATATCTCTATACCATTTGGGTTCGAGGCACCTCCTGCAAAAGTGCCAAAACCAATTGAGGTGGAGTTCAAGACTCCAAAGGCGCCCGCACCAATCGAAGTTGCTATGTTTCCCCTAAAGGTGCCCATTCTGTCACCATGTCAGACATAACCCCATTTCAGTCAAATTCCATACCCTGGGATTACACAACCGAGGCGAGAATGAAGAGAAAAGCACTCACGGGTGAAGCAATCGCCGCGCAAGGTATGACTAGAACAGGCAGGGTGTACGCACCAGAGCACTTAGCTAGCTCTAGAAAGCTGGCCTCTGGACGTCCCATTGAAACTGGACCTGATGACCTCTGGAGAAAGACACAGGCTAAAGAGTATTCGGTTGTTGAACAGCTAAACAAGACTCCAGCATAGATTTCAATCTTGGCATTGCTGTAAAGTTTTGAGGCGCATATGAATGCCTTGATGAAAATATTGAGCGTGGCTTATGTCCCAAGCAACATAACAGGAGGAGAGATGGCGAACATGATATGGAAGGTATTGGAATGTCACAAAATCACTTCCACAAGGATGAATTTCCATCTAAAGGGCTCAGTCATAACAAAGCACTACACATCACTGTGCAATGTGACGATCATTTCATCACCAGGATCTTAGTCGACGGAGGTTCTAGCCTCAACATCTGTTCATTGATCACCCTCAAGAAGTTAGGCAAAGGATTGCATGAGATAAAGGATTGGGCTAATAACGCTAAGGCTTTTTATAGTTCTCAAAGGTCCACCATCGCGGAGATTAGCCAATGTTTGCAAATGGGCCCCAGTTGGTTTGATGTTGATTTCCAAGTCATCGACGTACCAGCATCCTACAACCGCTAGGACGACCCTGGATCCGTGCTGCTGGGGATGTAGCATCAACCTTGCATCAGGCCGTGTAATTCTAATGGAACCATCAGGAAGTAATCATCCATGGCGATGGTAACAACCCCATATACAATCGCCAGACCATTCTGATGATCGAAGGCAGAAGAAGAATAGGCGGAGAAACATATCATCATATTGAGCGAGTCAACACGGTGGACAAGGACAAATGGTGGAGTAACAAGGTCGAGAGCATTCTAAATTGGAGTGGGTATGAACCAGGGAATGGACTTGGTAAGAATCTTCAAGTATCACCAAACCTATTCAGTTGAAGAAACATAGTACTACCTTTGGACTGGGGTACGAGTACACTTGGCAGGAATTCAAAAACTAGTCACCACCATGGGGCGCAGCCCATATTACCCATTGGAACGCCCCATACCTCAGTTGGAGCAGACATTTCAACCAGCCGACACTCTTTACGGGTCAGACGAAGACGAGGCTCTTGCGGCGATGAAGAACCTATTTCTGGAGGACATGGATTGTTGTGTGATTTTTGAAGAGGAAGGGGAGGACAACCCTTCCATTCATGCTGTGAATCGAGGGGAACACCTCACCAATTGGTCAATCAGGACCACCATCGCCCAAAAATCTTCGGGGTAGCAAGGTTGAACAAGCATCATGCATCTTTCTTTTAGTTGTTTTCTTTACTTCTTCCATTGTCTTTACTTTCCAAAAAGTAGTTCGGATGTTTTAAACATTTATGAATTTAATCAATAGCATTTTCCAGTTTATCAAATATCTCACTATTCATTACTTTTCTCTGCTATTTATTTTATTTCCACACAACATTACTTTTACGTATCTTGATGATGAACCGACAACTGTAACTTGCAACGAGGCTATGCAGCAAACAGACATAGACTCAGATACACATTCTGATCAACAACTGCACCAAGCATGAGTTGCAGTCATTCGTCGATTGCTTTGCGGGGTACCATCAGACATGGATGGATAAAGAAGACGTAGAGAAAACAACGTTTATCACACCTTGGGGAATGTACTGCTACAGAATAATGCCGTTCAAGTTGAAGAATGCGGGAGCTACTTATATGAGGGCCATGACTACCCTCTGTCATGACATGATACATAAGGATATCGAGGTCTGTGTAGACGACATCATCGTTAAATCTAGGAAGGCTGCAGATCACATGAAGGACCTCAGAAAGATTTTCTACAAACTAAGGAGGTATAACTTGAAATTGAATCCTGCCAAATGTGCATTTGGAATCCCTGCGGGAAAGTTATTGGGTTTCATCATGAGCCGCCGAGGAATAGAGCTGGATCTATCAAAGGTCAAATCTATTCAGGAGTTTCCACCGCCGAAGAGCAAGAAAGAGGTAACGAGTTTCCTGGGGAGACTCAACTATATCAACCGGTTCATAGCTCAATCTACCATCATCTGCGAACCTATCTTCAAAATGCTTAAGAAAGATGCCGCCGCCAAATGGACTGATGAATGTCACAAGGATTTTGACAGGATCAATGAATACTTGTCTACACCTCCAGTCCTGGTTCCACCTGAACCTGGAAGGCCTTTATTGCTCTATCTCGCAGTTTTGGACGGAGCATTTGGTTGTGTCTTAGGACAACATGATGTAACAGGAAAGAAGAAGCAAACTATTTACTACCTCAGCAAGAATTTTACCCCTTACGAGGCCCGATATTCCTTATTAGAGCACACTTGTTGTGCTTTAACCTGGGTAGCTCAGAAGTTGAGGCATTATTTCTGTGCTTACACTACTTACCTTATATCAAGAATGGATCCGCTAAAGTATATTTTTCAGAAGCCTATGCCCATTGTCAAGCTTTCTAAGTGGCAAAATTTGTTGAGTGAATTCGACATTGTCTATGTCACCCAAAAGGCAGTTAAAGGACAGTCTTTGGCAGATGATCTCGCAGAAAATCCTGTAATAGGGGAGTATGAACCACTGAAGACGTATTTTCCCGATGAGGAAGTGGCTTACATAGGAGAGGATATTGGAGAATCCTATGACGGTTGGAGGATGTTTTTCGACAGAGCCGCAAATTTTAAAAAAGTTGGTATCGGAGCATTCCTGGTATCAGAAACCGGTCAGCACTACCTGGTATCCGCCAAGCTCACGTTCCCGTGCACCAAAAATATAGCCGAGTACAAAGCTTGCATCTTAGGGCTTAAACTAGCCATTGACATGAACATTCAGGAGCTGCTAGTGAACGGAGACTCAGACCTACTCATACACCAGGTTCGAGAAGAATGGGCAACCAAGAATTCCAAGATACTCCCTTATCTGGACCACATACAGGAGTTAAGAAAGAGGTTCAGAAAAACGGAATTCCAGCACGTTCCACGAAAAGATGCGCTTGCCACTTTGTCATACATGATTCAGCATCCAGATACAAACTTCATCGACCCTATCCAGGTCAAGATTCATGATCAACCGACATATTGTGCACATATTGAGGAAGACGCCGACGGAAAACCCTGGTTCCACGACATCAAAGAGTACTTGACAATAGGAGAATATCGAGAGCTTATTGATGCTACTCAGAAGCACACACTTCGAAGGTTGTCCAACAATTTCTTTCACAGCGGAGGAATCCTGTATAGGAGGACTCCCGATTTAGGACTATTAAGGTGTGTCGATGCAATAGAAGCAACAAAGTTATTGGAGGAAGTTCACTCAGGGACTTGTAGGCCGCACATAAACGGTTTTGTTCTAGCAAAGAATATACTCTGAGCAGGATATTTCTCTATGACTATGGAAACAGACTGCATTCAGTATGTCCGAAAGTGTCACCGCTATCAGATACACGCAGATACGATAAAGGTACCTCCGAATGAGCTCATCGCAATGATCTCACCATGACCCTTCACCGTATGGGGAATGGACGTCATTGGACCAATTGAGCCGGCTGTGTCAAACGGACACAGGTTCATCCAAGTGGCAATTGATTACTTTACTAAATGAGTTGAAGCAGCATCATACAAAGCAGTAACCAAGAAAATAGTGGCAGACTTTGTCCGAGATTGTATCATCTTTCGGTTCGGTGTGCCAGAGTCGATCATCACATATAATGGTTTCAATCTCAACAGCGACTTGATAAAAGCGATGTGTGAAACTTTCAAGATCGGGCACAAAAATTCAACGGCTTATAGAGCTCAGATGAATGGAGCTGTGGAAGCAGCCAACAAGAACATCAAGAAAATACTAAGAAAAATGATTGAAAGTCATAACCTGTGGCATGATAAGTTGTCATTCGCTTAATTGGGTTATCGTACTACAGTTCGCATATTAACCGGGGCAACTCCCTACATGCTGATCTACGGCACAGAGGTGGTAATTCTCGCCGAAGTAGAAATTCCGTCCTTGAGAATCATACAAGAAGCAGAGGTAGATGACGCAGAATGGGTCAAGGGCCGCTACGAGAAGTTTGCCCCTACAGACGGAAATAGAATGAATGCTGTCTACCACAGTCAATTATATTAGAATAGAATATCCAGATCCTTCAACAAGAGAGTTAGACCAAGAAGGTTTACACCAAGGATTGAAGAAGATATTTCCACATCAAGATGAAGCCAAAGGGAAGTTCTCTCTCAACTAGAAGGGTCCATACATGGTTCACCGGGCTCTAACTGGAGGAGCCCCTTATTCTTGCAGAATATAGGGAGAAATCTGGCCAAAACTGATCAACTCAGATGCAGCAAAGAGATACTAAATTTAATCAGTATGCTCTTTATTTCTGATGTAATTTTATCTACGCCTAACCTGATTCCCGTTTAAGAGGGGATACGTAGGCAGCCCTACAGGTTCGGTCACATCCTTATTAAAATTCCACTTTCCCCGCACTTAGAAATGGGGTAGAATTTTGAGGAGGACCCTCAAAATTTTGGAGTCAGTTTGTTTGTTTTTGCCTCAGCATCAACATAGTAAACTGGGGCAGAATTTTGAGGAGGACCCTCAAAATTCCAAGGTCGATCCGTTTTCAGTCATTCAGCATCACTGTCAACAGCGCCAGCCCAGTAAACTGAGGCAGAATTTGAGGCAGACCCTCAAAATTCCGGAGCCAGCAAGGTTGTCGTGCCTTGAACCACGTTGAAGTTGTCGTTCATCCTAAAACAAAATTATCTTTTCTTTACTTATACTTATACATTTGCATCACGATTGCCAAAATTTGCATAAAATCATTTGGACCACTATCGTTCAGCAACGCTACCCCAAATGGTGCAGGACGCCACGAGTCGAGGGATGCGAACTAACCTCCCCCTTATTGAACTCATGATCTTTCTTTGGATGTAGGAATCCATGATACAAATAAGCGATGCAGGTGCTTTACGAAATTGAAGTTCCTAAAACCACTACTTACCTTGCAAAGGCTTACTCTCTACGTTCAACACTTCCCCAGCAGTCATTGATATCGCAATCATCTACCGGCTAAGAAAATCACCATCATCCTTTATATTTTTGCATTTTATATAAGGCTATTCTCTTCCTTTTGAGGTTAAGCTCTACCTCTATCTTGCATAAGGATATCTTCTGCCTTTTGAGACTAAGCTATGTCTCCATCTGCATTTTTTTGCATTGCATAAGGCTATTCTCTACCTTCTGAGACTAAGCTCTGCCTGCATCCTACATAAGGCTATTCTCTGCCTTTCGAGACTAAGCTCTGTCTCCATCTTCATTTTTTGCATTGCATAAGGCTATTCTCTACCTTTCGAGGCTAAGCTCTACCTCCATCCTGCATAAGGCTATCTTCTGCCTTTCGAGACTAAGCTCTATCTCCATCTCACATTTTTGCATAAGGCTAGTCTCTGCCTTTCGAGGTTAAGCTCTACCTTCATCCTGCATAAGGCTATTCTCTGCCTTTCGAGGTTAAGCTCTACCTCCATCATGCATAAGGCTATCTTCGGTCTTCCGAGACTAAACTATGTCTCCATCCTGCATTGCATAAGGCTATTCTCAGCCTTTCGAGGTTAAGCTCTACCTCCCTTATTTTGCATTTGGCTGAAAAATTGCCACCCTATTTCATTTGGCTGAAATGTCATCGCCTTGCATATTAAATTCTCGCTTTGGCTCAAACATCGCCACCCTTGCATTTATTCGGCCGAAATACTGCCACGTTCTCATGGGCGGAAAGATCGCCAATTTATTCAAAGGCGTCATAGTTCAGAGGCACCATCCGCATAGCCCGGCAACACCATTTCATGGCCTGCAAATCTTTACATTTATGCTCTTCATAGCCCAGGACGTCCTCCTAATCGTCCGAAGAAAACATTCATGGTCCAATGGGAACTCGTATCACGTTTATATAATGAAAATTATCCGCACACCGTTCATTTGAAGATACACCGGCCGGCACGGCCACCTCAGTTGGAGCGATCCCGCTCCAGTCCTCTGCAGCCCGTTCGATCTCCGAACCTTTGATAATCTCAAAACCTCGTTACGTTAACTTTTTCCTAATTGTCATTGGCATATCCCGCCACCGGTTCGTGAACTACATACGACTCGATTTCTGTAAAATCAAGGATACATAGGTAGCCCAGAAGCTAGAGTGCGGTCGAAGTCTCCTTAAAGTTGTCACTTCCGGTCAAAATTGGTCATCTTGTCTTTACCCGACAACTCTTTCATCCTACTCGGGTAAAGAGGGATAGTTCTTGATACCCAATTTTTTCCCATGTATTTCTATACTGAAAATATTTCCAAAATAGCATATAGATGCATATATAAACATCCACAAAATATTAGTATTTTTCTACATTTTTTTCAAGTATTTTAAAACCTATTTACGACTTATTTTTATAATATGAAATCCAATATTTAGTCTCAAATCTTGCTATTTTAATAAGTAATTTATTTTATTCTCTCATTCACATAAAATATATCTTTTACATAATTTTTACAAAATTTTACAACTGTCATTAGGTATTTCTAAATTAAAATTGTATTAAATTTCCATTCTAGCCCATTTATCAATTTGGCAAGTATTTTAACTACAAAATTGTTCATGATAATTTTAATCAATTCTTATACATATTTTATTAACTCAGTATTTTTATTGAATTTTTATAATAACTTTTACTATTTTATAAAATTAAATTAGGAGAAAAGTGTTCATTTATATTGTAGCCCTTTAGTCTTTCAATTTTAGCCACATTTCAGCCCAAATTCACCCCCAATTACGTAACCCAATCTTAATATTACCAGACCCTAACTTATATTAATCCAACCCGCCCCACTTCTTCTTTTTATCCTGGCCGTCAATCTCACACATCAACGGCCCACACTGTACTTGCATAAATTAAAACCAAATAACCCCAAGCCCTAATCAGTTCTCCCAAGCTAGCCGCCTTTGAATCCCATAAAGCTCTATTGCCCCTCTCCAAAACCTAATCATCTCCAACTCTATTTCACATGGACGTTCAAGCCATCAAACACCTATATCTGTCACTCCTCACCTCTCCTGGTCCCTGGGTTCATATATCGGAGCCCTACTTCATAGTTGATCGAACCTGAAGTTCTCCGACTTGAGTTTTGTAGCCGTGTCCGGCCCTTTTCTGACGAGCCTTAAGGCTGTGAGACCTTCATCGACTCCGAACCAGCCCGTTCTAGGCTTTCTTGCTATCTACGGTGCTATCTTTGAAACCCTAACTCTCTAATATGTTTACTCTGTTCCCGGCTCGCCATTTGTGTTCACTTTCATAAATGTTCTTTTTTACATGCTATTTGTAACAAAAGCCCTAAGCTTCAGGGGTTTTTCTCTTTTATTTTTCTCTATGTACTTACTCTCTCTATGATTAACACCCTTGCCGTCTTTGATTTCCTACTTGAGTGCTACTGCTAAATTCTCGAGTTTGTGCATCTCCTTATATAATTCTATTTTTCCCTTTTTCTAATAGCCCTAATTTTGGGAAAATTGATTTCTTATGAATCCGTTTGATTTTCTAATTTGGACATGCTCTTTGACCAAGTGCAAAATCAATTAGTTTTTTGATCCTCTATATGACTGACTTGCCTTATGTACTAAAAGTGTGAATTTCAAACCCCTTTTACAAACTTGTTCTGCATTTTGTGACTTATTTGATTTTCCTTCCAATAAGAATTGGTGTTATTTACCTTAATTCTGGTTCTTTAATTAGGGTAAACCCTTTCCTTCATTGATTGTAATTGATACTGAGATTATTTTCTTGCCTTAGTGATGCTAATTTTTCAATCTATAAATACCCCCCCACCTCTTCTCACCTAAGAGGACACATGGATACATGAATACACTCTAATCCTCACTGAAAAATCTCTTCTCTTCTAATTCCTTCTCTGTTACTTACTCTCTTGCTAAGAATTAGCCGGCTGAAAGACAATGCTAATTATAAGGATCTATATTTTCCCTGTTATTCAAGTTGCAACTTATAGGCTCCTAATTATATATCATCAACCTCCAACTAGTTTTTTACTTGACCGTACTCACTGCTTGTGTATTTTAATTTGAGTATAGCATGTCTACCTCCTTTCCCTTCCCCGTAGCCTGTTAGTGTATTTTAATTTAAAATTTAGCATGTTTACTCCTCTTTTCCAAATCCGTTTGTATTTCAATTTAAGTTCAGCATGTTTAATCCCCTTCCACTTTTCCTTGTTTGTTCAATTTAAGCTTTATCATGTTGAATCTCTTTCCCCATTTCCCTTGTCTGTGTGTATTTCAGTTGCATCATGTTTAGTTTTCCATTTTTTCTTATTTTTTAATGTGTTAGTTTTCAGTTCAGCATGCTCAATCTTTTCTCTTGGCTGTTTATTGTTCATTATGTGGTTTGAGTTCTTGTACACCCCCTTTCATCTGAATCCCCTTAATTTAGTCTTGTTATCTTATATGATTCCCTTTTCCCTGATCCCTGTATGAACATGAGGGTGTTCTGGATTAGGGTGGCATCTCATTGCCACCCCTAGTCTAGAACTAAGGTTATTAACAGCCTATACTCAAAGTAATCCCATTCCCTACCCCATTATTATGTGTTTAAGCCTTGACAGAGGCCTATTGGTGTCCTAATCACCATACATGCCCTAGTCTGACTTGTTTACAAGTCTTCTCATGTTTGTCAACCTTTGTATGTGGTTAGGGGTCTGCCAGCCTCACTCTATAGGCTAGGTATGACCACCTCCTAGATTGTTCTTCCTCTATCTCATCACTTTTACACTTATTCTTAGTGCTTTTAAGTACTACTTCCCCTTGGTAAGCCATGCTTAGGGGACCTCAGAGTTTCCTCTGAACTTGGACGCTTTGGGGTTAGTAATTCCACACTTGCACTACTCTAAAGAGAAAGCCTCGGATTTGGGAGCCCGGATTTGGTAAAAGGCATATTGTTGGATAGTAAAACTGCTTTGCGCTTCCTCGGGCCTGTTGTAGCATTGATGTAATTACTTCCTTTAATGTTATTTTTTTGCCCAGACTCTTGTAAATAACTTGTAATAAAAGAACTTGGGGAATCTAGTGAAAGGGAATATGGGAGGGGTTTACTTTCTTGCATCATCTCATATAGATACCATATTTACAGGGTTTACTTTCTTGCATCGTCTCATATAGATATGATGTTTACAGGATTTACTTTCTTGCATCGTCTCATATAGATGTCATGTTTATAGGGTTATCTTTCTTGCCTCATCTCATATAGATATCATGTTTAAAGGGTTTACTTTCTTGCATCATCTCATATAGATACCATGTTTACAGGGTTTACTTCTTGCATCCATGTCATATAGTTATCATGTCTATAGGGTTTATCTTCTTGCATCTCATATGGATACAATGTCAATAAGCTTTCATTATCTTACAATCTCATTTAGATACCATGTATGTAAGGCTTTTCGTTTTTGCCTCAACTTCATAATAGAAAATCATGTCTATGGGTTTGCATTCATATATTCTCAAATAGAACCATGCTTATTGTTTTGCATTCTCCCTATTTCACCTAGAAGATATCCCTATTGGCACCATATAAACGCTAGGCAAAACAGTAGGTCGTCCAAACTTGTAAAAAGCAATTACGAAAAAAATCGATGTGCATGTCCAACTCGCCTAGTGCTTAAGAACGTGTCAGTCCAACTAGTCTTGAGTCTGTTTGCTTTAAATAGGGCCCAAGTCTGCCGCTTTCACATTACTCAGAACCTGTAAACGTCTTTTTAACAAATGCTAAATCTGTGGTTTTAAACGTTTTGCCCGTCTAAGTTTAATACCTTAAGGTGTTTTAAGAACTTTTCTTCTTACGTCTCCTTTTATATACAAGTTTTTCGGCTGAGAGCAAGCTGTTCCTAATCTTCTCTGCAACTTTAGATCTCTTTTAACGAATTCTTGTCTAAAACCAATGTTTTCCTCCTGATTTTAGAACCCGTCAACTCCTAATAACGGGCTTGAGGGGCGCAAAGCGGATTTTCCATCTAACTTTGATGTGTCAAACTAGTCTGCCTGTTCCTTAACCCTTTCTTTTTAAAAAGGCCAAATCAGTATTTGAAGTTATGCTAAAACTAGTTGTTGTTATGTTACGGGGTTTATTTGAGCCTTTAATTATCCTATTTGCATACCACTTATATGCTGCGTGTTGTTGTCTGTTGTTCTAGTATTTTTACATTTGAAACTCTATATCTATCCGATCTCTCTCACCCCTTCTTAGGATTAGAAGTCCTAATACCCCGGGACTAATAGGTTGGGATGGGTATTAGCATGCAATAAGTAAACGGTACCAACGCGTTCAAGTACCTCAACGGGGTGGGAAGGGTAGAATATGGAGATGATGACGATGCGATAATATCATAAAGCGACCCCTCTTTGGGATATGTGTGGATATTGTATCGAATGATCCATAATGTAGTTAAACCTAGGACCCCTCTCTTTTTGTTTGCTTATTCAAATTTCTCTTTTTCAAATTAAACCTCCCTTCTATTCAGATTTAAGTACTTCCTTCTTCTTTAGGGCTTTTCAAGTTGTGTGAATGTTATATATATGTGAACCTCATTTATTTATCTGCTTTATCTCTTTATAAAGTCACAGTTAACATGGCTGGGAACCACACTAGTGGATCTCGAGGGGTGTCTATTACCTTCCCCTCGAGATAATCTGAAGCCCATACCCAAACTCTAATTTTCTTCTCCAAATACTCTTTTCTTAAGTGTCCTAATGCACTATAATCATTAGGTGGCGACTCTTCAAATTCCATAACTCAATTCCCAAATGGGAAAGAGAGTTGTTTTGCCCATAACATCGTAAAATCCGATTTCACTTTAGGGAAAAGGAGGCGTTGATAGCCGTTATTTGGTGATAGTGGCACTTAGCCTCAGTCCCAGTTCGGGTGTGGTCGAACTAGTGGCCGCGATGGTAAGAAATGCTGCCTTGTATTTGGATCGGGGCCGAACTTTACACGGCCCAAATTTTAACTGGACTTGTGCATACTTACTTGAATGGCCTAGTTTGGTAAGGGAGATTTAACATTTTTCTTCGCCCGTTGCTTTTTAGTTTTGAGGATGAGGGTATTCGGCTTCGTTGTTTGTAGGAGATTGGGTTTGCGATGGTGAAGGAATATAGACTGAGGCTGAGTTCGGTTTGTAGTTGAACTTTTCGGGGAAGTCTCGTAGCCTGAGTTGTTGTTCAACTAGGTGAACGTTGCAATTTTTTGTTGGCGAAGGCGCATAGCCCGAGTCCCAGTTCAACTTGTAGTTGAACTTCTCGGCAAAGACACGTAGCCTGAGTTGTCGTTCAACCACAGTTGAACATTGCAATTTTTTGTTGGCGAAGGCGCATAGCCTGAGTCCTAGTTCAACTTGTAGTTGAACTTTTCGGTGAAGGCACGTAACCTGAGTTGTTGTTTAATCATAGTTGAACGTTACAATTTTTTGTTGATGAAGGCGCATAGCCTGAGTCCCAGTTCAACTTGTTGTTGAAATTCTTTTTATCTTTTTCTCCCGCATGACCCATCGTTATGTGTATGGGGCGTTAACAGTCAGTTTTAGTCTTAGATTTGGCACGGTTTATGGCCGTCCTCTTGATTAGTTCGCGTAGGTTACCCTGTTGCATATCTTGGTTTTGAGACGTCATTGCGCCTTTCCCCGGCAGGTTCTTGCATCGGGGACACGAGAGTACCTTAGATGTGCTTTTCCCCGGGGAGGGGGAGGAGAGTTTCGTCTTCTTGCTTGCACTATCCGAGAGAGCAGTGACAGAGGAGTTGTCTCTCGACTCGAGATCTTCAAATTTCATTTGTCCGATATATCGCTTCAGTTTGTTTGAGTAGGGTTGTTCTTTGGTGTTTCTTTCCTTTTGGTCCTGGGAAGAACTACGCGATTATGCTATGAAATCCCACATATGGCGCCAATTGTTTAGCTTAAAGTTATCACATACTTTGCAAGCATAAAGCAATAAAATTAAATTGAGAGCCAACCATAGCAGATCGTAATAAACAAAAAATCAAACGGAAGATGCAAGAGACAAATGCCATTTTTTAAGGAGAGGAAGGTAGAGATCTTTTATTGAAAATATTGATTTGGTTTGCCTCTCCGTGAAGAGGTTCAGAGCCTTACCATGATATTCTCTCGTTTCTAGTGAATAGTGCTGAAGAAGAAGCAACCCCCTCCTCCCCTTCCAGGGTTCCTTCTCTTTGTATTTATAGGTACAAGATATATGAGTTGGCAGTGATAGCCGTGACTGCGCTGAGGTCCCGTCCCTATGATGGTGAATAGGCTGTAGCATTAATTAGTTAGTCAGCCGATAATTGAATATGGCGATTAATAAGTGGTCATATCATTTATTGATTCCGAATAAGCTTTAGGATAATATTAATTTCGTTAATTGCCTCGAGGTCATATTTGACCCATACAGCTTGTCACGACCCTATATAGGTATTAAGAAATTTATCAAAATAACTACTCCCTCCGTTTCAGTTTATGTGAACCTATTTCCTTTTTGGTCCGTTCTATAAAGAATGAATCCTTTCTAAATTTGGAAACAATTTAGCTTAAAATTATAATTCTACCCTTAATGAGAAGCTTTTATAACCACACAAGTTGTCTAGGCCCCTTTTTAACTTGTTTAGGATCACAAATTTCAAAAATCTTTATTTTTTCTTAAACTCCATGCCCAGTCAAGCATGTTCACATAAATTGGAACATAAGGAGTATATATTAATGTTAGTGTATGAACGTAATTATCATAAAATATTAACTTAAAGGTCGCTTTAGAACCAATAAATTTTAAATTTAAGATTCGCCTACAACAGATTGTTACGTGTGGTATAAGTAGTACTACCTTCATTCCAATTTATGTGAACATGTTTGGTTGGGCACAAAGCTTAAGAAAAAATGAATACTTTTGATGGTCCTACACAAATTAGAAAGAGTCCTAGAGTATTTGCGAGGTTATAAAAACTTTTTGTTAAAAGTAAAACTGTAAGTTTAAGTAAAAGTCATTCGTTTTGGAACGTACCAAAATAGGTTCACATAAATCGGAAGAGAGGCAGTAGTAAGGACTAAAAAGGCTACAATAATTCAAAGGAAAATATAATATTTTTTATTTTTTGGCTGGGAAGAGTTAAGTTGCGTGAGGAGAAACTTGGGGGATGAATGCGGGTGAGAGGGGTGGCAAGTGGTGGAGAGAGATCGGTTACCGGTTCTCTCAGTCTCAAACCGGCGGCGTCAGTCCGAGTAATTGCTTTTTTGCGTATTTTGACTTTACACCTTTGATAAATATAAAGTCAGCGGTGGATCCACGCGGCTGGTGCGCGTGCGGATACACGGGGGCCCTCGCCGGAGACCTAAGAGTCAGAGCCTGAGAGCGACTGAAAACATTCTACTTGTAATCATTTCATCTATCACTCATCTTATTTTTATCCTTTTGGTTTTACCAAATCCCTTCCTAAATTAAATAATTCAAGCAAACGCCTAAGTATAACTTAAATATTAACTTATCTTATGCATTTAATTCGTTAAAATTTAATAAAAAAATATATCAGACTAAAAATAGAAAAATGGTTATGTAAAGAAAAGGACAAGAGGGTTGCTCTTATTGTAATCAACCCTCACTTCCAATCGAGAGGATGTGAGTTCGAGTCTCCCCAAGAGAAAGGTGGGAAGTTCTTGGAGGGAAGGATGTCGGGGGTCTATTTGGAAAAAATCTCTCTACCCAAGGGTAAGAGTAAGGTCTGCGTACATATTACCCTCCCCAAATCTCACTAAGTGGAGTTATACTGTGTTATTGTTTTGTTGTTTTGTTGTTGTTACTGTGGTTATGTAAAGAAAACAACCCATCTAAGTTAATTTTTTGACTAGTTAAATGAATTTAAATTTTTAAGAAATATATATAAAATTTAACCAGAACATTATTGATACAATTATATCGATACTTGAAGTGTCCTAAAAAATATTGATATAAAATTAGGAGAGAACGTGTACTTTCCATTTTGTGTATCTACTTGTCCAACCAACTAGAAAGATAGTAACTTTTAGTAGATCCCAGAGGGAGAATATAAAAATGTTATTGCCTCCTCAATAATACTATAATTTCATAGTATCTTTTCAAGTAAAAGCATATTGAGAATGCATATATTTTGTAATCATTATTGATGATAAAACTCTTACATTAGCCAGGTGTACATTCACATGATTAAATGATACATTTAGTACAAGCATAAAATAGAATAAGAACCTAGATTTAAATTTTATGAGTTTTAATTCCAAGATATGAACATTGGGTATTACTTAATTTAATTTTTATACATAATTAGTAGATTTATCGATACGGATACAAAGTTTGGACCAAGTTATTGGTTCGGCCGACCCTGTATCTAATTTCTAGCCTTGCCCATGTCATAAATAATGTTAATCATACCAATAAATTTTTGTTACTTCACCTTGAAAGACAATAATCGCATTCTACTTAAAGCGTGGGTGAAATCATAATCACTTTGGAGCATACTAGGTTCTTTCTTGCGGGGTAAATTTAATAATGAAATCATGACCATACTATCTTGTAAATCAATTTGATAGATTTTTTTAACATTATAGGGATCTGAAGTGTGAAATTAAGATTTTCAGAGGGGTAGGTCATTACTAATCATAGACATTTATAGCAATCGATGAAGGTGATTATTCTTAGTTTTGTCTTACTGTATTACTATGCTGGTAAAGAGACAATTATCAACAGACATAACTAGGTGGACGCAGTAATGTCTCATGAAAGATCAGCACTATTTTTTCTTCTGTGGATGCACAATAAGTCATAATTGTGAAACGGGATTAATTAAATATTAACAAAATTAATACAATATTTCAACTTCAATTTATGTTCTTTTGGTCGTTCTTAATTACATAAAGGTTAGGAGTTAATCTAATCGAGTAGGCATTTCATAGTCATAACTGTACATTATGAAGCAAATAGGGTACAGTAACCATGATGGTAACACACGCATGTTAGGATATAATGACTAAATTCCCTTTACATTTCGGCTGTCGAAAGCCGCGGTGGAGACAAGATTTTCACTATGGAGTTCAAAAAAGAAAAAGAATTAAATAAGATTGTAGCTAGGGGGTATTGAATCAATGACTTAATGAAACTTTTTGAACCCCCTTGATCACTAAGCTATGCTTTTGAAATAATGAGATTCGAAATATAATATATAGAGATAAAAAATAAACTTACCTTATATATAACGTAATTTTTCGGCGAAAAAATTCGGGTGAACCCCCTTCCCCTAAATCTGCCCCTGGTCGGAAGTTATCATCACTTACTATAATACCAACACTATTGTTAGAGCTAGACTGTGGTATCCTGGGTAAAGATACCAGAATAAGATTGTACGTGTGGATTTCGACGTTTCTATGTTAGCTGCCTGAAAAAGAAAACGATATACAAGCAATATATATACTCCCTCCGTTTCAATTTATGTGAACTCATTTGATTGAGTGCGTAGCTTAATAAAATGAGAAGACTTTTGTATTTGTGATGTAAAATAAAGCACATATATTTTGTGTGGCTATAAATCAGTGCATAAAGATAAATTGTTTCCAAATAGGGAAAGAGGTCATTCTTTTTGGCACGGACTAAAAAGGAAATAGATTCACATAAGTTGAAACGAATGGAATATATATATATATATATATATATATATATATATATATATATATATATATATATATATATATATATATATATATATATATATATATATATATATAATTACCAAACTAATGGTTGATGGATTTTTACGCGTAAAGAACCATTTGTCACACAATCTTCTAAACTAATGCCATATGTAAAAAATCTTTTGACACATTACTAATAATTATCAACAGTTAGAACGAATATATATATAATTACCAAACTAATGGTTGATGGATTTTTACCCGTAAAATGATAGAGTAGAATTTGTAACATAGTTTATAGATAAGTGAGCTGATTTTATCGTAATGTACAAAATGAATAAGAACATAAATAAAAATATGACTTAAAATTAAGGCAAATACAAGCATGTCTATGAATTTAGCAATTTCGGTGGCAAAAGCGAGAACAATATTTCAAGAACAAAAAGTAAGAGTAATGTTATTAAATGAGAGTCCATTATAGCTTTCTTGTGTACAAAATATTTCTTGTCTACAATGGATGTTAATCATCCTATTTATAACTCTATTTAAGGAAGCAAGATCCCCAAATTAAGCTCCTATTGAATGATAATAAAATCGTCATAGATAGTTGCATAACTGCTGGCTATAAATACAGATATTCTCTATAAAGGTTGATATTTGAATCTTTGTTACCGGTTACTCTATCTTTGGGATTCGTTGACAGCTGTTTGCTAACTCACATCCCACATGTCTTTAGTTCTACGTGTCACTTAGTCATTCGCCCAGCTGTCACTAACCAATTTTACCCCATATAGATAATCCTCCTACTTTCTCGTGACGCAACTTAGTGTTAGCAGAAAGTAGATAGGAGTTTCTTTCTTAGAGGAAAAGTTCCTGAACGGCCTCTAACACTTGAATGGTCGCACGTCTTCTCACATTGATGACTGATCACGCCAAACTCTAGTCCTAATAAGGATAAGCGGTCGCTGAAAATATAATCCGGTCTAAAAGTTCGGAGTTGAATCCTACAGAGAAGTAAGGCTTAGATGTATCTTTTTAATATCACTAAGAAGACAAGATTAAAAATAAATAAACAACTGAAACCAACTATTCTTGAATTGTAAACAATTGGAATAAAGGTCTAGTAATGGTTTCCCCCGTTGTTGATTTCCTTAGTTGTATGTTTCTTATAGCTTTGACATACTTGTCTCTATCAATCATGAATTTCCCAGCTAGCATAAATCTCTCTCAAGCAATTATGATAATTTACTAGACGCATCTCTCAAGCTAAGCTAGCTCGATTTGCATTACAGTTCACTTAGATTGCACTCGAAATATCGTTATCTCTAATCCAACCTCTAAACCCTCGGTTATGACTCTCGCCTATACTTCGGGAGTGATGTTACTCAAACAACTACCTAATATATGCACTCTCTCTCAAGAAGATATATAATAAATAGGAGCTAATTGAGGATCCTTTCAATTAACTAAAATTAAAATGTAATTGAATAAATAAAGATTAAGAACCAACTCAAAACTATATTAATATAATAATCAACTCATCCCCAACGGGTTTCACCCAAAATCTTAGATAACAAATTAGCTAGTCATAATAGTGTATTGGAAAAAAAACTGAGTTTATATTAAGGGTGACATTACGTGATACGTGGATTGGTCAAAAGGTCAACAGACAATAATTTATTGAGAGACACGAGAAGCGGTAGACACGGGAAGAAGAACTCAAAACAGGTACGAGATGCAATTCAGATACGAATCTCGTAGCCAAACAAGGCATTTAAGACCAGGGATTCGTAAGGATTCAAAAGATATGAATCTGATGGCGAGAAGTGGTCCAAATACAGTATTAAATATTGTATACGTTAGTAAACTGGTATTTAATAGCAATGATTGTGTAACGCATAATTAAATGTCCGTTATTATTCTTAGTTTGACTAAGTCGTTACTCCTTATTAGCTATAAAAGGAGGAGGTCTCATCATTTGTATGGACACGAAAGATCATCTACATTATATTGCAATATAAAATTCTTTACTGGTTATTCTTATTCTCAGAAAGCCTATTATTCTTTTTGGTCTCTTGATTATCAGTTACCCGATTTCTTATCTTAAATTCTAGCTTTGGCCAAATTATTATTTTTTTGGTTAAACAAATTAGTTCCATTACCGGGAATATGATAATCCATTCTTTATAAGTTACAATCTACCCATTGTTAACATCATGTCAAACAACAACGACAACAACAATCAGGAAAATCAGATCCATCAATTGGATGTGGATGAGCTCAATAATGTTATGCCTCAAGCTTCCCCACCTGGATCTCGAGAAGGAACTCCTAATGATATGTCAGAACATGTTGATAGAGGAGTTGAAACAAGAGATGAACTTCTACAAAAAATAATTAATGCACGAATTGACAAGGCTTTGGAAGCTTTAGTTAGTCGATTGCCCGCTCCACCAGCAACGCCTAATAATAACACACTGGAAAACCCCCTCTCAGGTCTAGTTAATTCTGGTAATGGAGTGACCCCCAGTGATTCACAAGAAGGAGAACCATGTAATTAAGACAATTCTCATCTTCATAATTTAGTACTAACCTTGCATAAATAGCTCAAGGAGCAAAATGAGCGTATCGAACAAATTCCTGGAGTTCCTCCTATAATAAAAGGAGTAGACGTGGATGAATACTCACAACAACCTTGGAAGCCAAGTGCCGCTCCTCTACCAATTCTAAAAAAATCCAAAATGCCTGAAATCCCAAAATATGATGGTACAACAGACCCATGTGACTACGTAACTGCATTTACGACAGGAGTGAAAGGCAACGATTTGACCAAACAAGAAATTGAGTCAGTGTTGGTCAAAAATTTTGGGGAGACGCTCACCAAGGGTGAATTAACATGGTATTCTCTTTTACTTGAAAATTCAATAAATTCTTTTGCTGAGCTTACAGATTCTTTCATTAAAGCACACTCGGGAGCTCAAAAGGTCGAGAAAATGATGGAGGATATCTTCAAAATCAAGCAAGGGAACTCTGAGTTTCTCAAAGATTTCGTTGATAGATTAAAACGTGAAAGAATGACTCTACCCCGTGTACCAGATAGGAGTAGCGGTAGCTTTTGCAAGTAATTTGAATGACAAAAATTCAGAAGCCACGAGAAGGCTTAAAGAAAGCCTTCGAGAGTTTCCCGCAACCACTTGGAACAATGTTTATAACAGGTACAGTACAAAGCTTAGAATTGAAGATGATACCGTACCTCAACATCATCGTGAAGAGAGCAGCGAATCCAGGAGATCAGAAGCTAATACAATATCAGGTAAGAACAGGTACGGTCCATATATGGGACTTGCAGGAAAGGATTCGTGATCAAGACAGAACAACCAACGCTATGACCAAAGGTAAAGAGATAGGGAAACCGTGTCTTCATCAATATTCAGGGGCGATTGAAGCAACCAAGAGCCACGTGATGATTATAGCAATTTAATGGCACGATTCGCTGGTCATAGTTTCAATGTAACTAATTCTGAGCTCGTAGCTATTCTAAGGAGTATGGAAGGTCAGGTACGATGGCCAAAAGAGATGCGGTCAAATCCAAACAGACATAACCCGGACCATTGGTGTGAGTTTCACAATGACCACGGGCATAAAACGTCAGAATGCAGATTCCTACAAAGTCAAGTGGACCATCTACTAAAGCAATGGTATCTCACAGAGTTGTTTAGTGAGAAGGGAAAACAAGCTTACATGAAAAATAGGGAGGAGCCATAAAACCACCATCATCTAAGAGAACAGCGAATGCCATCAAAGGAGGGAAAGATATTTACGGAGTAACGTACATGGCTTCAAATAAGATTTCCAAAATGATGATCACACTCAGAAAGCGAGTACGACAAACCTTAGAACACAAAAGCATAAGCTTTGATGATGCAGATACAGAAGGAGTGATTACCTCTCACAATGATGCGTTGGTAATATCCTTACTTATACATGACACTGATGTAAAATGCGTTTTTATTGGTCGAGAAAGTTATACAAACATCATTCTACTAAGTGTATTGCAGGAAATGCAAGCTGAAGATAAACTGATACTCAAGGCACATACTTTGTCAGGCTTTGACAATTCAAGCGTGGTAACAAAAGGTGAGGTAATTCTAATAACTTCTGTTGCAGGTGTTATTAAAGAAACTAAATTTCAGGTAGTTGATATGGATATGGCCTACAACATAATCATGGAGAGACCATAGATCCATGATATGGGGCTGTTCCGTCAACTTTGCATCAAGTTATTAAGTTTCCATCGCCTGGGGAATACGTCAAATTTGAGGGGATCAACAAACGGCTAGGAGTACTAACGTAGTAATTGATACGAGCACCGTAAGTAAAGAAAAATAGAAATTATAGGAAACAGTTGGAGGTGTCGGCAATCAAACTTCAACTGAATGAGAAAAACAGATTTAGACTCAAGACCAGATGTAACTCAAGAACCTGAAAAAAAGATGGCAGCTCAAAAGCAAGTAATGGAGCGATATTACAACAGGAAGGCACGTCTCAGGTTCTTTAAAATTGGGACTTCGTGCTCAAAAATGTGTTCCAATCTAAAAAGACAGCTAATTCAGGAAAGCTAAGTCCAACGTGGGAAGGACCTTATAGAGTTCGTGAAATTGCGGGGAAAGGAGCATACGAGTTGGAGACAATGGACAGCAAGGTTTTACCTTAACAGTGGAATGTTGTTCATATGAAGAGATATTACTTCTAAGGAAATACCACGGTCAGATATCGCCACGTTAGGATTTTTTTTCTTTGGATTGTTAAAATTTTACTAACGATTTTAGATGCTAGGCAAAAACCCTAACTCATGCCAAATGATGAGTCACTGCCTGCATGGAAAAATGGAGTACTCTTAAATTCCCAGCCCAGGGTTACATTAATCTGATAGAAATACACACGAGTTAGGCAGTCTTCATCTATAATCGCATCTCCGAGTCCCGTATGTTTTTCTATTTCAGGAAAAGGACCAAATTGGGAGAAAACGCACAAGTGCTCGAGGCTTCATACTTCACCGCTCAAACACATGGGAGACTATATGATATACACACGAGTATGTGCAGAAGAATAGATACGAGTGAGAAAGATTTAAAAAGAAAAATCAAGCTACAAGAAGTACGAGTGAGAAAGATTTAAAAAGAAAATCAAGCTACAAGAAGTCAAGTGTCAAGCAAAAATCACGAATTCAAAAAGCACTCATTGTAGTGTTCTTTCCCATGAGAACAATGGAGTCACCTCTCAAACCCTTCCTAATATGTAAAGATAGGGTCATGATTATGTACTAAAAAAGGTTATGGAAAAGAAAACTTTATTTATTTTATAAATTTGTTACAAGAAAACAGCTACGAGAAAGTTATAGATGTACTTCAATACATGTAATACTCAAGAAACTTGTTAAAGTTCATGAATAAAAACTTGACAAAGTTATTTCATACAAAACATGTGTGTTCCTATTTCTTTCATCGTATTATAACACCATTATGAAGTTGAGACGTCTTCTTCATTAAGTGTCGATAAATAAAAAGGCCCTATTTTATTTTCCCCATGATGATAATACATGAGAAGAATCATAAAGCATTTCTTAAAAAATATAAAAATGCTAAACTATTGCATAAGTCCTAAGTAAAAAATAGGCAAGAACAAAATAAATAGAAAACTTATCTATTAAGTCTTGAATAAAGTAAATAGGCAAGAATAAAATAGAAATAAGTACTAATTAAATTTCTTAACATAAAAGACTAAGAGAAAAACTTAGTCATTGAAATGCAATTGTCTTTAAACAAGTGACAATTATGGAAACTAGGGACTTCACCAAAAAGATCCCTTAAAGTCACCAAGGGATTACATCACCAATCATTAATAAAAAGAAGTCAAGTCTGAAACACTTTTAACTGGTCACTGAAGGGGCTGGAACATCAGAAATTGTAGCTTCATTTTTAGAAGCAACAACAGGCTCGATGGCAACTTCTAAGAGAGCAGCAGTAGGAGCAGTTTCAGCTGGACTTGAAGTATTAATATCATCGAGGGAAACACTAGTCACAGGAACTTCAATTCCCATAGACTGTGTTATAGACGTTTCACCCTCGTTCACTAGAATCACAACTTCAGTTGTTTCAGCAACTGCTTCAGAATTCAAAAGCTCTCCTACCCCGGGAGTTCCAAGTGCTGGAGGACAAATATCAATTGGTTGTTCTGGAGAAGGAGCGTTAACATGTTGGTTATTCTTCTCAATCACGTCTAAGACTTTGGCTAATTCAGATTGCAAGTTAAAATTTTCTTGAGTAGCCTCCAGCAAAGCATCACGACGAGACCTCTGAAAAGCCCAATTAATCTCATAATTAAAATTCTCCTCAAGAGAATTGTACTCCCTCTCCAATTTTCATAATCCCTTCCACACATAGAAGTTCGTTTTTCATTATCTGTTGCTCAGCTAGGTGGGAATCAAGGTAAGTCACAAGAGTGGCATGGGAACTCTCCAAAACATGAACTTTATTTGAAGAAACCTTTAAATCAACTCGAGTCTGATTCAAGCTCTGCACTAACTCCTTAGCATATTCTTCTTCTTTTTCTCCATAAGTGCTTTGAGCTCTTTAATTTCTTCATTAGCCTTTGACAATGAGCCCTTCAAAATTTCTTTATCCCTTTTTATTTGGCTTAAGGAAGCCTCGGAAACTCCTAGATCTTTGGATTAAGTAAGATTTTGTTATTCCAAATGGGATTTACTATCTTGTAACTCTTCTATGCTCCCTAAAGCACTTTCAAACTGCTCTTTCAAATTTTGAGCTTCAAGTTGGGCTCCCTCAATTATTCTCCTAGCATTAGAAATTGCCTTTCAGATTCACGATCATTTCTTTCCAAAGTAGAGACCATTCCCATCAGCTCGGTCCCGATCAGATTAGCCAATAAGGCACATAAATAAGAACTTAAATCAAAAGGAGAGCAAATGTTCAAAGAATTTACCTTCAAGGTCGAATGAACTATGTCATTCATCAAAGTTTAGCAGCTGTGGCTCTGCATCTTTGTCCTCTGCACATCTTAGATTAAAGGCTCGAGCCAAACATCAGCTCCACCGGTCTTCCTCAAAAGGCTATGAGTAGCAGGTATTTCAAGTGTAACCTTCTCTTAGCCATGCCTCTATTATTGGGGCAGGTTTCTGAATGCACGACAGTGGAAGAAGGAGTAGTGGAAGGATGAGGAGTAGAAGAGGTAAAAATAGCAGGAGTCGTTGCGGGAGTCAAAGCAGGAGCAGAAGAAATTGGCACGTGAGCTAACATAGGTACAGAAGCAGTAGCACTCAAAGTAAATAAGGAGCAAAAGAAGTCAACACAGGTGAAGAAACACTCACGGTTGGTGAAGAGACAAAAGGAATAGGAGAAATGGGAACTGAGGAAGACAGAGGAATTCGTTTAAAACAGGGCCGAGATCCCCACTTTCAAAACCACCAATAAAGAGACGGTGAATAGATTCACTAGTGTCTCTTGGTGCATCATCTTCAGCAGAATGGATCATAACAGGCTTGGTGGTGGAGGTATGAGCAGGAGTATCTTCATCTTCATCCTCAATAATGACGCGTCTCCTAACTCTAGGTCTAGATACCAACGAGGTACCTCATTCTTCCTCATTCTCAGTATCTACACCCATACCTTTTCTCTTTTCTATCAGGCTTTAGCCTTGTCCAAATCATAGGAGGCATTGACAGAAGTGGGCATAGTCAAAGCTACATCATCCGTTATTCCTCTCAGACCAAATCCTGATAAAAAGAAGGATATGAACCCAATATTGAAAATAAAGGGGTTTACCATATATATCTAAAAAACATATATGTAAAGAGATGTGTACAGTGTGTTTTCACTCTCCAACCATGTAAAGAAGAAATAGACTTCCAAGTTCTATCTTCGTTAGGAGCAACCTTCAAAATCGAAT
Organism: Nicotiana benthamiana; assembly: GCA_034376525.1. Lineage (NCBI taxonomy): Eukaryota > Viridiplantae > Streptophyta > Magnoliopsida > Solanales > Solanaceae > Nicotiana > Nicotiana benthamiana. Next base: position 36,116,034 of record CM067337.1, on the reverse strand, counting down.
CTATCCAACTACGGAAGTTGGGAATAGGTTCCACATATCCCATGGTTGCTACAAAAAAACCAAAAAGGGATGAAATTAGAGAGAAAATCAAAATCTCTAAAAATAGGTACGATAAAGTAAATAGAAACTTACGTGCAAACTTGCACTTCTCAGGGAAGGGAGTGTTTGATTACCCACCAAATCCAATGTATGAACAACAATATAATGAAGATACCACCCATGGTATTTGTGATCTTCAGGGTTTACCAAAACTTTCTTACTCCTCGAAGTTAAGTAAAAACCCCATGACGCATTAAGTTTGGGTGGTTTAAATGAATAAGATGGGAAAGAGTAAAGTTGATTTTGGATTTAGTAGATAGATATCTCAAACAAGCCACAACCCTCCATACTAAGGAGCCAACTTGAGCTAAGAAAATATTGAAGAAGCGACAAAAATCAAGGATAACTGGATCTATGGCAGGTCTAAATCCCAAAGTAAAGGGATAAGTATAAATGAAAGAATACCTACTTCTATAAGAAGAAATTCTTTGATTTATGGCAGGAATTGATAGACGAAGACTGTCTTTCCAATTACAATCTTTTCTAATGGTAGGGATTGTAAGCTCATTTATTAGAGAAGGGTAAGCATCAACCTTTTGTGATCTTGCAACTTGATTCCGAAAAGATGTTCTGTCACTCCCAAAAGACAAATCACTTGGAATAATCTCTTCAACTAAAGGTTCTTGCGAAGGGTCAGAGACCTCTTTACCTTTAAAAGGCGAAGTTTTAAAGATGGAACCTTTGATGCCTGAACTTGAAGAAGGAGAAGCAGAGCCAGTCAAACCTCCACGTATGGATCCTAAACTTCGAAGACTTCCTCCTCTGCCTCTTTTATACCTAATTGGATAATGGGCATTAGGAAATTGGTCAAGAACTAGAACTTTTAAAGGGTTAGGATTTGGAGATGTCATTGTTGGACAAGTTTGAATTAAGGAGAAGTAAAAGAAAGTAAGGAAACATTTGATGAAAATTTATAAAGAAGGTGACAAAGGAAGAGAGAATTAAAAACGTATATGGAAGCAACCCTCAAACTAAGAAGTATAATGATGGAAAGCCTATATTAAAGGTAACAATCACTTTGTGAAAAGAACGGTTGAAGAAGCCTAGAAAGAAGAGCACAGAATTGCAGATCCAATCAGAAGATGACACGTATGTGAAGCATTAAATGAGAAAGGCAGCTGAGGCGTCAATATTGTCATATGTATTAATTGTGGCAAAAATTTCCTTTTTATGAAGATCCACTTCCCAATTATTTAATTGATAAAGAAATGGAAAGTGGGGGGACTATCTTTATTGGAAAAAAAACTGAGTTTATATTAAGGGTGACGTGGCAATACACGTGGATTGGTCAAAAGGTCAACAGACAATAATTAATTGAGAGACACGAGAAGCGGTAGACATTGAAAGAAGAAATCAAAACAGGCACGGGGTAAGATTCAGATACGTATCTCGTATCCAAACATGGCATTTAAGACCAGGGATTCGTAAGGATTCAAAAGATATGAATCTAATGATGAGAGCCAAATACAATATGAAATACTGTATACATTAGTAAACTGGTATTTAATAGCAATGAATGTGTAACGCCTCATTAAATGTCCGTTATTATTCTTATTTAGACTAAGCCATTACTCCTTATTAGCTATATAAGGAGGAGGTCTCATTATTTGGAAGGACACGAAAAATCATCTACATTATATTGCAATACAAATTTCTTTACTGCTTATTCTTATTCTCAGAGAACCTATTATTTTTTTTGGTCTCTTGATTATCAGTAACCTGATTTCTTATCTTAAATTCTAGCTTTGGCCAAATTATTATTATTTTTGGTTAAAAAAATAATATGTAAAACTACAATACTAAAAGTTATAACCAACAACAAACAGTAGAAAGATGAAGGAAAAACTCGTAGAAGAATCCCCAACCCTTGCTCCTATTGTGTCTCTGCCTCCTTAGGTAAAATCTCTATTAAACATATATCCAAACCCTAAAAATATCATTTTTCTATGTATATATACCGAGTGGAAGTCAGGCCCAAACAATTATACCTTCTCTTACGCGAAAAAGGATAATAATTCACGTCTTAACTACTGTGGCCGCGGTTAGGACCGTGGAAGACACTGTTCAGTTCATAATTTGAAAAAACTTAAAAGATGAAAGTTTTAGTCCTTTGAGTTAGCCTTCAAACCATAAATTTTTGGATACCAAATGGAGTTTGGAGTAAAAAGTTATGTGTATTGCACTAGACAGTGCACAATATGCCTACTCGAGTCTCCTTTTTGTTGCTCTATCATCCGTGGATCCCCGATTACTATCCTGGTTTAATTCCTTGGGCTTTTAATTAGACTTAAAGGCTCTAAATCACTTGAATTAATTTCATAGCATCTATATTGCTCGGAATCACTCCTACAAGGCATAAAACATACCATTAGTGCAAAATACTAGCGAAAAAAGCGCAAACTCAACTAAAGTGCAGTAAATTAGAGTGTAATAATCAACTAAAATACATAACTATACCCTATCATCGATACCCCACACTTAAATAATTTCTCGTCCTCGAGAAATTAAACTACACTTTATATAGACACCACATATTAAAGCAATTTTCTTAACGCACCACACCATAATATTTAAAATAGACTAAGCACAAAAGCGTAACATCTTCACCTTAAGATTTAACTCATAAGTACCACGCATTATTCACAACTCACCTACATACTCTAATATACTGGTCGCTGATATTACCTTTCGTTCATGAACCAAGTGCCCTCACACAAAAAAAAGAGTGTAGTTCCACACAATAAAATTTAAGAACACTGAGGAACTCAAGATAGAAAGAATTCACTCACTCTCATAAATAACATTCACATGCCACAAAGATGTACCATATGCATGCTCATAGTGTACTACTTCACTAATCGAGCTCACTCAGTTTAAGATCAATATGACTTCACTTTGTTATTATATAGGCTAAGGGACAGGTAGGGTATATTTGTGTATAGTGACTAACCTCCCTAAGCACTTTTTAATACAATTACATTAACATTCAAAATCATATTTATGTCAACAAAATATTCCACCTTCACATAAACATATATTAGCTTCAAAATTATTTAAACACAATTATATGAAGAGTCACCACTATCAAAGAATATTTTTTTTTACAACAATACAACTATTTTTTCTTTTCTTTTTCAATTCAAGTGGATCTTGCTTTTCAAATCAATGCACCCTTTCTCCTTATTGCATTAGTTACACTCAAAAGTCAAACCAACCACCTCACACTTTAACTTTTATAAAGTTCATAAAAAATTCAAGTGCTCGTCATAGATTACAATGGTTCAAATAGACGGTTAATTCAAACAAATAGGCAAGGCTTGTAATGTCGTTGCCAAAGAAACAAGATTACAGGCTCAAAGGGGTTAACTACGAAACATAATAATTAGGCTGGTAAAATTACATATCTGGCTCTACAAAGAAATGCATATATCATTTCCTAGACTGAATAAAACTACTATTTCGCTTTGCAAACACACGGGCAAGTTCTAGGCATCAAATGCAATGCACAGAAAATAACAAATCCTTAAACACACATGGCACATGACTCACTCAAGATTGGATCATCAAGACACTCTAGTCAAAGAAGTTAAGCAAAGTTAAGATCATACAATTTAAGATACTTCTACAAGAGTCAAAAATTGAGCCTAAGCGTCATAACCAATGTACTAAGTATTCTCGAGGAATAACAAAGTCAAGAGATATTTCTTCGATTCAAAATACAACACAATGACTCCTATTCCTAAACAAACTAACTACACCCGGTTCAAACAAAATCCTTTGAAAAGAACCGTGGTTTAAAGAAAAATCAAGAGGGAATTGCTATACTACCTAACAAAAGAAAATCTTTTTTTTTCTTTAGACATAAATCACTCAAGAAAATTGTCTAATAGATCCATCGTAGGGAAAAAGTCCAAAAAAATATTATTTAATTAAACTAACACAGCTAAAATAGCATAGTCACCCAGACAATCCCCTCACCCCATACTTAAAATTGTGCATTGTCCCCAATGTACACCATAACTAATAAAAGGGTAAAAGAAACTCCCTGGTAGGCCAAAGGCTGAAGCACTAGCAGCTCATGGGATACTCAAACTTCTCCCAAGCTTGGTCCTTCGTGCGGTACATCACACGTAATTCCAACTATTTGTTTTGCTGTTGTATCCTTCCAATACCTTTGCTTTTCATGCTCCTAGAAAATAAAAAATAGACACTACAAAAGTACTACAATTTAAGAAATAAAAGAAAGCAATAAAGCTGGGTTGCCTCCCAACAAGCGCTTGATTTGACGTTGCGGCACAATGCTAATCACTTTTTGACTCCACCTCGAGCTTATGAATTGAACGCCCAATTTGGCATCAAGTTTTCGGCTATACTCTAGCGGTGGAGGAACAAATATAATTAGCCCAAGCAACCATTCCACTATTCTACACTTCTTGGCTATTAGATGAGGTATGTAGTCTTGACTTTCTGGCAAGAAAAATTTTAGAATGTAGGCACCTTGTTCCTCATTCCTTGACTCCTCAATTGGCCCGGATGGATCAATTTCCATATCATCATCCAAGACAAATGTGGAAAATTTTTTGGAGTGAGGACCAATGCACTCAAACACATGAACTTTAGGACTTTTCACATTGAGAGTGGGTGAAGCAGTCGAAATTTTAGAGTTTCTCCTATAGTACCTAATATGTTTGCGCAAGTAGGCCCTTCCATGTGACATACGGTGGCTTTCCTCTGCTAGTTTTGCTCCAAGATCGGGGAAACCCTAACTCTTGCGCACACGAACCGCTACTCCCAAACGATTTTTCGTGGGGGTGGGCTAAAACATATGAAATATGTCCATCATGCCCTCCTTACCAGCATCAACGATGACAACGATCGTGGATGAATGACACAATTTGTTATTATTGCTATCAGGACATCCTCCCTGCCACGACACATGCTTTTCCCGTATCGTGGAATATATTTTGTATGTCTTTGAATATCCTTTTCTTTTCACGTTCAAAAAGACTTTCCTTCACTACTAACTTTACACTTTCCTTACTCCAGCTACTCACTGCAAACCACCATGGGTTCAAGATTTGGTGCAGTGGGTATAGAAGATTCAGGATATTACTACAACATGATTCTGAAGATAAAAAAAATAGCTCTCAAATACGGGTAGAAAGTCAAAAGCCATGGTAAACAAGGATTACTCTCCCCATATTTTAATCTTTCAATATATCTTAGATGCAATATAACCATCATCTTGGTGTCTCACAAGAATTTTGAAGGGATTCATCGTTTGCCCCGACATCGACATCCTCGATAACCCGACGAAAGCCAAAAAATTACAGCAAAATGTCCTTACCCGAAGAGGCTCAAGTGAATCTACTCGCAGTTCTGGTAAAGTGACCTCCTCCCTGAGTTCCCAGTCCAGAAATAATAAATTAAAGAGGAAACGTCCCTCCTCGTCTGGGAGGAAAAGAGAATAAAAGGAACACCAACTGCACCGACCATAGTGGTCCTTGATGATGAATAAGGAGTTGATAATAAAGAGTCTCCCCTTTAAAAAAGAAAAATATCTTTATCAGTTTAGTCTGATACCCAGTCAGAAGAGCTTCAAACTCTACCACCAGAAGACATTCAAGAACTTTGGGAAAGGTATATAGTCGAAAATGCTTCATCTCATTTTTGTATTCCCACAGTTAATTCTGGTTGAAGGAGTTCAACCCCCGAACTTCCTCTACCTTCAAAATTTGAACCCGTCTTCATTGCATTCCCTTCTCCACCAGCTACAATCTCTCTATCGGATAACAGAACAAACAACAGATGTTCTTTCCCTACGGCCATCGGCTCATAGGAATATATGGATCACATTTTTGTCACCTACTCAAAACCTTAGTGGCAAACTAAGTGCTACCCTCACAGTTTCAAACGAATGCCACATGTTTTCCAAGCTGGTGGATTTTTCTAATTATTTGAAGCCGTTGGCATAAAAAAAAGACTGGGAAAAAATGGATTCTCTCTTCGGTGAATGTTTGCTAAACAACAGCATGCACTTCTTGGCAAAAGTATTAATAAATTAATTTCATATAACTCTTTATTTGTAACATTTTGAATTACGAAACTTAGCCTTTACCTTTTCAGCCCAACCTTCTTGCTTCTGAAAGCTTGCAAAGGTTGATAATGGATGAAAAAGTAATTACTTCAGAACGAGATCAACTTTTACATTAATGGAGTCAGCTTGCTTAGTGCCTCCCGGTGTTGGAAGTAAAAATCACATAGATGGATGAACTTGAGGCTCGGTTGCAGCAATAGCCCACATCCAAGAGGCCGCTCAAATGCACCAAAGACCTCAAGAATTAAGTGGGTCGAACTTCATTATGCCGCGACTTCTATTGCTGAGTGTGAGTATGTCCTCATGGAACAAATTAATAACTTGAAGGACATCTTATGCTCCAAAATCGAGGAGGCCAATGTTGGCGAGGAGAAGAGAACAAGAATATAAGAAAGGGTCAAAAGGGCCATGGAGTATAATAACCTTCACTCAACCACCAATGTTAAGCTTGATTAAAAAATTTGCACTATGAAAGCTAAAAATTTAAAACTTTAATCCAATATTGAAAAAATCCAATCAAACCTCCAAGATGAGGATAATTGATCGTCTTGAAAGACCTATTCCATTTACCATACAAAAAGCAAGACGTTGGAGGAGGCTAAAAAAAGGCATTGTTAACATTGATGAACGTATTGCTAAGCTCGAGAGCTAGAGATAACCGCTCACGAGAACCTCCTACTCGGCCCATTGCATCAGATTATTCGAATACTAACTCCGAATATTCGGGAACTGAATGAGAAACTAAAGAATATGAAGGCTGGAACTGGAAAAAGAACAACCTTCTCCCAATAAAGAAAACGATGACTCTTCTCTCTCGGGTTCTAGTAGCAAGAACTAATGCTTATAGTTTTTCTTTAATGTTGGTAATCATACCAGAACATATTTACTAAGTTTGGCATATTATAATTAGTAAAAGAAGCTCTTTTGCTTAAGTTTTGTACAAAAAATATTCTTTTTTATTTAACTAATAAAGCTTCTATCACGACCCGGATTTACCCACTATCGGGAGTCGTGATGGCGCCTACTGTCGAAGCTAGGCAAGCCAACCCTTATAATTATTTTCATAAACTTAAATCTAAAGCAAGTCAAATACTCGAATAATTAATTAAAAAATTCGGAAGTCTTCTAGTAACGATAACGAGAGCAATATGCGGAAAAGGCAACAACATATCTCTACCCAATATCTGGTGTCACTGCTCACAGACAACTAAGAGTACTAAAAACAACAGTCTGAAATAAATACATAATATGTCTATTTGATACAATTAAACAAACTGAAAGAAGTAGATAGAGGAGACTCGGGGCCCGCGAATGCCAGAGAACTACCTCTAAGCCTCTGGACTGAAGGATCACTCTCGAACTATAGCTGCGGTCCGTAGGCTGTGTCCTGACCTATGCACAAAAGGCACAGAAGCGTAGAATCAGTACAACCGACCCCACATGCTAGTAAGTGCCCGGCCTAACCCCGGCGAGGCAGTGACGATGCTAAATCGTACCTACCACAATCAATCTGTACAAATGCATGTGCTATAACAGCAGATAACAAAATCTAAACAGATAATGGGGAGGGGACATGCTGGGGGTATAGCAGTTAGATTATCTAATCATCAACAACAAGGAAATGGAAACAGTGTAACAAACACCAATAAGAGAAAGACCCGTAAATCAAACATTGCACGGAACCACTCATCGTGCGTTATCACTCATCCTCACTCAATGAATAGTATGGAGTACATCAATGATTACACAAATCTACAGTGGACGGCGTGCCACACGCTCCCGTATTCTCTATGCAGAATGTCACCGACATCTCAGGCCAATAACAATAGGTGGAAGGCTTGCCAGACGATCCCATAATAAATGTCACCGACATCTCAGGCCAATAACAATAGGTGGACGGTGTGCCACACGATCCCATAATAAATGTCACCGGTATCTCAGGCCAATAACAATTGGTGGACAGCGTGCCACACTATCCCATTCATAATATCTCGTGGTCGGCGTGCCACACGATCCCAATATGTAACACAATTGAATAATTATGACAATCTCTTCATAGAAGATCCCGATAGGGAAGCACATCAATATAACAGTTTAACCTGGCAAGGGTACAACAAACAACCCAAAATATCCCGGCAAGGGAAGAACAACTCAACAATAAGTCCCGACAAGGGAAGACAATTCAACAACAAATCCCGGCAAGGGAAAGATACCATAATTCCTTTCTTAACTCATTTGCTTCTCGACTATCATTTCATAGTTCATTAAACAAGTAATTATCATAGTTGTTCGCTTCTTTTGACAACTTAATAGCAATTATGACTCACGGTCATGCTAGACTCGAGCGCATAGGTAACTGTCACCATACCTATACAGCAACTCAACATAGCACATAGCAAATATTATCCTAATCTAATTCCCTCAAGCCGAAGTTAGATCGAACACTTACCTCAAAAGCTTCCAACTCAACTCACGCTTCTAGAATAGCTTTACCCCTCGAATTCACTTCAAAACCAGCCAAATCTAACCAAAATTTAGTCAAATATATCAACAAATGCCAGTTAAATCAATTTGGATGGATAAGAATGAAATTTCCAAGGTTTTACCCAAAAATTCCCAAAATGCCCCCGGGCCCACGTGGTCAAAACTCGAGGTTTGAACCAAAATTGGGTTGCCCATTTCCCCACGAGTTCATATATTCAATTTGTTTTGAAATCGGACCCCAAATTGAGGTCCAAATCTCCAATTTTATGAAGACCTAGGTTCTATACCAAATCCCCCATTTTTAACCGTGAAAGTTTTGATTTGAGGATGAAATCATATGAGATGATGATAGAGATTGAAGAAAACTAGTACTAATTGACTTACAAGTAGTTTGGGACGAAGGGGTTCGAGAGAAATCACCAATGGTGGTCTTGGGTTTTGAAAAATATGAAAAGTGAGGTTTGAATTCGTTTAAGTATAAGCTGCAGGGGTGCAGATGTCGCAAATGCGACATAAACTTCGCATTTGCGAATTGGGGAGAAATGAAAGGGACATCCCAATTGTTAGAAATGATTCGCAATTGCGAACTGCGCAAGGGAAAATGGAGAACTCGCATTTGCGAGGAAATGTTCGCAAATGCAAACATAGGCTTTGGTCTGGGGAAGCCGGAAATGCGAGATTGGACTTCGCATTTGCAAAGTCTGGCTGTCACGTGGAAATATCGCAATTGCAAGAAAAACATCGCATTTGCGATGTCAGGGCCAAACAGGGGATGTTCGCAAATGCGAACAAGTCTTTGCAATTGTGAATACTGTAGACACCAGCAATTAAAAACATTTTAAATGAGCCTAACTCCTATCTGAAACACACCCAAGCCCTCGGGGCTCCAGCCCAAACATTCATCCAACCTATAAAACATCCTACAGACCTACTCGTGCGATCAAATCGCTAAAATAACATCATAATCAAAGTATCAACCTCCAAAACTCTTGATTTTCATTTCAAAGTTCTAAACTTTCAAGCTTTTTCACTTTTAGTCCGAAACACATCAAATGACGTCCGTTTTCAACCAAACTTTACAGATATAACATAACGCCCATTTAAGACTTGTACCGGGTATCAGAGCCAAAATACAAACCTGATACCATCAGTTTTAATCAAATTTTGATTTCCACTTTACCTTAAGTATTTTCAAAAACAATTTCACAGAAAAGCTCCATACTCGGGCCTAGGACATCGGATTTTGATTTCGGGAATATGCCCGGGTCCCAAATTTTATTACGGAGCCTCCCAGATCGTCACATCACGGGTCTGGGTCCAGGTCCATTTACCCAAAACGTTGACCAAAGTGAACTATAGCAATATTAGTATCAAAATGTATAGTTTTTAACACATAATTCAAATATTTTCACATAAATATTTTTTGGCTTCGTGCCCAGAATGCACACGCAAATCGAGACAACCAAATAAGAGGTTTTAAAGGCCTCAGAAGCACAAGGAAAGGGAGAATTACAGTGATGACCATTTAGGTCGTCACATCTTCGAGAATCTTTTCACATATGATAGCATTTGATTCTGGGCATAAACACTTTTGGAATATACCCTTTACTATGAGGGTTTCATAAAAGAGGGACCATACGGTACTCTTGAAGAAGACGTCTCCTGGTCATTCCGGCAGAAATATTTGTAGTTTTTGTTAACTTTCAAACAATTAAAAAAATTAACTTATCATTCGAGAAATAAGATATAAATAAAAATACTTCGATTTATCCCCTCTATCTTTACAAGTTAATTGACATAAATATTCTTTTCCTTAAGTACGTAAAGGTTCTAATACATGTGGTCAACTTGTACAACTTATTTCTATGGGAATGATCATGTAATTCCAAATCCTAATAGGACATTGATCGACATTCTAACAGTCTCCGGTCTTCATAACACTTTTAATACATTGTCATGTATTATTTTCCTCTAGTGTTTGAATGGTAAGCATGAAATTCGAGCACTGGAAGTCTTGCATTCACCGATGACCCTTCCTTCGTAGCATGCTTTACATTGGTGCCTTATTAGTGAAAACAACTTATAGATGGTTAAATAATCTGTTTCCAAAGTCAAAAGAGGAGAGTTTTTTGGATATGAACTATGCCATCGAGCCAAGACTATTTAACCATCGACAAGCTGGTTGTCGCATGAGTTGATCTACAGAACTGTTTGTTGGAAACACGTTCTCAAGGCATTATACTAAACGTGTGTTCATATTTGTAGGTTTTGATGAATGATAAACTATGCGCAAATTGACATATGATGCGGTCCAAGCACAAGCGCGAAATTGATATATAACAAGATTCAAGCACAAGACAAAGATCGAGATTAAGTTTTATATGAGTCGGTATTTAATTGTGATCTTGATCCGACAACTTAAACTCAAGACTTGGATTCTCTCGTAAAAATACGTTTAACAAATCATGCATATTTAATTTAGAGCAAAATGATTTTAAATAATGCATATTTACTTTTGTCAAAATAAATTTTAAACACTCCTCTAAAATCTGGACTAAGATAATCGATTATGTACTTATGATAATCGATTATGTTTAAGTCAGCTGCTTGACAATCGATTGTGAACTAATGACAATCGATTGTGTTAAGGCAGTGAGCATCAGATTTTTCAAATCTGCATGACAATCGATTGTGAACCTTATGACAATCGATTGTGATGAGGCAGTGTCCATCAAAGTTTTTCAAAGCTCAAAATAATCGATTGTGAAGCTAATGACAATCAATTGTGTTGAGGCAGTGTCTTCCAGACTTTTTCAAAGTTATTAAATAATCGATTGTGAACTTATGACAATCGATTGTCAAGAGGCAGTGTCTAAATTGATTTTTCAAGACTGATATATAATCGATTGTTAACTTAGTATAATCGATTGTATAACTGACCGTTGCCAAAATATTTTCAAATACCGTCAGGTAATCGATTATTGATTTCCTATAATCGATTGTTTTAATTAAAATCTGGAAAGGATTTTTTGAACGTTGCTGAGTAATCGATTGTAGATTGTTGACAATCGATTGTTTTACGTAAAATCTGGAAAGGATTTTTTGAACGTTGCCAGTAATCGATTATTGATCTTATATAATCGATTGTTATGCGTAAAATCTGGGATTGATTTTTGGAAGAACTAGCAAACAATCGATTGTGGTAACTTGACAATCGATTGTCACTGAGTAATTTCAGCAACTCTTAATTGGCAATTAGGCAACGGTAATACAAGGTTTTTCAACTATAAATACAGCTTCAATTCAGTCTTTTAAGAACAACAACATACAACAACTGATCGTACAATTGCTAAAGCTTGCATACTTTATTGCTTATCATTTTATATTCATTACATAAGCTTTTGAGAGCCAAATTCTTGTCAAAAGTTGTTGCGATCTTAAGCGTATTCTTTTTACTCATATCTACTCTTAAAGGAGTGTCTTGTTTGAGTGCTAAGTGTTTTTTGTAAACTTGAAGGGAAGTGTTAGTCCCTTGTGTTGTAAGAAGGAACTTGTGTTTCCTTGGTTGAAGTCTTGGAGTGTTGTATCTCCGAGCAAAGGTTGTTGAGGCTTGTGTCCTCAAGTTGTAACGGTTTGTTAAGCACCCGTAAGCTTAACAAGTTAGTGGAAATCTCGAGAGAGTCTCTCGGGGACTGGACTAGCCACGGGTTATGGTGAACCAGGATATATCAGTGCGTTTGTTCTAATTTATTTACTTATCGCACTTATTTATTTCCTGCAATTTTTAAATTCCGCAAGTTTACGCTAATTTTATTAAAATGCTATTCACCCCCCCCCTCTAGCGTTAAGCGTATTATCTAACAATTGGTATCAGAGCCCAACTCTCTGAAGACTTAACCGTTTGAGAGGAACATCCATGGCTTCTACTCGTGATTCTTTTGCAGGAATAGGTGAAGGACAATGCTCCACCCGACTACTGCTATTCGATGGTACAAATTATACATACTGGAAGGAGAGGATGAGAATATTTGTACAATCAAATAGTTTTCATCTTTGGAAGGTCATAATGAATGGAGAACAAATTCCAACCAAGAAGGTCGAAAATGAATGGGTCCCAAAGTCCGAAGATGAATACGATGCGGATGATATCCGAAAGGTGCAAAATAATACTAAAGCTATTAATTTATTATATTTTGCTGTAAATGCTGATGATTACAGGAAGATATCTTGTTGCACAACGGCGAAGCAAATGTGGGACAAGCTGGAAATTACGTACGAAGGTACGGACCAGGTAAGGGAAGCTAAAATTGATTTCCTAACTCATGCATATGAATTGTTTCGCATGAAGGAAGGCGAAAAGGTTGATGAGATGTTTGAATGATTTTTAAAAATCGTAAATGATTTACATGCTCTTAAGAAGACCTTCACGGATAAGGAACTTGTCCGAAAAATTCTCCGAAGTCTCACTCCGGAATGGCGATCCAAGGCCGACGCGATTCAAGAATCCATTGGCATTACAAATGTCACCATCGACGCATTAAGAGGTAATCTTAAAACTTCTGAATCTACTATACTTAACCCTCTTGTTGATGATCAAAGGAAGCAAAGAATTGCTCTCAAGGCAAGCACAAGCCAACCTCAAAATGATGAGGACGGAGACAACGAGTTCGGACTCGTTATCAAGAGATTTCAAAAGTTCATGCAAAAAGAGTATGAATGAAAGGGCAAAAAGCAAGGAGATCAAATAAAGTGCTATGAGTGCGGAGAAACCGGGCACATTAAATCAAATTGCCCAAATGCTAAAAAGGAGAAGAAACCCTTCAAGAAGCAAAGAGCATACATATCTTGGGGAGGCGACTCCGGTGACGAGTCATGTGAGGAAGAAGAAGACGAAGCCGCAAATCTTTGTCTTATGGCACAAGAAGACAACAAAGAAAAGGTATGTCAAATTTCTTCCAAAAATTTCTTTTCCCTTGAAGAAATGCAAAATGCTTTTGATGAGTTGTATAGCGAATTTATTAGAGCTTCAAAAACTGCTAAGAGTATAAAAGAAAATGAGAAGTTGAAAGAGGAAAACAAAGTTTTTGGCAAGAGAAGCGCCGACAAGCCTGAAAGTTCTAGAAATTGTACTTCTTGCATGCATCTCAAAAATGAAGTAGAAAGGCTTAAGGGCACCTTAGATAAGTTTAGCTCTTCTCATAAAAATTTGAATGAAGTGCTTGTTAATTTGAAGTCGACCAAGCATGGCATAGGTTTTAGAAACGAGCCTAAAGACAAAGTTGAAGCCAACTCCCAACCACCTAAGGCTCAACCTAGGATAAATAAAATAAATGCTCATCCTAGATACAAAAAACCTAGAGATGGTTTTCATCAATCGCAACCTAGAAATAATCATGCTAGAAATAATGCACATTCTAGGCCAAACATTAGAAAGAGTTTTGAACCTTTTAGAACACCTAGAAATGACTTCCAACCTAGAAACAACTATTCTAGAAATGATGCATGTCCTAGAACAAATGGTAGGAGAAATGTTTTTCATGATTTGCGCAATTGTTATATTGTCAAGAATAGAGCAAATGAATTTCGTCCGTCCAATTACTATCAACCTAGAGGATGAATAATCCTAACGTGACTTGTCATTATTGTAGACGAATTGGACATATTGCTCCTGCTCGTTTTACACGACATAGACATAACACTCAATCACATCACTATGATTTGCCTAAACCCCAAGGACCCAAAATGGCATGGGTACCTAAAACTCATTAATTTATTTTGTAGGTATGTTTGAAGGGATCAAGTGTACTGTGGTACCTTGATAGTGGATGCTCCAAGCACATGACGGGAGACGAATCCAAATTCCTTCAACTAGAACACAAGGAAGGAGAATTATTTTTGGTGATAACAACAAAGGAAAGATTATCGGCATCGGATCGGTCGGTAAGGATGAAATTTCTTCCATTAAGCATATATTACTTGTGAAAGGTTTAAAACATAATCTCTTGAGCATAACTCAATTATGTGACAAGGAAAATCTTGTTTTATTTGATTCGGATGAATGCTTAGTTTTTAGACGTAGCGATTTTAAAATTATCCTCCGTGGTTTTAGAATGGATAACATTTATATGGTTGATCTTGCAAATTCTTCACCCGAATATGTAAATTGTTTAATGAGCAAAGAGGATGATTCTTGGTTATGGCATCGTAGAGTAGCTCACATCAACATGCATCTTTTGAACAAATTGGTTTCACAAAATTTAGTCGTTGGTCTTCCAAATTTGAAATTTGAAAATGACTCTATTTGTGATTCTTGTCAAAAAGGGAAGCAAACAAAAGCATCTTTTAAATCGAAAAACATTGTTTCAACTACTAGACCATTGCAATTGCTTCACATGGATTTGTTTGGACCATCTCGCATTGAAAGTCTTGGTAGAAATCGTTATGAATTTGCTATTGTTGATGATTATTCCAGATTTACTTGGACTTTATTCCTTGCCCATAAAAGTGATGCTTTTCAGAATTTTAAATATTTTCTTAAACGTATTCAAAACGAAAAGGAAACAACCGTCACTTCAATTAGAAGTGATCATGGGGGAGAGTTTGATCACAATCTCTTTGCGGACTTTTGTGACGAACTCGGTATCGAGCATACCTTTTCCGCTCCACGAACACCACAACAAAATGGGGTGGTGGAAAGGAAAAATAGGTGTCTCGAAGAGATGGCTAGAACCATGCTCGAAGAGGCTAAGATTCCCAAACTTTTTTGGGCGGATGCCGTGAGTACCGCATGCTACATTTTAAATAGAGTAGTCATAAGGCCAATACTCATGAAAACCCTTTATGAACTCTACAAGGGAAGGAAACCAAATATCTCCCATTTTAGAGTATTCGGTTGTAAATGTTTTATTCATAACAATGGAAAAGATCAATTGGGAAAATTTGATGTCAAGTCCGATGAGGGAATTTTTATTGGGTATTCTTCACATAGCAAAGCATATAGGGTATTTAACAATAGAACCCAAACTGTGGAGGAATCCCCTCATATTGTGTTTTCCGAAAGTAATGCTCGCTTGGCGAGAGAGGATTCTTGTTCTGATCTTGCAGGTATTTTAAATAGTTTAAAAGACAAAGTATAAGAAGAAACTCCTAAGGAAATTCAAGATGAAATCTTGGAACAATCAACGGAGGAAACGCCACAATTGGAGAAAGAAATGAAAATGCCTAACGAGTGGAGGACAATCAAAGATCACCCTCTCGAACAAGTAATTGGCGACGTCGGAGAAAAGGTAAGTACCCGAAACTCCCTTAAAGACATCTTAGGACATACTGCTTTTGTTTCTCAAATTGAACCAACAACCATCTCCGAAGCAATTGGGGATGAATTTTGGACCTTGGCAATGCAAGAGGAGCTTAACCAATTCAAACGGAATGACGTTTGGGATTTGGTGCCAAGACCCGAAAATCATACCATAATTGGTATGAAATGGGTTTTTCGAAACAAACTAGATGAAAATGGTGTAATCACTAGAAACAAAGCTAGGCTTGTAGCAAAAGGCTATAATCAAGAAGAGGGTATTGACTATGAAGAAACATATGCTCCCGTAGCTAGATTAGAAGCTATTCGTTTATTGCTTGCTTTTGCCTCTTCTATGAATTTCAATTTATATCAAATGGATGTGAAAATTGCTTTTCTAAATGGTGTTATTCAAGAAGAAGTTTATGTTGAACAACCCCCCGGCTTTGAAGATTTTAAATCTCCCGATCATGTTTTCAAACTCAAAAAGGCTCTTTATGGTTTAAAACAAGCTCCCCGAGCTTGGTATGAAAGATTGAGTAAATTTCTATTGGAAAATGATTTCATTAGGGGGAAAGTTGACCCACTCTTTTTGTTAAGCATAAAAACAATGATATTTTATTAGTTCAAATCTATGTGGATGATATTATATTTGGTGCTACTAACAATGCTTTGTGCAAGGAATTTTCCAATTTAATAACAAGCGAATTTGAGATGTCTATGATGGGTGAGTTAACATTCTTTTTGGGATTACAAGTAAAGCAAATGAAAGAAGGTACGTTCATTTGCCAAGCAAAATATTGCAAAGAATTGCTGAAACGATTTGAAATGACCAATGCAAAAGCAATGGCAACCCCCATGAGCACATCCGATCACCTAGACAAAGATGAGAAAGGTAAGGAAGTCGACATCAAAAAGTATCGAGGTATGATTGGCTCTCTCCTTTATCTTACTGCTAGTCGTCCGGACATCATGTTTAGCGTGTGCTTATGCGCTCGTTATCAATCGTGTCCGAAGGAGTCTCACCTAACTGCGGTGAAACGGATATTGAAGTATCTTGTTGGTACTGTAAATGTGGGCCTATGGTACCCCAAAGGTTCTTCATGCCAACTTGTTGGCTATTCCGACTCCGATTTTGCTGGATGCAAATTGGACCGCAAGAGCACAAGTGGCACTTGCCATTTGTTCGGTAGCTCTCTCGTTTCTTGGTTTAGCAAGAAACAAGTAAGTGTTGCGTTGTCCACAACCGAGGCTGAATATGTAGCCACGGGGAGTTGTTGCGCTCAAATCCTTTGGATGAAACAACAACTCTTGGACTATGGCCTAAGTCTTGATCATATCCCTCTTAGATGTGATAATACTAGTGCCATATGCTTGACGAAGAACCCCGTTCTTCATTCGCGAACAAAACACATTGAAATTAGACATCATTTTATAAGAGATCACGTTCTCAAGGGCGATGTCGAAATTGAATTTGTTGAAACCAAAGATCAATTGGCCGACATCTTTACAAAGCCCTTAGAGAAAGAGTCCTTCTTCCGAATTCGTAGTGAACTCGGGATTATTGACTCCACGTTGATCTAAGTCATGCATTGCATTTTCTCTCTCACATGTTTTCTAACTTGAGCGTCGGAGACGTCTAACGTATTTTTGCAGGTATCGCCCTAAAGGCAGGGGGAATTATAAAGCTTGACGCACAGAACAATCGATTTCTCTTTTATATAATCGATTATCGAGTATCAATAATCGATTGTCTTGACAATATTTGCGTTATTTTTGCCGTTTTTTTAAATAAACAAGTTTTTTTGATTATTCTATATTTTTTTGCTAATGGCAAAAGGGGGAAGATAACGGGTATGCACTCTCACTCAATACTTATCGCCATAAATTGAGGGGGAACAAATTGCATATCTATATACTTGTTGCATATCTTTACTTGTCTTGAATCGTCATTGTGAATTGCCTAATATGCATATCCCGCTTAAAGTTTGCCATTATCAAAAAGGGGGAAATTGTTGGAAACACGTTCTCAAGGCATTATACTAAACGTGTGTTCATATTTGTAGGGTTTGATGAATGACAAATTATGCGCAAATTGACATATGATGCGGTCCAAGCACAAGCGCGAAATTGATATATAACAAGATTCAAGCACAAGACAAAGAACGAGATAAAGTTTTATATGAGTCGGTATTTAATTGTGATCTTGATCCGACAACTTAAACTCAAGACTTGGCTTATGTCGTAAAAATACGTTTAACAAATCATGCATATTTAATTTAGAGCAAAATGATTTTAAATAATGCATATTTACTTTTGTCAAAATGATTTTTAAACACGCCTCTAAAATCTGGACTAAGATAATCGATTATGTACTTATGATAATCGATTATGTTTAAGTCAGCTGCTTGACAATGGATTGTGAACTAATGACAATCGATTGTGTTAAGGCAGTGAGCATCAGATTTTTCAAATCTGCATGACAATTGATTGTGAACCTTATGACAATCGATTGTGATGAGGCAGTGTCCATCAATGTTTTTCAAAGCTCAAAATAATCGATTGTGAAGCTAATGACAATCGATTGTATTGAGGCAGTGTCTTCCAGACTTTTTCAAAGTTATTAAATAATCGATTGTGAACTTATGACAATCGATTGTCAAGAGGCAGTGTCTAAATTGATTTTTCAAGACTGATATATAATCTATTGTTAACTTAGTATAATCGATTGTATAACTGACCGTTGCCAAAATATTTTCAAATACCGTCAGGTAATCGATTATTGATTTCCTATAATCGATTGTTTTAATTAAAATCTGGAAAGGATTTTTTGAACGTTGCTGAGTAATCGATTGTAGATTGTTGACAATCGATTGTTTTACGTAAAATCTGGAAAGAATTTTTTGAACGTTGCCAGTAATCGATTATTGATCTTATATAATCGATTGTTATGCGTAAAATCTGGGATTGATTTTTGGAAGAACTGGCAAACAATCGATTGTGGTAACTTGACAATCGATTGTCACTGAGTAATTTCAGCAACTCTTAATTGGCAATTAGGCAACGGTAATACAAGGTTTTTCAACTACAAATACAGCTTCAATTCAGTCTTTTAAGAACAACAACATACAACAACTAATCATACAATTGCTAAAGCTTGTTTACTTTATTGCTTATCATTTTGTATTCATTACATAAGCTTTTGAGAGCCAAATTCTTGTCAAAAGCTGTTGCGATCTTGAGCGTATTCTTTTTACTCATATCTACTCTTAAAGGAGTGTCTTGTTTGAGTGCTAAGTGTTTTTTATACACTTGAAGGGAAGTGTTAGTCCCTTGTGTTGTAAGAAGGAACTTGTGTTTCCTTGGTTGAAGTCTTGGAGTGTTGTATCTCCGAGCAAAGGTTGTTGAGGCTTGTTTCCTCAAGTTGTAACGGTTTGTTAAGCACCTGTAAGCTTAACAAGTTAGTGGAAATCTCGAGAGAGTCTCTCGGGGACTGGACTAGCCACGGGTTGTGGTGAACCAGGATATATCGGTGCGTTTGTTCTAATTTATTTACTTATCGCACTTATTTATTTCCTGCAATTTTTAAATTCCGCAAGTTTACGCTAATTTTATTAAAACGCTATTCACCCCCCCCCCCTAGCGTTAAGCGTATTATCTAACACTGTTTATATTCATGTTGAAGTGAAGGCAATAGAACTTTCAGTCATTGATTCACTAGTGAAGGAACTTAGTGCCTTGACACTGGAAGTCTTGAGTTTGCTAATTATCCTTCCTTCGTAGTATGCTTTACATTGCGTCCTTATTAAAAACACTTGCTAGAAAAGTCCTATTTGAGAAAAACTGGTCGAAGGAAAAAATAATGCAACACATACATTTAGTACAAGCAAGGATCTTCAACAGTAATATTTTTTAAGGTTATTCACGTTCTAATTTCTTTGCATTGGAACCCCATCTTGGTTTTCCAATTCATATGAATTTTATCAGTTATAAACAAAACTCAGTAAGGCCCTTCCCATGTTGGTCCCAGCTTCCCCGCATTAACTTCTTGAGTGCTTTGAGTAGCCTTCATAACATTGAAATGGTGGAGATTTTCCCTACGATTATAATACCTTTTCATCCTTTACTTTTGTACCACTATGCTCACATATGCCATATTTCAATGCTCTTCAAGAAAATCCATTATAACAAGAAACCTTCATTGTTTATTTTTTTTTTGTTCGCTCAAAAAAACCTTAAAGTTGGTTCTCTCACTTCTAACGTTATCAAATTCTATGACTCGTGTAAAAATAAAAAAGGTATTTTACCCGTGCTCGACTTCGCCATAGTTTGATATGCCCATAAAACACTCGGTAGCTCATCTGGCCACTTTCATTTAGTATCATCTAACTTCTTTTTAAGGTTTTGAATAATTACCTTCTTAGTTGAGTCTGTGACCACTATAACTCTAGTGGTATGAAAACATAATTTGTTTGATCTTCAATCCTTCAAAAAACTTCGTGACGTTGAAACCTATGAAATGTGGTCCGTTTTCACAAGCAATTTTATTTGCATTCAAATTTGGTAGACGATATGGTCCCATGTAAAATCAGTCATTTCTCGTTCTCATATCTTTCGGTAAGAACATGCTTAAATCCATTTAGTAATATAATAAGTTAAAAGCAAATAAATTTTTACATTCCGGGTCCTTATGGAAAGGGATCTATTATGTCCATTCCCTATTTCATGAATGGCTGTGGTGACACCGAAAAATGCAAACTTTTTTGTGATTGAAGCACTGAATGTGCATGGCATTGACATTTATCGCACTTTTTGACAAATGTCTTTGCGTATTACTCCATTCGAGGTAAATAGTAGCCAGCTCTAACTAACTTGAGACACAAGGACTCTGTACTAAAATGTTACTCGCAGACTTCTTCATGGACTTTCCTTATCATATAGCAAGCCTATGATGTCCCTAAACACCAAGCCAAGAGTCCTTAGAACGACCTCATATGTAATTGTCCATCAATAAGATAGTAACGAACTGCCTTGATCTGTAGTGCCCGGCGAGCCTATGGGTCTTCAAACAATTTTCAATGCCATAGATACTCAATTAGCTTGTTCCTCCAATCCTAGATTGAATTTGTTGAATTAACTTCACAATAATTGTCCAGCTCCAACACTGAGTGCAACAATTGAACTACCGTACCAGAATCAGATCCCTACATTTCTATGGATGAACCCAAGTTTACTAATGCATCTGCCTCCATATTTTCCTCATTTAGAATGTGGATGATTGGCCATTCTTTGAATCAAAAAAGTAATATGCGAACCATGTTCAGGTATTGTGCATGTGCTCATCCTTGGTGTCGAAAACTCCATAGACTTGGTTCACAACCAGCTGGGAGTGACACTTCATTTCTATGACCTGGGAACCCAGTTCTCCATCCAGTTTAAGTAGTACAACCAAATCCTCGTACTCGACGTTATTATTAGTTAGCAATGCAGTTCTAATAGCTTGACTTAGGGTTTTCCCAAAAGGAGTGATTAAAACTACCTCGAGACTGGACCCTTCTACCGCTGACGAAAATAATACATGTGATAACGCCATGTGAGGCCAATGCATCTGGCTTAGCCGGGAGGGCATAGAATCTAGCTGGAGCGCCGGCTGTCTGGCCTCCACCTGACTGAGTAGTACCTAGCTAACCTCTTCCTGTCTGGCCTTTACCTCTGGGATGACCTCTACCTATCTATCCTCTACCTCTAGGTGGCTGGGTCGCTGGTTCTGGAACCATGGGCTGCTACCCTTGCTGCACAGTCTTGCCCTGAAGCCTAGGGTAGTATCTCCTCATGTGACCAACGTCTCCGAACTCAAAACTACATGGTGCAGCAACCTGTTGTCTATACGACTGACTCTTAAACACAAAAGATCCACTAGAAGAATCCTGAATAGCCAGCGGACGGCAGGAACTCTCCGGCATAGCACTGAAATAAGAACTGCAAGAATCTGAAGGACCTGAAAACCCACTGGAGGAACCGTGAATAGCTGGCGGATGATCAAAACTCTCTAGCATGGCGCTGAAATAAGAGCGCACCGGAGCACCCCGAGCCGGTGGTGGTGGTGAAACTGGGGGCATACTGGGATGACCCCTCCCAAAGTGACCTCTTCCCCTAGCTGGGGCACCTTTGAAATCTTCAGAAGATCTTGCCCTCTTATCCTACTGCATCTTCTATCTACCCCTCAGACGGTAACCCTCAATTCTGCGAGCAATCTCAAGTACTAGCTGATACCCAGTGCCTTTCTCTACCTCCTGGGCCGTACCCGACCGGATAGTCGGGTGTAACCTCACAACGAATATCCTCACTCTCTCTGCCTCTATGTGAAGTAGCATAAGTTCATGGCGAGACAACTCAGAGAACCTCGCCTCATAATCGGTCACTGACATCTAACCCTACTCAAGATGATCAAACTGATGACGCAAGTCATCCCTCTCAGAGGGTGGAATCTACCGATCAAGGAATAATTGAGTGAACTAACCCCAAGTGAGGGGAGGAGCTGTGTCTGGCCTGCTAAGTGCATAAGACTGCCACCATCAACGGGCCCTGCCTTCCAGCTGAAAAGTGGTGAAGTCAACTCTCTGTGACTCTAGTATCCTCATGTTGTGCAGTCTGTCCCTGCACCTATCAATAAAGTCATGTGCATCCTCATGATTCTCACCGCCCAAATAGGGGAGGGCGAAGTCTAGTCCATCTATCTAGTAACTTCTGTAAATCGCCATCTACAGCTTGCTTGGGCTGGGGCGCCACTGCAGCAACTGGCTGAATCCCATCTCCGGATAGTGCACCCATAGTCTGATAAATTGTTGTTGTATGTCCTGGAGCCTAAGTAGTAGGGTTCTCTTCTCCCCCTCCTGCTTGTGCGGTAGTTGGATCTACTAGAAATAAACCAGCCTGAGTCATAGTATCCATGAATCGAAGCATACGGTCCATGACCTCCTAAAATCCTGGTGCTGTCATGAAATCTTGCGCGGTAGGCTCTGCTGTAGGTGCCTTGCCCTACTCCTCAACAAGAGGATCTCTCAAAGGGTCTGCCGATGGTACCACTAGAATGACTCTAGGGCGCCATCTTCCCCTACAACGAGCCGGTTCCCTCGCCCGCCCTCCACCTCGGCCTCTAGCAACGGGGGAAGCAGCTCCTCGTGGGTCCGGAACGTCGGTGGTAAGAGTCCTCACCATCTTTGAGAGAGCAGAAATGGAAATTTAGTACACTAACCACTGCACGATAGGAAGTGAATAAAGAGTAGTTTTTCCTAATACCCTAAAGCCTATCAAAGATAAATACAGACGTCTCTGTACTGATCTACAAGACTCTATTAGGTTTTGCCCGTAACTTGTGAGACCTACGTGGACATAGTGCTCTGATACCATGTTTTCACGACCCATTTCCGTAATAGGTTGTGAGGGTGCCCGTCTCAATTTCTAGGCAAGCCACTCCGAAAGTTTTCTAAAAACTCATATTAATATTTACTCAAATTCAAGCGAAATACCATTTCAAGTTTGGTTTTAAAACTAAGATATATAAATATGGTAAGTATTATAATATTACAACCAAAAATAACTCTACTAATGCGTGTGTCTACCAAGACCCGGTGTCACAAGTATGGGCATCTAGTAGAATATACAAAATACCTCTATCTCACTGTCTGAAATAAGGAAAAGATAACAAAAATGCAAAATAAGACTTTATCCGGCTACTGAGCGACGTAGGAAGGGAAGCAACTCACCATAGAAGTCTCTGCCGCAACTCACTGGCGCGCACCGGATCGACAACCGGATGAATCAGCCTCAGACCATGTACATTTAAGAACAGAAGCTTAGCATGAGTACATAAACAATATGTACCCAGTAAGTATCGCGTGTAATCTCGAAGAAGTAAAGACGTAAGGTCTACTCGATACCTTCTGGTCAAGATAATATCATAATAATGATGTAGTATATAAAGCATGGATAATTCAATTAAACAATAGTTACAATGAAGCCAGAATCATGCTTTTAATCATATTTCTTATATCATTTCCCCTCATTTCACATACTTAGCAGTTAATCATGAAATGTCTAAGCTGAAGCATATATATATATATATATATATATATATATATATATATATATATATATATATATATATATATTCGCAATCATGCCGGGGTCAACGGGCCACTCCAATAGAAAATAAAATTGTGCACTATCGAGGGTCGAACGACCCGTACCATAGATGCATCTATATCACCGAGGCGATCGGTCCGATCCACAAATATCAAGGGAACATGAAGAATGCACACAAAGACTCATTTATACACAAGGGATTCCATACAAGGTTCAAAAATATTAATATGTTCACTTTTCATTCCTCTTTAGCCTCTAGCATATCATAAATGATCATGTCGATTAATTCAAATAGAGGAGATCTGAAATTAGGCATGATGTGGGTCCTAAACTACCCAAACATTTAATATTATAGTAGCTACGCACGTACTCTCGTCACCTAGTATGTACGTAGCCCCCGCATTTAATAGAAAATTGTCATTTATTAAGCCTAAGGGAACAATTCCCTCTTACAAGGTAATAAAAGAGACTCACCTTGCTCCAAAATGCACTTCCAATATCAGAAACAAGCTTACGCCCTCAATTCCGAGCCAAACGATCACAAACTAGTTAAAGGAAGTAAGAACTAATTAATATAAGCTTACAAGATCGAATTCTTGCTATTCAATGCATTTTCGCACCATTTACATGGGTTTCCTAAATTCCAACTCCGGGCCCACATGCCTGGATTCCGAAATTTTTCAAAGAAAGTTGTTCTCTACTACCTAAGGATCAATAATATATGATTGCTAGTTCATTTTCATAACAAGTTCATGGTTAAATCTTATGTTTTATAAAAACCATAGGTCTAGCTCTAACCCTTGATTTTACCTAATTTTTGGTGTTTAATCTACCTAATGTACATGTATTTACACTAATGGGAAAGAAATATGTTTATGTTAATCTCTCACAATTGTTCTTCCTTCCAAGAACTCAAACAAATCAATATATGCCTCCAAGGGACGAAACCTAGTGACTAATATAGGTTTTAGGGCTAAAATTCACGCTTTGAAAAAACTGTCCCTGGCCTTTGGCACGCCTACCACGGTTTTGCCGCGGTCGCGGTAGAGCCGCGGCCAAACACCCCCACAGATAGCTACTTTATCTGCAGCCATCTTCCACCGGGGTTCTGCCGTGGTCGCGATGGAACCGCGACAGACTCACTTTTCTGATTCTTCAGCCTCTTTTTGCGTGAATCACTTGGGATATTTTACAGTTTGCCTCTTTTTCTTCATTTTTTACTCCAAAAGTGCTCCCTAGCCTTCCCTAGTCATATATTGCCTGCACATCAAGAAAAACACTAATAAGAGCATTTTGTTATCACTTTCATTACCGAACTATGCAAGAAGGTGGTTATTTAGGGCCTGAATATTGTTAATTTCACCTATTATGAACACCCTACACTTAGACCTTTGCTCGTCCTCGAGCAAACTAAACAACACCTCTAGGGCTAACTGTTCGTTGCAATGCCCAAAGTTATGTTACACCCGCCATTTTGATGAACCAACCTAAGCAGTGCAACAGACCTACCCAAGATGCAGACTCTACTGCCATGACACACTCAAGCTCACTCTAGTTACTCTAACAGTGGTGAAAACTTACTTTCCTTTCCTGAGTCGCACACCCTCACATCAAAAGTCCGAGAGAAGTTCCACACACATAGAAAAGATTCAACACAAGGAACAAAAATTAGAGAAGATTCACTCACTCTCAGCAAAGAGCATTCATATGCCACACAGACACACCATAAGCTTGCCCCTGGTGTAGTACTCTACTAATCGAGCTGTTTTAGTCAAAGATCAACAGTTCTTTATTTTTTTGTAATGTAGGCTAAGGGATAGGTAGGATAAATTTGGATGTAGTGACTAACCTCCCTAAGCACTTTTAATACATACTTCCTTTTCCATGCTCAGCCCAATCATTCCTTCACCTTTTTGTTCCAAATGTAACCCCCCCCCCCCCCCCCCACTTTATGTAGGTGCAACCGGCTTATTGTTTTTTTTTCTCTTTTTTTTTTCTTTTCTTTTATTTTGTTTTGTTTTCTTTGTTTCACTTTTTTTTACAATGCCCGTGTACCAATCATTATTCATTATTGATTCCCTTTTTCGCTAAATCCCTACACCCCCACACTTTGACTTTTTTATATTCTTTCGTGCTTCAAGTGCTTCTAGGAGGTATAGGTTCAAACAATTATTTTTTCATACATAGGGATATAGTTCATCATAGGTTTATCAAAGAACAGGCTTCAAGCTCAAAGGGGTTAACTAATGGCAATGTATACAGGTGGATTCACAATTAAACATGCTTACATGAGGAAATGCCTCAATCATCTTATGACATAACGACTTCTATTTCACTTTGCAAACACACAGGGCAAGTTCTAAGTATCGCATGCAAGCACAAAATGCAAGTAAGGATCTCAGACACACTTAGCATGTAACTCATTCAGAATCAGTTTATCAACACACACGTGCGAGCTTTCAAGCAAGACAAAGGGTGCAATATTAAGGCATAGATTTACAAGACCACAACTGAGCCAAGACCTTACACTCTCAAGTTCATTTTAGTTATTTGCAGGTGTGAATATTCGGGGCTGCATTCTAGCGTTTTTACCCATCTTAGTCCTAACACTAAAAAAAGGAAAATCTAGCTAACCTGATTCAAGAAAAACCCTTGGAAAGGAACCGTGGTCAAAAGAAAACCAAGGGGGACTTTTTACACTACCTAAAAAAGAAAAATAGAATAAAATAAAATAAAAAAATCTACATGGACTACTTCCCTCAAGAGTACTGTCCAAGTGGTCCGTCATCAGGAAGAGTCCTCTAGCTTTGTTTTTTTTCTTTTTTTTTTGTTTCCGACTTGGACCCTCAAGAGAACCGTCGACAAGTGTCCGTCGTTGGGTCAAGTCGGGTACTTCTAATATATCTACCATCAGTTATCTACAACAATAACATATCCATGCTACAACAATCACAAAATCTATATACAGTAGAACACATACACAAAGTAAGTCTCCCACCCCACACTTCAAATCAGGGCATATCCCCATGTCATATCAATAAATCAAAGAACAGAAGGGTAAGAAGACTTCCCTAAGACTCAATCAGAGTCAGAGACGGTGATGGGGTCCAAATGGCAAGCTCTCCCAACGCACGGAACCATGACATGAACCGTCCCTCGAACTAGGCCTGCCTCTGAGACGTGGCATCAAGCCGTGTGTAGAGGCCATCAGCTGAGTTACGCAGATCTGCAGCCTCTTCTTCCATGAAACGAAGCATTGGCCTGGTAGATTAAGACCAGGAGAAACCGGCCCTAGGATGGGAGCGACGTGAAGTTTCGGCACTATCAATAGACCGTCTGGATGGTGCGAGGGGAATCGGGGCATCATCATCGTCATCTATCTCAATTGGCATCTGCCTGCCCCAGCTCACTCTGATGCAGGAAGCTCTGAAAGGTGCTTCAGGTTCCACTATCTCGTCAGTAGAATAAGTGGAAACATTCCTCTATAAGCACAACTGAGTCACCAAGGAAGGGAAGTAAAACCCTTTTGACAACAGCGGACCCTTTATGATCAGTTCATCACCCAAGACCTTAGCTGCATATAAATATTTCTTGGTGATGAAGCACCATGTCAGTAGGGCCCTGTTGAAGTTTACGTCTGTCCTGTTTCTAGATAGCATGAACCTACTGCATATGACCGTCAACCAGTACTTAGCCAAGTGCGTGAAAGAGTTAGAATTCAAGGTGATCTGATCCTTTATCCAAGTCGGTCGTCCCCCAGCACAAATGGCCTCGATCATAACCTCCCATGTGACATCGGTTCGATCATGGTAATAGTCAACATCGCCTGTGAACGCAGGCAACTGCAGGGCTTGACGAATATAGGGAAGGTGTGCCGGGACTACCCTACCCTGCGAACGCACATCTCGACCAGAGTGAGTAGGGCAATCCGCATAGAACTCCTTACAATCATCCTGTTGACCGGGCAGGGCTCATCAAAAAGGAATTCCATCTGCCTCCTCTGAATCTCCTCATATAAATCTTCCTTTTCCGTCTGGAGGGCTACTCAGTCAGTCTGAATTTCAGGAATGAAGTTCTAGCGCGCGTTAGCATTGAAATCATCATCTGCCAGTTTCGAGACGAACCTTGATTCATCATATGTCGGCTGGTGAGCTGGGCCAGCCTGTCTCCTCTTTCTCTTGGGAACCATAGTACCTGCAGAGAGTTCAAACAAACCATTAAATTCATCCTAAACAGTGCCAAACGGGTGGTTACTCAGACTTCACCACCCGATGGCATCAAAATAACACCCCCTTTTGTTTATCTTTACACACTAGCGCCCCTAGCAGTGTCGTGAAGTTTACAGAATTGCCTAAAGCTGCCATACATGACTCATACCACCCCACACTTGCACATTCACCATGATTCAAACAGTTATAGCCCCCATACATCTTCAAATATCAGACCCCACAATTAGGAATGGGCATAGCCCACCCCACAACACCACGACAACTCCACAAATTCGACCAACATAAGGCCTTGCAATAATCACACCCTACAAACACATTCTAAACCTCCAAAATATCATAACAAGCCTGAAAAACCAAGGTATAATGGAGGCCCCAACCAAATAAACACCAAATGATCCTACTAGCAACAACCACAACCATATAAACAACAAGAATCACAATTATACAAAAAAAATGAAACTATTGCTACCTAGGGTGAATGAAAAAATCTATAATAAATTACACAAAATTAGTTGTTAAAATAAAGTAAAAGAGAGAGAAACTTACTTTGGTTGAGGATGGGAAAGGGATTGGTGAAGTGGGGAAGTAGTTGGGTTAGAGGGATTGTGATTTTGGAGAGAAAAGAATAAGAAGAAGAGAGAAAATAGAGAGAATGGAAAGAAAAGAATAAGAAGAAGAACATTGGGGGAGAATCTAGGCATGGGTATTGGGGATAAAGGGGTGGGTGAAAGGGAGTTGGGGGGGGGGGGGGGTAATTTAGGAAAAAGTGGAATTGAAAACGGGTGAAAAAATTAAAAAACATACCTGGCGGAAAATGCGGTCACCACGGTTCTACCGCGGTCACGGTAGGACCGCGGTAGACCATAGTCAGAGAGCCCTCTGTACCGCGGTTAGACCGTGGTCGCGGTACAACTGCAAAACTTTGGGTCAGAGAGGGTCTCGACCACGGTTCGACCGCGCTCTCGGTGGAACCGCGGTCTGGGCACTCTTCAGATTTCGATTGTTCTCTTTTTTTGGTTTTTGTTTTGTATATTATAAAGGATTACAATTACAACTATTTCATGGGTTGCCTCCCATGCAACGCCTGATTTAACGTTGCGACACGTCTCAGATGAGCATATTTACGGCTCTCTCGACCTTTGCGGCTCGTTCAATCGCAGTGTAGATCCTTCATTGGGCTCGTTCATTCCCATGTATAATTTCAACTGCTGACCATTGACTCTAAATGTGTGAGAGTCATCCTCAGTGGCAACTGCAACAGCTCCAAGCGGAAAGACTTCAACTACCCAAAATGGTCCAGACCATCGGGATTTTAGCTTACCCGGGAACAACCTCAATATTGAGTTGTATAGAAGTTTCCCATCCCCGGATTTAGAAGTTTTCTCCACAATGTGCTGATCATGCAGCCTTTTTATTCTTTCCATATACAGCCTTGTGCTCTCAAAAGAAAGATGTCAGAACTTCTCAAGCTCGTGCAGTTCTGTGACTCTTGACGAGCCCACAACTTCCATGTCTAGATTCAGCTATTTCAATGCCCACAACTCTCAATGCTCAAGTTCTATCAGCAGGTGATAGGCGTTCCCAAATACCAACTTGTATGGAGACATACCAATTGGTGTCTTGAATGTTGTTCTACACGCCCATATTGCATCATCTAACTTCCTTGCCAATCTATTCTTGTAGAGTTCATAGTTTTTGTCAACACACTCTTTATCTCTCTATTAGAGACCTCAACCTGACCACTGGATGGCGGGTCGTGAGGAGTAGCCACCTTGTGGTTCACATCGTACTTTGCCAACAAATTCTCAAATGCTCTGTTGCAGCAGTGAGAGCCCCCTGTCATTGATTATTGCCCGTGGTGTCCCAAAGCAGGTGAATATGTTTTTCTTCAGAAACCCCACCACCACCTTGCATCATTGGTGGGAAACGCTACAGCTTCCACACTCTTAAACACATAGTCTACAGAACAAGAATGTACTTATTGCCGTAAGAGCTGACGAAGGGACCCATTAAATATATCCCCCATACATCAAACACTTCAACCTCCAGAATCGGGTTCATAGGCATCTCGTGGCGCCGGGAGATGTTTTCGGTGCATTGGCATTCATTTCAACCCTTTTACCATGTGTGAGCATCTTTGAACACTGTCAGCCAGAAAAATTCAGCCTCAAGCACCTTTGGTGAAGTCCTTACTCCTCCAAAGTGTCCCTCATAAGCCGATACATGAAAAGCCTGCAAAATACAAGATTGTTCCATCTCGGAGACGCATCTCCGGATCATTTTATCTAGGCATATTCTAAAAGCGAAAGGGCTCATCCCAATAGTATGAACGACTTTCACGAAGGAATCGTTTCTTCTGGACCGATGACAGGTCATGAAGAACTATACCACTGGCCAGGTAATTGGCATAATTTGCATACCTTGGCGCTTCCAGATGAGTGGTGGCGAGCAGTTGCTCGTCTTGAAAAGTTTCCAGAATTTCCTCAACTTCAATTTTGTTTTTAGCACCCTCGAGTCGTGATAGATGATCAATGACTTGATTTTCAATGCCGTTTAGGTCACGTATTTAAAGATTGAACTCATATAGCAAGAAACACCCAACAGATCAGGCGTGGCTTAGAGTCCTTCTTTTCTATCAAGTATCTAATAGCTGCATGGTCAGTGTATACAGTTACCTTCGATCCAATCACGTAGGACCGAAACTTGTCGAATGCAAACACCACAGCTAGCATCTCCTTCTCAGTCACCACATAGTTCAACTGGCTCCACTAAGCATTATGCTAGGTAGTAGATTGGATGCATCAGTTTGTCATTCCGCTGGCCCACCACTGCCCCCACTGCATATTAACTAGTGTCACACATTAATTTGAATGGCTGCTCCAAGTTGGGGGCAACAATGATGGGTGTTATGACTAGCCTTTGTTTCAACTCCTCAAATACTACCCTGCAAGGATCAAAAAATACAAATGAGTGATCTTTCTCTAATATCTTACAAAGAGGGTTGGCGATTTTGGAGAAGTCTTTAATGAACCATCGGTAGAAACTGGAATGTCCAAGAAAACTTCTTATTGCTTTGACTGAAGTTGGCGGAGGTAGCTTTGCTATGACATCAACCAATGCTCGATCTACCTCTATCACCTTGCTTGACACCCGGTGCCCCAAGACTATGCCTTCTTGTACCATTAAAGGGCATTTTTCCCAGTTCAGCACCAGATTAGTCTCGATACACCGTTTCAGCACCCGTGTCAGATTCACAAGGCACTCATTGAACGAATCTCCCACCACTGAGAAGTCATCCATGAACACCTCCATTATATCTTCAACCATATCAGTGAAAATGGCCATCATCCACCGCTTATATGTGGCGGGTGCATTTCAAAGGCAAAATGGCATCCTCCTGAAGGAATATATGCCAAAAGGGCAAGTGAAGGAGGTATTCTCTCGGTCCTCAGGTGTAATAGATATCAGGTTGTACCCTGAGTACCCATCAAGAAAGCATAAATGTGACCTCGCTGCCAAATTATCCAGCATCTGATCAATTAAGGGAATTGGGAAGTGCTCTTTTCAGGTGGCAAGATTTAGCTTTCTATAATCCATGCATATTCTCCAATCGATGACGGTCCTTGTTGAGATTAGTTCATTTTTGTCATTATTCACCACCGTCATGCCACACTTCTTAGGCACACATTGAACTAGGCACACCCAGCTACTATCAAAAATCAAGAAAATGATTCTCGCATCCAACCACTTTATTAATTCCTTCTTCTCCACTTCCTTCATATTCGGGTTCAGTCTCCTCTGATGTTCCCTGGAAGGTCTGTGTCACTCTTCAAACATGATCTTGTGCATACAATAAGCGGGCTGATCCCCTTGATGTCTGTCATGGTCCATCAAATGGCAATTTTACATTCCTTCAGTACCCGTAAAAGCTGTTGCACCTGCACATCTAGCAAACCAGATGAGATAATAACAGGTACAGTAGAGTTAGGTCCCAGAAATCTATACCTGAGGTGGGCTGGCAGGGTCTTTAGCTCCAGCTTCGGTGGTTCTTCAATGGATGGTTTAGCTAGAGGGTTCTCGCTCTTCTCTAAGTGAAGGGGTTCAAACTCTAGATTTCTATTCCAAAACCCTCTACCTTCCAAAGTCAACACCCATTCCGCTAATTCCTCACGGTTCACATCCTCAAAATTTTTTAAACAGGAAGACAAGGGATCCTTCACTGTCAACACTTCATCATAAGACTGCACGATCACATCCACGGAATCAATTGGAGAACAATTGGCGAACTCACTTGGTTGCCTCATAGATTTCTGCACATTGAATATAATCTCCTCGTCATTGAGCCTCATCTTAAGCTCCACAATCTCATAATCAATTAAGGCTCTCCCTGTGGCTAAGAACGGTCTTCCTAAAATGATAGGAATCGCTTCATCCACTTTGCAATCTAAGATTAAAAATCTGCAGGGAACACGAATTTCCCCACCTGAATAAGCACATCATCGAGGATCCCAAATGGACGCTTCACTGTCCTGTCAGCCAGCTACAATAACATGGAGGTGGGTCGAGCTCTCCAAATGCCAAACCTCTTGTAAACAACTAGGGGCATAAGATTAATGCTGGCGCCCAAATCACATAGTGCCTTTGCAAAGGCATAGATCCCAATAGTGCACGGAATAGTAAAGCTCCCTGTATCAGAGAGCTTTTCAGCAACATGTCTAGTTACCACTGCACTACAAGTCTGCGTGAGTGTCACTATGTCCAAGTCTTAAAATTCAAATTTTTGAGACATTGGATCTTTCATCATCTTCACGTACCCAGGCATTTCCTTTAAGGCCTCAATCAATAGAATATTTACCTGAATCTACTTGAGCATCTAAAGAACTTTTTGTACAGCTCTTTCTTTTGATGCTTGGCCAATCTTTGTGGGAATGGTGCATGTGGTCTATTCTTCACAATCATTTGGGATTTGTCTTTCTCAACTATGATCTCCTCCACCGGCTCTTCCACTGCTTCCGCAACTTTCTCGGTCTCAAGCTGAATATTCTGGTTTTCAGGAACAGGTTGGACTGTCACATTTTTAAGCTTTGTTGATTCATCCAACTCAATCGGTACCTCAACGAGTGTCTCGGCCTGTATATTTTCTCTAGCTTTCTCCTGTTCAACATCAAGATCCCTCCCATTCCGAAGACTCACTGCCATTAGCTGCTTCGGGCCCTGCCCACCGGCAATTCAATATTTTTAATCGTTGCATAATGTGCGTCTACCTTCCATTTATCTTTGCATTGGACCGAATCACTTGCAGCATCATTGCTTCTAGGCTAGCGAACCCATCTTCTTTTCGGCCACCATGCTGTTGCTGAGGTGGGTGGTACCCTTGCTGCAGATTATTGTATCCCTGCTGTTTAGGATAGGGTGCCTTATTGTTGGGAGGTCTCATGCCTCCCATATTCCCGACATTGTATTATGGCTGAGGTGGCCTGTACAACTGCTGAGTCTGCTGGCCCCATTTTTTATTTCCTTGCATATGACCCCTATAGTTAGCCATATAGTTCATATCTTCGGGATGCTGGTGGTGATGATCGAGCTCTACATTCCATGGATTACCAGCTAGCTGACTAATGCAAGATGTGCACAAGCCCCCATTGGTGGTATCAACTATGTGTACCTGTTGTTTTTGTCCTGACTCCTCTACCTTTTTGGTGAGGATGCTCATCTGTGTCAAGAGGGTTGCCACTTTTTCAGCCAAAGTATTGGAAGGATTAAGAGGCACTGAGTGCACTACCGGAGTGATAGGTGGTCATCCACCTTGAATTCTGAGCCATTTTATCTAACAGATTCTTCCCTTCTCTCCATGTCTTGCTCAAGAATGCCCCACCAGCTGAGGCATCCACAATATTCTTCATACTGTCAAAAAGTCCCATGTAAAAACACTGCACCAATATTTGCTCTTGAGTACCATGATGGGGACACATCACCAACATTCCTTTGAGCCTTCCCCATGTCTCGTGCAATGTTTCCATTGGTTTCATTTTCAAGCTCACGATCTCATCAATTTGTTGCGCTGTTTTGTTGGGCAGGTGGAACTTGTTGTTACACTGCTTGACTAACTCATCACAAGTTTCAATGGAGATTATGGGGAATGAGTTTAGCCAAATCAGAGCAGCTCCTGTCACTGAGAAAGGAAATAATAGAAGCCTGATTGCTTCTGGAGTCACATTGGGCTGCCCTTGAGTTTTGCATATGGACAGGAAATTCTTCAAATGCTGCTGAGGATTCTCTACTTTCGTTCCAGAAAAGAGTCCCTTGTTTTGCAACAAGTGCTATATATTGTTTGTAATCTAGAACGACTTAGCTTGTATCGTAGGCACATCAATGGCAGTGGCCATTTATTGTCAGATGTCGGTATTGCCCAATCGTGGAGTGCACCCTCCAGCATAAGAGATGTCGCCATTCCGGCATTTAAGCCATCCTGCTTGACCATGCCGCCTCCATTGGGATTGTCCACGTTATCCATATCAGTTTCTAGTTTGTCTGTCTGTTGAGATAGTTGAAGTCGTTTGTTGGAACGGTTCAACACCCGAAATATTTTCTCAGGGTCTAACAGTCCTTCAAGTAGTTCTCCAGTCCTAGTAGAGTTTCTAGGCATACACATGTGCAACCAAGTCAACCGCCAAAAGTTTCAATCAAAATTGGGTGTAAATAAAAGTAGCTACGCCAAGAATTTTTTGTAACTCTAGCAATGGCAATTGATAATTCCGTTAACTCCCCGGCAACGTCGCCAAAATTAGATCACATCCAAGTATTCCCTCTAGGAAAAAATTCTGCGGACGTTGCAAATAAACCCGAGTGTTACGCCCAGGGTCGAATCCACAGAGAGTCAACCTCTCAACTGCCACCTTTAGACCCACTAAATTCTTCAGAACCAGCTTCCCAAGATTTTTGAATCACAAGTGGAGGTTTTGTTACAAACTAAGAGTGCATAAAAGTAACAAGCTATAGCTAACTAACTAAGATTGTAAACAATAATGAGAGAAAACGCTAAGGTAATGACTTCCCCTATTAATGGAATCCCTTCTGTTTATGCTTCATACGAATTTTTCAATACGTCTATATCAATAATGAACACTCAGCTTGTAGTAACTCTCTCCCGAGCAATTACCGTAATATACTATTGCACTCCCTCGAGCTACACTAGCTAGCTTTAATTAACACAGCTCAATTAAAATTACACCAAGGCTTCATTATTCCTAATCCCGCCTTTAAACATGCAGTTATAGATACTTCTTATTACTTTAGGAGTGGTGTTATTCAACAACTACCTAAATATGCACTCTTTTCCAAGTTATGCGCACTAAATAGGCACAACTAATTGAGGGTCCTGTCAATTAACTACAACAAGAACATAGTTGAATTAATATAGATTAAAACTGGCAAATTTGTATTAACATAAATGAGAAGTTCAACCCTCAATAGGTTCCATCAAAACCTTAGACAGGAAAATTAGCTACTCATAACTATGGGTACACAAACTAAGTTAATATTCAACATAATCTAGCAATAAAAATCAAAAGGGAAGAAGAAATATGTTTAAGCTAATCTCTCACACAATTGTTGTTCCTTCCAAGAACTCAAAGAAATCAATACGTGCCTCCAAGGGGCGAAACCTAGTGACTATTATAGGTTTTAGGGCTTAAATTCACGCTTTGACATAACTGCCCTTGGGGTTCAGCACGCCTACTACTGTTCTGCCGCGGTCGTGGTAGAACCGCGGCCAAACATCCCAGCGGATACCAACTTTATCTACAACTATCTTCCACCTCGGTTCTGCCACGGTCGCGGTGGAACTGCGGCAGACTCACTTTTCTGATTCTTCGGCCTGTTTTTTTGTGGTTCACTTAGGATATTTCACAGTTGACCTCGTTTTCTTCATTTTTGACTCTAAAAGTGCTCCCTAGCCTGCACATCAAGAAAAATATTAATAAGAGCATTTTGTTATAGCTTTCATTATCGAACTATGCAAGAAGGTGGTTATTTAGGGCCTAAATATAATTAAATTCACATATTATCACTTTGATCTACTTTGATTATTTTTACTTACAAAGTATTTAGTATCTTTCGTGCTAAAAAAAGTGCACATTTGGTGTTATGATTAAATTGTGAAGGCTCACGAGTGGAATACTTGCAGTTAAATTATACTATGAAAAAATTAAAAATAAAGAGAGAAATAGCTAATGATGATGTAGCGACGACGCAAGTTTGAGGTGTGAAACCAAAGTGGAAAGGCAAGTATATATATACTACTAGCCGTAGGTCAATAACATGAAGTGATGGTCTCTTCGATCTCCATCCTCATTTTTATATCTTACGACTGTTGAGGAAGAAAAAAGCAGAGGGTGAACAAGTGATAGTGACCTTTAAATTCTTTGAAAAGAAGAAGATATATTTTAGAAACATTGGGGGTCCAAGTGGAGGTAGTCACATCCTTTGCAAAACAAAACCAATTTGAAGTCGCTCTCGAATATTTAATTAGATCCGCATGTTATGCTTTAAGAGCAAAATACATATTTGAGTCATCAATTCAAACTTTAAAATTCAAAATGAGTGTGATGTTATTTTATATGAATATTATATATATTTTGTATTATTGTTTAATTTTTATGACCAACAAAGTATATTTTTTACTAATTTGTTTGCTTCAATAGTTTTTTTCCGCTAATATAGACATAGTTTGAGCCCAAAGTTAATTCAGTTTTAGTTCATAAAAGTCGCCCTAATTCTATTGAACAGTAAAATATCTAACCGCATAGTGACAGAATTTTACTAAGGAGATTCAAAATGTAAAGTAAATACACGAAGATTTTATATATATATATATATATATATATATATATATATATATATATATATATATATATATATATATATATATATATATATATATATATATATATATATAATTTTGTTAGATTTATGTATTTAATTAATAAAGTAAATACTTAAAAGAGGGTGAATGGGAAATGGAGGAAAATGAAATTTTTGAATCAAATTTCAAGTTTCCCTCTCTTGGCATATGGACATTGTCCTATATTGGAAGAGGAAGAGATTTTTTATGGGTTTATAAGCAATTGCTCTTCTTTTAGCTCTTAAAGAGTTGAGAAGAAAGCAAGCATCGCGCCGTCGTCGCCGTTGTTCGCTCGGCTCGGCTTCGGACCAAATTTATTTGTTAATAGTAAAATATTAACAAAAATGTATTATTAAATATTTGTTAATAACAGAATATTAATTTCCCTCTTAATTTTTCCTCTTTATTGTTGAGAAAATAATCATTTATCTAATGGCATTTATGCTGTGGCAGTTTTGCAGAAACAACCATTCTGAAGAGTTTCACCTCTTCAGATTCCAGCCCAAATTTTTGCTATAAATACAACACTATTCTGCTCAGAATTTTCACTATGAATTTCTGAGTTTTCTCTTCTTCTTCTGCATACTTTTAGCATACAAACAAAGCAAAAAGTAAGTGTGATTTTCTACTGATCTTTGTGTTCGCTGAAACAATGGCGTTTGGAGTACCGCTACACCAGTGTGTAATTCATTCTACCCTGGGAGGAAATAATCCATAACCTTGGGTGCTAGAAGGGGATTAAATTCCTTAAGAAGACACCGTGAATTCAGTGGGCTCGAATTGTTATGATCATTTTATTTTATGTCATTTCTGTTTATCATAATTTCTGTTTATATTAATTTTCTGTTTATATTAATTTATATTTCCAGAATTATTTTACAAATACAGTTTACTAACAAATTTCACCTTGCATATACAAATATAACTTTTATGAAATGGGTTCGGATGTATTCCCTTCCGCCATCATGGCTTTGCCCATGCTATGCACATGCCCCTAACCCCCTTCCGTCACTCTAGCGCCACTCATGCCGCGTACATGCTGTCCTTCAACTCAATACAACTATATGTGGTAAGGATAGTTTTAATTAGATATATTTTTACACACACAATTTGAATATTGAGTATGACATATTATTATTGTTATTATTTATCCAAAAGTGAAAAATAACACATGCAAATAGAGATATACGTACGCCCAACCACAAATGTACTAATGTAGCACAATATCATAAACTTCCATATACGAATTAACCTTTTATTGATATATGTAGAATTGCACTTACCTACCATGTGTGCTTTAGACAACTTGTTTTTCCACTGATTGACCTTTTCCTCTTGATTTTGCTTTTCCACCGGTAAATGAATGCATCAGTAGATACATATATGTTATAATCAAGTAGTAATCTGAAAATCAAATAATAACATTAGTGGAACCTAACATGTGATTTTAGGCAGTAGGCCTCGTTGGAAATCCTTCTATTTTTAATTAGTTGAATTAAAACAGTAAATTTAGAAACCTAAAACATTCAAGCTAGAGCAACTCGTGAGTGCCTCGGCAATTTTTCGTTTTCGTTTTTCTTTCTTATGAAAAAAACTTATTTTGTTCTATTTGAGCTGAGCCACAAGTCAATCTACAAGGAATTTCATCAACATTTATAAACTGTAAACTTTCCCCAATTTACCACAAAATTTGTACATGTCTTCAAGGTCTTAAAACTTCTTGATTTTTGCAATAAATATAATGGAACGCTTCACGTAAATATCATATAGGAGTATTTGTTAATTCGTTATGATTCTTGAACAGGTGTTGAAAGATGATTTCGTGTCTTTCTTTGACTTGAACAATAAATTAAAAAGCTAAAATTCCTTTCTTCAGAGGCTGAGAGAAGACCAGTTTCTCAAGATAATGTTTCTCCCATGGAGTATCATTTGACAGGTTACAAATTGCTATATTAAAAAACAATTTATCAAAGAGAACAAATTAGGAGTCTTTTGTTCAAAACCAGAATATTTCAGGATTTTAATCTTGGGAATATAATTAGAATTATAGCTCAGATAATCAATTTACCTTTTATATGGGATAAGTTATACCAAAATTTGATGTAATAATAATATAGATTATTGTTAATAATGTCAATCAAATACGACATAATTTAATCTCAGAATTTATATAGGGATAACCCACTTAATTAATCCCTTGAATAAAAGGTCCCTTAAGCGGTAATATCAAAGGTAACCAATTAAAATTTAATTGTTAAGCGTTTAATTAAGTCAAATAACTTAATGAATCGAATAGTATAATAACTCACAACAATTATGACGTGAGCCACACCTAAGTTGACTCGAAGTCATGTTTCACATATAATTTTAAAGCTGGAGGTGTTTTATGTATGTGGTCGAATTTGACCGATCACGTCCTTGATTTGGCATAATCGATCGACGAGTATCTATGAACCGACACAGCGGAACGACCATGGGATAAGAGGAGAAACGACCTCGCTTCGTCATCAGGTCCTATTATAGTACGTACTTTCATTTGCTTAAAAACGGTTTAACCACTTTTGACTCAAACATTTTGGCGCCGTCTGTGGGAATTTCGGTAGTCGAAATCATAGTTCTCGCCTAGGATACCAAAAACAACTATCGTTGTTCTTCAAGCTCCATAAAAGCTAACGATGGCAGAAAAAGAAGCAAGGTTAAAAAGGATAGCAGATGTCTCAAATAACCTCATAGACTCACTCAACGAAGCTAGTAGAGAAAATACCGTGAATGTAACACCAAGGAATGTACCAGAGGGAGAGATCTCACCCTCTTCACTCGAAGATCTAATGATCTTGTATGAAAAATGAGCTTCTACGTCTGCGGCAAAGGAAACACCCCCAGCAGTCAAAAAGTTGTTAGAGGAATGGTTGATGAGCGCTCTAAGCAACATGCTCGAGAAACCCCTCAGGGAAATACTGAAGATTCGCCAACGGTAGAAATTGCTACAGCCGCCGGTGAGCCAAGCGTTGTATGAACGAGCAACACCCACACTATTATCAACGCAATAAATAGTGCACTCACAACTATCCTTAAGAAAATATAAGAAATGGAGATCGATAACAAAGTGCTTCGTGATCAAATGAAAGAGCACCAGAAAAGGGTTTTGAAGATACGTGGCGCCCCAAATCTGCTGCCAAAACGTGATGTGGGAAAATTTTTTGAGAAACCATATAGTGAGGAAGCTGCTCCTCACCCAATCAAAAAAACCTTCAGAATGCCACCGTAGTTGAAAATATACGACGTGACCACGAATCTGGAAGACCATCTGATCCATTATGTTACCGCTGTAAAAGACAATGACTTGTCAAAAGAACAAGTGCCATCCATATTGCTGAAAAGGTTTGGTGAAACTTTGACAGGAGGTGCGTTAACATGGTATTATCAACTACCAGCTCGGTCGATTCAACTTTCGAGGAAATAGCGGACAAATTTGCTACCGCTCACGCAGGAGCAAATAAGGCCGAAGCTAGGGTCAATCAACTCTTTTACATCATGCAAACGGCGGGCGAAGGGCTTCGGGACTTCCTGGCCCGATTCAACAGAGTAAGAATGGGACTGCCGAATAAGTCAGAAGGAATAGCGGTCGCAGCTTTCCAAAAGGGGATAAACAGAAACATATTAAAGGCAACCGAGAAGTTGCTCAACACACTCATGAAGTATCCCTCGTC
Organism: Nicotiana benthamiana; assembly: GCA_034376525.1. Classification (NCBI taxonomy): domain Eukaryota; kingdom Viridiplantae; phylum Streptophyta; class Magnoliopsida; order Solanales; family Solanaceae; genus Nicotiana; species Nicotiana benthamiana. Next base: position 36,075,074 of record CM067337.1, on the reverse strand, counting down.
CACATGGGAAAAGATCCATAATGACTACTGCGCTGAAGTAAGAGCAGATGAAGACGATCTCAATGAACTAACCCAGTGACTAACATGAGTGCAATCTGAGGTAAGGAGGGACCGATGCAATGACGAACTCAGGGATCAATTCACACGCTTCAGCAGGGAAAGACATCAAGCTTATGTCAGAACTACCAATCCGCCTCCACCTAGGTATGCAGATGTCGTGCCACGATACATCGCTCTGCCTCAAATCAAGAGAGATATGCCCCCATTATTATCTGCTCATATCTTTTGTGTTTCCCCTTAAGAAATAGTGTAATCACTAGAGAATGCAATGGACACAAAAAATGAAATAGGACCCAAGTGCAAGAAGGTTGAATGTCCTCTGCGAATTCCATCAGGAAAGAGGACACAAGACCGAAGATTGCATAGGCTTACGATAAGAGGTGGTCAGAATGTTGAACCAAAGATACCTAAAGGAGCTACTCAACCACAAAGGAAGGGCCAATTTTTCCCAAGGATGCGATTTACCCTAAGGGCCTCCAAAGCCACCATCGTCGGTGCGCACCATACAGATGATCATTGTCGGTGGCGATGACTCGCGGATCAATCAGTTAAAGTTCACCCCTACACACAAGCTCAAGCCCATGATCGCTCATGAATGGTATGACGACTTCAAAGACTGTATCACCTTCGATATATCTGATGCCGACGGTTTGTCTTTCCTCCATTACGATGTTTTAGTTATAACATTTTGCATGCTGATACTGATGTGAAAAGAATTATTGAAGATGACGAAAACTGCGCGTGTATTATCCACCCACGAGTTCTCATGCAAATGAAGCTCGAAGATAAGATAATGTCGCATTGCATAACACTAACAGGTTTTAACAATGCAGTAGAGCGGACATCTGGAGAAATATCACTTCCACTCTTGGCTATGGGTTCACAATGGAAATCGGTTTCCACATCATGAACCAGGAAACAGATTATAATGCCATCATAGGGCATTCAAGGATACATGCCATGCGAGTCGATCCCTCAAGCTTCTACCAAGTAATCAAGTTTTCCACCCCATGAGGAATATTCGGCATTCGAGGCGAGCCGCGCACCGTCCAGGAATGCTACTTGATCGCTCAAGACTGCACGCATACCAAATAGTTAAAAGGAGCCAGCACAGAGGCACAACAATCAGCCATGTGAGGAACTAATACCGACCCACCGGCAGAGGTCATCAGAGACCCAGACATAATCTAATACCGGTCCAGTTGGACGACGCCGATAAAATAAAAAAGGCCTATACCTGACATAATCTCTTCGAACCTAGTAAGTATCATGAATTCTCAACAAACCGTGCAGACTTATTTGCCTTCTCTCACTCAGATATACCGGGGATCCCAAAATATATAGCCACTCATACGCTGAACGTCAACCCACTTTATCCTCTCATGCTGCAGGTAAGGAGAAAATTCAATGCCGCAATCAACGAAGCAGTCAGTGAACAACTAGACAAACTGCTAGCCAACGGTTCTATCAAAAAATCAAAATACCCCCAATGGGTCACCAACATGGTCATGGTTAAAAGAAAAATGGGAAGTGGAGAATGAGTGTAGAATTCACTGATTTAAACAAGGCATGTCCAAAAGATTACTTCCCATTACCCCATATCAGCCAACTAATCGATGCCACGGGGGGGCACGAACCGTTGAGTATCTTGGATGCCTACTCCGGCTACAATCAAATCTTAATGGTCGAGGAGGATCAGGAGAAAACAACCTTCATCACCCACCAAGGGACTTACTGCTATAAAGTGATGTTGTTCGGACTCAAGAACGTAGGAGCCACATACCAATGACTAGTCATCAAGATGTTCAAGGTACAACTCGAAAAGACAATAAAGGTCTACTTTGATGACATGCTGGTTAAATCAATAAAGAAGGAGGACCACATCGAAAATTTAAAGAATCCTTCAAAATATTGAGTCGGTGCGGGATGGAATTGAACCTGCTGAAGTGCGCCTTTGGCGTGGCCTCGGGAAAATTCCTAGGTTACCTTGTGTCACAACGAGGTATAGAAGTCAACCCAGATCAAATCAAAGCCATAGACATGATACTCGAGGTACTGACTAGCAAGAAACATGTACAGAAACTGACAAGGCGAATAGCCGCCCTACTAAGGTTCATTTCACGATCCTTGGACAGATGTCACAAGTTTTTCAATGTACTGATAAAGGATGATGGGCTACAATTGAAGGAGGAGAGCATCGACTCCCTAAGGAAACTAAAGGTATATCTATCCTCGCCACCATTGCTCGCCAAGGCCAACCCAGATGAGTGTTTACTCATATACCTGGAAGTATTCGAAGTAGGTGTCAGCGCAGTCTTGGTTCGCAAAAATAAAGGTACTCAATCCCCTATTTACTATATCAGCAAAACTTTAATAGTCGCCGAGATGAGGTACCCACACCAAAAGATACTAGCTCTAGCGTTGGTCGTAGCTTCACAAAAGCTTAGATCCTATTTTCAGTGTCATCCCATAAAGGTAATAACAACCTTTCCCCTAAGAGGCATCCTACATAAACCCAAACTCTCGGGTAGACTCGCCAAGTGGGCCATAGAGCTCAGTGAGCATGACATGACATACCACCCATGAACCGTAATTTAGATGTAGGTGCTCGTCGTCATTGTCGCCGATTGTATTATGGAAATATTTCCAGAAGCGGAACAAGTGGCACTTTGTGCCTCTCCCCACAGCGACCTTTAGACCCTGTATACTGATGGCACCTAGAATGCCTCGGGATCGGGACTGGGAGTCGTCCTCGAAGTCCCAGCAGGAAAAGTAATTAGCTTGTCCATACGATGCCCTGAGATGACTAACAACGAGGCCGAGTTTGAAGCTGTGATCGTAGGTATGAAACTAGCACTAAAGTATGTGGATCGGCGACTCCTCCTCTACTGCAACTCTCTACTCGTTGTAAATCAAGTCACCAGGACTTTCCAAATCAAAGAACAAAGACTAAAGAAGTTCCAGTCTGAAATCCATAAGCTGATGCCACAGTTCGACGAATGCCGCTTCGAACAGATCCCCCAGGCATAGAACATCGAGTCAGATGGCCTATCCAAATTAGTTATGTCCGCTAAGAATATCAACAAGGAAAATGTGGTTACCCTTCTCAATTTAGCCATAGACCACATCAACGTATTATTTTTAAACCTAACTTGGGACTGGCGCAACCGCCTTGTATCGAACACTCCCACGCGGCAGAAAAAAGGCCAAGAATCTCCGAGTGTAGGCTGCCTGGTATAGCCTGATAAATCACGACCTCTATAAAAGAACGTTTGGTGATCCCCTTGCTAAATGCCTTAGGCCACACCAAACAAGACAAGTATTGGAAGAGGTGCATGAGGGTCATTGTGGTGCCTATGTGGGGAACCGCGCCCTCGTCCGATTCCTCATCCGCGCCAGTTATTATTGTCCTACTATGAAAAGGAAGCAGCAGATTATGTCTGGAGATGCGAACAATGTCAAAATTATGCCCTCATGATACATCAAGCAGGGGAACTCCTCCATTCAGTCACTTCACCATGGACCTTTATAAAATAGGGAATGGACATAATCGACCTCTTGCCAGCGGGACGAGGAAAGGTATGCTTTCTTTTTGTTTTAATTGAATATTTATCTAAATAGGTGGAAGGAGGTATGTACGCGCAAATACGCGAACATGAGGTCATCGAATTTATATGGAAAAATGTTATATGTAATTTCGGCATCCCTAAAGAGATCAGCTGCGATAATGGGCCTCGGTTCATCGATTAAAAAATGACCGAGTTCTTTGAAATATGGCATCAACTAGATACTCTCCACCCCATATCATCCTGCCGCCAACGGCCAGGCTGAGTCTTTCAACAAGACAATATTAAACATATTGAAAAAGAAGCTTGAGATACCTTAGGGGATGTGGCCAGAATTACTGTCTAAAGGGCTATAGGGATACTGAACGATGCCCAAGTCAAGCATGGGAGAAACATCATACTCACTGGTTTACGGGACAGATGCAGTTATACCCGTCAAAGTCGGGGAGCCAAGCTTAAGATACTCTCATGACAGTAGATCAGATAACGACGAAAATAGGTTGCAAAACCTAGATGAAGTTGAGGAACGAAGAGACATGGCCTATATTAGATTGATAGCCGAAAAATAGAAGGCAGAAAGATACTACAACAAGAAAGCCAAAGTAAGATTGCTGAAAGTCGGGGACTACGTCCTGAAAGCCAGAACACTGGCATCAAAGGACCCGAATGAAGGAATGTTGGGAACCAACTAGGACGGGCCATATAAAATCCTAGCTGCAGCAAACAAAAGAGCATTCCAACTAGAAACAATGGAGGGGACATCGCTCCAAAACAACAAGAATGTTGCCCACCTCAAGAAGTTCTAATTTTGAAAGGCATCTCCCAAGTCGCATTCTTTTTTTCCTCACCTGAGTTTTTCCCAAATCGGGTTTTCTCGGGGTGGTTTTTGACGAGGCGACGAAAGAGATACCCCGCGGATCAAAGTGTAGTTCATCACATCGGCCATTCGACACGGTCTCTAAGCTGAAGTAATTAAGGGACTACATGTAAGGCCCCGTGAAAATGAGTGCTCAGATATTAGCAGCTCATAGAGTTGAGTCTACCTACGTAAATTGTACTCCTGTTATTGTTTTGTACTTGAAAATGCAAAATCAAAAGTTTTCCAGAAAATGGTAAAAATGCAGTCCAGGATGTGGTCCCAGATTAGCTATGCGGACCGCATTCCTATCGTAGAGTGAATCAGAGAGCAACCAAATTTTGATGTTGAAAATGCGGGCAAATCTGCGATCGCATAATCAATATACGGACCGTAGGGTGATCATATATTTTCCCTGAAGAAAATTGAAGGTCAGTTCTGCGGTGCATTATGCAACCGCAGAATACAAATGCGGACCGCATACTCACCGCAATCGCAACCTGAGAGGTTTGAAACTTGAGCCAATTCTGCGGTCCATTATGCAGACCGCATGTCTATTCTGTGATTGTAGAGTGCATCGCAGATCGAGCTCGCCTGGTATTTTTGTAATATTTTAGACCCAACCCACCTTTCATTAAAACACCTCCTCCCTCATTTTATCACACATCTGAACAAAAATAAGGGAGAGGGAGAGAGGGTTCTTGGGGGAGAAAGTGGATTGTTCATCATCTAGTCTTTCAAAATAATTGGAGCTTGGAAAATTCTTTGTGCATTGTCTTCTCTATTGATTTCTCAAGTAAACTCCCTAACCCATTTCCCCCAAATTTCAAAATTTAGCTTGGGAAGGGAACCCCATTAACTTTCTTGAAATTTCTTCATAAAATCTTCGTGCATGTCTTCAAAACCCTAAAATCTTGGAAAAAGAGAATTGGGTAGCAACAATGAGTTTAAATTTTTAAAACCTAAGTGTTGTTCATGAACTAGATTGACTCCTTGATTGCTCGGCAAATTGGACTAAAGGTTTAATGGGGAAATCTCAACTCCAGTTATGTATGGCTAACTATAATCCTTGTAAAATCGCCAATGCTGGTTGTGAAATTGTTGATAGTTGATAATCATGTGAGAATCATTGTGAAGCCTTTGTGTTGTATAATTGCGTGGTAGTACCTTGTGGTGAATGTTGTGGAACTTGTAATTGGAAAAATGGAAAATGGAAACAATGTGGAATAATGGAAATGGAAACAATGTGGGATAGTGGAAATGGAAATATTGTGGAACAACGTGTGATAGTTGTGAAAAACTGTTATGATGATCTGAACTGTGTACCAGTATGATGAACATGAGGAGTTGTTGTTTCTAGTCGGGAAATTTCATTAACCTTGTTGTGGATCTATGTTAACTATGTTCCATAGTTTATTTCTTGCACTTATTGTGCTGTTTGTTGTTGTGAATTGAAAACTATTAGGCGGGGTCGGGTTGCATGCCGCAACACGGTGAAACAAGGTATGGGTTGGGGTGATAAGGGTGGACGAGGTAATAACGGTGGACGAGGCAATAAGGGTGGAAATGTGATCCAATATCACAATTGATATGAATATGAATCATGAAATGTTAAATGTGGAAATGTGAAAGGAGACAGCAGAAGAGTTTGTAACCTGTGGGGCACTGATTGCCCCTTTGTTTGACTACTTGAATCAATTGTTGTGAAGTGTTTGGTTGTTGCTCCATGGTTGTAACTATACTATTGTTGTTTAATTCAATACTTGTGTATGCATTTTGGCTTGAGTTTACTTGGGACAGAGTTTGTTTATTCATGCCAGTACAATTCAAATGTACTGACGTCCCTTCTACCGGGAGCGCTACATTCGTGTTATGATTGTAGGTAGATCCATGGCAGGCACTCCAGTCCACCGTTCGTAGCTCCTCCTCCTCTCTATTGGCAGTATTCGTGTTTGGTGAGCCCCTTTCCTTCCGGGGCCATGTGTGGCCTACGCCACCCCTTTCGCTGTATTTTCAGTTTGTATTTTGGTAAAGATAGAGTCGGGGCCTTGTCGCCGGCAAGTATTGTACTATATTTCTCTTAGAGGCTCCGTAGACAGTGGAATATGGGTTAGAACTTAGGTATAAAGGTGTATGTTTTGGGTGCTGCAAACATGGGTACCACGTTCCTTGTTAATCATAATATATGTTTTGTAAGAGATGTTTCCTGTTAATCATAATGTGTGATTATAAAAGAAAAATCGTATGTTTCTTTCAATTGCAAATTTAGTATCTCTTGATTAAGTATTATTGAATAATGTAAGGTAACGCGTGGGGAATAGGAAAGGTACCCAGGTCCACTCGACCGGGGATACCCGGTTGAGTGCCGGTCATGCCCACGGATTTAGGCATGACACTATACTAGAAAATCTCTATTGTATGAACAGAAAATCTCCATTGTATAGAAAATCTCCATTGTATGAACGAAGATCCCTATTATATGACCGAAAGTTAATCTCCATTGTACAAATGGAAATCTTCACTATATGATCAGATTTCCCTCCACTGAACAAAAATCCTAATGGCCAAGGCCATCGACGACAATCGGTCTGACCTCGTTCAAACCATGATAGATACTACTTCGACGATTGTCGAAGCAACATCCTAATGGATAAGGCCATCGACGACAATCGATTCAACCTCATTCGAGCTATGATGGATACTACTTCGACGACAGTCGAAGCAACATCCTAATGGCTGAGGCAATCGATGACAATCGGTTCTACCTCATTTGAACCACGACGAATACTACTTCGATGACAGTCAAAGCAACATACTAATGCGTATGGTTATCGACGATAGTCTGTTCGACCTTGTTCGAACCATATCGAATACTACTTTGATGATTGTCGTAGAAACATCCAAATGGCTAAGTCCATCGTTGAAAATAGGTTCGACCTCTTTCGAACTACGATGGATACTACTTCGATGAAAATCGAAGCAATATCCTAATGGCTAAGGCCATCGACAACAATCGGTTCCACCTTGTCAGGACGACGATCGATACTACTTCGACGATAGTCGAAGCAACATCCTAATGGTTAAGGCCATCGACGACAATCGATTCGACCTTGCTCCAACCACGATGACAATCGAAGCAACATCCTAATGGCTAAGGCCATCGACAATGATCGGTTCGACCTCGTTAGAACACGATAAATATTATTTCGAGAACAGTCGAAGCAATATCTTAATGGATAAGTCCATCGATATCGGTTTGACTTATTCGAACTACGACAGATATTACTTGGACGATAGTCGAAGCAACATCCTAATGGCTAAGGCAATCGACGATGATTTGTTCGACCATGTATGAACCACGATGGAGATTACTTTGATGACAATCAAAGAAATATCCTAATAAATAAGGCCATCAACATCAGTTCAACATCGCTCGAACCAAGGCAAGACCTTTTTAGCGAATAGACGAAGCAACAAGAGTAAAGTTTATATTATAACAGAAAATATTTACATTCGTCCCCATGGACGGGCTCCAATATATTCCACAAGCCAAAAATATACAAAAGTTTACAAATCTGTAACTACTCGTCATCCCTGGGGGGAATATGTCGTTATACCAAGAATCAGAGTCGAGGCAATTGATGTCCTTGGAAGCTGAACCCTCTCCATCGGGAGAGTCGGTGTATTACCCACATGATTCACGAGCAGTGTGAGCCTCGCTTCACCTTGCCTGAACTTCCTCCTCTGACGCCCTGCCCTCAGCATGAAGGTCTCTATACACGTCAATTCTAGCCTTTGCAAAGACCCAAATCTCACACGCACTACGACGCGTACCTCAACCAGATGGGGGAAGAGACGAGGAGGGCTAAGAAAGTGATCCGCGTCCTCTGACCTTGGAGGAGCGACCTGCCTTTGCAGTTCTAACACTTTGCTAAAAATAACACTAAGCTCTCCCCTAAGTCCATTAATTTCCGCCATCCTAGCGTCAAACTCGACGGTCAAAGAAGCCACCCTTCGCTGCAGGTCGACGTTCTCCGCTCCCACCCGACGACTCAGTTTGAGCTCGTCATCTCTCACCCTAAGGAGCATCTTAAACTCGTTCCTACGGGCTACGACTTTCATCAACTCACTATATGTCTCTTCTAGCTCAGCCCCCCTGTGCTCCAACTAGGTCTGCCTATGTTCAAATCCTTAACAAAACACTTGAAACTCAGGGTCCTACTGATAGAGATCGACCACCGCTCGATGCCTAGAGCGATATTTTCAACATTTCTTTAAAATATTTTTGAAGAGGGTCGTCCTCTTCTGCTCACAACGGCCCCTCTCCACCTCCAAAATGAGGACCTGAAAATAAAATAGAAATAAGCACACTCCCAGGTCGGCCCCACAATACGCAAAAAAGAGAAAGGGAAAGAAGAATACCTGTAAAGCCATTCCGACAATGTTTTATGACAGTTCCACATCGTTCACAGTTTTGAGCGACTCGCTCTTAGGGGCGGCACATAGAAAGTAAGGGCCGACGCAACCTGCTCACCATTTAGTTACAAGTTGTAATCCCCCGGGATGTCAATGTGACGGGCGAACCCATCCGTCGTCATTTCCACGTGGGTGTGACCACCTACGAACTCATTTACGTCCTCTTGGGCTATGTCTGAGTTCATCTCATAGGCTTCCTTGTTAGGTCCTCCAACATTAGTCAACGACCACCCCCCCCCCCCAAATAGCATGCATCGAAGTGGTACCAGGAGCATCGCTCTTCTGCCGAGCCGACTTCCCCGGTAAGATGGTGTCGTCCATGAATACAGGTCTTGGCATCATTTAAGGTGCCTCACTCGCATCAGCTTCAGTGGCCACCTGTTTTCCCATCTGCGACCTCCTCATTTTTCTCTCCAACGACTCCTTGCTATTGGAAGATTCGTCCATAGGTTGCGAGGCCGTTGCCAATGAAACTGACTCCTCCATAGCCACAGTAGCGAATGTGGCCCATTGTAAAAGAGTTAGAGGAAGGCCTTCTCAAATAGACTCGTATAATATATCACAAGAATCCAAGTCAACGTCGTATCACATAAATGAAGGGGTTGGTGCCCTCCTCTTAGAAGCACTACGGCCTGTTGTCATGGAATTACACAAGTGAGCAGGATCACAGAACCTACAAAAACAAAATTAGAAATTTACCTGAAGACACTTTGGGGCCATAATGCTACATAAAGACAGGCCAGGTGCGGGTCTCTTTTGCACAGAGTAGCAGACAGGAAATCCATTTTGTGAGGCCGACAATGGGCTAGGGCGAACAAGCCATGACTGCAATACAAGAATAAGAATGGCAATGATAACATGCAACAAAGAGCTTCCCAAATCGCAATACTTACATGATGAGTTTCGCATCTTTGGGAATCCGGTAGGGTTAAAGACCACATATTCGGTCCAAACGAAGAAATATTTATGCCAGAATCCATGGCTCGCTGTGTCGTCAATTCCAACCACCAAGCCCTTTATACCACAGATTCTTAGATGCACCATGGTCTATCTCAAATAAATTGCGGTGAACAATTGTAAGAAGTGATGAACCGAGATGTCACTGGATCACGATGTGACCGGTGGGAAGTGGCATTTATGACTGTAGAGCGTCGAAATACAACACTTCCCTGGATGACATCAGCGTCTTCATGCATCATCATTATGCGTATTCTCGAGACAGGAAAGTACCCTAGAACAATTGTGAGAAGTGATAAACGGAGGCATCAATTCCGCCCATCGAAGGCGTATTTTGTTGCGTCCTCGACAAGTGGAGGGACTAACTGTATGGGGTCAAATTTGACCGACCACGTCCTTGAGTCGACTTGACTGACTAACGAGTATCTATGGATTGACACAGGGGGACGACCATCGGATAAGGGGACAAACGACCTCGCATCGTCCTCAGGTCCTGTTATAGTACGTACTTTCATTTCGTCATTTCAATGACTAAGTAGAGATCCTCTATTATATAAAAGAGATCCAAATCATATAAAGGCAGGCAATTCTGAATGTAGATACTATCTATTTCTCTCTCTCTCTCTCTCTCTCTCTGTCTTTCTATCTGATCTTCACTTTAGCGCTATCATCTTCCTGATTATCGAAATTATCCTAGGGTTTATTATCCTCGATTACAATTTACCACTTTATTTCTTTTGATTGATTTGCTTGAAATGTATTTAACCACTTTTGTGTCAAACAGTTTATAAGTTAAATGGTTCAACTTCGATATTTATGTTCCACGCTTCTTCATTTTCTGCCCCAACTTGTGTTCATGTCTCCCTCCATTTAGAAGGCGAGCTCTCAAGCATTTTATTGGGTTGTGCTCCCTTCGTCCCATAGTATCAATCATAGTTATTAAATAGTTATTTTAAATTATTTGTTATTTTAAAAGTTCAAAAAAATTGATTATTTTTTTATATTTTACTCTTAGTAATAATTATTTTAAAAATAAAGATAACACATAAATAGAATAAATATTCAATGAACAGAGTTATATTTTAAGACATAATTAATAAGGGTAGAATAGTCAAATCCCTTTCCTAATTAATATTCCCTCCGCCTTAAAATATGTGTTGTGGTTACTAAAAATATTTTTTTCAAATTATTTGTCATTTTATAAGTTCAAGACAAAATTGATTATACTATACCCATAATAATTAATTGCATTAACATTTAGTAAAAATATGGATAATGTCATTGATAGATATGACACATAAATTAAGAAAATATTTTATAAGGGTAAAGTAGTCAAATAATTCTTTCTTAAAGGGCATGCACAAGAAAATCACGATACATATTATAATACGGTGGGAGTATATCATAAGAGGCATGTAAAAGGGAAACACAATACATAACATGAGCGGAGGGGGTGATAAATTAGTTGATTTTTTGTCATTAGTATCGTTAAATTAAATGTTAAGTATTAACAATCAGAGGTCTTAATGCTTCAGTTAGGCCGCTTATTTCATAAAATTTGTACCATATCAAATTTTGATTATTCAGTTAGGCCGCTTATTTTATAAAATTTGTACCATATCAAATTTTAATTATTTTATTATGCATAACCAAAATTAGACTTTTTGAAACTATTCTAATCATATGGGTTTCTCTTTCATATCGGTATCAGTTAATTTTCACTACTTTTATATGTCATGTAAAAGTTACTAGTAGAAGTAGAATGCAATAACATACATACTTTTATAATGCGTAGCAAACATGAAAGATGGTCAGAATATAGAGACATCAACTATTCTATTGTAGCATAAAAAAAACTAAGCAAAAACAAAGAAAATATATTTAAATCACATGAACGGAAAGATATTAACCAAGTTGGGACCAAAAAATAAAGTATATAGAAGATTAAATATTCAAAAAGATAAATCTAAATCATACGAAAGGAAACATATTTAATGTATTGTAGTTTGCTACACTTAATCGCGAGAATACCTTGTGTCATGCTAATGAATATGCTTAAAATAATTTACTTTCGTAACATAACAGGTATGATTTTGAGTTTAGTTACTTGTTGGTTTGTACGTTTTCATAATTTCAGGGCCTATGGAAAATTTTAATGTACTTTTAAGTTTAATATATAAATATATTTTTCACTTATAGATTGATTCGGATATATATAAATATATTTTTCACTTATAGATTAATATATAAATATATTTTTAATGTACTTTTAAGTTTAATATATAAATATATTTTTCATTTACAGATATTTATTCGATTTATTTTTTAATAATTTAAAATCATCGGTACAATTATAAATTTATATAAAAATCTATGATTTTATTAAAGGAAACCTAAAAATTAATTCGGTATGGTGCAGTAAAGTTCAAATGATTGAGTCGGTGTTTAAATATCCATTGACACCCTTGCTAATAATAACGGTTTGTTGGGAAAAATTCTAGCTAAAATATCAACAAGAAAATATTGTCCTGGAAAAAATATGTGCTTCGTTTTATTGTATCTATTTATTTATTTTTAAGAGAAAAAGCTAACAAAATCCGTTGAAATAATCTAGGAACTACACCAGACAAGTCGTATGTCAATTAAATATAATTTGTTTTATGTTTGAATTAATGTTGTCCATACCAACTTACTTTAGCAGCAATGGTCCCAAATGCACGCCCAGAAGATATTTTATTTAGAGAAGCAATTTTTGTTATAGACCTTTGGCGACCAAATTTTGGACATTTGACTCATGATTTCAATGACTTGTATGACTATATTTCCGTTGAATATTTTATAGTCTGACCTCCAATCTACTGAATGACTTATTTGAATTTTCCAAGTTAAAGGAAGTCCACCAGTTTTCCAACCTTTAAGTTCGTCAAATGCGAGTGAATAAATCAAAAATATAATTTGACTAATGGGGATGCGTCCTATCAATATTATCTCAGGTGAGTTTAGACATTCGTGGTTGACTACTGTTTTAGATAAATTCAGGCCCTACTTTATCACATATTCTGTTAAAACCCTATAATATTTCAATGTTGACTTGAATTCGTCATGCTTAGTATGTGGAATTAAAATCAAGAAAACTGGATTTATGGACTGTTATTTATTACAAGAAAGGTCTGGATTTATGAGCTCCGTATCTCCGTTATCCCTTTTACAAAGTAGGTGTAAAATTTACATACACATTATCTTCTTCTAAATTTTATTTGCGGGATTACACTAGTCATGTTGTTGTTGTTTATCTCTATTACAAATATATTACTGGATTGTGACAGATCATCATATCTATCACGATTATGTTCACATAAGGGTGTATAGTGGATTGGCCAGGCCGGGTTAGGTAGGAAAATTTAGGAACCGTGCGGGTTGAGGTCCGGATTGAACTTACGGGTTTAACGGGTTTGAGCTCATCCAGATAAAATATGAACCGTAAGGATTACGGGTACAAGGGGTCGAGCTGCTGGGTTAGTGTAATTTTTTAATTTTTTTTTTTTGTATTATATAACTATTGTAAGTTATATTAATTAATATAAAGTAAAAATATAAAGAATACAATGAAGATGGAAAAATATTGCTCTTATAAATTTGCAAAGTAGTACATTTATTTCAAAATTATAAAATTAAAATTAATTTGCATTTAACAAGTAACTGAACAGAAAAAGAGTAAAATAAAATTTTCATGCATATTAATACTTCAAATTAATCTAACATACTAAAATATTAAGCATTAATACGTCTAATAATCTATATTATATTAAAAGCAAAAAGGTCCTTAACGAAATGTCGTTCGCCTTTTTTACCCTTTTAAAATGGAGTTCACATTGGGCAAAAGAGTAATTTAAATATTTTCCTAATACGTAGAACTTTCAAATCAAATAAAATATTATTTATTAAAACATTCCTTATTTGAGATATATAAGACTCATAAATAAAATTTTGGTTATGAATCTTCCCTTTTAAAATTGTAGAAAGTTAAATATTTAAAATTTCAAAATAAATATAGTCTAGGAGAACTAGGAATATGTTTTCTTTTCCTTCTATTTTCTTATGGCAATTCCATTTGAAGCTTAAAATTTTAAGGGACAATGAGATGTTTATACTTAATAAATATTACATAAGTAGATAAAAAATTACCTATATTTTCTCTGTTATTATAAAATTAAAAATCCCCAATGCCAATAAATAAATAAATTATTCTTTTAATGCTAACAATAAATAATTAACTCTTTGCATTAATTAATTAATTAACAGTAGAATCCAATTTAATTTCAAAATCTCATGTTAGCAATCAAACTCGTCAGTTACACAAATTTGTTTCCATGAGAAGAGCAGAAGTAGTGGCAAAAATTAAAAGTTGAGCAAACGCAGTTATATAAGTAGTTCATAGTACATTTCCAAAGTTCTCATAAATAAGAATATGGCATAACAGACTTTTATTGGACAAGATTTCTTTATTTAGTGAACTAGCTAAATTGGATCAACATTCATTATTAAGAGCTAATATTTTTTAATTTTTGTTCAATAACTCAAATATTCTATTTAATAATAGTCACATTATTATTTAAAATTATATATTTATTGAAATAAAGTACACGCGCAAAGCGCGTACCTTAAGACTAGTTTTAAAATAACACAAATTGTCTCAAATCAACTTAAATATGAATTTTCGGAGGACTTTCAAGATAACTCTTCATATGCCTCCTTAAACTGTTGTGCCGCACTTTAGAAGAAGATTTAAGAATCGACTACAGTTCTTGCACTTTACTTTCTGAACTTCTAGATTTTCTTCTACCACCTCAATGAGTTCCCAAACATATGAGCGCACTCTAAAAGTACGAGACATGATTTAACTTGAATTGAGAATTTGAGTTTGAGAAATGAGAGATGTGAAGAAATGATAGGGGGGGGGGGGGGGGGGGCAAGAGATGTATTTATAGCTTTTCAAAGGGTTATATTTATAATTACAAAAGTGTTAATTTTTTTTAAAAAGGTCCATAAAGGGATAATTGTGCAAATAAGCCGTTGGGCAGCGGCTCCTTGGCAGGTGACCATTGCCAACGGTTGACATAGGCTACCCAATCAACAATTTATACATACATAAAAAAAAACTAACCGTTAATCGATCTAGGCCGGATCCGATAAACAGGTTGAAAATAGGTGAGCGAACCAAACCCCTACCCCTTTAATTTTGCCACACCCGGTCCCCTTGTATCGGTCGTAGCCGATTTCGATTTTAACCGGTCCAGGCCGATTCGAAAACAGGTTGACCCGGCCTATTAAACACCCTTATGTTCAGATTATAATTCCGTCATAAATTAGTCACAAATTCCGTTACAATTACGTGATGTGTTTGTCCGTGATAAATATTCCATCACAATATATATGTGTTTTCTTCTAGTCATTATAATGCTTACTGTTTTCTTTTTATATTTCTTATTATCTGATTTCTTCACATCTTATTTTACCTTCTGCTGCGTCGAAGTATAAGAAACCAGCTCTTGAGAACAAATTTAGATTGATAACAATTCCAAAAGGTGAATATTGAGAGATGAAACATGCAGATTGACTTAGTTCGCTAATTTTCAAGTTTTCTTGCAGATTTTGTTATGCCAAAAGAGAATAGGAAAGAAATAGTACGTAACGTCCACGGATTAAAATAACATTCATCTTTCTTCTTTTTAATGTGATATATCTTTCGAATTACATTTAGTAATTTACAGATATAATCGTTATCTACATTTGGAGGTTCGATTTTCCTTGCCCTTTCATTTATTTGGAACCTCGCACGTTTACTTGAAAATAAGGAAAAATAATAAGATTATTCAACAAGAAAAATCAATCATGAGAAGGTTAGCTTAAAGTGCATTAGAAATATGCAACGACCACAAGAAGTTATTTTAATCTATGGTCACAGTCCGAGGAATGGATAGGATGGATGAAATCCCTTAATAGTCTATTAGAGGTATTCTCGAGTCATTGGAATAGACAATTTCTCGTAAGGAGCACTCCGCCTTAAGGTCTATATGATAATCAAAATTAATCGACCAGTAAATTCAAATACCAGATAGTTAAACGAAAAAGAATGACCATAGAACTTGTAGTAATCTGTAGTCATGTCAATATTACGTATGATCAACATACATGAGAGAAAACTTTGTTAACATATTGTTTAACAAAGAATACGAACAAAATCAACTACTACTTCCGTAACTTGCCAACTTTTGTTCTTATTTTAGCATTATAATATGCGACCGACATTTTTACCTGCGCTATGGGGTGGATACAATGACTCTGATAAGATATATAGGTGGATCTAAAATTTAAATCCTATGAGTTTAATTTCAATTTTTTAATATTAAATATGTATGGGTCAAAACTTGACTCGTGATAATTGATAAGTTTAACTGGCTCTTAAGCATATTTGGCCTAACAAATGACGTAATTATTCGTTAATAATAAGCATTCGAAAATCACCCAGCTTTATCAATCAGGCCATGGCCTATTCACTATCGGTGGGCGTTCCCCGACATGACCACGGCCGTCCAACACCAGCTGGCAAGATGCACAACTATAAATACTAAGAGAAAGAACCCTAAAAAGAGCGGCTGCTTCTTCTTATCCTCCTCCACTTCTTCTTCTCCACACTTCTCTAGAAAGGAGAAGATATCACTGTAAGGCTTTGAACCTCTGCATGGATGGACATACCAGATCGATATTATGAATAAAATATCTCAACATTTCCCTCCTTAACAAATAACATTTTTCTCTTGCGTTATCTATTTTGGTCATTTGATTATTACGATCTGCTATGATTGCCCCTTCTTTTATTTTGATTGTTTTATGCTTATAAAGTGTGTGTGAACTTTGAGCCAAATAATTTGGCGCCGTCTGTGGGGATTTCATAGCAGAATCGCGTAGTTCATCCTCAGACCAAAAAGAAAAGAAAACACCCAAAAAGAGAAGCAAACCAGCTCGAATGAGCAAAAGTAGCATATCGGGTGAAAGGAACTCGAAAGCTTCGGAAAAATTCCGAAGCCCCCCCCCCTCCCCCCAGTTCTCAAGAAAAAAGAAAGAAGAAGAAGAGAAAGCAGATACCCCCCTCCATACGGGGAGAACACAGGCGAGAGACACTCATCCCCTCGATAAGAGACCCCGTCGGAAAGTGGCACGAAGGCATTTTGGCCTCTACAAACTAGTCAAGAGGACTACATACGAATCAGACAAGATCTCAAACGAAACCCTAACCCCCCAAGAAAACAGGTCAGGTAAAAAGGCAAAAGTTCAACTATGAGTTTAACTGGGACTCAGGCTACGTGCCTTCGACATCAAAAATAGCAAAGGTTCAACTACGGTTGAATAACAACTCAGGCTAAGTTCCCTCGCTCAAAAGTTCAACAACGAGTTGAACTGGGAATCAGGCTACATGACTTCGACATCAAAAATTGCAAAGGTTCAACTACGGTTGCACAACAACTAAGGCTATGTGTCGTCGCCCAAAAGTTCAACTACAAGTTGAACTTGGACTCAGGCTAAGTGCCTTCGACATGAAAAATTGCAAAGGTTCAACTATGGTTAAACAACAACTCAGGCTACGTTCCCTCGCCCAAAAGATCAACTGCAAGTTGAACTGGGACTCAGGCTACGTGCCTTCGACATCAAAAATTGCAAAGGTTCAACTACAGTTGAACAACAACTCAGGCTACGTGCCCTTGCTAAAAAGTTCAACTACGAGTTAACTGGGACTCAGGCTATGTGCCTTCGATATCAAAAATTGCAAAAGTTCAACTACGGTTGAAATATAACTCAGGCTACGTGCCCTCGCTTAAAATTTAAACTACAAGTTGAATTGGGACTCAGGCTGCGTGCCTTCGATATAAAAAATTGCAAAGGTTCAACTACGGTTGAATAACAACTTAGGCTACGTGCCCTTGCCCAAAAGTTCAACTACGAGTTGAACTGGGACTCAGGGTATGCACCTTCGACAAAAAAATTGCAAAGGTTAAACTATGGTTGAATGAAAACACAGGCTACGTGCCCTCGCCCAAAAGTTCAACTACGAGTTGAACTAGGACTCAGGCTACGTGCCTTCGACATCAAAAATTGCAAAGGTTCAACAACAGTTGAACGACAACTCAGGCTACCTACCCTCGCTCAAAAGTTCAACAACGAGTTGAACTAGGACTCAGCTACGTGCCTTCGACATCAAAAAATGCAAAGGTTCAACTACAGTTGAACATCAACTCAAGCTACGTGGCCTCGCCCCAAAGTTCAACTACGAGTTGAACTGGGACTTAGGCTACATGCCTTCAACATCAAAAATTGCAACGGTTCAACTACGGTTGAACAACAACTCAGGCTGCGTTCCCTCGATCAAAAGTTCAACTACGAGTTTAACTGGGACTCAAGCTACGTTCTTTCGACATCAAAAATTGCAAAGATTCAAGTACGAGTGATCAACAACTCACGCTACGTGCCCTCGCTCAAAAGTTCAACTACGACTTGAACTGAAACTGAGGCTACGTGCCTTCGACATCAAAAATTGCAAAGGTTCAACCACTGTTGGACAACAACTCAGGTTACGTGCCCTCGCTAAGAATTTCAACTACGAGTTGAACTGGGACTCAAGCTATGGACCTTCGACATCAAAAATTGCAAAGGTTCAACTACGGTTGACCAACAACTTATGCTACGTGCCCTCCCCGAAAATTTAAACTACGAGTTGAACTGGGAATCAGGCTACGTGCCTTCGACATCAAAAAATTGCAAAGGTTCAACTACGGTTGAACGATGACTTGGGCTATGTGCCCTCACTCAAAAGTTCAACTACGAGTTGAACTGGAACTCAGGATACATGCCTTCGACATCAAAAATTTCAAAGGTTCAACTACGGTTGAACAACAACTCAGGCTACATGCCCTCGCCTAAACGTTCAACTACGAGTTGAACTGTGACTTAGGCTATGTGCCTTCGACATAAAAAAACTTTTTTTTTCAAAAGGTTCTACTACGGTTGAACAACAACTCAGGCCACGTACCACGCTGAAAAGTTCAACTCCAAGTTGAACTGGGACTCAGGCTATGTGCCTTCGACATCAAAAATTGCAAAGGTTCAACTACAGTTGAACGACAACTCAGGCTATGAGCCCTCGTACAAAAATTCAACCACTAAAAAAATTGAGACTCAGGTCGTAGGACTTCGCCATCACGATTCCCATCCCGCCCATATGGCAAGGCAGAATGCCCTCGCCCTGAAAATTAAAGAGTTTCAACCCCGACTCGAGCCAAGAACCCTCACCGTTGAACGCTACAAGGCCTATTCCTCAACAAAAGAAGGGACAAGTTAAGAACCCTCGCCAATCAAGTAAGTACGCCTAACTCGAACTAGGATTAAGGCCGCGATATGTTCGGCCCCAGTCGAATTACAAAACCACGGCCAGTAATTTGGCCATGCCCGAACAGGGACTAAGGCTATACGCCACCCTCGTCAAATCACGGCTACAGCTTACTCAAACCAGTAAAAACAAATTCTAAAAGCAATCAATCATTGCTAAGACCATCGACGCTAGAAGCCCACCTAGTTTTTGACTAGGGCAAGCAAACGACCCGACGACAGTCGAAGTCATCTAACGGGCCAAGACCATCAATGTCATCATGGCCAAGACCGTCAATGTTATCAGGACTAAAGTCATAAGGGGATCAACATGCCCACCAGGAAAACTCTTAAGGCAGAGCCCCTTGAACGAGTGCAAATAGAAAACTTGGAAACAAGAAAAGGAACATAAAATTTTATATATATATATATATATATATATATATATATATATATATATATATATATATATATACACATACAACTTTATTTACAACGAGCCAGTCCCGCTTACATATGGCCAAAGACGATGAACAAACAAAAAAGCCAAACGGCAACAAAAAACAAAACAGAATAAAAACTAACTCTATAAAAAACTAAAGCACCTATTACTCGGTGCCGCCCGCACTACCTTCACGGTGACCCGCTCCATAATAAACACCCTCAGATACCACCATCGGCCCCTGGAGCGGTTGGGTCGAAGCCACATCCAAGACGAGCATCATAGGCCTTTTGGCGGGCCCCCTTATAAACAGCTTCGGGCATGATGCCGGCCTCCCATAGCTACTTGTACACGTCCAGCTGGGCCTCAGCAAAAGACCAAAGATCACGAAAGGGGCCATAAGAGGCAGCCTAGTCCATCATGCGCTGATTCTCGGCCTCCAAAGCCATAATACGATCTGCTGCAATTTGGGCTTCGTGTTCGTAAACACCATTGCGTTCCTCCATACCCGCCACTCCGAAAGCTGCGACAGATCTCTCCAGCTCCCGTTCCCTCTCATGAATGCGAACTGCCGCCTCCAACGCCCCTGCCCTCGTCGAAGTATCCCTTGCTTGTTGTCTCGAGGCAGCAAGCTTCTCGTCCAATTTAACCCCTTGCCTAATCAAGGCCTCAGCGGCCTCCGCCAGGGCCTCCTGACTTCGACGCTCCCTCTCAGCTGCAGCACTCCTCTCAGCCTCCACCTCCTCGTCCTTACAAAAAAGTTGCTCCTCGAGAGTGTTTACCCTGTTTTGAGCCTGCTTCACTAGAGCTCCCGCCTCGCCAACTCCTCAACCAACACCTGGCTGCGGGGGTCATATCTAAGGCGCTCGCGCATCACGTGGAACCTATCTCGGTAGCGGCGATACTTCTCCAGCGCCCGCAAGAAGAATCTCGAGTAAACATTTGGTCGGTGTACGCGCTCCTCCTCCAAAAGAAAGGTCTGCAAAATAGAAGCAATATATAAATTAGGAAGCAAACCAAGGAAAGAAAAGCAACGAAGGAAGACCATAACACGTACCCTGAAGCCTAACACGGCCACCACGATCATCAATCCAACGTCTGATACGTCCCTTAGTGATCTGTTCTCCTCCTCCGAGCTTAAGGGCACAAACATTGGCACCAGATTGTCCTCATCAAGGAGGAGGTTCTGCTCGGTAGGAATCTTAGCATAACAAAATGGCCCCTCGCCACCAGATTGTCCTCATCAAGTAAGAGGCATGCACCGTTGTGTTGGTGAAGCCCTCCTAGAGTATGCGCACATCGTCGGACTGCACGCGAGATTCGGAGTCAAACTCCGCTCCCAGGACGTCCTTTCCTTCTTCAATCGGCTGAGAGGTCAAGGCTCCCTCCCCCCCCAACAGGTTGACACTTGCTTCCCTAACCAAAGTAGCTGCTGAGGAACCAACTTCTCTCTCAATAGCTGGGACTGATGATTGAGCTGCCGAAGTGACGGTTTCTTTACGGCCTGAGCTGACTGGGGCAACCCCTATTTTATTTTCACCCTCAAGGGTATGCACAGCTGCCTCATTCCCCTCCGTATCCGACGGCGGGGCAGTAGGCGTGAAGGCAACCCTTCGCCTAACCAACGGCCTCTCCTTCTCCTCCTCATCCTCGTTCAAAGTTGATTCCTCAATGGGACGAACAACCCCCGTAGGCGCCTTGACCCGAGTTGTAGACCGTGCTGGTGAATGGGCCGCCGATGACTCAATTGAAGTCGCCCTTAGAACTGGGCATGGCGTCGGCTCCATAGCCAGCTGAGCAGTCACGCCCGACCTGCAGAAAGCAAGCTGAAGAGCTCTCATACGGCGCACCACCCCTGATCAAAAAAAGAAAATGATTAAAAGGAGAGAAATTCAGCATGACCGAACAGGAACGATTCAATAACTCAAACACTTACCTGAAGTAGGCCTACGACTGTGCCTTTCCCAGAAGGATGGCCATGAGCGAATCCCTGCTATCTGAAGGAGTACGGCCTCAACCCATTTGCCAATGCCCGACAGAGGGTCCGGGGGCACCTGCTCAGCTATAAACACAAGATAAAGTTAACGCCCATTAGAACAAAGAACAAAGAAAAATAGAAGAGAAGACTCGACGAATAGAAAAATCATGTATATGGTTCTAAGTCTCTGGGAATTCCTTGGAATTCCCCACCATATGCTCGGTCATAATATAGAAGAAATTCTCATATGAATGAGAATCGGCCGCATCGTCCAGCTCTGCACTCAAACCCCTAATCCCATAGGGGACCATTTGAATCATGGTATTGCGGACCCTCTGAGGGGAATACAGAGTCAGCACGTGCCGCATCGTTATCTATCTCCGGGCCAATTCTGCATACTTGGCGAGCATGAAAAATAGCTTATAAAAAGAAGGGACGAGTTGCCCGGGGCACGCCTCGTTATAGCGGAAAAAATCTGCTACCAACATCGAGAGGGGGAGCTTGAACCCCAACCTTATCGGATAAGCATAGAAAATGCAATACCATGGGCGGTCAACATGGACCCTCTCCTCGCTCCTTGCAAGGACAATATCAGTGGAATGGGGGACACTCCATTCCTCCCTTAATTGGGTGATGCCCACCTCTCCGATTAACGGGGCCTCATCAACCTGATCCTCCTCGTTAGTGGTAAAGTTAGTTGCCGGGCCTCTGGGCAGATAAAAATGTCAGCCACTGACGGGACCCCATTGATCTCCGATGAATCGGTGGCCCTCGCCACCGAAGAAGACCCATAAACCGTCGGAAGATTCGCCGTATTAAGGTATGTGCGAGAATTGCTTGCCATTATTGATCACTGAGCGATAAGCGAAAAAGATTCACCGAAGAAGGAATAAAGGTGGAGATTGAGTGAAAGAAGACAAAAGAACAACACAAATTAATGAAGAAAAAGAGTGAGAGAAGTTGATTCTCCAGAAATCCTCTTTAGAGAGATGCTGAAAAGTGAGAAACAGATAACATCACTCATTATTTATACTACACATGAGGCTTTCGCCAATTCTAAAATCCACCATTAGCTGCACAACCAACCGCAAAATGGTTCGAATCAACATTGACGGTGGTGATTGTGACAGATAAACACAAAATTATTTTTGCAACCATCAAGCGACGCTTCGCCTTCGAAGTGGGTTTAACAACTTGAAGATGTTGGAAGGGCATCCAACATGCCCCCATACACCGACAATCATTGTTGTGCACATCAAGCACACCCATATACTCATCGGCAGCCTACGGGAATACACGGACCTGGATCAAAACATCAAGCGACCATCCCCCAAGTACAAATGGCTATGGCTGTCTCCTTAGCCTAACCGGCTACGGTTCTCCTCCAAGTGCGAATGGCTACGGCGGTCCCCTAAATATATATGGCTACAGCTATCCCCTAAGTATAAACGGCTATGTCCGTTCCCCAAAAATGTAAAATGGTTACGGCAATTCTCCAGGTGTGCAGGTGGCTACAGCCATCTCCTAAACAATAAGTGACTACGGACGACTTCAAGGCACAGAATGACTATGGCCGTTCTCAACGAGTAAAGCTGGCTACAGCCGTCCTTCAAGTATAAACGGCTACGTCCGTCTTCGAAGCATGAACAGCTACAACCCTCCCAGGTCATGACCGAAATGACATCCAAGCCCCTCTTCTGAGTCCGCTCATCGAGTCCGACCGAATCTCAACCTCAATGAGCGGAGGGACTAACTATATGGGTCAAAACTTGACTCATGATAATTGATAAGGTTAACAGGCTCTTAAGCATATTTGGGCTAACAAATGGCTTAACTATTAGTTAATAATGAACACTCGAAGATTATCCAGCTTAATCAATGAGGCCACGACCTATTCACTATCGGCGGGCGTTCCCCCGACTTGACCACGGCCGTCCAATACCAGCTGGCAAGATGCACAACTATAAATACAAAAAGAAAGAATCCTAGAAAGTGGGGATGCTTCTTCTTATCCTCATCCTCCTCCTCCTCTTCTTCTTCTTCTTCTTCTTCTTCTTCTTCTTCTTCTTCTTCTCCACACTTTCCTAGAAAGGAGCTCTGAACCTCTCCATGGAGGGGTAGACCAAATCGATATTATGAATAAAAGATCTCAACCTTCCCCTCCTTAACAATTAACATTTCTCTCTTGCGTTTTCTATTTTTATCATTTGATTATTACGATTTGCCATGATTTGCCCTTCATTTATTTTTATTATTTTATGCTTATAAAGTGTGTGTGAACTTTGAGCCAAACAGAACCAATTATACTTTTAAAGTTATGGGTTCATATCTAATATTTTTACAATTTTAATAAATTTTTACATATAAATTTTGTACTGCGCGTCAAAAGTTATTTATATATATATATATATATATATATATATATATATATATATATATCAATTCCTTATGTCGCTTTCTAAATTGTTATCTTACCCGCTGAATTTGCACTTGGGATATAATGTAATGCCAATATTTGTTTTATCTAGAAGACCACTTTTTTCTTTGTTAACTTGGAACACGACGACAACGGTCGAGAGGCTTACCTCATCGTTGCATCATCATCACACATATATTCTGTTACATAAGTACGAAAAAAAAAATAATGTTGTGGGTCTTCGGTTTTATAATTAAAAAACTGAGGCTTTCTTTTGATATCAGTATGCACAATGCAACTTTCCATAAATCATGATGAAAGTTTATCCTATATTGAGAAGAAAAGCTTGGTTGGACCCGCTATTCAACCCCCCAATCTCCACCTCCCCCTTCCGTTTTCTACATTTGTGATGATTGATTTCAAGTCCTTTCTTGGTCTTCTGGACATGACTTGTTCAAATCCTAGAAGCATTCCCATTAATGTTTACTGAGGTAAGAATATATGTAGTAATCCTACAATCTGTATTGTCGTCCGGCCGAGCTCCGGACCGCCCGACCATGGGCTTGTGACGACCTGGCCGATCATCTTTGGAATTTATGCTTCGTTTCTTCATTAATTGTTTTCTCTAAGCTCATTTTTGCTATTTTGGATTGCTGGAACGTTTGGTGATAGAATTCAGAATGTTTTGGGACACTTATAGCATATTCGGCCAAGCTAGAGAAATCAGCTTATTTTGATAAGTGCTTTTTTCAAAAGTACTTTTGAAAAAAGTACTTTTGGAGAAAAGCAGTTTATGTTTGGCTAATCAGTCTGAAAAACACTTTTGAGAAATAATTTGTGTTTGATCAAACTTTTTAGAAAGTGTTGTTAAGTGTCAAATTACGAATAAGGACATGAATAGTGTTACTTAATAATAAATATTACAATTAAATAAATAATCTCAAAATTTTGCTATTACATGAGATAATTAAAAAAACATTTTATTTAAGTAAAATATGAAAATAAAATTTAAAAAGTACTTAATTGTCCTTCAACAAATATAAAAGCATTCACCCCTAAAGTCACTATATATTAGAAAATTTTCCTAAAAATAAGAAGAAATATTTATAAATTAATATCTTAAGTATTAGGTTTAGGGTTATTTTGATACATACTATATTTCTGCTTCTTTGAAACTGCTTATGCTTCTTCCCAAAAGTATTTTTGTCCCAAATAAGCTTGGCCAAACACCTCAAGTTAGGGAAAAAAGTGCTTTTGGGAAAAAAAGTACTTCTGGCCTCTTGAGAAGCTTGGCCAAAGAGGCTATTAGTCCTTAAATGAGAGCTTAAGTGTTGGAAGGTGGTTCGTAATTAGAACAGTGTTAAGATGACCTCGGAATGGAAATTCGATGGTTCCGTTAGCTCCCTTAGGTGATTTCGGTGTTGGGAGCGTGTTCGGAATGCATTTTGGATGTCTGTAGCTCATTTAGGCTAGAAATGCCGAAAGTTAGAATTTGGAGATTTCCGGTCCGATAGTGACATTTTGATCCGAGGGTCAGAATGGGATTCCAAAAGTTATTGTAGCACCGTCATGTCATTTGGGACATGCATGCAAAATTTCAGGTCAATCGGACTTGGTTTGGTGATGTTTTTGATCGAAAGCGAGTTTGGTTGAGTTTTGGAGTTCCTAGGTTCAAATCATTGGTTAATTTGAGCTTTTGATATTGTTTTAGGTAGTTTAAGGATTTTTACAAGTTTGAATGATGTTATGGGATATGTCTGTAGGTTTGAATTAGGTCCCGGGGGCCTCGGGTGTGTTTCGGTTGCTCTACGGAGCAATTTGAGTTTCGAAATTGCAGTTAGTGTTTTCTTTTACGCGATCGTAAAGAGGGCATCGCGTTCGCATTGCTTTTCCCTTACCCTTCATCTCATTCACATAACTTTCCCCGCGTTTGCGAAGCCCAGCCATCCCCTTCATCGCGTTCGCTCGCGAAGGCCAAGCTCTGGACCCCCCTTCAGTTTCTTCAACGCGTTAGCATAGGGTTCAGTCCCAGCTCATCGCGTTCACATCCCTACCTTCGTGTTCGCGAAGGTTATTTTTCCAGCCTTGAGATTTTACTCTCTGTGAACGTGAGATTCCCGCCGCGTTCGCGATGAACAGTGCCCTGACCGGTACTTATATTTTAAACACGAACTCTTCTTTCATTTTTACAAAAACTCAAGCTAGAAAGGTCGATTTTAGGAAATTTTTCGAGGGCTTTACAGAGACATCAATTGGGTATAGATTCCTTACTCCCTTATGATTAAAACCCACTATCTAACCTGAAATTCAATCTTAAATTTCGAATTTTAATGAAAATTGGGGTAAAGTTCTTAGACCTAATTATGAGGATTTGAGGGGGAATTTGACCTCCGATTTGGGAGATTTTTACATGGTTCGACTCGTTAGAGTACAAGGTTTCCAAAAATGTGAAAATTATTCGATTTCGAAACGTTGTCCTGAGGGGTATTTTAGCATTTTACCTATTTTCGCACCTTAGCTTTAATTTTAATATTGGAATTGGTTACTTGCGATGTTATTTATAATATGTACTTGGTTTTAAAATATTTGGGCCACTCAAAGTCGGATACTCGTTGTACGGGCATCGCTTCATAGTGATTTTGTACCTGAGGTAAGTGACTTGTCTAACCTTGTGTGGAGGACCTCTCCCCTTATGATACCTTGACTGTTGTATTAAATGCCTTATGCGTGAGGTGACAAGTGTGTACTTGTGCTAATTGTTTAAATTTACCTTACTTGACTTAGTTAGACTGTGTTTCCTATCTTACTTGACTATTATAAATGCAAGTTTACATGTCTTAGTTTAAGAAAAGCATGTTAGTTGACTTATTTGTTCTATTTGACTAAACTGCAATATCTGCTCTCCGTGAAGCATGTTTGACTCTAGATTCTGGTTGTCTTTACTGAGCTTTATATAATATTGACTGATGTTGTGTGTTTACAATTTGGGATTACGGGACGGCATCCCTGGAGTTCCCCTGTACGTGTTATACTCTAAGGTTCGGAGTGCGGGATACTAAGAGATCCCTGGCATCAAATTGATACAAACGGAGGATACTAGGAGATCATCGGGATACTTGGAGATCACTCGAGTATGAATAAGAGGATATTAAGAATCCTCGAGATACTTGGATATCGCTCGTGCATATGATGAGGATACCTGGAGATCCTTGGGATACCAGGCGATCCCCGATGATAAATTGCCAGTAGTGGTTTGATCCTTATTCATAGATTGTATTGTATCCCTTTTCCTGTTTTACTTATTATCTTGCTAGATTCTCTTTATAAATCGTATTCCTATTGTTTCGTCATTTTCACTTGGATTATTATGCTTATCTAAGTAGGGCCTCGACTTTCCTCGTCACTACCCAACCGAGGTTAGGCTTGGAATTTACTGAGTACCGGTGTGGTGTTTTCACGCCTTTTTTGCGCATGTTTTTAATGTGCAGATCTAGGTACTTTTGAGCAGGCGTACCGTCAGTAGCTGTCAGAAGCATTTCGGAGACTTGAGATACATATGCCACATCCGCAGATCCGCAAAGTCTCCCTCTCATTCTACCTATAGTTAGCTAGATGCTACTTCGTTATTCTTTGTATTAGACTATTCTGGTGATTAAAGCACTGTATGTTCTTCTATAGCCTTTGTTGGCCGTGGGATTCCGGGTCTCGGGAGTTTTTTCAGCATTTTAGTAATAAAGTCTATGTGCTATGCGGTTAACCTACACATTTCCTTTATGTTATTCGATATTCTGTTATTGTTTTCGTAAGAATTGTTAATTCCGCAATGTGTTAGGCTTACCTAGTCGTGAAGATTGGGTGCCATCAATACATGTTCACAATTGGTGAACTAGGGTCGTGACAAGTTGGTGTCAGAGCTCTAGGTTCATAAGAGTCACGGGACGCAGGTCGGTTTATTAGAGTCTCGTTGATCGGTACGAAGACGTCTGTAACTTATCTACAGGAGACCATGTAACTGCTTAGGAAACATTTTCTCTTCATTGAATTCCTTGTCGTTCTATATTTTTGACATCGACTCTAAACTTCTGTTTTCTATTCTCTCAGAGATGGTGAGGACACATACGACCCTAGATGATCGGGCACCCACACCCCTTCCTGCAGCCACAAGAGGCAGGGGCAGGGCCAGGGGTCGTGGACGCGTGCACGATGCAGCTAGAGCACTTACGCGAGTTGCAACCGAGGTACCATCATCGGATCCAGCTAGGACTCAGGCACCTGACACGCCCTCAACCACCACTACTCCAGTTGTTCAGGAGGCATTGACACAGTTTATGAGCATGTATACTATGCTGTCGCAAGAGGAGCTGCTTCCTTTCCCGCAGCCATATCCCAGGCCGGGGGAGGAGCCTAGACTCCCACAGCTCGCACTCCGGAGCAGAGAGTGCGTATGGGGCAGGTTCCAGATATTATCCCTGTCCAGCCTGCAGTACCGATTCGGCCCGAGGATGGGGAACCTACGTCTGAGGATGAGCGGCGTAGACTGGAGAGGTTCAAGAAGTATGACCCTATTGTTTTCAGCGGACTATCTACGGATGATGCTTTGGGGTTCTTGGAGGATTGTCACCGCATCTTTCGCACATTGGGTATTACTTCCTCGAGCGAGGTTTCTTTTGCAGCTTTTTAGCTTTGGGGAGACGCCTATGATTGGTGGCGCACTTTTGAGTTAGACAGTCCGGACGAGGCTGCCTTTCAGGCTTGGACTCAGTTTTCGAATATTTTTTTCAGAGGGATTTTGTTCCCCAGAGCCTCCGACATGCATGGCACGCGGAGTTTGGGCATTTGCGCTAGGGCCCTATGACTGTCTCCTTGTATGCCATCTGTTATACTAGGTTGGTCAGACATGCACCGGCTTTGGTGGCTACTATTCGTGAGAGGGTTTGCCGGTTTATTGATGGTATTATTCCTCCAATCAGGTTTGGCATGGATCGAGAGTTGGAGATGGATATATCAGCAGGTAGTAAGCATAGCTAGGAGGATAGATGGTATGCATACCAGAGAGCGAGAGGAGAGAGAGGCCAAGAGGTTTGGAGAGTCGGGTCACTACTCTGGTACCCGTACATCAGCAACAGGACGTCATGGTAGGGGCTATATGGGTCGCCTAGTTCACTCAGCTCTTCCTTTTGCCAGTAGTACTCCAGCTCCTCCCAGATCTCAGGAGCCTTATTATGCACCTCTAGTTTCTAGTGTGCCTCCTGCGCGGGGTACTTCCAGAGGTCAGTCTAGTAGGGGTGGGCCTAGTTAGTCATAGCCACCGCGCCATCTGAGAGCTTCTTATGAGTGAGAGGATACCCTCCATGTAGTGAGGGATTACTCTAGGCTTGGGAGGAGTGCACCTCCACAACATTCTCACCCGTAGCGTACCCAGCAGGATTCTCAGGCTATCGTTCCAGCTCCAGCTTCCACCCCACTTGCCTAACCAGCCTGGGGCAGATATCGGGAGATAGAGGTCGCCATCGACAGAGGGCCGGGCCAGATTTTATTCTATTCTTGATCGTGCTGAGGCTGTCGCCTCTCATTCTGTTATCATATGTATTATATTTGTTATCATAGAGAGGAATTGGTTCTATTCGATCCATGTTCTACTTATTCTTACACGTCATCTTATTTTGCTCCGCATTTGGGTACAGCCAGAGAGGCCTTGCACTCTCCTGTTTATGCTTCTACTCCCGTGGGAGTTTCTTTTGTTATGGACCGCGTGTATCGGTCATGTTTGGTTACTATTCATTGTTTTGAGACCAGGGTAGATCTTTTATTACATGATATGGTTGATTTAAATATTAACTTGGCCATGTTCTGGTTGATGCCCTAGTATGCTATTCTTGATTGTCATGCTAAGACCGTGACACTAGCTATGCCAGGTTCTGCATATTGAGTGGAGTGGTACTTTTGATCACACTCCCAGCAGAGTTATATCTTTTCATAAAGCTCAGTGTATGGTTGAGAAGGGCTTCGCCGCGTATTTATCTTATGTGAGAGATGTCAGTGCTGATAACCCTTTTATTGACTCTATCCCAGTTGTACGGGATTGCCCTGATGTGTTTCCAGTTGATATTTCGAGCATGCTCCCTGATCGGGACATTGATTTTGGTATTGGTTTGTTGAAGGGCACTCAGCCCATATCTATTCCTCTTTAGCATATGGCTCATCTTGAGTTGAAGGAGTTGTAGGTTCAATTACAGGAATTGCTTGATAAGGGTTTCATTTGACCCAGTGTTTCATCGTTGGGTACTCCCGTCTTGTTCGTAAAGAAAAAGGATGGTTCTATGCGCTTGTATATCGATTATCGCTAGTTGAACAAGGGCAAAGTGAAGAACTGATATCCTTTGCCTCGTATCATTGATCTATTTGACCACCTTCAGAGTGCACAAGTGTTTTCTAAGATTGATTTGTGCTAAGGCTATCACCAGCTAAAGATTCAGGAGCCGGATATCCTGAAGATTGCTTTCAGGACTCGGT
The DNA here is from genome assembly GCA_034376525.1 of Nicotiana benthamiana. NCBI lineage: Eukaryota > Viridiplantae > Streptophyta > Magnoliopsida > Solanales > Solanaceae > Nicotiana > Nicotiana benthamiana. The sequence continues at coordinate 36,044,390 of CM067337.1, read as the reverse complement.
ATGGTTATTACGAGTTTCTTTTCATGTCATTTCGGCTGACCGACGCCCCAACTACTTTTATGGATTTGATACATAGTGCATTCAGGCCCTATCTAGACTCGTTTGTCTTTATTTTCATAGATGATATTCTTGTATACTCCCAGAGCTGGTAAGATCATGAGCAACACCTGAGGGCAGTGCTTCAGACCCTTTGAGAAAAGAAATTATATGCAAAGTTCTAAAAATGTGAGTTTTGGTTGAGTTCTGTGGCATTCCTAGGCCACGTGGTATCGAGTGAAGGCATTCGAGTGATACAAAGAAGGTGGAGGCCGTGTAGAGTTGGCCTAGGCCCTCCTCAGCTACAGAGACCTCTGCAATTCCCTTGGCCTGGCGGGGTATTACCGTCGTTTTGTGGAGGGGTTCTCATCGATTGCAACCTCTATGACCAGATCGATCCAGAAGGGTGCTCCATTTCAGTGGATCGACGAGTGTGAGGGGAGCTTTCAGAAGCTCAAGACGGCTTTGACTTCAGCCCCTATTCTACTTTTTCCTACTAATTCGAGGTCCTATCCAGTTTATTGTGATGCCTCATGAGTCGGACTTGGAGCGGTGTTGATGCAGGGCGGTAGGGTGATTGCCTACGCATCAAGATAGTTCAAGGAACATGAAAATAACTATCATGTCCATGACCTTGAGTTAGCTGCTATTGTCCATGCCTTAAAGATCTTGCGTCATTATTTGTACGGCGTGCCTTGTGTGATTTAGATGGATCATCAGAGTTTACAACATTTGTTCAAGCATAAGGATCTGAACTTGCGCCAGATAGGTTGGTTGGAGCTACTGAAGGATTATGATATTACTATCACCTGGACAAGGCCAATATGGTAGCCGATGCCTTGAGTTGCTGGGCGGAGGGTTTGGGGAGTTGGCATATTTACCAGCTTCAAGGAGACCTATGGCGATGGATTTTCAGGCCTTAGCCAGTCGGTTTGTGAGATTGGACCTTTCGGAGCCCAGTCGGGTTCTAGCCTGTGTGGTTTCTTGGTCTTCATTGTTTGATCGTATCAGGGAGCGGCAGTATGATAACCCTCATTTGCTTGTCTTCAGACACACAGTTCAGCATGGCGATGCTAGGGATGTGACTATTTGAGATGACAGGGTATTGAGGATGCAGGGTCCTATCTTTGTACCCGATGTTGATGATATTCGGGAGTTGATATTGGTAGAGGACCATAGCTCGCGGTACTTTATCCATCCGGGTACCGTAATGATGTATCAGGATCTGAGACAGCATTATTGGCGGAGGCGAATTAAGGACACAGTAGAGTTTGTAGCTAGATACCTCAACTGTCAGCAGGTAAAAACTGAGCACTAGAGACCGGGAGGGTTACTCAAGCACATGGAGATTCCGGAGTGGAAATGGGAGAAAATAACTATAGATTTTGTAACAGGTCTCCCACTGACGGCGAAGAAATTTTATTCTATTTGGGTTGTTGTGGATCGGCCGACCAAGTCCTCTCTTTTCATTCCAGTGTGCACTTCTTACTCAACAGAGCAGTTAGAGGGGATTTATGTCAGGGAGATTGTCCGTTTGCACGGCATTCCAGTTTCTATCATCTTAGACGGAGGTTCAGTGTTTACATCATGGTTCTGGAGAGCCGTCCAGCAGAAGTTGGGTACCCGGGTGACTACGAGCACAACTTTTCACCCTCAGACGTTCGGATAGTCCGAGCGCACCATTCAGATTCTTGAGGATAAGCTCCGTGCGTGCCTGATTGAGTTTAGAGGGTCTTGGGATCAGTTCTTGCCACTGGCTGTTTTTTCATATAACAACAGTTATTAGTCCAGCATTTTGATGGCGCCGTGTAAGGCCTTATACGGTAGGAGGTGCAGATCCCGGTGGGTTGGTTCGAGACGGGGTGAGGCAGGCTATTGGTCACTGATTTGGTCCAGGATGCGGTCGAGAAGGCTAAGGTGATTCAGGATAGACTCGGACAGCCCAGTCCAGACAGAAGATTTACGTGGCTCGGAAGGTTTGGTGATATTTTCTTTATTGTTGGTGAGCGGGTTTTGCTTCGGGTCTCGCCCATGAAAGGCGTCATGAGGTTTGGAAAAAAAGGAAAGTTGAGTCCGAGGTTCATTGGGCCTTTTGAGGTTTTGAAGCGAGTTGGGGAGGTTGCTTATAAGCTTGATTTACCTCCCAGTTTGGCCGGTGTTCATTCGGTATTTAATGTCTCGATGCTTCGTAGGTATCACGGTGACCCGTCTCATGTGTTGGAGTTCGCTTCAGTTCAGTTGGACAAAGACTTGTCCTATGTTGAGGAGCCAGTGGCAATATTAGACAAGCATGTCCGAAAGCTTAGGTCAAAGGATATTGCTTCAGTAAAGGTTCTGTGACGGGGTCAACCAGCCAAGGAGGCAACTTGGGAGACCGAATGGGATATGCGCAGCCGATATCTTTTTTCTTCTACTTCAGGTATATTCTCTATGCCTGTTCGAGGACGAACGTATGTTTAAGTGTTGGAGGATGTGACAACCCGGCCGGTCTTCTTTGGAGTTTATGCCCCGTTTCCCCATTAACTATTTTCTCTAAGCTCATTTCTGCTATTTTTGATTGTCGGGATGTTTGGTGATAGAATACGGGGTATTTTGGGACACTTAGTCCCTAAATGAGAACTTAAGTGTTGGAAAGTTGTCCGTAATTAGAACAGTGTGGAAACAACCTCGGAATGGAAATCCTATTGTTTCGTTAGCTCCTTTAGGTGATTTTGGGGTTGGGAGAGTGTTCGGAATGTATTTTGGATGTCCGTAGATCACTTAGGCTAGAAATGCCGAAAGTTAGAATTTGGAGATTATTGGTCCGATAGTGAAATTTTAATCCGAGGGTCAGAACGGGATTCCAGAAGTTTCTGGAGCACTGTCATGTCATTTGGGACGTACGTGCAAAATTTCAGGTCTATCGGACTTGGTTTGGTTAGGTGTTTGATCGAAAGCGAGTTTTGTTGAGTTTTGGAGTTCTTAGGTTCAAACCATTGGTTAATTCGAGTTTCAGGTGTTGTTTTAGGTGGTTGATGGTACAAGATTTAATGATGTTATGGGATATGTATGTATGTTTGGTTGAGGTCCCGAGGGCCTCAGGTGTGTTTCAGATGCTGAACTGAGCAATTGGAGTTTTAAAGTTGCAGCAGAAAATTGCAGTCAGTGTTTTCTTCTACGCGGTCGCAAAGAAGTCATCGCATTTGCGTAGCTATGCCCTTACCCTTCATCGCGTTCGTGAAGCACATCCATCCCCTTCATCGCGTTCGCGTTCCATCCTCCGCGTTCGCGAAGGCCAAGCCCTGGACAACCTTCAGTTTCTTCGACGCATTCGCGTGAGACCCTTCGCGTTTGCGTAGGGTCCAGTTCCAGCTCATCACGTTCGTATCCCTACCTTCGCGTTCGCGATGAATCGTGCCCTGACCAGTACTTATGTTTCAAACACAAACTCTTCTTTAAATTTTACAAAAAATCAAGCTAGAGTGCTCGGTTTCGGGAGATTTTTCTGACGGCTTTTTCAAAGGCAACGATTGGGTAACGATTCCTTACTCCCTTATGATTAATATCCACTAATCTAATCTCCAATTCAATCTTTAATTTCGGATTAAATGAAAATTGGAGTAAAGTTCTTTGATCTAATTGTGAGGATTTGAGGGGGCATTTGAGCTTCGATTTGAGAGATTTTTGTATGGTTAGACTCATGAGTGTACGAGATTTCCAAAAATTTGAAAAATTATTCGATTCCGAGACATTGGCCTGAGGGGCATTTTTGTTATTTATCTATTTTCGCGCCTTAGCTATTTTTATAGTGGAATTGATTACTTGCAATGTTATTTGCAATATGTAATTGGTTTGAATAGATTTGGGCCATCCGCAGTCGGATACTAGTGGAAAGGGCATCGTTTCATAGTAATTTTTGTAACGGTTCGAGGTAAGTGGCTTGTCTAACCTTGTGTGGTGGACCTCTCACTTTAGGATATCTTGATTGTTGTTTTAAATGCCCTGCGCGCGAGGTGACGAGCGTGTACTTGTGTTAATTGTTTAATATTCACCTTACATGACTTATTTAAACTGTGTTTCCTCGCTTACTTGATTGTTATAAATGCAAGTTTTCCTGTGTTAGTTTAAGAAAAGCATGTTAGTTGACTTATTTGTTCTATTTGACTAAACTGCAATATCTGCTCTCCGTGAAGCATGTTAGACTCTAGATTCTGTCTGTTGTCTTTATTTAGCTTTATATAATATTGACTGTTGTGATGTGTTTACGATTTGGGACAACGGGACGGCTTCCCGGGAGTTCCACTGTACGTGTTATACTCTAAGGTATGGAGTGCAGGATACTAAGAGGTCCCTCGAACCAGACTGAATACAAACGGAGGATACAAAGAGATCCACGGGATACTTGGAGATCCCTCGAGTATGAATAAGAGGATACTAGGAGATCCTCGGGATATCAGGAGATCCCCTATGATAAATAGTAGTGGTTTGATCTTTATTCATATATTGTATTGTATTCTGTTTCCTGTTTTACTTATTATCTTGCTAGATTCTCGATATAAACTGTATTCATATTGTTTAGTCATTTTCAATTGGATTATTATGTTTATCTCAGTAGGGGCTCGACCTTCCTCGTCACTACCCAGCCGAGGTTGGGCTTGGCACTTACTAAGTACCACCGTGGTGTACTCGCGCCTCTTCTGCGCATGTTTTTCATGCGCAGATTCAGGTACTTCTGAGCAGGCGTACCGTCAGTAATTGTCAGGAGCATTTCAAAGACTTGAGGTATACATCTGCCACATCCGCAGATCTGCAGAGTCTCCTTCTCATTCTACCTATAGTTAGCTAGATGTTATTTCATTCTTCTTTGTATTAGACTATGATGATGATTAGAGCAGTGTATGTTCTCTTATAGCTTGTGTTGCCCCTGGGATTCCGGGTCTTGGGAATTGTTTTAGCATTTTAGTATTAAAGTGTATGTGTCGGGCGGCGGGCGACGAACATATACATTTTGTTTATGTGATTCGGTATTTTGTTATTTTTTTCGTAAGGATTGTTAATTCCATAATGTGTTAGGCTTACCTAGTCGTGAAGACTTGGAGCCGTCATGACATGTTCACAATTGGTGAACTAGGGTCGTGACAGGGCTAAACGCGCTGGTCAAAATGGTCTAGTCCCAAACAGTCCTTGGAGCCTATTGTAGGCCGGTCCTTCGTGTTGAGACCGTGAGCCCGGGATCGTTTAGCTCGGGATCGGCTAGCAGGCCTGGGCCGGTTTAACCGGGCCTAATAGGCCCAATGACTATTTTTTTAATTTTTTTTTAAAATTGGCCAACGGTTGGAAGTTTAAAAACTAGTCGTTAGCCTGCCAATTTAGGCGTTTGAATTTTAAAAAAACTAGACATTTGGCCCCCAAACTTTTTATAATTATACTTTTTTCCTATTCTCAACTATAAATACCCATTCATTCTTTCATTTTTACTCACAAAACCATCAATCTCTCTCTAATTTTCTTCTACAATTCATTACTTTATTATTGTAATTTGTGAAAATTTTGAAGTTGGTGAATTTAAGTATTCAAGTCTTCAACGATATACAATTTTCAAGAAGTTGTTCGTCAATTTGGTAAACTCGTTCCAACAATTACGTTTTAATATTATAGTTTTGTTTATTTTAGTTTGTATAATTATAATTAATATGGACTTTTCTTTGAAAAAATATTTGGTGGTAAGGGTAAGGGAAAATCTAAAATTTGTGAATCTAGTGGCCAAGCTACTACTCCTCCCCGGCTCCACGATACAGACCTGTTACCCGTCCTCCTCCACTTATTATTCTTGATAGTGATAATCCTTGTCTTCAATATAAGCAAACACGTGAATGCCTATATTAATTTGATGTAAACATCTTACAAGCAGAGGTGGATGCAATATATTAGTTTAAAAATTCAATAAAACTGTAATAAACTGTACATACAAATTATATTTTTAAAAATACAATAAATTTAATGCTAAGAACATTAAAGTATGAACTCATGGAACTTAAATCCTACCAACACTTCTAAGTAAATTTTTACCCACCGCTACCCATACCCAAATTTCTGTATCAACTAGAGAAATGCTACGACCGTAAAAGATACACGCTGATTGAAAAATTCAAAGTAATTACAACATTTACGGGTTAAGCATTTTGCTCATATGTACTTACCAAGCTGATTCGAATAGAGACTAGAGGGTGTTTGAATTGGCTTATTTTAATTTAAGTGTTTATTGGTTTTAAAAGTACTTTTAATTTTTTAGGTGTTTTCCCAATAATAAAAAGTACTTAAAGTCACTTACTTTTAGGCATGAAATGTATAAAAATAAGCTAAAAGTAGGATATTATCAACTTATGGGTTTTGGCTTTTGTGCTTTTAGCTTATAAGCTGCTTCCACAGATGACCAATAAGTGATAATTTATCTTTGGCACACCCATTAAGAAAATACGAATTTCTAGAGAAAAAAATTCATATGTTAAATTAACCTTAAATAATTGTTACCTTGATATATTGAATATATTTCAAAGGGCAAATTTTGGAAAACTAACATTAATTCTTTCTTGATTGTGTAAATAAACATTTATTTTGAAGCAAAATAAAAAACAATAAAATGATCACTTACAATAGACCGAAGATATTACTTTTAAAACCCAATCCAAACCCCTCTACAACATATTTTATCTTTAAATGACAATTGGCGTGTAATCAAATCAAACAAAAGCAATTCATGCATGCATTATTAATTATTGCGGAACATTGAGGGTGCGCGGTTGGGTAAAATACATTTATACCCTAACCACATAATTTGAAAAATGCAGAGTATATTCCACTTAATATTTTAAACCATTTGAATCTGGGAAACAATGACTCTTATTTATGATGCAGAGATAAGTAATTGATACTGATTGTACAGTTAGTTATTTATGATGCACTCTTTTAGACAACTCAGCTAGTTAGTCTGCACGTATATGTATTAGTTAGCTGTTAGTATTTAGTTAGTGGGATATATTTGATTAGATACACACTTGTTTAATTCTAACATTCCAATAAGTGAGATTTTTTCCTTTCTAAGACCCGGTCGGTTTTTTTGGGAGTATTAGCATCGATTCTTTATTTACTGCTTTCTCTGTATTTTTATGCTTATCTGACTTGCCGGGAGGTTTTGTTTGTTATTTCGAACTGATTTGGGACACTTATTCTCTAAAACGAAAGCATAAGCTCTAGGTTTTCGACAATAGTTGAAACTGTATGAAGACGATTGGAGTTTCGGGAGTTCCATTTGCTCCTTTGGGTGATTTTGAACTTAGGAGCGTGTCCGTACTGTAAATTGGAGGTTAGTAGCTGAATTAGGCTTGAAATGACGAAAATTAAATTTCTGAGAAGTTTGACCGGGAGTGGATTTTTTGATATCTAGGTCGGATTCTGATTCCTAAAGTAGGAGTACATTCGTAATGTCAATTATCATTTGTGTGCAAAATTTGAGATCAATCGGACGTGATTTGATAGGTTTTGATATCAGTTGTAAATGTTTGAAGTTTTAAAGTTCATTAAATTTGGATTGGAGCGTGATTTGTGTTTTTGTTATTGTTTGATGTGTTATGAGAGTTCGAATAAATTCGGATGATGTTTCAAGATTTAAAGCTTAATTAATGAAAGAAAGTAACTAGATGGAAGAACATAAAGCAAGTTAAAAACAAAAAAGGACATATCTATAATCTAAACTAATTTGAAACGAAAATATATTAAGATGCTTCCAACTAACCCGGGCTCAAAAGCAAAATCAAAAAATTATCTTAGGCCATCTATATATTCTGGTGTGTTTCGTGGTTTGCTGATCTATCAATTGGCATGACTAAAAAAGAATACATAAGATAACATCACAATATCAAAACTAAAAAGATAGTTGAAAAGCAAAAAACATAACCTGTGAAATAACACCATTTACAGAGGAAATAAGACATTTAAAATGAAAGTATTCTTGATGACCAGTGGTTAAACTTCAACAATCAATTTACTCCTATTAATATTCTCAAATAAAAATTAATGTAAAATTTAAAAAGGAGGGAGAAACTTAATAGGATTCAAGAACAACAACATACAGCTACATGAATCACTAAATGTGAAGAACATGTAGGATACCATCAACATACTTATCAACTAGTCATCCAAGTTCATTAATTTCTTGAACAAAAAAGTTCCATTTTTGGATCTTTTACTTTAGGTTTCCTAGCTTTACAGTTTCAGTTCAACAACTAGTAGCTTTTGCTATAAAAACTTACAATATTAGTAAACAGTAGTGGTAGTGCATACCATGTACAGGGAAATAAATTATAAGATCAACATAATATCACAAGTAGACGAGTCAAGTTAACCTAGAGGTACAAAAACACCAAGAAAAGTTCAAGAACATGACGCAATTAGCTTAGCTGATATGATGTTACTGTTTAATTAACAGAGGTAGGTCATGCACAAAATCAACATAAAGGTTAACTCAGCTAATCATAGAGACTTACTAAGATTAACCATAAGACTATCACTTAATATAGAAGAAGGCAACCAGGCAGGGTCGTGAAACACTGAGAATTTGGATTTGAATGTGGAGTTCAATAATAATCTTGAAGACCTTATAATTCAGATAAGACTATGAAATCTATTACTATGTAAACTAAGTTAAAAGTGCACAAAATAAATGAACAAGTTCGGAAGGTCTTCAATTGTGACTTCAACCGTTCAAACACAAGGGCAAATTATGAATTTCAACTAAAATTAGAATGACAAACTCTCATTTAAAACATTAACTGAGACTTTGAGAAATTGTCAATTTTTAGTTCCCTCTGTGAACATAGACAAAGAAGGTGATGACAAGTGTCACGACCTACTTCCATAATAGGTCATGAAGACGCCCAACACTATTATCGGGTAAGTCAAGTGTAGAAAACATTTATAACTTTTTATGTAAATATCCGATTTTAAATGAGATAAATACTCAAATTATGTTCAAAGTTGAAAGTGGTGAATAATGTAGGTAGCATAATAATACAACCCAAAAATAAGTCTACTAATGTGTGTGCCAGAACCTGGTGTATGAATATCATACTATCTTACTGTATGGATCAGGATAGATAGAAAACAAAAGTATAAAAGAAAGACTTCCTCGGCTATGGGTCGGATGGAGGGGAAGCGGCACGCATAGAAGTCCCAAATCCGCTCACGGATGCGCACTAGAATGATAACCAGATCCACCTGCCTCAAATCCTGTAAATTTAAGTGCAGAAGTGTAGCATAAGTACATAAACAATATGTACCAAGTAAGTATCCAGTCGAATCTTGAAGAAGTAGAGACAAGAGGTCGACTTGATGCTTACTAGGGTCAAGTAAAATGAGGAGAATTTATAATAGGCAGGAATAAATCAATCAGAAGGATAAACAAGTATAAAATAACAATTTTTCCTTTAATTTTCCACCAATAGGGTCTATTCATATTTAAACAAGTACGGCGTTTAACCAACAAGTAGATTACTGAATAAATCATGCGCAGGTAATCACCCAGGAACGTACGGACCGATCCAACATAAAAATAAATTGTGCACTGTCGAGGGTCAAACGGCTCGAACCATAAATGCATCTATTACCCCGCTCGCGAATCATCCATGCGACGCGGTCAAATATAAATAAGCACCACAAATAGACAATAATATATATATATATATATATATATATATATATATATATAGAGAGAGAGAGAGAGAGAGAGCAATAAATCGTAGGAAAATCTCAATTCTCTTTTTAAGGATGAAAATAGAACAAGGTTGCTTCACTAGTAGACTCTACCTCAATCGATAATTCATACAAATTTGGAATTTAATATCAAGTTACCAGAATGTCACGTACAATATGCTTTAGACTATACGTACTTAGCATATATGTTGTCACGCACGGACTCTCGTCACCTAGTACGTACGTAACCCTCGCATATAAAGGCAATTAAGACAAAGTTAGAAAAGAGACTCACCTCGCTCCAAAGTGCACTTTCAATTTCCAAGAACGAGCCCAAGTCCTTAATTCAAAGCCGAACAATCCAAACTAGTTAAATGAAGTAAGAACTAATTAATAATGGCTCACACGATCAATTCCTAGCTAGTTAAGCAATTCCCCAACCATTTTACATGAATTTTCTAAATTCCGTCCCCAGGCCAACGTACCGGATTATGAAATTTTTCGAAGAAAGTTGTTCTGTAGGACATAAGGATCAATAATATGTGATTTTCAGTTCATTTCATAGAAAAGTTTCATGATTAAATTATTGTTTTATTAAAACCCTAGGTCTAGCTCTAACCCTTTGATTTGACCTAATTGTTGGTGTTAAATCTACCTAATGTACATGTACTTAAACTAAGAATGACTTGAAAATTACTTACCTTACGATGCTATGTTGAAATCCTCTATTTGGAAGAACCTAATCGCCCAAGTGTAGAAAAGAAATGAAATAAATGACCTTTGGCTTCGAATTAAATGAACCCACTACCCAGCAATTTTCGCTTCTACTGTGTGGGGATCACTTCCGCAAAAAATGCTTCTGCAGTCAGGGGCCTTCTTCGGTGGATCTAGTCCAATATAACTCGACCACTTTTTCAGTCTGGGTACCGCTCTTGCGGAACCGCTTCTGCGGTTTTGAAGCCGCTTCTGCGGTTTCCCCTAGCCTGGCCATTGGCCGCTTCTGCGATGGTTTGACCGCATCTGTGGTCCTAGAACTTGAGATGCGGTTATGACAAAAGCAGCAAACCTTCAGCTATTCTCCAACTTTCGTACTTCGCTCGAACCTCACCCGTTTGACGCTCGGGGCCCCCGAGCCCCGCCTGAACATACCAACAAGTCTGAAATCACGAGGCGTGCCTACTCGAACCCTCGGAACACTCAAGCCAGTGCTAAATCTTGGAATCACCCCCCTAAAACCAAATAAATCGAACTATCGAACTTTAAGTTCCTAATTCTCTTCTAACGGGTCAAAACACCCTTAAACTACTTGAATTGATGCCAAATTTTACGGGCGTGTCTTAACTGATATTTTGGACCAATACCAAGCTTTGGATTCAAAATCCGAGCCTGATACCTAGAGAATTAAGGAATACTTAGTTTCTTTAATTCCTTAAAACTTCAATTTAACAATTTCACGTAAAAATTCATTACTCGAGCTAGGGACCTCATAATTTGATTCCGTACATACGCCGAGGCCTTGTATTTTCCCACGAACCTTTTGGGACCATCAAATTATAAATCGGGGTCGGTTTTCCCAAAAAAGATGAGTGAAGTCAAACTTGGTCATTTAAGAAAATCCCAAAGAAGCAATTGGACATATTTTTACTCAAAACTCTTCTAATTCCGAAACCAACAGTTCCCCTAAGTTATAAATTAGATAAAGCAAGCGCGGGAAGTTTTTTAAGGAAACGAGGTCCTAAGATGCAAAACGGCCAATTAGGTCATTACATTCTCCACATTTTAAATAAATGTTTGTCCTCGAACAGACATAGAAAAGTACCTGGACTGCTGAATAAGTGGGATATCTACTTCGCATGTCCTCATCGGACTCCCAGGTCGCCTCCTCGACCGGTTGGCCCCTCCACTGGAGCCTCACCACAAAAATCCTCTTGGACCTCAACTGGTCATCATGTCTATCAATAATGGCATCTGGCTCCTCCTCGTACCCCAAACTCTCAATTTACTGAATAGTACTGAAGTCCAATACGTGGGATAGGTTGGGATTATACTTCTAATGCATTGAAACACAAAAAACTGGATGAACTCCCGATAAACTAGGGGGTAAAGCAAGCTCATAGGCATCCTCCACAAGTCACCTCAAATCCTGAAAGGGGCCAATAAACCTTGGGCTACACTTTCCCTTCTTCCCGAATCGCATAACGCCCTTCATTGGCGACTATTTCAAGAGAACCTTCTTGCCAACCATAAATGGTACATCACGCGCCTTCTGATCCGCGTAACTCTTCTGTCTGGACTGAGCTGTACGGAGCCTCTTTTGAATCCACTTTACATTATCCAAGGCATATTGTTTCAAATCTGTACCAAGTAACTTAGCCTCACGAGGCTTAAACCACCCGATGGGAGAACGACAACGTCGACCATATAAAGCCTCATATAGAGCCATCTCTTTGCTGGATTGATAGCTATTGTGATATGCGAACTCTAATAAAGGCAAGAACTGATCCCACTGCCTTCTAAAGTCAATCACACATGCTCTAAGCATATCCTCTAAAATCTGAACTGTCTGCTCCAACTGCACGTGGGTCTGAGGATGGAATGCTGTGCTAAGCTCTACGCGGGTCAAAAACTCATGGTGAACGGCTCTCCGGAAGTGGGAAGTCAACTGAGGGCCTCTGTCTGATATGATGGAAACTGGTACACCGTGTAACCGGACTATCTCCCAGATACAAATCTGAGCATACCTCTCCGCTTTATAATTACTCTCCACTGGAATGAAGTGAGCCGACTTGGTCAACCTATCCACAATGACTCACGCTGAATAAAAATTCCGCAAAGTCTGTGGCAACCCAACTGCAAGATCCATGGTAGTGCACTCCCTTTTCGACTCCCGAATGGGTATCTGCTGAGGTAGGCCACCTGGACTCTTCTGCTTATACTTGACGTAACGGAAATTTAGACATCTAGCTACATACTCCACTATGTCCTTCATTAACCTCTGCTGCGTATAATGTTGCCTTAAGTCACGATACATCTTCGTGGCACCCGGATGAATGTTATACCTCGAACTGTGTGCCTCTTCTAGAATTCTCTCCCTGAGACCATCAACATTAGGAACACAAAGACGGCCCTGAAGCCGAAACATACCATCCTTGCCAATAGAAACCTCTTTGGCACCTCCTTGAAGTACCCTCTCTCTGAGAACTACCAATTGTGGATCATCGAACGGCCGGGCCTTGATCTGTCCCAATAATGAATACTGAGCGACCACACACGCTAGAATTTGGTGCGGCTCTGAAATGTCAAACCTCACAAATCGTTTAGCCAAAAGCAGCAAACCTTCAGCTATTCTTCAACTTTCCTACTTCGCTCGAACCTCGCTCGTTTGATGCTCGGGGCCCCCGAGCCATTCCCGAACATAATGACAAGTCTGAAATCACAAGGCAGACTGTTCGAACCCTCGAAACACTCAAAATAATGCTAAATCTTGGAATCAACCCCCTAAAACCAAGAGAATTAAACTATTCAACTTTAAGTTCCTAATTCTCTCATAACGGGTCAAAAAACCTGTAAGCTACATGGATTGATGCCAAATTTTACTGGCGTGTCTTATTTCGAACTTGTACCAAGCATTGGAACCAAAATCAGAGCCCGATACCTGGGAAACCAAGAAGTACTTAGTTTCTTTATATCCTTATAGCTTCAATATAAAATTTTAACATAAAAATTCATTTCTCGGGCTAGGGACCTCAGAATTTGATTCCGAACATACGGCCAGGCACCATATTTTCCCATGAACCCTTCGAGACCATCAAATAATTAACATGGGTGCGTTTTTCCAAAAAGTTGACTGAAGTCAAATTTGGTCTTACGAAAATCTTGACTAAGCAAATGTACATAGTTTTACTCAAAACTCTTCTAATTCCCGAACCAACAGTTCTTGCAAGTTATAAATTAGCTAAAGCAAGCGCGGGAAGTTTTATTTAAGGAAACAAGGTCCTAAGATGCAAAATGACCAGTCGGGTCGTTACATTCTCCACTTCATAAACAAATAAGTGGGGATATTTGCTCCGCACGTCCTCCTCGGACTCCCATGATGCCTCCTTGACCGGTTGGCTCCTTCATTGGACCCTAACCGCAGAAATCCTCTTGGACTTCAACTGGATATCCTCTCTATCAATAATGGCAACTGGCTCCTCCTCGTATCCTAAACTCACATCTAACTGAATAGAATAGAAGTCTTAAACGTGGGATAGGTCGGTATGACACTTCCGAAGCATCGAAACATGAAAAACTGGATGAACTCCCATGAAGACAGAGCGTACAGCCAACACCTCAAAGGGACCAATAAACCTTGAGCTCAACTTTCCCATCTTCCCGAACCGCATAATGCCCTTCATTGGCGAGTCTTTTAGGAGAACCTTCTCGCCAACCATGAATGATACATCATGCACCTTCTGATCCACGTAAATCTTCTGTTTGGACTGAGCTGGGTAGAGCCTCTCTTGAATTACCTTATCCAAGGAATCCTGTACCAAATCTGTACCAAGTAACTTAGACTCACCAGGCTTAAACCACCCTATGGGAGACTGAAAACGTCGACCATATAGAGCCTCGTACAGAGCCATCTCTATGATGGACTGATAGCTATTATTATACGCAAACTCTGCTAAAGGAAACTGATTCCACTGCCTTCCAAAGTAAATCTCACATGCTCTAAGAATATACCCTAAAATCTGAACTGTCCGCTCCGACTGCCTGTCGGTCTTAGGATGGAATACAGTGCTAAGCTCTACACGAGTCCTTAACTCACTCAGAATGGCTCTACAGAAATGGGAAGTGAACTGAGGGCCTCTGTCTGATATGATTGAAACCAGTACAATGAGCAACTGGACTTTATGCCAGATATAAATCTGAGCATACCTCTCCGCTGTATAAGTAGGCACCACTAGAATGAAGTGAACCGACTTGGTCAACCTATCCACAACGACTCACACTGAATCAACCTTCCACAAAGTCCGCAGCAACCCAACTACAAAAACCGTGGTGATACGCTCCTATTTCCACTCTGGAATGGGCATCTACTGAAGTTGGACACCAGGCTTCTGATGTTCATACTTGACCTGCTGGCAGTTTAGACATCTAGCTAAATAATCCACGATGACCTTCTTCAAACTCCGCCACCAATAACGCTACTTCAAGTCACGATACATCTTCGTGGCATCTGGATGAATGGACTGCATAGAACTGTGGGCCTCTTCTAGAATTCTCTCATTGAGACCGTCAACATTAGGTACACATAGATGGCTCTAACGCCGCAACACACCATCCTCGCCAATAGAAACCTCCATGGAACCTCCTTGAAGTACCCTCTCTCTGATAAATACCAAATGTTGATAATCAAAATGTCGGGCCTTGATCTATCCCTATAATGAAGACTGAGCGACCACACACGCTAGAACTTTGCTGGGATTTGAAATGTCCAACCTCACAAGTCAATTAGCCAAAAGCAGCAAACCTTTAGCTATTCTTCAGCTTTCCTACTTTGCTCGAACCTCGCTTGTTTGACGGTTGGGGCCCCCCAACCCCGCCCGAACATACCGACATGTCTCCAATCATGAGGAGGACCTACTCGAACCCTCGAAACACTCCAAATCACGGTAAATCTTGGAATAACCCTTAAAACCAAATGAATCAAACTATTGAACTTGAAGTTCCTAATTCTCTTCATACATGTCAAAACACCCTCAAACTACGTAGATTGACGCCAAATTTTACTGGGGTGTCTTAACTTATATTTCCGACATGTACCAAGATTTGGAACCAAAATCCTAGCCCAATAACTAGGAAATCGAGGAATACTTAGTTTCTTTAATTTCTTAAAACTTAAAAAATTTCGTTGTTGACTTTTTCATTATAATAGCTACTTGGTTTAAATCATTGTTCATAAGGGTAACTTGATATATGTGTTGTTTTAATTACGTAGTTGGAATGTGTAATGATCATATAGTTCTATTTCATTATATTTCATCATTATTTTTTTAGATGATTACTAATTTATAGATTATGATCCAACTTGTTTAATAATTTATACTGCATATTTGGGAAATGCTTCCAGAAACATAGATATATCAGTGATCGTGCTAATTCTCTATAATTAGATTTTATACTTCATCCATAACCGACTTACATATCTCATGGCCTCACAATAATCTCATTGTAGTTTATAAAAATAATTCAAACATCGTAGATGGCTTTAGGCGCGATTAATAATAAATCATTATGACTATGGGTACAATTGCCGCGGCATAATTATGATACGTAAATCCCAATTCGAATGTGTGCTTAACGTGACTCGACCATAACTCGAAATCAATTAATAATAAAAAAATTTATATTGTAAATTGCGAGTGCATTTCACATGACACGATTCGCAATGAGTTCAAAGACAATAAGTGTGCGACATTAAGACTTATTTAAATAAATTCCACAAATCCTAAAAACGGTTAGAAAGTTAAGAATACACAATAGGTTTTAAACATGAAATAAATCAGATAACTAGGCCAATTATTAATAGTTGAGCAACCATACTAAAACAATGAAACAAGAGAGTGCCTCACAACTTCTCCAGATATAATGGCCCGATCGGTTGTTTTAAGTATTTGCACTTCGCTCGCTAGTTCTTGCGCATGACTAGCCCCTTATGATGTATTATGACTTATGTAAATCGTCAGTTTTGGCTCTCAGGTTAATCGGAACAGATATGGAACAATGATTCTCAGCTTGAAGCTTTAAATTTTAAAGGTTTAACAAAGTTTTGACTTTTTTGTATTCGATATAGGAATTAGATTTTTATGATTTTGATAGCTCCGTTAGGTGATTTTGGACTTTGGAGAGCCTCTGACATGTGATTTTGAGGTTCTTGATGGAATTAAGCTTGAATTTGTGAAATTGAAAATTTGGTAATTTTCGATCGACAGTGGAAATTTTGACATCAGGGTAGGAATGGAATTTAAGAAGATGGAGTAGATTCGTTGTGTCATTTTTGACATGTGTGCAAAATTTCAAGTCATTCGGATGAGGTTTGATTGGTTTCGGTATCATTTGCGGAATTTGGAAGTTTAGAAGCTTTAGACTTGAATCCGAGGGTGTTTTGGTATTTGATATTATTTTGAGTGTTTCGAAGGTTTGAATTAGTTTGTACGATGATATGTGACTTGTTAGTATTTTTGGTTGAGGTTCCGAGGGCCTATGGATGATTTCAGATGATTAGCGGAAGATTAGAAACTTGAAATTTGCGGCTGAAGTTGATATGTACTATGATAACCGCACATGCAAAGTGGGGAACGCATGTTCGAGGATGAAGGTGCAGAGGGATAATCCACAGATGCGGAAATTGAGGGCCAGGAGAGGAGACGTAGAAGCATGTGTTTTGTCGCATCTGCGTACCCGCAAGTGCAATGCATGGAGCACAGGTGCAATTTTTGAAATGTTAAGTAACTTCCGCAGGTGCGAACTTTTAGCCGCAGAATCAGCATCGCAGGTGCACTATTATGACCGCATGTGCAGTTTTTGCTGTGCAGAAATACGCAGCTCGAGGTTTGTTCTTAATTTTTTCGATTTTGGGATTAAGGAACTCGGGAGAGAGATGATTTTTCAAGGGATTTGAAGGAGTAAGATTGGGGTAAGTGATTCTAACCTATAATAATTTAAATTTCATGAATCTATGATCTTATTCATCATCTGATTGAGAAGTTGGACTAGAAATTTGAGAACTTATGGCTTGAAATTAGAGAGTTTTAATTGGGGACTTGATGGGCCACTTGAGGCCCAATTTTGATAGTTTTGGTATGTATAAACTCAGGAGTGAAAGGAGTTTTTAGTTTTGCTATTTATGTTGGATTTTGATATGTGGGCCTAGGGTTGGGTTTGAGCAATTTTAGAATTTTTTATTTAATTTGGTAATTTTCGGGTGGGCCTTATTGCTTTTGCATGTCTTTATGATATGATTCTTAGTTTGGATAGATTTTGGGTGATTTGAGGACGAGTCAAGCGGCAAGGTCATCGTGGTGTAGATTTTCGTCCGGTTTAAGATAATAGTGATTGTAAATTTAGTCCTGAGGGTATAAAACCCTTAAATTTCGTGCAATTAAGATAATGAGGTTACATGGATGCTAGATGACGGTCGTATGGGTGTACCCGTAGGGATTGTGACTTGGTGCGTCCCGTGGCAACTGTAAAGTTGCATGTTTTGATAAACTCTATATGATATCTATGTCATTTAGAAGTGACTTTGTTAACTTGGACTGAAAACCATGTTTGGGGCCTTGTGTCGTATTGTTTGGACCCTCAGGGGTATTTTACTACTATCCTCATAATGTTTTAATTCGAAAGCATATCCTCAGTCAAGATTTTTACTTTTTTATTGTCTGATTCAGTTTCATTACGCTGTTTTTAAATATATGAATGTTGTTTGGGCTGAGTTACCAGATTTTTCACAAAAATTCCCGAGTGGCTTTTGAGCGTGATGACTGAGAGAGGATAAAGGCCTATTGGTGAGGATTATATAATTATGGATCATGTTGCATGGCTCATCGATATATAGATCGGGCTGCATACCGCAGTGATATATGGATCAGGCTACCCGTTGCATCGATATAGCGCTTGGGATGTAGGAACCCCTCCGGATTTTGTGCATTCCTTGTGAGTGAAGTCGACTATATATTCATAGATCAGGCTACAAGCCATAGTTGTTATTATAATGTACCGATTGAGTGTGAGTGCTGAATGTGAGCACTGATTGATGAGAGTTAAGTCACGGTTGACTGAGATGCTTGCCTTGGGGGCTAAGTATATATGAGTGATACTTTGCTCGAGGGGACTTGTTTTTATGAAATTACTATTTTCACACTTCTTTTGCACTGAGCTGCTAATGAAAATGTTGAGCAAATGTTTTAAACAACTTTCAATAAAACTGAATTTTACGAGATGTTCGGAATTTAATTGTTGATTTAAACCTTATTATTTCAACTGAGGTTTTATGTTATGAGATGTATATAATTTTAAATGCTCGTCACCGCACTGAGTCTTTATTTACCTTTATTACTTACTAAGTTGGCATACTGACATTACTCCCTGCACCTTGTGTGCAAATTCAGATATTTCTAAACCCATCAGAGGGTGTTAATTAATGAATGGCAAGCTAATCAGGGTTAGCAAGGTAGCTGCCTGGCAAACGCACCCCTGCTTTCCTCCCTCCTTATTCTCCCTTAGTTGTATTAAATGATTTTCTCGGCCATGTTCGTCTTGATGTTGTCATACATTGTAGCAGATGATGATGAGTAGTGATACCCCAATATCGGGCTTTCTTTCCGCATTGTTGTTTTGTTATAAAAATTTTATAAAGGTTTATTGTTACATAGATTTGATTTTTTCCTAAGGATAAAAATATTGATTGGTTTTGGGATTGTGTCAGCTAGCCTAGTTCGATGATAGGCGGCATCATGACCGAGTTGATTTTGGGGTCGTGAAAAGTTGGTGTCAGAGCGTAAGTTACAGAGGTCTCATAAGTCATGAGCAAGTTTAGTAGAGTCTCGCAGATCGGTATGGAAACGTCTGTACTTATTTTTGAGAGGCTGAAAAACCATTAGAAAATTCCATATTTTTGAATTCTTATCATGCGCCATTGATTCAGTATTAAATGTAACTCTTAAAATTCCTTCCACACGTCCGTATGCGCGCATGAGCACTCGGTATCAGATGTGATTTCTGTGTGTTGATGTTGGGCTAGTTTGGAGGACTTGAAGCCGGGTTTTTTTCTGTAGCCTGAGCATTGAGGTATTGATTATGTGAGCACATGCTTTTGGAATCATATGTTCGATAGTGTCCCTATTAGTGAAAGGGATGACTGGATGGCTTCATGATGAGTATGATGTGACTGCGAGATGTGTTCATATGATTTGAATATTACGGGAAAAGTCTAGTTGAGGGTAGAAAGAACTATCTAGTGCTTGATCTCTATCATGATTTGATGTATAGCCTTGATTTGTAGGTGGTTGAAGGATCTTTTCATGTTGTCTAGTTAGGGAGTGAAGTAGATTTTGTGTTGTGATATGAGTTCAGACTCAGGAAGATTAAGTGACTGCGTGATGTTTATGATGATGGAAAGATATGAATAGATGTTACTTTGAGGCAAAGTAGGTGAGTTATCTCCTACGGGGTGTTCTAAGGTTTGAATGATTCCTATGTTGTTTGATGGGAAGCATCTTTTACTGGTGAAATATGCGTGTTGCAATTTGAATTTGGATCGCTTGTAAGAGTGGGCATGACTGTTATGAGGATGAATGCGAGATTGTAAGATTTTTTGAAGTACTAGGTGATATTACTGCAAAAGATTATGAAGGATTTAGTTTAATCCCCTTATAGTATTATGGAAGTAATAGAGCATGGGCATTGCGAGTTTTTATGTGTTTTGACCTTTGGCTTTGAGCCAAGTAGGGGAGTCTGCTATTGATAAATGGATTGCGTGGCTAAGTGTTGTATCAGTTTCAGTTTATGGTATACCAGCGAATCAACTATGGCTTATAGAGGTGGAGATCAAGGATGACTCGAGTAAAGGAAAGTTTGAATAATAGTGTGTCATGCTTTATAGGTAGATAAGAAATTGTTGGATGAATAAGCTTTTGTGGTAAGGGATGTAACGGGTGTGGAACAGGATATTACTTGACTGCTTAGAAGGATGGGTTACTTCCTTATGTGTTTTAGTACTAATGGGGCACAAGTCGTTCGATTCATTTGATCAGTTTAATTGAAGCCCGAGTATAGTGGATGACTCCCGATAATGGTTTTAATGGATTCAAGATTTGCATATAATTATTGGAGATCATCAGGATGTGTATTTGGCTAGAAGCTGAGGTTTAAATTGAAGGATGTCAAGACTTGTGCCATTTATATATCAATTATGGATTCTACATATCAGTATCAAGAAGGTTAAAATAATTGCTTTAGATTCAAAGGAAGTCTCTTCCGGGTAAATATTATTAACGTGGTGCTTTTTGGGGATGTTTAATAGAGTATTCGGCGACTTATGAGCCTTTAGATGGTGTACTTTTATGCTTGGGTCAATGTGGTGAATCTGAATTGAGGATTGCGGTACTACAACAAGGAGAAGTATCAATTTGAAGGTAATTTAGAAGGAACTTGGATAACTATTATAGCTTGGTAGTATGCGGATCGACTTGGTAAGGGATATTGTTAGTCTTTGGGTGCTTACAAGGTAATGGGTTTCTACACGTGGTTCTTGGCAATGCATTTGGGTTTTTTGTGACATGAATAACTTGGTTGAGTTAAAAGGATTCAGTCCTGATGGTTTGGTTCTGTGCCAAGGGGTTTCTGAGAGTTCTTGACGGTTTCTACCACGGTTAGAGATGTATATTTTCCACTGGCGTGGAAAGCATGTGATGTGTAGTGATTTTCTTTTAGATGGAATCGAATGGAATGTTTTTGGCTTGTTGAGTATATAGTTGCTTGTGACTCAGAATGGATTATGAAATACTTATACTTATCATAGGATGGCATGGTATATACAGTATGTTGTGTAGGATTGAGAATTGAATGTGTGAGTTCACAATTCAGTTCTGGAAGGGAGGTCTGAATTCTTAGGCAACATGGACAGTTTCAGATGACTAGGTAAATGATCTAATTATTGTGGCTTGATATACATATTTAGAAATGTCAATGTTCTAGTAAAGGATATTTCATTAGTATTGCGGCACTCTCTTGTTGATCGACTGCTGATATTCAAGTTCTCTTGGTGGCACAGAAAGATTATAGAAGTATCCCTCTTAGAATGATCGAGTATTAGAGGTGTGTTAGATGTACGAGAAGTGGAGTTGGGATCGGATATGGTGATTCATGTGCTATATTGATTTGGATACTAGGAGTTCTCATAAACAGGTTATATCGTGGTTGTGGGCCGCATGTATCGGCTTTGTGTGGTAACTATCGAGGGTTTGGGGACCTGAGTGGTACCTTTGTTTCTTATTATGGTGGATTTTGATGGATATTGGGTATGGATTGGTTATCTCCGTGTTGTGTTATTCTGGACTGTTACGCTAAGATGGTGACGTTAGCTATGCCAAGGATGCCACAGATTGAGTGGTGATGTTCGATGGATTATGTTCCCAGTAGAGTGATTTCATTTTTGAATACCTAGGAGATGGTTGGGAAGTGTTTTATTTCTTATTTGGCCTTCGTGAGGGGTGTCAGTGCAAAGACTCCTACCATTGTTCCAGTCCCGGTGGTGAGGGATTTTTCTGGATGTGTTTCCTGTAGACCTGTCGGCATGCCGCTGGATAGGATTATTAATTTCAGTATTGATTTGGTGAACAGGCACTCAGCCATTTCAACTCCACCGTATCGTATAGCACCGGAGGAGTTAAAGGAGTTTAAGGAGCAGCTTCAGGAACTCATTCATAAGGGATTCATTGGTAGGCCAATATGGATGTGTGTTCTGCATCGAGTTTTCTTTGTTAACTCCGAATTGCTATTGTTGAAGGATGTGTCGTTTGATTATTATTGAGCTTATTCATGCTATGTGGTGATTTTTGAGTTACCTTTCCGTATTGCGAGGAGTTATGACTTGTTGGTTATATGCACATATGGTGCATTTCTATTAGGGTCTCATAGTGGAATTCGAGCGGGAAAAGTATTGGGTATTGCTCGGTGGATGGCGTATTGGTTATGTTCTTTCGGAGTTGTGTGGTAATATGTTATTTGCTTCTCTGTGGTTATGGTAATGCACTCTATGTCCTTGATGTTTAATTCCTAATGGTTGTGGATATTGAGCAGGGTGGCTCGAGGTATATAATGCAGACCAGCGTTTGGATAGGTCACATGTTGTAGCAGAGTTATGTGAAGGTGTGATTCTTCAGGTTAGATTCGTGTGTTCTGGTTCTACGATGTGTGATGGGTTCTCAACATTGTGTTTTGGTGGTACTGGTGATGCTTGAAATACAACTCTCTCATTTGAGTCATTTTTTTCATGATTTGAGTACATTTGTACTGTTGCACAGGTTGTGGCTTTAGATTTTTTTCGATCTGCCATGTCACTAGAGTAGTCATGTTGGCTGAGATAAGGTCATTGGGATCTATAATAGGGCAGTGCATTTGGATCGGATATCCGAAATCCGATCCACTCTATTTCGGATTTTCGAATTTTTAGATTGGATACGGATTATGTTTTCTAAAATTTTGAATTGTCGGATTGGATTCAGATTGGCATGCATCTAATCCAATCCGATCCGAATTCCGAAATTATATGGCCTATATATAAATACTAACCTAATATTGTAGGGTTAGTAACCTTATCATTTCTGAGCCCCCTAGGTTATATCGAACGCCTCTCTTCAGTCTTCACCTTGTATGCGCCTCTCTTCAGTCTTCAGTACAGATACTCCTCACTCATTTAATCATCTTTGAAGATTCGAAGTCTCAAACTCGACCAAGCTCCGTCCGATGCCAAGTTAGTGAAGGGAACTGTCTTTGACTTGACCAAGCTCAGTCCAATGCCAACTCAGTGAACGATTTCCACTCCTCTTGAAGTCTCAACTCTAAAGTCTTCACAAGTCCTCTTCAAGTCAAGAGCTGGTGATGTTTCATTTATCCGAAAAACTATTTTCTTCATTGTTAAGTGAATATTCAGAGCTTCAAATGTTAGAATCTTTTGCAATTGAATTCCGGCCTAAAGTTTAGGTCTCATTTGAAATGTTCTCTTTATCAAGTTAATGTGTAAAATTTCTGTTTGAAATTATATTTGTAAATTACAAAAAGAAGTAGCTAGTTTAGCTTATTAGTTATGTTTGTCTTTACACAAAGAAGTAGCTTGGTAGTATGCAGCAGACACTTTATATTTTTTTGTACGAACATAAATTAGTATGATATTATTTGGACATAGTGATTGTTATGTTCTTGTTAGTTCTCTCTTATAAGAATTGACAAGTAGCTTCTGTTTGTTTTGTTCTGTTTGTTTGTCCTCATGAATTCTGATTTTATTTTGAATTTTTGTGTATTTTTGTAGATGGAAAACGAGGCAAAGACACAGAATGAACTTCAAATTGTTGAAAACATTGTTGAAGGTAATGCTTATCTGATTCCAACAACACTGAATCTCATTCTGGTTCGAAGAAAAGAAAAATGGTCAAAGAAAGATCAAAAGCTTGACGTTACTTCGATAAGTTCACTGATGCCGAGGGCGTAAAAAAAAGCGAGATGCAAGTTCTTTTAAGAAGAATATTTAGCTGATAGCAAGAAGAGCGGCACAAGCAATTTGGTAACGCATATTCCCAAATGTCTGACCAATCCCTACAGGGCAGAAGGCAGCCAGACAACATTAGGTTTTCAACCGCAAAGTCTAACAGGTGATGTTTCACTTATCCCTTGGAAATTTGATCAAGAGGCATGTAGGAGGGCTTTAGCTCGTATGGTTATTAAAGATGAACTTCCCTTTATATCTGTTGAAAAAGAAGGATTTAGAGACTTTGTGAGAACTCTTTAACCTTTATTTCATATTCCATCTCGTACTACCATGACTAGAGATGTCTTTTAGATGTACCATGAAGAGAGGTTGCTTTGAAGTCTATTCTTAAAGAATAAAAACAGAGAATATGCATTATTAGTGATACATGGACTTCAATTCAAAGAATTAACTATATGTGTGTAACAGCCCATTACATTGATAATAATTGGAAACTGCATAAAAGGATATTGAATTTTTGTCCAATTACTAGTCATAAAGGTAAAGATTTTACTAGTGCTATTGCTAAGTGTTTACTTGAATGGGGAGTGGATAGAGTATTTACTATGACAGTTGATAATGCGAGTCCTAATGATGTGATGGTTAGAGACTTATTCAAGCAATTTACTAGATGGAACACTAACTTGATGGAAGGTAAGCATGTTCATGTGAGATGTATGGCTCACATCATCAATCTAGTTGTTCAATATGGGTTGAGAGATGGGAGTGTGTCTGTTGAACGAATAAGACAAGTTGTTAGGTACATAAGATAGTCTCCCGCAAGATGGAAAAAGTTTAAAGAATGTTGTGATCTTGATAGGATAACTTCTAAAAAATCATTGTTCTTGGATATTCCTATTAGGTGGAAATCCACATATTTGATGTTGAAGGTTGCTACAATTTATAAGGAAGCTATTACAAAGTATTTTGATATTGATTATGGTTTGATGTCATGTATTTCTAACTGCATATGTGAGGATGGACAACCTGCAGGTCCACTTTTAAGTAGTGATTGGGATAGTGTAAGACGTTTTATGAAGTTACTGCAAATGTTTTATGAGCTCACCTTGAAAGTATCGGGTACACTTTATATTACGTCTAATGTGCTCTTTCTTGAAATATATGTTGTTGATTTTTCTTTGAAAGAGTTGATGCAAAATGAAGACGCTCTCTTGAGAGAAATGACAAAGAATATGAAAGAGAAAGTTGACAAGTATTGGGGGGATCCTCATAAGATGAACAAAATGATTTTTATCTCATGTGTATTTGATCCACACCATAAGTTTAATACTCTTTCATTTGCCCTTGGTACTATCTTTGGAGAAATAGTAGGTTGGAAAATACAAGAGGATGTGAAAACATACATGGATACTTTGTTTAATGTGTATGCAATGAAATATGGTGGTTCTGGTTCATGTCCATCTTCTCCATCTTGTGGTCCATCTTCTTCGTCATCGCTCTCAAAATTCATGCTTGATTTAAAGAAGCATAAGAATGGTGGGTGGAGTTGATTCTAAAACGAAGTCAGATAAATATTTGGGTGAAGATGTTGAGGAAGACCATGAAAAGTTTAACATTCTGAGGTGGTGGAAGTTGAACTCACCTAGATTTCCTACTCTTGCTGAGATGGCACGTGATGTGCTAGCCATTCTGATTTCTAGTGTTGCCTCAGAATCAGCCTTTAGCACCGTTGGACGCATACTTGATCCATTTAGGAGTTCACTTGATCCAATTAGGAGTTCATTGACTCCTAGATTGGTTCAAGCTCTTGTGTGTGCCCAAGATTGGCTTCGGAATGAATCAACAACTCCGGTCAAAATTGAAGAAGATATAGATAATCTTGAACAACTTGAAGCTGGTAAGCCTATCTTTTTACTTGAACAAATTGTATACTTTATTTTTATGTTTATTTAGATTATTTATAAACTAAATTTTGTGTTACTATCTTATTATATAGAATTTATTAACACGGGAAGAAAGTCTTGAATTGTCGACATATAATGCTTGTTGGTTGCTGCCTGCTGGAGTGCTGGACATGCTGGTTTCCTTGAAGTCTTACCGCATATTTGCTGCTTTTTGTACTGGAGTGCTTGTTTTTTTATGTTTTGAACTTCACTTTTGGTTTGATAGCACTTTGATATAATTTACTTTTGGTTTGCTTACTGGTTTCATTTTCATGACTGCTTGGATGTGGTTAGTACTTTGCTTGCTGGTTTCAATTTCATGAAGGTATTGTTAGTTTTGGCAAGTTTGTAAGTTCAGAGGATGTTGCTATGTAATATGTATTCTGCGGTGCTTGTAACTTGTAAGGAAACTTGTATTATTGAAAGAAGGCAAACTAGTCAAACTTACTTCAATGATTTTGCCAGTCAAATAGCCAACTTCAAGTGCACCGAAGAGGCTGATTGAAATAAGTAGGATTGGCTGTAGTGTTGCCTCATCCCAGATGTTAATACTTTTATTCAGGTCTTGCTGCTTAGCTGTTAATTAATTTTTTTTTCCGTTCACTCATTTTAGAAGATGTGCATGGTCTTGCTATTTAGCGTGAGCTGGCAGAATTGTTGTACTATTTAAAGAATAACACAGAATGGGTGCTAATTATGGATGCTTTTCAGACTTTACATTTATAGAATTACATATTACATGTTACAAACAAGATTTCAGTCCGACAATCCGAAAAATATCCGATCCAAAGTTTCATAATCTGATCCGATCAAATGTTAATTCGGATCAGATTCAGATTGCCCTTTTCACAATTTAAAATCTGAAATCTGAATTCAAAATACGGTAAATCCGATCCGATCCAATACGTGCATAACCCTAATCTAGAATGAACATTATCGTATTCGATTGAAGCATGTTGGAAGGATAATGTTGGAATTCAACTTAGAAATTTACTATGGTTATTTCCAAAGGAGAGGTAACTCCATGAGTGGTTGATCTGAGGAATGGTTATGATTTTTGCATGTTTCTTTCATCATCGGTATTATACGAAAGTGTTGGAATGAGGCGTTATTTGATAAGAGGTTTATTATTGGTATTCGGTTGTCTTGAGAAGCTGCAGTGATCAGAAGTTATCGCTACGAGTATTTGAGTTATGTGGATATCAGGTACTTACATCTAAGTTTATAGATATGGTTTGTTACAACTTTCCCGGACTTATTCAGAGTATATATGTGAGGTTATAATCTTTTAAGTAATTTTGGAAGTGGAAATTTGGTTCTAAGGTTAATGGGTTTGGTTGGATTGTAAAATTTCAGTTATGTAGTGCTATTGGGCCTATATGGGATAGAGTGACGTGGGATCATCCCCCGGGTATCTGCATGGTAAGGTTATACAACCATTTATTAGCTTTTGGAATTACCCTCGGCACGTTCTAGGATGAACGTAGATTTAAGTGGGAAAGATGTAACGACCCTACAGGTCATTTTGAGCATTTACACTTTTCTCACCAATTCTCATGCATTACTAGTCCCGGATGATGTATTATGACTTATTGTGACGACCCAAAGGGTCATCACTTGATTTTATCTCTTTTCCGCGCTTCCGAGGCCTTGAAAACCTCACTTTTATTTGCATCGATTTCTCTGCGCAATCTGGGCACGTAGCCGGAAAAATTTAATGTAAAAAAATGTGAATAATTCTAAAATGTGGCTTTAAAATGATTAAAGTTAGCTTTGATCAATTTTTTGGGTAAATGGGCCCGGACCCATGATGTGACGGTCCTGAAGGGTCCGTAGAAAAATGTCGCACTCAGGCGTAATCCCACAATCGAAATACGATGTCCCGAGCCCGAGAAATTAATTTTTGTGTAAAATTATTTTTCTGGAATTTATATGGAATTTTGACAAGAAAATTGATCAGAAGAGTATGGTATCGGGCTCGTATTTAGGTTCCGATGCCTGATACAAGTCTTATATATATGTTATGTGCTTTCTGTAAAGCTTGGTCGAAATCAGAAGTCATTTGATGTGTTTCAGAACTAAATATCTAAGTTGGAAGTTTATGAAGTTAGAATGATAAATGATGATTTTATGCATTGATTTTGATATTGTTTTGGCAATTTGATCGCTCGGTTAAGTTCGTTGGAGGTTGTTGAGTTAGTGTGTATGTTTGATTTGGAGCCTCGAGGGCTCGGAAGTGATCTGGAGGTGGTTTGGCATGGTTTTACACATAGATTTATAGCAGGTTTTTCTTCACCTATTGCAGGCACCGAGATTTGTTCTTCGCGTTTTCGGTTGTCTTTACGCGATCACAATGCTGGCCGGGTCCTCTTCTTCGCGTTCGCGGACAGCTTCCCGTGTTTTCATAGCTCCAGTTCCTCTCTCACCACATTCGCTAATCACCTCACGCGTTCACGTAGACCATTTTCCTGGAACCCCCCCCCCCCCCAAGTCTTTCTCTTCACGTTCATGGCCTCCTTATCGCGAACACGGTGGTGTGTTGAACTAACCCCTTCGCTTACGCGGCCACTTTCCCGCGAACACGTTGGGCATTTTTGCCTAGTGATTTTTAAAGTCTAAAAACAGAATAGTTGCAGGATTTTCATCACTTTTTCAGAACCCATCTTCTTCCCCACACCCCATAGACGAATTCTGAAGAATTCTGCCTCCATAGCATCATAGGTAAGAGTTCCTAACCTCGTTTTCTCTTGATTTGTTCCGCTAGTCACTAGCTTTTACACCTAAAATCATGAAAATCAAAGTAGAAATTAGGGTTGGGTAGAGTTAGGTTTTTGCGAATTTTGGGTGATTCAACCTCAATTTGGGGTCGAATCTTAAAATAAATTATATATTTGAATTCATAGGGTTATGGGTGATCAGGTTTTGGTCCAAGCGTCGCATTTGGACCATGTGTGCCCAAGGTCAAATTTTTGTATCTTTGGAGGAATACTAGGGATTTCATATTTAGGCTACGTGATTTTGTTATTGAGTCTTTATTGATATTATTGAATTAATTATGCCTAGATATTCAGAGTCGGATTGTAGAGGAAAGGCGGTATTAGAGATTTGTGTGCTATTCTTTGGACCGAGGTAAGTGTTTGTTCTAACTTTGGTTTGAGGAAGAAAGATTAGGATATTTTTTGCAAGTTGCCAAATGTTGAGTATTGTGTATAGGCATAGTGACGAGTATCTATACACCAGAGTCTAGTATGACCGTGAGTCTTATTTGTGCTTATTCGGATTCTGTGCTACCTCTTCCTTGTTAAATTGATAAATAGAATATAATGTGAAGAGTTTGAGAAAGAAGTATGTTTTGTACATTTTTGGAGCATTGGCTCGAATAAGAATATGATAATTGAGTAATAAGAGAACAAAAAGAAAGTGATGTAATTATTCTCTTGCCGCGACGTGTAGTTTAATTGTTGCTCCCTTGCTCGGATTTAGGTGATATATTTGTTCTCCCTTGCCGGCATGTTTAATATTGTTTGTCTATCCCCTCGCCCTGTTTGGTTGTGAATGTTGATTAGGTATGGAATAATGGAAATGCACGAAGGGTCATTCTGTTCCACGTTTGAATATTTATGGACGAAGGGTCATTCCGTGCCATGTTTTGATTACAATTTCACGAAGGAACATTCTGTGCCATGTTTTACTATTTATGCACGAATGAGAATTCTGTGCTGTGATTTAATCACTATTACACGAAAGATGATTCTGTACCGTGATGTGAGAGGTATGTGAGGAATAGCACGAAGGTTGATGCTGTGCACTTTTATTTGATTGCTTTTGGTGAGGATGAGAGTAAAAGAATCAAGGTCGGTGCCGTGAAAGTGTTAATTTTCCTGATCTTGATTATTATTGTTGTGGAACAGCTTCTTACTTTAATTACTGATTTTATATTCGGACTATACCTCCCCCATAACATGCTCCCCTATTGTTGTGGAATAGCTTCTTACTCATACTAACACATAAATATAATTTACTTGATTTTTACATAATTTTACGAGTCCATTTGGTATTTTTAAACTAAAATTGCATGAAATTGCAATGTTAGCCTATTTCTCGATTTAATCGCATTTGTAATCACAAAATCTTTTCTAATATTTTTATATTAGTAATTATGCATTGCTTATTAACTCAGTATTTTTAATTTAATTTCGAACATCATTTACTATTTTATAAAAATCAAAATGGGAAAATTGGCTATTACAATTGTAGCCCTAATTTTGCCCCCAATCTAACTCCCAATTAAACTCCCCAATTTCAAAATTACCCGACCCATACCCTATCAAAATAACCTGCCCGGATCCCCATTTTAAATCGTGGCCGTTGATCATTTAGATCAACGGTCCACGTTAACCCCTTCCTTTTCTACACCAACACAACCCTAATCCCCCTCATTTACCTTTCAGTAGCCGCCTTTGAATCTCTCCCCCTCATAAACTCTCTCGAGTGTTCTTGAAACCCTAATCACCTTCTCCCTATCTTTGACCTCTAACTCACCAGAATTCATGGCATCCCAGGCCGTGAATGACCTATGTTCATCTCCCATCGCTCTTGTGTACCCATTGCTCAAAGGTTTGAGGCTAGACCTCATCTCCATCCATACCTTCGCTGACTTATGGTTTCCGATCTTCTCCGGCTTGGCTCCGACATATATTAGCCTCATGATCCTGCCTCAAGCCTTATCTGACTTTGATCGGACATTTTTGAGGCCTTTCTCACTCTAGGGTTCATCTTAAACCCTAGCTGGTCGAGGTTTATCTCTGATTCTGTTCAGATCTGTTTGTATTCTTGCTTTACTTTGAGTTTTTAAAGGGTTTCCCCCTTTTTTTCCTCATAAAATTCCTTTTCTTTCAAAATCGCCTCTTTCTTGTTTAGTATTTTTCTGAGAAGTGCTTAAATGTTTTCCGACTATTCTTCCTATGTATGTTTTATATTCTTACGTGTTCTTATTCCATGTTTTATGTACCTTTTGTTCTTCTTTCTACAATTTCTTAGACGCAATGTTTCTTTTCCATGTTTCTATGCTATGCTCTGCTATTTTCCTTCCACTATGACCTGATTTGATTCGTCTACTGCATTTTTCAACCATTTTCATTAAGCGTTCTTGCTGTGCCTACTTAAGCGTGTTTTCCTCTACTGTTTCTTCTAATATCATTGTATTTTACTCTATTTGCATTAAAACTCCTACTGTATCTGCTTGCTTCCTCTTCTTTGCATTTGATTCAATTCGAAGACTCTAAGATTTTGGGGTTTTGGACGACTGTTGCTTTGTGTGTTTGGACTAGGGTTTTATTTATGCTCTGGACTCTCTCAAACTCACTATGAACCCATGTATTGAGTCTGAATCTTTTTTTTTGTGTATGATTTTATCTATACTAGACCCCTCCTATTAGAATGACAACCCCTTTTATATGTGTTAATATTTTTTTTAATGGGTTTTTAAATGTACGTTTGAATTAGAAAACCTTTTGTTTTGTGGTTGATTGATTGCTATGGATTCTCCTTATATAAACCTTTCCTTAGTTGAAAATCTCTGATTCCTTGATTTATTTGGTACTGACTGGTTTTTTTACCTTATTTGTTTAACCGTATATTTGAAAATTTCTTCCTTTAATTGAAACTTCTATGTATTTACCCCTAATTTCCCACTTTATGCATACTGTTTGTTTGATTTTTCTTTCCTTAAATAACTCTTACCTATTGAATATGAATTCATTAATTAAAGGAAGTCTTTTGTGATTTATTTTCAACTGATATTCAGTTCCTTAACTTATTTCCTTGCCTTATTCCCTACTCATTTTAAAACTATAAATACCCCACTCCTCTTTTTCAAAAGACGAACAATTACATGTTCACACTCACTAAACTCTTTCTTCTCTTCTCTGCTCTTCTCTGCTACATGTTCTGCTGCTTGGGTTTAGCCGGCTGAAAGCCAAGGCTAAACAATATGATTCTATCTTTCCTAATTGATTTAATATTTTGATTTTTCAAATGGTATGTCCATGATTTAAATACCATCTCCAAACTATGTGTTTATTTTGCCTTTTCATATGTCTGTTCATGTTTGACTTTACTACATTATGTAGTTAAACTCCAGCATGTAATACTCCTACCCCGTATTCCTATGTCTTTGATTCTGCTATGCTTGTATAAGTACTTTCCTGTACATCCCTTTCTCCAAATCCCCATGGCTTAATTCTGTTTGTTGGTACAAATGCTTTCATTTTAACCCTTTGCCTAACCCTTTGTGTGTGAGTATTGTTTTAAACAATGTTTTGCCATCCTTAGTTTACAACCAGGTTGCTTTAAACTTATACTCAAATCAGTCCCATTTCCTTAACCCATGCTACGTGTTGAGCTTGACACAGGTCTGGTGGTGTCCCAATCACCATATAGGCCTAAGTTTGACTTTCTCAAGTCTGCTCTTATTTGTTCAAGCCATGTAAAGGGTCAGGGGTGGGGCAGTCCCATCCATGACTAGGTATGACCATCCTTTGCTTTGGTCTCCTCTAATCCCCTCACTTTTACACTTACTCTTAATTCTTTAAGTCCTAACCCCCTATGGTAAGCCATGCTTAGGGAACCTAGAGTCCCCTTTGAACTTGGATGCCTAAGGGCTGGTAATTCCACACATTGCACTACTCTAATCAATCTTTAGAGTCTAACCAATGCCTAGGCTCCCTAAAAGCCCTTGGAACTTTGAAACACTCTAAGAGAAGGCCTTAGAATCTGGAGCCTGGATTTGGTAAAATACATGTGTTGGACATTAAGGTTGCTTTGGGCTTCCTCGGGTCTGTTTTTAGTTTTGATGTATTTATTTCCCTTCCATTTTTGTAATAACTTTGTAAAACGACTTGGGGGATATAGTAAAAAGGGTGTGGGAGGGGTTTATGTTGTTTGCATCATTCAATGGGTAGAAATCATGCCTATAGGATTTCAATATTTCAAATCATCAAGAAATCATGCCTATAGGATTTATATATTGCAAATCGTCTAGAAATCATGCCTATAGGACCTTAACAATGCAAATCACTTAGAAACCATACCTATATGATTTTAACATTGCATCCCATATAGAAATCATGCCTATAGGATTTTGTATTGCAAGCATAATAGAGATCAAGCCCATAGACTTATTATCCAACTGTATGTGTTAAACTAATATGTCCACCGTCGGTTTTAATCTTAATACCAAATCAGTAACTGCAAGTCATGCTAAACTAATTTTGGTATGGCTTAAGGGGTTTTAATTTTGATATGGCTTAAGGGGTTTTATGTCCAGCCTTTGTATATTTGTTTGTTCCCCTTATGTGGTATTTGTTTTGGTTAACACCTTAGCATTTTTACCTTTAACTCCATATACGCCCTCTTCTCCTTTTCTCCCCTTCTAGGATTAGAAGTCCGAATACCCTGGGACAAATAGGTTGGGACGAGTATTAGCATGCAATAGGTAAACAAGACTAAACACGCTTAAATACCTTAACGGGGTGGGAAAGATAGAATATGGAGATGATGATGATGCGCTAATATCATAAGGCGACACCTCTTTGGGAACATGTTCTGGTTATTGCATCGAATGATCCATATTCTAGTTAAACCTACGACCCTTTTTTTACTTTTCCTTCATTTAAATGTTTTCTTTATAATTCTCTTTTACTTGTGCCGTGTTTCTTTCAAAATTGTCAACTTGCTTGTATTTCTTATGTGGAAACTTTTCTTGTATGCTTCTATTCTTCTTAAAGTCATATCTAAGCAAGGCCGAGAACCACACTAGTGGAACTTTAGGGGTGCCAACACCTTCCCCACGAGATAATCTCAAGCCCTTACCCAAAGTCTAATTTTCCTTCAAATCCTTCTCCTTTGCTCAAAAGTGTCCTAACGCACTATAGTCATTAGGTGGCGACTCTTAAAACCTGTTAACAAAAATTCCCCCAAAAGGGGATAAAAGAGTCATTCCACCCATAATGTGGCAAAACCGATTGCTTTTCCTGGAGAGAAAAAAGGGGTTGTCGACAGGTGTTATTTTAATAAGTAGTCGTTTAGTGCACCACAAGCTCCCATTAGTGCACCGCCATTTCAAAGCTTCAGGGGAGAACATACAGGTCGACATGGCCAACAGTCTCAGCAGCCGAGGGCATGTTATAGTTGTAGTGACCCGAGTCACATTGTCAGGTTTTTCCCTCGAGCCTCGGGTAGTTCTTAGTAGCAGGGTCCTCGCCCCGGGATTCATGCATCAGGTAATCCACAGCTTGCCCAGCCAGTTAGAGGCGGGGTAGGGATCAAAGAGGTAGAGGTAGAGATCGTAGAGGTAGAACTCGGACCGCCAGAGGTTGGAGTCAGCCAGTAGCCGATCATCCTAGAGATATGGTTCAGGGAGGTAGGGCCCAGCCCTGGTGTTATGATTTTCCAGCCAGGCCAGAGGCCGAGTCATCAGATGTTGTGATTACATGTTCTATTCTGGTATGTGATAGAGATGCTTCTGTGCTATTTGACCCTGGGTCTACGTATTCATATGTGTCATCTTATTTAACAACATACTTGGTTATGACTAGCGAAGCCTTGAGTGTTACTATTTATATATCTATACCGGTTAGTAATTCTATGGTGGTCAACTGAGTGCATCATTCCTGTGTGGTAGTATTTGAGGGTCTTGAGACCTGGGTTAATTTATTGCTCTTAGACACGGTGTACTTTGACGTCATATTGGGGATGGATTGGTTGTCCCCGTATCATG
Organism: Nicotiana benthamiana; assembly: GCA_034376525.1. Lineage (NCBI taxonomy): Eukaryota > Viridiplantae > Streptophyta > Magnoliopsida > Solanales > Solanaceae > Nicotiana > Nicotiana benthamiana. The sequence goes on along the minus strand of CM067337.1, from coordinate 36,009,655 downwards.
CTATCTTGGATTATCACACCAAAACCGTGACCTTAGCTCTGCCAAATTTTCCTCGACCAGAGTGGAGAAAGATCTCAGATCATGCCACCCGAAGTGCTACATCATATATAAAAGTCGGAGGCACGGTTGAGAACGGGTGAATAACTTACTTGGTGTATGTTCGTGACTCCAGCGTAGAGGTACCATCTATTAATTTGTTTCTATTGTTCGGGAATTCCTCAAGATTTTTCCTTCATACGTTCCGGGTACGCCACTCCCCGGGGATATTGATTTCTGCATTGATCTGGCTCAGAGCACTCAGCCCATTTCCATTCCACCGTATCGCATAGCCCCGCAAATGTTGAAAAGGTTAAAGGAGCAGCTGGTGGAATTTCCTTATAAGGGTTTCATTAGACCCAGTGTATTGCCTTGGGGTGCGCCGGTTTTATTTGTGAAGAAAAAGGATGGGTCGATGAGGGTGTGCATTGATTACCGGCAATTGAACAAAGTGATGTTAAAGAATAAGTATCCACTACCGAGGATCGATGATTTATTCGACCAGCTTTAGGGTGCAAAGGTTTTTTCAAAAATAGAACTGAGGTCTGGCTACCATCACTGAGGATCAGGGCATATGATGTCCCTACGATAGCATTTCGCTCATGGTATGAGCATTATGAGTTTTTGGTCATGTCGTTGGGGTTGACCAATGCCCCCGCAGCATTTTTATGGAATTGATGAACCGACTGTTTAGGCCCTATTTGGATTTATTCAAGATTGATTTCATTTATGATATTCTGATATACTCCATAGTCTGGAGGAGCACGAGTAGCACCTCAGAGTGGTTCTTCATACTCCCAAGAATAGTTAGTTATATGCCATGTTTTCAAAGTACAAGTTCTGGTTGAGTTCGGTTGCATTTCTGAGTCACGTTGTTTCAGCAGAGGGTATTCAGGTGGACCGAAGAAGATTGAGGCAGTCAGGAACTGGCCTCGACCAGCATAAGCTATAGAGATGCGGAGTTCTGGGGGCTACTAGGTTACTACCATCGGTTCATGGAGGGGTTTTCATCTATTGCAGCCCCTATGATCAGATTGACCCAGAAGGGTGCCCAGTTCAGATGGTCGGATGAGTGTGAGGTGATCTTTTAGATTCTCAAGAGAGCTGTGACCTCGACATCAGTATTGATTTTTCCCACGAGTTCAGGGCCTAATACAGTTTATTGTGATGCTTCCCATATTGGACGTGGTGCAGTATTGATGTAGGAAGGCAGAGTTATTGCTAATGCTTCGAGGCAATTTAAGACACACGAGATGATTTATGTAGTTCATGATCTAGAGTTGGCAGCCATTGTTCATACTTTGAAGATTTGGAGGCATTATCTATTACGGTTTGACGTGTGAGGTGTACGCTGATCACAAAAGTCTTCAGTATCTGTTCAAGCAGAAGGAGTTGAATTTGAGGCTGAGGAGGTGGTTGGAGTTGTTGAAGGACTAATATGTTACGATCTTATACCACCTAGGTAAGGCCAATGTGGTGGCCGATGCATTGAGTAGGAAGTCCGCCATCATGGGTAGTCTTGCTTATATTCTGATCGACCAGAGACTACTTGCTTTGGATGTTCAGGCTTTGGCCAATTGATTTGTGAGGTTGAATATTTCTGAGCCTAGCAGGGTGTTAGCTTACACGGTCGCTCATGCATCGTTGTTGGAGCGTATCCGTTAGTGGCAGTTTGATGATCCCATTTGTGTGTCCTGAGAGACACAATGCAGTGTGTAGGTACCGACCTTAGATGGAGATTATGTTTTGAGAGCGCATGGGCGACTGTGTTTGCCCAATTTTTATGGGATTCGAGAGTTGATCATAGCGGAGGCCCATTGTTCTCGGTATTCTATTCATTCGGGCACCGCGAAGATGTATCATGATCTAAGGAAGCATTATTGGTGGCGTAGAATGAAGAAGTATATTCTTTCATATGTGGCTTGATGTTTGAATTGTCAGCAGGTTAAGTATGAGCATCAGAGGCCTGATGGTTTATTTCAAAGGATTGAGCTTCCGAGTGGAAGTGCGAGAGGATTAATATGAATTTTGTTATTGGACATTCAATGACCAGGAAGAAGTTTGTTGCGGTTTGGGTCATTGTTGATAGGCTGACCAAGTCAGTGCATTTTATTCCTGTTTTAGCCACTTATTAATCATATAGGTTAGGTGAGCTCTACATCCGAGAGATTGTTCGCCTTCATGGGGTGCCGGTATCTATCACTTCGTATTGGGGTACGTAGCTTATCTCGATCTTCAAAAGAGTAGTCCAACAGGAGTTGGGCACGTAGGTTTCATTGAGCACAATATTTCATCCTCAGAAGGATGGACAGTTCGAGCGAACGATTCAGATATTGGAGGATATGCTTCGAGCATGTGTCAATGATTTTGGAGGCTCGTGGGACTCGTTTATACCTTTAGTAGAGTTTGCCTACAAGAAATGCTACCAGTTCAGCATTCAAATGGCTCCATATAAGACATTGTATGGAAGGCAAAGTCGGTCTCCAGTTGGATGGTTTGAGCGGGAGAGGCTCGATTATTGGGAATAGATCTAGTTCAGGAGGCTTTGAATAAGGTCAAGATCATTCAGGGCAGACTTTGGAAAGCTCAGTTTAGGCATAAGAGTAATACAGATCGCAAGGTCCGAGATGTGGCTTTCATTTTTGGTGAGTGAGTATTGCTCTGAGTGTTGCCTATGAAGGGCGTGATGCAATTCGGGAAGAAGGGAAAGCTTAGCCCTAGGTTCATTGGTCCATTTGAGATTCTTTATCGTGTGCGAAAGGTGCCTTATAAACTTGCCTTGCCACCTAGTTTGTCAGTAGTGCATCCAGTGTGTAATATATCTGTGCTCAGGAGGTATCACGGCGATCGAGCTCACGTGTTAGATTTCAGCAGTATCCAATTGTACAAGGATCTGTCTTATGAGGAGGAGTCGATGGCTGTTTTGGACCGGCAGGTGCGACGGTTGAGGTCAAAGAGTTTTTCTTCAGAGCGTGTTTAGTGGAAAGGTTAGCCTCATGAGGCATCGACCTAGGAGTCTGAGTCTGATATGTGGAGCAGTTATCCTCATCTATTTCATGACTCAGGTACTTCTTTTTTTTTGTCCATTCGAGTACGAACAATTATTTTAGAAGTGGAGAAAATGACGACCCAAAGGATCATCACTTGATTTCTCTCCTTGCTTCTGAGGTCTTAAAAACCTTACTTTTAGTTGCCTCAAATTTCATGCACAGTCTAGGCTCGTAGCCGGAAAGCTTATGTGTAAAAATATGTGAAAATTTCAAAAATTTCTAAAATGTGACCATGTGAGCCCAAGGTCGAATTTTGGTATCTTTGGAAAAATGCTAGGATTTCATATCTAGGCTATGAGATTTTATTATTGAGTCTTTATTAATGTTATTGAATTAATTATGCCTAGATATCATTGTTTCAGAGTCGGATTGTAGAGGAAAGGCGGTATTAGTGAGTTGATTGCTATTCTTTGGACAGAGGTCAGTGATTGTTCTAACTTTGGCTTGGGGGAATAGGATTATGATTTTTTTTTCTAATTGATATATGTTGAGTATGGTGTAGCCATGGTAACAAGTATCTATACACTAGAGTCTAGCATAACCATGAGTCTTGTTTCTGTTTATTCGGATTCTCTTATACCTCTTCCTCGGTAAATTGATAAATAACATATAATGTGTGTGAGCACGTCATTTTTGCCTTAAGCAAATTATTCCCAAAATTCAAATAAAATAATTTTTCTTTATTTGTAAAATTTTTGGGCATTTTGATGTCATTTTTTGATAATTGTTGCATTTTATTTGTGCATGTCGATTCATATAAAGTACAAAAATACGCAATTGCATTTAGGTTTTAACTTCATATGTTTGTATTAATTAGGGATTAATTTATATTAGAATAGGATATGAAGAAAATGACAAAATAGTTAACTTTAGCATTTTTATTGTTTTAGTTGTGAATTTGTCACAAAATAGTTGTTAAGTAAGTTTTAGGCATTAATTAGTTTTTGTTTAATTGTTAGTTTGATTGTTGTAATTTCATAAAATCAAAAAAATAAAAATAAAAAAATACAAAAAAAACAAAAAAAAGAGATAAAAGAATAAATATTTCAAAAAAAAGGATTTCAGTCTTCATAAGGTGCCAATTTGGGCCAAAATTTCCTGGCCCAAGATCAATTCCAGCCCAAAGATCCATGATCCAAACTTTTCCACCCAGTCCAATTCGTTAAAACACAAACGACGTTGTTCCGTCATCCTTTAATCACAGCCATTAACTCTCCCTGATCCAACGACTCAGAGCCCTCTACTATTTTACATATTAATATCCGGACCAAGTCAGTTAACTCTAGACACAACCCCTCTTCCTCGTACCCAACTATTCCCTATAACGCCGGTGTAGCACCACCTTCCCCCCATCGTGTCTCCACCATCCACCGCCGGCCGGAAATCTCCGCTGCCGGTGGAGCTCCAAACAACCCCAAAATTTCACCACCAACTCTCCTTCATCCCCTCTTTCCAACCCCCGTAATCATTCCCCTCAAATCATAGCCAATAGACTCAAATTTTAGAGTGAAGTTCTGGATCAAAATGTTGACTCACCCAAATACGATCAAATTTTCACCACTGACTCACATACCCTCCCTCGTCACAAATCCACTTGGTTGCTGTCAAAGACCATCGGAACTTATTGGTCTCTCAATCTAGTGTTATGAATTTGAAGTCGGTTGGGATCTCAGGCATCCAGTGGTCTCTAAATTGATGCTATATGTTTTCATAAACATATAACATTCATTAAAAGATCAACCTCAATGAACTTGGCCAATTGAAGTTTAGCACTACGTTTTTCTCTCTTTCTTTTTAGTCATGTGTCTGTTTTGATTTGTTCTTGTTGATTAGTGGTTGTGAAAGCTTTGATTTGTTTCCAGTCGATTAAGTTTATGACACAATTCTCAATCTTACCGTTGTTTGTTATTAGGTTTCCTCCGCTTGGATTTCAATTTTAGTATTGAAATCAACAATTTTCTTTTGATCTCTGTAAATTTTACATTTAAATGTTTCATTTTTTTTCCATTTTGGTTCAGCAATTTTAGATTGCAAGTTGGTTGAACATTGTTGATTTTGTTTGGATTGAGTTAGCATTCTGATTGTTTGATAAGTAGGTTAATTGTTATTTAACTCGGTTTACAAAAGGTTCTTTGGATAAAGCTTAATACATCATCTTTTTTAGTTAACATCAGTTAATTTATTAGCTAAGGGTAAGGGTCTAGGTTAGTTAACTGGAATTAGTAATTTCTGGGGGTGACAAGGGCAGTTTGGGCATGGGAAAAGGATAGGTTTATTAGAATTGGTAATATTAGAAATCAGGCAAGGGTAATTTAGGTTTTTAAAGGGAATAGGAACATGATAAAACCTTCTAAGACATTCCAAAATATGACTTATGTATATATTTCAGGAAGTTTAAGGCATTACTTGCAACACAAGTTAAAAACTGAGGGACCAATGTTGCCCTCATTTGTGCCTATAAATGGGCATGCCCTCTACTTGAAATACAAGTTTGGAACCTCTAGAAATTCCCTAAATACTCCTCAATCTCACAGATCTGAAAAATTAAAATTTCATATCCAAATTACTTTAGATTTTAGCTTTCATTAAAAGAAAAACCAAAAAAAATAGAAAAATCTCCAAAAAACGAAAAAAAATATAGAATATTTTAAAAATTCAAAACACTATTGTTTCATTAGAATTTTAGGTGAATTTAAACTTTTAGCTGTTGACTTAAAAGTTTTTCTAGTTCAGTTTCTGATTACCCTGGCTACAGAGGTCTTTTGGTTTGTTTTCATTTGGTTTTTGGTCTCAGTTGAGTTATTCTGGGGTCAACTCTTGGTTGGTGTATTTTTGTGAAGTATTCTGGTGCATTTTCAAGCATATATGGGTGTATTCAAGTGTTTGTGAAAGATTTCCTTACTCTGTTTCGCTCAAATCTTCTTGAGTTGTTTCGATTGGTATCCATTTTCAAATCAAAGTGGTTGATGTTGTGCTATTTCGAGTGGATCGATTAGTCATGTTTGAGTTAAAAACTTTGAGCCATTGATTCTGTTTTTCTGGGCTATTTTGAGTATAAATCTGCTGCTATTTGATTACTGCTTTAGATGACCTCCTATTCTCAATTTTGCTCTGTTTCCAGGTATATTTCTGAACTTGCTTTAATGTAACAATGAATTGGAAGTTGAAATGAAGAAGTTCCACTAAATTATACGTTGAAGATTGCTTTCTGTCTAATATTAGCTTGTAGTTAACTTTATGGTAGGTATTTCGTTAATAAGGCTGCATAACTAGAATACTGGCAGCTTGTTAAAAACTGTTTTAATTGGAATTAATATTGGACTGTGGGGTTGACACTCTTTTGGGCTTGTGCTATGGGTTGATATACTGATTTGGTCTTGTAGTTGTAAAATTCAACGATGTTTGTAGGTTCAGTAATTAATTCCTGCCAGTTCGTAAATTGTAGAAAAACAATTTTGTCATTTGAATGTTTATTGTCAAGTTTCAGTGAATAGGGATTTGAATTAATATAGTGAAGTTGCTTGAATGTTGAGCATTAGCTTATTTTTACTAATTTGAATTAATGCCATACTATTGAAATGATGCTACTATTGTTCTTAATTGGGTTTTACTTTTCGTAGCAGTTAGAAGCTCAATAATGAAAGGATAAATAGGACCCTTCATCACTTGTTATTGTTTGACTTGTCGAATTGCAGAAATCAACTAGTTGGTTTGAGATTTGTTGGGTCCTTTGTTTCACTTGGCTGTTGCACGCCTAATAGGCCCAATTTGTGCTCTGGCCCATTTCGTCCTTGGGCGAAGGCTGCAGTGGGCCAATTTGTTTGCTGGCTACAGTGTTATGTAATTCTGTAGTTTGAATACCTTATTTTGTTTGAGTAGTATCGGTACCAATTAATTAAGCCTTTCTCTTTTCAGTTTAAGTACAACATTGAATAGATAACATAGTTGTTTATAGATTGTCCTTTAACAAGGTGATGAGATGAGCCTTGCCAAATAAACTCACATGCAGGGCCCTCAATAATTGGTTATCGAAATAATTAGAATATTGGAGGGCCGTTTAGTGAATTTAACGGCCTTCGCCAAAATAATATTAAGCTAGAATATTTAGGAACTATTTAATTAAATTACTTTCTTAATCTCGGTTGCGCATTGTTGCGACCCAAATCAAAATATCGACGAAGCTGAAATGTGTTGACAGTCACGAGCGCATTTATTGCGAAGAGATTTGAAACACATTTTCACGACGTCGTAATTGTTATAACATAAATGATGATCGAAAAGAGTTTCAAAAAAAACTAGATGAGCCTCACTGAACAAACTTAATAAACATGGGGACCTCAATAAATGGTTATTAATAAATGATTAGAATTTGGAGGGCCGTTTAGCGAATTTCATCGGCTTTTTCCAAAATATTATTACGTTAGAACCTTTAGGCGCAATTTAATCAATTTACTAACTTATATCGGGTGCGCGTTGATGTGACCCAAATCCAAGTCTCGACAAAGTCGAAATGTGTTGACAATCACAGGTGCATTGATTTCGATGTGGTTCGTAACGTGTTTTGACGACGTCGCAATTCTTTTAAAACAAACAATGATAAAAAGCGGTGTATGATTAAAAGCCACATAAGTTAGCATGTATTTAAACCAGATAAAATCAAATACAACAATTAAGCGACCGTGCTAGACCCACGGAACCCGAGAATGCCTAACACCTTCTCCAAGGATAACAAAATTTCTCACTTTGATTTTTGGCTCGCAGACTGTAATGCAGAGTCATATTTTTCTTCGGTTCGAGAATCAACCTGTGACTTGGGACACCATTAATCTCCCAAAGTAGCGACTCTGAATAATTGATAAACTAAATCTTGTTCCCATTGTCCTTTGAGTTGAAAAACACCCTTGCACCCTTGCGGGTGTAGGTAAAAAGGAGGTGTTACAGCTCTGGCGACTCTGCTGGGGACAAGAACCCTGAACATTTTGTTCATTGTTCAAAATTCGAGCTTAGATAATTTGTTGTATTTTGCTATATTTGATTTTCCTACATGTTTCATGCTTAACATGCTAAATTTTACCACTTCTATATTATCTGAACTGTATATAAAATGTGCCAACACCCTTCTCACTTCACCTTCGGGGATGTGGTTAATGGTTGAGACGCCATATTCAGTTAGTGTCAAACCCTGAAACAAGAAAGAGGCCGGCCGAATGATCTCGCAGGTTACCGGTACGCTGCCCCCTCCTCGATTTGAGTTGTTCGCTCGGGTGCAATGTCTATAACACATATCAAGGTTTTGGACCTAGAATAACGTGACTTCATGCTTTATCCCTAATAGGAGCACTAATTTGTATCATGCTGCATTTGACTAAGGGGACTCAACACAGGGGTTGGGTCCGTCTAGGGCTAGCAACCTGAAATGAAAGAGACCATCCTGATCCATCCTACTTGTTCAGGACATATATTTGTTTCGCACCTGCATGCTGACCGACTTTTGAATCTCGGAAATGTTAAAAAATTGTAAAAAGGGAAATAAGATAAAGAAAGAAATAACAGTTAGGGAGTTAATTGATTATTTTAGAAAAACCAATGCCCTAGTACTGCCGAAACTCTGCCGAAATTTTGAGAAAAATAAAAAAAAAAAGAAGGAAAATGTTTTATTATTTTTTACTAAAAAATAGGGGAAAATGAAAAGAGTATTTCATTTTTTTGGAAATTGTTTGCGGAAAAAGAAAAAAACAACAGTCTTTTAGTTTGAAAAAATAGGTTGTTTTTAGTTTATTGAAAAGGAAATTCTGATTCGATCTTGAACCACCGCACCATGCGACACCTGACAGTAGTATTGCTAACACTATTTCACAATATCCTTCCAAAAAGGTGAATTATAGCAGATTATAACACCAACTCGGTACATTCCAATAGAACCATGACACCCCATCATAGAAGAAAAGCTCCACCACACTTGCAAATGCCAAGTCTTATTACATTCACTAGCCCACATCTGACCATTCTTAATCCGAATGCCTTTTCCCCTACTGGAAATAAAATACTGAATCACTTGATTACACGCTGAGTAAACCTCCCTTCAATTCATCCACTGCCCCCGAGACGTGGCCAAACATCCTACTATCACAACAACGCTGCATAAAATCGCTCATGAGCATCATGGCAACCCGTGCCTAGCCTCAAGGCTCTTAGAAGTCATGTTACTGAGCTGAAGAATAGAATACACTTCCATAAAGTGACTGTAATAGTCTAATCAACTATACCGGGAAAATCATCCCGCACCACATTTGTAGAGCCATTTCAATTCTTAAAATTCTCAATTTCTAGACAGCGCTCGTGTCGCATAAGATTGAGTAGGAAGGAATCAAGGGCATAAGCCTCAAAGGAATCAAATCGCATGATAAGGTTTATCTAGAAGGGAAGTGCTCCTAACAACCCTGTAGCCTCCCGAGGATAAGTACAAACGTCTCTGTACCGATCCTCGAGACTCTACTAGACTTGCTCATGACTCGCGAGACCGACGGGAACCTGGCTCTGATACCATGTTGTCACGACCCAAAATCCACTAAGGGTCGTGGTGAACACCGTTGTCAGGCCAGCCAACTCAAATACTTTAAGTTAGTCTCGTTTTAATACTTTTAAAAGACAGGATTTTTCCTTCATTATTTAGAAATTTTAAAGAATATATTTTCAAATCAAATTAAAATATTAAGAAATTAGTACAATACTCCAAACCATCCCAAAACCTGATGTCACAAGTGCATGAGCATCTACTGATAAAAGATATGAAATATAACATCTGCCGGAAAGTAAATACAGTATAAAGGAAGGGAATACTCTGGCTGCGACCGTCTAGAATGATGATTTCACGACCCAAACCCGGTCGTGATGACGCCCAACCCTAAAGCTTTGCAAGACTAACCAACATTTTCTCTTAAATTAACAATAAGTCTCAAAACCGACAATTTAAGGAGAAACGTAATAATTTTAGTACAATAATCCAATAATATAAATAGAATAATACGAAAAGCTACAAAAAACTGATACACACTCCCAAAAAATCTGGGGTCACGCGTCTAAATCCTCTAAACAAAACTAGATAATAATATCTGAATAAAAACATAAAAATCTGGGAATGTATTTAATGATAGACTGAAATATGAAGAGCAGCCAGGTCTGCGAGCGTCAAACAGCTACCTCAACGGCTCTGAAAAGATCTAGAGACTACAAGTGCTCAACTAAGCCTCTGGTGTACCTGAATCTGCAAAAACAAGGTACGGGGAGTAGGGGTGAGTACTACCGACTCAGTGAGTAATAAGCATATATAATGTCTGAAAGTAAGAAATTCACGAAATGCTACAAAGCAAAGCTAAAACTAATCGTCCTATACCTTAGGTACGAACTAACATCCAAGCAATAACAAATATAACAGTCAATTATCAAATAAAGATGCAATGCAATGCACATGAAACTGTTGCGGCATGCAGCGAGATCCGATTAATGTCGACAGCGCTCCTTGGGGTGTGTACAGACTCTGGAGGGGCTCCTTCAGCCCAAGCGCAATATCATTATATCACCACTGCGGCGTGCAGCCCGACCTATGCTCAGTCCATAGTATGCATATGAGTCACAAAATAGATTCAATCTAATTTTCCATTTTCCAATTATTAAGGTGAATATAATTTAGTTAATTTATTTAAGAAAAAATTTGACTTAGCAATATGCCAACTCAACTATGGCTAATCAATCTACTTCCTTCCAATTTATCCTTGAGTACCTTAGAAATAATAATATCTCCCTTTAACATCTAACTTATTTTAACTGCACTCACCCCGAGTGACCTTAAATTACACGACCACGCTATCTCAAATACCATGAACATTTCATGTCTCTCAAATGCTACACCGCAAATCAAAACATCATAGAATATTTTGTGCCTTTCTTCCTAAGTTGCTTCAAAAACATGACTCTTAACCGTACTTATAGACTCAAAATAATTAGGCACCGCACTTTACCTCTTGAATTAACTATGTAAGGCCCCGTGAAAAAAGCGCCTAGATATTAGTAGCTCATAGAGTCCATTCTACCTACGTAGATCGGATACTTTTTACTGTTTTGCACTAAAAAATGTAAAATCAAAAAATTTCAAGAAAACTGTCAAAAAGCAGTCCAGAATGAGGTCGCAGATCACTATGCGGACCACATTCCTATCGCATAATGAATCAGAGAGCAACCAATTTTTGATGGAAAAAATGCGATCACATATGCGGTCGCACAATCAATATGCGGACGCAGAATGATCGCATATGGTCCCTGAAGAAATTCAAAGGTTAGTTCTGCGGTGCATTTGCGACGGCAGAATAGGAATGCGGACTGCATATATACCGCATTCCCAACCCGAGAGGTCCAAAACTTGAGCCATTTTTGTGGTCCATTATGCGGACCGCATGTTAGTTCTACGATCGCAGATTTCATCGCAGATCGTGCTCGTCTGGTATTTTTCTACAATTTGACCCGACCCACCTTTTATTAAAACACCTTCTCCCTCATTTTTAACACATTTCTGATCAAAATAAGAGAGAGGGAGAGAGGGTTCTTGATAGAGAAAGTAAATTCTTCATCATCTAGTCTTTCAAAACCATTAGAGCTCAGAAAAATTCTTGGTGCATTGTCTTCTCTACTGATTTCTCAGGTAAAATCTCTAACCCATTTCCCCAAAATTTCGAAATTTCTCTTGGGAGGGGAACCCTATACACTTCCTTTGAAGTTTCTTCATAAAATTCTCATGCATGATCCTAAAACCCTAGAATCTAGCTAAACAAGGAATTGGGTAATAACTACGAGTTTAATTTCTAAGACCTTAGTGTTGCTCATGAACTAGATTGACTTCCTGATTTCTTAGCGAATTGGACTAAAGGTTTAAAGGGGATAATCAACTCCAGGTATGTATGGCTATCTGTGATCCTTGTGAAATTGTAATATTTTAGTTTGTGAAATTGTTTGAAAATTGATATTCATGTGGGGATAATTGTGAAAATCTTGTGATGTGTACTTGTGTGGTAACACCTTGTTGTGGAAGTTGTGAAATTTGTTATTGAAATAGTTTTGAAAAGGTGGAAATGGAAATATTGTGGAACAACGTGTATGATTGGTTGTGAACAACCATTGTGGTAATCTAAATTGTGTATAAATTGATGAACATGAGGAAATTGTTGTTGCTTGTCGTGCAAATACGTTACCCTTGTTGTGGTTCTATTTAGCAATGTGCTATAGTTGGTTTCTTGTACTTGTTGTTGTGTTGTATATTGTTTGTGAACTGAAGCTGTCAGGCGGGGTCGGGTTGCGCACCGCAACATGGTGAAATAAGGTGTGGGTTGGGGTGATAAGGATGGCCGAGGTAGCAAGGGTGGAAGAGGTAATAAGGGTGGAAAATGTGATCCTACATTACTATTGAAATGAATATAAATCATGAAATGGTCAATGTGAAATTGTGAAAGGAGACAGCATATGAGTTTGTAACCTGTGGGGCAATGATTGCCGCTTTGTTTGACTAATTGTATCATTTGCTTGAAATGTTTGGTTGTTGCTCCATGGTTGTAATATTGTTGTTGAACTTTACACTTGCATATGCATTTTTGGCTTGAGTTTACTTGGGACAGAGTTTGTTCATATATGCCAGTACAATTCAAGTGTACTGACGTCCCTTTTGTCGAGGGTGCTACATTCGTGTTATGATTGTAGGTGGATCCATGGCAGGAACTCCAGTCCACCGTCCGTACCTCATCGTCCTCTCTATCAGCTGTGTACAAGTTGGTGAGCCCCTCTCCTTCTGGGGCCCTACGTGGTTTACTCCACCTCTGAAGTTGTAATAGTAGCTTTGTGATGTCATTGCAAAGGTATAGCCGGGGCTTGTCGCCGGCAAGTATTGTATTGTCTTTCTCCTAGAGGCTCCGTAGACAGTGTAATGTGGGTTAGAACTTGTGTATATAGGTGTATGTTTTGGGCGCTGTAAGTTGTACACCATGTTCCCTGTTAATCATAATGTGTGTTTTATAATAGACGTTCCCTGTTAATCTTAAAATGTGCTTATAAAAGAGAATTCGTATTTTCTTCTATTTCGTTCCGCTTAATTAACAAAGAATGATGTGGAGTAACGCGTGGGAAATAGGAAAGGCACCCAGGTCAACTCGACCGGGGATATCCAGTTGAGTGCCGGTCATGTCCCTCGAATTTGGGACGTGACAAACTAGGACCACTATTGACAGCCACCCAGCTCTGACTTGGCCCCGAATTCAACCAACTCTGCTGAATTTTATAAAATATGAGTACAATCTCGATAAACCACCCAACGAAATCAATTCCCTCGAAGACTGCACCTATACAAGGCATAAATTATGAATCTTCCCTCAAGTCTGAATATGAGCCAATAAGGCTAATCATAGCATGCATCCAACAATTCATTTACTCAAATTACCACTCATGGTCCTCTTCTGTAGCTGCAATAACCCCCCAATACGCCAATAACCACAATTCACACAGGTAATAAAGCCACTCTCTAGGCGACCCATTTTTTTTTTAAGTCCCAAAATTTTCAAAAATTTCAGCAGAGTTTCCTTTGTAATATAGCCTATCCACCTGCCATAGGATCACCAAAATCATCCTAACAACACGTCCACAACTCGACAAATCATCACAATGTATATCAACAACATTAATCTAAATACTACATGTATTAAATTATTAAAAATTTATACATGGGCATGTGTTGCACCCATCATAACACATAGAAAAATACCTTCCAATTACACATAAGATCTCCTAACATACACATACAAGAATCGCATCACTTCAAATCACTCCGAAGGAGATAATCCACCTGCTTCGCCTTAATATAATATTTCTTATAGCTTCTACCGTCATATACATTACACAGCATCGTAGTCTTCTTGAGTTTGAACTCATATCATATCATAAAATTTACTTCACTCCCACTAGGAGCCTTGAAATGATTCTTCATGCGCCTATATTCGAGCTACACATCGACCCACAATAGGGAATGAATCACTTAACAGTTCATCTATTATCCAACAAACTTCTTCGTTGCTACCAAGTCATATAATTGCATCTCGCTGCACTAACATACTCGATCACACGAATAACAAACTGCCATTCCGGCTAATAGCGTCAATACCGAACATCTAAGTTTAAAACACTTGCTCACACAATCAGCACCTTAGTGCTCAAGCCTAGGCAATATCCGGCCTCAGGTCCTCCAGATTGGCCCAACATTAACCTCACGAAGATTACATCTCGCCCCTCGATCGAGGAATCGCAGGCCATCGAAGCACATATAATACCGAGCGATCATGCGTGCATAAAGGCGTGAGGAAGAAATTTCAAGAGTTACTCTTTCTAGCTAAATCAAGGACGCACGATAAGATTTCACGAAAGTGGGGTGTTTCCTAAAGGTTCTATTGCCTTTCTAAGTGCGTGCATAATATTTCTAAGTTTAATCCTCAGATATGAGCTTTTAAAGTACGCCCATGAAATCAGAATAGTCTGTAGAAAATTTCTCCACCAGTTATTTTCAATCGATCATAACTTTCCCTACAGTTGTCCAAATTATGATTTCTTAAGCTTTCTGGAAACTATACACGAAAGGCTGCAAGTTTTGTTTTTCGCACTTATTCTTATTCCTTATCGATTGAAAGATATGAGCTTCCGAATTGGACTTCTCGCACCAGAAATCTGGTGCACAGCTGAATCATAAAAAAAATCTGCAATTTTTTTAAGATGAAATAGTCCGTTAAACCACCCAAAACTCACCCGAGGCCACTGGGACCTCAACCAAACATGCCTACATATTACATAACATCATTCAAACTTGTTCCAACCTTCGGAACGCTCAAAACAAAATCACAACACCAAATTCGCATCTGATTCAAGCCTATGATCTTTGAAGCTTCTAACTTCTACATCCGATGCCGAAATACATCAAAACTAGTCCAAATGACCTCAAAGTTTGTAGACACGTCCAAAATTACATAGTGAAGCTACAACAACTCTCGGAATTTCATTCCGATCCTCGTATCAAAATCTCACCAATCAACCGGAATTCGCCAAAATACTAACTTTGCCGATTCAAGCTTAATTCTACACCGTTTATTACAAAAATATTCCGGACACATTCCTAAGTCCTAAATCACCTCACGAAGCTATCCGAACCATAAATTTGCATTTCGAGAGCTCTAACACATAACTCAATATCCGGTTGACTTTTCCAACTTAAGCTTCCTTAAAATTGAAAAAGTGTCTCAACTTACATGAATTATTCAGGAATGACTTCAAATTTTGCACACAAGTCACTTTCGACATTACGGACTTACCCCAACTTTCGGAATTGCATTCTAATCCCGATATTAAAATTTTCACTTCCGGTCGAATTTTCTCAAATAAACTTCAAATTTCTATATTTAGCCAAACGGCTCTAAAATGACCTACGGACCCCCGAATTTACTTCTGATCGCGCTCCCAAATCCAGAATCACCATACGGAGCTACTCCCAGTCTCGAAATTCAAAATGGACATCAATAGCACTGAAATGCATTTTAAGCCAAACTGATGCAATTTCTTGTAAAATGCTATCTTCCACAATAGGCGCCAAAACGCTCCCGGTTAATACAAAACTCGATTCGGGCATACGCTCAAGTCCGAAATCATCATACTAACATGCTTTTGGATCCTAATTCTGAGGTCGTTTACTATACATTTGGTAAACGACCTAGTCCCAAAATCTTCCACGCGGCTATACCTAGTAAGCCACTGGAGTCACATATACATTTGCAACAAAATGCATAGCAAGTGTAGTATGAGTACAAAAACAACGTGTACCCAATGAGTATCTCGCCTAATCCCGAAAGGTTGGCAACGAGATGGTCAATTTTGACACTCTCTAGTAGTTAATTATTCATCCTTAATAAATATATTAAATAGTGGATTTATTTATAAACATAATTTTAATCTAAATTGAGGAAACAAGTAAACACATAATTATTTCATAGGAATTTTTCATAAGTTCTCTTTAATATTAACAAATAATTCTCGAGCAATAAGTTCAGGACAACAACACAAACATGCGAAAGTCATGCCTAGGTCGACTGCCCGCTCCAACAAAAATGTAAATTATGCAATGCCGAGCCTTTTGGCACGTTCCAGAAATAAACAAATACCCTGCTTGCGAATCATGCATGCAACGCAGGTACACATAAGAATACATGCTTAATTAGTCAAATAAGTGCTAATCGAGGAATATTTATTCAAATAAAACCAATTCTCCTTTAACAATTTTAAGAATATGAAACTTAATCCCTTTGAAATTTGTTTATTAATTTAATGTGATTTAGGAAATTCCAGCCATCAATTGGTTCACAAATATTCCAAGTGTAACATGTTTTTGGGTCCTAGACTACCCGGACAATAGTATAATAGTAGCTACGCACAGACTCTCGTCACCTCGTGTGTATGTATCCCTCACAAATATAAGCACATAAGAAATGCAACTCACATATGGGGTAAGTTTCCCCTCACAATATTAGAAATTAGATTCACCTTGCTTCGAATACTCATAACCGGCATTCCACATTTTTCCGAAGTCTTGCACTGACGCACAATTCTCCAAAACTAGTTAATGATCATACAAATCCATTAGTATACCTCAGTTATACTTAACAACCAAATTTATAAAAATTCCTAACCCTGAACGAAAAGTTGACAAAAATACCCTCGGGCCCACGTGACTGCAATCCGAAATTTTTCAAAGTTAAACTTTTCCCACGACCTTAGGAACTCAAATATATAACTTTCTCTTAATTTCATGTCCAAAATCATCGCAAAATTCAAAGAATACAATATTTCTAGGTCTTTCTCTAACCCTAAATTTTCTGCCCATTTACATGCTAAAATCCGTACATAATCAATATTAACTTATAATAGGTGGGGATAACATATCAAATCTTCCAAATTACGATATTAAAACAAGCCTACTGCCCACCATTTTTAGGTTCAGCGGTGCCTTTTCCGCTTATGCGGATATCGCTTTTGCGGCTCCAAAACTCCAGCCCCACTTTGCTTCTACGACCTGACTACCGCAGATGCGATTCCGCTTCTGCGGAACCTTGACCGCATATGCGATCCTCCCCAAAGTCCTCACTTCGGCTTCTGTGTCTCCCTCTCCACTTCTATGGGACAGCTTCTGCGGTTCCATCTCCGCATAAGCGGAAATACCAGCAACCAGCTAATACAGCCTTTCAAAAAAATCCAAACTTTCGATCTGTTAACCACTCGGAATCAACTCGAGACCCCCGGGACCTGAATGAATCATACCAACCAATTTCAAAACACATTATGGACTTGCTCGAGTCCTTAAATAACATCAACAAATGCCAAAATCATGAATTTCGCCCCGATTCAAGCTTTATGAACATTGAACTTTCCAACTTCTACTTTCGGTGCCGAAACCTATCAAATCATGTCCGATTGATTTCAAATTTTGCACACAAGTCATATTTGACATTACGGACCTACTCCAACCTATGGAATTGGATTCCGACCTGGATATCAAAAAGTCCACTCCCGGTCAAACATCTCAAAAACCTTCAAATTTCTATCTTTAGCCAAATTGCTTCAAAATTACCTAACGGACCTCCGAATTCACTTCCGATTATGCTCCGAACTCCAGAACCACCCTAAGGAGCTACTCCTAGTCTCGAAATCCCAAACGGGCATTGATAACGCTAAAATGCACTTCAAGCCAAACTTATAAAATTTCTTCCAAAATGCTAACTTCCACAATAAGCGCAAAAACGCTCTCGGATTATCCAAAACCTGAAACGGGCATACGCCTATGTCCGAAATCATCATACGAACCTGCTGCAACCTTCAAATCCTGACTCCATGGTCGTTTACTCAAAATCCAATCCTAGTTCATTCCTTCAACTTAAGGCTTCTGAAATAGGAATTTTTTATTTAAATTTAACACTAATCTTCCAAAAATTCAGTTCCGACCATGCGTACAAGTTATAACACCTGAAAAAATGAAGCTACTCATGGCTTCAGAGTAGTGAACGACGCGCTCGGGCTCAAAACGACCGGTCGGCTCGCTACAAACTAATTCTAGTCAACTATATATGACTATACTACCATTACATAATATAATGGCATAAAGAGAAAAATCAAAAATAATGTACTGTATATTAATATAATAATGTCTTTCAAGATATTGTACGGTAATACTATTACATAAAACAAATGCATAAAAAAATTAAAATGAT
This sequence comes from Nicotiana benthamiana, assembly GCA_034376525.1. Taxonomy (NCBI): domain Eukaryota; kingdom Viridiplantae; phylum Streptophyta; class Magnoliopsida; order Solanales; family Solanaceae; genus Nicotiana; species Nicotiana benthamiana. The sequence goes on along the minus strand of CM067337.1, from coordinate 35,991,237 downwards.
TACGTAATAAACATGCATAATGGAAAATTTTAAAAGTTCAAGATACAGTATTATTCTACTATTACTAAAGAAAAGTCAAATAGTGTACCAATCAAATATAAAAATGTTCCAATTAACATATAATACCAGTATAGTGTATAGATATACTACCATATACAATTGTACACGAAGAGTTTAAAAAAGATTTAATTATATTATTTAACTAAAATAATATCAGCTGTGACATAATCTAATAAACTCAATTTCCCAATCATAATCTAATATCAGTCAACTTGGAAAATTCTCAAAACCTAAATTTTTAACTTTTGGCAAAACAATACAAATCAATCTCCGGACCTCCTAATTAGACTTCGGGCAAAGGGACAAAAATAATCCAGAACCTTTTCGGAATGAAAATAAACCTCACAAGTTATAAAGCCAAAATTACACATGTGTAAAGCATAAAAAGAAAAAAGAAGGTGCAAATACATAACAATAAGTAGGGTTGTTACAAATGATGACTACCTATACAACCTTACACTTTTGTAGCAGACTAAAACTTCAGAAATTATTATTCTTTTATTGATAGATTTTTTTGTTAGCATTTTTTCCGTGAGATGGATAATATAGACATGAAGGAAAAGGTAGATAGATCATACATATACTTAGAAAATATAGGGATACTGAAAACGAGAAGAAAGAGAAAGAGAGGAAAAAAGGATAGGGGTGCAAGAAAAAGGGAGGAGAAAAGTTAGCTGCAAATAGAAAGATAGATGGCTTTGATTGCATAGGTATATACCGTAATTATTTCTAAAATAGGAAAAGCGGGGTAATATTTTTGGATAGAATAGGTATATAACATAATTTGTTCTTACTTATTATCTGTAATGAATTTCACTGGGTATCCCGTTTACCATGTTAATTAATATGTACCCACCCAGTGTTTTACATTTTATGCACAAGCACCCATTGTATTATTAAAATGGACTTCAAATAGACTATTTTGCCTTCTAGAAAAAAGAATCTTTGCTCAAAGTGGCAAACTTCGTCCTCAATATTGTCACCCGCCATCTCGTATCAGCAAACATGCACCCTCTTTGATCTTCTCTCTATCATAGAGAAATACCTTATAGTAAGTATCAAGCAAGTATCGACAAAGTATTTTGATAGCTGCATTCTTACACGATAATTTTAGTTATCTTTTTGCAGTTTTCCGTAGCAGATATTTGTGTAATATTCTTACCCCAACTTCAGACAACACATGCAACAGTAAAACTTTGGACAAAAGGGTCTAAAGTTTACTTGAAACACTGCAAACTTCAAATACGTTTATATGAAAATTTCCTACGAAAGTGCAAACTTGAGACAAATTTGCTAGAAGTTTATTGTAAAATGTCTGAAGTTCGTATTAAATGTTCGAAGTTACAAAAGTGGTCACCAGACTTCAAACCAACCAGTCGCTCCAGTCTGTGTTCTACTGCCAGCTCTACCTTTTCGTATGCATGATTGGCACTACATTAAATAGTATTGAGTTTTGTAGGTACGCCTCTTGCTCTAGATGCTGCTACAATGGGTAGAACAAGGCCTAGTATGGCCAAGATTAGAGTGAATGTCGACTTGTTAAAGCCTTTACCACAGAGTATATATGTGGGACAGAAATAGGACGAATCGCTGTTAAAAGGTTATACCCAAAAAATAGAATATGATGGCGGTCCGAAATATTGTAAATATTGTCGGAAATTGGGTCACTCCATAATCAATTGTAGGGCTCTAGAAAAGAAAAAGGCTAATCAAATGAAGGAGGAGCGAGATGGAGATGAGATTACCAAAAATGAGGATGATGCACAATCTATGAACAAGATGATGGAAAATAACAATGATGGCAACGAGGACACAATTCTAGTTGATTCTCATAGTGTCGACATTGGTAAAAAGCAACAGGAGGACGGGTACGACAATACCAAGACCATTAACAATAAGGAATAGAAAAGCATGAAGAAAATAACTAAGAAGAAGAAAGCCAAAAAGATGCCAAAGAAGAAAAGCAAAGTTAAGTTCAAACCTGTCCAGAAAAATATAATAAAAGAGGGAGAAGTTAAACAAGAAAAAGTAGCAAAAGCCAAAGAAACAGAACATACCCTTCTCAGAAAAGGAAATAAAAAGAGGATAACATCCCAAACTATGATTATTAAAATCTTCTGGAACATAAGGGTGGATGAGGTCCAAAAATCCATTCGCAGGCTTAAAAGACTGATTGACATCAACAACACTTATTTTGTGGCTATCTTTGAACCTTTATTTGAAAAGAAAAGGTAGATGGTTACAAGAGATTCTTAGGATATCAACGTTGTCATTCGAATGATAATGGTCAGATTTTGTGCTTCTGGAACTCTTACAACAACAAAATATTTTTTTCAAAAAGTGATCAACCGATTACTATCAATTTGGAGAAGGCCATTAGTAATGAAGATATACTTATCACGGCTATCTATGCTAAATTTAAATCAAATGATAGAAGAGTCATTTGGTCTTCTTTGCTACATGATAGTGAACTGGTGAATGTTCCTTGGGGTTTCGGGGTTATTTTAATGTGATCCTTGATCCAAAAATTGTTGTTCTGAGCCTAAGTGCGCTAGCACAGCTAGTCCAAATGGATATAACGGACAATTTTTGCATAATTGCTGGAATATTATCAAAAAATGTCATTGTTTTTGTGCTAGAGGTCTTGAAAGGGAAAGGTTTGACTAAATTCTTCTCTTATACTTGCTTCATTTTAATTCCCCAAAATTTATTCTCCTTCTAGTTTTTCATATTTTAGACCAATTATTTTGTCTAACTTCTCTAACAAAATAATCTCTAAATTTTTTTCTATAAGGCTGAACCCCTTATTGCATAAATTAGTTTCTTTTAACCAAAGTGGTTTTGTGAAGGATAGACTAATCTATGAAATAATTTTATTAGCTCAAGAGAATATTCATAACATTTCATATAAGAACATGGGTGGTAATGTTGTAATTAAGCTTGATATGGATATGGCTAAGGCCTAAGATCGAATGCCATGGCCCTTTGTTTACTATGTGTTATGTAATTTTGGTTTCTCTTAATACTAGATAGATATGGTTCATAATTTAATTTTGAATGTGTGGTATTCGATCATTATGGGTCCAGACAAGGTTTTTTCATTTCCTCTTAAGGTCTTAAACAAGGTGATCTCTTTTCCTCTTCTCTATTTGTTATAGCCGCCGAAGTTCTCTCCAAGTCCATAAATAACTTGTACAATCACCCTGATTTTCTTCCTTTTTCTATGCACGATAAGGTTCCTAAAGTTAATCACTTAGCTTATGCAGATGATATTATTATTTTCTGTAGTGGTAATTCTAACTCTATTAAGCTTGTTATGATGGCAATTTGTGACTATGAGGAGAGCTCTGGTCAATTGGTTAACTGAGATAAGAACTTTTTCCTCATTGCTCCTAAGACAATAGCAGACAGGATTAATAGAATTAGCAATTGCTCTGGCTTTATGGATAAGAAATTTCCTCTTAATTACCTTCGTTGCCCTCTTTATGAGGGTAGAAAAAAGATAGTATATTTTGACACCTAGATTAGTAAAATAGTAAAAAGGCTCAATGATTGGCAGGGGAAACTCTTCTCATACGGTGGTAAGACTGTGTTGATTAAAAGTGTCCTTCAATATTTTTCTATTTATACATTGTCTATAATGTCCTCAAAGCCCTCCCCCCCCCCCCCCCCGAAGAACTACATTTAAATTAATTAAAAAAATATTTTGCTAACTTATTTTGGGGAAATTCAAGTGAGCACAAAAGGTGTCATTGGAGCTCCTACAATAAACTCACCGTGCCTGCAGATGAGGGTGGCATTGGTGTGCGGAAGATGGAGGAAACCAGTGATATGTTGGCTATAAAGAGATGGTGGAGGATTAGGTCCACATAATCTCTACGGGAAAAATATGTTAGGCGTAAATATTGTATTAGATCTCACTTGGTTGCGAAACAATTGGCTGCTGGGAACTCTCATGCTTGGAAACATATTCTTAAGATTAGAAGTATGGCAGAGAATCACGTGGTTTGGCAAATTAACTCACGATCAAGATGTTTCTGGTGGGATAATTAGACCTTAAAAGGTTATCTTTCAGGTTTAGTTAATACCACTAGGAAGAGCCATAAAACATTGGTAAGTGAATTCATTACCTGAGGCAAGTGGGGTGTTAATATACTGAAGAATGTTCTTCTAAAACATCTGATCAACTATATCCTTATAATTGATATTGGAATCCAAGAGAAAGAAGATAAGGTCTATTGGGATCTTACGGAGAATGGCAAAACTCCAACAAGATAGCTTGCCATCTGATAAGAAACTCTAGACCTAAACAACACCATAAGGGTAAGATTTAGAATTCCAGTGTTACTTTTAATATTGCAGTTCTGGTTTGGAAACATTGGAAAGGAGAACTCCCCTTTGAGGAAGTTATTCTAGATTTGGAAGACAAATAGTTTCAACGTGTAACTGCTGTAAGAACCCGACTATTAAAATATGCACCATATTTTTGTAGAAGGACATGCAATTAGATATGTTTGGAGATTGTTTGGCTCTCAACAAGTTTTGGAATTACCTGGTGCATACAAAATGGGTATACATAGTTCATTTTAGATATGGAATATCTCTTGCTCATTGATATGTGTGGGGCAGGGAGGGGGGGGAGACCAATTGTAGGATGGTAAAGATCACCGAGAAGATAACACAATTGAGGTGCAAGGCTAATATAAACATCAATCATTTTTACAGTAAAGCAAACCAACTTTCTGACTGCTTAGCAAAATTGGCGACCAAAGCTCAAAATGGAGCTTTCTTCTTTTCCGGTCAACAGCTACCTAAAGCAGCTAAGGCCCACTTTGCCAAATTCCAAGTATTAGAATCAAGTATGATAAGGCTAATTTTTTTGTAAGCTCGGATATTTTGGTAGTACCAGCTGAATCTGCATTATATCATCATTAGACTCATGTTTTGAAAGGTGTCATTAACTCTCGTGTTGTACTATTGAAAACTATCTTTTGATTAAAACAACACCTCCAGACAATGGGGAAATTTATATTAAAAACTGTCCGAAGTTCATATCAAAATATCCATGTCCGAAGTTACGTTCATCTAGTAGCTACTCACTTACACTAGGTTTAGTTGAATTTGTAGTCTGACTAGAACATGACAGCTACATGTGGCTACACATTGTGAAGCATCATCCAAATCTTTTTGGGATAAATCTTTCAACGTTTCTTAGACTTCTCCATATTACTGGCGGTAGTGATCTTTGAATTAGCTGCAAAATAAGTATCCATCATATTTGTTTGACCAAAAAGTGATAAACTTTTTTATTAAACTAATTAAATAAATAATAATGGGTAAATTCTAGTAAAATATAATAAATCCAAGATCCAAGATTGATGCATAGAAATAGTCTAAAAACGTTATTTAGAGCCGTTAAATGCCAAAAGGAATGTTTAATAATATTGTTATAAATGAATGAGGAGAAAGGACAGATAATAAATAAGATAAATGGCAATAAATATAAATACAGAGGATGATTCACCCAAATATTTAATAAGGCGGATGATTTTTCCTCTAACAGTCATGTAAGGTAACAAAACATGGGAATATCGAATACATTACTGATTTGATATGAGAAAGCTTGGAAGAAATAGCCAATCGAATCTTGTGTAAAGATAATTTTTGTAGTTACTTGAGAGTCAACTTTATTAAAGAGAGCTTATCAAATAGAATATTACATACCTCATTCTTTCTCTCTATTCTTCCTTATATATGACATATATAAATGTAGAGAATATTCTTCAGAATATTATATTAAAACATCTTATTATTAAGCTAGTCGTTTTGGCCTCTGAGTGCTCGACCTCGAAATTTAGTCGCTCGACTTGCCAGCTGGCAGGACCTTAGATTCTTGATTGCCTTATTTCAGGCAAGGTCCCCTTGATCAGATTTTGACTCATATAGTTTGTCCATCCGACCGTCGGGGTTATTTTTGGACGAGCTCGATAGGCGAATTTTGCCAATTGCAAATTTTGCAAAATCTGAGCACGGTGGCCAAAGGTGACAATTTAATAGCAAGGTGATGATGTGGCGCTTCAAAAGCCATGTCCGACTGTTACGTCAGTTTGAAATGACATCATTTCATAATGAGTCATTATGGCGCACATTCCTAATACATTACGTCATTTTTCATGCCTCTTCCACTTTGAAATTAATGAGGCGGAATGTAAGATTTCTCGATGGGGGTTCCCATATTCTTATAAATAGGGATATGTATTTCTCATTAGAGATGTTGCATATCTGAGCTTTTCAAACCCAAGTCTTTCCTTCTTTAAATTTCCTGCATTTGAGTATCTTCCTCCCTTTAACATTTTTTTCCATTGTCATATTTTTTACTTTTGCATTTCCTTTTCGCGTAAAATAAGAAAAATGGGTAGTACTTCCTCTGATCCTATAACTTTGGTTGTGGATATGCCTCCTCATGAAGGAGGAGCAAACATGGTAGAAGGCGAGAATTTTCCAACCGTGGCTGAGATAATTCCACATTCGGGGAAGGCCAGGCCAGAATTCAAGAACTAACCTAAGGGTGAACCCAAAGCAGTTATTTCCAAGATGGAGCTGGAGGCGATTGCAACATTCAGTTCTAAGTGGAAAATACCGACCCTTTGTCGAACTTATCCCTGCTGGTAGCGATATAGTGCAAGTACATCGCCCAGGGTACTGCATATTTTACGTGTACCGATTCCTTGTCGGCTATACACTTCCTCTTACTTCCTTGGAGGAGGATGTTTTTCGTTTTTATGGTGTGTGCCCGGCTCAGCTCCCCCGTACATATGCAAGCTTTTCGGTATACTTATCTAGTTCTCAGAGCTGACCAACCATGGTATTCCTCTTGCTATCAGCTTCACCTCTTCGCCCCAAGTTTTCATTGGGTCATGATGATAGATATGTGCCACCATGGGACCAAAGGATTGGTGGTGAAGATGGATGACAAAACTAATCACCGTTTATGGGCCAATTTTTTCTGCAAAGGGATGGAGCATGTGACATGGAACCCCAGTGGATTTCTCGAGGAGTGGAACTTTGCTCGTAAGTGTTTTCTTCCAAATGAATTTGTTGTTTATTATTGGCGACCTGCTCATTCTTTTTCTCTTTTTGCAGCCGAAAGGCATCCTCATTCGCCAGTTGCCGACATTCATGACTGGGTGAGTCAGACTTTTTCCTACACGATGGAGACTCATGAATGGTCCCAATTTAATGGGAGGTTTGGGCACAGGCATGCGGTCGGTAAGTCACCTTGCTTTGACCTAAGTAATTTTTACCTTTGTATCATCCTTTAAGGCCTTATATTTCATCTTTTTCTTTGTTGATATGTCGGAGGGCTTCAAGGAGGGCGAGGGCTCCTACGCCTACGTTTTGCTAGTCAGGTATTTTGGTCAGTCCCGTACCCGCTCTGGCTATAAGTGAGCATATTCAGACAATTATTACTCCTCATACCCCCGCCTCACATGGTCCTAGTTTCCAATATCCTGCCTCGCTAGGTGGGTTCTACTGTGTTTCACTTGGTCGATGATTTTGACCACGGCGAATACGAAAAAGTTTCGCTTAAATGGTGAAGGTTAGAGTTTGATGGAAGAGTGGCTTAAGAGGAGCCTATGTGGGGGGAAACTAAGTTCACCACGGCCGAATTAAGGTGAGTACGACCCCAGATGTTGAAATTGTGCCTCCTTCGAATGTCGAGATCACCTCCGTGGAAAAAGGGGAGCGACCAGAAGCAGATGTGATCATTCTGAGGAGAGATTCATCGATGTCAGGACAGGCCAACATTTCTTCTTTGACTGAGGAGATGGCGTAGAGTGTTATTGTAGATGATTACAAATCTGGCTCTAATGTTAACCCCGAGAAAACAAGGATATTCGACGATGGGCTTACTCACGTAGAGGTAAGAACGGATGGATCCTCTTGCTCGATCTTAATCTCTTTGGACTACAATTAGTTGGAGGATACAGTGAGGATGGTCCCTTCCTTTGCCCCTCTTTGTTCCGCTACTAAAAATAGGACCCTTCAGGTGTTTCGAGATTCTAACCTGTCATTGGGCATATCTGGGATGGCTTTGAGGGCGAGTTTCTTTCGTCATTTCTACAATTTGCATCTTTTTCCTCTTTCTATATTTACTAATTTTCTTCTTATTCTCTCTCTCTCTCTCTCTCTCTCTCTCTATATATATATATATATATATATATATATATATATATATATATATATATATATATCCTTAGACTTTCATTTTTGAGATTAAGACTGCTTGCTGAGAAGAGAGGAGGAAGGTCATTTTTCAAAAGATGATTTTGAAGTACGTCCGTTATCGTGACAAGTGTTGTGATATGCGTGCATGGCTTAGAGTAGGTGGTAATGTCCAGGCCCTTATAGACGAATTGGGTCAGAAGGATGAGGAGTTTTTGCAATCTAGTGCAAGATGTAGTGAGCTCAAGGGGTTGCTCAAGGCCTAGGATGACGAGCTCGAGGTGAGCAAGAAGGTGGTGGCCGAGAGCGTTGACCTTCAAGCACAAGTGGGGACCTTGTAGGCTGAGCTCTAACAAAGCTCAATTAGAGTATACGTCCTGGGACCTTGTAGGCTGAGCTTGAACAAAGCTCAATTAGAGTACATCCTGAGGAGGTTTGGGTAGCGATTTTGGAAAAGGCGACAATGATAGAGAGCTCTATTTGCGTCCTTAGGTCTTAATATGCAACCGATGCGGAAATGACCATGCTAATGAAGATGCCGCTTGACGAGCGAATTGATGGGATTGAGAAAGAAGTTTTGAGCCTAAGTGAGAACAAAGTCGAATGTGAGTCAATTCAAGCGATATCGAATGTTGATTCCTAGTTAATTGGAATGAGTCGAATGTCAGTTCATTTGAGCGAGGTCGAATGTGAGTTCAAAGTTAGGTTGAAGGAGGTGGAATGTCAATTGATTCGAGTGAGGTCGAATATTGATTCTTATTTAATTCGAACGAGGTTGATTGTCAATTGATTTGACCGAGTTCGAATGTGAGACGATTAGAGCGAGGTCGAATGTGAGTTGATTCAAGCAAGGTCAAATGTTTTACTCTTAAGTGGTTCGAATGAGGTCGAATGTCAATAAATTCGAGCGAGGTCGAATGTGAGTCGATTCGAGTGAGGTCTAATGTTTGACTCTTAAGTGATTAGAACAAGGTCAAATGTTGATAAATTGGAGCGAGGTCGAATATTTTGACACTTAACGTATTGTATGAAGTTGGCAGAGATAAAAAACTCGCGTGTTTGCGTATTTTGCTTTGTTTATACATTCATTAGAGAAGTTTATATGTATTTGCTCTTTCATGCATACACTGGGGAAGTCACATATACTGAAGTCCCAGTCTATCTAGTCCCTTCATTGATTTACCTGGAAAAGTAGTTGAGAGGTCGAGTGATGAACATATACTTAACTTCGAGACGCCCTCTTCGTCACTTCGTTAAAAACCTCACGGAGAAAACTCAATTGAGATAAGACTCATGTAAGGAACACTGGAGTACAACTCAGGACACGTCTATTCTTAGAAGTTGAAGTATTTGAGGTGGGCGACATTCCAATTATTCGGTAGTAAATTTCCCTCCATTGTTTCTAGCTGGAATACCCTTTTCTTACTGATGCCTTGATTTTGTATAGGCCGTCCCAATTGGTTCCCAGTTTGCTTTTTCATGGGTCTTTGCTTGCTTGTATTTTGGCTCTGAGTACGTAGTCCCCGACTTTGAGTGGCGTGATTTGGCTTTTTTATTGTGGTTCTGTTCTGCCTGTTGTTTTTGAGCTATCATTCTTATGTAGGACATGTCTCTCCGCTCTTCGGCTTCATCGAGGTATTCCCTTCTATTTTCATCATTGTTTCGCCTGCTATCAATTGAATAACTTAGGCTTGGTTCCTCGACCTCGGCGATATTATTACATCAGTCCCATATACTAGTGAATATGGTGTTTATTCTGAGCTCATTTTCGGCATAGTGCGGTATGCCCATAGAAACTCCGACAGTAATTCTAGCCATAGTCCCTTGGCGTTCTCGAGCTTCTTTTTTCATGATGTTCAATATTATTTTGTTAGAGGATTCTTCCTGACCGTTTAATGTGAGATGATATGGAACGGAGAGTATTCTTTTGATGTGCCATTTTTTGAAGAACTCAACGGTTTATTTTCCAGAGAACTGGGGAACATTGTCATAGCTGATTTATTTGGGGATGACAAAGTGGCATATGATGTTTCTCCATATGAGCATGATTACTTCTTACTCACATATTAGGGTGAATGCACCTGCTTCTACCCTCTTGGAGAAATAGTAAGTTAAATTAAAAGAAATCGTACACTGCCTCGTCCATTCCCCATTTTATTAAAGGCCAAGGTGAGGTGGCTGAATGAAGGTGTTCACTCTCTTGGTGAATCATGGGGGTGTATCTTTGGCATTTCTCACACCTTTGATTAAGTAGCTTACTCGTAGAGGCATCTGACGAGAGTTGGGTTGCCAGTGTGGGCTCCTTAGTGGCCCTCGCGTACTTCTTCGAGGACGCACTGTGTTTGATTTGGTCCGAAGAACTTTTCTAGGGGACCACAAAATGTTATTTTTTACAAGTCACTATTGACAATGATGTACCTGGCCACTTGCATTCGAAGCTTCTTGGCTTCTTTATTTTAAAGTGGTAACACCCCGTCTTACAAGTATGAGATAATATAATTGTTCCACCCACAAATTAGTTTTATTGATCGTACCTCGATTTGGTGTAGAGATGAATGGAGGAGAGTGACCATGTCCCCCTCCCCGGTTATGCTTTTGGTGACCGATGATAGTTTGGCGAGGTCATCCCCTTCGATGTTCTGCGCTTAGGTATTTGGTAGCTGTTGCTCCATGATTTGGAAACTCATTGTGACATGATTGACAACAGGTTGCGAGTCACATCGAAGGATTACTCGCCGTGCTCCATACTTGAGTGCTAACTTTAAAGCTATAATCACGACCTCATTCTTGGTCTCGTTGCTAGTCATATCAGGTCATTGTATGGATTGGCGGATGATTTCACCTATTGGGACCTCAAGCACGAGTCCCAGTCTAGATCATGATACATTAGAAGTGCCATCGGTATAAAAAACCTACTGGCCATGTATGTTCGCAAAAGTAGTGGAGGTTTCATGTTCGACCTCGGACATTATCTTCGCACCGAAGTTGGCGATGAAGTCAGCAAGAACTTGAGATTTTATCGTTGTTCACGACTCATTGGTTATATCGTGCTAGCTCAGCTCTATGGCCCACTTGGCCAATCTACCGTACAAATCAAGTTTGTGCAGGATACTCCTTAAGTAAAAGTCATGACCACCAAGATAGGGTGGCGCTGGAAATAAGGTCTAAGCTTTCCTGAAGGTACGACCAGGGCCAGAGCTAACTTCACGATGTGGTGGTACCTCATTTTAGCGTCGACCTAAGTTTTGCTAATGTAATAACTCGAATATTTTGTACCTTTATTTTCTTGTACCAGGACAACACTTACTGCGATATCGGACACAACCAAGTAAACAAGGAGGCGTTCTTCGGGTGCTAGTAATTAATGGTGCAGAAGACAAGTAGTCCTTCAGTTCTTTTAAGGTATTTATGCACTCATCATTCCATTGGAGTTTATTATCCTTTTTGGGTATGCCAAAAAATTTGTCGCACCTATCGGAGGACTGCGAGATGAATCTAGACAAGGTAGCTATCTGGTCGATCAGCTTTTGCTGTTATTTTTTGCTGGTTAGGTATGGGATTCCTTCTATTCCTGATGTCACACTGAAAGCACATTTCTCGGGGTTTAATTACATTGTATACCTTCTAAGTATGTCGAACGCCTCTCTCAAGTTGTTGATATGGTCTTCCTTTATTTTTGACTTAACAAATATGTCATCTATATATACTTCCATGGTCTTGCTGAGTTGATCTTTGAAAATCTTAGTCACTAGCCTTTGGTACATTGCCCCTGCATTTTTTTTCCCAAACAGCATCACCCTGTAGCAGTATGTCCCATGATGGTGATGAAGGAGGTTTTTTTCTGGTCTTCCTCCTCCTTGAGGATTTGGTTGTAGCCCGAATAGGCATCCAAGAAGCTAAGCAGTTCGTGCCCGGCTATGGCAGCGATGAGTTATTCGATGTGGGGTAGTGGGAACAATTTTTTTGGGTAGGCTTTGTTCAGATCTATGAAGTATACGCACATCCGCCACTTAACGTTCTTCTTTTTCACCGTGACAACATTGGCGACCCATTGATGGTAATTCGATTCTCTGATAGAACGTTTTACTAACAATTTCTTGACGTCTTCACAAACCACGTCATTTATAGCAGAGTTGAACTTTCATCTAAATTGTCGTACCGGGGGGTAAAACGGGTCGACATTCAACTTGTGAATTGCTATCTCCTTTAGGATATCTAGCATGTCTGGATGGGAAAAAACAAATAGGTCTACGTTACTTTTTAAGAATTGGTGAAATTTACCTGTATCTTGGAGTTTATGGACGATGAAAGCTTTCTTTTTGTGATCGTCGTTGTCTAATGGATGGATTCTAGGTCCTCTACAAGTTATCCCATTGTTTCTATGATTTTAGGGTCGCCACTAGACCACAAATTTGTTAATTTCTATGCTTCCTCGGCCTTTCCTTTCAATTGTTGGGTGTGTGTGCAGTCTTGGGCGATCCAGTAGCATTCTCAGGCCGTGCGTTGGTCTCCCTGGATGTACAATACTCCCAAGGGAGTGGGTGACTTGGTACAAACTAGAGGGGAAGGCTTTCATGGTGGATTTTTACACCTTATCTTGGTCCATGGTGTGGAACGTTGTATCCAAGGTGACGCCACTGGCCAGGACAGGAAGTGTAACCTCTTCAGACGTCTACTCGACTGCATTGTTAAAAATTGTTAGCGTGACGCAACGTAGCACTATATTGTCCTCAAGCTTCATTTGGGTAAGAACTCGAGGATAAATGATGCACGAGCCGCTTCCATTATCGACCATAATACGTCTTATGTCAGTATCAAAAACACAAAGTAATGATAAGGGCGTCATAGTGAGGAAAGACGAAACTGTGGGTATCTGACTTATCGAAGATGATACTTTCTTCGAGTTCTCATATTGTTCATAGGTGATTGACCGCTTGCGTTTGTGGGTGGTTGTGAACTTCATGTGGTTGATGGAATAGATGCGTTTTCGCCTCCTCCAATGATCATTTGAATGGTCCGAACTGGGGAAGGTGGTTTGGGCGGCCCCTGATATTCTTCTCGCCTTTGGACAAAGTTGTCCCTCCCTCGACCGCTCATCAACTATTTTAGGTGTCCTTGGAAAGCATGTTTATGACCTCTTATTTAAGGGTGATGCAGTCGTCGATCTTGTGACCCCGTTCCTGGTGGAATTCGCATTGGGCACTTGACTTTTGGTGTTCGGGCGGACTTCATCTTTTGTGGCCAATTTACCTTTGGGCCGAGCTTTTCCAATGTGTTGACTATTTATTAGGGGGAAACACAAAAATTGTGAGCTGATAATAAGGGGGGCATACCTCTTTCTATCACGATCCGGATTTCCCACCATCGGGATCGTGATAGCGCCTAGCTATTGAATGCTAGGAAATACAATCGATACAATTTTGACACATTTACCTTTTACCAAAACATATATAAATAATAATTAGAGCTAAATAGATATAAAGTGCGGAAATTTTATAGCAGTTCAAAACTCTAAAACACAACTACCTCAATAATCCGGTGTCACAATCCATGAATGTCTAAGTACTTCTACTAAGGAAAATACATCTATTTTTCGGAATAAGAGAAAACATGAACAAAAATAGAAGGAAGCAGACTCCAGGGTCTGCAAATGCCGGCAAATCTATCCTGGATCTCTTGTGGACTTAAGGCAACAACCTCAAACTCTGATCAGTATGGTCCAGTATTGGATCTGCACAGAAAGTATAGAGTACAGTATCAGTACAACCGACCTAATGTACTTGTAAGTGCTGAAGCTAACCTTAGAGAAGTAGTGATGAGGATAGGATACGACAAACAACGTAAACCTGTGGAGTTAAAATTTAAGCAGAAATGAATGGGAGGAGCAACATGCTACAGGAATTCCAACATACGAAATCACAACAATAAAGGAATCTAAACAACTATAATACTTGAACTGATAACAACAAATAAACACGGCAAACAGAAAATGCACAGCATTATCCTTCGTGCTTTATCACTCTTCCTCACCAACTGAATAATAGAAATGTGCACTGCATCACCTGTCGTGTTTTATCACTCTTCCTCACCAACTGAATAATATAAATGTGTACGGCATGGCCCTTCGTGCTTTAACACTCTTCCGCACATATGAATAATATGAATGTGCACGGTATCCACCTTCGTGCTCTATCACTTTTGCTCACCATATGAATAGTAGAAATGCACACGGCATCACCCTTCTTGCTTTACCACTCTTCCTCACCATAAAGAAACAACTCAAACAATAACAACCTGGCAAGGGCATCACAATCAAACAACTACATTTCATCATTTAATTTTACAACAGAAGTCTTAACTCTGGCAAACACCCAACCCATATCCAAAACCAGGAAAAACACAATAAGACTTGTTTAACATGAATAATAAGTAGTTTAAGCAGGAACAATATGTATAAAGGAGCACAACGGTCACAAGTATAAGATTCAATCTCATGCTATGATCTGACAATAACGAATAGATACTTGTCACCATACCTGCATCGTATTAACAACTAAACAAGCAGCAATTAAGGCAAACAAAAAAAAACAAATCCCTCAAGCCAAGGTTAGACACAACACTTACATTGATTCTACGGCCAAAATCAAACTTCAATTATCATTTTACCTCTCGATTCCACCTCCAATCCGCTTATACTTAGTCATAATTATCTTACAAATATCAATTAATGCCAAAGAAACCAATTCTAATGCATGACTATAGATTTTCAAACATTTTCCCCAAAACATCAAAAATTACCCCAGGCCTACTTGGTTAATACTCAAAGTTTGGACCAAAACCCGATTAACCATTCACCCCGAGCCCGTATATGACATTAGTTTTAGAATCCGACCTCATTTTAAGGTCCAATTCCCTAAACTTTTAAATTCCTAAATTCTACCCAAAAACACCTAATTTCCCCACGAATACCCCTAGATTTGTGATCAAATCTTGTAGAAAGATGAAATAGATTGAAAGAAATTAGTTAGAAATCGTTTACCTATGATTTGGAGAAGAATTGCCTCTTGAAGCTTAGGGTTTGAAACATTGAGAAATGAATTAAAAATCCCATCCAAAACTCATTTGAACAGTTGAAGGTATCGCATTTGCAATGACAGGTTCGCAAATGCAAACTCGCAAATGCGACCAATACATTGCAAATATGAAGCTTGGCATGGCCTGCTATCTTCACAAATGTGAACAATTTTTCGCAAATGCAGCCACTGTTGAAGTCACAATTGAAACAGTGAACGTAGGAAATGCGAAGTTACCCTCCCAGTCCAAAGATTGCAAATGCAATGGCTCTCTACAAATGTGATGCTTTCATTTGCGAGCCAGACTTCGAAATTTCGAAGTCTGCAGACCTGAACATAGCATCAGTTTTTCTTAAGTCCAAAACACTCTGTGGCCTATCCAAAACTCACTCGACTGGTGCTCCAAACCAAACATGTATACAAGTCTAAAAATATCATACGGACTTTCTCGTATGATTAAATCGCCAAAATAACATCTTAAACAATAAACTTAACACCAGAACTCATGAAATCCTTAAGATAACTTAAAACTTCTATTTTTACAACCAGGCGTCTGAATCATATCAAATTACTTTTTTTTCACCAACTTTTACAGAGAAGGTATTAACATTATAACGGACCTTTACGGGATTCTTGAATCAAAATACGGGCCCGATACCAACAAGTTCAGGTATTATTCAATATCTAAAAACCATTATATTTTTAAGTTAATAATTTTCTTCAAAAAATTTATTTCTCAAGCTAGGGACCTCAAAATTCGGTTGCGGCCATACGCTCAAGTCTCATATTTTACAACGGACCCTCCGAGACCATCAAATCATAGGTCTAGGTCCGATTACACATAAAGTTGACCGAAGTCAACTTAAATAAATTCTAAAGGCAAAAACTCAATATTTTTCTCAAATTTTCATATCAGGCTTTTCAGAGGCTCGCCCTAGATTTGCACGTAAATTGAGGAGAATGAAATAAGTTTTTTAAGGCCATGGAACATAGAATCCGATTCTAAAATGAAAGATGACCCTTTGGGTCATCATACTTTCATTTCGGGGGATTTTCGTTCGCGGCCTGGATGGACCTTCATCGTGGTATGGAGGAGCAATGAGGGTGCCTCTAACTTATGGTTAATGTCTTTCTTGATTAGGTCAGGATCCTGCAAGATCTCTTCTATTGTCATTTCTTCGTTCTTTCCTAGACTCCATTTGGACCGAGGTCAGTAGTTGACTAGTTCCGTTGAGATTATCATTGTTGACTCTTTCCTCGACATATTAGGCATTGTATATCTCATCCCAAGTGGTTGGAGGGTATTTCATGATTCGGCTTAGTAACTTTTTGGTTGCCCGCGACCTACTTCTGCTCAGCCCATTCTAGAAAGTGGCCACCACCATTCCTTCAGTAATATTAGAAAAAGAGGTCCCAGAGTCCTTCGTCAGGTGATTGATTCATGGAAAATATGTTGTTCCCCATCGCCTCCAATTTTTTGGCCCCGGCATGGGCGGTGGCGAACGTGTTAGCCATTTCCTCGATTGTTTCTATGGAGCACGCATGTAACTATGAGTACAAGTCAGGGCCCCACCGATTAGGGTCTCTCCAAACTTCTTCAGAAATACAAATGATACTTGATGTTTTGCGAGGTCATTGCCTTTCAATGCAGTGATATAGTGGGTCACATAATCCTCTGAGTCCATCGTACCGTCATATATTTTCAAGTATGGCTGTATTTTGAAATTTTTTGGTATGGCGTGTGGTGCAACTCGTCACTATATGGTTTCCTAATGAAACGTTTAGCATCTCTTTTTGGCAGTAGCATTGGGGTACCTGATATTCTGTCTACACTTTCTTGGTGGTCTTTCATTTGGCTATAGAGTATTTTGTTCTCTTTCTCCCTCTCCTCCAGTTTCCTCAAAATTGTTATGAGGGTGTCCTTACCTTCATCACTAACATAATGAGTATTACCTGATGTGGTGGGAAGGTGTTTTTCATCAGTTGTTGATGCGAAATCAGCTCTTGTTTCTTCCCTATTCGGCCTCCGAGCGGGCTTGTTGATGAAGTTGGTTAGTGTATTTGTCAACCATGCCTTAAGTTACTTTTTTACTAGTGGCGGTGCTTCGACTGTCATGGACATAGAGGCTCCCTTTTCGTGCAAGGTTGTGACATTGTCGGGAGGTAGAGGCAAGCTATTTCGCCTGGGAGAGGTGTTTGGTGTTATATCCACACCATCTGTTTCATAAATTTTGTTGATGGTGTTGAGGAGATTGGCGGTGAGATCGACTATTGCCTTTCTCTTTTCCTCTCCATTGCTTGCCATGTCAAATTTGTGCAAATAATGAGATACGAGATATTGCAAAGTTTTGTGGATTTTGCGTTCTTTTTAGATATAGAAAAAAACTAAGACTTAACTAAAAAATCTCCACAGACGGTGCCAATTGGTTTGATCAAAAAGTGTTAAACCTATTTATTAAACTAATTATATAATTAACAATGGGTAAATGCTTACTAAATACAATAAGTCTAGATCCAAGGTTGATGGTGTAGTAATAGTATAAAAACAATATTTAAAGATGTTAAATGCCAAAAAGGGGGTTTAATGATATTGATATAAACTAATGAGGGGAAAAGCACATACAATAAATATGATAAATAGCAATAAATGTAAATAGAGAGGGGTGTTCAACTAAATGTTCAATGAGGTGGATGATCCTCCCTCTGACAATGATGTAAGGCAACAGAATGTGGGAGTATCGAACATTTTATCGGATCTTACATGACAAAGCTTGGAGTAAACAGCCAATCGAATTTTGTGTAAAGATAATGTTTATAGTTACTTGAGAGTCAACTTTTCTAGAGAGATCTTATAAAATAGAATATTACATATCCCTTCTTTCTCTCCCTATTCTTCCTTGTATGGAATATACTTTACCTACTAAAAGTAAAACTGCAGAGAATATTCTTCATAATATTATATTAAAATATCTTATTGATAAACTAGTTGTTTTGACCAATCTAAGTGCTCGACCTCGATATTAGCTGCTCGGCTCGCCAGTATTGTTCTTAAGCACGGCCTCGACCCAGTTGATTCTTGATTACCTTATTGCAGGCAAGGCCCCCTTGATCAGATTTTGATCCATACAACATCCCCAACATCTGTCTTGCATGAATCAATACTAACTCCTCAGTCAGCTGACCTTATCTGCCTACGTCATTCATTCTTTCATAAATCAAGCAATTTCCCACTGTCAAGGCTAGTCTTGATCCATTAGAAAAAAATCGATATGTAACTGATGGAGTCCACATTGTACGTAGAGTACCCAAGCCTATTGACTCGCATTAACTTTTCGTGGCTAGTAGGGGAACTTTGGTGTAGTTGCGGATCCATTAGAAAGAACTTGGGGGTCGGCCTCCTGACTTCAATCTTGCAATCTCCATAACACAACTAGGTTATTCCATTCCCTTTTCGTTTGAATCACTCATAGTTTTATAATTTAGGGGTATTTTTATTCAGGTATTAGTTACCTTAAAAAATGAGTAGAGGTTACATTATTTCTAAAAACCGATTAGATTAAACTATTCCACTCGGCATCATCTCCAAAGGGGATGCTCTGGGTGTAATGTCTCTAATTTTTTATGATCATTGCAAAATGTCCCTTATTTTTTTACTTGAACACTATAGTTCTTTAAAATTTAAAACTTGAAATTCTTGTTTGATGGTGAAAAATTAAAAGTTAATAATCGATTATTGTGAAAATCATTTGAATGTTAATAATTTTTGCTTAAACTTTTAGTTTAGACATAGATTATAGCTATTTACTGTATAAATTTTAAAACTCCATTGGTGGACATTAAAAAGTTTTGAACAAGATAAAGTGTGCCTTTTGATTTGGTGTTATTTGACTAAATTGATGATTAAGAATTATTTGTATTGGTAACTAAAAGTATTGTTTCAAAATTAGATCATATGGAGCAGAGTTACGTTAGGGTTGTTTCATCGAAATTGAAGTCACTTTGTTAAAATAACTCATAAAAAGTATGTCATTCCAGTAGACTTCAATGAACAACATAACATACAGATAGATAAAATATTGCATCAACTCTACCGACTCAGTAGAGAACTCCTTGAAGAGAGGAAGTATTACAATCCAGTAGACTTTAATGAACAACTTAATAGATAGGTCAAATAATAATAGCATCAACTCTACTTGATTGGTAGAGAAATCCTAAAGAGAAAAACTATGACAATCTGGTAGACTTCGATGAACAATTTAATCCCGGTAAACAAATCTCTAAAGAGCTTGTAGGTATCCGAGGTTATTTTTTTAAGTAGCACCAATTTTGAGGACATTCAGCTAAGACTAGCCCAAAAGTTCATTTTATATCAATCACCCTAGTCTAAATCACAAATGAGCTCATCCTTGACACAAAATTAGGCCACTTAAGGCAGCTCTTGTTCAATTGGGCCTTCTGTAATGGTTAGACCATACGTAAGCGAATTTACTTGCTTTATGTGGTAAACCCAATCAGGCACAATAGTGTTGGTGTCCAAAGAAATTCAAAAATAGCTAGATTTATAAGCGGCCATTCAAAAATTAACATAGTTTCAAAAGTAATTGAGATTTAGCCACTTTTTATGTAAAGAAAAATCTGAACAAAAACACTATTCGAAATCCAAAACAAATACTCTGTATAATATACCGATCCAGCATAATATGCTGGAAGTTCATACACAGGTGCTCCATCTCCAGTATATTATGCTGGAACTTTCGGGTGTTGGAGTTCCAGCATAGTATGCCAGAAGTTATACACAGATGCACCGATCTCCAGTATATTATGCTGGAATTTTCATGTTGTAGCAAAATAGTGGCTATATTTCAATAATTTTACAAACGCTAGCTATTTTGAATGAACAATCCAAAAACTGACTAGCCCGTTCTATTTTTACGTTGGTCTCTTCTCAAATTTCATTACAAGTAGTCCAGTAGGATTATTAGTACTGCTGCTAAATTATTTCAGTTATGGTGAGTCTCTCCGTGAGGCCAATCTAGCATCGTGTAAGTTTGTGTGTCCTCAAAGTTATTTATTTCCAACGAAGGTGGCCTATAATTTATTAAATATGCTCCTTTTCTATTTTAAAAAATGGTCAAACGCATGAAGCACATAAAAGTATTCTTTTTTTAAAGAACATATAGCTATCTTCCACAGTCTTGGATCATTGATTATTGCATTATTGTTATTGTTCATTGCTATACGAATAGTACACGTGAGACTTTACTATAAAAATATTTGGTCTATCTTTTAGATATTAAAACTGGCTCAGATTTATATGGGTCAAAATCTACCTAATATTATTCGAAATAAGATTTCCCAAAAGGAAGAATTCTCGAGTCACCATTAGCCGAGGAGATCCAGGAAGAAAAAATTCTCATAGCCGGAGAGTCGACGGGAGCCGTGATCAAGATAACGTTGAATGGTCGAGGTCGAGCATCACTAATTAAGCTGTAACGTCTAGTTTTCAAAATAAGATACTAAAGAGAATATTCTAACGAATATACTCTATGATTTGTACTATTAAGGTTTGCTAAAAATGTATATCGTATGGATAGAAAGAGGGGCCAAAAAGAAGGGGCGGAATTCATTTGTAAGAACTGATTTATGATCAAAATATCCTCTTTCTCAGTTATTAAGAAACAAGCGTTACCTTTTTATCAAAATCCTTGTCTAAATTATTCCAAACATTCTCACCTGATCCAAGAGGAAGTTGAACATTCAAGAACTTGTCACGACCCAAATCCCGGTCGTGATGGCGCCCAGCACACTACTATGCAAGTCCGACAATTATTCAATACTTAACCCAATTTATCAAAAATAGCGGAAATAAATATCAATTAAGCAAGATTAAATTACTGAAGAATTTAACAAAATACACAACAAAATCTCACTAGGACCTGGTGTCACTAATTTGAGCCTCTAGAATACAGAATATCATCCTAATACATGGTATATCCAAAGTCTCATAATTCGGAAAATAAAGAGATAGGATAGGAGGGAGAAGACCAATGGTCGTGAACGCCGTGCGGCTACCTCGATACTCCCTGCTAGATCTGCTAATCAAGTTAGCCTGAGACTGCCCTGGATCTGCACACAAGGTCCAGGGAGTAAAGTGAATACTCCGATGCAGTGAGTAATAATAGTAACTACAGTCCGAAAATAAGAAAATCCAGTAAATACACAAAGTAAGCTAAAATCCAAATAAACAACAACATATGGAACTGAGAAACTAAACAACAGTATAAATACAAATACATGAATGCAATGTAATGCATATGATGGTACATGCCAGTACATACTTCGGCGTGTAGAATGAGCCATCCATATTTATTTACCATCGATGGCGCTCATTGGGGGGATGTACAGACTCCGGAGGGGCTCCTACAGCCCAAGCGCAATATCTTGGTCAGTTATTGTTACCTGACCGGTCAGCCATTGTTTCCTGACCAATTTATATCATACACTCCCATTATTACCACTTTTCAAATATGTCATACAATTTCATTGTTACCGTTATTTCAAGTATATCACACAGTTTCATTGTTACCATTGTTTCAAGTCACTTTATAATCAGTCCAAAAAATAATCTAATAAGCCCCTTGGGTATTTACAAAACAGAAGTTCCCAGCTCAGAATACATTTAAAAATATCATTTAAGTTTTCAACACTTAGAATTATGGCTGAGTTTGCAAAAAAACATTTTAAACCTTGGACTGAAATTAAATGATATGCAAATTATGCTAAGCAGTAATATAAATCCTTGAATGATTTTACAAATCGGCACAAGGCCCCAAACATGGCATCAAGCCCGGTAGTATCAATAAAGTATGTGTATCAATCACCAGGATAGTATAAACATCAGAATGGATGGACCAAGAACCAATTCCCAATAATATTCAACCCGCACTCGCCATGGAGTACGTGTCACTCCTCAATATAGCGATACAATGTGAAAGTCTTGGGGTTCAAATCCTCATAACCGCACTTACATTTATTGTTTACCTCAAGACGCCCAAAAGTCTACTCCGCGATGCCCTTTCCTTTCGAATCGACCTCCTCGCACGTCGAATCTTGCCAAAACCACAACGAATATATTACAATATGCTAAGGGAATATAACTCAATCACAAAGACTCGAAAAATATTGAAAATTACAAAATTTTCAAAACCCGAGCCCCATGGCCACTTCTCGAAAAATTACGAAAGTCACTTCGCTGGATTCCTTGTCTCGCCACGAGTGTGTACATATAAAGCTACCAACACTGGATTTTATTTGACCCCTCAAACTACAAATCTTATTTTCAAATCCCTAGGTATAAATCCTCAATTTTCTAAAATTCTCATGCTCAAATCAATACATACTTGATGTACTTAACTCAAAATAGGTGGGGATAACTTACATTCACATTGATGATGAAAATCCCCTCTTGAAGCTGTCAAAAAATCATCCATACTTTGAAAAAACGAAGAAAAATGAGCTAACTCCGTGCATAAAAGAATCTGCCTGTGCTTCATCGAGTTGTACCTTGAACTTGTACTATACAAGTTGTACATCATATTAAAATTCTTCCTTGTCGGATACCTTCTATTTAAAAACCCATAAGGTCTTGTATAAATATCCAAATGACAAAACAGTTTGAAGACTAAGAAACTAGAATAAAAAATCTTTAATTTGATAAGTTGTACACCATATAACTCTTTATATATCCCGATATATGAGCTTCTAAAGTGCATCGTAAATTCTACCGAAATTGCTCCAGCTGCCCTTTCCGATCCGTCATAACATTATGCGATAATATCCAAATCATAAATGGTTTAACTTTCTAAAAACTAGAATGTATGGGCTACAACTTTCATGTTTTGCCATTTTTCTGTTTTCTTATAGATTACAAGATATAAGCTTTCAAACTGGACTACTCACACCTGAAAATTTTTTGGGCACAACAAAATTTCTGCAATTTTCTGCAATTTTTCCTAAGTCCAAAATCACTCCGAGACACCTCCGAAACACTCCCGAGCCCTTGAGGCTCCATAAAAAATATGGACACTGACTCTGAAACATCACAAGAACTTGTCTGAGCGATCAAATCGCCAAAATAACGTCAAAATCAATGATTTGAGCCTTAAATCCAAGAATTCTTTCAAATTTCATAAACTTTAAAATTTTCCAATTTAAGGCCGAAACCTGTCAAACAACGTCTGTTTACAACGCAAATTTATAGGAAGCACTTAACCAACATATATGACCTGTACCGGACGTCAAAACCAAAATACGAGCCCGATACCATTACTTTCTGATCAAATTTCATTTTCATTTTCCTTAAATATATTAAGAAAATAATTTCACGGAAAAATTCATTTATCGGGCCTGGGACCTCAGAATTCAATTTCGAAAACACGTCAAAGTCTCATATTATGGACCTTCCAAGATCGAAAAATCACGGGTCCGGGTCCATTTACCAAAAATGTTGAAAAAGTCAACTTTAACAATATTAAATATCAAAATTCTTTATATTTTTCATATAATTCATATATTTGAACACAAAAATATTCCGGACACACTCCTAAGTACCAAATTACCTAACGAAGTTATCCAAACCATAAAATTTGCATTACGAATCCGATATTCAAATTTCCTCTTCTGGTCAAATTTTCTCAAAAACCTTTAGTTTTCCATCTTTAGCCGAACGGCTCCAAAATAAGCTACGGACCTCCGAATTCACTTCTTATCTCGATCCCAAATCCATAATAACCATACGGAGCTACTCCCAGTCTCGGAATCCTAAACGGATATCAATAACACTAAAATGCATTTTAAACCAAACTGATGCAATTTCTTCTAAAATGCTATCTTCCACAATAGGTGCCAAAACGCTCTCGGGTTATCCAAAACATGATCCGGGGATACGCCCAAGTCCGAAATCATCATACGAACCTACTGGTAGCTTTGGATCCCAATTCCGAGGTCGTTTACTCAAAATTCCAATCCTAGTTCATTTCTTCAAATTTAAGCTTTCAAAATGAGAATTTCCATTTAGATTTGACTCCAAACTTCCTGATTTAAATTTTGTCCATACACGCAAGTCAATATATCTAAGATGAATCCGCTCATGGCCTCAAACTACTGATTGATGCACCAGAGCTCAAAACGACTGGTCGGGTCGTTAAGATCTCCCCCACTTAAACATACATTCGTCTTCAAACATGCTGAGAACTACACTGAAGTAGTCTGAAATCACTTTTTTAACACATCATGCACCTCCCGTGCTACCACTACTCTGTTGAGCACATTAGCTCAATAATTTTGTAGATATACTTATTTATTCAAGCAAATAAGTCATTAGGCCCAATTCCAACATCTTGAATTTCCCTGCCAAACATGTTTCCAATATACGGCAACCATATCAATCTCCATACATTGTACCCAAACATGACCGCATAAATTTGCTGAATTCACACATTGCATCACTTTACTGATAGGACCACAATAACATTCTTTAAACATAATAGTCGAAATTCAACAAATCTGATGCTCCCGTTGCATCTCATGACCTACAAAGGTCTTGCTCTAGTTTTTTTTCCAACACCGATACGACTGAAAAGATGTGCTGAAATTCACAACCAACTACTGAATCGACAATTCTTTGGATCTGCACTCCTGACAAGTTCCATTACCCTGTCCCAAACAAAAGAATGGTCTTTGCTCTATAATATACTTCATATAATTAGTTTTCACTGACCCCAAATATAATAACCTCATCTCACCCAGTACGAATTGTTCAGGCAATAAGCCACCTCAAACATAATCAAAAATCCAACAAAACGCCACAATGTGCCAGTATGCTATCAATTCGAGCGCGATACAAAAGGAAGGAGAACTCTAGAAGAAACTACTCAACTCGCATACTAACATAGACTTTCTCAGAAAACAGGAAAACAGAACACACAAAAGCAAATATGGGCACTGAACTCAACATCACACTATTGTGGCATGCAACCTGATCCAAACAACATACTCATGCCGATGCACCACCCGATCCATATATAGAACTCACATAAGGAGATTACGTCGAGTTGAATATCTCATCACATCAAAATACCGAATATCGGTCATAAACACACTAAGGTGCATAATATCATTCCCAAGGTAACATATAGCGCTATAGGCTACAAACTCAAGCACAGCTGAGGTGTGATACATGATCTAAGTCTCATCCTGCTCGTATAACATCACCGCTGAGCGGCACCTCAACACGTAAGGAATTTACCAAGCCGTCTCACAACTCATACGGCGCAATATATCTTTTCATGAAATAACTGACCATAAAATAAGTCCGTGGCTATCCTTCCATAATGAGCGCATTGCTGAAATAAATAAAATAAGCGTGACGTAAGGCTCACTTCCACATATAAATCTATCCACCGACCTCAAGTCGATCTTGATTATTCCAAGCTAGGCCTATAATCTTTCACAGGCCCATAACCCACTAAACAAAGTGACCTCCAAGCATAAATTCTAAAATGGATGATATTATCAAAATCCTAATACTTGGTTTAAATTTCTAATTAATCAAGTGACTACATGTCACACTTATAAAATCTTCTCGCAGGACAAGCTCCCACCATCTTCCGAAATAATTAACGGGCCTGCACATTCAAACCACCAGCTACACTAACACTGAAAAGCGATGAGGAATCCCTAACAAGGATGCAAGGCCTTTCTCACAAAACATCGATTTAAGGTGATACTGACGCCAATACCCATCTTACTCAAAACAATGAAACTCCGTTCCTGCTCATCCGAGCTCTTGACATCACATTCATTGACCAAACTTCAACCTTGGTCCTTACTCCAAATTCCACACCACTCACTGCACCTCACGTGCTGAAATACAATAGAAAACGATCTCCATTACAAATCTGGAACTGACGATAGGCTAATACTTCATCACATAAAATTTCCATTTAACTCTCTTAAGGAGAACTATAGCAACATACAGGCTAATTCTCATAATCGTCGAATATGCCAATCTCTAACTACTGGTCCAAGCCACCATAACCATTTCCGGGATCTGCCTACTCATTACAGGCCCGAACAGAAGAATGATTCAGAATAACATCAATCACTACAGCCGACAAGGCTCACACGCACCGCCACAAATCACATGCATAACTTGATCACGCTGAACAAACCGATCACTAACACCAATATGCCAACTCAACTATGGTTAATCAATCTACTTCCTTCCAGTTTATCTTTGATTGCCTTAGAAATAATAATATCTCCGTTCAACACCTAACTTATTCCAGCCGTACTCACCTCGAGTGACCTTAAATCATGAGACCATACTGTCTCAAAAACCATGACCATTTCATATCTCTCAAATGCTTCACTGCAAGTCAAAATATCACAGAAAATTCAGTGTCTTTCTTCATAAGTTTCTTCAAAAGCTTGACTCTTAACTATACTTATAGATTTATAATTATAAAGCACCACACTTTGCCTCTTGAATTCAATAGGACCGCTATTAAGAGCCACCCGACTCTGACTTCGCACCAAATGCAACCAACTCTACTGAATTTTATAATATATGAATACCCTCTCGATAAAGCACCTAGAGGGATCACTTCCCTTGAAGCGTGCACCTATAAGAGGTATAAATCATGAATCTTCCCTCAAGTCAGAACATGAGCCAATAAGTCTAACCATTGCATGCATTCAACAATTCATTTACTCAATTTACCACTCATGGTCATTTTTCGTAACTGCAATAACTCATCAATACGCTAAGAACCAGAACTCACGCAAGAAAATAAGCATGCAACTCAATCGTAAGCGGTAGGACTCTCTAACTTAGCTTAAAGCCACTATTACACGACTCTCGAACACATTAGAACTATTCTCTCAAGTAATTTAATCTTATTCAAACTGCAATTCACCTGATCCAACTAACATAACCACCCATGCCTCATTATCACTCTGACACCCCGGGGTATGACCTCATTCCAATATAAAAAAAATATCTTCCCGCTCCATGAAAGGAGCATTCATTACCAATGATAGCTTAAGACCTACTGTGGTTCTCACACACATCTATGAAGCACTATGTTGCCTTTGTCAATGTTCTCCCTCACCTATGCCATCTATGGACCAATTTTTGCAACCAAAGCTGATTCACCAGCTTGCCTCGAACCGGAACCAACATAGCACATGACTGTATAATTATCTAATCAATAGAAAACACCCCAACTTGGCTCGAGGCCATAGATCACAACACACATACTCTATTGATTCTGAAATACAGCAGTGAGATTTAAATCACTCCTTCATAAGCTTGTGGAAAGACGAATCATCGGAAATTTTAACTCTTCTACAACCTTTTTTTTGCATTCACTCACCCCACAGTTAAGCCCACTTAGGCGACAAAATTTTTACTGAGTTCCAAATTTTTCAAAAATTTTGGTAGAGTTTGCTTTGTAATTGGGCCTATCCACCTGCGAGAGAATCACCAAAGCTATCCCAACAACACATACACAACTTGACAAAGCATCACAATGAAAATAAATCACTTAATAGTCCACCTATCATCCAGCAAGTCTCCATTTTCACTTCCAAGGCAAATAGATACATCTCGTAGTTGTAACATACTCATCACATAACTATCCATCCATCATTCCCACTAATAGGGACAACACCAAACATATAAGTTCAAAACACTTGCTTACATAATCAGCACCTCGGTGGTCAAGCCAAAGGTAAAGATCCGGCCTCAAGTCCTCCAGAATTGCATAACATCAAACTCACAGAGATTACACCTCGCCCCTCAATCGGGGAATTACAAGCCATCAAGGCACACCTAAAACTGAGCATTTGTTCGTGCATACGAATATATGGAAGCATTTGCAAAAGATACATTTTCCAGATGAATCAAGGACGCACTATAAGATTTCAAGAATGTCAAGTTTTCCTATAGGTTCTAAGGCCTCCCGAGGATAAGTACAGACATCATCGTACTGATCTGCATGACTCTACTAAACCGGCTCATGACTCGTGAGACCAAGTAACCTAGGCTCTGATACCAACTTGTCACGACCCAAATCCCGATCGCGATGGTGCCCAGCACACTATTAGGCAAGCCCGGCCATTATTCAACACTTAACCCAATTTATCAAAAGTAGCGAAAAGAAAGATTAAAGTACTGAATAATTTAACAAAATAATCAATAAAATCTCACTAGGATCTGGTGTCGCGAATCTGAGCCTCTAGAATACAGAATATCATCCTAATACATGGTATATCCAAAGTCTAATAATGCGAAAATAAAGAGATAGGATATGAGGGATAAGATCAATGGATGCGAACATCGTGCAGCTACCTCGATACTCCTAGAAGCTGGATTTGCTGATCAACTGAGCCTGAGACTACCCTGGATCTGCACATAAGGTGTAGAGAGTAAAGCGAGTACTCTAACTCAGTGAGTAATAAAAGTAACTACAGTTCCATGATAAGAAAATCCAGTAAATACACTAAGTAAGCCAAAATTCAAATATACAACAACATATGGAAATGAGCAACTAAACGACAGTATAAATACAAATACATGAATGCAATGCAATGCATACAATGGTACATTCTAGTACCCACTGCGGCGTGCTGCCCGAGC
Source organism: Nicotiana benthamiana (assembly GCA_034376525.1). Taxonomy (NCBI): domain Eukaryota; kingdom Viridiplantae; phylum Streptophyta; class Magnoliopsida; order Solanales; family Solanaceae; genus Nicotiana; species Nicotiana benthamiana. The sequence continues at coordinate 35,962,176 of CM067337.1, read as the reverse complement.
CATCCACATTTATTTATCGCTGACGGCGCTCACTGGGGTGTGTAAAGACTCGGAAGGGGCTCCTACAGCCCAAGCACAATATCTTGGTTAGTCATTGTTACCTGACCAATTTATATCATACAGTCTATTTTTACCACTGTTCAAGTATATCATACAATGTCATTGTTACCACTGTTTAAGGTATGTCACACAATGTCATCGTTACCACTATTTCAAGTTGCTTTATAATCAGTCCAGAAAATAATATAACAAGCCCCTTGGGAAATTACAAAACATAATTTCCCGGCCCGGAATATATTAAAAAATATCATTTAAGTTTTCAACACTTAGAATTATGGCTGAGTTTGCAAAAAAAATTTTAAAACCTTGGACTGAAATTAAATGATATGAAAATCATGTTAAGCAGTAATATCAATCCTCGAAGGATTATACAAACCGGCAGAAGGCCCTAAACATGGCATCAATCCCAGTAATATCTATAAAGTATTTGTATCAATCACCAGTATAGTATAAACATCGCACGGGATGGACAAAGTCACAATCCCCAATAGTAATCGACCCCACACTCCTGATGGAGTGCGAGTCACACCTCAATATAGTGTTACAATGTGAAATTCTGGGGTTTCAAACCCTCAGAACAGCATTTACATCTATTACTCACCTCAAGACGGCCAAAAGTCTATTCCGCGATGCCCTTTCCTTTCGAATCAATCTCTTAGCATGTCGAATCTTTCCAAAACCATAACGAATATATTACAATAGGTTATGGGAATATAACCCAATCGAAATGACTCGAAAAATATCGAAAATCACGAAATTTTCAAAACCCGAGCCCTGGGCCTACTTCTCGAAAATTACAAAAGTCAAATCGCCGGATTCCTCATCTCGCCACGAGTCCGTGCATATAAAATTTATCAAAATCCGAGTTCATTTGACCCCTCGAATTATAAAATCTTATTGTCAAATCACTAGGCCTATATCCTGAATTTTTCTACAATTTTCATGCGCAAATCCATACATACTTCATGTACTTAACTCAAAATAGGTGGGGATAACTTACCTTCACATCCATGATGAAAATTCCCTCTTGAAGCTCTCCAAAAATCGTCCGTACTTTGAAGAGATGAAGAAAAATGAGCTAAATCCGTGTATAAAAGAATCTTCATGAGCTTCGTCGAGTTGTACCTCGCACTTGTGCTATACAAGTTGTACATCCTATTTAAATTGTTCCTTGTCGGACACCTTCTGTTTAAACATCTACAAAGTCTTGTTTAAATATCCAAATGACAAACGGTTTAAAGATTTAGAAACTAGACTCAAAGATATTTAATTTGATAGGTTTTACACCATAAAACTCTATATATATCCCGAGATATGAATATCTAAATTGGATCATAAATTCTACCGAAATTTCTCCAGCAGCCCTTTTTGATCCATCATAACTTTCTGTGATAATATTCAAATTCGCAAATGGTTTAATTTTCTGAAATCTAGAATGTATGGGCTACAACTTTTGTGTTTTGTACTTTTTCTAATTTCTTATAGATTACAAGATATGAGCTTTCAAATCGGACTACTCGCACCTAAAATTTTTTTGGGCACAGCAAACTTTCTACAATTTTTCCTAAGTCCGAAATCACTCCGAGACACATCCGAAATACTACCGAGCCCTCGGGGATCCAAACAAAATATGAATACTGACTCTAAAACATCACACGATCTTCCTCGAGCGATGAAATCGCCAAAATAACATCAAAATCAAATATTTGAGCCTTAAATCTAAGAATTCTTTCAAATTTCATAAACTTTCAAATTTTCCAATTGAAGGCCGAAACCCGTCAAACAAAATCCTTTTGTAATCAAACTTTACCGAAAGCGCTTAACCAACATATATGACCTGTACCGGGCGTCGGAACCAAAATTCAAGCTCGATACCAATGCTTTCTAATCAAATTTCATTTTCATTTACCTTATACATTTTAAGAAAATAATTTCACAGAAAATTTTATTTCTCGGGCCCGGGACCTCGGATTTCGATTTTGGAAACATGTTCGTGTCCCATGGTGGACCTTTCATGACCGAAAAATCACGGATCCGGGTACACATACCAAATATGTTGACCAAAGTCAACTTTAACAATATTAAATATCAAAATTCTTCACTTTTTTCACATAATTCATATATTTCAACACAAAAATATTGCTGGCACACTCCTACGTCCCAAATCACCTATCGAAGCTATCCGAACCATAAAATTTGCATCTCGAGTCCGATATCAAAATTTCCACTTCCGGTCAAATTTTTTCTCAAAAACCTTTAATTTTCCACCATTAGCCTATCAAATTAATAAGTCACACCATGAAGGTTTGGGAGCGGGTGATCGAGGCGAGGGTGAGGGATATGACATCTATATTTGTGAACCAGTTTGGTTTCATCCCGGGTCGCTCCACTACAGAAGCTATCCACTTTGTCAGGAGACTGGTGGAGCAGTTCAGGGATAAGAAGAAGGACCTGGACATGGTGCTTATCGACTTGGAGAAAGCGTATGACAAGGTCCCTAGGGAGGTGCTATGGAGGTGCTTAGAGGCGAAGAGCGCGCCAGAAGTATACATCAGAGTAATCAAGAACATGTACGATGGAGCTAAGACTAGGGTTAGGACGGTGGGTGGCGACTCAGACCATTTTCCAGTGGTTATGGGGCTCCATCAAGGATCGGCGCTTAGCCCTATCTTGTTTGCCTTGGTGATGGATGCTCTAACCCGTCATATTCAAGGGAATGTGCCTTGGTGTATGCTATTTGCTGATGACATAGTTTTGATAGACGAGACAAGGGACGGTGTTAATGAGAGGTTCGAGGTATGGAGACAGACTCTCGAGTCTAAGGGATTCAAAATAAGCAGATCTAAGACAGAATAACTGGAGTGCAATTTTAGCGCCGAACCGAGCGAAGTAGGCAGAGACGTGATGATTGGATCTCAGGTCATCGCCAAGAGGGATAGTGTCAGATATCTTGGGTCGGTGATTCAGGGTGACGGAGAGATTGACGGGGACGTCACTCATCGTATAGGAGCGGGGTGGTCAAAGTGGAGGCTTGTATCAGGAGTCCTGTGTGACAAGAAAGTTCCACAGAAACTCAAGGGTAAATTTAATAGAGCTGTGCTTAGACCTGCCATGTTGTATGGGGCAGAGTGTTGGCCAGTGAAGAACTCTCATGTTCAGAGAATGAAGGTTGCGGAGATGAGGTTGCTGAGGTGGATGTGCGGGCTCACCGGGTTAGATAAGATTAATAATTAAGTTATTCGAGAGAAGTTGGGGGTGGCCCCGTTTGATGAGAAGATGCGAGAAGTGAGGCTGAGGTGGTTCGGGCATGTGCGGAGGAGAAGTCCTGATACCCCGGTGAAGAGTTGTGAGCGGCTGGCGATGGTCGGCGTACGACGAGGCAGAGGGAGGCCTAAGAGGTATTGGGGAGAGGTGATTAGGCAAGACATGGCTAGAATGAGGGTTTCTGAGGACATGACCCTTGATAGGAATGTCTGGAGGTCTAGTATCAGGATTGTAGGATAAGGGCCTCTAGAGTTTTTCGTACTCCTCACCCGGGGTTGGGTGAGGCTTGGCAGGGATATCCATAGATGATTTGTGTATTGGATTGTGTCCCCCTTATGGTAGTTACTGTCTGATATTATTGCATGCTATTTTATTTATGGTTCTTATGTTTAGATAATTATTTACGCTATGTCTGTTGAAGTTACTAATGCTCCTTTGTTTTTGTTTTTGTTTTTGTTTTTGTTTTTGTTGTTCCTTTCCTTCACTAAGCCGGGGGTCGATTGGAAATAGCCTCTCTGCCCTTTCGGGTAGGGGTAAGGCCCGTCTACATATTACCCTCCCCAGACCCCACTTTATGGGACTATACTGGGTAGTTGTTGTTGTTAGCCGAACGGCAATAAAATGACCTGCGGACCTCCGATTTCACTTCCTATCGCGCTCCCAAATCCAAAATCATCATATGGAGCTACTTCCAGTCTCGGAATACAAAAACGGACATCAATAACACTGAAATGCATTTTAAACCAAATTGATGCAATTTCTTCTAAAATTCTATCTTCCACAATTGGCACCAAATCGCTCCCGGGTTATCCAAATACCAATCTGGGCATAGGCCCATGTCCAAGATCAACGTACGAACCTGCTGCAACCTTCGGATATCTATTCCGAGGTTGTTTACGCAAAATTCCAATCCTAGTTCATTTCTTCAATTTTAAGCTTTCAAAATGAGAATTTCCATTTAGATTTGACTCCAGACTTCCTGAATTTTAATTCTTACCATACACACAAGTAAATATACCTGTGATGAAGACACTCATGGCCTCAAAATGCTGAATGACGCGTCGGTGCTTAAAACGACTGGTCGGGTCGTTACAATCTCCCCCACCTAAACATACGTTCGTCCTCAAACGTGTTGAGAACCACACTGAAGTAGTCTGAAATCACTTGTTTAACACATCATGCACCTTCCCGTGCTACCACTACTCTGTTGAGCACATTAGCTCGATAATTCTATAGATATACTTATTTATTCAAGCAAATAAGCCATTAGGCCCAATTCCAACATCCTGAATTTCCCTGCCAAGCCTGTTTCCATCATACGACTACCATATCAATCTCCACAGGCTACATCTAAACATGACTGCATAACTTTGTTGAATTCATACTTTGCATCACTTTACTCCTAGGATCACAATAACATTCTTTAAACATAATAGTCGAAATTCGACAAATCTTATGCTCCCATTGCATCTGATGACCTGCACATGTCTTGGTCTAGATTTTCTTTTCCAACACCGATACAACTGAAGAGATGTGCCGAAATTCACAACCAACTGCTGAATCAACAATTCTTTGGATCTACACTCCTGACAAGTTCCATTACCTTGTCCCAACCAAAGAATGACCTTTTCTCTATAATATACTTCATATAATCAGTTTGCACTGACCATAAATTTAGTAACCTCATCTCATCTAGTACGAACTGCTAAGGTAATATGTAACCTCAGACATAGTCAAAAATCCCACAAGACGCCACAATGTGCCAGCTTGCTATCAATTCGAACGCGATACAAAAGGAAGGAGAACTCTAGAAGTAACTACTCAACTCGCACACTAAGATAGAAATACTCACAAAATAGATAAATAGAACACACAAAAGCAAATATGGGCACTGAACTGAACATCACACTGTTGCGGTGTGCAACCCGATCCAAACAACAAACCAATGGCAGTGTGCCACCCGATCCACATATAGAACTCATATAAGGAGATATACTTCAAGCTGAATAGGTAATTACATCAAAATACCGAATATCACTCATAAACACACTAAGGTGCATAATATCATTCCCAAGGAAACATATAGATCTATAGGCTACAAACTCAAGCAAAACTGAGGTGCGATGCATGATCTAAGTCTCATCCGGCTCATATAACATCACCGTTGAGCGGAACCTCAACACATATAGAATTTACCAAGCCGTCTCACAACCCATACGGCGCAATATATCTTTTCATGAATTAACTGACCACGAAATAAGACCGCAACTATCCTTCCATAAAGAGCATATTGCTGAAATAAACACAACTGGCATGACGCAAGGCTCACTTCCACATTTAAATCTATCCACTGACCTCAAGTCGAACCTGATCATGCCAAGCTAGGCCAATAATCATTCGCAGGTCCATAACCCAATAAACAAAGTGCCCTCCAGGCATAAATTCTCAAATGGATGACATTACAAAAATCCTCATACTTGGTTTAAATTTCTAATTAATCAAGTGACTACATGTCACACTTATATAATTTTCCCGCGGGACAAGCTCCCACCATCTTCCAAAATAATTAACGAGCATGCACATTCAAAACAATGGCTACACTAACACTGAAAAGCGATCATGAATCCATAACAAGGATGCAAGTCCTTTATCTAAGAACACCGATCTCAGGTGATGTTGACGCCAATACCCATCTTACTCAAAATATTGAAACTCATTTCTAGCTCATCCGAGCTCTTGGCATCACATTCATTTACCAAACAGCGACCTTGGTCCTTACCTCCAATTCCATACCACTCACTGCATCTCACGTGCCGATATACGATAGACACGATCTCCATCACAACTGTGGAACCGACGATAGGCTACTACTTCATCATATAAGACTTTCCATTTAACTCACTTCAGGAGAACTATGGCAACATAAAGGCGAATTCTCATAACCGTCGAATATGCCAATATCTAAGTAGCGGTCGGAGCAACCATAAACCTTTTCGGGATCCGCCTACTCATAACAAGACCTAACAGAAGAATGATTCAGAATAACATCAATCACTACCGCCGACAATCCTCACACGCACCGCCACAAATCACATGCATATCTCGATCACGCTTAACGAACCGATCACTAACACCAATATGCCAACTCAACTATGGCTAATAAATCTACTTCCTTCCAGTTTATCCGTGATTGCCTTAGAAATAATAATATCTCTCTTCAACACCTAACTTATTCCAACTGCACTAATCCCGAGTGACCTTAAATCATGAGACCATGTTGTCTCAAAAACCATGACCATTTCATGTCTCTCAAATTCTACACTGCAAGTCACAACATCATAGAAAATTATGTGTCTTTCTTCAGATGCTGCTTCAAAAGCTTGACCCTTAACTGTACTTATTGACTCAGAATCATCAGACACCACACTTTGCCTCTTGAATTCACTAGGACCGCTATTGAGAGCCACCCGACTCTGACTTTGCCCCCAAATGCAACCAACTCTACTGAATTTTATAACATATGAATACCCTCTCGATAAAGCAACTAGAGGGATCACTTCCCTCGAAGCCTGCACCTATACGAGGCATAAATCATTAATCTTCCCACAAGTCTGAACATGAGCCAACCAGGCTAACCATAGCATTCATTCAACAATTCATTTACTCAAATTATCACTCATGGTCCTTTTTCGTAGCTACAAACCCTTCAATATGCTAATAACCAGAATTCACACAAGTCATTAACCATGCAACCCAATCATAAGCGGTGTGACTCTCCCACTCAGCTCAAAGTCACTATTACACGACTCTTGAACACATTAGAACCATTCTCTCAATTCATTTGCTCTTATTCAAACTGCAATTCACCTGATCCAACTAACATAAACACATGTGCCTCATTAGCACTTTGACACCCCAGGGTATGACCTCATTCCAATACAACCAAACATATTCCCGCTCCATGCACCGAGCATTCTTTACAACTGATGGGTTAATACATATTGTGATTCTCACACATCTATGAACCACAATGTAGCCTTTGTCAAAGTTCTCCCTCCCCCATGCCATCTTTGGACCAATTTCTGCAACCAGAGCTAATTCACCAGCATGCCTCGAACCGGAACCAACACAGCACATGACCGTACAATTATCTATTCAATAGTAAATCCCAACTTGACTCGAGGCCATAGATCACAACACATATACTATATTGCTGCTGTAATACTATGGTGAGATTAAACTCACTCCTTCATAAGCTTGTGGAAACACAAATCATTGGAAATTTTAACTCTTCTGCAATTTTGTTTTGCATTCACTCACCCCACAGATAATCCCACTCTTTAGGCAACAAAATTTTTACAAAATCCCAAATTTTTAAAACTTTCGGCAGAGTTTCCTTTCTAATTGGGCCTATCCACCTGCCATAGAATCACCAATACTATCCTAACAACAAATCTACAACTTTCCAAAGCTTCACTATGAAAATCAAACACTTAATAGTACACCTATCATCCAGTAGGTCTCCATTGTCACTTCGAAGTCATATAAATACATCTAGCAGTTGTAACATACTCATCACGTAGCTATCCATCCATCAATCCCACTAATAGGGACAACACCAAACATATAAGTTCAAAACACTTGCTTACATAATCAACACCTCGGTGATCAAGCCAAAGGCAAAGATCCGGCCTCAAGTCCTCAAAGACTAGCATAACATCATACTCACAAAGATTACACCTCACCACTTGATCGGGAAATTACAAGCCATCAAGGCACATCTAATACTGACCATTCGTTCGTGTGTACGAATATATGGAAGGAACTATTAAAGTTACTTTTTCACGCTGAATCCAGGACGCACGATACGATTTCAAGAATGTGAAGTTTTCCTAAAGGTTCTGTAGCCTCCCGAGGAAAGTACAGACGTCTCTGTACCAATCCGCGAGACACTACTAAAGCAGCTCATGACTTGGGAGACCAAGTAACCTAGGCTATGGTACCAACTTGTCACGACCCAAATACCAATCGTGATGGCACCTAACACAATACTAGGCAAGCCCAGCCATTATTCAACAGTTAACCCAGTTTATCAAAAATGGCAAAACTAAATATCAATTAAGCAAGATTAAAGTACTGAAGAATTTAACAAAATACATAATATAATCTCACTAGTACCCGGTGTCACGAATCTGAACCTCTAGAATACAGAATATCATCCTAATACATGGTATATCGAAAGTCTAATGATGTGGAAATAAAGAGATAGGATAGGAGGGAGAAGATCAATGGCTGCGAACGCCGTGCAGCTACCTCGGTACTCCCATAAGCTTAATCTGCTGATCAACTGAGGCAGAGACTGCCCTAGATCTGCACACAAGGTGCATGGAGTAAAGTGAGTGCTTCAATCTAGTGAGTAATAAAAGAAACTCTAGTACGAAAATAATAAAATCCAGTAAATACACAATGTAAGCTAAAATCCAAATATACAACAATATATGGAACTGAGCAGCTAAACAACAGTATAAATACAAATACATGAATGCAATATGATGTATATGCTGGTACGTTCTAGTACATATTGCGGCTTGCGTCCCATCCATATTGATTAATCATCGACGGCGCTCACCGGGGGTGTGTACAGACTCCGGAGGGGCTCCTACAGCCCAAGCGCAATATCTTGGCCAGTTATTATTAGCTAACCGGTCAGCCATTGTTACCTGACCAATTTATATCATATAATGCCATTGTTACAACTATTTCAAGTATATCACACGTTGTCATCGTTATATTATTTCAAGTCACTTTATAATCAGTCCAGAAAATAATATAATAAGCCCCTTAGGCATTTACAAAACATAAGTTCCCTTCTCGGAATACATTTAAAAATAAGTTTTCAACACTTAGAATTATGTCTGTGCTTGCAAATCATCATTTAAAACCTTGGAGTGAAATTAAATGATATTCAAATCATTCTAAGAAGTAATATCAATCCTCGAAGGATTTTACAAATCGGCACAAGGCCCAAAACATGGCATCAAGCCGAGTAATATAAATAAAGTATGTGTAAAAAATCGCCAGTATAGTATAAACATCACACGAGATGGACCAAGTCACAATCCCCAATAGTATTCGACCCCGCACTCGCCATGAAGTGCATGTCACACCTCAATATAGCATTACGATGTGAAAATGTCACAACCCTAGTTCACCAATCGTGAACCTGTCAAGACTGCACCCTGTCTTCGCGACTAGGTAAGCCTAATACATTGCGAAAATTCAACAACCTTTACAAAAACGATAAACAAATACTAAGTAACATAAGAAAATGAATAGAGTGCCGCCTGGCACATACACTTCAACTTAAAATAATGTAACAACCTCCAAGACTCGGAAACCCACGGGCCACACAAACAAAGAGTAAAAAACATAATATACATCTCTAATATCCGAAAATGTCTACACAATTGAGTACATGAGTGAAACTGCTAACGAAAAGGTTGAATAAAAGGAGAATCTTCGGATCTGCGGACGCGGCAGATGCATACCTCAAGTTTCCAAGTGTAGCTCTGAATCACTAATAGTGCGCTCAATCAGAAGTACCTGGATCTGTACAGCAAAAGTGAGCATAAAAGTCGCATGAGTACACCACATCAGTACTCAGTAAGTGCCAAGCCTAACCTCAGTGGAGTAGTGACGAGGAAGGTCGAGGCCCTACTGAGATGAACATAAGAATAAATATAAGATAAAATGACAGTAGGAAATGCAATAAGTCTCAAATATCTAGCAAGACAATAAATAGAACGGAACATGCTACAAATACAATCTAAGAATACAAGGACAATTACTCAAAATCAGGATGTTGCATGTAGCTCCGAGAATTGAACTCGCAGTCCATTCTCACCAATATCCGAGGATCTTCTGGGAATCGAACCCACAGTCCATCATACCAACATCAGAGGATCTCCCGGGAATCGAACCCGTAGTCCATCATATCAATAACAGAGGATCTCTGGGAATTGAACCCGTAGTCCATCATATCAATAACAGAAGATCTACCGGGAATTGAACCCGTTGTCCATCATATCAATAACAAGGGATCTACCGGGAATTGAACCCTTAGTCCATCATATAAATAATAGGGGATCTCACGGGAATTGAACCTGTAGTCTATCATATTAATAATGGGGGATCTACCGGGAATCGAACCCGTTGTCCATCATATCAATAACAGGGGGATCTCCCGGGAATTGAACCGGTAGTCCCAATCGTAAACACTTCACAACAATTCAATATTTAACGAAAAAAGCCAAGTACAGCAACATATAAGGATCTAGAGCCTAGCATGCTCACAAAGAGGACAAATATTGCAATTTAGTTAAATAAAGCAATTAAATTACTAACGTGCTTTCCCTAAGCTAAAAAAAGTGAAATTACATTTTTAACACTTAAATATATGAAGAAACACAGTCTAAATAAGCCAAGCAAGGTGAATTTTCAACAACTAGCACAAGTACGCGCCTGACACCTCGTGCACAAGGCATTTAAACAACATCAAGGATATCCTAAGGGGAGAGGTCCCCCACACAAAGTTGGACAAGCCACTTACCTCGAACCGACACAAAACCGCTAAGAAACAATGCCCCTTCCACGAATATTTGACTCCGAGTGGCCCAAATCTATTCAAACCAATTACATATTATTAAAAACATCGCAAGTAACTAACTAATCTGTTAAAATTAAAGTAAAGGCGTAAAAATATGTGAAATGACCAAAATTCCACGAAGGACAGCAGCTCGAAATCGAATAATTTTCACATTTATAGAAACCTTGTCCTCTCACGAGTCTAACCATAGAAAAATCTCAAAAATCGGAGGTTAAATGCCCCTTCAAATCATCAATGTTCGGTCTAAGAACTTTACCCCAATTTTTCATTCAAAATACGAAATTAAAGCTTTTGAATTTGAGATTAGATTGGTGGGTAATAATCATAAGGGAGTAAGGAATCGTTACCCAATCATTGCCTCCTAAAATTCCTCGAATTATCTCCCAAAACCGAGCTCTCTAGCTTGAGCTTTTGTAAAAACGGAAGAAGGCTTCATTTATAAAATACTAATGTCTGTCCAGGTATTTAGTGAATCACAATCAAGGTTAGTCTTGGCACTTACTGAGTATCTCTGTGGTATCCTTATGCCACTCTTCTGCGCACTTTTGTTGTGCAGATCCAGGTACTTCTGATGAAGCGCGCTATCAGTGATTTCAGAGCTACACTTGGAGACTTGAGGTATGCATCTGCCGCGTCCGCAGATACGAAGAGTCTTCTTCTATTCTACCTTTTGGTTAGCAGTTTCATTCATGTACTAAGTTTTGTAGACATTTTAATATATTACTGCCATATGTTATGTTTTTTACTCTTAACGAATGTGGCCCGGGGGTTTCCATGTCTTGGAGGTTGTTACGTTATTTTGTGTTGAAGTGTATGTGCCAGGCGGCACTTTATACATTTTCTTATGTTACTCAGTATTTGTTGATCGTTTTCGTAAATTTTATTGAATTTTCGCAATGTGTTAGGCTTACCTAGTCATGAAGACTGGGTTCCGTCATGACAAGTTCACGATTGGTGAACTCGGGTCGTGACAAGTTGGTATCAATGCTCTAGTTTATAGGAGTCACGGGACATAGGCCAGTTATTTAGTGTCTCACTGATCGGTACAGAGACGTCTATGTTTATCTACGGGGGGCTATGTTGCTGTTTAGGTAAATATTGACATCATTGAATTCTTGTCGTGCTATGTTTTATTGACCTCGATTCTAAACTTCGGTCTCCTATTCTCTCACAGATGGTGAGGACACGCATGACCCACGATGATCAAGCACCTGCACCCCCTCCTGTAGCCGCTAGAGACAGGGGCTGGGGAAGGGGTCATGGACGCATGCGAGGTGCAGCTAGGGCACCTCTGTGAGTTGCTACCGAGGTGCCACCAGCAGACCCAGCCAACACTTAGGCACCAGAGACGCCCAAAGCCACCACTACTCAATCTGTTTAGGAGTCATTTGTGCAGTTTATGAGCATGTGTACTACGCTGTCACAGGAGGGATTGCTTCCCCTTCCTACAGCCACGTCCCAAGACGGGGGAGGAGTCCTGACTCCCCCAGCCCAAACTACAGAGCAGAGGGTGCACATAAGACCGATTCCTGATAGTATTCCTGTCCAGTCTATAGTAGCGGTTTAACCCGAGGATGGGGAATCCGCTTCGGAGGATGAGCACCGTAGATTGGATTAGTTCAAGAAGTGTGACCCTCCTATTTTTAGCGTACTATCTGCAAATGATGCCTTAGGGTTCTCGAAGGATTGTAACCGCATCTTTGCGCACCATGGGTAACACTGCCTCGAGTGGGGTTTTCTTTGTATATTTCCAGCTTCGGGGAGCCGCCTATGACTGGTGGTGCACCTTTGAGCTAGACAGTCCAGACGAGGCTTCCTCCTTGACTTTGAATCAATTTTCAAATATGATTCAGAGGGAGTTTGTTCCCCAGAGCCTCCGAGATGCATGGCACGCGCTATACTAGATTGGCAAAGCATGCGCCTGCTATCGAGGGTCTTATTCCTTCTATCAGGTCTAGCATGGAGTGAGTTGGAGATGGATATACCCTATTAGCAGATGGTGAGTATAGCCAAGAGGGTAGAGTGTATGCATGCCAAAGAGCGAAAGGAGAGAGAGGTCACGAGGTCTCGAGAGTCGTGTAATTTCTCTGGTACCCATATTTCAGGAGCAGGACATCATGGTAGGGGCTATACGGGTCGTCCAGTTCACTAAGCTCTTCCTTCATCCAGCAGTACTCCAGCTCCTCCCAGGTCTCAGGAGCCTTATTATGCACCTCCAGTTTCTAGTGTGCCTCCTGCATAGGGCACCTTCAAGAGGTCAGTCTAGCAGTGGTGGTTCGAGTCAGTCACAGCCACCGCGGCCTCCCAGAGCTTGTTATGAGTGCGGGGATACCCGCCATATGGATAGAGAGTTCCTTAGACATGGGAGGAGTGCGCCTTCTCAGACTCTATAGCCTCAGCATGCTCCACAAGGTCTGCAAGACATTGTTCTAGCTCTACGTGCCACCCCTCCTGCCAAGCCAACCAGCTGCGTGGATCAGGAAGATAGAGGTCTCCCTCAAGGGAGGGGCCGAGCCAGATTATATGCCATTCCTGATCGTGTTAAGTCTTTCGCCACTGATTCTATTATCACATGTATTATATTGGTTAGTAACATAGAAGCATCAGTTCTTTTCAATCCAAGCTATACTTATTCTTATGTGTCATCTTATTTTGCTCCGCATTTGGGTACAGCCCGAGAGACTTTGAGCTCTCTTATTTATGTTTCCACTCCCGTGGGAGATTCTCTTGTCGTGGAACGCGTATATCGGCCATGTTTGGTTACTTTTCGTGGTTTTGAGACCAGGTCAGATCTTTTATTACTTGAAATGGTTGATTTTGATATTATCTTGGGCACGGACTGGTTGTCGCGCAGTATGCTATTATTGATTATCACGCTAAGACCGTGACGCTGGCTATGCCAGGTATTCCGCGTATTGAGTGGAGTGATACATTTGATCACACTCCCAGTATATTTATATCCTTTCTTACTGCTCAGGACATGGTTGAGAAGGGGTGCACCACTTATTTGGCCTATTTGAGAGATGTTAGTGTTGATACCCCTTCTGTTGACTATGTTCCAGTACTACGTTATTTCTGAGATGTGTTCATAGCTTATCTTCCAGGCATGCCGCCCGATCGAGACATCGATTATGGTATTGATTTGTTGTCGGGAACTCAGCCCATATCTATTCCTCCATACCGTATGGCTCGTTCTAAGTTGAAGGAGTTGAGGGATCAGTTATAGTAATTGTTTGATAAGGGTTATATTCGACCCAGTGTTTCACCATGGGGTGCTCCTGCCTTGTTTGTAAAGATATTGATGATATTCGGGAGTTGATATATACTGAGGCCCATAGCTTGCGATACTCTATCCATCCGAGTGACTCGAAGATGTATCAGGGTCTGAGGCAGCATTACTGGTCGAGGCGAATGAAGAAGGACATAGTAGAATTTGTAGTGAGATGCCTCAACTGTCAGCAGGTAAAGGCTGAGCACTATAGACCGGGAGGGTTACTCCAGCAGATGGAGATTCCGGAGTGGAAATGGGAGAATATCACTATAGATTTTGTGAGTGATCTCCCTTAACAGCGAGGAAGTTTGATTCTATTTGGGTTGTTGTGGATTGGTTGACTAAGTTCGCTCATTCATTCCAGTGTTTACTTTTTACTCAGCGCAGCGGTTAGCAGGGAGTTATATCAGGGAGATTGTCTGTTTGCACGACATTCCAGTTTCCATCATCTAGACAGGGGTTCAGTGTTTACATCACGATTCTAGAGAGCCGTCCAGCACGATTTGGGTACCCGGGTGACCATGAGTACGGCTATGCACCCTCAGACGGATAGACAATCCGAGCGCACTATTCAGATTCTTGAGGATATGCTCCATGCATGCGCGATTGAGTTTAGAGGGTCTTGGGATCAGTTCTTGCCTTTTGTTGAGTTTGCATACAATAACAGTTATCAGTCGAGTATTCAGATGTTGCCTTATGAGGCCTTATATGGTAGGAGATACAGGTCTCCGGTGATTTGGTTTGAGCCGGATGAGGCCAGGCTATTAGGTACTGATTTGGTTCAGGATACGGTTGAGAAGGTTAAGGTGACTAAGGATAGACTCAGTTTGGCCCAGTCCAGACAAAATAGTAATGCAGATCGGAAGGTTCGTGATGTATCCTTTATGGTTGGTGAGCGGTTTTTCCTTCGGGTCTCACCTATGAAAGGCGTCATGAGGTTTGGAACGAAAGGGAATTTGAGCCCGAGTTTAATTGGCCAATTTGAGATTTTGAAACAGGTTGAGAAGGCTACTTATGAGCTTACTTTACCTCCTAGTTTTGCTGGGGTTCATCCAGTATTTAATGTTTCGATGCTTCGGAGGTAGCACGGTGACCCATCTCACGTATTGGAGTTCACTTCAATCCAGTTGGACAATGACTTGTGCTATGTTGAGGAGCCAGTGGAAATATTAGATAGGCAGGTCCGAAAGCTCAGGTCAAAGGAAATAGCTTAAGCAATGGTTCAGTGGTGGGGTCAGCCAGCCAAGGGGGCTACTTGGGAGACCAATCGGGATATGCACAGCCGATACCCTCATCTTTTTGCTACTTCAGGTATGTTCTCTATGCTCGTTCGAAGACGAACGAATTTTTAAGTGTAGGAGGATGTGACGAGCCGGCGGGTCATCTTTGGAATTTATGCCTCGTTCCCCTATTAACAAGCTTTCCCTGAGTTCATTTCTGCTATTTTGGGTTGCAGGGATGTTCGGTAATAGAATTCGAAGTGTTTTGGGACACTCAGTCCTTTATTGAGAGCATAAGTGTTGAAGAATGGTCCGTAATCAGAACAGTGTGAAGACGACCTTGGAATGAAAATTCGATGGTTCTGTTATGTTGGCCCAAGTTTCAGTTGAGTTTTTAATATTGACAAATAAACAATAGAAGGACCTAGTTCATATTGTACTACACAGTCTAAATCAACGAGGGCACATGCAGAGCATGTAAGGAAGATAATGCACCAAAGATCACGCATCAATATCTTTTGATCATAATCGAAAAGATTGCATTTGTATATGGAGGAAAGTCTCCTTATGTGAAGAGAACATAATCCTAAGTTAAGATAAGAGTTGGAGTTTTCATTGGCCAAGGACTCGAATTGTGAACGGATAAGAAGTGGAGTCTTAACAAACTCTAAGTGATAACTCAATATATGATTGGGTTAGTTCTCTTTTCAGGTAACACACACAAGCAGAAGTAAAAGCATATTTGAGAGCAAAAAGAGCGAGTCTGATTTTCAAGAAATATATGCAAGTTTCAAGTGTGGACCCTACACCTACATGAACGTAGAGAAGAACCAGTTCTATCCAATTGTTTTGTTTATAGTTCATTTGTAGTAGGTTTTACATTGTACCTTTCAGCTTAGTTAGAAGCAATTGTATTAGGTACATTGTGTCATCAAGTTAGAGTTAACTTGATAGTGTCGCAGCAGCTGAGGCTGTGTGCCACACTGGGATTAAAGTTTAATCCTTAGGTTTACAAAGAGTTTTGTGAATTCTGTTTTTGGCTCATTGATTTTAGTGTAGTTTGGGAAAATCCTACTAAGTAGTAGGTCGTGGTTTTTTCACCTTTTGAGCCATGTGTTTTCCACATAAAAATAGTAGTGCACTTTTCTTTCAGTTTTTATTATTCCACAAACTGCAGTAGTTAAAACACTTAGAAGAACCAGGTTTTTCAAACGCGAAAATTAGGTACCAAACAAATCACCCCCCCCCCCCTCTTGTATGGTATTGACATTTATTCACATCAATTGGTATCAGATCGGGTTATCCTTGAAGAGGTTGACACCTTAGGAAAAATATCAACATGAGTGCACCACCTGGGAACTTGGAAGGACAGTCTACTGCAAGGCCTCCACTCTTCAATGGGCTCTATTACTCTTGGTGGAAAAATAAAATGAGATACCATATCATTGGTGAAGATTATGAACTTTGGGACATCATCACTGATAGTCATTTTGCTACAACCAAGAAGAATGCTGAAGGAATGGATGTTCCAAAAACTAGAGAAGATTGTACTGCTGAAGATCTAAGGAAATGGGAGAAAAATGCTAAAGCCAAGAAATGGCTAGCGTGTGGACTTGGCCCTGATGAATACAGTAGGATTCAGGGATGTACAACTGCCAAGGAAATTTGGGACACTCACAAGTGGCTCATGAAGGAACGCATCAATTGAAGAGGTCAAGGGGAACTCTACTGTATTCTCAACATGAGAATTTTACTATGAAGGATGGTGAAACTATCAAAAAGATGTATACTAGGTTCACTACACTGAAAAATGAACTTGAGTCTCTTAGAAGGGTTATTCTGGAAGAAGACAAGGTAGAGAAGATTTTAACTAGAGTTTTGCCAATCTCCTGGGAAAGAAAAATCACTGCTATTCGGGAATCCAAAAATATTGCTACTCTGAAATTGGATGAACTGATTTGAAACTTGACTGCTTATGAATTGAGAAGGCAATCTAGAAGATGGATGCTCCAAAGAAAGAGAGAAGTTTGGCTCTAAGGATCTCAGAAGGATCAGATCTTGAAGATGATGAAATGGCAATGATAACTAGAGACTTCAAGAAATATCTTATAGGAGGTAAGGGCTCTTCAAGATGACCAACATTCAACAAACATAGGGCTCCTGAGAAGCAGACAAATGACGATTGCTTTAAATGTGGCAGATCACATGATCAAGAACTGGCCTCAATGGGAGATTGAGTGGAAGAAACAAAGGGCAAAAAGAAGGAACAAGAAGAAGGAACATGTTCAACCAAGGAGAAACAAAGGTACTACCAAAGCCATGGTTGCTTCATGGGGAGATACGTCAGATGAAGACTCAGAAAATGAAGCTGAAGATGAGGAAGCTCTTATGCCCATCGGAGAATCAGAAGATGAACATCGGGTAAGTGTTTTACATCATAAAGAAAAAATTAAATTCCTGTCTAAAGAAAAATTGGCTGAACTCTTGATAAACTTCATAGATGACTCTAAAATAATAAATAGTGAGAAAGATGTTATGTCTAGGGATTGTGCAATACTAGAAGAAAAATGCAAAAGACTAGAATCTAGGACTGATGAGAGCAATAACCTAAATGCTGAGTTGAAGAACCTGGTTCTTCAACTGAAACTAAAAATAGGGACAGGAAAGAAAAAGGTTGATCAATCATTTCTCAGACTAGAAGAAAATTTAGGATAAATGAAAGACGAGCTGTATGAGAAAGATGAATCAATCAAGGTCCTAAAAGAAGAATTAGGAAAGGTGAAGCATGAACTAGACTGAACATGCAAATGAAACAAGGCTTCTAATGCACTCTCCTGGCTGCTAGAGCATCATAGCAACAAAAAGAGAGGACTTAGGTTTGGGACTCAAGCTCTAAAATGGAATCCCAAAAATAAGTATCTCACTCATCCTGAAAAAACAAAATCTGTACACATTGTGGTAGGACTGGCCATTACAAAAATAAATGTAATGCAAAAGAAAAGTTCAGTCAAAGGAACAAACGTTTTGTTCAAGAAAAGCAAAAACTTCCTGGATGGGCAAAGAAAAATCGAACTCATCCTTTTGCCCATAAAGGGACCCAAACTAGTTTGGGTTCCTAAGACTAACCCTTGATTTTATTTTGCAGGTTCAAGTGAAAGGAAGTAGCAAATTTGGTACATGAATAGTGGCTGCTCAAAACATATAACTGGTAACAAGGACCAGTTTCTTTCACTTGTGAACCTAAGAGGAGGCAATGTCTCCTTTGGAAATGGAAAAAATGTGAGATCATTGGGGTTGGAAAGGTAGGAAAGACAGACTCTCATTCCATTGAGAATGTCTACTTGATAGATGGCTTGAAATATAGCCTGATAAGTGTGTCACAACTGTGTGACAGAGGTAATCTAGTGGCTTTCACTTCCTTAAAATGTTTTGTCATTAACCTTACTACAGACAAGATTATTTTGCAGGAAAGAAGAGTTAACAATATTTACATTGAAGATTTGTCAACTCTTTCTGAAAATGAACTCACTTGTCTGAGTGTGTTAATAAATGATCCCTCCTTTCGCACAAAAGACTTGGTCATGCTAGTCTAAATAAATTAAACAAATTAGTCTCCAAGGACTTGGTGATAGGGCTACCTAATATCAAGTTCAACGAAGACAAAGTTTGTGAAGCATGTGCAAGAGGGAAGCAGGTAAGGTCATCTTTCAAATCTAAGAAAATGGTAAGCTCGTTTAAGTCATTGGAACTGGTTCATATGGATCTCTGTGGTCCAGTGAGAGCCATGAGAAGAGGTGGTAAAAGATATGTTATGGTGCTGGTTGATGATTTCTCTAGATTTACCTGGGCGCTATTTCCAACTTCTAAAGATGAAGCATTTGAAATGTTCACATCTTTTGCTCGAAAAATCCATAAACAATTAGGAAATCAACTTGCATCCATTAGGTCTGATCATGGAACTGAATTTGAAAATGCAAAGTTTGCTGAATTTTGTAATGAAAATGGAATAGATCATAATTTCTCTGCCACTAGAACTCCTTAGAAAAAATGGGTAGTTGAAAGGAAGAACAGGACCCTTGAGGATATGGCAAGGACTATGTTACTTTCCAATAAACTAACTCACAGCTTTTGGGCAGAGGCAATAAATACAGCATGCTACGTAATAAACAGATGTATGACCAGACAACTGGTAGAGAAAAGTCCCTATGAGTTACTTAAAGGGAGAAAATCAAATATATCCCACCTAAGGGCTTTTGGTTGCAAGTGTTATGTTCACAATAACGGCAAAGATTCCCTTGGTAAGTTTGATCCCAAGAGTGTTGAGGGAGTATTCTTGGGATATTCTTGACATAGCAAAGCGTATAAAGTATTTAATAAAAGAACTCTACGGTAGAAGAAAGAGTACATGTTATTTTTGATGAAACTAACATTCTTTCTTAAAGACAGGAACATGAAGATGAAGCCATTGGACTGGTGAGACAACTGACTGAAGCTACAGCACAAGTCAAGGAGGCATCCAAGGAAGAAACAGGTGATGGAACAGGTCCTTTTACACTAGGCAACCTGACCGGGGGAAAAAATCTGAGAGAAAATTCACAAAATTCTCTTAAAAAATATGTACCTGAACTTTTACCTCTACAACATAATAATGAAGGAGAAGTTACCAGAAACCAGCTGGTGGGAAATCTTTCAAGTACCTGAGTTCTCACCCCATTGAGAACATAATCAATGATCCCACATCTAGAGTTAAGACTAGATCACAACTGAAGAATCTGTGTGCATTTGATGCCTTTTTATCCCTGATTGAACCTAAGAACGTGAGTGAAGCTCTACAAGATGCAGACTGGATAAATTCTATCAAAGAAGAACTCAATTAGTTCAAAAGAAGCAAAGTCTGGCACTTGGTTCCAATACCTAAGGACAGATCAGTCATTGGAACAAAATGGGTCTTCAGAAACAAGTGGGATGAAGATGGAACAGTTATAAGTAATAAGGCAAGGTTAGTGGTTCAAGGTTATAGTCAAGAGGATGGCATTGACTATGATGAGACTTTTGCTCCAGTTGCCAGACTTGAATAACTTAGACTTCTCATAACCTTTGCAAGACATATGGAATTCATTCTTCATCAAATGGATGTAAAAAGTGACTTCCTAAATGGCTATCTCAAAGAAGAAGTGTTTGCGAAGCAACCTCCTAGATTTGAAAGCAAAGAATGTCCTGATCATGTATACAAATTGGATAAGGCTCTTTATGGCCTAAAGCAAGTCCCAAGAGTTTGGTATGAAAGATTTTCAAAATTCCTTCGGGAGCATGGGTATAAAAGAGGTAAAATTGATATTACTTTGTTTCTAAAGGAAAAAGGTAAATATCTTCTAGTTGTTCAGATTTATGTCGATGACATAGTTTTTGGGGACACTGCAGAGAGGTAGAGCAATGATTTTGAAAAACTAATGGGCAGTGAATTTGAAATGAGTATGATGGGAGAACTCAAATTCTTCTTAGGGATGCAAATCAATCAAAGTCCAAACGGTACCATGATTCATCAGCGGAAGCATACAAAAGAACTGGTCAAGAAATTTAAAATGGAAGAATCCAAAGAAATAAGATACTCCTATTGAAAATGCCACAAAGTTAGATGTTGATGAACCTGGTTAATCAGTTGATCAAAGTTGTACAGTTGTATGATTGGTTCACTTTTGTATCTTATTGCCAGCAGACCTGACATTGTTTTTAGTTTAGGACATTGTGCTCATTTCCAAGCAAATCCAAAGGAGTCACACTTGACTGTAGTCAAAAGAATATTGAGATATCTAAAAGGCACAACTGATCTGTCATTGTGGTATCCAAAAGGTAGTAATTTTGACTTAATTGGATATGCTGATGCTAACTATGTAGGTCACATAGTAGACAGGAAGAGTACTTCTGTTATGGCACACCTTCTAGGATCCTGTCTGGTATCTTGGGCTACCAAAAAGCAGAATTCAGTGGCCCTCTCCACTGCTGAAGCGGAGTATCTTGCTCTCGCCTCATGTTGTGCTCAGCTATTATGGATCAAGCAATAATTGGTAGATTTTAGAATTGAAGTTGGATGCATACCTATATTTTGTGATAACACTAGTGCAATCAGCATGACAAAGAACCCTGTTCATCACAAGAGGACTAAGCACATAGATGTTAGACATCACTTCTTAAGGGACAACTATGAAAAGGGGCTAATTTCCATAGAATTCTATGCCACTGATAAACAAATAACTGACAAAATCACCAAGGCACTAAGTAGAGAAAACTTTGAGAGGAACAGGTTGGAATTAGGGATGATTAAGATCACCTGAGAGGTCATGTTCAGAATGCACAATGGAAACAAAATGGAAAAAAATTGAAAAAATTTGTTTTTTAGTTAGTAGTTCTTAAATCTGTGAATATTAGACTAATAACTATTCATCTAAATACTTTTAAATGAGTATACTCCTGTGACATGTGGCTATGTAATTCAATAATCTCTTACAAATTTTCTATTCTGACATATCAGGCATGATCAAGAGAAGTGTCATACGAAGAACTTGGTTCATCAATATGTACTCATGAGGAAAGTCAAATATGTTTCTATACTTTGGACAATTAGAAAAATTTAATTTTCAATCATGAGAAAGAGTCCTAGAAATTCTAATTGTCCCAAAATTCTATTCGTTGGAAGCTAATTGAACAAGTTTCTTATAATTAGAATTCTAAGAATAACGAAACTATTTTCCTAAACCTTAGCAATTTTAATTAATAGGGAGACTAGAAATCTACACTGATTAGACTCCTACTGACGCATACAAAGTGCTTTTTCTGATGCAATGATTACCCCTCTTTAAAAAGCCTCTTAAGTCATTTCATAATCGTCATTAGCCTCTAAATCTCCAATCATCTCCTTCATCTCCAAAACCCTCAAAAATTTCTCAAAATTTCTTAAAGTCTTCCACAAATTCACCACCCAAAATGACTAATCCTCAAGTCAATCGAGGAACCCCACCGCCAGTGTCACCCAAAACCACCTCATCCTCTATCCCTCCTATTGAATCCCCAAAACCAAGGTATTGTTGAACAAAAATGATAGCCAGAAATGTAGTGGCGACTGGACCTTTAAGAAAAACTTTAAAAGAGAAGCTGAAAGCAAGTCAAAAGAAGGAATCCCAAGCAAAGGTCACTGAGTCCAGCTCTAAGTCGGATCAATACATCTCTGCAAGCGAGGGAGATGAACCTGGGTTTTTTAAAAATTCTCCGCCTCAATAAAATCCAACATTGGTAAAATCTTGTTTTGTTTCGGTGGAAGTAGGTGAAAAAGTAGAGAATAGGTATGTTTTGGTGGGGGCAATTAATTTCAAGGTATGAGTCTGTAGAACAAATGAAGAAAAGGAGGAATAAGGTGTTATCTATCTGTGGAAGTGGGGGTAATAGGGTATCACATTCAGGGGGAAGTGATTCTGGGGAAGCTTCTGAGGGGTTGATAGATTTAAGTAAACAATCTGGTCCATCAGTGGAGGATACGTTGGCTGACCTGATGAAGAAGTTGGGGGATAGCTATGACCCCAAGAAATGAAAATCCTCTTCACTTAAAACTCCTGCTGCTGCAAAACCATCAAAGAAATCCAAGACTTCATCTCGAAAGTTTGCACCTAGGGCTAGAACAACAATAAGCAAAGTGACAGAAAGTGAAGCTGACTTAAACAGGTCACTAGAAGAAAGTAATAAGAAAAGACTAGAGAAAAGAAAGGTGAAGGTTAGTGAGAGTTCAAAAACTGTGGCTGAGGAGGACGAAGAGGTGATGGAACAGTCCATCTAGCAAAACAAACTGAGAAGGCTCATATTGCAAAATCCAAGGAGACTAAGACTTCTTCCAAGAAGTCTTCCAAAGTTGTACCTGCTGAGTCCTCCCTTGCAAATAGAACAAGATCTACTTATAAAAGCAAACAGGTGAAAAGGGTTGTAAAAGAAGAACAAAATTGATGAAGAAGACGAAGAATATTCTGAGAATAAGCAGGATCGATTTGCCAATTTTGGCAAAAGAATAATTCTAAAGGGTAGGCTATTGAAAGACCTAGAAGAGCCACGCATTTTGAGGCTTCTAACATCTCTGGAAGCTCAAGGGTGGAAGGACACGGTTCTTCAGTTCAATGTGAAACTAGCTAGGAAGGAACTGGTTGAGTTTATGGAAAATGTGTGAGTTAAAAATGGTAAGGTGACAAGTTCTGTTAAGGGGGTCAAGGTTACGTTTAATGCTGAGAAGCTGGGTGAGATTTTGAATATCGCTTGTCAAGGATATTATGATTACACAAGGCAAAGATGGCCTTGTTTGGATGGATTACCTTCAGAGCTGCAGATTACTAGAAATTTTTGTGATACCACATCAGAGGCTGAAGTGCCTGGATCCAGGGCAGTGCAAAAGTGTGAGATGAGGCCTGAGCGCATGGTGCTCTTTGAGTTTGTCAACAAATGCCTCCTACCCAGACAGGAAATAAGGCATACTGCTAATTATATGGACCTTGTGCTCATGCAGTTCTTGATTTAAAGTAAGAAAATCAACTGGCATGTGTTCCTGGTGAAGCTACTAGAAAGGGTAATCAATGGTTCAAAAGCCCATGCCATCCCCTATGGATTTATTCTGACTACAGTGCTTGAACGTCTACATGTTCCCTTGAAGAATTGGGAGATGGCATCTAGCAAGGAACACTTTGGCATCAAGACTCTTCAAAGCGGTGACTATCTGGTTAGCATTATTCTTGTTGAACGTGGTTCATCGGCTAAAACTCTTGTAAACAGCAAAGTCAGGTCCTTAGTTCAGGAGGTTGGACTGAAGGATGCTGAAATAGCAAGGCTTAATGCCAAGGTGGCAGAATTGGAGGGAGAAATAAATGGGATTAGAGTTGAGCTTTCTAAGGAGAAGGAGAAGAATGAAGGCATGCTACAACAAATGCTTAACCTGCTAAAAGTCCAACCCTATAGCTCATCCAAGCCTTAGGAATCATGTGTCTAGTATCCATGTCTAGTTTCCCCCCTTCAGTGACACGTATATATGGTTCTTGGTCTATTTTATCTTTTTTGCTCATGGTTGGACGTTTTATGTTTCTTTTTGTGGACTGCTTAGTAGGAACATTTCTGTAATCAATGAATGAAACTTTTGTGGTTCTTGTTAATCTTGTTCTAAATAGTTATTTTTTAGAAGTTTTTGATTAACTTGAACATGTGTTCACTTGCAGTTGCCCCTAGCGGCCATGAGTAGATATTAGCTTCGAGAATTTACATCATTTATGCAACTTTTCGATGATGCCAAAAGGGGAAGATATTGTTCTTAAAAATGTTTTTCTGAACTATTTACGTTTATGACCTAAATCTGACCTCCTTAATGACAAGTTAAATGATTTTCTAAGTGTTGATTTCAGGTAAGTCTACAGGTTCCTGATCATAATAAGCACAGAGTTTGACATCATCAAAAAGGGGGGAAATTGTTGGCCCAAGTTTCAGTTGAGTTTTGAAGATTGACAAATGAACTGATAGAAGGACCTGGTCCATAATTTACTACACAATCTAAATCAACAAGGGCACACACAGAGCACGTGAAGAAGATAATGCACCAAAGATCACGCAACAGCATCTTCTGATCACAATCGAAAAGATTGCATTGGGATAAGGAGGACAGTCTCCTTATGTGAAGAGAACTTAATCCTATGTTAGGATAAAAGTTGGAGTTTTCATTGGCCAAGGACTCGAATGCTGAATGGATAAGAAGTGGACTCTTTATCAAACTCTAACTGCTACTCAATATATAATTGAGTTAGTTCTCTTTTCAGGTAACAGACACAAGCAGAAGTAAAAGCTTATTTGATAGCAAAAAGAGCGAGTCTGCTTTGCAAGCAATATATGCAAGTTACAAGTGTGGATGCCTACAGCTACATGAACCTAGAGAAGAACAAGTTCCATCTGATTGTTTTATTTCTAGTTCAATTATAGTAGGTTTTATATTGTACCTTTCAGCTTAGTTAGAAGCAATTGTATTAGGTACATTGTGTCATCAAGTTAGAGTTAACTTGATAGTGTTGCAGCAGCTGAGGCGTGTGCCATACTGGGAGTAGAGTTTAATCCTTAAGTTTACAAAGATTTTTGTAAATGCTGTTTTTGGCTCAATGATTTTAGTGGAGTTTGAGAAAATCCTACTTAGTAGTAGGTCGTGATTTTTCACCTTTTGAGCCAGGTGTTTTTCACTAAAAAATAGTTGTGCACTTTACTTTCAATTTTTATTATTCCGCAAACTGCAGTAGTTAGAACTCTTATACGGATTAGGTTCTTCTAACGTGATAATTAGGTACCACACAAATCGGCCCCTATTGTGTGGTATTGACGTTTATTCACATCAAGTTATTTCAGTTAGGTGATTTCGGGGTTGGGAGCGTATTCAGAATGTATTTTGGATGTCAATAGGTCATTTAGGCTAGAAATGAAGTAAGTCAGAATTTTGAGTTTCCGGTTCCATAGTGAATTTTTTATCCGAGGTTCGGAAAAGAATTCCGAAAGCTACTGTAGAACCATCATGTCATTTGTGACATACGTGCAAAATTTCAGGTCAATCGGACTTGTTTTATTTAGGTTTTGAATAGAAAGCAAGTTTTGTTAAGTTTTGGAGTTTTTAAGTTCAAATCATTTCTTAATTCGAGTTTCTGCCGTTGTTTTAGGTGTTTTAGGGATTGGTACAAGTTTTAATGACATTATGAGATATGTTTGTAGGTTTCGTTGAGGTCCCAAGGGCTTCGGGCGTGTTTCGGATGCTCAACGGAGCATTTTTGGAGTTGAAAATATTGCAGAATTCTTTAGCTGTTGCAGGTCCTTTTTCCTTCTCCGCGGTCGCGTCCTATTTCACGCGATCGCGTAGGCCAATCTTGTATGGGCCCAAATTCCCTAATCGCGATCACATGGATTGGTTCGGGATCGCGTAACTCTACGTCTCCCCTCTTCGCGTTCTCGTGCCTTCTTACGTGATAGCTTAAGGCCATTTCCCTCCCATCCGCGGTCGCATGCACCTTCTCGCAATTGCATAGGGCTTTTTCCTGGAGCCTTTATTTTACTCTTTGCGATTGCATCCCTATCTTCGTGATCACGATTCAATAAGTACCTGGGCAGATATTAATATTTCAAAAACGAAGCCTTCTTCCATTTTTACAAAAACTCAAGCTAGAGAGCTCGGTTTTGGGAGATTTTTCGAGAGATTTTCATAGGTAACGATTGGGTAATGATTCCTTACTCCCTTATGATTATTACCCACTAATCTAATCTCAAATTCAAGCTTTAATTAAGGATTTTGAATGAAAAATTGGGGTAAACTTCTTAGACCTAACTTTGATGATTTGAAGGGGCATTTGACCTCCGATTTGGGAGATTTTTGTATGGTTAGACTCGTGAGAGAACGAGGTTTCTGAAAATATTAAAATTATTCGATTCAGAGACGTTGTCATGAGGGGCATAAATTTCAAAGACGACCGACCGGGTCGTCACAGAAAGTCTAGGGTTTCAAACTCTCAGAACAGCATTTACATCTATTACTCACCTCAAGACAGCCAAAAGTCTACTCCGCGATGCCCTTTCCTTTTGAATCGACCTCTTCGCACGTCGAAATTTGCGCAAACCACAACGAATATATTACAATAGTCTAAGGGAATATAACCCAATCGAAAAGACTCAAAAAGTATCAAAAATCATGAAATTTGTAAAATCCGAGTTCACTTGCGATCACGCTCTCAATTCCGGAATCACCATACAAAGCTACTCCCAGTCTCGGAATCCCAAACGGACATCAATAACACCGACATGCATTTTAAACCAAACTGATGCAATTTCTTCTAAAATGTTATCTTCCACAATAGGCGCCAAAACGCTCCCGGGTTATCCAAAACCCGATCCGGATATACGCCCAAGTCCAAAATCATCATACGAACCTGCTGGAACCTTCGAATCCCAATTTGGAAGTCGTTTACTCAAAATTGGAATCCTAGTTCATTTCTTCAATTTTAAGCTTTCAAAATGAGAATTTCCATTTATATTTGACTCCAAAATTCCTGAATTTTAATTCTGACCATACACACAAGTTAATATATCTGAGATGAAGCCGCTCATGACCTCAAACTATTGAATAACGTGCCAGAGCTCAAAATAACCGGTCGGGTCGTTACAGAACTCATTTGTCACTCATCAATGTCTCAAGATGTAACCATCTAATTCATCCTTCATAATCGCTCCCCTTATTTACTTGATTGCTATTTATTATCATTATTTGTTTATTATTGCTCTTACATTTTAGAATAGTTATTGCATGTTGTTGATATTCTTTCACCATATTAACTTATTGTTAATCGTGCTTTCGGTATTCACATCTAGAAGTATTATTGTTAACTAGGTTTAATCTCTTTGCATAAATTAATTAATTTGAATCAAGGATTATACCTTTTTGGTCAAACAAGATTAACTCAACTTTATTATAAAATTTGATTGTATAAGCGTACATATAAATATTGGGTCGGACAATCCCTCTTTTGATGTTAGCAAGACCAACAAAAATGCACAGGTAAAAATAGGGACATAATTCGGTTGGTTTTGCTGCCCTTCTGTGCCACAAATATATTTATTAGTTACACCATCTAATAAATGATGAAAGCACAATAGGAAAATTAAGTGTATATAATTATTAATTAGTGCAGAGGATGAAAGGACAGCAGGGTCAAAGGAACTCAGATGGAAGTTTCTGAAAATACAGTCTCTAGGTTATACATGCCATTTGCTAATCAATGTGGATTCTTGAATATTGGAAATAATTTCCTTCTTACAAAAATTTTATGATGCTAAAAATTATGAGTATACGGTTTTGTGCTAAGACTGAATAGTTTCGTGATCTATATTCAACAACTTCTTGATATAAGTAATTAGAAGCCTCGTAAGCTACATTAAGGTACGAATGGATCACAGTTTCCTCTATTTGAAGAATTAGCCAAAATAACTGTAGACCAAACTAAAAATAACTGGCAAATATGTAAATTATATATAATTAGTATATAATTAATATATAACTGTTAAAAAACGAAACATTAAATATAATTGACTATTTGTGTGAAGATCTCAGCTTTTGAATTTTACGTAATATGGGCTCAACAATGCAGCTAAAACACTTACTCGGTCATGGGCTTTCACCTTTCATATTTATGGTAGAAATGACGTCATGTAGCCATTCTAAAGGGCTGGTATTTAGAAATTAACAAATATGCCCTGAATTTTCAATTTTTCGAAATTTTAAGGATACAAAACCTTGAAGTCAAGATATTTAATTCAAGTTTTCATGAGAAAATAATTATTGACTAGTTTTTAAATAGAACCTCTAAAAATGACATACAGTTCGTACGGCGGAGCTTTAAGTTGAAAGAATTGACCATTGTTTGACTTTTATATAGACAACTCCGGAATGGAGAATTGATGATTTCAAAGCTGTGTGGTAATTATAGATTTAGGAGCATGTCTGGATGTTGATTTGGACGTCCATAGGTCATTTCGACTTGAATTGGAAAGAGTTAGAAAGTTGAAGGTTTGGAAGATTTGAAAAGTTTGACCGGGAGTTGATTTTATTGATATTGGGTTCTGACCCCAATTTTAGAAGTTCAAATAGGTATGTCGTGTCATTTATGACTTGTGTGAAAAATTTTGAAGTCAATTGATTTATTTTGGTATGAATCAACATTGGTTTCGAAATTCGAAAATTTATAGTTACATAGGCTTTAGGGTTGCGATTCGTGAATTCGATGTTATTTTATGTGATTTTTTGCCTTGTGTAGTTTCGTTATGTGTTTTGAATCTTGTTGGTATATTCGGACGGTGTCTCGAAGGCCCCGGTTTTTATACAGATCAATTCCAGAACAAGTTTGGACTTTTGAGATTGTTGAAGCGCTATTGCTTCTAGTGCAATCGCACCTGTGCATTTTTGGGTCGCAGGTGCGATGCCACAGCCCTCAAGCCACAGAAGCATTTTTTGTCATGGCCAGCTGGGATCGCAAGTGCGACCCGTGTTCCGTAGAAGAAGAATGAACCGAACAATTTGTGCCTCATTAGCACTCTGTCACCGCAGAGTGTAACCTCACTTTAATGCAACCAAGAAACTCCATGTTCTATGCACCGCACACCTTTTACCCATAACAACTCAAAATATTCTGTGATTATCATATACATACGAAGCATAACATAACATTTTCCTTCACTCGAGCCATCCTCGGTCTAAAATATTTTTAAGCGATAAATGATTCACTCGAACGCCTCAAACTAGAACAAACATAGCACATAACCGTACAATCACCAATAGCAGACTCCCCCACTTTGCTCGAAGCAATAAATCAAATCACAAACAATAGCTCATAATGCGTATACCATATTACCGCTATGATACCATAGTGAGATTAAACTCAATCCTTCATAAGCTTGTAAAACACAGACTATCTGGTATTTTAAATCGTTTGTAAATCTCGCATTCACCCTCGTAGCAGTTAAACCCACTCTCTTATGAAACCAAAATTCAAATCGCAGCACATATATTGACTTGTAAATGAGATCTTCTAACAGACAACATAAAGATCACACAACTTCAGAACACTCCGCATGAGATGACCCACATGCTTTTCCTCCAACCAACATTTCTGTATACCTTCCACTGTCATAAACACTACACAGTCACTTAATCTTCATGGGTCCGAACTCATCTCGTAACATGAAATTTACTTTACTCCCAGCTAGAAAACATGAAAAGATTCTTCACACACCAATAACTCGGGGCTATACCTCAAATCAAGATAAACATAAAGTAGATAATAGTTCTTCTATTCTCCAGCAGATCCCTTCTCGTCGTTTCCAAATCATATGAATACACCTCGCATTGATAACATACTCATCACGTGGCCATCCAATCATTACTTCCCTTAATAGGGACACAACAACATATATAGATCCTGAAACACGCGCTCACGCAACCAACAGCTCAGGGCTCAAGCTATAGGCAAAACTCCGGCTTCAAGTCTTCCAGACTGGTCCAACATCTACACACAGAGATCATGTCTCGCCCCTTGATTAGGGAATAACAAGCCATTGATGCACAACTGGTACCGAGCAATCATAGGAACGTGTGGAAGGAATTCAAAGAGTTTCTTTTCAAGCTGAATCAAGGACGCATGATAAGAATCCAAGAATGTGAAGTTTTTCCTAAAGGTTCTGTAGCCACCCGAGGATAAGTATAGCGTCTTCGTACCGATCCGCGAGACTCTACTAAACATGCTCATGACTCATAAGATCTATGCAACCTAAGCTCTGATACAAACTTGTCACGACCCAAAACCCGGACCCGGTCGTGATGGCTCCTCTCGTGAGAACAAGGCCAGCCTACACTTTACCATTTCAATTTTAAGCAATTAAACAATTAGTATTAAGTCTTAAACTCAGCAAAATTCCCAAATACTAAAAAGCGAACATTATAGTTTGAGAAAATACAACCAAACACAGCCTAATACCGGGATGTCATTAGTCATGAGCATATACCAATATACTACACGTCTAAAGTGTCTACAAGATATCACAAAATTACTGAAATAGAAAGAAATGAGATAAAGGGGGAGAAGCACGGGGCTGCGGACGCCGAGCAGCTACCTCATGAACTCTAAAATCTGTCGGGAGCTCTAAACTCTCGCAACAAGGATCATCAACGCTTGAATCTACACACGGAGTACAGGGAGTAAAGTGAGTACTCCAACTCAGTGATTAAAAAGCATAAATAAAGACTGAGAAATATGAAATCATAAGGCACATTACAAGCTATACTGAAGCAATAAAAGCCGGTAAAACAGTGAATTAGTACGGAGATATAAAAAATCATTTCTGTTCAACTTAAACTTGGTGAAAAGCCTTCTCAACAATTAAGCAGGTAAATGACAAGAAAAATAAGAAAGATAATCACATAAAAGTTTGCCATAGGGAACAATGTCAACAAATGTGCCCCTCGGGTAATATCTCAGAACAATACCAGTTCCTTGAGCTATATCTCACATCACAGTAGGTACCTGCCCTTACTAGGGGTGTGCATGCTCCTGGAGTGGCCCCTTTGCAGCCCAAGCACAATATCAAGCTATCTCGTAGCATCATCACTAGGCTCTCGCCCTCATATCAACAAGCCACCTCCTGGCGAAGAAACTCAGGCCCTCGGCCTCATAATCATAATTAGTGTATCACCGTTGTACCGTTCAGCCCGGCCCAAAAGTATCCTCACAATACAGGCCCTTAGCTTTACTCAGTCAAAATTACATAAGCCACCCAGGAAACAGTAATACATGATGCTCAACGCAAAATATTATTAGAAATATCATTTGATATATTCAAATATAGTAAACATGGTTGAGTTATGAAAACAATAGAATATAGCATGACTGATTACAAGTTTAAAATCAAAACGCTGAGGAAATATTAGTAAAAATCCCATAAGGGTCCAAATAGTTGATACGAGACCCAAATATGGCATTCAGCCCAAAACATGATGATAGCAAATAGTTTTCAGTCAAATACACGATAAAATAGTCATTCGGGATCGACTAAGTCACAATCCCCAATAGTGCACGACCCCACGCTCATCATCAAGCATCTTTGTCACCTCAATATAGCTCAGCGATGTGCAAATTCGGGATTTCATACCCTTAGGACATCATTTACAATCATTACTCACCTCGATCCGATCTAAACTCTAGCATTTGATACCTTTGCCCTCACAATTCCACCTCCGCATGCTTCAAATCTAGCCATAATCAGTACAATAACTATTAAAATATGCTAAGGGAACAAAACCTGTATTGAGGTCAAAAAGCTTACCTCCAGGTGTTATCTCTTGAATGCGCTCTTCAAATCCTCTCAAAAATCTCCAAAATCGCCAGAAAATGGTGAAATTATCCCCAAGATCGCGGACAATGGCTATTTAAATATTCTGCCCAGCCATCAAACATTCTTCGCGAACACGGTCAAAGCCTCGTGTTGGCCCAAGAACACGTGAAGTTGTGAAGAATGACAAATAAACTCAGTCATGGACCAGGTCCACCTTGTGAAGCACGGTTATGATCAACCAATACATGTGAGGAGCATGTGAATGAGATATGTCATACAGATCAAGCAGCAATATCTCTTGATTTGATCGAAAAGGTTGCATATTGGATGAGGGGAGAGAGTCTCCTTATATGAAGGGAATACAATCCAGATAAAGATAGTGTTGGAGTTTGAGATCTTCAAGGACTCAACCACGACAGAAGATCGGCAATTGAGTCCCAATCAAACTCTGATTACTAACCTACTAAATGACAATGATTCTTCTCTTTTACAAGTATTGCACAAACACATAAGTTAAACTAAATTGAGAGCAAAAGGGCAAGGTCATTTTGCAAGCAATTTATGTGAGATTTGAGTGTGCACTCCTGAAGCTACTTGAACGAGATAGAAGAACCAATTCCATTGTGTTTTTCATATTTTAGTTCAATTGTAGTAGGTGGTTTAAAGTTGTACCTTTCAGCTTTCATAGAAGCAATTGTATTAGGTGCTTAGAGTGTTCAAGTTATAAGCTAACTTGAAGTTGTCGCAGCAGTTGAGAATGTGTCCTACAACGGGATTAGAGTTAATCCTTAGATTTACAAAGAGAGTTTTATAAATGTTATTCTTGTTCAGTGATTTTAGTGGAAGTTTGGGAAAATCCTACTGAGTAGTAGGTCGTGATTTTTTCACCTTTTGACCCGGGAGTTTTCACGTAAAAATCTATGTGCTCTTTGTTTTATGTACTTATTATTCCGTAAACAGTAGTAGTTAGAACATCTAGAAAAAACAGGTTCTTCTAGTGCTAAAATTGGGTACCATACAAATAAACCTCCCACTTGTATGGTATTTACATTTACAACATCAATTGGTATCAGAGCGGGTTATCCTTGAAAATGCTAACACCTTAGGAAAAGATCAATAAGAGTGCACCATCTGGGAACTGGAAAGGGCAATCCACTACTAGGCCTCCATTTTACTATGGTTAGTACTATTTTTGGTGGAAGAATAGGATGAGGGATCACATCATAGAAGAAGAATATGAACTCTAGGACATAGCCATTGATGGTCCTCTAGCAACAACAAAGAAGAATGCTGAAGGAATGGATGTGCCAAAGACAAGAGCTGACTGCACTGCTAAAGAAATAAAGAAGTAAGAGAAGAATGCCAAGGCCAAGAAATGGCTTATGTGTGGACTACGTCCAGATGAGTATAGTAGAATTGAATGTTGTACCACTGCTAAGGAAATCTGGGACACTTCTGCAAGTGGCTCATGAAGGAACACCTCAAGTGAAGGGGTCTAGAGGAACACTATTGTATTCTCAATATGAGAATTTCACCATGAAGGAAGGAGAAACTATCCAATAGATGTATACAAGGTTCAACACACTGACAAATGAACTTAAGTCTCTTGGAAGGATTATTCTTGAAGAAGATAAAGTTGAAAATATTTTGACAAGAGTTCTGACAGTCTCTTGGGAAAGCAAAATCACTGCTATTCAGGAATAAAAGAATATTGTTACCCTCAAGATGGATGAACTAATTGGAAACCATACTTCCTATGAACTGAAAAGGCAAACTATGAAAATTGATGCACCCAAGAAGGAAAGAAGTCTGGCTCTTAGAATTACTAAAGGTTCAAATCTCAAGGATGATAAAATGGATATGATCACAAAATATTTCAAAAAGTAACTGATGAGAGGAAAGGGTTCTTCAAGAGGTACAACCTTCAACAAACCAAACGCTCCTAAGAAACAGACTAATGAGGGTTGCTACAAGTATGGTAAGAGTGGTCACATGATCAAGAATTGTCCTCAATAGGAAATTAAGTGGAAGAAGGAAAGATTTTAACGAAGGAATAGGTTCAACCAAAAAGGAATAAAGGATCAATAAAGGTTATGGTTGCTGTCTAGGGAGAAATATCATATGATGACTCAGACGATGAAGCTTGAGATGAACAAGCACTTATGGCCATCGAAGAATTGATGATGACCAAGAGGTAAGTATTCTTCATCTCAAAGACAAGATTAAATTCATGTCAAAAGAAAGGTTGTCTGAGCTACTACTAGACTTCATTGATGAGTCTGAGATTATTAACAATGAGAAGGAAGAGCTGTCTATGGAATGTTTAATCCTAAAAGCCAAGTGCAAAAATCTAGAGTCTAGGGCAAATGAGAGTGAAAGTAAAAATACTGAGTTCAAGAACCAGGTTCTTGAACTTCACATTTGTGTCCTAGAACATAGGTCTGAGAACTTAAAACTGAAACTAGGAACAGGAAAGAAGAAAGCCGAACACATACATCTCATTCTAGAAGAAAACATAGGAAAAAATGAAGGATGAGATGTACAAGAAAGATAAACAGATAAGAGTGTTAAAAGAAGATCTAGGGAAGGTAAAACATGAACTAGACAATACTTGCAAATGGGAAAAGACTTCTAATCCACTCTCCTGGCTACAACAACATCACAATAGCAACAAAAGAGGACTTGTTTATGAGGTACAAGCACCTAAGTGGGATCCTAATAGCAAGTACCTCACTTTCCCTAAGAACAAAATCTGCACACACTAGGGCAAGACTAGCCGCTACAAGAATGAATGTAATGCACAGGAAAAGGCCAGTCAAAAGAACAAAGCTTTTGTTCAAGAAAAAAATTGGCTGCCTGGGTGGGCAAGAAGGGATCTGATTTATCCCTTTGCCTATAGAAAGGGACCCAAACAAGTTTGGGTTCCTAAGATTGCATGTCCAAGTGAAGGAAAGTAGCCAAATATGGTACATGGATAGTGGTTGCTCAAAACATATGACTAGAAGCAAGAAATAGTTCCTTTTACTTGAGGACTTAAAGGGAGGTAATGTCTCCTTTGGAAATGAAAAGAAGGACGATATTATTGGGGCTGGAAAGGTAGGTAATACAGACTTTCACTCCACTGGTAATGTCTACTTGATAGATGGCGTGAAATACAACCTTAGCAGTGTGTCACAACTGTTTGACAGAGGCAACCTTGTAGCATCAACCTCTACTAAATGCTTTATGATTAACCTTACCACTGACAAGATTGTTTTGCATGGAAAAAGAGTTAAAAATATTTATATTGTAGATTTTCCTACTCTCTCAGAAAATGAACTAATCTACCTAAGTGTACTGGATAATAATCCCCTCCTGTGACACAAAAGACTTGTTCATGCCAGTCTGAATCAGCAAAACATATTGGTATCTAAGGACTTGATGATCGGGTTACCCAACATCAAGTTTAAGGAAGACAAAGTTTGTGAGGCCTGTGCAAAGGGGAAGTGATAACTAGGATTTTAACATATTTTATGCTCATACTTGCCTATGCTTTGAGTAGAATTTGCTACAAAATAGTCTCAAAATGCTTACAGGTTGTGGTTGATTGCAGGTATGAGCAACAAAGTGACGAAATGTCAAATATTGACTCAAAACGGAGTGAAACCTGCTCACATGTCAAAAGACCAATGAAGTGGTGGTAATCAATCTTGGTGAGGACCGCATCACGCGTCCACACCAATGATTTTAGAGAGGGTTCTAATTGATACAGATTCCACATTGTTGTGGTAGATATTACGTGGAACGTGTCCTTCTCGCATGGCCGCACTATATTGTCACACGGTCTTCACCAGAGTTTCATGCGGTTGCACCACATCATTTTGCACTACGTATCAACCACTTCAGAGAAGCAAGATTTGGAAGTCAACCATATAGTGCGGCCGCAATAGTGTTTGTGCGGCCCGCACTGACCCCGCAAGGGCATTTTTGTCCAGTTTTTAAGGCCCACTATAAATAGAATATTTTACCATTTTTAGGTTATGTTTGGAATATCAGATAACTCTTTCACTTGTGAGACATATGATTTAGCCTATTTGGGCACTTAGCTTTATTTCTTCATAGATTATTATTATTATCGTTTGACATTAGTAATTAATTAATATAGTTATTTCTTCTTCTATGTCTTATGTTTCTTCTTTAATTATGTCTAAGCTAAACCCATTAGCTAGGGTTGTGGCTCAACCCCAGTGTGAGTAACTGATGGGTAATGCTTTTTAATGATAGATTGATATTGGGTGTTAGTTATTTGGGTTAATTTTATGCTTTAATTAAGGATTGGTGGTTGCAATCATTGATTCTAGCTTAGTTGGTCTTGACTCTTATTGAGAAAGAGAGTTTATAACCCCAAAATTGACCCAACAAGGAATTGGGATAGACCCATAAGAAATGGTAGTCCCAATTAATGGGTTAAACCTCGAGAGAGTAATCACCCTACCTCTAATTGACCTACCAATTGGTCTCGAGAGAGTCAGCCGGCCAAAATCACTCTCTCTACCATGAGGTGTAAGAGTGGTTACAATTGTGCAACGTTGATAACATTAATCCCAAATATGTCAATCTATTATAAGTAGTCTCTATCCGTTACTTAACCACCTAGGTGATGCCACAACCTTAGTGCCTTTCTCTTTATTAATTACAACTTAGAAAAACTATTCCTTCAACATAAATTAATCTTAATATGTACTTGATTATAGTAGTTGATAAAGGAAAACCCAAAAATGTTAGAAGTGTAATTAGGAGTGCAAACGCCTTCCTAGTCTAGACAAATACACAACTCCATTCCAAGCTCCTTGTGGAAAATCGACCCTGATACCACTATTCGGGTAAAAGCTTTAGCGCCCGCTCTTCCTACCATTGTGTAAGTTTGGGTTTACTGCGATCAGGAAGCATGTATGATCATCTTTCAAAAGCAAGAAAATGGTAAGCACAACCAAGTTATCTAGAACTGGTCTATTTTTATCTCTATCGTCCAATAAGAACCATGAGCATAGGTGGAAAGAAATATGTAATGGTACTTGTTGATGATTATTCTAGATTTACATGTGTACTATTTATAACATCTAAAGATGAAGCATTTGACATGTTTACTGCCTTTGTTAGAAAAACTCAGAAACAATTAGGAAATCAACTTGCATCCATTAGGTCTTATCATGGAACTGAATTTGAAAATTCCACGTTTTATTAATTCTTTGATGAAAATGGTATAGATCATAACTTCTCTGCCCCTAGGACTCCTCAACCAAATGGAGTAGTTGAAAAAAAGAACAGGACTCTTGAAGACATGGCTAGGACTATATTTCTTTCAAGCAAACTGCCCCATAGCTTCCGGGAAGAGGTTGTTACATTATCAATAAATGCATGACTAGACCTCTTATAAAGAAGACTGCTTATGAGTTAATTAAATGAATAAAACCAAATATATTCCATCTTAGGGCATTTGGATACAAGTTTTTTGTGCACAATAATGGAAAAGACTCCCTAGGTAAGTTTGATCCTAGATGTGATGAGAGAGTGTTCTTGGGATATTCTTTACATAGCAAAGCATATAAAGTGTTTAACAAAAGAACTTTATCTGTAGAAGAAAGTGTACATATAGTATTTGATGAAACTAATATACTTTCTAAGAGACATGAACATGAAGATGAACCCACTAGATTGGAAAAGGATTTGATTGAAGCCACAACACAAGTCAAAGTAGCACCAAAACACGAAACATGTGATGGAACAGGTACTTCCATCCAGAGCAACCTGACAAGGGGAACTAATCAAAGAGGAATTGAAATAAATCCCCTAAAGAACCTCTTCATGACCCTGTTCCTAAGCAACAAAACATGGAAGAAACATCTAGCAGAAACCAATTGGTGGGGAAACCTCACAAGTATCAAATTTCTTATCCTATTGAGAACATTATCATTGATCCAACATCTGGAGCCAAAACTAGATCACAATTAAATAATCTGTGTGGCTTTGTTGCCTTTTTATCTCTTATTGAACCTAAAAATGTTTTTGAGGCTTTGCATGATGAAGATTGGGTGAATGCAATGCAAGAGGAACTCAATCCGTTTGAGAGAAGTCAAGTTTAGCATCTAGTTCCAAGACCCAAGAACAGAATCAGTTATTGGTACAAAATGGGTCTTCAGAAACAAACTTGATGAACATGGAATGCTTACAAGAAACAAGGCAAGACTGGTGGTCCAAGGTTACAACCAAGAATAGGGCATAGAATATAATGAGAATTTTGCAACAGTTGCAAGACTAGAGGCAATCATACTCCTCACAGCCTTTGCAACACACATGGAATTCACTCATCATAAGATGGATGACAAATGTGCCTTCCTGAATGGCAACCTGAAAGAAGAAGTGTTTGTGAAATAACCTCCAGGGTTTGAGAGAAAGGAATGTTCTGAGCATGTGTACAAGTTAGACAAGGCTCTTTATGGACTCAAGCAGGCCCCAAGAGCATGGTATGAACTACTGTCCAAATTTCTGCTAGAACATGGTTACAAAAGAGGTAAAATTGACAATACCTTATTCTTAAGGGAAAAAGGTAAGGATCTCCTTGTGGTAGAAATATATGTTGATGACATAATCTTTAGGACTACCACTCATAAGCTAATTAAGAACTTTACAAAACTAATTGGGAGTAAGTTTGAAATGAGCATGATGGGTGAGCTCAACTTCTTGTTAGGCTTGTAGATCAAACAAAGTCCTAATGGAACCATGATCAATTAGCAAAAGTATGCAAAAGAGCTTATCAAAAACATTAAAATGTAAAAATTAAACGAAATAGACACACCCATTGAAACTGCTACTAAATTAGATAATGATAAACCTGGTTCATCAGTTGATCAAAAGTTGTATAGGGGTATGACTGGTTCACTCTTGCATCTTACTGCCAGCACACCTGACATTGTTTTCAGTGTAGGACTTTGTGCTCCATTTCAGGAAAATTCAAAAGAGTCTCAGTTCACTATATTCAAGAGGATACTAAGATATCTGAAAGGCACCACTTATATGTCTCTTTAGTACCCCAAAGGTAGTAATTTCACTCTAGTAGGATATGTTGATACTGATTATGCAGGTTTCCTAGTGGATGGGAAGAGCACCTCAGGTATGGCACACTTCTTTGGTTCATGTCTTGTGTCATCAGCTTCTAAAAAGCAAAATTCAATGGCCTTATTGACTACTGAAGCTGAGTATGTTGATGTTGCCTCTTGTTGTGCTCAATTGCTATGGAACAAATGACAGCTGGTAAATTTTGGCATTGAAGTTGGTTGCATTCCTATATTCTGCGATAACACTAGTACTATAAGCATGACAATGAACTCTGTTCATCATAAGAGGACTAAGCACATAGATGTTTGGCATTACTTCTTAAGAGATAACTATGAGAAAGGTTTGATCTCCATAGAATTTTGTACTACTAATAAGCAAATTGGTGACATCTTCACTAAAGCGCTGAGTAGAGAAAATTTGAAGAGGAACATATCAGAATTAGAGATGATTAAGATCACCTAATAGGTCCAACTCTGAATGCACAATGAAAAAATGAAAAAACAATTAAAGAAGAAATGTTTGGCAAGGAATACTAACCTTGTGTATATATCTAGATTAATTATTACTCAGCTTCATACTTTAATTAGTATACTCTTGTGACATGTGTTTATATGACTCACTGATGTCTTACAAAATTTTCTCTATTATGGCATTTGAGTCATGTTCAAGAGAGTTCTAAGTGAACAACCTAGTTCATCAGTATGGGTTCATATGAAAGCTCATGTATATTTTCTGTATTATGCACAATTAGAAAGACTAATAATTCAATCATGTGCAGAAGTCCAATACTTGTCAAGTTCCTAGAAAATTCTATCTGTTAAGCATTGAACCAGTTCCGCCCATCTAGAACTTTAAAACTTATTTTTTTTCCTAATATCTAGGGAAGCCAAATCCACCATTAAAATCCTGGAAGTTTAGTTTGATTATACTTCTATTTGACCCTTGAAAAAGTTGTCATTACTTATTAATTGTCCCGTTCTCATTAAATAAACACCAGTTCTCCAGCCTTCATCGTAATTCCAAAACCTTCAAAAATACTTCTTCACTTCCAATTGCCGTCTTCTCCAAAAATTCCCAAATTCTCTCAAGAAACCAAAAACCATGTCTAAGCGACAAGATCATCCCAGAACTCGTACACCACCATCCCCCTCAAACTCATCTGCATCCACTCCACCTAGAGTATCTCCAAAACCTAGGCTACGGAGGCAGAAAATGCTTGCTCGAAAAAATG
Source organism: Nicotiana benthamiana (assembly GCA_034376525.1). Lineage (NCBI taxonomy): Eukaryota > Viridiplantae > Streptophyta > Magnoliopsida > Solanales > Solanaceae > Nicotiana > Nicotiana benthamiana. Next base: position 35,921,452 of record CM067337.1, on the reverse strand, counting down.
TAGCATCCGGGGCTCTTAGGAAGGCTTTAAATGAAAGGTTGAAAGCAAGCCAAGTGAATGAATCCTAGCTCAAAATTCCGACTATAGCTCTGAGCCTGAATCCTTTCAATCTGCGACTGAGAGTGAAGGACATGTGTCTTCTAACACAGAATAGACGCAATAATACCCTATTCAGGTAAGTTCATATGTGGTGGAAAACTTAGAGACTAGGTTTGTTCTTATTAAACACATTAGGGATGTTAAGTTGCCTGAGTTGAGTAGGAGTGGAGGTAAAAAGAATTCTGAAAAAGGAAAAGAGAGAAAGGGTACATGTGGTTAAGAGAGGGGAATTAAGAAAGGAGCAGTTTGTGCTATATGTGGGGTTGCACAAGAGAAGTTTGAAGAGAGTGAAATGAAGTCAGAGGGAAGTGGTTCTAGGGAAGCTACAGAGGAGTTGGCTCATCTTAGCACACATAGAGATGAACATATTTCATCTACAGAAGAAACCCTAATTGATCTACTGAAAAAGGTGGGGGCTAGCTATGACCAAAAGAAGTGCAGAACACTCACACCAAAAGCCCCAAATGTTCCCAAGCCATCCATGAAAAGTAAATCTTCATCCCCAACACCTACTGCCTTTTCAGTACCTAGGGGTAGAGCCACACGAAGCAGGGTAAATAGAGTGAAGCTGATTTACAAAAGGCCTTAGAAGAAAGTAAGAAAAAAATGGATAAGGGATAGGGAAAGATTGTAGAATCTTTAGAGGCTATTTATCAGAAAGAGGAGATGGAACTAGTCCATCAAGAAAGGGGTACAACAGTGGAGGTTCCTAAACCTTAAAAGTCCAAGACTTTCTCCAATACATCTTCCTCTATGCATGTAGCTACTGAACCCATACTAACAAAAAAGACAAGATCTGTAGTGAAAGCTAAACAAACAAAAGTTTCCGGTGATGATGACTAGAGTGGAGAAGAAGAGGAAAATGAATCTGAGAAGGAACAGGACAAGCTTGCCACTTTGACAGAAAAAAGATTTTAAAATGTAGGTTGTTGAAGGACCTGGTGGAACCAGCGATGATGAGATTGGTAGATTCTTTAGCTACTTAGGGATGGAAGGACATAGTCCTTCAGATGGAAGGTAGGCTAGCCAGAAATGAGCTGACTGAATTTATGGCAAATGTTGGTTTTAAGGATCGAGTTGTTAATTTCCTGGTAAAGGAAGTTCAAGTGCAGTTTCATGCTGTGAAATTGGGAGAGATTCTAGACATACCCTCTGAAGGGTTTGATGACTATACTAGGCAAAGGTGGTTAGGCACAAATTCCCTCCCTGTTTCCCTTAAAATCACCAAGAGGTTCTGTGATTCAAATGAAGTGAATAAATCTAGTGCTATGCAGAAAAGTGAGATGAGGCTTGAGCACAAGGTTGTATTTGAGTTTGTAAACAAGTGCTAATTACGAAGACATGAGAGAACGCACATTGCTAACTACATGGATCTTGTTCTTATGGAGTGCTTGGAGAGAGGAAAGCAAATCAACTGGTCTGCCCTCATTGTCAAATTGCTAGACAGGGGCATAAATGGCTCAAAGGCTCGTGCTACTCCATATGGCTTCATACTAACCATAGTTCTAGACAGGCTAAATGTGCCTCTGAAGAAATGGGAAATGGCCTTGTGCAAGGAACACTTTGGCATCAAAACTCTTATTGCCTGTGACTGTCCAGTCAATGCCATCCCAGTTGAAGTTGGTTCATCTCTTAAGACACCCATCAACAGTAAAGTTAGGACTTTGGTTCAGAAATGTGCAGCTAAGGATGCTGAAATTGCTAGGCTCAAGGCTCGTATGGTTGAAGTAGAAAATGAGAGAGATGGTCTAAGAATTTCGCTTTCCAAAGAAAAGGAGAACAATGATAGAATCCTTTAGAACATGCTGAATCTTCTCTAAACTCAACCCTTCATTTCCTCCCGGCCTTAGGACTCCTAGCCTTTTTTTCCTAAACTTGTCTAGTATCCCCCAGCGACCCATATTAGGGATTTTTCTATTTTTCGCCCATGGTTTGAATGTTTTTCTTTCTTTTTGTGGATTATTAATGGAAACATATCTCTATCAATAACAACTGCTATTTTCTCTTGCTCAATGATTATTCTGACCTTGATAGCTTAAATATGTTAGTTGATTAATGATGATTCACCATGATTGCACTAGCAGTTGCCCCAGTGGCCATGAGTACTTATTAGAATTTGGGATTCACATTATATATGCAACTTTTCAATGATTCCAAAGGATCCACATTGTGTATGCAACTTTTTGATGATGCCAAAATGGGGAAGAAATATTGTGCATTACATATAATTCTGAAATAAGTGATATTTATAACCTAATTAACCTGGTCCTTGATGATAAGTGACTTTTCTAAGTTTAGTTTTGATGGTTAAGCTGAGTTCTTATTGGTCCCTTGATCAATAAAAAGCACAGAGTTTGTAATCATCAAGAAGATGTAAAGTTTTGAAGAATGAAAAATGAACTCAATCATGGACCATGTCCATCTTGTGAAGCACAGTTATGATCAACCTATACATGTGAGCAGCACGTGTAGGAGAGAAGTCATTCTGATCAAGTAGCAATATCTCCTAATCCGATCGAAAAGGTTGCATATTGCATAAGGGGAGACAGTCTCTTTATATGAAGAGAACACAGTCCAGATAAAGATAGTGTTGGAGTTTGAGATCTTCAAGGATTCAACCACGATAGAAGATCGGCAATTGAGTCCCAATAAACTCTGATTACTAATCTATTAAATGAAAGTGAATGTTCTCTTTTACAGGTAGTGCACAAACGCAAAAGTCAAACTAAATTGAAAGCAAAAGAGCAAGGTCATTTTGCAAGCAATTTATGTGAGATTTGAGTGTGCACTCCTAATGCTACTTGAACGAGATAGAAGAACCAATTCCATTGTGTTTTTTATATTCTATTTCAATTGTAGTGGGTGGTTTAAAGTTGTACCTTTCAGCTTTCATAGAAGCAATTGTAATAGATAAATAAAGTATTCAAGTTATAAGTTAACTTGAAGTTGTCGCAACAGTTGAGGTTGTGTGCTCCAATGGGATTAGAGTTAATCCTTAGGTTTACAAAGAGTTTTTGTGAATGCTGTTTTGACTCAGTGATTTTAGTGGAAGTTTGGAAAAATCCTACTGAGTAGTAGGTCATGATTTTTTTTTACCTTTTTAGTCAGGTGTTTGCCCCGTAAAAATCTCTGTGTTCTTTCTTTTATGTAGTTATTATTCCTGTCACACCTCCTTTTTCACTTACACCTGCATGGGCATAAAGGAGTTTTTTCACTTAAAGGAAAATCGCAACGGGATTCGACTTTAGAGTCGCTACTTGAGAGATTAATTGTGTCCCAAGTCATCGGTTGAATCTCGAACCGAGGATAATATGACTCTGTTAACAGTCTGGGAACCAGAAATCCAAGTAAAGTATTCTGTTAACCCCGGAGAAGATGTTAGGTATTCCCGAGTTCCGTGGTTCTAGCATGGTCGCTCAACTGTGACATTTAGCTTATTTATCCGATTTTATTACATGAAGAACCTATGTGCCAATTTTACTTTTAATCGCTTTTATTCAATATGTATTTTTAAAAGAAAGTTAAATGTCATTTAAAGCGTGCCTTCGGATCGCATCACATGAAATGCACCCGCAATCCTAAGCACACTCTATTCAAAGTTTTGCGATTTGATTTCGGACGCATGATATGCACACCTGAGTTTAGGAATGTAAATTTATTAAAATCATGCCTAAATAGATTAACGTGTTATTATATTTATGGAAGGCCGTGAAATTCGCTAAACGGCCCATCCCGGGTGCAATGTATTTTTTAACCTTTACTGAGGACCACGCAATTTGTATATTATTGGGCGAGGCTAATCTCATTTTATTTTGAAAAGGCAAACTATATAGCAACAATGATTTTCTAGTTAATTTGGTCTCTAAAAGATAAAAAAAAGGCCTAATTAATTAACATTAGAATTCGGGCTTCGAGTTCGAGTTCGAGTCCAAACAAAAGGAAGAGCCTTTTAGTTTGAACCCACTACCTAACTCAAAACCCAAATCTATTGTTGCTTAAACCTTGAATTGCAATCTTTAAGAGAGGCCTAATTTAATGAACCAAAAGGCTCAGCGTGGGATTTAACAGCACCAACTAGGCATGAACCAGCTAAAACGGGAACGGCTCAAATACAGGCATACATGAGCGAAGGGATACGAGTTCGAATCCTGTTTACCATTCAATTCCATGTCATTTTTCGGCCACCGTTCGTAGCCCACACCGTTTGCAAACGTCAAGCTTTTCAATTAATGTTTGAATCCCAATATCATTAATTAATTTAATGCAATAAGCACCTCAACCCCTTTCTACACAAACTGATCGATCCTAATAATTTACAAAGCATGGGACGATCAGTGAGGTTTAACCTCTCATTTGTGTCAATTTAAATTCAACCATTCTGATATTTCGAATGAACTAATTTATGTGGAGCTGTAATTTACCAAGCTTTATAAAGTATTTGACTGCTGAATCAATGACACTAATTCTTCAATGAACTGCGAAACTAACCAACCTGCTGACCCTATTCCAGTTTTTATGCATCAACATCATTCTCACTAGCTAAGCTAAATCAAACAGGTATCAAGTAGTCGAAAATACTTAAAATACATTACAGTCCAACACAAATCAAGCAATTACAATTCCAAATCAGTAAAATTAAACCACTACAAATCATAAAGCAATGAGTATAATACTGCCAAATCCTAAAATTCTTCATGGAAGTGAAAACACAGTGGAAACTCCAACAAGCCTCAAAATGCCATTTCATTTTATTTCATCAAAGAGGTTACAGCTTCGAATGTGTACCTAGACTCAAGATTATAATGAAGAAACAGTGTCAGTCGAGGCAGGAAGGATTAATAGCAGCAATGTGAACTCAACAGCCACAAAATTATGTAAGCTTTAACCCAAAAAACACATATAGAACTCAAGATTGATTTAAAATCAAGCAACACCACTCAAATAAACCCAGAATGAACTGAATCATGAACCCCAATAACTTCAGCAAGCAAGTAACAAACCAGGAGAGGCAATTCATTATCTAGAAATCTACAGCTATCCGATGGAACAGCAAGTATTTTTTATTTTCAATTTTTGTTTGTTTTATTGGTTTTGAAATATGAATTTTCCACTTCAGATAGGAAAAACTAAGAGGGGAAGCTTTTGAAGTCTAGATGGCTGAAAGAGATGTGTGGTTGTTTTTCCATTGTTTTTGCGATTTTGGAGTTTGAATTTCAGATCTTAGATCTGAAACTTGGAGAGCACACTTTGGGGAATTTTTGGGCTCCAAAACCTTGTGTGCTAAGGCATGGGAATGCCCTTTTATAGGCAAAGATAAGGGCAATCCTCAATTTTTTGTTTACATATTAGTCCCTCCCTTTTTTAGTTTTAATCCCTCATCTTTTAACTTGTTATCCAATCTAGTGTCTTAAGTTGGCTGATATCTCTACTAAACTTCTATTCTAGAAGGCCCTAGGGTGTTCTTCTACCCATACAATACCTATGCGACCCTTGCTTTTATTTTGAAATTACTGTTCTTGATAAATCAACCATTTTCCATGCCTAAACTACCCTTGAAACCCCCTTGAAATTACTGATTCTAATTAAACCTTCAACAAATGTAACCAATCACCTAAGCCAACTAAAAATCAATACCAAATATCACTAACAAACAATTAACATCTAACGAACTCGTGAACTGTAATCAATCCAAATCAGTTCCAGAAGGACAAAACAGACTAAAAATATTTTTTGAACTTTATACTAATAGACTTTAAAAACCTCCATCAAATATAAAAAACTAAATTAATTACTAGAATTAGGGCCAAATCCCAAGTCAATATCGCATAAACAGAACAAAAGAAAAATCGAATTTAACTTACGACTAATTGAACCAATTAACAGCTCAAACTAACTAAACCAAAATCGAATTAGAATTTAAAAAAGAAATGAAAATTAACCTAAAAAATTAACCTAAACATTTATAACAATCATAGAGATGAGATGTTGCTAAACTAGATTGGAAATTAAAACTATGCTCGATTAAACAGACAAAACAACGAATCAAACTAAAAGAAAAACTAAAGAATGGACTGAGAAGAAAACTTACTGAAATTCATACCTTATGAGAAAAACATCCGAAATGGACTTCCGATTAATATTGAACTTCTATTTCACCAAAAATAGATATATAACATAAACTAGAAATCAATCGACTTGAAAATCTTATAGCCCAAAACTGCATGAACCCTAGATCCATGATTTGTCCAATTGTGACGGGATTCGAGGGGATTTAGCTAGGGATTAGGGATTGGGGAAGTCCGGGGATTGTGTGGTGTAAATTTGGGCCAGTTTGGACAAGGTTGTGTCTTGGCCAGAAAATCTCAAACTAAGATTCGAAGAGAACGGCTAAAATTTAAGAGAAACGGACTATGGATTTGGGTAGAGGAGGGGAAAAGGAATCCGGGGTGTTATTTTGGTGGCATTTTATGGTTCTATGCCGCCGTGGACGATTTTCAGCGGCAGGGCTAGGCGGAACCAGCGGAAGAGGAAAGGGGGTGGTTCTGTACGAGTAATAGAGGTATGTTTCTAGGATTTTCGAACAATTTTATTTAATTGCATGGGGTTGATAAGGGTCGTCGGATGAAGGTGAATGAATGGCCACGATTTCCTTTTAATTTCTAAACACAAAACGACATAGTTTTGCCACGGCACTACGTTGTTTAAATTTCCTCTTAGACTAATGCTGGACCGAATACGGAGAATGATTTGGGCTACCTGGGCGGGTATTTTTTGTTTGGGCTAAACCACCTGAGCCCAAATCAGGTCTTTTCTTCTTTGTTTTCTCTTTTCATTTTGTTTTCTTTTTCTCTTTTACTTATTTAGTATTGTATTTCAATTTGTATTTTGTACTTTTGATTCTATAAAAAAATACAAAATTAAAATAAGATCTAGTTTATTTCCAACACTAAGATAATTAATTCCTAAAAATTGATTAAGTCCTATTTAAAGTATACTCAAGACAAATTCAATAATTAACAACTAAAAATGCAAAAATATACTATTTTGTTATTTTCATTATATTTTCTTCTAAAAACTGATTAACCTCTAATTAATCCTATAATGTGAAATTAAATCCTAAATGCAAATGTCAAATTTATTTTTTTATGTTTTCCATATTAATTAGAATGCACAAGTAAATGCAAATAACTAACACAAAATAACACAAAAATTCACAAAATTGCAAAATAATGAAAGAAATCATTTTGTTTGAAATTTTGGGAATAATTTACTTAGGGCAAAAATCGCGTGCTCATAGCTTCCCCTCTTTACCAGAAACACGAAAAGTGTTTGTGCAAAGATAAGTGAGCGAAAACGAGCAATTTTTTCCCGTTTGAATATTCCATGTGAAGTATTTATGAAATAGTTAACCGCACCCTGTTTTAAAGGTTGCCTACATATCTTGCCAAAACAGGAATCAGGTCAGTATAGTTCAGGAGTGTCTGGTAGCTGGGACTACCAGGAGGTGTGATTTCACTGCGATTGCTGCTGCTACTGCTTGCTGACCTTCCTTATTACACCATGTAAAAACAAAAGAAGCTAGACTAAGCTATGAACTATGAATTACACTGTCTAAATTCTTCAAAGTTGTTCTTATACTTCCTTGTTGTCTTGTATTCTCTTGGTGAAATATGTTGTTGTTACTTCAAATGGTCGACTCAGATGTTTTTGCTTCTCTTCAAATTGCTGAGCTTGAATGTATTCCTATACTATACGGGTGGGCTCCCAACTTCACAAAAAATAGATAAAACAAAGAAAACTTTCTGGCAAAGTTTGCAAAACCGGGTACTTGTTACCATATACTAATAAGAATTTAAAACTAAAACTTGAATTGTGATAAGACTGAAATGTAACTTCAAAACTTTAAACACCGAAATGTATTCCTCTATTTTATGGGCGGGCTCCAAACTTCAAACTTTTTAATTTAAAGACTGAAATGTAACTTCAAAATTTAAAGACTGAAATGTATTCCTCTATTATATGGGCGGGCTCCCAACATTAAAACTTGAAAATTTAAAGACTGAAATGTCACTTCAAAACTTAAAGACTGAAATGTATTCCTCTATTATATGGGCGGGCTCCCAACCTCAAAACTTGAAAATTTAAAGACTGAAAAGTAACTTAAAAATTTAAAGACCGAAATGTATTCCTCTGTTATATGGGCGGGCTCCCAACCTCAAAACTTGAAAATATAAAGACTGAAATGTTTCAAAAATTAAAACTTAAAGACTGGAATGTATTCCTCTGTTATATGGGCGTGCTCCGAACTTCAAAACTTAAAAATGTAAAGACTGAAATGTTTCAAAATTTAAAATTTAAAGACTGAAATGTATTCATCTGTTATATTTGGCAGGTTCCCAACTTCAAGACTTGAAAATGTAAAGATTGAATGTTTAAAAAATTAAAATTTAAAGACTGATATGTATTCCTCTATTATATGGTCGAGCTCCCAATTTGAAAACTTAAAAATTTAAAGAATGAAATCTATTCCTGTATTATATGGGCGGGCTCCCAACTTTAAAACTTAAAAAATTAAAGACTGAAATATAACTTCAAAACTTAAATTTTAAAGACTTGAATGTATTCCTCTGTTTTATGGGCGGGCTCCCACTTTAAAACCTTTAAAAATGTATATAAAGACTGAAATGTTTCAAATATTAAAATTTAAAGACTGAAATATATTCCTCTATTATATGTGCGTGCTCCCAACTTTAAAACTTTAAAAAAAATGTAAAGACTGAAATGTTTCAAAATTTAGAATTTAAAGACTCCAATGTATTCCTGTGTTATATGGGTGGAATCCTAACTTCAAAATTTAAAATTTAAAGACTGGAATGTATTTCTCAAAGGTTTAGGATCAAACCTGTTTTGGTGCTTGCACTTTCCCATGCGGGGAGTTTCCCTGAAACAAATGAAATTTGCTGCCCCTGTTTCAATAAACGAAAAATCTTTCCAGTTTAAAGTGGTGGTTGGTTTTGTGGCCTTGAACTTTGCAATGATTTCTGCGTCACTTGCCATGATGCTTGATCTTACTCACATACCTTGCTTATTTGTGAACCAAACCCCTTTTCTGTCGCCCTCATCACATAAAGTGCACATGGCATAAACCAGCATCTCCCAAACCTTTGTTTTTCACATGAATCTCACATCACGTCCATTGCCCCTACTTTGTGTGTATGTTGTTCTTTCTTGACTTATCTGATGGCCTTGGACATGAGGTTTGTTGCTCCCTTACTCGTCATGATAACTTTCATTTCCCTTCGAAGACCCCGCTTGTTCCTTTCCTAACTACTTTCTCTGACAATCTTGGCATAGAACATACATTTTCTGCATTCCAACATTATACCTGTTGTTTACGGCGCCGCTTTTAAACTGACTTTACCAACCTTCGTGCCTTATGTGAACCCTAAAGCATGTTGATTACAACCTACGGTATGTAGTTCTTCCAAATTGAAACCCCTAGTCTCTGAACTTGAAGTTTATTGCTCTTCTGCTTGACATGACAACTTTGATCTCACCTTGAAAGACATTGCTTGCTTATTGACTAACCATCTTCTATGTCATCTTTGCCCCAAAAAATACCTCATCACCGCTCAAATCCAATACCCTTTATCTGTTGCATTGTTAATGAATCGGCATCTACCACACTTTGTGATTCACCAGGATCCCCAAATCATATTAATTATTACCAGCTTAGTGCTCTTGTTGTTTTCCTTGACTTGTGACACTTTGACACGTAAGCCAAACCCCGTTATGTTCAATTAGACAGTTGGAAGGCGATTTGAAGTCATTTCTCACTTTTTATAACTGACAGACTCAGAAAGTGGGAGTGAACAAACATAGGAACAAGGTGAAAGACAAAGTAAAGAGATGATTCCTAAAGAAAAAACCATGAAGTGGAAACCTATCATATGTGGACACCAACCCCAATGACCATGACATGCACCTGTAGATATTCTGTCAATCAAACCTGAGGTTCAGTTTCTGTTGTACCCTTTTTGCTGCGAAACTGGGCTTCAATGCTCAGCATATCCAATTTTATTTATATTCCCTATTCGACTTGTGGTTCCCGAAGGGTTTTCGCCATCAAGCCTCTCTCATTATGTTTTTTTTCTCAACTTACCGTCGTCTCAAGGTGCCTATGAATCTTTTAATCAATAAGACTCTCTCATTTTTATTTCTATTAGCTTTCATCATTGTGACGACCCGACCCGTCATCTCATGAGTTACTACCCTGTTCTTCCCATTTTCGTCTTTCTTATGTTTTATTACCAGTATTGGGTACGTTAAAATTTATTTGGAGTGATTTTGATAAGAAATGAGACAACTAGTCTTTTTAACGAAGAATTAATTTGAAAAAGTCAACCGGATGTTGACTTATGAGTTAGAGGCCTCAAATTAAATTCTGATGATTCGGTTAGGTTTGGGGGATGATTTAAGGCTTAGGAGCGCAATCAGAAGTAATTTTAGAGGTTCGGTGACGAAGATAGCCTATTTTGGCAAAGTTAGTATTTTGACGATTTCCGGTTGATAGGTGAAATTTTAATTCGGGAGTCAGAATGGAATTCCGAGAATTTTTATTGCTTCATTATGTAATTTTGGACTTGTGTGCAAAATTTGAAGTCAAACAGACGTGATTTGATAGGTTTCGGCATCGGAAATAGACGTTTGAAACTGCAAAGCTCTTCGAGCTTGAATTGAGGAGAAATTCATGGTTTTAACATTGTTTGATGAGATTTGAGGCCTCGAGCAAGTTCGTAATGTATTCTGGGATTGGTTGGTGTTATTGGTCGGGGACTCGGGTGTGTTTCGGATGCCCAATGGGTCATTCTTGAAATATTTTTGCCGTTTTGAGCATAAATGTAATGATCTAAAGGTTCATTTTTAGTTCTACAGATCCAAATTTGATTTCGAGATTTCCCAAATTTAAATCATGAATTATATGACTGATCTGGAAATGTTGGTTTAATTTCATCAAGTCGCGATTGGGTTTTTGACGCGAAATGTGAGTTAATTGTTTAAAGTGCAAAATGGGTGTTGAATAGGGATACGAGCTCCGAATTGAGTTTCAATTGAAGGGTTGTTTTCGTATTATTATTTTTGACTCATAGGAACAAGAATCGTAATTCCGAGATCGTATGATGGAGTTAGAGCCATTTTAGTGAAAAATGGTTGTGCTGCAAATTTCTTAAAAAGCTGTTGTTTTCTGCAGCTGTGAACAGTACCTGCTCGTGAATCGTAACCGTGCGAGTCAACAGTGAACAGTGACCCACGCGCATGAACAATGCCCCGCGTGAACAGTACAGAAATTTTTGGACCGATTTTAAGCCAAGCAATCCGGGTTTGGTCATTTGTTTTGACTTACAAGCTCGGATTTTGGGTGAATTTTAGCAAAAAATCATGGGAAATCTTGAGGCAAGTCACTAGTATTTATTTCTACTCTATAATATTAAATTATCATCGAAGTATCCAACTAGATTACATGTTTTTGCGGAGTAAATTGAGGGTTTAGGTATACAGATTTGAAAATAAGATTTGAAGATTTGAGGGGTCATTTGATCTGATTTTGGTAAATTTTAAATGTACGGACTCGTTGAGAGAAGAGGAATCCGGTGATGTGACTTTCGTGATTTTTTGAGAAGTGGGCCCAGGGCTGGGGTTTTGCCAACTTCGTATTTATTAGCATTTTTTGAGTATTTTCGGTTGGGTGATGTTTCTTTAGCTCATAGTAATATATTGGTTGAGGTTTTGGCTAGATTCAACGCACGTGGAAATCGATTTGACGGGCAAAGGCGTATCGAGCTACAGATTTCACCGTTTGAGGTGATGAATGATTTCAAATGAAGCCCTGAGGGTTTGAAACCCCGAATTTCACAACATATTGCTATGTTGACATGAGACACGCGTTGTATGAACGCGGGGTTATTACTATTGGGGATTGTGACATGGTCCATCCCGGTTGATATTTTACCACGTATGTGATAAAGATTTACTATTTTCCACCATGATATGGGCTTATTTCCATACTTGGGCTTCATTCCAATTATTTCAAATCTTTTATGAATTTACATCACTATTTTCCTCACGAATTGAAATATCACTTATCACTTGAAGTCAGTCCAATTGAACTATATTATTTTTTTAACTCAGCTATATTTATGCTCAACTCAAGATTCAATGATATATATAATGTTAATGAGCTGAGCACTATCGATTTACTGATGTCCAAGGGGCTTATGATTATTTTTCTGGACTGATTGAGGCCAAAGGCCATCTGTGAGGATATGTTGACTGATGTGAGGAGGCTTTCAGGCCTCAAGTGTTATGTGAGGAGGCTTTCAGACCTCGTGTGTGATGTGTGAAGGCTTTCAGGCCTATTAATTTTGCGCTTGGGCTGTAGGAGCCCCTCCAAGGTCTGTACACCCCCAGTGAGCGCAGGGTACCCATGTGAGTTGGGAGTGGGCCCGAGAGGCCCTTGTTTGTGTGTGGTGAGTTGGGAGTGAGTCGGAGGGGCTGATGTTGTATGTTGGTGAGTTGGGAGTGAGCCCGTGAGGCTGATACTGTATTGTGAGTTTGTTATTGAGCCCGAGGGGCAAGCTTTTCATTATTCCTTACTTGTTAAAATTGTTGTTTTCACTGTTTTAAAAAGTGAATTATCTAATACTCAGTGCTTTGCTATATAACTGGTTTTACTGATTGAGATAGTGCTATATTGTGTCTTTATGAGATTTTATGCTTTCGGTTGTTATTCTATTTTATTACACACTGGGTCGGAGTACTCACATTACTCCCTACACCATGTGTGCAGATGCAGGTATATATCACCCAGTAGCGGGATATTAGCTGATTAAAGGTATTTTATTATAGGTGAGCAAGGTGATCGCCAGCGTTCGCGGCATCGTATCTCTTGCTTTGATTCTAAATTTCCAATATGTATATTACTGGTTTTATAGTAGTGTTCAGATTCCTTAGATGCTCATGACTTGTGACACCCCGGTCGGGATATGTTGGGCTGTAATCATTGGTTATTATTGTGTTAATCTATATTTATATATTCATTCATTTATTTTAAAAATTGTTAAAAAGACAATTTGGATTAGTTGGTTGGCCTTGTCTTCACGATAGGCCCATCACGACCGGTTTTGGAATATTGGGTCGTGACAATGTTGTATCAGAGCCTAGGTTACTAGGTCTCACGAGTCATGAGCCGGTTTAGTAGAGTCTCGCGGATCGGTACGCAGACTTCTGTACTTATCCTCGAGAGGCTGCATATCCTTTAGGAAAACTTCACATTCTTGAATTCTTATCATACGTCCTTAATTCAGCTGAAATGTGACTCTTGAAATTCCTTCCACGCGTTCGCATGCGCGTATGAGCGCTCGGTATTAAATGTGCCTTGATGGCTTGTGGTTTCCCGATCGAGGGGCGAGAGATGATTTTTATGAGTATGTTAGTACCGTGAGATGTGTCTATATGACTGGACAAGGCGAGGAAGGTCTGCTAAATGATATATAAACCACTAAGTGTTTGATTTCCATCTTAATTGGATGTGTTGCCTGTGTTATCGGTGCATGGAGAATCTTTTTATATCTATTTTTTGGAGTGAAGTAAATTTCATGTTACGGTATGAGTTTGGACTGAGGAAGATTATGTGATTGTGTAATGTGTACAGCAGTGGGAGGTATACAAAAATATCAACTAAAGGTAAAGCTAATGGGTAATTAGCTTATAAGGGAAATCTATTTGTCATACTAGTGAGATAAGTCTGGGAGCTGGGATTGCTTTTATAACTGTATTATGATGAAATCGTTGAGTCAAGGAGACCATCCTTAAGGTTGAAAACATTTAAAGAAAGAATATGTTCTTACTTAGTTGAATAGCCCAATAATGGGGGATTGAAATGTATTTCCTATGTGTTATAATTCAAATAGGTGCAACGCATGTCCATGTATCATTTTTGATAGTATAATACATGTAGTATTGAGATTTATGTTATTGATATGCATTGTGATACTTTGTCAAGTTGTGGACGTGTTACTAGGATGGTTTTGGTGATTCTGTGCAGGTGGATAGGCCCAATTACATAGGAAACTCTGCAAAATATTTTGGAAAATTTGGGACTTAGTAAAAATTTTGTCGCCTAAAGAGTGGGCTTAACTATCATGTGAGTGAATGAAAAAATTGCAGAAAAGTTAAAATATCTGATGATTCGTGTTTCCAAAAGCATATAATGGATGGAGTTTAATCTCACCATGAAATTACGACAGCAATAGAGTATAAGTGCGTTTTGATCTACGGCATTGAGCCAAGTTAGGGGGTTTGCTATTAAATAGGGCGATTGCTCGATTATATGCTATATTGGTTTGAGTTTGATGCATGTTGGTGAATCGGTTCTTGTTATTGAAACTGGGTCAAGAATGGCACGAATGGAGGAAATTTTTTTACAAGATGTTATGAGCTCGGATAAGCAGTAGATGAGTTTCGATGTTTACGGTAAGTTGGAATTGTCTCCAGTGTCACCTAAGATTGGTGTTTTTTAAAAAAATTTTTGCGTCCTGGTTAAGATTCTTGATCGCTCTTAAGTGTTAGTGCGACCGGTGATATTGAGGTACGCTCCAGATATTGTTGTGGTAAGTTGTGGGAGTGTGTCCAACGGGAAGATTATATAAGTGTGGCATGTGATTACTTGATTGATTAATGATGTAAACCAAGTATGACGTTTATGATGGTGCAGTTAAATTAAAGATTCATGCCTAGAGGGCACTTGGCATATTGGGTTGTGAACTGGGGAGGATTACTCCGATTGTGATGGTTGTTCTTGTGTTTTATGAAGGGAATGGAGGTTATTATGGACCTTTGAAAGGTTATCAGACTAGATCAGTGTGATCAGAATCGGCTTGAAGTCGGTGGATAGAATTAATATGAATAACGACACTATATCAGGCCAGATGTGTGCAATTTAGTATTATGGTCCTCATAGAGGAGTGGTTATATTGATGCTTCATTGTCAGATATTTTGCGTAGTGATGCATTGCGCCGTGTGAGTGGTGAGTCGACTTGAGAAATGATATGTGTTGAGAATCTGTGTAAGAATGATGTTATATGGGCTTCTTGGCTCGTGAAATTCAGATTGTACGTCGCACCTAAGTTCTGCTTGAGTTTTGTAGCTTATAACACTATATGTCCTTCAGAGATATTATTATGCACTTAGCATGCTTATGACTGATACTCGGGATTTTATTGTAACGAGCAAATTTGGCTCGATGTGCATCTCCTTATGTGAGATCTATGTGCACCGCCACTGGTATGATATCAGATCGGGTTGCACGCCAGTTTGATGATGAGTATAGTTTTCTATATGCTATTTTGTATGCTTTGCTTCCTATTTTTTTTTTTGGAAAGTCCGCATTAGTGCGTGGTATTTGTAATTCCTTATGGAGATCCTTAAATTCAATATTAGTGCAATCTGAGTATACGAAGTAATTTAAGGGGGCTAAGACCATTGTTTGGTTCAGAATGAGGTGATTGTTCTTGCCGTAAGTATAGACCTAATGAATTGTTGATTCGAAGGTGTTATGAATTTATACAAATCATCTGTCGTGTCGGAATTGTAAGAATTTGAACAAGACCTATGTATATCATGTGGAGCATGAGATATGTAGCGATTTATCTTCTAGATGGAATCAATGGAAGTTCTTGACTAGTTGAGTACGTAAACGTTCATGTTTCGGAAGGGAGGTGTAGTCCTCATGTTACCTTAGGATAACATAGTATATGCGATATGTTGTGAAGGATTGAGAATTGCGTGTGTAAGGTTATGGTTAAGTTCTGTATGGAAATTCATAATATTCTTAAGTAGTACGGGCAGCTTTGGGTGATTAGAGAAATGAGCTTCAGATGATTAGGGTGAAGAATCTTCAGATGATTAAGGAAATTTTATTTCTAATGATAGAGATTTTTAGAGGTTACATGCTTCAGAAAAAGGCCCATGTGATTAAGTTGATGGCACTTCAATAGTATTGCGGTCATGTATGATGATGCGTGTGCTATATGGAGTTGGAGACAGGGAGTTCTCATATACAGGCTATGTTGTGGTTGTGGCTCGAGTGTGTCGGTATTGTTTAACGGCTATCAGGATTAGGAGGCTCGACTGGATCTTTACTTGCTTGTATGTTAGATTTTGTATGTGATGTCAGAATTTAGACCGGTTATCTTAGCATCAGGAAATTCTGAACTATTATGCCATTGGCTATGTCGGAAATGCCACGCGTTGAGTGGCGAGGTGAGTTGGATTATTTCTATCAGGTTTTCGTGGTATGTGTTATTTGTTTCACCATATGTGTAATGATTTGCTCTAGCTCCAGCCATTAATTGAGCATGGTTGTCGACTTCAAGCATAGTGACTTGAGGTAATTCATGTGGAGTAGCATTTGGATAAGATCGTGCGTTTTAGCACAGCCTTGTGGAAACATGACCTTAAAGGTCAAATTTGCGTGTCCTATTTCTATGATGTGAGACAGGGTCTTAGCCTTGTGGTGTGGTAGTACTAGTGAATTTGAGGTAATCCTCTCTCAGTTGAGTCATTTTCATGATTTGAGTATGTTCAAACCATTTCTTATGGGTGCACGTATTATGCAAGTTGTGGCTTAGGCCTGTATTGGGGTGTTATATCCCTAGATTTGTGGGTTGGATTCGAGGTGATCATTGGGAGAAGTGATGAATACGAATAAGTTTGATTTTGGCTTTTTAGGAGGATAATATCGAGGTTCAGCTCGGGATATGTTGCGGTATTAGTCAAAAGGGAAGTGGCTTCATAAGTGGTTGATCTGAAAAATAGTTATGGTTTGCCGTGTGTCTCATTTATTGTTGGCACTGTATGAAAGTGATGGAATAAGACTTTAGCTAATAAGGGTATTTTCTATTGGTATTTGGTTTTTGTGAGCAACTGCTGTGAATAGAAGTTATCGTTTCGACTGCTTGGATTATGCAGCATATCATATGATTTAACTGAGGTTGCAGGTATTGGTATTACAGCTGGTTCGAGACTATTCAAGTATAGGTGTGAGATTTTGCTCATATTGATGGTTTCAGAATAAAAAAGAAAGTTCTACGTTTATGGGCGAGATTGGATTCGTTAAATTCAATTTAAATGTGTTATCGGACCTATAAGAGGTAGGGAGACGTGGAATCACCCCTGGATTTATACGTGGTAAGGTTATTTAGCAATTATTGGGCTTTTGGAACAACTCTGGGCAAGTTCGAGGACGAACATTTGTTTAAGTTGGGGAAAATGTGACAACCCGACCCGTTGTCTCATGAGTTACTACCATGTTCTTCCCATTTTCGGTTTTCTTAGGTTTTGTTAATAGTATTGGGTGCGTTAAAATTGATTTGGAGTGGTTTTGATAAGAAATGTGACAACTAGTATCTTTAAGGAAGAATTAATTTAGAAAAGTCAATCAGACATTGAGTTGTGAGCTAGAGGGCTCGAAATTGAATTTCGATGATATGGTTAGTTTTGGGGGATGATTTAAGGCTTAGGAGCGCAATCGAAAGTAATTTTGGAGGTTCAGCGAAGAGGTTAGCCCATTTTGGAGAAGTTAGTATCTTGGTGATTCCCGGTTGATAGGTGAAATTTTTATCTGGGAGTCATAATGGAATTCCAAGAATTTTTGTAGTTTCGATATGTCATTTTGGACTTGTGTGCAAAATTTGAAGTCAAACAGAAGTGATTTGATAGGTTTCGGCATCGAAAATAAAAGTTGGAAACTCCAAAGCTCTTCAAGCTTGAATTGAGGTGTAATTCATGGTTTTGACATTATTTGATGTGATTTGACGCCTTGAGCAAGTTCGTAATGTATTCTGGGACTGGTTGTTGTTATTGGTCGGGGTCCCGAGGGCCTCGGGTGTGTTTCGGATGCCCAACGGGTTCGTGCCGTTTTGAGCATAAATGTAATGATCTGAAGGTTCATTTTTAGTTCTAAAGATCCGAATTTGATTTCGAAATTTACCGAATTTAAATCATGAATTATAGGACTGATATGGAAACTTTTGTTTAATTTCATCAAGTCGCGATTGGATTTTTGACGTGAAATGTGATTTAATTTTTTAAAGAGAGAAATGGGTATTGAACTTGATAAACGAACTCTGGTTTGAGTTTCGATTGAAGGTTTGTGTTCATATTATTATTTGTGACTCATAGGAACAAGAATCGTCTAATTTCGAGTTCGTATGATGGAGTTAGAGTCATTATAGTGAAGAATGGTTGTGCTGCAAATTTCTCAAAAAGGTGCTGTAATTTCTGCAACAGTGAACAGTACCCGCGCGTGAATAGTAACCACGCAGGTGAAAAGTGAACAGTGCCCTCGCGTAAACAGTGCCGAAATTTCTGAACAGATTTTAAGCCAAGCGGTCAGGTTTTGGTTATTTATTTTTGACTTGCAAGCTCGGAGTTTGGTCGGTTTTTAGCAAGAAATCATGGGAAATCTTGAGGAAAGTCACTTGTGATTATTTCTACTCCATAATATTGAATTATCATCGAATAATCCGACTAGATTACATGTTTTTGAGGAGTAAATTGAGGATTTAGGCATAGGGATTTCAAAATAAGATTTGAATATTTGAGGGGTCATTTGAACTCTGATTTTGGTAAATTTTATATGTACTGACTCGTGGCAAGACGAGGAATCCGGTGATGTGACATTCATAATTTTTTGAGAAGTGGGCCCGGGGCTTAGGTTTTGCCAACTTCGTGATTTTTAACGTTTTTGAATATTTTCGATTGGATGATGTTTCTTTAGCTCATACTAATGTATTCGTTGTGGTTTTGGTTAGATTCGACGCACGTGGAGGCCGATTTGAGGGGCAAGGGCGTCTCGAGCTAGAGATTTCAACGGTTCGAGGTGAGTAATTTATTTTAAATGATGCATTGAGGGTTTGAAACCCCGAATTGCACAACATATTGCTATGTTGAGATGAGACATGCGTTGTATGAGGAACGCGGGGTCATTTACTATTTGAAATCTTTTATGAATTTACATTACTATTTTCCTCATGAATTGAAATATTACTTGAACTCAGTCCAATTGAACTATATATTTGCTGAACTCAGATATATTTAAACTCAACTCAAGATTTAATGATATATCTAATGTTAATAAGATGAGCACTATTTGTTTTATTGATGCCAAAGGGATTATGCTTATTTTTATGGACTGATTGAGGCCAAGGCCATCTGTGAGGATATGTTGAGTGATGCGAGGAGGCTTTCAGGCCTCGAGTGTTATGTGAGGAGGCTTTCAGGCCTCGCGTGTGATGTGTGAAGGCTTTCAGGCCTCGTGTGTGATGTGTGAAGGCTTTCAGGCCTATCAATATTGCGCTTGGGCTGTAGGAGCCGCTCTGGAGTGTGTACACACACCCAGTGAGTGCAAGGTACCCAACTGAGTTGGGAGTGGGCCTGAGAGGCCATTGTTTTTGTGTGATGAGTTGGGAGTGTACACGAGGGGCTGATGTTGTATGTTGGTGAGTTGGGAGTGAGCCCGTGGGAATGATACTGCATTGTGAGTTTGTTATTTAGCCTGAGGGGCAAGCTTTTGATTATTCCTTACTTTTTAAAATTGTTGTTTTCACTGTTTTAAAAAGTTAATTATCTGATACTCACTGTTTTGATGTATAACTGGTTTTACTTCTTGAGATAGCGTATATTGTGTCTTTACAGGATTTCATGATTTCAGTAGTTATTTTATTTTATTACTCACTGGGTCAGAGTACTCACATTACTCTCTGCACCATGTGTGCAGATGTAGGTATTGATCACCCAGTAGCGGGATATTAGCTGATTTAATGTATTTCTATTGTAGCTAAGCAAGGTGACCGCCAGCGTTCGCGGGACCATATCTCTTCCTTTGATTCTAAATTTCCAATATGTATATTACTGGTTTTATAGTAGTGTTCAGATTCTTTAGCTGCTCGTGACTTGTGACACCCCGGTCGGGATATGTTGGGCTGTAACCACTGGTTATTATTGTGTTAAGCTATATTCATTTAGTCATTTATGTTTAAAAATTGATAAAGAGACAATTTGGGTTAGTTGGCTGGCCTTGTCTTAACGAGAGGCGCCATCACGGCCGGATTTGGAATATTGGGTCATGACAATTGCCTTGCGGTACCCATGAGGGATTTAATCGATAAGATTCTCTTAGTCTCAGTTTCCTTGTTTGGGCCGAAATGTTGCCTCTGACATGAACTACTGTCACCTGCTAGACTTGGCATTTCTCAAAGAGTGACCGAAAGGTCTTCTTTTGGACAATAATGTGGGCTTTTGGATAAGGTTAGAAATAAAGGGAGTATAAGACTCAAAATAATTTCAAAATGGGTTAAAATTACAACTTTCGGAATCCAATTTCTTTCAACAATCACAACTTCTGCCCTACTTTCTTGCTTGGGGATTTTTGGAATTTTCTTTTGGTATGACTGAACCTCAAAGAAAGGCTGCCTACGTACCCTTTCGGGATCAAGTCAAACGTAGTTCACGTTATAGAAATTACTTTTGTTTTGATTTTCTTTCTCTTCTTTTCTTTTCTTCTTTCCTTTTTCATTTTTCTTTTTTTTCTTTCTTCTCTTTCTTTCTTTTCTTTTCTTTTCTTTTCTTCTCTTTTCTTTTCTTTTTTTTCTTTTCATTTCTCTTCTTTTCTTTCTCCTTTTCTCTTTTTCATGTTTCTTCTTTTATTTCTTTTTTTTCCTTCTTCTTCCATTGGTTATCTTCGGCACTTGCGTTTCTTTGATTGTGCCGTTGATTCCGAAAGAGTGGTATGAAAGAAAACAAATAAGGCTCAAAGAGGGTGACAAAAGGGTAAAGTGTTTAGATAGCAGAACAAAACGTCTTCGCCATTTCAAACTTCAAAATATGCTAAATACAAAGAAGTACAATCAGAATAAAGAAACTACACACATCATCTCTTGAAGGCATCAGAATTGACGGCCATGTTCACACATATTCCTTTTACATCTGTCAGATATAATGTGCCATTTGGAAGCTTTCATACTCTTATTACCAGGACCAGCACCCTATCAATTTGGCCGACTTGCTTTTACGAGGATTTTTCATGTTCTATTTGATCTAGTTTCACATGGTTCGGGCGTCAAACAATCTCAAAACGCCCAAATCTGTTCTTCTTTCCTCAAATGCCCTCGTTGTCTTCAAAATGGTTTCATTACTTCCCGACTAACGTAGATTTTAAAGATCAGACTGAGAATTATGTGTGCAAGTCATGTCACTAGAACCAGCAAAAGACAAAACAAAAGGATAGAAAAGAACTAAACAAAGATAAGTGATTTGAAGTGAAAAAAGATCGGAATCTGTATTAGACAACGACGAGACAGTTTGAATAACAAAACAAACAAACAAAATAGAGTGAAATCCTAGAATGAACTTAAACAAACCTGGACAACACTAAACAACCCAGTACGACTAAACAAGCTAGACAAAAATGAAAGGATAAGAGGCTTTGATCACAAGATAATATCCAGATTACAACCCTGAAAATAACCCGAACAACAGAAATGACAGCAAAATGGACCACCAAAGCTCCTCCCCGGCTGACTTTGGAATGGAGGGTCTTTCCAATTACCAAGCACGACATCTTAGCCACTGAATTCTGCATCACCAACACTAGGAACTGTACAAACCTTCATCACATTGTCCTCAACAAGTTGTCTGTAGGCCTCCGAGGCTCTCATAAAATCCTCATATTTCTTCTCAAAACAAATCATACCCACCATGTCTACCTCATTATGCGCACGCAATGGATTTCTGCTGGTGCCCGGTGCATCCAGATTTTGTACGATGATGTTACCTGCGTTAATAAGCTCCTGAATTGCTTTCTTTAGCATCCAGCACTTCTCCGTGTCATGCCCCGGAGAATATAAGAAATATGCACACTTTAGAGAAAAATCATATTTTAGAGGGTTTTCCCTTTTTATCTGAATAGGTTTCAGCATGCCCACTTGCTTCAACTTCTGGAACAAACTGGCATATGAGTCTCCAATAAGGGTTAACGCATTTTCTCGTTTCAGCAGCCTCTCATTCCTAAATGCTTGATTGGGCCTAAAACCTGACCTAGGGAGTTTCTTGTATGCTCGTGGGGGTGGATAGGCATTTTGGGGAGCTGGGTATTTGGAAAGTGAGGTATGTGTTTGGGAGTCTCGTGGAGAGAAGTAGCATTGGGAAGGCTCATCCAGTGCACGAGGATATTCACGGGTATGATGTCGAGGTTGGAAATGTTGATCAGGAGAGCCGTTTGGATCATCTTTTCTGTTTCTCTTTCTCCCTTCCAAGTTTACCAAGTTTCCTGAATGTCTTTCATGCAACTCATTAATTTTTCCGGACTTGATTCCCTTTTCTACTAACTTCCCCATTCTTAACACATCATCGAAAGGTCTGCCCACGAGCGGGATCAAATTATTGAAGTAGGTGGGCCCCTAGGCCTGTATGAAAATTTCAACTATCTCTTCTTCATCAATCGGGGTATTGATTCGAGCAGCTTGCTCCCTCCATCTGATCCCAAACTCTCTAAAGTTTTCCCTTGGACTCTTTTCCATTCTAGATAGAAAGGAATGGTCCACGAACAGTTCCTTCAGCTCCTGGATTCCCTGTCTGTCCTTTCTCCTTCTGTGAACCTTCTATTTCCAACACGAGAGGCTTATCTTGTGGGCATTGTTTGTGCGAGTTGGGACCCTTATGAGTGACCTCAGAGGGCAAGTATTAGGCATCCTGAGCTCTGGGTAAATGTTCTTTGTCGAGCATAGTGGATGTGACCGGAAGGCACCTTTGGGAAAAGATAGTTGGATAATTAGTGAAAGAGCTACCAGAGTGGTTCGGAAAATAGTTATATGCGGGTAGAGATAAAGAGTATGGAAGATCATATGGCATTGTGTTCGATATTTGGGTAAGGACAGAATTCAAGAAGCTAGGCAGTGACGGCGACGGGGGTGGTGCTGTCCCAGTCATCCATGCCCGATACATATCTGCCATATGCTGTATCAGCATTTTCACCTCTTCTACCAACCCGTTGACCTGTTCAACTGGCTGCTTTTGGACATTGGTACCAACCCACTCAGTTCTGTTATTCTCTATCATTGTCTTTCACCTTTTTGTTGCAGAAAAGAGTTACCTTAATCCACAAACCAACCACCTTTCTAGAATGACATGCCAAAATAGAACCATCATGTTAGCGTAGGGCATTTAACACATTGGTAATCGCACATTGGGCGAATGCATGCGCCTAAAAAGTTGACAATTCCTATTATGCATTTTCTCGGTCACATGCATCATCCCGGCCTTTTCCTATTTTCGACTGCAAACCTTCTCCTCTTTTTTTCTTCTTTTCCTTCTTTTCACACTTGCCTTTGTCTCCCTTTCTCGATTTTTATTTTCTCTCTTTCCTTTCTTGTTTTTCCGTTCTTTTTCTTTCCTTTTCTCTCTTGTTTTTCCTCTTACTATTTTTCTTTTTTTTTTCATTTGGTTACGGTCGAATCCTATGGAGATTTCCTACATATCATGACCCCGCATGAATCAAGCCAAGAACAGTTCTTAAAAATAAGGTAAATAAGCTAATTCTTTTTAAGAATTTTGAAAGAAATATTATAAGGGAAATATTTTTTATTTTAATTTTTGATTTTGATTTTATTTTTATTTTTTTAAGAAAGATTTCAAAAAAAAAATCAAAATTTGTATAATTTCTATCCATTTTCCATTTATAAAAGACATCTAAGGAGTATTTTAATAATTTATTTTGACCTACAAGGAAAAGTGGCTATTTTTCCAAAATTTTCTTTATTTAGAAATAATTGGGACTAGATTTTGCAGATACGTCCTTTCAGCACTTCTAGTAGGACGATTTTGAGGTTGTTCCCCCAAACCATTTATAGTGTGCCTTCGGATCGCGTCACATGACCGCAATCCTAAGTACACTCTACTAAATATTTTGGGATTTAATTTGGGTCGCATGAAATGCACAACCGAATATAGGAATGTAACTTTATTAAAAGCGTGCCTAAAGAGACTAATGCGTTATTATCTTTTGGGAGGATTGTGAAATTCGCTAAACAGCCCATCCCGAGTGCTAAGTATTTTTTAACTTTTACTGAGGGCCAGGCAATTTTGTATTTTATTGGGCGAGGCTCGTCTTTTTTTATTTTGAAAAGAAAAGCCTAAAAGCAACTATGATTCTCTATTTTTGTTTTGTCTCTAAATGATAAAAAAAAAAAAAAAAACCCTAGTTAATTAGCATTCGAATTCGGGCTTCAAGTTCGAGTCCGAATCCAAACAAAAGGAAGATCCTTTTAGTTTGAACCCGCTACCAAACCCAAAATGTTACATAAACCATAAATTGCAATCTTTAAGACAGGCCCGATTTAATGAACCAAAAGGTTCAACGTGGGACTTAACTGCAGCAAGTGGGCCTGAAGCCAGCCCAAACAAAAACGGCTCAAATACAGGCATACATGAGCGAAGGAATCTGAGTTCGAATCCCTGCGTACAATTAAATTCCAGGTCAAGTTTGGGCCAGCGTTCGTAGCCCATTCTGTTTGCAAACCTCGGGCTTTTCAATTAATGCGTGAATCCCAATATCAATAATCAATTTAATGCAATAAGAACGTCAACACCTTTCTACACAAACTGATCGATCCAAATGATTAACAAAGCATGGGAAGATCAGTGAGGTTTAACCTCTCATTTATGTCAATTTAAATTCAACAATTCTGATATTTCGAATGAACTAATTTATGTGGAGCTGTAATTACCAAGCTTTATAATGTATTTGACTACTGGATCAATGACACTAGTTCTTCAATGAACTGGACTTCGAAGATAACCAACTTGCTGACCTTATTCCAGTTTTCATGCATTCGACATCATACTTCAACGGCTACGCTAAATGAAACAGGTATCAAGCAGTCCAAACTACATAAAATAGCATTACAGTCCAATACAAATCAAGCAATTACAATTCCAACTCAGTAAAATTAAACCACTACAAATCATAAAGCAATGAGTATAATACTGCCAAATCCTAAAATTCTTCATGGAACTGAAAACATAATAGAAACTCCAACAAGCCTCAAAATGCCATTGCACTTTATTTCATCAATGAGGTTACAAATTTGAATGTGTACGTGGACTCGAGATTATAATGAAGAAACAGAGTCAGTCGAGGCAGGAAGGATTAACAGCAGCAATGTAAACTCATCAGCCATAAAGTTATGTAAGCTTGAACCCAAAAAACACATATAGAACCCAGGAGTGTTTTAAAATCAAGCAACACCACTCAAATAAACTCAGAATCAACTCAATCATGAACCCCAGTAACTTCAGTGAGCAAGTAACAAACCAGGAAAGGCAATTCAGTATCTAGAAATCTAAAGTTTTCTGATGGAACAGTAAGTATTTTTTATTTTCAATTTTCGTTTGTTTTTTTTTTTGTTTTGAATTTTCTACTTCTTAATGGAAAAACAAAGAGGGAAAGCTTCGGAATGCTAGATAGCTGAAAGAGATGCATGGTTTTTTAGGAGGAACTCCAGTGTTTTTACGGTTTTGGAGTTTGAATTTCAGATCTTATATCTGAAACTTGGAGAGCACACTTTGAGGAATTTTTGGGCTCCAAAACCTTGTGTGCTAAGGCATGAGAATGCCCTTTTATGGGCAAAGATAAGGGCAGCCCTCAATTTTCTGTTTACATATTAGTCCCTCCCTTTTTCAGCTGTAATCCCTCGTCTTTTAACTTGTTACCCAAGCTAGTGTCCTAAGTTGGCTGAAATCTACACTAAAAGCCTATTCTAGAAGGCCCTAGGGTGTTCTTCTACCCATACAATACCTATGCTGCCCTTGCTTTTGTTTTGAAATTACTGTTCTTGATAAATCAGCCATTTACCGTGCCCAAACTACCCCTGGAAACCCGTTGAAATTACTGATTCTAATATAACCTTCAACAGCTATAACCAATCACCTAAACCAACTCAAAATCAATACCAAATAACACTAACAAACAATTAACAACTAACAAACAAACTCATGAACTGCAATCAATCCAAATCAGTTCCAGATGGACAAAACAAACTAAAATATTATTTAAACAGATTGAAAGAAATTTAAACTTTATATTACTAGACTAAAAAATCCTCCATCAAACACATAAAACTAAACTAATTACTGGAATCAGGGCCAAATCCCAAATCAATATCGCATGAACAGAACAAAAGATAAACCGAATTAAACTAACGACTAATTGAACCAATTGACAACTCAAACTAACAAAACCAAAATCGAATCAGAATTTAAACACAGAAATGAAAATTAACATAAACATTTATGACAATCATAGAGATGAGATGCTGCTAAACTAGACTGGAAATTAAAAACTATGCTCGATTGAATAGACAAAACAACGAATCAAACTAAATGAAAAACTAAAGAACATACATAGAAGAAAACTTACTGAAATTCGGACCATATGAGAAACACATCCAAAATTGACTTCCGGTTAATATTATACATCTATTTCGCCAAAAATAGACCTATTATAATAACTAGAAATCAATCGACTTGAAAATCTTCAAAAATAGCCCAGAACTGCACGAACCCTAGATCCATGATTCGTCCAATTCTGACTGGATTTGAGCCGATTTAATTAGGGATTAGGGATTAGGGAGGTCTGGGGATTGTGTGGTGTAAATTTGGGCCGGTTTGGACAAGGTTGTGTCTTGGCCGGAAAATTTCAAACTAAGATTTGAAGAGAACGGCTAGCATTTGAGAGAAATAGACTATGGATTTGGGTAGAGGAGGTGAAAAGGAATCAGGGGTGTTATTTTGGTGGCATTTGGTGGTTCTCCACCACCGTGGACAATTGTCGGTGGCGGAGCTAAGCGGAGCTGGTCGGCCAGGAAAGGGGGTGGTTCTGTACGAGGAAGTGAGGTATGCTTTTAGGGTTTTTGAACAATTTTATTTTATTGCCCGGGGTTGATTAGGGTCGTCGGATGAAGGTGAATGAATGGCCACAATTACCTTTTAATTTTTAAACACAAAACGTCATAATTTGGCCACGGTACTACGTCGTTTCAATTACCTCTTGGACTAATGCTGGACCGAGTACAGAGACTGATTTAGGCAGCCTAGACGGGTATTTTTGTTTGGGATAAACCACCTGAGCCCAAATCAGGTCTTTTCTTCTTTGTTTTCTCTTTTCATTTTGTTTTTTTTTTTCTCTTTTTCTTATTTAGAACTGTATTTCAATTTATATTTTTGTATTATTCTAAATTTATAAAAAATAAAATAAAAAAATAAAGACCTAGTTTATTTCCAGCACTAAGCTAATTAATTTCTAAAAATTAATTAAGTCCTATTTAAAGTAAACTCAAGACAAATTCAATAATTAACAATTAAAAATGTAAAAATAGACTATTTTATTATTTTCATTATATTTTATTCTAAAAACAGCTTAACCTCTAATTAATCATTAAATATGAAATTAAATCTTAAATGCAAATGCCAAATGTATTTTTATATATTTTTCATATGAATTAAAATATACAAATAAATGCAAACAATTAACAAAATTCACAAAATTGCAAAATAATGAAAGAAATCATTTTGTTTGAATTTTTGGGAATAATTCACTTAGGGAAAAAATCACGTGCTCACAATTCCACAAACAGTAGTAGTTAGAACACCTAGAAGAACCAGGTTCTTACAGAACGAAAATTGGGTACCACACAACCCCCCCCCCCCCCCCGTGGTATTGACATTTAGAACATCACCTCGCATTCACGAAGCAAAAAAGTTCACTAACCTTAAATTCCTCTTACACGAACGTGACCTACAACTCACAAACACGAAGCATCCACTTTCTAGACCATCGAGAACGCAACCTCCTTGCGCAAACACGAACCACAAAAGGCTGGGACCCAAGCTGCTCCCAATTACTCTCCGCGAACGCAGAGAAACACAAAACGCAAACGCGAAGGCAAAATTCGCCGCCTCAGAAAAACACCCTTCGCAAATGAGGGTCCCTGACTGCGAACGTGAAGAACAAATCATCTGCAAAACAAACCAGCAAAAATTGCCAAGTCCAAAATCCAAAATTGATCTGTTTAACAATCCGAAACTCACCCGAGGCTTTCGGGACCTCAACCAAACATGCTAACATATACCATAACCTCATTCAAACTTGTTCTAACCTTTGGAATGCTCAAAACAACATCAAAACACTAAAATCACATCGGATTCAAGCCTAAGAATCACAAGAATTTCCAACTTTCGATCAAAAAGCCTACCAAACCTCGTCCGAATGACCTCAAATTTTGCTCACACATCCTAAATGACGCAATGCAACTACTGCAACTTTTAAAATTCCATTCCGACCCCTATATTAAAATCTCACCTATCAACTGATAACGCCAAAATCTCAATTTTGCTAATTCAAGACTAAACCTTCTACGGAGTTCCAAAAATACATTCTGATCATGCTCCTATGTCCCAAATCACCTAACGGAGCTAACAAAATCATAAAATTCCTATCCGGGATCATATACCAACAAGTCAAATATTGGCCAAACTTTTCAAATTTCAAGCTTCAAAATGAGAACTGCTCTTCTAGATTCATTCCGATTACCCTAAAAACCAAAACCCATAATTTGCATAAGTCATAATCCATCACACATGGAAATTCATGCCCACAAATTGGCGAGCGAAGTGTGAAAACTCAAAACGACCGATCCGGTCATTATATCCTCCGCCACTTAAACATACGTTCATCATCGAATGTGCCCAGAGTTGTTCCAAAAACCATCAAATCGGTGTGTAATCTTACCATGCATATACCTGGGGGTGATCCCACGTCACTTTATCTCATATAGGTCCGATAATACAATTTAACTGAAATTTCACAATCCAACCTAGACCATAAACCTTATAACCACATTTCCACTTCCGAAATCATCAACAAAATCAGAATCTCACATATATATTTTGAATAAGCCTGAACAAGTTGTAATAACCCATACCTGCAACCTCCAGTGCAATTACATGATATACCACATAACTCAAAAATTTGTAGTGATAACTTCTACTAACATCAGATGCACACAACAAGCGAATACCGATAGAAAACCTCTTATCAACTAAAGTCTCATTTAAACACTTTCATGTATTGCCAATGATAAATGAAATGCGCAATAAACCATAACCATTTCTCAAATCAACCATTCATGAAACCATTTCTCCTTTGGAAAGGACCATAGCAAATTTCTAAGCTGAAGCTCGATATTATCCTTCCAACACGCTCAAGTCGAGTCCGTTTGTATTCATTCTAGATCCCAACGATCACATCTAATCCAACACAACTACTCTTATGACATGACAAACACCATCTAAGTCCACAACTCGTGCAATCCGCACACTGATAAGCAACAATCTGAACATACCTAAATCATGAAAATGACTCAACTGGAAGAGCTTCACTGCAAGCTCACTAGAACCACCAAACACAAAGCTTAGAACAAGTCGTACATCATAGAAACAGAACGCACGAATCCAACCTGAAGGGTCATACCTCCACATAGCTTCGTTACAATGCGCAACCCTACCCAAGAACTTGTCCACATGGAACACCTCAAGTCACTATGCTCGAAATGGACAATGACGCACAATTTGATGTCTAGAACCAAAGCAAAGCATCATAACCACTGCGAAACAATTGACATAACATTACACAACCCGAAAGTACACAACTGATGTGCTATCCGCCAAGTAATATCCAAGACTCCTCCCGCTCAAATTTCACTGGGTGACCCTAATAACACCGTACCACATGTTCCTATAACTAACAAATCCCAATGCCTCGAAACATGGAAAGGTAACTCATTAATCTCCCCAGATTACTAATAAGCTAAATTAAAATTGAATCAATATATCCCTTAACAATAAAACTCGGAGCCAACCAAGCCGACTCAAGTTAGAACACACATCTACATTGGCCTGCCAACAAACCCCATATCAAGGAAACCATGAAGCTGCTCCTTTAACTCCTTTAACTCTGCTGGTGCAATACGATATGGTGCTCGGCATCAAATTAATACCAAAATCAACAACCTTGCCATGAGACATGCCCATCCACAAGAAACACATCCGAAAAGTCCCTCACCACCGGGACTGAATCAATGGTAGGAGTCTCTACACTAATATCCATCATGAGAGCCCAAATAAACAAGACAATCACTCCCAGCCTTCCGGTGGGTCTTCAAAAATGAAAATTTTCTACTGAGAACATAATCCGTCGAACCTCGCCACTCAATTCGTGGCATTCCCGGCAGAGCCAATATCGCCTCCCTAGCGCAATAGTAAGGAATAACACGACACAGAGACAACCATTCTATACCCAATATCACATCCAAAATATAACATACCCAGCAAAAAAGATCCATTCGAGTCTCGAAACCTCGATTGTCACTAAATAGTGCCGATAGACAAAACCACGATTTACATAAGTCATAATCCATCACATGGGGAAAATCATGCCCAAGAACTGGAGAGTGAAGTGCAAAAACTCAAAATAACCGGTCAGGTGGTTACAATTGGACTCATTATCGGATAGGTGTTTGGATTTTATACTTTTGGTCGGGTTCTGAGACGCTATCCCGCATTGACTTTTTATTTCTTTGCAAAGACCATAATTTCATTGTTCAAAATAGTTTTCTAGAGTTGTATTTATAGTATGAAAGTTATTTTAGTTAGATTCGTGTCGTTCGGAGTTGGATAATTGAGGAAAATACTTACTAGTGGATTGCGTTTGTGTGATTTGAGGTAAGTGTCTTTCCTAACTTTGTGTGGGAGAGTTACCCCTTAGAATTGGTGTTTTTGTGAAAATTATGATGTGTGAAAGACATATATGTAAGGTGACGCGTGTGTGCACGTGCTAAATGTGAAAATTATCGGGTTTTAGATATGTCCTTTCATGTATTAATTGAGTTACCTTAACATATTATAATTAACATTTCTAGTCTATTTTCACATGCTCTACTTGTCTAATCTTTTACTTGTTAATTGCTCTACATGTTTAGTTGAAGTTCTTGTTTCTCTTATTCCATATTCATTATGTAACTGTTGAATTCTGTAATTGAAGTTGTTATTCTTGGAATATCTTATTGTTAAAAGATGTATTGAATTATAATGGTCGTGATTCACATTGAAGCAATGTGTTAAATTGTGAAATAATACTCTATTGATTTATTCACTTTTGGTTGTTTTGTTGAGACTCTTGTGTACATTATAGTTGATCCATGGGCTCTTTCTTATGAAAATATTATTATTGTTAATTTCTTTGACAAGTTGTGATATTGGGAACTTGAGGTGCGATTGTGATACGTTGTGATATTGATGCGCATTCGGTGGAATAAGGTTTTGGGGTTGAAATACATATGGTAAGATAAGGTGGGCTTGATACGCGTGGCTAGAAAGGGAACTACTAGAAGTCATGTGGTGTGATAAGGTGGGCTAAAACGTGGAATTATTTCTAAAAAATAGTTCTTAAAACTAAATGCAAGGCTCCCGCGGTAATATAAGGAAAGATTGTGAATCATTCTTGTGATTTGAGACTACGAGGCGATACCTCAGTAGCAATTCTTGTGGTATTTCTTTATGACTGCACTTGTCTTTGGTTATTTTGTTTCCTTAACATATCATTCCTTTTTTTCACCGTGTTGCATATTTGTTTTTAGTTCTGTATAGCTAAACTTGATATGTTATTTGTTGTTTTAATTTTATATCTATCATTAGTACACTGCCATTTACTTGTACTGTTTTTCATATTTAATCCAGTAGGGCCTTGACTTGACCTCGTCACTACTCTACCGATGTTAGGCTTGGCACTTACTAGTACCGTTGTGGTGTACTCATGCTTCGCTTTTGCACATTTTTTTGTGCAGATCCAGGTACCTCCTATCAGCCCAGATATTAGCGAGGGCTCAGCTGCGGAGACTTCAAGGTATACCTGCCGGGGTCCGCAGGCCTCGGAGTTCCTATATACCCAGATTTCTTAATTTCATTATCCTTTTTATAGACATTAATGTATATGACTATTCAGTACTACTACTTAGAGCTTCTGACTTGTATTTGTTGGGTTCTGAGAGTTGTACATGATGAGTTACAGAGTTTATTTTATATTGTTGCTGAATTTTGAGACATCAATTATTATTTCAATTATTTATACATGAATGTTAGGCTTACCTAGTTTTAGAGACTAGGTGTCATCACGACATCCTACGGAGGAAAATTGGGATCGTGATATTTGGATTCCGGCGTCTCCACTTTCTTCCCTTTTTTTTGCTATTAAGTCACATTCAATGATATAAATACACTCGAATATATATTATATTTTTGTATAAATATTATTTTTTTGCATGTATTTATTTATTCAAAAGGTCTGTATTATTTAATATAGACGAATATCAGTGTGTTCTGTAAGTTTTTATTATTGAATACAGTCAAATTGAATAAGGTGAATTCAATGCAATGTATAATAGTAAAAAATGAATATTTGTGAATTGAATACAAGCTATACAATTGAATTGAATGAAACGATATACACCTTATTTCTTGATTACCTTACTGCATTTATAAAGACAATCACGTGAATACATAAAATACAGCACACTAGAAGCGAAATTTATGTAGAATTTATTTTGTTGAGTTAATTAGGAGTGATACATGCTAATTGATCCTCTTTCCATTAATAAACAGCTGGGCTACCCTACTTTTTAGGCTGCGTCTGTCTTCATAATTCAGTAGCTCGAATACAACGAATACAGTTGCACAGCTAGACTCTTCTTTTTTCTTAGGTGAATTCTGCTAGTGTATTCATGAATACAGTAGCGCAGATACAGCGAATACAGTCGCGTAACAATTAAATAGTAGCTATAAAAAGTAATGATATATATAGTAGCTATAGGAAGTTAATATCCACTTTATAATATTAGTTTCTGAAAAATCATGATTCCTCATCAACAATATTTCAATTTGGAATTTGGATATACCATGTTACTCATTATGGATATCTAGGGGTTGCAAATGGGTTGTTCGGGTTCAGTTTGGGTCGATCAAAATAGGTTAACTCAACAAATAGATCATTGTTCAACCCAGCCCAAAGTTTATTTAGGCTAAAATAGGTTGGGTTAAGATGTGCTAAACTATGAGTTATAGTCCAATCCGCCCAATTTGACCCAACTTTGGCTTCTTATTTTTTAAGATAACTCTCATAAACAATCTCAATCAAAATTTTCCAAATAAGTCTTCAAGTGTAGTATGTATGTATATTATGTAATATTTTACATGTGTTGCGTATTTCTCTGTAAGTGGAGTATCATCAAATATTAAATTTTATAATAACCCTAATTTCTTTATGCCATTTTATGTCCAAAATTTTGCTTCTTCAGCTCTTTAAATGTATAATTTTACATAGTGGTCAAGTTCTAAAATGTATTTATCTAGACAACATTACTATTGCTTTGTTTCAAAAGTAATAATTTTTTACTTTTATAGCAATTTCAAAATTTAAACGTGATTTTTAAAAAGATTAGTAAAGTATCATCAAATATTAAATTTATAATAACCCTAATTTCGTAATGCCATTTTATGTCCAAAATTTTCCTTCAGCTCTTTAAATGTACAATTTTACATAGTGGTCAAGTTCTAAAATGTATTTATATAGACAACATAACTATTGATTGTTTCAAAAGTAATAATTTTTTACTTTTATAGCAATTCCATTTTAAATGCGAATTCAAAATAAATAGTAAAGCATACAATTAAGCACAAAATTTAATATATAGCAGTTAAAAAAGAAAACTTACATTTAATAGATCTAGTATTTAAATGCTATTTCCCCCACAAAATTGGTTAGTAAAGTCATGATATAATGGTATAACATTTACTTGGTATAATATCTTTTCGGGAAATATTGAACATATATAAATATAATCTAGACGTGATTCACGTGCAATCGGATTCATTCAGTAATTGAAATCGCATGGAATTAAATTTCACAATAAATAGGTGCCACTAATGTTAATTATAAACTACTGCTACGATTAGGTAAATTTCCTAAATAGTATTTTCCCCCAAAAAAATAAAAAATAGAATAAGACAAAAGGAAGAAGGTGAAATGCAAATCGAGAAAAAGAAAAAGAAAAAGAAAGATGAATTGCAAAATAAACCTAACCAAAACTAAAAGAAATTTTATAAATAAACTATTGTCAGACACGTAACAGAAAATAAAATAGGGAGAAATTCAAAATAGCCAGATTTACAAATAGTAATTCAAAAATAGCCAAGTTTCAAAAGCCATCAAAATTTAGCTACTTTTTACGTAAAAAATAAATTTGAACAAATACACTGTTCAAATTTCAAAAAATACTGCAACATAATATATTGGAATTCTAATATGTTGAAACTCCAGTATAATATACTAGAGTTCCGGTGTACTTTGCTGGAGCTCCACTGTGTCATACTGTATTTCTATCAAAGTATACTGGGACTCCAGTATATTATATAGGGCATGCAAAGTATACCAGTTCAACATAATATTCTGGAAGTTCATACATAAGTGCACCTAACTCCAGTATATTACGCTGGACTGGTCTCTGTTGCAGCAAAATAGTAGCTACTTTTTAATGACTTGACAAATACTGAATATTTATTAATAACCGGACCGAAAACTGACTAGTCCGTACTATTTTGACAGTAAAGTATGACAAGATCCAACAAGTGTGGTTTTACAAGTAAAGATATTTAAAAGTAAAGTTTGTATTAGTAGCCACAGTTTCAAAAGTCATCAAAATTTAGTTATTTTTTATGTAAAGATAAATTTAAACGAAAATATTATTTAAATATCAGAAAATGCTCCAGCATAATATACTGAAATTCTAGTATAATATACTGGAACTCCAATATATTATATTTGAGCCAACAAAGTATACCGGTTCAGTATAATATGATAAAAGTTAATACACAATTGCATCGAACTCCAGTATATTATGCTGGACCGATTTTTATTTCAGCAAAATAATAACTATTTTTTAATGACTTGACAAATATTAATTATTTTTAAATGACCAAACCAAAAATTAGTGAGCCAGTGCTATTTTGAAAATAAAGTACTTGAAAGTAAAGTGGTACAATTTCCAATGAAAAAGTTATAAAAATATTGAATTTGCTCATTAAATGGGATATTCTAGTCACAGGTCATGTTTGGGCTGTGTCAAGGGTCAACTTGGGCCGGTGGCTTAATGATCGGTTAACATGGGCATTGCCTTTCTTAGCCCATCAGTGAAATAGTCATGAGAAAACTATTTTTTATAGGGATTTTTATATATACATCCCATATAGCAAACCTTATTACCATTATTGTGCTTTGTTTGGTTATTACCCGCATATTCCATGTTTTCGTTACCAAATACGTACCAAACCTTATGTGGCTGATTTTATAGCCTAAAATTGCGCCACATTTTAAGGCTCCCAATTAATATTTGATTATGTCCCATTTAAAGCATCAATCAAAAACGGATATGACTGATTTTATAGCCTAAAATTGCGCCACATTTTAAGGATCCCAATTAATATTTGATTCTGTCCCAATTAAAGCATCAATAAAAAACGGTAAAAAAATCTTAACCAGCGTGAATCTCTCCCCCTCCACCAATTACCCGTGCCATTAATATTTCTATCTGATCCTCCAAGCCTACATCTGCTTCATCAATAATTGGAGTGCTAGGTTTTGATATTTGACGATCACTTGGGACGTCCTTATTTTCTATGAAGATATGCACAAATTCAACAATGTCCTTGAAAAGCTTAATTTCTGCAATGACATAGTCTACATGATTAAACAAGAAGCTACGTGTGGAATAAGGATTAACCACGAAGTTTTCAACAACGCACTCAAATTTGACAAATAAATTGGTCATATGATTGCAAACATCTAACACATCCTTACGCTCTCCTTGTTGGGCAACATTATTTTCGAGAAAAGCAAATTCTGCGATATCAAATCTATACATCCCAAAATATCAATATGGGAAAAGCGCAATTCAGTGTGTTTTTAAAATATAGTCAAATATGGGTAAATGTAGTCAACGTTTATATGCAGTGTTTCCAGTGTGTTTTTAAAATGTAGTCAAATGTGGGTAAATGTAGTTAACGTTTATATGCAGTGTTTTCAGTATTTTTTAAAATATAGTCAAATGTGGGTAAATGTAGTTAACGTTTATATGCAGTGTTTCCAGTGTGTTTTTAAAATGTAGTCAAATGTGAGTAAATGTAGTTAACGTTTATATGCAGTTTGTTTGTAGCAATGGAGGATGACAATGTGGGTAAATGTAGTTAGCGTTTATATGCAGTTTATATGCAGTTAACTACTTTTATACACTGTATTTTTATCATAGTTCCAAATAAAAAGTACAGTAAACTACATTAAACTACAAAAACTATAATTAACTATAAATTTGAGTCAACAGTCACAGTTCCAAATAAAAAGTACATTAAACTACAGTAAACTACAAACACTACAATTAACTACAAATTTGATTCAACAGTACATTTTGCCAATTAACTACAAATTAACTCCAAAAAACTACAATTAACTACAATTTGTATAAACAATCTTAGTATGCAATAATACAGTACATTTAGACAAAAAACGCTTAAACACCAGATAAGTTCTCACTGAGTTTCTTCTCGACTGTACACATGTCTGCTTACGGAGTTCTCTTTGGTTTCCATATTCAGATTATTCTGCTCCTCGTCCATAATTCAATATTCAAAATTAACAAAACAGTCAAATCATTTAAGTTTAAACCCTAAAAGTAATCCTCGCTCGGATCAACATTCTCTCATCAATTTATCACTTACACGACTACTATACTTGCTATGTATTTCACATAATCGTTTTGTTCTAAGATCGAGTTGTAGTGTAGATACACTTACCTAAGCATTTCACAAATAAAAAAAAAGGAGAGAGGAGAGATTACTTGGAGCAAAGAAGACCGAGAGATTTTTCCTTGTGGCTGTAAATGTTAGGGGTTTTGGTTGGAAGAAAGAGAAAAACGTGTAAAAAAAAATATGAAAAGATTTTGTTCCACAAATCAAGCCTCTAATTAATAGTTTGAAAAGATTTTGTTCCACAAATCAAGTCTTTAATTAATAGTTGATCCTTAAACCTTAAAGATAAATTTTGGTACATAAATTGAAAGGTGGTATACTTAAATGTAATAAACACTAACCTTAAACATGAGTGGTTATAAGGTTTGCTATATGGGAAGTATATGTAAAAATCCATTTTTATAGCCCCTTAAAATTGTAATAGTTCATATTTTATTTTATTTATAAAAAATAATTTTTTCAGTCTAAAAGTATTTCATATAGTAGCCGAATGGAATGAGTATGACAACAGAAGCGCCTGTAGCTCAGTGGATAAAGCTCTGAAGGTTGTAGATTCGACCCCTGTCTGGCGCGATAGAGCAATCCTTTTTTGTAATGTATAAATATTGTATCCTAAGTTCGATAGTGTCTCCTTGGTGTATATTGAGCCTATATCGAGTGTGCTTGTGTATTTAAAGTGTATATATTTGTGTACCCCAAATATATTTTGTATCGTGAATGTATAATTTGTCTGAACAATGTATAAAAATCTTATATAATGTGTATTTTCTAATATATAAACATAGTGTACATAAAGTAGATGCAATTTTGTATGTGTAATGTGTAAACACTGTGTATTTGGAGCGTATCATGTGTATTTGTATAGTGATAGTCTTTTTTGTATATTTTTTGTATAGTGACAATCTACAATATATAAATTGTATAATGACAATCAATGTATGTGTGTGTGTGTGTATATATATAGAGAGAGAGAGAGAGAATTTATATGAAACTATAGTCCATCAGATAAACTAAGACAAAAGAAATTGGTACAATTTTTTTTTGTCTTTTCTAAATATTTTGGGTTTCCTAATACCACTCATTCTCTTTCGGCCGTTTTTGCAATCAATATTTTACTCTTTCTATGTGTTTCATCTTTTTTAATTCTTTTACCCAACATCACTTTTCTCACCCTTTTACTTTTTAATTAATACTTTTTACAATTTATCTCTTACCTTTTTCTAGCATAACACGTGGTTTTACACAGCCACTTATCTAGACTAAGATAATATTTATCCACCATCACTTCTGATCTAATCCTTTTCCCTTTTTCTTTATGGTTATACTTGTCCATTTAGCTATTATTTAGTCTCTCCCCATTTTGTGTGCGAGTAGTTTTTGAAATTTTTGTCTAAGTGCCTAGAAAAATTACGGAAATTTCCATTTAATTCTTAATAAATTTTTCCTTTAATGTTACGTGAATGATATTGGAAGTGAAAGTGGAATGGGTGAGATTTTCTGGTCAAGAATTGCATGTTGTTGATGGTGTATGCTGGTGGACGTGTTAAATTTCGTATTTCTTCTTCTTCTTCTTCTTAATTTATTTTAGCGTGCACAGAATCAAAAATCAAACATGACGGGGTTAGGACAAAAATTAATCATGGCCAATTCATATATTTTGTACTAGTAGATAAACAATTTAGGCTTTATAACTATTTAATGAAAACCAACAAGAGATGTTTTTCAAAAAGAAAAATTAAAAAAGATAGATGGATGATGAAGTTAGTTTGGATTAAACAAACAATAGCCTAAGGAGCATACAGAAGCTTCAATGAGAAGGTGGATATTGATCTAGGTTTTACACGGTACGTGGAGAAGATCAATTTAGGCTAGCCGTTATAATTTGTTTGGGGCTATAAATTGTATGGATCAATCCATGGCTAGCGAGTCATAGTACTTTCTACCGGCCGGCTACAAATGAAATTTTCTCAATAGTTATTGCCCAGTTCATTAAATTTTGGACGGGTCAAATGGGTTTGGGCTCAAATTGCACGGTAAATACCACAAGTACCCACAAAAATAAATTTATTTATCCGTCGCTATCCATTTACTTTTTTACCCATCAAACAAATTACATTTCCATTTGTAGTAGCTTTGTGGGTAATTTCCTCTTTTTACTTTTTATTTCTCTGCTTCTATTCTTTTTTTACTTTCTTTTCTCCTTTTTTTTCTTTTTTGTCACGACCCAAATCTCACATATCGTGATGGCACCTATAGCATACTAGGCAAGCCGAAATTCACAATAACTCACGTATTTTTTTAAATTTAAAAATATAATAAATTAAGCTTAAGACTAAAAATCTTTTAAAATAACTAATATTAAAAATATCGCGACTCATTGTACAAATCTCAAAAATCCGGATGTCACTAAGTACATGAGTATCTATCCAATAACATGGTTTGTGACACTGTCTAAGAAGATAGAACAGTATAATGAAAACTAAAAGATAAAGGAAGAGAGTCAATGTATGCGGATGACAAGACAATTACCTCGAGGGTATCTGAACTGATAGAAAAGCTCCAAAGTCAGCAACCACCATACCCAGAAGTACCTAGATTTACACACGAAGTGCAGAGTGTAGGATGAGAACAACCGACTAATGTACCCAATAAGTAACAAAACTAACATTTGGGCTGAAAGTAGTGACAGGCTTAACAGGTGGAGTCTAATAAAGAAATAACAGTACGGAATAATAGACATGCTTTCAAGTTCAACAATTAAAGCTCAAACAATTGAAATATGCCAAGTGTAACCGAAATGAGAAATAATAGATCTCGATATCTACATGTCAATAATGTATTCCAATTATAAACAATGATGAAATCATATGTGTACGTTCACAGTATCAATCACTCAGTCCTCCCATTCACTCCATCCTCACAGTCACTCAATCCACCCAATCTGTTGGAACTCGCTCTCGGCACTCAGCATTCGTACTCGCACTCAGTAGGTATCTGCGCTCACTGCTGATAAGTTAGACTCTAGAGGGGCAGATCCTGCCCAAACGCTATAATAAGCTAATCATGGTATTAAATCAATAAAGCCTAGGCTGCAACATAAATATCCTCACAACCAGGCCCTCGACCTCACTCGGTCATCAATCTCTCTAGTCTCTCTAGCGCACAATATCATGAAAATCAGCCCAAACAATGATGTTATAAAGTATCAATAAATGGCAACAGAGACTGAGATATGATATGCGAATGATATATGTGACTAAGTACATAATTATAGATTAAGCAAGTAATTTAACAACAATACGGCCTTTTTAGGTCCCAATAGTAGCAACATCTTAAGCATGATTTCTAACATGAATCGCAACTTAATTTCTCTGACACATGGAGAATATATGGATAATAACAAGATTAGAGTTCCAATGAATCAATTGAGTCACAATTTTCTATGGTGCACGTGTCAGGACGCGGATTTTACGCCCTCAGGACTCGTGATGGCGCCTACTATTAAGAGTTAGGCAAGCCAGTTATTAATTACCTCTTTTAGCAAACATCAACAATTTAATAAAAATGAAGCATGTAATAATAAAGCGGAAATCTCAAATATAATTAACTCAAAGAAATGCAGAAAGTTTAACAAAATCCTCTATCCAAGATTTGGAGTCACAAACTCACGAACGTCTACAGAATACTAAATACAGTGTCTGAATAAAACATGAATCTATTTGTTTGAGTACAAAGATAACAAACTGGATAAAGATAGAAGAGACTCCAGGCCTGTGAACGTCATCAAGGCTACCTCGGTATCTTTGGACTGAAGGTCAGCTCCCCAATCTACTACTGCTGTCCAAAAGCTGCTCCGGCACCGTGATCGGTACAAAAAGATGCATAGTGTAAAGCATCATCACAACCGACTTTATGTGCTGGTAAGTGCCTAGCCTAACCTTGGTAAAGTAGTGACGAGGCTAGACTAAACTATCAAATAAACTTATGCAGTTATGAAATATATATTGTGGAAAATAAACAGGAAATAAGCAGTTTGTAAAATAAGGGGGAACATGTTGTGGGGAGGCAACAGTTATAAACATGACGTCTATATTTAAAAATAGAACAACAAACAGAAATTTAAATCTAGAAAAAGCACACTTAATCTATAATTTATTGCGGCGTGCAAGCTAATCCAATAACATAACAACCCGATCCATATATATATATATATATATAAATAAGGGGTAAGGGAGTACGGTTAGTGAAAGAAATCCCGGCAAGGGAATATAGCAACACAACTAAATCCTGGCAAGGGAGAAAAATCAACAAAGCCAATAAAACGTTCTGGCAAGGGAATAACCATTAACTCTTCCTCTTTCTTATACTTCTCACTTTATAATTTATTTTATCATCCGAGCCATCGCTCCAAAGAGTCATTTCATATCGTATACCTTAACAATCTGTAGCACAACTCAAGCCAATGCTTCACGGAGTTTAGTAATCATAATCTCTTTCTCATGCTCTTTACAGTATATGGAATTCATCAAATAAGCATGGAAGAATCACAACAAATTCTGGGTAAGCACAATGTAAGGACACACGATCATGCTAGATACCAGTATATAGACACTCGTCACCATACCTATAAACTATACTCGACAAATAGCAATTAGCAAATAAGACTCTACTCATATTCCCTCAAGACAAAGTTAGACCAAACACTTACTTCAACATCCACGGCTAAATCACAACCGCTTTCCCTCTCGTATTTAGCTCCAACTCAATCAAATCTATAAAATAACAGCTTCATAATATCAATAATAGCTAAACAAATCAAACCCAATTCCTAAATATAGATTCCCAACCTTTCTTCCAAAAATTTCGAAAATCGACCCCGGGCCTGCTTAGTCAAAACACTGGGTTCGAATCAAATTCATAACACCCATTCCCCCAAAAGCCCGAATATATAATTTATTTTCAAATTCGACCCTTAAATGATGTCTAAATCGAAGAAAACTGAAAAGCCCTAACTCTACCCAATTCCCTCAGTTCAAACCCTAGATTATGTGATTTAAGCTAGGAATTTGATAAATGATGAAGGAAAATGAAGGAAACAAGTTAAATAATACTTACCCAAGAAGCTTTGGTGAAGAAGGGCTCTAAAACTCACCTAGGGGCTGTGGAGAAGAAGAGTTTGTGTGTTTTTGGGAGAAAAATCCCGTCACTGTTCTATTTTAAAACTTATAAATCACTGGGCGAAATTTCCCTTCGCGTTCGAGGGAAAGGGATTGCGTTCGCGAATGGTAAATGGGACAAGGCATCGTGAATGCGAGGAGTCTAATCGAGAATGCGGGGAGTCTAATCGAGATGGACCGTGGTCCAGGAACTTAGTCTACGTGAACCCGTGAGTCCACACGCGAACGCGATGAAGGCAGTGTTGAAGCTACATGAACCGTGATATGGAAATCGAACGCGAACGCGTGATATGGAACGTGAACGCGAATGCGAGATCTGGAATGCGAACAGAATGAAGGGAAAGGAGACACATTGCGAACGCGCGCTGAAGGCGGCGAACGCGAAGAAGAGAATGTCAGTGCAAAAACTACTGATTTTCTGCAACACTAACTCAACCATATCCTACAAACTTAACCGTGCGATCGAATTTCCAATCAACGTAAAACGAGGAATCAAGCATCAAAATCATCACATTTTTATCAAACTTCATAAACTATCATTTTAAGAGATTTAGGTCCGAAACACTTCAAATGACGTCCGATTTCAACTAAATTTCACAAAAACGTCTTAAATCACATATAAGACCTGCTCCGGACGCCTTATCCAAAACGGGCTCGATACCAACACTTTCTAATCCTTTTTTATTTCAAATTTCTACATTAATTTCAGAAAAACAATTTCTTTTAAAAATTCATTTCTCGGGCTCGGACCTCAAATTTTGATTCCGGGCATACGCCCGAGTCCCATATTTTTCTACAAACCCTTAGGGACCATCAAATTACGGGTCCAGTTCCGTTCACCCAACATGTTGACCAAAGTCAACTTTACTCATTTTAATACCAAATTTTAGCATTTTCATAGAATTTCTCATATAAGCCTTCCGGCTACGTGCCCGAACAGTGCATGCAAATCGAGGCAAGTAAAAATGAGGTTTTCAAGGCTTTGGAAGCAAGGAAAAAGGGAAAAAACAGGTGATGACCCTTTGGGTCGTCACATTAGAAAAACCGTTCGTCCTCGAACGGACAAATGGAAGAAGTAACTGAGTCGGGAAATACATGAGGATAACTGCTCGACATATCAGACTCGGACTCCCAGGTAGATGCCTTGGAGGCTGACCTCTCCACTGAACACGCACTGAAGGAAAACTCTTCGACCTCAGCTATCGAACCTACCGGTCTAGAATAGCCATCGGCTCCTCCTTATAAGACAGATCCTTATCCAAATGGACAGTGTTGAAATCTAACACGTGGGCTAGATCGCCGTGATACTTCCGAAGCATGGATACGTGAAACACCGGATGCACGGCTGACAAGCTAGGCGGCAAGGCAAGTCTATAAACAACATCTCCCACGCAATCGAGGATCTCAAATAGGCCAATGAAACTAGGGCTAAGCTTTCCCTTCTTCCCAAATCTCATCACGCTCTTCGTAGGCGACCCTCGGAGCAATACTCGCTCACTAACCACGAAAGCCACTTCTCGAACCTTGCGATTTGCATAACTCTTCTGCGTGGACTGAGCTATCTGAAGCCTATCCTGAATGATATTGACCTTGTCCAAGGCCTCCTGAACTAAATCTGTACCCAATAACCGAGCCTCTCCCGACTCAAACCATATGACTTGAGACTGACATCGCCTACCATACAACGCCTCATAAAGAGCCATCTGAA
Source organism: Nicotiana benthamiana (assembly GCA_034376525.1). Lineage (NCBI taxonomy): Eukaryota > Viridiplantae > Streptophyta > Magnoliopsida > Solanales > Solanaceae > Nicotiana > Nicotiana benthamiana. Next base: position 35,877,444 of record CM067337.1, on the reverse strand, counting down.
TGCTGGTCTGGTAGCTCTTGTTGTAGGCAAACTACGCTAAATATAGGAGCTGATCCCATGAACCTCCAAATTTAATAACGCAAGCTCGGAGCATGTCCTCCAATATCTAAATAGTCCGCTCGTGCTGTCCCTCCGCCTGAGGATGAAATGTTGTGCTCAACTCAACTTGGGTGCCCAACTCTCATTGAACCTCTCTCCAGAAGCGTGAGGCAAACTACGTACCCTGGTCCGGAATGATAGACACCGGCAACCCATGAAGGCGAACAATCTCTCTAATGTAGATATCATCTAACATCTCGGATGAATAAGTAGCTGCAACAGGAAAACAATGCGCTGACTTGGTCAGCCTATCAATAATGACCCAAATCGCATCAAACTTCTTCCGGGTCAACAGAAGACCGGTGACAAAATCCATAGTAATCCTCCCCCACTTCTACTCGGGAAGCTCAATCCTCTAAAACAGTCTGCCAGGCCTCTGATGCTCATACTTAACCTTCTCACAATTCAAACATAGAGCCACATATGCAACAATATCTTTCTTTATTCTGCGCCACCAATAGTACTGCCTCAGATCCTGATGCATCTTCGCGGAGCCCGGGTGAATAGAATATCGGGAACTATGGGCCTCCGCTAAGATTAACTCTCAAATCCCATAAACATTGGGCACACAAACTCGCCCCTACAATTTCAAGATGCCATCATCATCAAAGATTACTTTCTTGGCACCTCCATGTTGTACCCCGTGTCTTAGGACACATAAATAGGATCATCAAACTGACGATCATGGATACGCTCCAATAATGAAGAACGAGCGACCGTGCAATCTGACACTCAGCTAGGCTCAAAAATATTTAACCTCACAAGTCGATTGGCCAACCCCTGAACATCCAAAGCAAGCGATCTCTGGCTGACCGGAATATAAGCAAGACTACCCATGCTGGAGGACTTCCTACTCAATGCATCGGCCACCACATCGGCCATCCCTTGGTGATACAAGATAGTAACATCATAATATTTCAACAACTCCAGCCACCTCCTCTGCCTCAAATTCAACTCTTTCTACTTGAACAAATACTGAAGACTCTTGTAATCAGTGTACACCTCACACGTCACCCCATATAGATAATGCCTCCAAATCTTCAATGCATGAACAATGGCTGCCGACTCTTGATCATGAACTGGATAATTCTTCTCGTGGATCTTATACTGCCTTGAATTTTATGTAATGACTTTGTGATCCTACATTAATACTGCACCAAGCCCAATATTGGAAGCATCACAATAGACAGTATAAGGACCTGAACCTGTTAGTAAAACCATTACCAGTGCCGTAGTCAAAGCTGTCTTGAGCTTCTGAAAGCTCGCCTCACACTCATCCGACCATCTGAACGGGGCACCCTTCTGGGTCAATCTGATCATCGGGGTTGCAATAGAGGAAAACCTCTCCACAAACCAATGATAGTAGGCTGCCAACCCTAAGAAACTCCGAATCTCTGTAGCTGATGCTGGTTGAGGCCAATTTTTGACTGCCTCAATCTTCTTCGGGTCCACCTGAATACCCTCTGCTGATACTACGTGACCCAAAAATGCAACCGAACTCAAATAAAACTCACACTTTGAAAACTTAGCATATAACTGACTACCCTTCAGATTCTGAAGAACCACTCTGAGGTGCTGCTCGTGCTCCTTCTGGCTACGGGAATATATCAGAATATCATCAAATAAAACTATCACGAACAAATCCAAATAAGTCTTGAACACTTGGTTCATCAACTCTATAAATGTTGTTGGGGCATTGTTCAACCCAAATGACATGACCAAAAACTCATAATTCCCATACCGAGTGCGGAATGTTGTCTTATGGACATCGGATGCCCTAATACTCAACTAATGGTAGCCAGATATCAAGTCTATCTTTGAAAACACCTTTGCTCCCTGAAGTTGGTCGAACAAATCGTCAATCCTCGTCAGTGGATACTTGTTCTTTATCATCACTTTGTTCAATTGTCGGTAATCGATGCACATCCTCATCGAACCATACTTTTTATTCAAAATAATACCGGCACACCCCAAGGAAAAATGCTTGTTCTAATGAAACCCTTCTCAAGAAAATCCTGCAACTGATCCTTTAACACTTTCAACTCTGGAGGAGCCATGTGATACGACACAATGGAAATGGGTTGAGTGCCCGGAGCCAGATCAATACAAAAGTCGAGATCTATGTCAGCGGCATACCCTGCAGGTCTGAAGGGAAAACCTTGGGGAACTCTCGAACAATAGGTGCAAAATCAATAGAAGGGACCTCTGCACTCGAATCGTGAACATACGCCAGATAAGCTAAACACTCTTTCTCGACCATGTGTGGAGCCTTCACATATGAGATAACACTGTGAGTGGTATGACACGGGGTCCCTCTCCACTCCAAATAGGCAAATCTGGTAAAGCCAAGGATATGGTCTTGGCGTGGCAATCCAAGATGGCATGATACAGGGACAACCAATCCATCCCAAATATGACGTCAAAATTTACCATGTCTAAGAGCAATAAATCAACACGAGTCTCAAGACCCCCAAATACTACCACACAGGAATGATGAAATCAGCCGACAACTACAGAATCACCCACCGATGTAGATAATTAAATAGGAATACTCAAAGCATCACTAGGCATGACCAAGTACGGTGCAAAATAGGATGACACATTGGAATACGTAGACCCAGGGTCAAATAGCACTGAAGCATCCATGTCACAGACAAGAATAGTACCTGTAATAACTTCATCTGAAGACTCAGCCTCTGGCCTGGCTAGAAGAGTATAACATCGGGGCTGGGCTCCAGATCCCAGAATCATATCTTTGGGATGATCAGTTGTTGGCTGACCTCTACCTATGGTTGTATGAGCTCCACCTCTATGACCTTTGCCTCCACCTCTATGACCTCTACCCCCGCCTCTAGCTGGCTGGGAAGCCTATGGAGCACCTGGCGCCTGAATCATAGGACGAGAACCATGCTGTTGTGACTGTGCACCCCTCCACCTCAGGCAAGCCCTCCTGATGTGACCATATTCAACACACTCATAGAACCAATCTGAATACTGTAGCTAATAAACCTGGGACTGACCTTGTCGACTTGAATAACTACCTTCAAAACTCTGAAGTGGTGGTGCACTGATGGGAGCTGGTGGTGCACTGTAAGTCTGCTAATTAAATAATACGGCTGTGAACCCCGACCACCTGAAGTACCATGAGAGATCAGGAGAGCTGACTGAAAGGGCCTCGGAGGATGGCCTCTACCATAAGAATATCTACCTACAGACAAGGTACCACTGAACCTACCTGCATGACGGGGCCTCTTATCCGACCCATGACCACCTCCATGTGACACAGCCATCTCAACTCGGCGGGCTGCATTGGATGCCTCCTGAAAAGTAATCTCACTCGCGTCTTCCATAGCCATTTGGAGACAGATCAGCTGAATCAAATCGTCAATAAAACTCTGCACCCTCTCTCTCTTTTGAATAGGAGTATAACAATAGCATGGCGAGCTAGATCAATGAACCAGGTCTCATACAGTGTAACTATCATGGAGCCCTACTGAAGGTGCTCAAACTGCATGCGAAGAGCCTCCCTCTGAGTGACTGGGAGAAACTTCTCCATAAACAACTCTACAAACTGGTCCCAAGTCAAGGATGGCGACCCGGCTGGTCTGGCTAAACAATAGTTCCTCCACCAAGTCATAGTGGATCCTTCTAGACGAAAGGTGGGAAAGTCAACCCCATTGGTCTCCACAATACCCATAGTTCTAAGAACCTCATGGCATCTATATAAGAAATCCTGGGGGTCCTCTAAAGAAGAACATCTAAATGTGGTGGCGAAGAGCTTGGCGAACCTATCCAGCCTCCACAACGCATCTGTAGACATAGCCGCACCGTTGTTGATATGAGCCGCTATACCCAGCTGAACTGTCATGGCTGGCTTGACCAGTAGAACCTGAACCTGAGGTGCTACCTGCTCTAGAGTACATGTAGTAGGGGTCTGAGCACCTCCTCCAGCCTAAGAAGTAGTTGGCACTACTGGAAGCAAAATCGCTAGAGTGACGCTCTCCATAAGGCCTATCAATCTGACCAAAGCATCATGAAGAACTAGGGTGGCTATGAACCCCTCTGGGACTTAAGCTAGGCCAACCGGAGTTACTGGGGTTGAAACCTCCTCGTCATAATCAATCTGAGGCTCTGCCTCTAGGGCTGCTGCTCGGGGCTGAGCTCTGCCCTTGCCTCGGTCTCTGGTTAGGCCTCAACCTCACCCTATGCCCCTAATAGGAGCTGCTGCTAGGGGCTCAGGCTGCTGAGCTGTAGAAGAGAAACCACGTGTTCTCACCATGCGCGAAATAATAGAGTAGAAAGACAATTAGTACTTGAGAAACAGAATTGCACGACAAGAAAGAACAAAAATGAAATTTTCCTAACTCGGTACCCTCTGGGGGATTAATACAAACATCTTTTTACAAATCCCTCAGACTCTACCGAGTTTGTCCGTGAGTTGTGAGACCTATGTAACCTAGTGCTCTGATACCAACTTGTCATGACCCAGTTTTCCTACCCTCGGGAGTCGTGATGGTTCCTACTACTGAGAGTTAGGCAAGCCCGTTATTAATTACCTCTTTTAGCAAACATCAATAATTTAATAAAAATGAAGCATGTAATAATAAAGTGGAAATCGCAAATATAATTACTGAAAGAAATGCCAAAAGTTTAAAATAATCCTCTACCCAAGATTTGGAGTCAGAAACTCACGAACGTCTAGAGAATACTAAATACAATGTCTTAATAAAACATGAATCTGTTAGTTTCGGTACAAAGATAACAAACTGGATAAAGATAGAAGAGACTCCGGGCCTGCGGACGTTATCAAGTCTAGCTCGGTGTCTCTGGACGGAAGTTCAGCTCCCCAATCTACTACTACTGTCCAAAAGCTGCTCTGACACCGTGATCTATGCAAAATGATACACAGAGTGTAGCATCAACACAATTGACCCCATGTGCTGGTAAGTGCCTAACCTAACCTCGGCGAAGTAGTGACGAGGCAAGACCAGACTACCAGATAAACTTGTGCAGTTATGAAACATCTATTGCAAAAAATAAACACAAAATAAGCAGTTTATAAAAGGAGGGGGAACATGCCGTGGGAGGTAACAATTATAAACATGAAGTCTAAATTTAAAGATAGAACAACCAACAGAAATTAAATCCAGAATAAGCACACTTAATCTATAATTTATTGCGGTTCCCATCCCGATCCAATCACATAACAATAATGTTTGATAACTATGAATTATACATGTTTTATTACCGTTCTTACCTGAACTTTGTGGATAAATTGCTCTAGATTAGTCCTAAATTACTTATAAGTTGCGCTTGATTGCAGGTTTGAGCGTCTAGATGATACATATCACAAATTGGCTGAAAAGAGGAGTGATACATGCCAAGCGTCAAAAGATAAATGAATGTGGGAAAAAGGTGACATGTGCGGACCGCAGTGTTCTGATGTTCGGCCGCACAGGAGAGTTCTGTAAGCTGCGAAGTCAAGCCTAACCTACACATTCCGCCCTTCTTTTCCACGCAGCCGCGCAGGAATTTAGAGAGTCACCAAAATTAATGAAAGCCCATGCAGACCACATCCATTTCCACGCGGTCCGCACTCATGAGAGATCATAGGCTCAGCAATTGAAGGCAAAATCCCATGCGGCCGCACACCAAAGCAGTATTGTCCACGTGGGTAAAAGTTCAAAGAGTCAAATATTTGACAGCTTCTATAGTGCAGCCACGCATCATTTCTACGTGGTCCGCATAATTCAACCTGTGCGACCGTGCACCATTTCTATGTGGTCCGCTTGATTCAACCTATGTAGTCGCGTGGCATTTCTATGCGGTCTGCATCTCCAAATCCAGAAGCACAGATCTGACGACCTTATGCCTTACGCGGCCGCACATCATTTCTATGCGGTCCGCGGCAGATCCTCAGGGGTATTTTTGTCCGATTTTTCCTATTTAGTATAAAGAGAAGACTTCACTTTTTTAGGTCAAGTTTGGAACCTGTTTTAGCAGTTGAGCACAGAACTCTTTGTATTAGCCTACATTAGGCAATTTTTTCTTGTAATTAACGTGGCTTCAAGTAGATTATTGTAGTTAATGAATATGTTAATATTTTCTAATATTTCTTGTATTTCTACTTCTTCCATGTCTAGCTAAATCCATTAGATAGGGTTGTGGCTCAACCCTAGTGTGCGTAACTAATGGGTGTTTTTGCATAATGCTTGGATGATGTTAGGGGTTTGGTATTTGGGTTGATTGTATGTTTTCATTTAGATTTGGTGGTTGCAAACACTAAGTCTAGTTTAGTGGGCCTTGACTCTTCTTGAGAAAGAGAGTCTATGACCTCACAATTAACCCAACAAGGATTTGGGATGAACCCATAAAAATGGTAGTCCCAAGTAATGGGTTAAACCTCGAGAGAGTAATTATCTCACTTGAACCTGGTCGACGCCCCCTTTTTCAAAAGCAGAGAAATCGGGTTTGCGACATTATGGGTGGAATGACTCTTTTAACCCCGTACGGGGAATTTGGGTTATGGATTTTGGAGAGTCCCCACCTAATGATTATAGTGCATTAGGACTCTTTTACAGATAAGAAGAATATTTTGAAAGAAAACTAGAGTTCGGTTAAGGGCTTGAGATTATCTCGAGGGGAAGATGTTAGGCACCCCTCAAGATCCACTAGTGTGGTTTCCGGCCGTGCTTAATTGTGACTTTGAGAAGAAGAGGAGTAAACAAGCAAAGTTTGCACATAGGAAACATAGCAAGTCAAAAATTTTGAAAGTAGAAACACACAATTTGTTTTAGAAAAAAAGGAGTTTTTGTTGAAAAACATTAGTCTAAAGTAAGGCATTAATGAAGAAGAAGAAGAAGGAAGGGGGGGGGGGGGGGGTCCTACGGTTAAACATAATATGGATCACTTTGGTGCAATATCCAGAAATTATTCTCACACGAGATATTATCGCACCAGTCATCATATCCATATTCTATCCTTCCCACCCCGTTTAGGAATATAATCATGATTAGTATCGATTAGTCATTGTATGCTGATACCCGTCCCAGCCTATCAGTCCAGGGGTATTTGGATTTCTAATCCTAAAAGGGAAGAAAAGGGATGGAGACATATATTGAGTTTATAAGAATAAAATACTAGGGCGTCAATCAAAACAAATAGCAAATACGTGGGGAATTAAACAAATATTCAAAAGCTCATACGAACCCCAGAGATCATATTACAACTAGTTAGCATGACTTGCATTTATTGATTTGGTCTTTAATTAAAGTTAAGCGGCAGGCAAATCGGTTTAACACATAGAATTAGATAAAAGGTCTACAGTAGGCAACTTGGATCCAATTGTTCGTATCCGGAGTATCTTACCAGTTGTTAATTAATGACAAACATAGACAGGTTTTGCAATAAGCAGAACTTATAGAAGTTAAAAAGGTTTTGGAAAATAGCTGGGACTGTTTAAAGAGTATTAGCAAAGTCATAGGAAAAATATCGAAGTTCAGAAAAGATGTTTTGAAAAAATAGGCAGAATTGTAAAAGTAGAAAGTATAGTAGGATTTCGAGAGGTGAAATGCTTCGAAGAGCGAGTTTGAAAATTGTTTAGCGAACTTTATGAATGAAAGTGCAGACAGGGATTTGGAAAACAGTTTTATAGACACAAAATACGGATTTAGAGAATACCAAACAGGTTTGGGTGAGTTTATTAGAAAAACGGGGGAGTTTATTAGAAAAACGTTGGGACTGCTTGGCAGATTATCAAAATTTTAAGACGAATTTAGGCAGGTTGAAAAACCTATAGGCAGGATATCTATACCTTGATTTTATTGACTCGGTTACTGTTTTTAATTCATTAAGAAAGTGAGCATTGGATTACCCTACTGTTTTGCCTATCGTTTTATGCATTTCTAAATGGCATGATTTCTATATGCAACAGGCTGCTTAGTATGTCACATAGGCATGATATCTACTAATTTGCAACATGACTGAGTGTTAATTACTGTAGACATGACATTTAAATAATAGAAAAGAATGTGGAGCCTATAGACATGATTTCTACGTGATTTCAAACATTAAGCCTAAAGGCATGATATTTAAAAAATTTAAAGCAATAAAAGTCCAATAGGCATGATATCTAGGTGACTTGAAGTAATGAAAGTCCTATAGACGTGATCTCTACTTCTTAACATACAATCAACTGAAAGTAAACCCCTCATATACCCTTTACTACTATATTCCCCAAGTTAGATTACAAAGCCAAAAAAACATACATCATAGCCCACATCCAAACTGCCTAATGCAATCTTGATATCCAATACATGTGTTTCAACAAATCCAGATTCCAGATTCCAAGGCCTTCTCATAGAGTGTTTCAAAGTTCCAAAGAGCTTCAAGAGCCCAGGCAATGCTTACACTCTAAAGATTGAATGTTGTAATAGAGTAGTGTGATGTGTGGAATTACCAGCCCATTGGCATCCAAGTTCAGAGGGAACTCTAGGGTCCCTAAGCATGGCTTACCAGAGGGGGGTATAACTTAGTAGCTATGAGTAGGTGTCAAGTGAAAGGGGAACCTCAGCATGAGGTGGTCATACCCAGTCATGGCATAGACTGGCACACCCCTAACCTCTCACTCAGATTCAATCAAATAAGAGCAGACTCTAAGGAGTCAAACTCATGTCTGAATAATGATCAGGACATCAACAAACCCAAATTAGAGCTCAGCACATTGAAGGGGAATGGGAAAGCAATCGAGTAGAGACTCAAAAGAGTCTAATCCTGAATCACATATAGCAATTAATAATGTTGCTATGATCCGGGACAAACACACATACGAAAAGGAGTAGGGAGAGGGATTAACTTTCTTGAAAGTAATTAAATAGTGCAGGAAAAGCATAAATGAGCACACAAAGAAAGCGGTGGAAGTAGAGAAAAACATGGATGCTATTAAACATAGAAGAACATAGCAGTTATAAGTTTTAGGATAGCAGACTAATAGCAGCAAACAGATAGCCAGAAATAAACAGGAACATGCTATAAAATACTCCCAAGTGTCCATGAGTTCAAGCAGCAAGAAGTGCAGGTGGAGAATGCTCAATAGCAGTCAAGAGAACTAGAAAGTAGTAATAGTAGCAGTAAAGAAGAGAGAAGAATTCCGATTTTTTGTTTTTAGTCAGAATTCAGTGATGAAGTAAAAAAAGAAGAGTATCAATTAAGATGAATCAGCTAACAGAGATTCCTTTAATTAAGGGATCCTAATTTGATCAGCAAAGGAAGAAAATATTTAAGAAAATGGGATAAAGTAAACAACATGTGCATAGTATACAAATAAGGGTGAATACATAAAGTTATTTAAGGAAAAGTTTTTGAAACACACGGTTTGTGAAAATAAGGTAAAAAGACTAATTAATAAACAGTAAAAATCAAAGGTCTGAGATTTTATACGAGCGAACGCAGTCTAATAAGAGAAGGGTTTTATTTAGGTCGAGCCGTGGGCAAAAAATGGAAAGAAATCAAGAAAGATGTGTTCAGAAGGAATTTCGAACAAATTGCAAATTTGAAAGACCGTTTTTAGGGGAAAATCACAATATATAAAGAGCATACAAATGCTTCAAACACAAATGGTCAGAATCGTATGAAAAACAGAGATGACTTTTCAGAAATCGAAATCAAACTAGTTTAGAGGTGAGAACATGCAAGTCACATACAAGTTGTCTGAAAAACCTCCAAATTCTAGGTTTTTCGTCATTTGTCCAGTGTAGGGATGAAGACGGACAAATCAGACAAGAGCAAAACTCTAATAAACACAAAGGAATTTAATTGTTTCGTGAAACATGCTGAGGAAATATACAGTAAAAGAAAAATAAAAGGAAACATAATAGAAGAAGCACACAGGAGTTGGAGTAGGAACAAACAGGAATTACAGTAGGACAAAACAGTAAGAACACCTCACAAAATCACACTAAAACAAGTAAAATCAAAGAAACCCTAAATCAGCGAAGACGAATATTTTGAAAGCAAACCTTTGAAAGAAATTTAAGAAAATCATTTTGAAAACATTGAAACAAGCATAGATCTAGAGCGGATCTAAAGGAATATATGAAAAGGTCGAAGGGCTAGGGTTTCAGAACAACCCTAGAAGCGAGGAAGGCCTGGAAAAGGGTCTGCTCTGAGCCAGGTGAGCCAGAGATAGACTCATAGGACCAGGACATGCCAGAGATGGCCGGGGAACTTGCAGCGATGGAACTGAGCGAAAATCTTCAGGGTCAGACCTTGAATCCTCTAGTAGCAGGCGTACAAGAACATGTGGAGGTGAGTACAGGCCACCCAAGGCTCGAGGAATAAATAGATTCCGATAGAACATGGTGGAAGATGGTGGGAGAGGGCTGGGGTTTCGAAGGGGCTAGAGAGAATTTGAGACGATGAGGGTTTGAGGATGGCTGCTTGTAACAAATTACTAAGGGTTTGGGGTGTTAGGATTTTTTAAAAAGGAATGGGGTGATCGTAGCCGTTGATCAAAATGATCAACGGCCTGGATTAGACAATGTCCGAGTGGGTTTACATATGAGTCGGGTAATTGGGTCGTTTTACTGGGCTAATTGTGGTCAGAATTGAGGTCCAAATTGGCTACAATTGTTAGCAATTTGACGCCAAAATTGAAATAGCCATTTTTCCCTTTTGAAGTTACAAAAATAGTAAAAGATGTTTATAAATTAAATTAAAAGAATAGGGTTAGTAAAAAATATATAAGTATTAATTTTAAAAATATTGGTACTGATTTTGTAATTAAAATTCCTATTAAATCAGAAAATTGGTTAAAATTGCAATTTCATGCAATTTAATTATAAAAATACCAAATGGACTCGTAAAATTATGCAAAAATCATGTAAATTATTTTTTTATGCAAATTTCAGAATACAATAAATTATTCTCCAAAAAGGCAAGTTTCGACGTATAATTATTGGGATTTGTGGTGTAAGATAGGCCACAAATTAGTTTTAAAATCCTTTAAAAATGCCAAAATCTTTTGGGATGCTCATATATGCATTCATGTGCAATTTTAAGAGTATTTTGAGTATAGAAACATATAGAAAAAAATTGGGTATCAACAGCTGCCCCTCTTTACCTATGGAGGATGGAAGAGTTGTCGGGTAAAGATAAGATGGCCAATTTTGACCAAAAACGGCGGTTGTAAAAGAATTATGATCGTTCTCTAGTTTCTCAGCTGCCTACATATCCTTGACTTTATAGGAATGAGGTCATATGCAATTCAGGCGACAATGTTTTGGGATAAGGTAAAGAATGGACGCGATGGTCTAATTTGAGAAAGGTTATGATGTCGAACAGGTTGCGGAGAACCGGAGCGGGTGCGCTCCTGCTGAGATGGCCGTTTGCTAGCCGTTGTACCTGTAAATGAGCGATGCAGTGTATATTGTGCATAATTTAAACATGATGCAAGTTCCCGTTGGACCATGAATGTTGTCTTTGGACGGTTAAGACGACGTCCTCGGACTATGATTTCCTGGCCATGAAGAGCATAAAAGTAAAGATTCACAGGCCATGAAATGGTGTTCTCGGGCTATGCAAGTGGTGCCTCCTAGCTATGATGCCTTTGAACAAGTTGGGGATCGTTCAGCCCATGAGAAAATGGCAATCATTCAGCCAAATGAATGCAAAGGGTGGCGATCTTTTAGCCAGAGTGAAAATTTAAAATGCAGGTGAGATATTTCAGCCAGTCAATAATAAAGCGGCGATATTCCAGCCATGCATGATGGAGAAAATGCATAGTCTCAGAAGGCAGGTAGGTAGCCTTATGCGATGCAGATGGAGACAGAGCTTAGTCTCGAAAGGCAGAAAATAGCCTTACATAGAGTGGAGGTAGATCTTAACCTCAAGAGGCAGAAAATAGCCTCATGCAAAATACACATGGAGACAGAGCTTAGTCTCGAAAGGCAAATAAGTAGCGTCATGGAAGATGGAGGTAGAGCTTAACCTCGGAAGGCAGAGAATAGCCTTATGAAAAATGCAGATGGATACAGAGGTTAGTCTCAAAAGGCAGATAAGTAGACTCATGCAAGATGGAGGTAGAGCTTAACCTTGGAAGGCAGATAATAGCCTTATGCAAAATGCAGAGAGATAATGATTAGTCTCGAAGGGAAGATAGGTAGCCTCATGCAAGAGGGACGCATAGCTTAACCTCCGAAGGCAGAGAGTAGCCTTATGCAATGCATGAATATAAATGAATGAATAGTAGTAAGTTTTTTTTGACGATAGATAGTTTTGCAATATTAGGACTGCTGGGGAATATTGGTTGTGGATAGTGACACTTTGTAGAGTTTCGATTCTGAAGAGCAAATGTAGTTGATTCGTGGCCTAAATTCCTACATTGAAAAAAAATCGTGAGTTTTGTAGAGGGGAGGTTAGTTCGTATCCTCTGGCTCTTGGCGTCGTGTATCACGGGGGTAGCATTGCTAAACGATGGTGATGTAAATGAAATTAATGCATGACTTAGTAAATATAATGCAAGCACATATATAAAAAATGGTTTTATTTTGGATTAACCAACAACTGCAACGTAGTTCAAGACACGGCGACCTTGCTTGCTCTGAAATTTTTGAGGGTCCTCCTCAAAATTCTGCTCAAGCTTACTGGGATGATGCTGCTGACGGTTGTGTTGAATGACTGAAAATGGAATCAATTCCGGAATTTTAAGGGTCCTCAAAATTCTTCCCCAATTCCAATTGCGGGGGAAAATGGAATTTTTATTAAAATGTGACTGAACCCATAGAGTTGGCTACGTTTACCCTCTTAAACGGGAATCAGGTCAGTCGTAGTTCAAATTACATCATGAAAGAAAAGCATACGATCAAATGTAGTATCGTTTTACTGCGTCTGAGTTGATTGGCTTCGGCCAGACTTCTCCGTCCATTTCTACGAGAATAAGGTCTCCTTCACTTAGAACTCGATGGATCATGTACGGATGCAGCTAATTGGGAGAGAATTTCCCTCTGGCTTCATCTTGATGCAGAAACATTTTCTTCAATACGAGTTGTCCATGTGTGAACTTCCTTGGCTTAACTCTCTTATTGAAGGCTCTGGACATTCTGTTATGATATAATTAATCGTGACAAACTGCATTCATTTGCTTTTCGTCTATGAGGGCTAATTGCTCGTAGCGACTTTTGACCCACTCTACATCATCTAACTCTGCTTCTTGTATGACCCTCAAGGAGGGAATTTCCACCTCGGCGGGGATGACTGCCTCTGTACCATAGACCAGCATGTAAGGAAAGTCTCAAGTTGATGTGCGGACCGTGGTACAATATCTCAATAAGGAGAATGAAAATTCTTATGCCATATCTTGTGCCTTTCTATCATCTTCCTTTGTATCTTCTTGATGTTCTTATTGGCTGCTCCTACAGCTCCGTTCATCTGAGGTCTATAAGACGTAGAATTCTTGTGTTTAATCTTGAATGTTTCACACATTGCCTTCATCGAGTCGCTGTTAAGATTGGAACCATTGTCAGTGATGACTGATTCTAGAATCTCGAACCGACAAACCATACGATCCTGGACGAAATCTGTTACTACTTTCTTGGTCACTGCTTTGTTGGATGCTGCTTCAACACATTTGGTAAATAATCAATGGCCACTAGGATGAACCTGTGCTCGTTTGATGCGGATGGTTCGATTGGTCCAATAACATCCAATATCTGCATGTATCTGACAATGGTGGCATCTCCGGATATACTGGATGTAGTCCGTTTCCTTAGTCATTCAAAAATACCCTTCTCAGAGTATCTTCTTTGCCAAAACGAAACCATTCATGTGCGGTCCGCAGGTCCCTGTGTGCACTTCCTTCAATAGTTTGGTTGCTTCTATTGCCTTGACACATCTTAATAATCCCAGATCTGGAGTCCTCCTATACAAGATTCCTACGCTGTGAAAGAAGTTGTTGGACAATCTCCGAAGTGTGCATTTCTGAGTAGCATTTGCAAGTTTTGGGTATTCTCGTGTTGTTTAGTATTCGTTTATATCATAGAACCAAGGCTTCCCATCAGCTTCTTCCCTCGACATGAGCACAATAAGCTGGTTGGTTGTGAATCTTCACCTGGATGGGTTCAATAAAGTTTGTATCTGGGTTCTGGATCATAAACGATAAAGTGGCTAAGGTATCATCGAACTCATGTTGTATTCTGGGAACGTGCTGGAATTTTGTCTTTCTGAATCTCTTCCTCAACTTCTATACATGGTGTAGATAGGGGAGTATCTTGGAATTCTTGGTTCCCATTCTTCTCGAAACTGATGTAAAAGTATGTCCGAGTCTCTGATAACTAATAGTTCGTGAATGTTCACGTCGATTGCCAGTTTGAGCCCTAAGATGCAGGCTTCATACTCAGACATATTGTTGGTGCATGAGAATCTGAGCTTGGCAGACACCGGGTAATGCTGACCAGTTTCTGACACCATGACCGCTCCTATACCGACTCCATTGAAATTTGCAGCTCCGTCGAAGAACATTCTCCAACCATCAAAGGATTCTTCAATGTATTCTCTTATGAAAGCTACCTCTTCTTCAAGAAAATACGTCTTTAACGGTTCATATTCTCCTCTTACAGGATTCTCGATGAGGTGATCTGCTAATTCTTGTCCTTTGACGGCCTTCTAGGTAACATAAACAATGTCAAACTTGCTTAACAGTATTTGCCATTTGGTGAGCTTACCAGTAGGCATGGGCTTCTGAAAGATATATTTCAATAGATCCATCCTGGATATGAGATAAGTGGTGTAAGCACAGAAATAATGCCTTAGTTTTTGAGCAACCAGGTTAGAGCACAACAAGTGCGTTCTAATAAAGATACCGAGCCTCGTACGGGGTAAACTTCTTGCTGAGGTAGTAGATGGCATGTTCCTTTCTCCCCGTTTCAGCATATTTTCCTAAAACACAACCAAATGCCCCATCTAATACTGCAAGATAAAGCAATAGAGGTCTCTCTAGCTCAGGTGGAACCAACACTGGTGATGTTGACAAATATTCCTTGATTTTGTCGAAAGCCTTCTGACACTCGTCAGTCCATTTAGTGGCGGCATCCTTCTTTAGCATCTTAAAGATAGGTTCACAAATAACAGTGGACTGGGCTATGAACTAGCTGATATAGTTGAGTTTTACCAGAAAACTCATTACATCCTTCTTGCTCTTTGGCGGTGGCAACTCTTGAATGGTTTTTACCTTTGACGGGTCCAATTCTATTCCCCAACGACTCACAATGAAACCCAATAACTTTCTGGCTGGGACCCTGAATGCATACTTGGCTGGATTCAGTTCCAAGTTGTATCTCCTCAGTCTGTTGAAGAACTTCCTCAAATCTTCCATGTGATCTACTGCTTTCTTGGATTTGATGATAACGTCGTCCACATACACCTCGATCTCTTTATGTATCATGTCATGAAAGATGGTGGTCATGGCCCTCATGCATTCTTTCAAACATAACGGCATTATTCTATAATAGTACGCCCCCCAGGCGTGATGAATGACGTTTTCTCTGTATCCTCTTCGTCTATCCATATTTGATGGTATCCAGCAAAAAAAAAGACAAATGACTACAGCTCATGTTTGGTGCAGTTGTTGATCAATATGTGTATATTTTACAAAGGGAAGTCGTCCTTATGACTGGCCCGGTTGAGATCCCGATAGTCGACACAGACTCTAGCTTTCCCATCTTTCTTTGGTATTAGCACGATGTTGGCTAACCATGTTGGATATTATACCACTCTGAGAACCCTAAATTTGGCTTGCTCGGTAACCTCTTCTTTGATTTTCAAACTCATGTCTGGCTTGAATTTTCTGAGTTTCTGTTTTACCGGTGGGCATTCCGGATCTGTCGCCAACTTGTGAGCCACAATTGATGTGTTGAAACCGGTCATATCATCATACGACCAGGCGAAGATATCCTCATATTCTTTTAAGAACTCTGTGTACTCTTTATTTTCTAGTGGTGACAAATGTGTGATGGTACGTGTTTCCTTGACATTCTCTGTATCTCTCAGATTAACAACCTCAGTTTCGTCAAAATTGGACTTAGGCATGTTCTCAAAATTCTCGACCTCTCTAACAGCTTCTTCTAGTATTTCATCCTCTTCTGAATCTAGGTCCATTTGTTGCATTGTCTCGTTGCAAGTTACAGTTGTTGGTTCATCATCAAGATATGTAATAGTAATGCTGTGTAAAATAAAGCAAATGGTAGAGTAAAGTAATAAGAGCAAGATAGAAAGATAAACTTGGAAAATGGTTTTCATTAAATTCATAAAATGTTGAAACATTAGAGCTCTTTTCAAAAGAAAAGACAATGCGGAAAAGTAAAATCAACTAAAAGTAAAATGCGATGCATATGCATTGTTTAGCCTTGCTACCCCAAAGCTTTCCGGGCTCTGGTGGTCCTAACTGACCAATTTATGAGGTGTTCTCCTCGGTTCACAACTTGAATGGAAGGGCCTTCCTCCCCTTCCTCCTCAAAGATAATACAACAATCCATATCATCCTCCAGAAATAGGTTCTTCAGTTCTGCCAATGTCTCATCTTCCTCTGATCCATATATAACGTCAGTCAGCTGAAAGGTCTGCTCCAAATGAGGTAGAGGGTGCTCCAGTGGGTAGTAGGGACCTTGCCATGGTGATTACCAATGGTTGAACTCCTCCCAGGTGTACTCATACCCCAGGCCAACAGTAGTACCGTGCTTCTTCAACTTGATAGGCTTGGTGATGCCCTGGAGATTATTTCCAAATCCCTTTCCGAGCTCGTATCCACTCCAATTCAGAATGCTCTCGATCTTGTAATCCCACCATTTATCCTTGTCTATGGCGTTGACTCGCTCGATGTGATGGTATGTTTTTCCACCGATTCTCCTTCAACCTCCGATAATCGGGATGGCTTGGCGAATGTATATAGGGTTGCTACTGTTTTCATGAATGATTACTTCCTGATGATTCCATTCAAATTTTGCAGCTTGATGTAAGTTGATGCCATAGCCCCAACGGCGTGGATCTAGGGTCGTCCCAGTAGAAAATTGTGGGATGCTGGAATGTCTATGACTTGGAAGTCAACATCAAACCAAGTGGATCCCATTTGTAAGCACAGGATAATTTCTCCAATGGTGGATCTTTGAGATCCATCAAAATCTTTGACACTGATAACTTCGTCTTTGATCTCGTGCAATCCTTTACCCAATGTCCTGAGAGTTATTAACGGACAAATGTTAACCTTCGAGCCCCCGTCGACTAAGATCCTGGTGATAAAATGATCCTCGCATTGCACAGTGATGAGCAATGCTTTGTTGTGAGCCAGCCCTTCTGGTGGTAACTCTTCCTCGTGGAAGGTGATCTTGTGGCTTTCCATCATCTCCGCCACCATATTTTCCATTTCGCCTCCTATTATGTTGCTGGGAACATAAGCTTTACTCAGTATTTTCATTATGGCACTTTTATTCGCCTCAGAGCTTTGTATAAGATCTAGAATAGAAATCTGCGCTGGTGTTTTGTTCAGTTTCTCAACGACTGAGTACTCCTTGGCCTGTATCTTCCTCCAAAGTTCATCCAGTCCAGTTTCAACAGCCCGCCCAGAGGCTTACTTGTTGGACTCAGCTAAATGTTCTGGGGTGTACACCCTGCCAATCCTTGTTATGCCCTGTGCAGCGATTGCTTCTCCAGTATATGTCTTTCCCTTCCTTCTAGCCTCGGCTGTCTAATCCCAAGGTATGGTTTTCGACTTGAACGGGGTCACAACGGTCATAGAAATCAGAATTGGCACCCTGGGCGGTAAGACAGTAACTTCGAATGGTGGAGGCGCCTTTGGAACCCCAAACTCAATCTCAATTGGCTTTAGGTCTTTTGCGGGAAGTGCTTCAAACTCGAGTGGTACAGACACATTTACCACATCACCCTCAGAGGGTTGAATCTGAACAACAATGGGATTGAGGGTAGCTGCTGGCTTCTTAGGCTCGTCTCCTCCAACTTTCAAATTGATTGACCCCTTAGGGTCCCAATCATCTTCAAACTTGATCATACGGATGCCTTCACCCTTTTGGTCAGGAAAAGGGTTGTTGCGAACAATAGGAGCGGGATCATTTTCTATAATGACCTTATTATCAATCAAATTGTGAATCTTATCTTTCAACGAGCGACACTCGTCGATGGTATGGCCTTTCATCCCGGAATGGTATGCGCAAGTCTTGTTTGGGTTGATCCATTGAGAGGGATTTTCTGGAGTTGCAGTTGGGACAGGGGTAACGTAATCGGCTGCTTTGAGTTTTTCAAATAGTTGGTCGATTGGTTCGAAAATGGCGGTGTATTGTCTAGGAGGTTACGGTCGAAATTTGGTCTGGGCCGAGGAACGTTCTGGCGGGTAGGTGGTGATGGGCCAAGGAACGTTTTGGATGAGGGAACCCTTGTTTCCTGATTCGGGTGCACTTGTGATTGGCTGACTGTAGTGCGGCAAGAGTGATCGATAGGCTTGACAGGTTCCGAACTTGGTCCAATTCCTCTCAAAATCTTTGCAAAGTTTGCTCCAGATGAGCAGCAGTCTCTTTGGTAATTGCGGCATTCTGAGAAGATTCCTCAAGTTTCTTTCTAGCGCGTGTATCTCCCATTTTGCCCTTGTTCCTGTTTCTGATAGAACTTGGAGGAGGAGGAGGTGGATGACCCTTGGATCTTGTTGAGTATGTTGATGGTGCCAGAATGCACGAATTAACCTTTGGGGAGGGGAATAAAATAAAAGAAAAATAGAAAGGTAAAAATTTAGTGCAAATTCTAAAAAGTAATATTGCATTATTTAAACACGTTATACAATAGTATAAGTCGTTTCCTAATTTGGGTGCATCATTGTGCCCGAGGTAGGACTAGCGACAAATTAAATTTGGAAAATTTATAATGCTAATTGCCTCATTTTATTGATAAAAACTAGACGAGTCTTAAAACAACTGAATGATAAAGATGTCACTACTGGCCAGTGGCCTTATTACATTAAGAAAGTAGAAAATAAAAAATCCTAACAACTTGGTCCCAGAAGGACCTTCCTCAGATTCGGTACTCTTGCCTCCCCTGTATAGTTGCATCAACTCGCGCATTCCTAACAACAGATAAGCTCGACCAAATGCATTCTAACAGTCTTCAATTCTTTTCAAGAACTTCCCTTCTAACTCCACTATACCTCGCTCCAGATATCCCAAATTGTTGTTGGCATTGGCAGCCATGTCCTTCCACTCGTTGATCATCTTCTCGTGGGCTTCTTATACTTCCCGATGTTCATTCTCACATTCTCGCATCCTCTTCGCAGTTTATTGTATTCGACTTGCACTTCAATTTTCTCATCGATAATCCTATGACCGTGGACGAATCATGGACGACCCAAACCAATGTGATCATCTTCTAACCAACCTATATAGTGCGGTACACACCCGGCATGATACATGTCCGGTTCAATAAACTTCTTTCCTAAGACGAGCTTGCAGTGCCACATATGCCGAGCATAACACCTGTGCGGGCTATCATTATCTTGAAATTCAGATCTGAAGTGACTCATCTTGTCTATCTTGGGTATGACCTACTTCCTTCCAGCTTGCCTCATGACTCATAGGGGGACATAAGGATGAGTTCCCCTCAGACCGATGAGTATGAGGAATGGTGCGTCTCGAGAACAGACAATGAACTCCCCTGTTGGGAACCACTCGAACATCCACTGAACTTGCTCTTCTTTTAGATTATCGAACAACTCTACCCACCCACTAGTGTCCTCTGGCTGGGTGAACATGTTGGGCATGAAGCTCATTCGCTTTGGGTGATGGAAAGTGATATGGTCATCCCAATCCCTGCAGATAATTTCCTGTCTGTAGTGGCCTTTTTTAAATTGTTCTATGAGCCAAAGTTGAAGTAGCAGATTACAACCCTCGAAATGTGGAGCCCTTTGGTGACGCTTTCCCAAGGCTCGATAGATTTTAGCAATGATCATAGACACTATGTTGAAAGACTACCCGTCGATACCCTCCATTAAGGTCTTGGTCACCATGGCTAGTCTGGTGTGGATCCTAGCCTTCTTCATGGGAATAATTATCATATCCAAGAAGCAAAACATGAACACAAAGACCCTTCTATGTATATGTCCTAAAGAAGTGAGGGCGAAGTCGTCCATGTAGGTGCGATAGGACTTATTGTGGCCATATATCTCGTACAAAAGTCAAATGGTATGTAGGAGTCCTTCAAGTAGTAGAGGTCGGGATTTTTCTTGAGTCCCATCATTTTAAGAAAGCCTCTACTTTGTGGTTTTCGAGCATAAGCAAACCCGAAGGCTCCCATGGGATACCAGCTAGACCTCTTATCTCTTCTAGCAAGGGGGTCATTTCCAAGTCTCCGAAGCGGAACACTGATCGATCTCTATCCCAAAACAAAGTGGTGGCCTTTATTACCTTGTTGTTAGGCTAAATTTCTAAAAGTGAGGCCAGATTCTCTAAGTACTTACGGACAAGGGTTTTATCTCTGGGAAGATCTTCCCACCAACTTAGCAACCTCGGGTGAATGTTGGATACCATACCGAATATGGGTACTTCATGCCTCATTTTCTTCAAAACAAAGTGTTAGTGTTAGAATGTATGCTTAACGCTAGAGGGGGGTGAATAGCATTATAATAAAAAACAATGTAAATTTGCGGAATTAAAAATTGCAGGAATAACGTATGTGCGGTAATTAAAAAGATAAGGAGAGAACACACCGAATTTTATCCCGGTTCACCATAACACGTGGTTAGTCCAGTCCCCGAGAGACCCTCTCGAGTTTTGCACTAACTTCGTTAAGCTTACGGGTGCTTAACAAACCGTTACACTTGCTCGTAGATATACCCTCTACAAGACTTCAACCTGCTCGAGGATACCGCACCTCAAGACTTCAAACCAAGGAACTACTTTTCCTTCTTACAACAAGGGATTAGACTATCCCTTCAAGTGTGTACAAACACTTAGCACTCACTTAAACAGAACTCTCTTGAAGAGTAGATATGAGTAAATAAATACGCTCAAGAACACAACAACTTAGTCAAGAGTTTGGCTCTCAAAAACTTATGAAATGAATATAAAATGATTGCAAAGAGAGTATGTAAGCTTTAGCAAGAATGTAATCAGTTGTTGTACTTAGAAGAGTGATTTTGAGTTGTATTTATAGTGCTCAAAACACCCAAGACCGTTGCTTAATTGCCAATCACAAATTGCTGATTTTGTGCTAGGATAATCGATTATCTGATTCTGCATAATCGATTATCTGCCAACGTTCAAAAATCAATCCCAGATTTTAAGCAGAATAGTCGATTATCCAAATCGTATAATCGATTACCTGACAACGTTCAAAAATCAATTCCCGATTTTATTCTTAACATAATCGATTGTCTGATTGTACATAATCGATTATCTTTCAGCGTTTGAAAATATTTTGGCAACGGTCTTTAATATAATCGATTACCAGAAAAGCCATAATCGATTATTATACTACTTTGAAAAATCTGATGCTTACTGTCTCAACATAATCGATTAGTCTAAGGCACATAATCGATTATCTTGTAGCCTTTAAAAATCTGATGCTCACTGCCTTAACATAATCGATTATCATAAGGTACATAATCGATTATCTTTCAGCTTTGTAAAATCTGGTGTACACTGCCTTAACATAATCGATTATCATAAAGTACATAATCGATTATCTTACAGCTTCGTAAAATCTAGTGTACACTGCTTTAACATAATCGATTATCATATAACATAATCGATTATCTTTGTCCAGATTTGAAAGACATGTTTAAAATTCATTTTGGTTAAAATGAAATGTTTGGAAAACATTTTGCAAAAACATTTTGCTTTAAATTAAAGATGCATGATTTGATAAAAATAATTTTACGAGAGAAGCCAAGTCTTGAATCAATTGTCGGATCAAGATCACAATTATAGAACGACTCATGTATAACTTTGTTGCTTTACTAAATATTGATCTTTGTTCTTCTTGTTCTTGGACTTCGGCCTATGTCAATGTTCCGTTCACGTCGGTTTGTCATTTATCAAAACCTACAAATATGAACATACGTTTAGTTTAGCGACTTGAGAACGTGTTTCAACAATTTCCCCCTTTTTGATAATGGCAAACCAATATCGGGATATGCATATTAATTAATTCATAATGATGATCCAAGAAAAGTATATAGATATGCAACGAATTCCCCCTCAAGTTATGAATACCCCCTCAAGTTATGAATTCCCCCTCAATTTATGCCAATATGTATATATATGTGCATAGCCCATATCTTCCCCCTTTTGACATTAGCAAAAAAATAACTAACTCTTTATTGATTAAGCAATATGGCAAATACATAAAAATAAAAGACAGAAACACAAAGAGACAAGTCATTATTCATTGACTCGGGGAATAATCGATTGTGCGTTTGAGATAATCAATTGTTTCAGGAAATGTAATAACGGACATCCGAGACGGTAACAGGAAAATCGATTATACTGTTTTAAATAATTGATTATTGTCATCCAGTGACTTAACACCTGAAAATAAATGTCAGCATAATCGATTAGGGATATGTGATAATCGATTTTTATACTTAACAGCTAAAATCCTGCAAAGCCAAAACTGTTAGATAATCGATTGTTGTGTTGTATAATCGATTATGTCAATTTTCCAGCATAATAAACATAAAATGTAAATGAGGAATAATCGATTATTGACTTTAGAGAAATCGATTATTCTGCACCAGTGTCTGATAATTCCCCCTGTCTTTGTGGCGATACCTGCAAAAAAGAATTAGGCGCCTTCGACGCTCAAGTTAGTAATCGTTAAAACATAAAAATGCAATGCATGAATTAGATCAACATGGAGTCAAGAATCCCGAGTTCACTACGAATTCGGAAGAAGGACTCTTTCTCTAAAGGCTTTCTAAAGATGTCAGCCAATTGATTTTTGGCTTCAACAAATTCAATTTTGACATCGCCCTTGAGAACGTGATCTCTTATAAAATGATGTCTAATTTCTATGTGTTTCGTTCTTGAGTGAAGAATAGGATTCTTCGTCAAGCTAATGGCGCTAGTATTATCACATCGAAGAGGGTCATGATCGATACTAAGGCCATAGTCCGAGAGTTGTTGTTTCATCCAAAGGATTTTAGCGCAACAACTCCCCGCGGCTACATATTCAGCCTCGGTTCTGGACAACGCAACACTAACTTGCTTTTTGCTAAACCAATAAACTAAGGAGCTACCGAGCAAATGGCAAGTGCCAATAGTTCTCTTGCGGTCCAATTTGCAACCTGCAAAATTGGAATCGGAATAGCCAACAAGTTGGCATGAAGAATCTTTGGGATACCATAGTCCCACATTTATTGTTCCAACAAGATACCTCATAATCCGTTTTACCGTAGTTAAGTGTGACTCCTTCGGACATGATTGATATCGAGCGCATAAACACACGCTAAACATGATGTCCGGTCTACTAGCAGTAAGATAGAGAAGAGATCCGATCATACCTCGATACTTTTTGATGTCTACTTCCTTACCTTTCTCATCTTTGTCAAGATGGTCGGATGTACTCATTGGGGTGGCCATTGCTTTGGCGTTGCTCATTTCAAAGCGATTTAGCAACTCCTTGCAATATTTGGATTGGCAAATGAAAGTTCCCTCTTTCATTTATTTCACTTGTAGCCCCAAGAAGAAGTTTAGCTCACCCATCATTGACATTTCAAATTCGCTAGTCATTAGCTTAGAGAATTCCTCGCATAGAAAATCATTAGTAGCACCAAAAATAATATCATCGACATAAATTTGAACTAATAGAATGTCGTTGTTTTTATTTTTGATAAAAAGTGGTGTCAATTTTTCCCCTTTCAAAACCATTGTCTAAGAGAAATTTACTTAGACGTTCATACCAAGCTCGAGGAGCTTGTTTAAGACCATATAAAGCTTTCTTAAGCTTGAAGACATGGTCGGGAGATGTAAAATCTTCAAAACCTGGGGGTTGTTCAACATACACTTCCTCTTGAATAAACCCAATGAGGAAGGCACTTTTGACATCCATTTGAAATAATTTGAGATTCATAGATGATGAAAAAGCAAGTAATAAACGAATGGCTTCTAGGCGAGCAACGGGTGCGTAGGTTTCTTCATAGTCAATGCCTTCTTCTTGATTATATCCCTTAGCAACTAGCCTAGCTTTGTTTCTAGTGATTATACCATTTTCATCTAATTTATTCCGAAAAACCCATTTCGTACCGATTATGGTGTGATTATCGGGTCTTGGCACCAATTCCCAAACATCATTACGTTTGAATTGGTTAAGCTCCTCTTGCATTGCCAAGGTCCAATGCTCATCCCCAATTGCTTCAGAAATGGTTTTAGGTTCTATTTGCGAAACAAAAGCCATATGTCCTACAGTATCTTTGAGAAGGTTTCGTGTACTTACCCCTTTCTCGATGTTGCCAATTACCTTGTCAAGAGGATGATCTTTAGATTTCCTCCAAGCCTTAGGCATCATCGATTCTTCTTCTTGTGGTGGTACTTCTTCCGAAGGTTGTTCCATGACTTCATCTTGAACTTCCTTTGGATCCTCCTTTTGTACCTCGTCTTGAAGATTGATTTTCTTTAAAGCATCTGCAAGATCAACACAAGAATCCTTTCTCGCCAAGCGAGCATCATTTTCACAAATTATTACATGAGGAGATTCCTCAACAGTTTTAGTTCGGTTATTAAACACTCTATATGCTTTGCTACGTGATGAGTAACCAAGAAAAATTCCTTCATCAGATTGCGCATCAAATTTTCCCAAGTTATCTTTTCCGTTGTTGTGAATAAAACATTTACAACCGAAGACTCTAAGATGGGAAAGATTTGGTTTCCTTCCCTTATTGAGTTCATAGGGAGTTTTCATGAGTATCGGTCTAATGATAAATCTGTTTAAAGCATAGCTTGCGGTACTCACGGCATCCGCCCAAAAATATTTGGGAATATCGGCCTCATTGAGCATGGTTCTAGCCATCTCTTCGAGACATTGATTTTTACGTTCTACCAATCCATTTTGTTGTGGTGTACATGGAGCCGAAAAGGTATGTTTAATACCAAGTTCGTCACAAAAGTCCGCGAAGAGATTGTGATCGAACTCTCCCCCATGATCACTTCTTATGGAAGCGACGGTTGTGTCCTTTTCATTTTGAACATGTTTAAGAAAACTTTTAAAAGCTTGAAAGGCATTACTTTTATGAGCAAGAAATAATGTCCATGTAAACTAGAATAGTCATCAAAAATAACAAAAGCATAAAGATTTCCACCAAGACTTTTAATTCTAGAAGGTCCGAAAAGGTCCATGTGTAGAAGTTGTAAAGGTCTAGTGGTTGAAACAACATTTTTGGATTTAACAGAGGCATTTGTTTGTTTCCCTTTTTGACATGGATCACAAGTAGAGTCTTTTTCGAATTTCATGTTTGGAAGACCAAGTACTAAATCTTGTGAAACTAGTTTGTTTAAAAGATTCATATTTATATGAGCTACTCTACGATGCCATAACCACATGTCGTCTTCTTTACTCAAAAGACAATTCACATAACTTGATGAAGAATTTTCAAGATCAACCATATAAATGTTATCCATTCTAAACCACAAAGAATAATTTTAAAATCGCTACGACGGATAACTAAGCATTCTTCGGAGTCAAACAATACAAGATTTCCCTTGTCACATAATTGACTTATGCTCAAGAGATTATGTTTAAGACCTTTAACAAGCAAAATATGCTTAATGGAGGAGGATTCATCCTTACCGACCGATCCAATGCCGATAATTTTTCCTTTGTTATTGTCTCCAAAAACAACATTTCCTCCTTCCTTGGGTTTTAGTTGAAGGAATTTTGATGCATCCCCGGTCATATATTTGGAGCATCCACTATCAAGGTACCAAAGTACACTTGATCCCTTCAAACACACCTACAAAACAAATTAATGAGATTTTGGTACCCAAGCCATTTTGGGTCCTTTTGCGTTAGGTGCAACATATTGGTGTGATTGCCCTGCAGTGAAATGTCTATGTCTAGTGGAGCATGCGGGAGCAATATGTCCAATTTTATTGCAATAATGACAAATGACATTCGGATTGTGCATTCTTCTAGGATGATAGTAATTTGGGGGTCTAAAATTATTTACTCTATGTTTAGGAACATAGTTTTGATGTAGTTTTCGAAAATCTTGTCTAGGTGGTCTATACATGCCAACATTTCTTCTAGTGTTCACTACATTTTTAGAAATATAGTTTTGATGTGGTTTTCGAAAGTCTTGTCTAGGTGCTCTATACATTCCAATATTTCTCCTAGCATTTGTTCTAGAATGAGATGCAATTCTAGGATTGAAATTTCTAGGTTGAGTGATGACATTTATTTTGTTTGGCCTAAGTTGAGTCTTAGGTGGTTTAGGAATGGACTCAACCTTTTCTTTTGGCTCGTGTTTGAAGCCTATACCTTGCTTAGTGGATTTCAAATTTACAAGCACTTCATTGAGATTTTTGTGTGAAGAATTGAATTTGTGCAAAGTGCTTCTAAGACTTTCTACTTCTTCCTTTAGAGATTTGCAAGAAGTACAATCCTTGTTTGAGCTTTCGGGTTTATCGGCGCTTCTTTTGCCATAAAACTTGTTTTCCTCTTTTAATTTCTCATTCTCAAGAGTGAGTTTTTCAAAATCCTTTTCTTTTGAAGAAAATTGTTTTCTTAAATCTTTTATAGATTTAGAAGCGCTAATAAACTCTTTATACAACTCATCAAATGCATCTTGCAATTCTTCTAAAGTGAAATAGTTCTTAGAAGAAGTACATACCTCATTTTGATTTTCTTCGTGTGCCATAAGACACAAGTTTGCGGTCTCGTTTTCTTCTCCATCACTTGATTCGTCTCTGGAGTCACCTCCCCAAGAGATGTATGCTCTTTGTTTCTTGAATGGTATCTTCTCCTTTTTGATGTTTGGACAATTTGATTTGATATGCCCGATTTCTCCGCATCCATAGCACTTCAATTGGTCGCCTTGTTGCTTACCTTTTCGTTCATACTTCTTTTGCATGAACTTGTGAAATTTCTTAATAACGAGTCCAAGCTCGACATCTTCATCACTTGACTCCTCATCGTTTTGAGGTTGAGTAGTTGATGCTTTGAGCGCAATCTTTCTTTTCCTTTGATCATCCAAAGGAGAGTTAAGAATAGTTGATTCATAAGTTTTAAGATTACCTCGTAGTCCGTCGATGGTGACGTTTGTGATGCCAATTGATTCTTGGATAGCATCGGCTTTGGAACGCCATTCCGGAGTGAGGCTTCGTAGAATTTTCCGGACAAGCTCCTTATCCGTGAATGACTTTTTGAGAGCGTGTAGGTCATTGACAATTTTTGAAAATCGTTCGAACATGTCATCTATCTTCTCGTTTTCCTTCATGTGAAACAGTTCATATTCGTGGGTTAGGAAATCAATTTTAGCTTCTCTTACCTGGTCCGTACCTTCGTAGGTGATTTCTAATTTGTCCCATATTTGCTTGGCAGTTGTGCAACATGATATTTTTCGATAGTCATCGGGGTTCACTGCACAATACATCATGTTGATTGCCTTTGCGTTGTTCTCTATTTTTCTGATATCATCGGCGTCGTATTCATCTTCCGTTTTTGGAACGAGTTCTTCTCCAACCTTTTTGGTAGGTTGTAATTCTCCATTTTTGATAATTTTCCACAGTTGGAAGTTGTTTGACTGTATAAAAATCCTCATTCTCTCCTTCCAGTAAGTGTAGTTGGTGCCATCGAAAAGTGGTGGCCTTGTGAAGCATTGTCCTTCACCTAGTCCTGCATAAACACTACGAGTAGAAGCCATGGAAAGTTTCTCTCAAATTGTTAAGTCTTTCAGAGAGCATGGCTCTAATACCAATTGTTAGAATATATGCTTAACGCTAGAGGGGGGTGATTAGCGTTATAATGAAAAATAATGTAAATTTGCGGAATTAAAAATTGCAGGAATAACGTAAGTGCGGTAATTAAAAAGATAAGGAGAGAAAACACCGAATTTTATCCTGGTTCACCACAACACGTGGTTAGTCCAGTCCCCGAGAGACTCGCTCGAGTTTTGCACTAACTTCGTTAAGCTTATGGGTGCTTAACAAACCGTTACACTTGCTCGTAGATATACCCTCTACAAGACTTCAACCAGCTCGAGGATACCGCACCTCAAGACTTCAAACCAAGGAACTACTTTTCCTTCTTACAACAAGGGATTAGACTATCCCTTCAAGTGTGTACAAACACTTAGCACTCACTTAAACAGAACTCTCTTGAAGAGTAGATATGAGTAAATAAATACGCTCAAGAACAAAACAACTTAGTCAAGAGTTTGGCTCTCAAAAACTTATGAAATGAATATAAAATGATTGCAAAGAGAGTATGTAAGCTTTAGCAAGAATGTAATCAGTTGTTGTACTTAGAAGAGTGATTTTGAGTTGTATTTATAGTGCTCAAAACACCCAAGACCGTAGCTTAATTGCCAATCACAAATTGCTGATTTTGTGCTAGGATAATCAATTATCTGATTCTGCATAATCGATTATCTGCCAACGTTCAAAATTCAATCCCAGATTTTAAGCAGAATAGTCGATTATCCAAATCGTATAATCGATTACCTGACAACGTTCAAAAATTAATTCCCGATTTTATTCTTAACATAATCGATTGTCTGATTGTACATAATCGATTATCTTTCAGCGTTTGAAAATATTTTGGCAACGGTCTTTAATATAATCGATTACCAGAAAAGCCATAATCGATTATTATACTACTTTGAAAAATCTGATGCTTACTGTCTCAACATAATCGATTAGTCTAAGGCACATAATCGATTATCTTGTAGCCTTTAAAAATCTGATGCTCACTGCCTTAACATAATCGATTATCATAAGGTACATAATCGATTATCTTTCAGCTTTGTAAAATCTGGTGTACACTGCCTTAACATAATCGATTATCATAAAGTACATAATCGATTATCTTACAGCTTTGTAAAATCTGGTGTACACTGCTTTAACATAATCGATTATCATATAACATAATCGATTAAAATTCATTTTGGTTAAAATGAAATGTTTGAAAAACATTTTGCAAAAACATTTTGCTTTAAATTAAAGATGCATGATTTGATAAAAATGATTTTACGAGAGAAGCCAAGTCTTGAATCAATTGTCGGATCAAGATCACAATTATAGAACGACTCATGTATAACTTTGTTGCTTTACTAAATCTTGATCTTTGTTCTTCTTGTTCTTGGACTTCAGCATATGTCAATGTTCCGTTCACGTCGGTTTGTCATTTATCAAAACCTACAAATATGAACACACGTTTAGTTTAGCGATTTGAGAACGTGTTTCAACAGTTAGGCTCTTAACCCTACCAGACTCGACCAATTAAATCAATATTTAGTAAAAGGCATTTAGTTCTCCAAATAAATGCACATAACGTGAAGGCATCCATTTGGGTTTCATGGAAATCCGATGGGCTTTGGTTAAGGCTATCTTAATGAGTCACTATGCGGACAACATAACTGAATCGGCTAAGGATGACCATGATGCATGAGCAGTTTTAGGGAATAAGGTTTCTACTTTTGAAGTGCTAGACAAGGTACCCTTGAGCGGACAACTCAAGGGGGAAAGGCACGGAATCGTCGATCACACCGTTGATCGACTGGTTTTACCGCAAATATGACTTTTCCACATTTAGGTTGTTTATAATATTGGAAGGGTGTAGCCACTCATTATAAGCGTTGCTATGGGATTTGTTTCGGCAGGAGTAGAATATGATGTTGAGGAATGCAGTTACAATAATGAAACAAATTACATGTATTTACACGTTCACAAAGATTACAATAAATACAAGAAATTAAAACAGAATTGAAATAATAAGTAAAAGAAGAAATTATAGAAAAACATGAAGAGCCAAGTTAGTAATTATGATGAAATAACTAAAGACGAGAAATAAATGTGATTAAGGAAGCAATAAAGTCACAAAAGAAAATAATTGTAAAAGCCTTAAAGACTTATTACTCTATTGGAGATAGAAGGGAAGAAAAGGGATAGATGCATATAGGGAGTTTAAAAGGATAAAATACTAGGGCGTCAATCAAAACAAATAGCAAATACGTGGGGAATTAAACAAACAATCAAAGGCTCATACAAACCCTGGAGATCACATAAAAACTAGTTAGCATGCCTTGCATATACTGATTTGGTCTTTAATTAAAGTTATGCGGCGGGCGGATCGGTTTAACACATAGAATTAGATAAAAGGTCTACATTAGGCAACTTGGATCATATTGTTTGGATCTGGAGTATCATACCAGTTGTTAATTAAGGACTAACATAGACAGGTTTTGCAAGAAGCAGAAATTATAGAAGTTAAAGAGTTTCAGCAGAGTCTTAGGAAATTATCGAAGCTCAGAAAAGACATTTTGAAAATAGGCAGAATTGTAAAAGTAGAAAGTACAATAGGATTTCCAGAGGTAAAATGCTTCAAAGAGCGAGTTTGAAAATTGTTTTGCGAACTTTATGAATGAAAGTGCAGATAGGGATTTGGAAAATAGTTTTAGAGACAGAAAATATGGATTTAGAGAATCGCAGAAAGGTTTGGGCGAGTTTATTTGAAAAAAGTTGGGACTTCTTGTCAAATTATCCAAATTTTAAGATGGATTTAGGCGGGTTGAAAAACCTATAGGAAGGATATCTATACCTTGATTTTATTGACTTGTAAATGCTTTTAATTCATTAAAGAAGTGAGCATTGGATTACCCTACTATTTTGCCAATCATTTTATGCATTTCTTACTGGCATGATTTCTATATGCAACAGGTTGTTTAATATGTCATATAGGGATGATATCTACTGACAAGATTTCTAGGTGATTTCAAATATTAAGCCTATAGGCATGATATCTAAATGATTTAAAGCAATAAAAGTCCTATATGCATGATATCTAGGTGACTTGAAGTATTAAAAGTCCTATAGACAGGATCTCTACCCGTTAACATACAATCAACTAAAAGTAAACCCCTCTCATACCCTTTACTACTATATTCCCCAAGTTTTATTTCAAAGCCAAAAAAATACATCATAGCCCACAGCTACACTCAGACTGCCTAATACAATCTTGATATCCAATACATGTGTTTCACTAAATCTGGATTCAAGATTCCAAGGCCTTCTCTTAGAGTATTTCAAAGTTCCAAAGAGCTTCAAGAGCCCAGGCAATGATTACACTCTAAAGATTGAATGTTGTAGCACAGTAGTGCAATGTGTGGAATTACCAATCTTAGGCATCCAACTTCAGAGGGAACTCTAGGGTCCCTAAACATGCTTTACCAGAGTGGGGGGGGGGGGGGGGTAGAACATAGGAGTTAGGAGTAGGTGTAAAGTGAAAGGGGAACCTCAGCAGGAGGTGGTCATACCCAGTCATGGCACAGACTGGCGCACCCCTAACCCCCACTCATATTCAAACAAATAAGAGCAGACTCTTTAAGAGTCAAACTCAATTCTGAATGATGATCAGGACATCAACATACCCGAATTAGAGCTCAGCACATTGAAGGGGAAAGGGAATGGGAAAGCAATCGAGTAGAGACTCAAAAGAATCTAATCCTGAATCACATATAGTAATTCATAATATTGTTAACACCCAGGACAAACTCAAATACAAAAGGGAATAGGGAGAGGGATTAACATGCTTGAAAGTAATTAAATAGTGCATGAAAAGCATAAATGAGCAAACAATGAAAGGGGTAGAAGCAGAGAAATTAAACAAGGATGCTATTACACATAGAAGAACATACAGTTATAAATTTTAGGATAGCAGACTAATAGCAGCAAACAGATAGCCAGGAATAAACAGGAACAGGCTCAAAAATAACTCCCAAGTGTCCACGAGTTCAAGCAGCAAGAAGTGCAGGTGTAGAATGCTCAATAGCAGTGAAGAGAAATAGAAAGTAGTAATAATAGCAGTAAAGAAGAGAGATGAATTCTGATTTTTTGTTTTTAGTCAGAATTCGATGATGAAGTAAAAAAAAAGAGCATGTATTTATACTTGGAATCAGACATGCAAGCAAGGAAATAAAATTAGTGGAGTATCAATTAAGATCAATCAACTAACAGAGATTTCTTTAATTAAGGAATCCTAATTTGATGAACAAAGGAAGAAAATATTTAAGGAAGGAGGATCTAGTAAACAACATGTCAATAGTATACAAATAAGCGTGAATACATAAAGTTATTTAGGGAAATATTTTTGAAACACACGGTTTGTGCAATTAAGGTAAGAAGACCAATTAATAAACAGTAAATATCAAAGGTCTGAGATTTTATACGAATGAACACAGTCTGAGAAGATAAGGGTTTTATTTAGGTCGAGTCGTGGGCAAAAAATGGAAAGAAATCAATCAAGTTGTGTTCAGAAGGAATTTCGAACTAATTGCAAATTGGAAAGACCATTTTTAGGGGAAAATCACTGTATATAAAGAGCATACAAACAGTTCAAACACAAAAAGGTCAGAATTTTATGAAAAGCATAGATGAATTTAAAAAAATCGAAATTAAACTAGTTTAGAGGTAAGAACATGCAAGTCACATACACGTGGTCTGAAAAACCCCCAAATTCTAGTATTTTCGCCGTTAGTCCAGTCCAGTGTAAGGATGAAGACGGACAAATCATACAAGAGAAAAACTCTAAAAAACACAAAAGAACTTAATTTTCAGTGAAACATGCTGAGGGAAAATACAGTAAACGAAAAATAGAAGGAAATATACTAGAAGAAGCACACAGGAGTCGGAGTAGGAACAAACAGGAATCATAGTAGGAAAAATACAGTAAGAACACCTCAC
This sequence comes from Nicotiana benthamiana, assembly GCA_034376525.1. NCBI lineage: Eukaryota > Viridiplantae > Streptophyta > Magnoliopsida > Solanales > Solanaceae > Nicotiana > Nicotiana benthamiana. The sequence goes on along the minus strand of CM067337.1, from coordinate 35,844,409 downwards.
AAAATCACAGTACAACAAGAAAAATCAAAGAAACCCTAAATCGGAGAAGACGGATATTATGAAAGCAAACTTTTGAAAGAAATTTATGAAAATCGTATTGAAACCCTTGAAACAAGCATAGATCTAGAGTGGATCTAACGCAATATAGGAAAACTTGAAGGGCTAGGGTACCAGAAGAACCCTAGAAGCGAGAAAGGCCTGGAAAAGGGTCTGCTCTAATCCAGGTGAGCCAGAGATAGGCTCATAGGGCCAGGACATGCCGGAGATGGCCGAGGAACTTGAATCGATGACTAACTAAGCGAAAATCTTCAGGGTTAGACCTTGAATCCTCCAGTAGCAGGCATACAAGAACATGTAGAGGTGAGTACAGGCCACCCAAGGCTCGAGGATGCCATGGATTCCGATAAAACATAGTGGAAGACGGTGGGAGAGGGCTAGGGTTTCAGGGGGGCTAGAGAGAATTTGAGACGAAGAGGGTTTGAGGGCGGCTGCTTGTAACAAATGAATAAGGGTTTAGGGTGTTAAGATTTTTTAAAAGGAATGGGGTGATCGTGGCCGTTTATCAAAATGATCAACGGACTAGATTAAACAATGGCGGGGTGGGTTTAGAGACGGGTCGGGTAATTGGGTCATTTGACTGGGCTAATTGTGGTCAGAATTGAGGTCCAAACTGGGCTACAATTAAAAGCAATTTGAGGCCAAAATTGAAATAGCCATTTTTCCTTTTGAATTTACAAAAATAGTAAAAGATGTTTAAAAATTAAATTAAAAGAACGGGGTTAGTAAAAATATATAAGTATTATTCTAAAAAATATTGGTATCGATTTTGTAATTAAAATTGCTATTAAATTAAGAAATGGGCTAAATTTCTAATTTCATGCAATATAATTTTAAAAATACCAAATGGACTCGTAAAATTATGCAAAAATCATGTAAATTATTTTTTTATGAAAATGATAGAATAAAATAAATTATTCTCCAAAACAGCAAATTTTGAGGAATAATTATTGAGATTTGTTGTGTAAAATAGCCCATAAATTAGTTTAAAAATCCTTTAAAATACCAAAATCTTTTGGGATGCTCATATATGTATTCATGTGCTATTTGGAGAGTATTTTGAGTATAAAATCATATTGAAAAAAATTAGGTATCAACAAACCTTAAAGATACTTTGGCAAATTAGCCTACCTTATTGGTCTCGAGAGAGTCAATTGGGCAAAAATTACTCTCTCTATCGAGAGGTGTGAGAGTGAGTACTAAACTGCAACAGTTATCCATATTCCCCTTAGTTTTCATCCTTGTTTTAGAATTCTATACCCGTTAATTAGCCACCTAGGTGAGTGTCACAACCCTAGTGCCTTTCTCTTATTACATACAACTAGCATCATTAGCATAATTTAGTTTACACTAGTAGTTGATCAATTTAGTTGTTAAACAAAAGAAAAACCAAAAATGATAGAAGATCAAATAGAAGGTCAAACACATTTCTAGGCTTAGCAAATACTCAATTCTAATTTGAAGCTCTCTGTGGAAAAATCGATCCCGATACCACTATTGGGTTATAAGTAGTCGTGCCCACTCTTTCTTAGGATTGAGTCTGTATCGATCACTTTTTGGCACCGTTGCCGGGCAGCTTTACGGTATTTGACTATTTGTTGGCAGGTTTTGTGTTTTTGCTTCTTTTTCCTTCTTATTACTCACTTTGTTTTTTCAATTCGCTCAGGTACCAATGGCTTTAATGCACACGATCCTATGAATGTGGGAGTGGAGGAGGTGGAAGACGTGTAACAAGAGGAGATTTTACCCCAAGCACAAAGACGGGGTAGAAATGCTAATGCTAATGCTAATGACAACATACTAGACCCTCTTCCACCTCCACCAAGAGTAGCTCCAAGAGCTCTACCCAATTAAGGGTACACAAGTGCAATTGTTCCTCCCTGAATCCGGGCAGGGAACTTCCAAATCACCAATGTCATGCTCACTTTGCTCGAACAACGAGGGTATTTCACAGGTGCCTCGGACCAAAAAACCTACAAGCATTTGAAAAGGTTTGTGGATACTTGTTGGGGGAGCAATCAGAAAAATGTTTCGAAAGATGCATTGAGGTTAAGGCTTCCCCATTCTCACTTAGAGGGAAGGCACTGGATTGGTTGGAGAGATTGCCAAATCATACCATCACTACTTGGGATGAGTTTGCAGATAAATTCATTGCAAAGTTCTTCTCACCTACTCACATGGCGTCTCTTAGATATGAGATCCTAGCTTTCAAGCAAGAGCCGACGGAGTACATGAGATATGGGAGAGATTCGGACAATGGTAAAAGAGTGCCCAACAACGATATGAATGATGTTATGATCCAACAGACATTTAATCGGCGTATAAAGACAACAAACCAGCACATTGTCAACCAGTTGGCCGGTGGTAATTTATGAAGCTTCCATACAACGAAGCTTGTGATGTTCTTGATGAAATGGATGATACTTCTTCGCCATGGCAAAGCCAGGCTAACGTTCCTTAAGGTGATCCTAATGTTATAAACTTCCATAAGGAGTTGCATGATCATGGCCAAGCCATTGCCGAACTCACAACACTAATGAACCAATTGGCTAAGGCACAACTTCAACAAGTTCAAAATTCGCGCCAAGTCAATGCAGTAGAGGCAGTGAATATGATAAGAAGAAGGCAAAGAGGGCAACAACAACCTCAAGAAAATTTTGATAATTTTTATGATGGGAATGGTGGTTATTCGAATGAATGTTATGAGGACCAAAGATAGGAGTTCCAATATGTAAATAACTACTAAGGTAATAGAGGAAAATCAAGGAAATCAACAATGGCGTTCCCAAGGCAATTGGGGGAACCAAAAAAATAATGGAAATTGGAACAACAATCAAGGCAACAATTGGGGTAATCAAGGAAATTGGGCGGAAACAACAATAATTGGAACAATAACAACAATGGTGGGTGGAACAATAATCAAGGAGGTAATCAAGGTAATCGGGGGAAAGGCTTTCAAAGGCCCCCGATGTACTAACAGCCAAACAACCTGCCCCCGTTCCAATCTCAAGGGTCGAGTCCTTTGGGTAAAGACATGGGTAGAATGGAGAACATGTTCGAACAAATGATGAAGAAGAATCAAGACTCAGATGCCCAATTAGCATCCCACAACACTTTGATCAGTAACTTAGAAGTGCAACTGTGACAAATATCACAATCTCTCAACACTCACCCGAAGGGTGCACTACCAAGTGATACGGTGGTGAACCCCAAGGGTGGGCACAATAACCAAGTCATGGTAGTGAAAACGCATAGCGGGAGAGGGAGTGATGTGCAAGAAAGTCAAGTTAGGGTCAATGATGAGGATTTGCGGGAAGATGATGTCCCATTAGTGGTTGAAGATATGGTTGAACCAAGTGTGAGGAATAAAGCGAGAATAGATATTGATGAGGATGAGGAGGAGACCTAAGAGGCCATGAACCCTTATAGGGAACACGTCATTGACATGCCGGAACCTATGGTACCAAAATCCAAGTCACCCTTGCCTAGGCCTCCTCCGACGTATCCTCAAAGATTGGCCAAGCAAAAAGGTGATAATCATTTAAAAAGTTTATTGAGATGATGAAGAGTTTGACTATCAATGTGCCTTTGGTGGAGGCACTTGAACAAATGCCCGGATATGCAAAGTTCATGAAGGACTTGGTTACTAAAAAGAGATCTATGGAGTACGAGACAATCAAAATGACGCATCAAGTGAGTTCCACTGTGCTCTCCATGGCACCGAAGCTCGAGGATCCCGGTGCATTCACAATACCTTGTACCATTGGAAGCGCAGATTTTGCAAAGGACCTATGTGACTTGGGGGAAAATATCAATCTCATGCCTTATTCGGTCTTCAAAACTTTGGGGATCCGTCAACCTTACCCGACTTCCATGAGGCATCAAATGGCAGAGCGATCCATGAAGTGGCCCTTAGGAATTATTGATGATGTCCTTGTTCGTGTTGACAAGTTCATATGGTCGGCCGATTTTGTGATCTTAGATTGCAAAGTGGATTTCGAGGTGCCTACTATTCTTGGAATTCCATTCCTAGTTACGGGAAAGGCCTTGGTTGATGTAGAGGTGGGAGAATTGGCCTTCCATGTTGGTGATGAAAAAGTGGTATTCCATGTATGCAAGTCTATGTGCCAACCAAATAGCACCGAAGTATGCTCGTTTGTTGACATTGTCATGACGGTGATAGTGGATGACATAAGTGCAATGGCAAATGTTGATGACCCACTCAAAGCCGTTATCTTGAACATGGAGGTTGATGATATTCCTAAAAGGGTGGAGCGTGTGAATGCACTTCATGGAATTGGAAAACTCCACCCACCAAGCCTTCCATTGATGAGCCACCGGTGTTGGAGTTGAAACCACTTCCTCCTCACCTTAGGTATGAGTTTCTTGGTCCTAATTTTACTTTGCCGGTTATTCTTTCTTCTTGCTTGTCTAATGTGCAGGTGGATACCACTTTGGCGGTTCTTCAAAAGTGCAAGTGAGCAATTGGATGGACCTTGATGGATATTCGGGGTGTTAGCCCCGCGTTTTGCATGCACAAGATAATATTGGAGGAGGATGCGAGAGCGTATCTTGAACATCAAACGAGACTCAATGAGGCCATGAAAGAGGTGATTAAAAAGGAAGTCATCAAGTGGCTTGACGCCGGTGTGGTGTATCTAATTTCTGAAAGTTCGTGGACTTCTCCGGTACAGTGTGTGACAAAGAAGGGATGAATTATGGTAGTGACCAATGATAATAATGAGCTGATTTCGAATCGTACTGTGATTGGTTGGATAGTATTCATGGACTACCGAAAGCTGAACAAGGTTACAAGAATGGACCATTTCCCATTGCCATTCTTGGATCAAATGCTTGACCGACTTGCGGGACGGGCATTCTATTGTTTTCTACATGGGTATTCCAGCTATAACCAGATTCTCATTGCCCCGGAGGACCAAGAAAAGACAACCTTCACATGTCTTTATGGTACGTTCGCCTTCTCTAGAATTCCATTTGGACTATGTAATGCTCCGGCGGTCTTTCAAAGATGTATGATGGCAATCTTCACCGGCATGGTGGAGGACATATTGGAGGTCTTAATGGATGATTTTAGTGTGGTGGGGAATTCATTTGGTGAATGTTTGCAAAATCTAGATCGTGTGTTGGCCCGCTGTGAAGACACAAATTTGGTGCTCAATTGGGAGAAATGCCATTTTATGGTAGAAGAAGGAATTGTGTTGGGTCATAAAATTTTGAAAAGAGGGATTGACGTTCATAAAGCAAAAATTAAGGTAATCTCAAGGCTTCCTCCCCCTAACTTTGTCAAAGGGGTGAGGAGTTTTCTTGGACACGCGGGTTTCTACCGGAGATTCATCAAGGACGTTTCCAAGGTAGTGAACCCGTTGTGTAAGTTGTTGGAAAAAGATTCAAGATATGTGTTTGATGACAAGTGTATGGAGGCTTTTGAGCTTCTAAAAAAAAAGTTGACGACTACCCCCATCATTACTGCACCCAATTGGAGCTTGCCCATTGAGCTCATGTGCGAGGTTAGTGATGTTGCAGCGGGGGTGGTCTTGGGCCAGAAAATCAAAAAAATTGTTCCATTCGGTGTACTTTGCTAGAAGGACAATGAAGGAGGCGCAAAGAAATTACACGGTCACCAAGAAGGAATTGCTTGAAATTGTATTTGCCATGAAGAAGATTTGCCCGTACCTTATGGGGACCAAGGTGATTATCCATACTGATCACACCGCCCTTCGGTACTTGATGACGAAGAAGGATTCAAAAGCAAGGTTGATGAGATGGGTGCTTCTTCTACAAGAATTTGATTGAGATCCTCGATAGAAAGGGAAGTGAGAACCAAGTGGCGGACCACTTATCTCGATTGGAGGAGGAAGGGAGGCCTTCGGATAGCCTTGAGATAAATGATTCTTTCTCGGATGAAAACTCCTCTCAATTTCTATGCTTGACATGCTGTGGTTTGCCGACATTGCAAATTATTTGGTTACCGGTGTGATCCTGTATGAGCTCTCTTCCAACCAAAGAAAGAATCTTAAGCGGGATTCTTTGGACTTCTATTTGGATGAGTTGTACCTTTTTAAAATTTGCACCGATGGTGTAATTCGCCGGTGTGTTCCCGAAGAAGAGAAATTGAGTATTTTGGAAGCTTGTCGCTCTTCGCCCTATGGTGGCCATCATGGCGGGGCGAGGACGGTATTTAAAGTGTATAGTTGTGGATTCTATTGGCCTTCATTGTTCAAGGGTGCCGGTGATTTCGGGAAAAGATGTGATGAGTGTCAACGTGCCGGAGGGATTTCAAAGAAGAATGAGAAGCCCCTTAACACGATTCTTGAGGTCGCCACTTTTTATGTTTAGGGGATAGACTTTATGGGGCCATTCCTGAGTTCTTGTGGCAACACTTATATTTTGGTAGCAGTTGACTATGTGTTGAAATGTGTTGAGGTCGTCGCCTTTCCCAACAATGAAGCTCGTAGTGTGGTGGCTTTCTTGAAGAAGAGGATTTTCACTAGGTTTGGAACACCCCGCGCCATAATTAGTGATGGCGGCTCTCATTTATGCAACTGGGCTTTCGATTCTCTTCTTACCAAGTATGGGATAAACCACATAGAGACCACTCCTTATCATCCTCAAGCGAGTTGCCAAGTTGAGGTCTCAAACCGAAAAATCAAGAGTATTATGTCCAAGACTATCAATGCAAATAGGACCAACTGGTCAAAGAAATTGGATGATGCTCTTTGGGCTTATGGTACAGCTTTCAAGACTCCAATTGGTATGTCACCATATCGGTTGGTTTTTGGGACAGCATGTCATCTTCCGGTGGAGTATAGCATAAGGCGATGTGGGCCTTGAAAAAGTTGAATTTAGAGTGGGATGTTGTGGCCAATCTCCGGGTTGAAAAATTGAATGAAATTGATGAGTATCATTTTCATTCTTACTCCAGCTCGTCCTTGTTCAAGGATAAGATGAAGTATCTCCATGACAAGTATGCTCGGGGGAAAGAATTCAAGGTTGGCAATATGGCCCTTCTCTTCAATTCCCGGTTAAGGTTGTTTCCAGGAAAGCTAAAGTCCAAGTGGAGCGGTCCTTTTGAAGTGGTTGGTGTTACTCCTTTTGGTGCCGTTGATCTAAAAAACAAGAATGGAGTATTCCGGGTCAATGGGAATCGAGTCAAGCATTATTTGGGCAAGTTTGATGACAGCCACGTGGTAGCACTGATTCATTTGAAATGACTATGATGGTAACATGCGTCGTGCCGCGACATTAAATCAGGCGCTTCTTTGGAGGCAACCCATGTCCTTTGAATTTCTTTGTTTTTCTGTTGTAGAGTAGGATTTATAAGCTGATGGTTTGTGAAGTGTTGTAGTGATAATGTTGAATCACTGCAGGGCAAAATGAAAAATGAATAGTCTCTGAACAGTGCCTACGCGGCCGAATGTCAAAATAGTGCGGTCCGTGTGTGCTTGAGCTACTGAAAGAACTCAGAAGACCCAGCGCGGCCACATGACATTTTTGTGTGGTCCGCGCTGGAAGAACAAACTTGGCATCTCTCTGAAGTTCTCCACGAGGCCGCTTATCAAAGCAGTGCGGTCCGCGTGGAAATTGATGAAATCGATAAGTCTCTAAAGTTTCCCACGCGGAAGCGCACCAAAACATTGATGTCCATGTAGGATGTGCTCACGATCTGAGGATGAAAATCCTACGCGGTCCATATGACATTTCTGTGCGGCTGCGCAGGTAGGTAAGAAATGGGTCCCATGGATTTCAATAAATAGGAGCCTTGGGCCTCTTTTAAACATTTTCGCAAATTTTCATCTGAGAGCACCTTTCTATTGTTCACCCACGACTTTTGTGCACATATTTGCATTATCATTAATCCCTAGTAACATCTCATCTTCATTTGAATTTGTAGTTCAATTTGTGTTTATTTTACTTGATTTCTACTAGTATAACTTCTTAATTTCTTTATTATTTGTCTTAGTTAACTGTTAGAATAGGTTTTTGTGAAATTTTAGTTGAACATGGGCATATATTACAGTTAAAACAACTAAGTAGGGACACATAGGACCCATAATGTCACCAATTGGACTGAAAAGAACTAAAAAAGGACCTACCCAGTTAAGTTTTCCCTACGCGGCCACACACCATTTGTGTGCGGTCCGCGTGCCTTTTCTTTGTAATTGAACAACCTCTCTGTGCGGACCGCGTGACCATTTCTGTGCGGTCTGCGTGAACCCATCGCGGTCTGCGTGGGAAGAGTTATAAGAGGTTGCATTTTGGTGGTCTGAGATGTGCGGACCGCGTCAATATTTGTTTGGTCCGCATCAATCCTATGCGGCCGCAATCAAAATCAGTGTGGTCCGCGTAGGTTTTGTCAGTGCAAAGATTAGCCTGTGCGGACCGCATGACTTTTTTGTATGTTCCGCTTCCCTCCTGTCTACAATACTATGCCTGCAATTGTGAATTGAACTTTAAACTATCTACTCCTTCTATGCTTCCACTAACAACGTTAGACTTTTATTTCTTGCAGACAATGGTACGTTGAGTAAAACAAACACAATGTGGTAGCAAAGAAAAGCAAACCGAGAGGGGTGGTTCTTCCCGAGAGAAAACAATAAAAAGGATTGTGAAACTCACTGCCAAGGATGAGAAGACTATAAAAGAGAACAGGAAGATCATTCGGCAGGCCGATAGGGCTGCCTCTCATTCAACAGGAAGTGAGTACGCACCCTCCCGGAGTGTGACAGAATCTCTCCCCACACACATGTCCGTGGAGATTCCAGCACCAAACTCATCTTCCCCTGAGCATGAAAATGTGGCCACCTCCAAGAAGCTGGTAAATGTAGTCTTGGACTAGTCTGATGAGTCCAAAGCTGACAAAGGAACGGATGAGCAACACTCCACTTCTCCCACATCGTCACTATAAGAGGAAAGTGAGGGTGGTGAGCCAAAGATTGGGGGTTTGAAGAGAACTAGGAAGAAGGAGGCATGGGAAGATAAATTTGTTAGCGAAGTCGCCTTCCACCGATTCAGGGATTGGCAGCCCAAGAGGAAGCTGATTCCGGAGAGGCCATTCATTGATGCTGACTTAGTTCCTCACAACCCTTACGTACAAGTACAATTCCGTAAGAGAGAGGGTTGGGGCTTCTTCAAAAAACGTGTGGGACTGGCAAATGAGCACATGGTAAAAGAGTTTTGCAGCAATGTCCACCACGTAGTTCGGGGCTCCAGAGCTACAAGAGTGAGTGACAGGATTGTATTGTTTGATGGAAGTCACTTAATGACTTCTTGGGATTTGCGGATGAGGATGAGTCTCAGTACTTGGAGAAGCTGGCCGTGGAAGAAGAAGTTCGCCCGTGGTTAGGTGGGATTTTTGTAGCTCCAGGTACAGTCCTTGTATGGCTGAAAGCACAGGAGAATATATTAAGGAACACCCTCAACTTTGAAGAAAAAGGATGGTTGACTTTCGTATGCAATCGGCTTCACCCATCAACACATGATCACTCCATCCCCATTAATCGTGCTGTCTTGGTTGCTTCCATCATGGCCGGGTTTCCATTGAATGTGGGCAACATCATGCGTAGGCTACTGTGGGGAATGAGACGAAGACAAACTACCCTTCCCCAACCAATTTCCCTGTACTTTAAGGATTTGGAGGTGAAAAAGAAGAAATATGATGTTATGGTACCTCCGGTGAGCCCGTACTAATGGTATGATCATAAGGTTCCTGACAACCCAAAGAATGCCAAGAAGAGTCAGGCCTCCACTTCTTCCACAGCTGGTTAATCTGATGAGCCAGCTGCTATTGAGCAGCTCACTAAGCCCGCTACATTTCCCCCAAGACCATCCACAGCACCCTCTCCTACCATAGCTAATTCGGTGGTCCCAGTAACAAAGACTCACAGATTCACTGCCAACAAGCACTCACTTGCCAGTTTGAACAATTGGATTTTTGCTGCGACATCCAAATTGTCCACATTTACCACAACCGTTCAGGCATAGGGAGCTCCGGTGACTTTCGAAATCCCTACTTCTATTGATGAGACTTTGAAGAAAATCCCGGCCAACCAAGAAAAGATGATAGCAGAGCAGGGTAGATTGGCAAAGTCCATTGGGGATCCCAACAAGGCTTTAAAGAATTTGGCCAAGGAGCATCGGAAGCTGAGAAAGACAAAACCTTCGAAGGAGTCAGTGGCGGCATTGCAGGTGCAGGTAGACAAGCTATTAGCTGATCCGCTACCGCTAGATTTCCTATTCGAGGTGCCGGCCGTAGATCCACCAATTGTGCAGCCGTAGGAGGAGGATCGCAGGCCGAAGAAGAAGAGAAAACTCCCTAGTACTGAGGGAATTGTGATAGCAGTGGCTCCAGAGCACGAGGGTCCCTCTAGTACCCCTTCAGTTGATGAGTCGATTCAGGAGGAGGCACCTGTCCGAGTAGTACAGCAGCAGCAGGGTGGTTATCAGTCTGAGGTCCCTGCCACTACATAGTACATGGGAGCCATTGACCAGCATAGAGAAGCTGATGAGGTTTGAGGGGTCATTCCATATCCTTTGCTATTTTTGATGCTTTATTTGGTAGTTAGCATTGGGGACAATGCTAGATCTTATTCGTGGGGGTGTGACCCTACTTTTTGATTAACTGGATGATTGTACATATTTTTTACTTTCAATACATTCACAGATATGGATAATGTGTATATAAATCCTCATTCTGAACTCCCTTAGTTGTATATTCTACTCCCCTTGTGTACATATTCATTTGCTTTTCATTTTTGCTTTCTATTTTCGTTAAAAATTTTCGTTTTCGTTTGAGTTGCAAAGGTAGGCTCGTAGCTTTTTGGTTTTGTTTTGGCATTGGCAATAAGCCCTTGGTTTTTTAGTGCCACGATTCTTTCCAAGGGTAGAATGTTGTGCGAACCGGGTGGATCTTCCCAATGATAGATAGTGTGACAACTTTCTTAAGGGTTGAGTCAGTTTTTTATTTTTCTTTTTGATTTTCATGTTTTTGTAGTTAAGGGTACCTCAATCACAACTTCACTTGGGCCTAGCATATTTTCCTTTGATCTTATGGTCAAAAACATTAAGTTGTGTTTAGGGTAGTAAAAGTCGTGGCCTTGAGACTCTTGTGTTGACCAAACAATCATCATATGGTCATGTTGGGCCATTGTGCGCTTGAATCGTATCTAAGGTCATTGTGGGCCCTCGACTCTGCCTTTGGCAATTCTTTAGTACGTGTGGAAAGAATTCGATTTATTGAGCCCAAGTACCATGCCGATGGTCTAGAACTTGCCTCGAATATTTGTTGAGGTTAAATCATATGTGGAACTTGATTTGAGAAATGCTTTTAGCCTTTCCTTGTCCAAAAATGCCAAATTGAACAATTCCATGACCTACCATTCAAATGATCCCTAGTTCACCCTTGTTGAGCCTTGAACCTTTTTCTTTCATGAACCAAAGTACAAGCCTACATCCATTCACATTTCAACCTTCTCTTGGCACCCAAATCTTCCCTTGAGTAGTGGCAAATGACTAAGTTTGGAGGGGAGACAAGAAAGACATCAATACGGTAGAAAGGCACAAAAGCAAAAGAAAAGGAAGGCAAAGAAAAAGAGAAAAAGAATAAAAAAGGGAATCAAAATGACAACAAAAAGTGAAAAAGGTGTGGAAAAGTATACAAAAGGAGAAAGGTTTTGAATTGCAAAAGAAAGAGTGAACTACTAAATTGAGTCAAGAAAGTGTACAAAAATGAATCAAAAGAAGTGCTTAAGGGAAGATTAAAACCATTTGAACTACATCATATCCTACCTTCACCCAAAAGCCATCACAATGACTCCTCAAAAGCCCTATTTGATCTCGAGTTAAGGGAAGCCTACATTAGTGGATACTTACATAAAGGGCAAGCATATGGTGCTTAGAACCGGACATAGGGCAGTTTCTTTGTTAGAGATGAGATAGAGTTCATTCACCTCTATTTGTGTGCAACTATTCTAAAAGGTGAGGTTCACTTGGAGAAAGTCGAGGATGCGTGAGTCTAGGTTCCACAATGACCAAAGTTCTTGAGAAAGGTTCCTTGATTAGTTGTGTCAACCCTTGATGCTCTTGTGTCACACATGATTCACAAGTGTTCAAAGTTTTAAATGTGTTAATGATACATATGCATTGAGGGCAATTGTTAGTGCCAATTGAGGCTCGTTGAGGTTACCTTAGGAAGAACAGGAATTACTTCGGTGATTTTCATTGAAGGGTAGGTCTCACTTTATTTGCATGAGGACAAGCAAAGGCTTAAGTTTGGGGGATTTAATAACTATTAATTATACATGTTTTATACCCCTTCTTACTTGAGCTTTGTGCATAAATTGCTCTAGATTAGTCCTAAATTTCTTATCAGTTGCGCTTTATTGAAGGTTTGAGCGACTAGATGATATATATCACAAATCGGCTCAAAAGAGGAGAGAAACCTACCACGCATCAAAAGATAATTGAAAGTGGAAAAAAGGTGACCTGTATGGACCGCACTATTCTGATATGCGGCTGCGCAGGAGAGTTCTGCAAGCTTCCAAGTCAAGCCTGACTTGCGCGGTCCGCCCTGCTTTGCCACGCAACCGCGCAGGAAAGTTCAGAGAGTCACCAAAAGTGAAGAAATCCCACGCGGTCCTCACTGATAAGAGATCAGAGGCTCAGCAATTCAAGTCAAAATCCTACGTGACCGCACACCAAAGCAATGCGGTCCACGTGGGTAAATTTTCAGAGAGTCAACAATTGGACAAGTTCTACAGTGCGGCCGCGCATCATTTCTACGTGTTCCGCATAATTCAACCTATGCGGCCACACACCATTTCCATGCGGTCCGCTTGATTCAACCTATGCGGCCGAGTGTCATTTCTATGAGGTCCGCATCTACAAGTCCAGAAGCACAGATCTGAAGGCCTTATGACCAACGCTGCCGTATGTCACTTCTATGCGATCCACGCCAGACCCTCAGTGTATTTTTGTCCGGTTTTTCCTTTGTAGTATAAATAGAAAACTTTACTTTTGTAGGTCAAGTTTGGAACCTGTTTTAGCAGCTGGGCATGAGACTCTTTGTATTAGCCTACTTTAGGAAATTTTCTCTTGTAATTAACATGGATTCAAGTAGATTAAGCTTGTAGTTGATGAATATGTTAATTTCTTCTAGTATTTCTTCTATTTTTACTTCATTCCATGTCTAGCTAAAACCATTAACTAGGGTTATGGCTCAACCCTAGTGTGGGTAATTAATGGGTGTTTTTGCTTAATGTTTGGATGATGTTGGTGTTAGGATTTATGCCCGTCACTAGGGGGGGGGGTGAATAGTGCGGCACGAGAATATTGATAAATATTGCGAAATTAAAATTGCAGGAGTAAAGTAAATGCGGTAATTAAAATAGTAAGGAAAGAACACACCGAATTTATACTGGTTCACCACAACGTGTGGTTAGTCCAATCCCCGAGAGACTCTCTCGAGTTTCCACTAACTCCGTTAAGCTTACGGGTGCCTAACAAACCGTTACACTTGCTCGTAGATGTACACTCTACAAGACTTCAACTTGCTCGAGGATACCGCACCTCAAGACTTCACCTTGCTTGTGGATACCGCACCACAAGACTTCACACACTAAGATTGAGGGTACTTAGCAAACCCGACAATCAATGAGAAGATATGGTCTTCTCAAACACCTTTCTCTATTACAACAAGAACTCTCAAAAAAGAGTAGATAAAGAGATACAAGATTAGCTCTATGAACAACTCAAAGTTGTCTCTCAAATGGCTCAACAAAAGCTCTAAAATGATGCCCAAATAATATCAATATGTATATGAACAATGAGAGGTATTGTGTGTTTCAAATCAGCTCAAAAGACCTCTATTTATAGGTGTTATAAGTTGTATGTCCGTTGCTTAATTGGCAATCAATTATGCTGATTTTATGCCAAATAATCGATTATCAGATTTGGATAATCGATTATCAGCTTACCGTTACAAAATCGGAAGCTGATTCTGCTCTAGAATAATCGATTACTGGTATTGCATAATCGATTAATTTTTTTACAGCGTTCAAAAACTTAGGCAACGGATACAAGATAATCGATTATTCAATTCTGATAATCGATTATCCTACTCTGCGGAAATTTCCAATAAATGGAATTTCCCAGAATAATCGATTGCCACTTTTGCATAATCGATTATTCACCTATGCTGTCCAGAATTGACAACTTACTTCAAAAACCATTGGTTAAAATGAAAACGTTAAAATCATTTTGTTTGAAGTATTTGAAATATGTTTATGATAAATATGATTTGATAAAAAGATTTTATGCATATTTATGATGACCTATGTTGAGCCAAAAGACGAGATAACTTAAACGTTGCTCTTACATTGGTTCTACCTAGCGACCTATGCCTTGGGTCTTCGGTCTTGAACTTTTGAGCTCGTCTTGGCTTTTCCATGCAATCCTTTCATCAATATGCTTCTCGGCATTCAATCTTGATTGTTTGCTGATGCATCTTCATTGTTTGTCATACAATAACATTGTTTAACAAGTTGACTTCATTGTTTGTCATTCATCAAAACCTATACCTAAAAATCATGCTAGTACAACCAAAGCGCACATATCATGGATAGAATGATTTTCTACAATTTCCCCCTTTTTGATAATGACAAACAACAGGAGATATGCATATCGGATTCCCCCTAAATTCATGCTATATCTCAACATACAATTCATGCAAACTATTCCCCTTAATGATAATTCCCCCTCAAATAAGGCATACTATAACGTAGATTCATTCCCCCTTATTTGATGCATATCGCCTAATTTCTTCCCCCTTTTGGCATTAGCAAAAAGAAGAGTATACAAAGGCTACTTTCCCCTTTCGACACTTCCCCTTTTGGGTATATCGATTGTTAGTGTCAAGAATAAAATAGAAAATACAATGAGGAATATACATTGACGATATTTAAAAAATCATACCAACATGAAATAATACCAAATGTTAGTAAAAACATAACAACTATAATAACGGTTATTTTTCGCAAATCATATTACTTAAGAACATATCAACAGTTAATTTTTAACAAACCAATAGTTGTATTAAAAACATGAATCATTTATTTTTCAAGAATATATCAACTGTTATTCAAACCAAAAAAAATATTCATCAAAACATGAATCAATCATTTTTTTAACAAAAATAATTGATACCAATTGTTATTCAAGATAAAAGTTATCAAAACATGAATCAACAAAAATAATTAATATCAATTGTTAACAAAGATATATTAATTGTTAACACATATCAACTATTATGTTTTTATCAAAAATATGATAACTAACCGATATTCCCCCTCGATGCAATAAGGTTTCGTGCTTGGTGCATCTACTACGATATTGTAGTCTTCAAGCACACCTGCAAACGTACCTAAAAATAGGTTTTCGGTACCCAGGCACTTTTGGGTCCTTGGGGGTTAGGCAAATAATAATCATAGTCAAAAGATAAATCTCTATGTTTTGCAAAACATACGGGCGCAATGTGTCCTACCCGGTTGCAATAATGACATATAACATTCGAGTTGTGCATATGTCTTGGTTGAGCCAAAAATGTTCTAGGTGATCTAAAGTCGTTATTCCTAGACGTATTGCGATTCCTAGAGTTATTTCTAGGTGGTCTAGAATTATTCATTCTAGACTCATTAACAAAATTCCTAGAGTCGTTTCTAGGTGGTCTAAAATGATTAATTTTAGACTCATTAGTGAAGTTCCTAGAATTATTTCTAGGTGGTCCAACTTCATTTCTATCATCCTTTCTAATATTCTTCTTAATTTCTTCAATTGTTTTAGGATCATCAACACTACATTTTTCTAGTGTGTTCCTAAGTTCTATGTTCTCTATTTTCAAAGAACTACAGGAAGAACAATTGGAACTTTGATCAATTGAAGAGGCTTCATTCATTTCCTTGATTTTATTTTTAAGATCAATATTATCATTTTCTAAAAATTTATTTTCTTCTTCTAACTTCTCATTATCACGAGTCAATTTTTCAAAATCTTTTTCTTTCAAAGAAAGTTGTTTTTCAAAATCTTTTTCTTTCAAAGAAATTGTTTTCTTCAATTCTTTTATGGTTTTGGAAGCTCTAATAAATTCACCATATAATTCATCATAGGCATTTTGCATTTCTTCAAACGCGTAAGAGTTAGAATTACTTACCTCTTCTTCCTCGTTGGCCATGAGGCATAGTGCGGCAGTTTCATCGCCCGAGCTGTCCGAATCCCATGTCACGCGCCTATGGTGTTTCTTCTTTTTCTTGTCCTTGGGTATTGGACAATGTGATTTGGTGTGGCCAAGTTTTCCACAGTTTTGGCATGAAGGACTTGGTTCTTCCTTCTTTATTTCCTTCTTCATAAACTTATAAAACTTTTCAATATCATTGGAAATAATATCATCATCGCTTTCCGAATCACTTACCTCTACTCTTTTAGAAGATGAGGCTTTGAAGGCAATATTCGAACTTTTACTTCTAAGATAGGGATTAAGAATTGTGCTTCCATAAGTTTCGAGGTTACCTCTTAGTCCATCAATTGTGACATCCGTGATTCCAATCGACTCTTGGATGGCATTGGCTTTGGAACGCCATTCGGGAGTGAGACTCCGTAGGATTTTTCGAACAAGATCTTTTTTCCTGTACACTTTCCCGAGAGCATGAAGATCGTTGACGATTTTTGAGAATCGTTCGAACATAATACTGATGGGTTCTTTCTCCATCATTTTAAAGAGTTCATATTCATGTGTTAGAAAATCAACTTTAGATTCTCGGGCTTGAGACGTACCTTCATATGTGATCTCGAGTTTATCCCACATCTCCTTGGCGGTTGTGCAGCAAGAAATCTTCCGATAGTCATCCGGATTCACCGCACAATATAGTAAGTTGACGGCCTTTGCGTTAATTTCAACTTTCTTGACGTCCTCGGCATCATATTCATCTTCCTCCTTTGGAACCATGGTTTCCCCAACTTTCTTTGTTGGCATTTGTTCACCGTTCTTGATGATTTGCCACAAGCGAAAGTTATTTGATTGGATGAAGATTCTCATCTGCTCTTTCCAATATGTGTAATTTGTTCCGTCAAATAGTGGAGGCCTATAGGTGGAGTGTCCCTTCGCTCATCATTCCTGCGTTCAATATTCTCAACAAAAAATATATATCGTTCTCTCAACCGGTTAAGGCTTTCAAAGAGTTAGGCTCTGATACCAATTGTTAGGATTTATGCCCGTCACTAGAGGGGGGGTGAATAGTGCGACACGAGAATATTGATAAATATTGCGGAATTAAAATTGCAGGAGTAAAGTAAATGCGGTAATTAAAATAGTAAGGAAAGAACACACCAAATTTATACTGGTTCACCACAACGTGTGGTTAGTCCAGTCCCCGAGAGTCTCTCTCGAGTTTCCACTATCTCCGTTAAACTTACAGGTGCCTAACAAACCGTTACACTTGCTCGTAGATGTACACTCTACGAGACTTCAACTTGCTCGAGGATACCGCACCTCAAGACTTCACCTTGCTCGTGGATACCGCACCACAAGACTTCACACACTAGGGTACTTAGCAAACCCGACAATCAATGAGAAGATATGGTCTTCTCAAACACCTTTCTCTTTTACAACAAGAACTCTCTAAAAAGAATAGATAAAGAGATACAAGATTAGCTCTATGAACAACTCAAAGTTGTCTCTCAAATAGCTCAACAAAAGCTCTAAAATGATGCCCAAATAATATCAATATGTATATGAACAATGAGAGGTGTTGTGTGTTTCAAATCAGCTCAAAAGACCTCTATTTATAGGTGTTAAGTTGTATGTCCGTTGCTTAATTGGCAATCAGTTATGCTGATTTTATGCCAAATAATTGATTATCATATTTGGATAATCGATTATCAGCTTACCGTTACAAAATCGGAAGCTGATTCTGCTCTAGAATAATCGATTACTGGTATTGCATAATCGATTAATTTTTTTACAGCGTTCAAAAACTTTGGCAACAGATACAAGATAATCGATTATTCAATTCTGATAATCGATTATCCTACTCTGCGGAAATTTCCAATAAATGGAATTTCCCAGAATAATCGATTACCACTTTTGCATAATCGATTATTCACCTATGCTGTCTAGAATTGACAACTTACTTCAAAAACCATTTTGGTTAAAATGAAAACGTTAAAATCATTTTGTTTGAAGTATTTGAAATATGTTTATGATAAATATGATTTGATAAAAAGATTTTATGCATATTTATGATGACCTATGTTGAGCCAAAAGACGAGATAACTTAAACGTTGCTCTTACATTGGTTCTACCTAGCGACCTATGCCTTGGGTCTTCGGTCTTGAACTTTTGAGCTCGTCTTGGCTTTTCCATGCAATCCTTTCATCAATATGCTTCTCGGCATTCAATCTTGATTGTTTGCTGATGCATCTTCATTGTTTGTCATACAATAACATTGTTTAACAAGTTGACTTCATTGTTTGTCATTCATCAAAACCTATACCTGAAAATCATGCTAGTACAACCAAAGCGCACATATCATGGATAGAATGATTTTCTACAGTTGGGGGTTTGGTATTTGGGTTGATTGTATGTTTTCACTTAGATTTGGTGGTTGCAAACACTAAGTCAAGCTTAGTGGGTCTTGACTCTTCTTGATAAAGAGAGTCTATGACCTCATAATTAACCCAACAAGGATTTGGGATGGACCCATGAGAATAGTAGTCCCAAGTAACGGGTTAAACCTCGAGAGAGTAATTACTCCACTTGAACCTTAAAGTTTCTTGGGCAAATTAGCCTACCTAATTGGTCTCGAGAGAGTCAATTGGGAAAAATCACTCTCCCTACCGAGAGGTGTGAGAGTGAGTACTAAAGTGCATCGGTTATCCATATTTCCCTTAATTATTATCTTTGTGTTAGAATTTTATACCAGTTAATTAGCCACCTAGGTGAGTATCACGACCCTAGTGCCTTTCTCTTATTACATACAACTAGCATCATTAGCATAATTTAGTTTACACTAGTAGTTGATAATTTTAGTTGTTAATCGAAAGAAAAACCAAAAACAATAGAAGATCAAATAGACGTTAAAACGCATTTGTAGGCTTAGCAAATACTCAACTCCAATTTGATGCTCTCTGTGGAATAATCCACTCTGATACCACTATTGGGTTTTAAGTAGTCGCACCCACTCTTTCTTTGGATTGAGTCCGCACAGATCACTATTGCGGCGCGCAATCCGATCCACAACTATTATTACTGCGGCGTGCAACCCGATCCATATCATTTAGTGTTGTTGCGACGCGCAACCCGATCCATATATATGTAATAAAACCTCACCTAGACAATAACCACAAATAAGGTTTAAGGGAGTAACGGCTAGTGAAAGAAATCCTGGCAAGGGAATATAACAACACAACTAAATCCCGGCAAGGGAATAACCATTAACTCTTCCTCTTTCTTACACTTCTCACTTTATAATTCACTTTATCATTCAAGCCATCGCTCCAAAGAGTCATTTCATATCGTATACCTTCACAATCCATAACACAACTCGAGGCAATGCTTCATGGAGTTAGTAATCATAATCTCTTTCCCACACTCTTTACGGTATATGAAAATCATCAAATAGGCATGGAAGAATCACAACAATTCAGGGTAAACACAATGTAAGGACACACGGTTATGCTAGACACCAGTGTATAGATACTCGTCAGCATGCCAATACACCGTACTCGAGAAATAGCAATTAGTAAATAAGACTCTACTCCTATTCCCTCAAGCCAAAGTTAGACCAAATACTTACTTCAACTTCCACGGCTAAATCAATCCACAACGACCGCTTTCCCTCTCTAATTCGGCTCCAACACAATCAAATCTATGAAATAACGACTTCATAATGACAATAATAGCTAAACAAATCAAACCCAATGCATAAATATAGATTCCCAACCTTTCTTCCAAAAATTTCAAAAATAGACCCCGGGCCAGCTTGGTCAAAATACTGAGTTCGAACCAAATTCATATTACCTATTTCCCAATTAGCCTGAATATACAATTTATTTTCAAATTCGACCTCAAAACAAGGTCTAAATCGAAGGAAATTGAAAAGCCTTAACTCTACCCAATTCCCCCAATTCCAACCCTAGATTACATGATTTGGGCCTAGGAATTTGATAAATTATGAAGGAAAATAAAGGAAACAAGTTAAAAAATACTTACCCAAGAAGCTTTGGTGAAGAAATGCTCTAAAAATCGCCTAGGAGCTGTGGAGAAGAAGAGTTCGTGTGTTTTTAGGTGAAAAATCCTGTCACTGTTCTATTTTAAAACTTAAAAATCACTAGCCGAAATTTCCCTTTGCGTTCGCGGGAAAGATATCGCATTCACGAAGGGTAAATGGGACAAGGCGTCGTGAACGTGGGGAGTCTAATCGCGAACGCGTAGAAGAGAAGGGTTGGGGTCCAGGAACTTACTTTACGCGAACGCGTGAGTCCACAGGCAAACATGATGAAGGCAGGGCTAAAGCTGCGCGAACGGGTGATGTGGAACTCAAACGCAAAGAAGGGAACAGAAGAAGCATTGCGAACGCAAGATGAAGGCAGCGAACGCGAAGAAGGAAATGTCTGTGCAAAAATTGCAGATTTTCTGCAATCTTCCTATGTCCAAAACCACCCCGAACACCTTCGGAAACACTCCCGAGCCCTCAAGGCTCCTAACCAACCACACACACTAACTCAACCATATCCTACGAACTTATGCGTGCGATCAAATCGCCTAACTAACATAAAAACTAGGAATCAAGCCTCAAAATCATCACCTTTTCATCAAAATTCATAAACTATCATTTTTAGAGATTTAGGTCTGAAACACGCCAAATGACGTTCGATTTCAACCAAATTTCACAGAAGCGTCTTAAATCACATATAAGACCTGCACTAGGTGCCGGAACCAAAATACAGGCCCGATAGCAACACTCTCTAATCCATTTTCATTTCAAATTTCTATATTAATTTAAGAAGAATTATTTCTTTTCAAAGTTTATTTCTCGGTCTCGGGACCTCGGATTTCAATTTCGGGCATATGCTCGAGTCTCATATTTTTTTATGAATCCTCCGGGATTGTCAAATCACGGGTCCGGGATCTGTTTATCCAAAATATTAACCAAAATCAACTTTACTCATTTTAATTCTAAATTTTAGCTATTTTCAAAGAATATCACATATAGACTTGCCGGCTATGCGCCTGGACTACGCACGCAAATAGAGGCAAGTACAAATGAGGTTTTCAAGGCCTTGAAGGCACGAAAAAAGGAAAAAAACAGGCGATAACCCTTTGGGTCGTCATAGCACGCCTACACGCCCGTCACCTAGTATGTGCATCACCTTAATATCAATCACATAACACTTAATTCAGGGATTCATACCCTCATAACCAATTTTAGAAGTGTTACTTACCTCAGACCGTGCAAATCTCTACTCCAACCAGTCTTTACCTCGCGAATCGGCCTTCGAACACCTTGAATTTAGCCACAAATAATTTGATAAAACAACGAACTATATGAATTAATTCCATGTGAAAATGCTAAGTTCTTAATCAAAAATCAAAAAGTCAACTCAAAAGTCAACCATAGGCCCACGTATCGGAATCCAATAAAAGTTAAAAATTTTGAATACCCATTCAACCACGAGTCCAATCATATAAAAATTACTCAAATCCGACACCAAACTATTGTTCAAATACACAAAATTCGGCCTAAGAAGTTTCTCCATTTTTCCCAAAATTTTCAACCCAAAACACTAATTAAATAATGAAAATAATGATATATTCATGTAATTTAATCAAAATCGAGTTGAAATCGCTTACCCTAATCACTCTCTTAATAATATCTCCAACAATTGCCTCAATCTGAGCTCCCAAAATCAAATTGTAAAACTTTACTCTAACCCTCGTGTTTGAGATTTTTATTCTGCCTAAATTGTCCTTCGTGAACGCGAAATGTACCTCGCATGCACGAAGAACAAACTTAACTGCCTAGAACTTTACTCTACGCAAACATAAACATCTACGTGAATACGATGCTTCGCAAAACTTGGCCTACCGATCACGAATAACGTCACGCGATCCCGATGAACAATGCGCGTGAACCCAGCCTTCTCCTTTCTCTTCTTCGCGAATGCGACTACGCTCACGCATACGCGATACATTAATATCTCAAGCTACGCAATCGCAGACTTCACGTTGCCATCATACAGAACAATTTTCCATCAGTTACCAACAGCCCTTTGATATCGCAACATCACACTCGCTATCGTGTAGAAGAAAACCAGTAGTAGAAATAAGTAGTTCCTCCAAGGCGCCAAAAGCACCGAACATGATCCGAATCACACCCGAGGTCCTCCGAACCTCAACCAAACATACCAACAAGTCATAAAAAATATCATACGAACTAGCTCGAAGCGTCAAATCACATCAAACAACACTAAAATTACAAATTGCGCATCGATTCAAGTCTAACAAACTTATAAACTTCTACTTTCGATGGCGAAACCTATCAAATCAACTCCGATTGACCAAAAAATTTTCACGCAAGTCATAAATGACACAAGGGACCTATTTTAACTTTCTACATTAAATTCCAATCCCGGTAATCACAAAGTCAACTCCCGGTCAAATTTTTCAACTCTCCAAACTTCTAATTTTTCAACTTTTGCCATTTCAAGTCAAAATTACCTACAGACCTCCAATAAATATCTGGACACACTCCCAAGTCTAAAATCATCATATGGAGCTATCGGAGCAATCAAAACTCTATTCCGGAGTTGCTTGCACATAATTTAACATCCGGCGAACTCTTTCAATTTAAGCTTCCAACATAGAAACTCTTTCAGAACTCCATTCCGGAGTTGCTTGCACGTAATTTATTATTATTTTTTATATAATAAGAAAGGATAACTTATATAGTAAATATCTGTTTAATGTTTTTTTAATATAACTGGTATAATATATGTTTTTTCTTATTTTGTTGTTCAATTATCTAAGCGACTTATACATTATAACTATTTTCTCTTTGTTATGAAATAGAAGATTCTTACACTTCTATTTAAGGTGAATGTCTTTAATGTATTTAATTAGAGAGATTTTAGAGTCCTATTATTGTTAGCAAGATCTTCCTCCTCCCTATAAATACAGGTGCTCTCTACCATTGTAATTGACCCCTCTCAACTCAATAAGAAGAACTCTCTCTACTCTTCTCTCTATTGCTATTGTTCTTGCTCTATTGTTCTTGTCTTTTGCTTTAGTTTATAACACGTTATCAGCACGAGACTCTACCGTCTCAAGTATCATTCTCGAAAATCCAAGGTATTTTCCCTCTTCTTAATTTAATTTTCGAGTATGTCTGACATTATGAAAAGAAAGTTCGTTGCCCTTGAAATTTCGGGCAAGAACTATATGACATGGGTGTTGGATGCTGAAATCCACCTAGATGCTATGGGTCTCGGAGACACCCTCAAAGATAAAGAAAAAGCATCCACCCAAGATTGTGCGAAGGCCTTGATTTTCTTGCGCCACCACCTTGACGAAGGTTTGAAGATTGAATATCTCACCGTCAAGGATCCACTCGTTTTGTGGAACAGCTTAAAGGAGAGATATGACAACCTGAAGTTGGTCACTCTGCCACAAGCACGATATGATTGGGCCCATCTGAGGCTACAGGACTTTAAGTCCGTTTCTGAATATAATTCTGCTATGTTCAGAATTACTTCTAAACTGAAGCTATGTGGAGATAACATCTCCGATCACGATATGCTTGAGAAAACGTTTACAACGTTTCATGCCTCCAATATGGTACTGCAGCAACAGTACCGAGAGAAAGGCTTTACGAAGTACTCTGAACTGATTTCTCTCTTACTAGTGGCTGAGCGAAATAATGATCTGCTCATGAGAAATCACGAAAATAGACCAACTGGGTCTACACCACTGCCTGAAGCAGATATGGTGCACTCGCATTATGCCAAACATAAAAGGGACCACGATCACGGTCATAAACGGGGTCAAAGCCAAGGACGTGGACAAGGAAGAAATTCCAAAGAAGTCCGTCACCCCCCAAAGAGAGATAACCACCGAAAGCAGAAACGGGATCCCGAAGATCCTAAGGCAAATAGTTCAGAAACTATATGTTATCGTTGCGGTGGGAAAGGGCACTGGTCAAAGATTTGCCGTATACCAAGACACTTGGTTGACCTTTATCAAGCATCTCGAAAGAGAAAAGGCCCTGAAACAAACTTTGTCTATGACGACAATGAGGACATCACCCACCTGGATGTGGCAGACTTCTTTGAGCAACCCGAGGGGAAAATAGACCACCTAATCGGCGATGGGACCATGATGAAAGAAGATGGAGTTATTTGATTTTGTTCTACTTATTTGTATTAGTTAGTGAATAAACTAATAGTCATTAGCATTAGCTCGTATTAGTTAGTTCATAAAGCAATGTTAGCAGTAGTTCTTTAGAATATCTTCAATATGTTCAAATATCAATAAAACTTTTATTTTCCAGTGGGGGTAATCGACTAGCCTGAAAAACTAGTCGATTATCAACTATTTTCGCATTAAAGTTGAAAAACAATTGATCAACAATCGATTGTCTTTGGCTAACAATCGATTGTCTTGAAACAGTGTGTTACTGGAATTTTTCAAAAATAGCCAACAATCGATTGTCTTTGTCTAACAATCGATTGTCTTGAAACAGTGTGTTCTGGAATTTTTCAAAAATAGCCAACAATCGATTGTCTTTGTCTAACAATCGATTGTCTTGAAACAGTGAGGTCCGGAATTTTTCAAAAATCATCCACAATCGATTGTCTATATCGAACAATCGATTGTCTTAAGACAGTGTGATCTGAAGTTTTTCAAAAATAACAAATAATCGATTGTGTGTGTTTAACAATCGATTGTCTATGTTCCAACAATCGATTGTGTGTTTAATAATCGATTGTCTTATGAAAAACGCTGAAATTTTCAAACTGCATAGTAATTGATTATGGACAACATATCTGATTTTGTTAGTCAACTGTTAGTAGCAGATTTTGAAAATATTATGTGACACAAAAAGAATTGAACTTGCTTATTCTTATGTTCCTGTATTTCTTTTGTATGTCATACCATGGAAAGTAAATTGATCGAAGGCTCCGGAAGAGCCATTGTAACTCTGCCCAAGGGCACGACGTTAATCATAGAGAATGCTATGTTCTCCTCCAAGTCTATAAGAAACTTGTTGAGTTTTAAAGATGTACGCCGGAATGGCTACAATATTGAGACAATGGATGAAGATAATCTCGAATATCTCGTCCTCACTTCAAAGAATGTCTCCGGCCAAAAAGAGGGTTATTGAGAAATTCCCGTCTTTATCTTGTGGCCTGTATTGGACAAGAATTAGTGCAATTGAGGCACATTCAACAGTAAATCTAAAGAATACTGAGTCCAATACATTTGTACTTTGGCATGATCGACTGGGTCACCCAGGATCAACCATGATGAGACGGATTATAGAAAGCTCATATGGGCATCCGTTAAAGAATTTCAAAATTCTTTCAAGTAATGAATATCCTTGCACTTCGTGTTATCAAGGCAAGCTGATTATCAGACTATCCCCAACAAAGGTTGGGACTGAGTCACCCCAGTTTCTGGAACGTATACAAGGGGACATTTGTGGACCTATTCACCCACCTAATGGGTAGTTTAGGTATTTCATGGTCTTGATAGACGCATCCTGTAGATGGTCTAATGTGTGCTTGTTGCTATCACGCAACCTTGCGTTTGCAAAGTTAATGGATAATAGATGAGAATAATCTTGAATTCTTCATGAAAACGAGGCTGCCCATTTCGGTTTGGGGTTCACGCCATTTTGCATGCAGCAATGCTACTTTGTCGGCTGCCCGCCTCGGCTTAGGGTCACGCCATTTCGCTTGCAGCAATGCTAGTTCGTCTCTGACTGACGAATTATCACAAATATTCCCTATTGCAATTGGTTTTGGGTCATGAACCCAATATATCCCATTTAAGAAGCTTTGGATGCGCAGTATATGTGCCTGTAGCACCGCCATCCCGCACCAAAATGGGTTTGCAAAGGAGGTTAGGAATATATGTTGAGTTTGACGCGTCCTCCATTATTCGCTACCTCGAAACATTGACAGGAGATTTGTTCACTGCACTATTTGCAGACTGTCAATTGGATGAGACACTTTTCCCAAAATTAGGGGGAGAAGTTGGTGAAACCAAACGGGAAATTTTGTGGAAAAATGTATCATTATCTCATCTTGATCCACATACCTCTATTTGAAAGAAAGAGGTACAAAAGATTATCCATTTGCAAAGAATAGCAAATCAAATGCCTGACGCATTTACGGACTTGAAGAGGATAACGAAATCACACATTCACGCGGGAAAATGTTCCGATCCGTATTGAAGTCCCTATTGGACAAAAATCTAGTGTCATATCCAATGAGTCAAATGCACGCCAGAAGCGTGGCAGACCATTAGGTTCCAAAAATCGAAATCCTAGAAAGAGGAAAAAGAACGATCTAAATGACACTATGAAAGAATCACATGAGGACGCTCATGATTTGATTAATTTCGAGATTCACGAAGAATCTATTGAGCCTGAGACTCTTGAAAATACGGAATGCAAGAATGTGAGGATCTCGAACCTCAGTCTGTGGTAGTACAAAATTAATTGAGAGCTCTCGAAGAGCCAATTATTACTATGTTGGAGAAACACAATTGAGTATTGTGCTGTAGTAAGTCTCAAAGAAACTTATTCAGTTTCCAAAAGTACACGCGAAGGCGATTGATGATATTGAGACTATAAATAAAGGAAGGCTTTGATTCTCCTATTACTACAACTTGTAGCGGGGTAATTTGTATATGAAAAGCTACCCGCTTTGTTCTCCAGTTTGTACTACACAAACGAAAGAATGCCACAATAAAGTGGATATCTATTGGTATAAAACCCATGTCATAATAAACCCGAAGTTTATTGATAAGTGCACATGTCATGGTGTAAATTTGAAATTTACCAATATTGATAATTTATTCAGTTGACATTCGTGTTAGCCATCTCATTTGAAGTATGATGTGCAAATTCACATAGGTGAATATCAAAGAACTAGAAGTTCTTGTTCTCAGTAATGAACTGACCAACTAAAGAGTTCGGGTTGAAGCCCCTTGATTCTGGAAATATCAAAGGTGAATATGGGCCCATTCACCTGCCATGTATACCACATATGATGCATCTATGATATGGTTACATGCGCCATTGTTATTAACCCGCAGCCTGGCAGTGCTTGCGAGGTAAATCGCTCAGTAATCTAACTTCGAGCATAGTTTCCAGATTCTCTACTCAAGACAGTTCATCTTGATAAGTTGGTTTATATTAAAGTTGGTTTAGCAAGATAATTATTGAGTGCTTCCACTTAATAGCTAAACTGTTTCTTATGAGAACTAAGTTATATATATATCAGTTTGATATAAGTTGTATACAAGAGTATATTCTCCCCTCAAAAGTGGTTCAGGGTCAGGAACCAAATAATTTCATCTTATATTAAGGTGCTGTGTATATTGACATAATGCACAAAGATGATTTCCCAAAGTTGAGGAAACATGTTAGCTTTACTAACATGAGGGGGAGACATGATAAACATTTGAGAAAGTGTTACATGGGATGAATTTTCATTTGTATATGTATATCCCCGAATATCATGATATGAACCTGTAGTTCATAAAAGGAAATGCAATTGCAACATATTGCAAAGCATGCTATACGCATTTGCTGACTCAAAGAAAGCAACTAAATGGAAGAGATACAATTCAAGAAGAATTGATTCCATATGAAAGACATGTAGCTTTGAACCTATAGTTCATATGCTTGAAAGTATAAAGGCAAAGGTATGTATAGTCAATTTTCGATATCTTATTTGTTTAGCATGACATGAAACTTTGATATGCAGCTAAAGTCTATTATGTGACTTACATGACTTAACTTGAAAGATTTAAGTTGCTTGAAGCATATGAAATCCTTGGTCCTGAAGTACCACATCCTTAGTACAATTTGTGTACATATGTATCTTGCCATAACTATAAGCATGATGGCATTGAGAATGCATCTATGGAGATATTGAAGTGTTATTCCACGACATCATATGAAGATGTTCATACCTATCAAGAATGATGATTTCAAGGTGCGGAATATTTATTCAAGTCAATATGGTTGATTTATTCATCAAGCATCTACCAAAGATCGTTTTGAAGATGATGCACAAGATTGGAATGCAAATGCTCAAGGATATAAATCGATGTACTCATTAGGGGGAGTCAATGCGCGTTGCACTCTTTTTCCCTTACAAGGTTTTGTCCCACTGGGTTTTCCTTGCAAGGTTTTTAACGAGGCAACCAATAGGCGCATATTCAAACATGTGTACTCTTTTTCCTTTCTTTAATTTTTCCCAATGGGTTTTGGTTTTAAGGTTTTATGAGGCACATCATTGAATAGACATTCAAGGGGGAGTGTTATGAAATAGAAGATTCTTACACTTCTATTTAAGGTGAATGTCTTTAATGTATTTAATTAGAGAGATTTTAGAGTCCTATTATTGGTAGCAAGATCTTCCTCCTCCCTATAAATAGAGGTGCTCTCTACCATTGTAATTGACCCCTCTCATCTCAATAAGAAGAACTCTCTCTACTCTTCTCTCTATTGCTATTGTTCTTGCTCTATTGTTCTTGTCTTTTGCTTTAGTTTATAACACTCTTCTCTTTTTCTCTTTCAGTTTTTTCTTTTTAACCTTATTTATTTTTATTATATATATATATCAATTATTAGAATATAACTTTCTTTAGTTTATAGTATATAAAAAAAAATATAATTAGCAGTTGAAATATATTATTGCAGTATAATATGATACCTATATGCTATATATCATATACTGACATGGTATATGAAATCGAGAACCATGTTAGAAAATTTAAAAAGGGCCCATTGATTTATTTTTCAAATTTTAAAAAATACTTAATTTTAACTACGTTGTTACATTATACTATATATTATAATAGTATATTGTTGCAAAAAATTATACCGTATTGACTTAAAAATTATAACCAAAATGGTATATAGTAAGTTATATTGATATATAATATAACTTGGTCTTCTTCGCTAGTTCAACTCAATTTTAACTTAAATTTAAAAATTTATTCTATAATTTTCACCAAATTTACTCAAAATTTAGCCGCAACCTCCAATAAAATATTTCAAACTAAATATTTCGGTTTGAGAAAAAAGTTGAAAAAATATGAGAATTCTGTTGAAAAGTTGATAAAGAACTCAATAAAAATTTTACAAATTTCTAAAAGGACCAAAATGCACTAATAATGTTACATTATATTGTATACGAACAATATATCTTTACAATAAACAGTATACTAAAATTGTATATAGTATATACTTTTGGTATATAATATAAATTCTCCTTCGCCAATTCAACACAATGAATTATACACTTTTAAATTAGTCTTTATCGATAGTTCAACTCAATTTCAATTAAATTTTGAAGTTCTACTCTAGAATTTCCATCAAATTGACTCAAACATTAGCCACAACCTCCAATCAAATATTTCAAACTAGATATTTTGGTTTAAAAAAATATGAAAACTCCATTGAAAAGTTGAAAGAACTCAATGAAAATTTCAAAAAATTCTAAAATGACTAAATTATAATAGTATACTGTTACATTATATAGTATATTGTAATAATATATCATTGGAATGAACTTTATACCAAAATGCTATATAGTATATCATTTTAGTATACTGTACAAATTCTTTTTTACCAGTTCAAATGGTATATAGAATCTTATTTTGGTATATAGTACAAATTAGTCTTCTTCGCTAGTTCAACTCAATTTTAATCTAAATTTTAAAAATCTACTCCAGGATTTTCACCTAATTAACTCAGACTTTAGCCACAATCTCCAATCAATATTAAAACTATGAAAAAAAATAAGAAAACTCTTTTGAAAAAATAAAAAAGAGGACCTAATGAAAATTTTTAAAAAAATTAAAAAGGACCAAAGTAAAACAGTATGCTATTACATTATATTATGGGAATGAATTATATACCAAAATAGTATAATTTTATAACAATTTGGTATACATTACAAATTCGTCTGTTTCATTAGCTCAACTCAATTTTGTCTTAATTTCAAAAATCTCTAAAAAAAATTACCAAACTGAGTAAAATTTCAGCCACAACCTCCAATCAAAATTCAAACTAAAAGTTTTGGCTTGAATTTTTTTTTTTTGAAACCCATGAGAAATTCGTTGAAAATTTTTTAAAAAAATAGACCCAATGGAAAAGTTTTATAAAGATCAAATTATAACAATATACTATTATATTGTATTGTATACTGTAATAGTATACATTGGAATGAATTGTATATCAAAATAGTACATTTTATACTATTTGGGTATACAATACACATTCATCTTCTTCTCTAGTTCAACTATATTTCAACCCAAATTTCTAAAATCTATTATAAAATCTCCACTAAATTGATTAAAACTTAAGCTACAACCTGCAATCAACTATTCAAAAAAACCCGTGCAAGATCATATCAAAACAATTAAAAACTCAAACAAACTAAGTTATGAGTTTCAAGCTTCAATGTCCTTTAATGTTGGATTCAAATATTTGTACAATAAATCTCCGAAAACCAGCATCAAAGATACAATCTACATATCAAAGAACAATAACTAATGAATTTTAATAGTAATACTCTATAAAAAAAATCAGATCTGTCATTTTGAACTCATTTATATGGAGTTTCAATTTTATTTTATTTTTAGATTTGCAATTACATTCATTATTTGTATGTGATAATGATTAATAATCAGTTGAAAAGAAGATTATTACGGTGTAGTACTCTTGGCAACATCGACGAAGGTTTATGGTAGTATTTACATGATTGTGGATCTTTCAAATGGGAAGGGAAGATTATCACATGGTCAAACAAGACTGGGGATGGATAGGCTGGTAAATAGTTTTAGTTAAAAATATATATATTAGCAATCCTAATAGTCCTTCGTCCTTGGACCTTGTACTAAAACGAGGAGTGATGCAACTACCAAGACGGTTCATGTAATCCAGAGGGAAGCTAGAGCATTAGATATGGTTCTTGATGAGATGGTTGGTGTATTTATTTATTTATTATGAAATTTATTAAATATGCATAAATATTTAATTTCAAATCTAGTAATTAAGACGAACTATGAGTTTGACACTAAATTCAAAATTTATTAACTTCAAATCCTTGATTCCGCTCTATTAATTGTGCCCCCATTCTTATGGGGTAATTACGAAAATAATCCCTGCAAAATATGCCTGAAATTTAGTTTCACCTGTAAACTTAAAGAAAGAAGGTTTTTAGTAACTACAAGAGAGAGTTTCACATGGTACAATTTGTTAAGTATATTAAGAGCCCGTTCGGTTTAGCTGATTTAGGGTATCTGATAAGCATTAGATGCTGAAAAGTATTTTTAAGTGCTGAAACTGATTTAAAAAATAAGCAGTTACGTGTTGGGACAAAAGTGCTGCAATTAATAATAAGCAGCTGAAGAATTGGGCATACAAAGAGTTTTGTTATAAAAAATATATTTTTGGGATATAATAGTACTTTATTCGGTCCAAAATAAGTAATTTTTTGGATGTTTTCACACAAATTAAGAAATATACCTTTTAGCGTTAGTTAGCAATAGAATTGACCATATTAAAATGTACTATCTCACATAATAACATATATTCCAATATTATTTACTCCAAGGACAATGTGAGAAAAAAATAATTAATTCACTCTTAAAATTTGGAAAAATTACTTATTTTGGACCACAAGAAAAAGGCCAAAAAATCACGTATTTGGACCGTAGGGAGTAACTATTTTTGTCAAACCTAAAGTGCTTATAAGCTGAAATTTGATAAGTTGGGGGAGACCAACTTATGGCTTTTGACTTATCTTTGGCTTATAAGCACTTTTAATTTTACCAAACGTATAAATAAATCAAAAAGTACTTATATGATAGTTTGATCAGGTTATAAGCTTAACCAAATACCCTCTAAATAGTATTTATACAGCAACATATTAGGTGAAAATTTGTGGGGTAAAGAGAAGACAAGTTGAGGATTTGTGTATTGGTTTGCTCATTTGTCATCCAAAATGTGGAAGGTCTTGAACATTCTATTGTGGTGGAACCTGATCTATAACTCTAATCCATTAGAACTTATGTAATCTCTTAGCATCAAATCATCTAGTGTGGTTGGAAAGCACTTTGAGTTGTTTTGGCTTTGGACTGTGGGACTCGGACTGTGTTATTTCCAGAAACATCATGCTATATATTACTATATATATATTTTACCATTATTTTTATTATTGTTGTTGCCAATTGATTTAAATTTTATTAGACCAATCATAATCTGCATCTGAATGTTCCAATTGGCTACCTGATATATGTTGTATTGAATTCGTGTAACCCTTTTTCTCCAATCTCCTTTCCTTTTTGTGGGAAAAAACCGTAGGATAGATTATAGGCCCTTCTTTGGGCTCAGCTACAGCTATTGGATTGACTATAAGTGGGCCAGATGGACCCTTGTAGTTTCAACCATGACGAAATTTGAGGTCTTTATTACATAATGTAGTAGTGCGTGTCTATGAAAAATCCAGGGCAAATAAGTACAAAAAAAGAGTGCAAATTATTGTTCTAAAAGTATCCTTCTTATGCTTGGAAAAGATAGAATGGGTTATGACAAGGCAAAATCCCTCACATGTCTACATTCTCCTAACCATGCATTCCCATCACATCAAATGTTGTGACCAAATCTTTTTAATTGTGAGAGTACACTTAAGAAGGCTGTGCGTGGGGTGAGAGAGCGAATTCAGAATTTGATATTTATGGTTCGAATTTGATTTATTAGAGCTATTAATTTAATATGTTCGGATATACTCCTTTCATTCTAGTTTATGTGATGGTTTGATTCAGCACATATTATTAGAAAGAAAAACAAAATTATTTATAACTTGTAGTCCAGATTGTATTAGCTTTGAGTATTAGTAATACCTTGTTTGCTACACTTTCTCAACTTATATATAACTAATACATGCATAAATTACACACACTATTTGGTATTATCCTATGTATAGCTAAGACATACCAAATTAATTAATATATATAAGCTTAGTTAAAGACAAAATTGAAATTTTATGTTTGATTAAAAAAGATTTATCTCTTTTTCATTAATGTAAATCAAATACAAGTTGACAAATTCTTTTTTATTTTTCACCCCTTTTTCTAATATTAAACTCTTTCATTAATCAACCCTTCTATTAAAATATCACATTAAACAAAATAAATACTAAAAATTCGCAATTTGTTAAGAATAGAACTCTAATTAGGGTGAATGTCTATCTTATAGAAGAGTTTTACTTTGAGGCTAAGTCATTTATCTTCCTATAAATAGAGGGGCCTTACCCCATTGTAAATTATCCCAAAATATCAATAAGAATTCTCTTCTCCCTACCTTGCTCTGCAATATTGTTTTTGTTCTTGTATTATTTTATAACACGTTATCAGCACGAAACTCTACTATCTCAAGAATCTCTTTGAGAAAATTAAGATGCTATTCCGGCACCGACAGATGATCGGAATATCTGCCGGAAAATCGGACGGTCAATGAAAACGAAGTGCCCGGCGCCGTTCTTGTTGAAAACTTATGATCTTTTGGAGGAACAAGAAGAAGAGAATATTATTAATAAGGTAGTTTCATGGAATGGTGAAGGAAGTGGTTTTGTTGTGTGGTGTCCAGCTGAGTTTTCTGAGCATACGTTACCAAGATATTTTAAGCATAACAATTTCTCCAGTTTCATACGACTATCAATACTTATGTAAGTCTACATATATAATTTTTTTTTTGTGTGTGTATTTAAATACATGTCATATAAAAATTTATCCTTTGCAAAATATGACTATCAACATATTCAGCTACTGTTTAATTATGTGGATTTAGAGGACTTACTCATGAAAAAAAACAATTAATTACTTGCACTCTAGTCTCTATATTTAAATCAAATTAAGTAATTTAATTTAACCATGATTTAAAGATGTATTAATTTTGTATATAGAAGACCTATATCTTGTATTATTTGGATTTGTGCAAACAAGAGCTAATAATTAAGTTTTTCCCTTAACGCTCTTAATTGTCTGTTATTTGGAGTTTTTTTTTCTTCAAAGGGTTGTAGATAATTATTGGTATATATGTCTTTAAATTTCTAAGTGGATAAAAAGACGTCCTTCTTCTACTTGGTTTGGTGCTAAGACAGGAGCATGATTATTTTCATGTAAAGGATATTAAGCTATACTTTTATAAGCCATATATTTCGTCTTTATAACATAATAAAATTTCCTAACATTTTTTTTCCCGGGCAGACAATTAGATGAAATAAAACATAATAATGTGCAAGATTATGGTAAACTTACTCCCATCTTAGCTTGGATCAACGTTTTAATTGTAAAAATATTTGTTTAATTGATTCATGTACCACACATACGATATTCAAAGAGAAGAAATATTTCTCTCATTTAAGTATGTGTAAGGCAGATGTTACTACAATTTCTGGTAGTAGTAAATTGATTGAAGGCTCTGGAAGAGCAACTATAACTCTGCCTAAAGGAACAATATTTATCATAGAGAATGCAATGTTCTCCTCCAAGTCCAAGAGGAACTTGTTGAGTTTTAAAGATATCCGTCAAAATGGATATCATATTGAGACAATAGATGAGAATAATCTTGAATACCTCATCATTACAAAGAATGTCTCTGGCCAAAAGAGGGTTATTGAGAAGTTCCCATCTTTATCTTGTGGCCTGTATTGGACAAAAATTAGTGCAATTGAGGCACATTCCACAGTAAACCAAAAGGTTACTGATTCCAATACTTTTGTACTTTGGCATGATCGATTGGGACATCCTGGATCAATTATAATGAGACGGATTATAGAAAACTCATATGGGCATCCATTAAAGAATTTAAAGATTCTTTTAAATAATGAATTTTCTTGCACTTCTTGTTATCAAGGCAAGTTAATTATTAGACCATCACCAACAAAGGTTGGAACTGAGTCACCTACGTTTTTGGAACGTATACAAGGGGACATTTGTGGACCTATTCACCCACCTAGTGGGTCATTTAGATATTTTATGGTCTTAATAGACTTATCCTCTAGATGGTCTCATGTGTGCCTATTGTCATCACGCAACCTTGCGTTTGTAAAATTAATGGCACAAATAATTCGATTACGAGCACAATTTTCTGATAATCCAATTCAGTCTATTAGACTAGATAATGCTGCTGAATTTTCATCCCAAGCATTTAATGATTATTGATTATCAATTGGGATAAAAGTGGAACATCATGTAGCTCATGTTCACACTCAAAATGGTCTTGCAGAATCTTCAATTAAACGTCTGCAGTTGATTGCAAGACCATTACTCATGAAAACAAGGCTGCCCACTTCGGTTTGGGGTCACGCCATTTTGCATGCAGCAATGCTAGTTCGTCTCAGACCGACGAATTATCACAAATATTTCCTGTTGCAATTAGTTTTGGGTCATGAACCTAATATATCCCATTTAAGAATTTTTGGATGCGCAGTATATGTGCCTGTAGCACCGCCATATCGCACCAAAATGGGTCTGCAAAGAAGGTTAGGAATATATGTTGGGTTTGAATCGCCCTCCATTATTCGCTACCTCGAAACATTGACAGGGGATTTGTTCACTGCATGATTTGCAGACTATCAATTCGATGAGACACTTTTCCCAAAATTAGGGGGAGAAGTTGGTGAAACCAAATGGGAAATTTTGTGGAAAAATCCATCCTTATCTCATCTTGATCCACATACCTCTATTTGTGAAAAAGATGTGCAAAAGATTATTCATTTGCAAAGAATAGAAAATCAAATGGCAGACGCATTAACGTATTTAAAAAGGATAACAAAATTACATAACCTCGTAGAGAATGTGATAGCAGTATGTGATAAGTCTGAAATAAGACAAAATTATTACCGTGAATGTATCAATGTATATCGACATGGTAATAGACGAAATTATAATCGTCATCATTGTGATAATAAGAATAATAAAGATTCTCAAAATAATCTTTCACTTTATGAAAGTAATATTTGATATGAGATTTTATATAGCACATACAGATGATTATGATCCATTCATGGTGTGAATGTGACAACATATGATTTATGAATACATATTCATTCTTGGAAGAATATGAACGTGCTAGTGGTAGTGAATATACCACATCACCTCTAGAAGGAGGTTTGAGATGATATATGAAAATAATGTCATTATTATGGCATGAATGATCATTGGTCACGTACCTATTGTACGCCAAAATATTTTGGAAATATGATTATTAAAGGACAACATAATACAAGAAACATATCTTGCATATAATTTTGACCATGATCATAATGGTATAACTTTCTCTTTAATGGAGATATTCACCACATGGATGTTGATGAATTTGTGGTAGTACAAAATTAATTGAGAGCTCTAGAAGAGCCAATTATTACTATGTTGGAGAAACACAATTGATTACCAATAAGGTATTGTGTTGTAGTAAGTCTCAAAGAAACTTATTCAGTTTCCAAAGTATATGTGAAAGTGGTTGATTATATTGAGACTATAAATAAAGGAAAGATTTGATATCTTCTATTACTACAACTTGTAGCGGATAATTTGTATATGAAAAGCTACCCGCTTCATTCTCCAGTTTGTACTACACAAACAAAAGAATGCCACAATAAAGTGGATATTTATTGGTATAAAAACCCATATCATAATAAACTTGAAGTTTATTGATAATTGCACATGTCATGGTGTAAATTTGAAGTTTATCAATATTGATAATTTATTCAGTTGGCATTCAAGTTAGTCAT
The DNA here is from genome assembly GCA_034376525.1 of Nicotiana benthamiana. Taxonomy (NCBI): domain Eukaryota; kingdom Viridiplantae; phylum Streptophyta; class Magnoliopsida; order Solanales; family Solanaceae; genus Nicotiana; species Nicotiana benthamiana. The sequence goes on along the minus strand of CM067337.1, from coordinate 35,807,245 downwards.
ATCAATTTAAGTATGATGTGCAATAATAGAGAATTCACATGGGTAAATATTAAAGAACTAGAAAGTTCTTTGCGAATTCTCTTGTATTACTTGTTCTCATTAATTAATTGACCAACTAAAGAGTTCGGGTTGAATCCCATAAATTCTGGAAATATCAAAGGTGAATATGGGCCCATTCACCTGCCATGTATACCACATATGATGCATCTATGATATGGTTACATGTGCGATTATTATTAACCTGCAACCTGGCCGGTGCTTGCGAGGTAAATTGCTCAGTAATCTAATTTCGAGCATAATTTCCAGATTTTCTTTTCAAGATAGTTCATCTTGATAAGTTGGTTTACATCATAGTTGGTTTAGCAAAATAATTTATTGAGTGCCTCCATTTAATAGCTAAATTATTGCTTATGAGAACAAAGTTATCTATATCAATTTGATATACGCTATACACGAGAGTATATTATATTCTCCCCTCACAAGTGGTTCAGGGTCAGGAACCAAATAATTTCATCTTATTATTATTAATGTGCTGTGTATATTAACATGATAATGCACAAAGATGATTTCCCAGAGTTGAGGAAACAAGTTAGTTTTCCTAACATGAGGGGGAGACATGATAAACACTTGAGAAAAGGTTACATGGGATGAATTATCATTTGTATATATAGATCCTCGAATATCATAATATGAACCTGAAGTTCATAAAAGGATAATTCAATTGCAACGTATTGCAAAGCATGCCATACGCATTTGCTGACCCAAAGAAAGTAACTATATTCTCACTGCAAATGCTCATATTAAGTCCTAGAAGGACAAAGTCTTTGATACGCTTAAAGCGTATAGACAGATCGGTTTCAGAAGATCTTCTTAATAAAGAAGATGAGCAAATGATCAAAGTGATTATAATAAGGAGGCAAGTGATCTAGAAGATCACATGACATAACACTTCATAAAATCTCATGAGAGATTCAGGTACCTGAATATATGAATGAAGAGATCTCCATGTTATGTCTTTATGAAAATTTACTGGAACCGATATAAAATGTTCGTCGACGACATCTATGATAGCGCTAAATATCGATGAGGATCTTATGTTTGTCGAATATAAACAAAAATATTGGCCAAATGGAAGAGATACAATTCAAGTAGAATTGATTCCATATGAAAGACATGTAATTTTGGACATGTAGTTCGAATACTTGAAAGTATAAGGTCAATGGTATGTGTAATCAGTTTTCGATATCTTATTTGTTTAGCATGACATGAAAACTTGATATGCATCTAAAGTCTATTATATGACTTAACTTATATGACAACCCATGAAGGATTTAAGTTGCTTGAAGAATCTACAATTCTTGATCTTGAGGTACCACTTCCTTAATGCAATTTATGCACACATATATCTTGCTATAACTATGATAATGTGATGGCGAGGATATCTCTATGGAAATATTGAAGAGCCATTCCACGATATTTGTGAAGACATTATATATCTATCACGAGTTATGATTCCAAGTTGCAAATATTCATTATAGTTAATATGGCTGATTTATTTATCAAATCTCTACTAACGATCTCTTGAAGCTAGTACACAAGATTGGGATGCGAAAACTCAAGGATGTGAATTGATGCTCTCTTCAGGGGGAGTTAATGCGCGTTGCACTCTTTTTTCCTTACAAGGTTTTTGTCCCACTGGGTTTTCCTTGCAAGGTTTTTAACGAGGCAACCAATAGGCGCATTTCTAAATATGTGTACTCTTTTCCCTTTTCTAGAATTTTTTTCCCATTGGGTTTTATTTCAGTTAAGGTTTTAACGAGGTACATTATTTATTGAGTAGACATTCAAGGGGGAGTGTTAAGAATAGAACTCTAATTAGGGTGAATGTCTATCTTATAGAAGAGTTTTACTTTGAGGCTAAGTCATTTATCTTCCTATAAATAGATGGATCTTACCCCATTGTAAATTATCCCAAAATATCAATAAGAATTCTCCTCTCCCTATCTTGCTCTGCAATATTGTTCTTGTTCTTGTATTATTTTATAACACAATTTCTTTTTTGAAAATTAAAGTAGTTTTCTCTACAACTGGGAGATTCTTCCTCTTCCTCTCCTATGAGGTCAGTTACTCCACGGAACAGCAATTGCACAAATTGTGTAGACCAAGTTAATGTAATTATTCCTAAAGAATTTGAAGGGCATTTTTGTAAATAAATATCTTTCTTAAAAATTATGCAATACATGTAATTTTTAATACATCAAATCAAACGATCGATAAGAAATAATCTCAGCAGAATTAATGCATACATAACTAATATTAGCATTATTAATATATTCCTTTCAGCATTATTCTTATACACTCTACTAAACGACTCCTAAGAGAGAAATGAGCATTTTAAAGTTATATTACTATAAAAAGGTGTTATTTTTTCTAGGACCGACTAAAAAAAGAAAGAGAGAATATCCATAAAATAGGACGGATAAAATATATTTTTTTAGTGAATATACAAAAGCTTTGAGATAAGTATATATTGGGTTCGAATGAATCGAAAACATTAACATGACACATTTGCTCTAGCTGAGCAGGGACCAAATGGTTAGTAGAACAAGACACCATTATACAATATCTCTTCCCATACTTTTATAGGGCTTTTGATAGGAGACATAACACTTCCAATTCTCCTTTTTCAGTTTCACTCATAAATTTTGTAGTGGAGCCATCAAAGTCTTGATGTTTTTCCACCAAGAGTCAGCTTAGCAAAACGAAAACAAGGTGTAGAATTATTTCGCAATAACATATAAATATATATATAGATATGTTACGTATCATGTATGCAACGGAAATATTAATACTAATATAATATAAGTAAGTAATAATAAGAAAGGAGAGGGGCAGATTGTGGTTATACATATCCCTCCATACTTTGAGAAGCACTATGTAGACAATCCAGCAATACCCAAATAACAAATGGTCCACCACGCACCCCTTTTGCAACTGTTTATAATGGAGAATATGTTTATCAACACAGAGAAATAAAAGAGTAATAAGACACATCTGCTTAATATTTAATTGGAACATGCTCACTTGTAGACTAATAGTTTCAATTTTTGCATGAATGTGTTCCCCACATTACCTTGTCCATTAAAAATCTCTTTATATTAATTCCTAAGAAAATTCTTCAAAAAACAAATGCAAAGTTAACAGGGCATATTGCCTCAAACAGATGCGATAATAAAAAGTGCGCACAAGTATTTGCCCCCCTTTTCTTTTCATTTCAGTCTTGATTACTTTGCTCCATATGACTTCAATCATCTTGTTAAAGAAAAAAAAGAAAGAGATACTTTTTGGAGTACTACTTTTGGTGGTTAAGCGTGTTTCTTCTTCAAATGGACCCATTGGTTAGAGTAAGGGGAAACATGAAACGATGGGCTAAAAGGTTTAATCACCATTAACCAATCAATTTGGATTGGTCTTAAACTCTATTGTCTGCGTCACTAGACTACTATTTGTGTTAGATTAGGGAGCATAAACAAGATTTTACATGGAAAGTGGGAATCTAAGTTTTCTGTGTTGTGATTAAGGATGGACCTTTGAATGTTATTAATTAGTGTGTCTTCTTTTTTGCTTAAATAATTTGTACGTACCACTATTATTATTTCAACGGAGAAAAGTAAAAAATCTAATCCAACTTTTTAATCTATCTTGTCATGTTTTCTGCTTTAGTTATTACTAGATAAATAAATGTTTATCCTCTCCTACATGCTAGCTAGGCAGGCTGCTATAATAATTGAACAGTATTAGGAGACTTGAATTCAACACCCCTTTTTTATATTATAATATTTCCCTTCCAATTCTCACCTCCAAAAGTGATGGACAAACTCATTTTATTGATGCTAGCATGTGAATTTATGGCCACAATCAACACCCTCCATATGCATTGCCCCTCCCTTCTTTTTTATCCCCCCCCCCCCCCCCCCCCCCCTCTGTACACTCCAATTGCCTGCATCTAACGTATTGAACCTAGTCCATATATAACCATTATACCGTCTCCCACCCACAAATCTCTCAAATTAACCATGCCTTCTTTATGTTCCTTTTTTTCTTTCCTATTTGGGAAATTTTTCCTTACAAAGGTTTTCGGTGTCTAGGCCCCTCATCAACTTCTACTGACATTGGCATACTTATTTCTATAACAATCATAATTACAATCTAAGTCTATGTACAACCAGCAAGATTCTACATCTTAATCATATTGTAAACGGCAAAATGTCCTGAAAAAGTTTGCCGGTTGCTGCATATATATACTTTATTTAAATAAATAAAAAACAGTGGTTGCGTTCGTTGCTTTTCACTTTTTCTTTTTATGGTATCAGTATATATGTGTTTGCATGAACTCTTCGTGAAAAGAAAAAGGCAAAAGAGTGTTGTACGAGTAGTGTAATATTCTTGTTCACTGCATATAGTTCAGTAACTTTGTTTTCTCGAAATGTGAAACTCTTAACTCTCCTCTGAGCAAGTGGAAACTTGTAAGCCTGACAGCTGTAAATACTAGTACTATTGAGTAACAGAATAATTCGATAACCCTTTTCTTTTTTAATTCTTTCTGTGTGTCACAGTAATAATGCATGAATAGTGTCCTTTATATATGGAGCACTTGACCGACAATTCTACAGTAAGAGGATAAAAGAACAGCTACCAGTAAAACCCCATATAGAGATATTGATACCAAAAAATAAAAGAGAACCTGATTTATTCAGTCACACCTAACCATACTTGAAATATTTAAAGTAAAAAAAAAAAGGTATATATAGTGGCAGTCTGTCAATCCATGAAAGTGAAATGCAAAAACACAGAAAAAAAAGAGAGGAAGCAAAGTTAAGAATAATTGATTCATACTGAGTGAAAAAAGCCCAAGCTTTCGGCGACATTTCTATCCTCCCATGTCTAGTCACACACCTAGATAATTCTAGTATGACACTAGAATTAACGGATTCATAATGAGTGTGATTTATTTTTATATAAATACATAATTTGAGTTGGATGTTCTTAATTTAATAATAAGCCAGTGAGAACATGTATATAATGAATTCTTCCCATCTTCACCTTCTTTGTGATTTCCATTTGATACTGAATGACTTGACTTGACCCCAAACAAAATTTTGCAAAGTTAAAAGGATCCCTGATTTTCGGACTTTACTTTATCAACAGTGCAGCTTTGGATAATTTTGCTGGACTGCAAAAAACAAGCACACAAAAGAAAAGGGGAAATGTCATGTATTTGATAGTGATTTGACTAAGGAAATGGTTTGCTATGTCATCAATTTGTTATTTAGTTGTCGGCTTCGTATTTTTGCTTTTTGGAATCACATCATATGACTTAAAGATTAAAATTGCGACAAGGCAGTGATCGAGATTGCATCTGATATATACATAGGTTCAATTTACTTTACCATTCATATAATTCAAGGACAATATGTTCGGAAATTGGTACAAATAAGAGTACCATTCACTTATATTATCTATGAATTATCTATGTTGCATCATCTATCACCAAAATGACTTGTGCCAAATGTCTTCTTGACACCAAGATGCTAACCCCCACACACTAACAAATAACGTTACTTGTATGATTAGATTTTTGGTGTCCCCTTTATCACGATAGAAACACCCTTATCTAATTTGATTGCTTTTCTAGGAGGAAATTAATGGCAAAAATATATTCCTGATTATCGCTAATCCGGTGTCTTTACATATTCATACACATTGAATTTTTATGCACAACGTGAAATCCTAATTTTAACCTTTACTTTGTTTCTTTTGGTTAAAATGGAAAGTGATCTTACAGTTTGACTCAATAGATGCATGCCTTAAAAAAGTATGGTTTATGCAATCTAGTATAGGATACGTTGAAGGGAAGAAACTATCAAGTGTTAGTTACAGCATATGAAGTTCGTGCGAAATTTAATATTAGGTCCAGGTACCTTGAATGTTGATCGAGCAGCTAATGCAAATTTCAGCGATCAGACGCTTACTTTTTATTTATTTATTTATTCATTTATTCCCCTAAATTCTTTTTTATTGGAGCTATTATTCCTTTGGCGACTCGAATTCATAATTCAAAAATTGTAAATGGGAGTGATGACTATTGGAGCAATCTCTCTTATCGCAGTCAGACATTCGATTGAGAATTAAACATGAATAATCATGATCGGTTTCCTAAATTAGTCAAAACTTTCGCCAACTAAAACCATACCACATAGGCATTCTTCTCCTACATGGAGCTGTGAAGAAACAAAAAATAAGGTAGCTGGTATAATTTCCGACATCATCAAACTCTGTACTCAAAGTCAGCTGTAACCCAATACTTTTCTCTTTCTAATTTTTAAAACGTATCCAAAGCCTCATTGATGATTTGATCATACTTTTTTTTCTATGTGGTTAACAAGGGGTCTAATGTTTATATTGATAAAGAAGTATAAAGGAATTCATTTAAACTAATAAAAACAGCCTCTAGAGTATTACTGAGGCAATTCAAAGGACTGAACAAGCCCTCAATCAATAAAGTTACTGGGTTTTGTTTTTACCCCTTCAGGACAACGTTAGACTTGGTCTAATTATGTTTACTCATATAATTGTCGAGTTAATCTTATCGATGGTCATTCAACTTTTGTTTTTGTTATCCATAAGTCACTTTTTTTGACAATGTAAAAGTATACAAATATATTATAAAAATAATAAATAAAATAATATTGAGTTATTTTATTTATAAATAAAATACATAGGTAAAAATATATTATATAGTATATAATATAGTAAGTATAATATAAATATGAAGGTTTATATAATATCAAGGAATAATAGACTGTTCAAATAAAAATATGAGTTTTGTGATAACTAGAGCAAAGTAAAATGATTTTTATGTACCAAAAGAAAGAAAGTGATTTTTGTGTAATGAACACAAAGTTGAATGATTTCTACGTAACAAAACAAAAGGAAAGTGACTTTTGGTAACAAATACAAAAGTTTAATGATCATAAATAATATTACGATTGTATACGGATAAAATCGGGGAAGAATTTTCCCCGATTCCTCGACAAAGAAATAAAGGGTAAGCACAACTCGAAGTGATTATTATTGAGGCGAGGAGCCTCTCGTATTGAAACCCGGAAGGAATGAACGATGTATCTTAGATCAATAGTAAAATTTTACAAGATTTTAAAACGTGGTCTGACATTTTCTCGTAAAATTTTCAGTTTGCTCAGTAGTACCTTTAGATCCTGGTTTAAAAGAAATACCGATTTTAAGGGAAATAAAAAGAGGGACATTTACTCGACAAGTAATATTAAAAGGGACAATTGAGGGAAGTTCAGAAAAAATGCAAACAATAAAAATAAGACAAAAGGGAAAAGCAACTGTAATCGTTATTTCTTCCTAAATGCGGTATGACAGATTCATAATGATAATGACCAAAACAAAGTTTAAAATTATGTCAATTAGTAATTTTTAACACTTTCAAATTTGAAAAATAGAATAGTCAATTTCACATTGAGAAATAGTAGGATGGTGATCAAAGCAAAATTGTTTGTGCCCGATTAAAATCTGGTTGGTATATTGTTTACCCTTAGAAATAGATAACAAAAGAATTTAGATGCGGTTTTGAATTGATTTAATACAAAGGATAAATAATATTAGATAAACGGATTAACGGTAAAATATATAACCAAACCAGTTGTGGTGTTAGGTCTGGGCTCGGGTCTGAGCTTAACAATTGTTCTGCTCAATTAGGGGCCAAATATATATGAAGAGCTATGAACAAAAATAAGAACTTTTAAATAGCCTAGAAGCAGAGAAACAAGACTATATTACCTTGATATGCGTGCTACCATGTGTTTCTTTAATAAAAATAACTACCTTTATATAGTAAGAGAGTTTTATCCCTAGTATACTTTTACGAAAGAAAAAAATCTTCTTTTTTCGTTAATCACTGATTTGCTGTCGATACAGGCCGATATCCTCGCCGTGACATCCGATTGAATACGGATATCACGACCCTTTATTAATCGTGTGCAACTGTTTGGTAATGCTTTCTGAGGTCTTGGAGTTCGCACAGAACTCGGGGGACTTCGTCTTGATGGTGCAAGCGCTTCGTCCGGGCCCTAGTACGAGAGGTTCCTAGCTTCGATTCCATGTAGTTATGTCCTTGCTTTGTATGCCCCTCCAGAAAATCTGAGTGCTTATCAGCCCTGATTTTTTCCGTATACATATAGTCCCCTCGTTTCTCAAAGAGTAGGTTTACCGAAATGAAACGATAGATGTTCCTCGGTTCTTTCCTTCATATGTTACAACCAAAACGAAGAAGAATTCGAAACATCCCATCAGTCATGTCATTCTGACTTCCGACATGCGTCAATCATTTGCTAGTTGCTTCCGAATCGGAAGCGTCTTGTACTTCCCCTATAAAAGCTTCTACCATTTGTTCTTTTTCCACTTTTCGATCAAGCTTCCGCCTTGGTATTTCCTAGTTATCACCAACTTCTTTCAAACCTTCATATCTTCATCTTTGACCTTCAAATCTTCATAATTGTTCTTAGGTTCTTACCAAGTTTTCTTCAAATCTTCATACTTTACTCTTCAGCCTTCAAACTTGTTCCTTCAAACCTTCATACTTTTTCTTAAAATTTTCAAATTTTATCAGCTAGCAAGGGCTAAAACTTCTAAATCAATTCCTCAATAGGTTGTCTCTTCATCTTCCCACCCTACTACAAATGCCGAGGTGGATGCTTCCGAAGTGGTTGTTCCCGTAGTGGTCGCTCCTTAGATGACTGCCCCCGAGCCTCCCATGAAAATATTTACAACCGGGGGTTGCTCAACCGCGAATGACTTCAAGGTCGAGAAGACCTCATCCAAATAGAACCGGGATAAAGGAGCATCGAGGTATATATGCTCTATTACCAAAGATGTCTTTCCCATCGTCCGATAGGACTGTAGATAGAAAGGCAAAGATGTAGTAGTCCCCAGGCATCAGAATGATATCACAACCCATACGAAGGGGTATTTAAGTGTTTATACTTACCCATTCACTCTAGGCCCGATAGATCCGGTGATTTTGGACTTTAGTAAATGGTACGAGGTGTGCCTCGGTCAAACCCACTCGTCTCTTTGGAGGATTATGATCCTCCTCGGTTATTTTGTGAGCCACACTATGTCCTGTTGGTTCACCCTCGGCTACCTGCTCCGTCTATATAGTCCCCAAATTTTTCGAAGGGGACAAATCAAGCTCATTCGTCTGGCCAGCATGGCCCCTTTTTTGAGTATTTATGAGGATCGAGACCGAGGCTGGAAGTGGCGCTTTGTTCAAGTAAATACTAAAGATATGATCCCTCCTAAATTTCTTCTGTTCTTCGAGAAGTGGAATGCATCTCGTAAGTGCAGCCTCTCCCTAAGTGTCAATTTTTCTTCATTTCCTTTCTCATCATTCGTATTCTTAATCTTACAGCTGTTGCCCGGGTTCCCAATGCGGTCCCTCAGTTTGACTGGATCGAGGACATCTGCAAGTAGATGTCATATTTTGAGTGCTCGTGGCGCAAGATTTCGAAGGTCCCATGGGATGCCCGTTCTCGTGGCAAGGACTTTCCCAAAATGGTTACTATTATTTTCATTCCTTCACAGGTTTGCCTAAGACTACCGAAATTAGACTGCTAAATAGAGATGTGGATGTGCCGCTACTCATTGACTCCTCCATCACGGGACAGCAGAGGGATGCCGCAATGAAAATGAAGAAGAGAAAAAGAAAGTATTCGAGCTCCTAAGGTTCCGAGGTAAAGCCGAAGAAGAGGGTGGCTCGTAAGCCCAACAAGAGCACCAACTCCTGGGTGCTGGATTCTGACTCCCTTCTTCGGCTCAGGGTTGAGTCTGAAGAAGATGATATTTTTATTTCCCAGAATCGATCCTTGTTGGGGAGCAGGCAGCAGCTGAGGGGGCAGGCCATGAGACCGACCTCTCCGACTCAAGATGCCGGGATGGAGTTAGGGGCTGAGACCTCTCGAGAAGCCGGTTTTTCTCCGAAGGAAGCAACTAGAATAATAGAAATCATGGAGACGCCACGTTAGAAACTAAGCGTCCACCAGACTGTATAGAGAACCATGTTCTCTGTGAGTTTCCACTGAAAATACTAATGAACCAAACTGTATAGCGATTTAGCCCTATATCAGTTTGGTACAGTGCTAACTACTGAACAAGTATACAAATGAGACTCAGGATAAGTTCCCACTCTATAGAGAACAATATTCTCTATAAGTTCCCGCTGTAAGCAACAGACTGTAAAACCAACCAGTATAAGGAATCAGGTTCTCTATTTGTTCCCACAGTAGCTCGACAGTAAATGAAGAACACTGAGGATTTTTAGCTAGAAAAATCCCAACTCAAGGGGACAAAAAACACGACCTATACTTGTAGGCTTTCAACTTCACTAACTTGTAAACCTCTATTACAAGCCAATTTATAATAGCTCTATTACAAAGGATTCAACTCAACTAACTTGTGGTACTCTCACCACAAGCAACTATGTGACTCTCTAGTTACAAAGACTTAGACTAACTTGTGATACTCTCACCAAAGCCACTTTGTCACTCTTTAATGACAAAGACTTTAATCACTCTAACTTGTAATAACACTATAACAAGCCACTCTGTAACACTCTAATTACAAAGACTTTAACTTATGCCTACACCTAGTCACAACATAAAATGGAGAGTTTATTGATTTTGGGTTACTAAAAAACATCTAAGCAAGAAAGATAGGAGTTATAATGAATAACAATTAACAAAGACTCAATAAACCTAAGGACATAAGATATCTTCAATCTTGGATCAGCCCTTGAGGTTGCAACAGCTTTGTTCTTGAGAAGTTTTTGCTAGCACTTGAGAGAATATTTCCTTTTCTGATTTTGCAAGTGTTGGAGGAAGTCTTGTGCGTTGCACCAAGTTTATACAACAAATGACATCCCAATGGTGATGTCAAATCTTGATTAGTACATGCTTTTACCCAATGGGAAGTGACTGTTGCACTGTCTATTGAACTGTTGCGTGTACAGTTGCAGACAGTCACTTTCTATAGTTGCTTTCCAGCTGTATATTTGAATTATACTTTTGTCAGGGGAACACCAAGAGATCATGTCTATAATCTGGTTCTTGTGAGTCTAATAGCACACTGCCCAGATTATCTTGAGTCGATTAACTTGAATAATTGTACCAGGCATGCTTCAGATCCTTTATCTGGTTCTCTTATGAAGTAAGTTATTTTACCTTCCTTGATTGTATTTATACTTATGCGACATCACTTACAATGATGTAAGGAAGGTAGGTGAAAAGCCTTCAAGAGAAAAGTTAACTCTTGCTTTGTTCCTGTATAATAGCGTGTGTAGGGAGCAACTTTCTTGCTGGAGAGTTTGTTAGAAATAACGCTCTACGCTAGAGGGGGGGTGAATAGCGTATTAATAAAATTAAGCGTTTTCTTGCGGAATTTAAACTTTGCAGGAAATAAACAAATGCAGTAAAAATAAATTACACCACGATATATACTGGTTGGCCACACTTTGTGGTTAGTCCAGTCCCCGAGAGACTCTCTCGAGATTTCCACTAACAACCTTGTCAAGCTTAAGGTGCCCAACAAACCTTTACACTTGAGACTTGAATCACACAAATCTCAAACACTTGCTCGGAGGCTCCTCACCTCAAAGACTTCAATTTGCTCGGAGGTTCCTCACCTCAAAGACTTCAATTTGCTCGGAGGTTCCTCACCTCAAAGACTTCAATTTGCTCGGAGGTTCCTCACCTCAAAGACTTCAATTTGCTCGGAGGTTCCTCACCTCAAAGACTTCAATTTGCTCGGAGGTTCCTCACCTCAAAGACTTCAATTTGCTCGGGGATACAATCCCAAAGACTTCACTTGTTAAGCTTCCGGGTGCCTAACGAACCTTTACAACTTGAGAACTTGATACAACACAAGCCTCAACCAACCCGCTTAAGGAAACCTATCCCTAAGACTTTACAAGAAGAAATATAACACTTCTTCTTACTACAAGTGTTTAACAAGAACACTCTTTTACTCACTTTACAAGAACTCTCTTAAAGAGTGGATTATGAGTACAAAATATATGGCTCAAGAACACAACAACTTAATCAATAATCTTGGCTCTCAAAAAACAATGTAAGATATGAAATTTGAATCACAAGAATGTAATGTATGCTTTGTAATTTTTCTGCAGTGTTGTTGTGTTTAAAAAATGATTTTCAGAGAGTGTTTTATAGAGAAAATGGATCAATAGACCGTTGCTTTTAGTTCCAGAAAACACTCCTGAAAATCTGCCTGACAATCGATTGTTGATATTACACAATCGATTGTTGAAGCAAAATTTCAACAGACAGATTCCTTAAAAACTGGTTAAAAAGATTTCTGTTGAATTTAAAAGGAATGACAATCGATTGTTAACTTTAGACAATCGATTGTTTTCAAATATCCAAAATATTTCTGGCAACTTTTTGACTAAAAGATTGAGTAAAGATTATACCATAAATAGATAAAGCCGTTGGAAGAAGTCCGTTTGGAAATATCACTGAGCACAATCGATTGTTAAATAGTGACAATCGATTGTTCTTCATTTTTGAAGATTTTGAAAACATTCTGTAAGTTGTCCAAAAATTTGAGACTAAGTATAAAATCTGACAATCGATTGTTGAACAGTGACAATCGATTGTTGCTTCAAAAATGATTTCAAACGAAGTTTCTGTCTCAAGACAACATTTTAAAAACTAAGTATAGAACTTGACAATCGATTGTTTCTTCAAGACAATCGATTGTTAAACCCAATTTTCACAAAACGAGTTTAAAAATCATTTTGGCAAATATGCAACTTATTTCTTTAAAAACTTATGATGCATGATTTTATGAAAATCATTTTAGGTGAGAGCCAATATTAGAAATAAGTCGTTGAGTCAAGATTACAAATTAAGACCTACTCAACAGTTGATTGCATCTTCTATTCTTGAACGCGTACTATCCATCTTGTACTTGGACTGTTATTGTTCCATCACCGATGCTTGTCTCAATGTTTGGCATTTATCAAAACCTACATGAATCAACACACGTTAGTTCGAGAACGTGTTTCTTACAATTTCCCCCTTTTTGATAATGGCAAACATGTATCGGGATATGCATACTAATAACAGTTCAAGATAATTCAATATGCATCATAGACATGTTCATGTTTCATAATTCAAGATAATTCAATATGCATCATAGACATGATCATGTTTCATAAGATATTTCCCCTCAAATGATGATTCCCCCTACATGTGTGCAGTTATATCAAAGTGCATGGGAAATGCATGCATAGCCCGGTTATTTTCCCCCTTTTGACATTAACAAAAAGTGGCTAGATAACAAGTCTAATAATAGCATGCTAGTTCAACAAACGTCAACATAAGCGATTATTATATGGGATAATCGAGTAGTTGTACTGGAAAACCCCTAAATATAAGATTCCCCCTGAATTTATGCAACACATATATTCAAGGACTTTGCATAAATATGAACATGCATATAATATTCAAAGAGGGCATGTAAGTATGCATAAACACTAGGCTTGCATATAGCCTTTCGTTTCTTCCTTTTAAAAAATATATACTTCCCCCTTTTTAAAGTATCAAATAATTCATATAATGTAAATAGGAGAGATATTGCAAATGAAAATCAACTTCCATTAAATAGATAAAATATTACATAGGCCATTAGATAAATAAAAATACAAGAAAATATTTAATCCTCGTTATCATCATCTTCGTCCATGTTTTGCGGCGGTGCCTCAAATGGGACAAGATTGCCATATTGATAATTGATATGGTCAAAATATCCTAGGACATAGCGGGACAATGTGTCAACTTTTGTTTCAATACGGGTAAGATGATTTACTATCTCCGCATTTGGATCTTGATTTTGAGGCGGATTTTGAGGAGGATTTTGAGGAGGTTGATTATCATGATCGCCACCACTGTGAAATGAAGATTCAGAAATTTCCCAGTGTTTGGTCCGATTTTTAAGTGGACCATTTGCCGTGATGATGCCGGCGGATGCAAGAAAATGCATGACAAGAAGTGCATATGGAAGATGTTTGTCTTCGGCGAGAGCATCACGCATGTGAAGCTTGATTAATTTACAATAATTTAATCGAGCTCCGGAAGAAATGGCATGCATGAGTTTACAATCTTCTTGGGAGATAGTGGTGTGACTGCTTTTTTTCGGGGCTTGAGAACTCGGGTGATGAAATAGAATATCAACCGATAGTTCGGATCCATTCCCGTGATCGTAGGACGACGAGAAGTGAGACGTGGATCATAGTTGACAAGACCAGCTTGACGAAGAAAGGAGGTTTCGTCAAATAATTCTCCTTCTATTCCAACATATTGAGAAATGTCTTCTCCATCATTTGGGAGATAGGCAATGGTGTTTAGGGATTCATCTGAAATGATAATTTTAACACCATTTACAAAGGTGACAAGATCACCTTGATCGTTCTGGCGGAGATTTGAATAGAATGCCCGAACGAGTGTAGTATTTATAAAGTCAAAAGAAAGGAGAAGGAAGTTTAGAAGATTGCATTGCTGAAGAAAGTGTACAGCAAGACTAAAATTTTCAAGATACCTCATTGTGGAAAAACGAGGAGGAAGAATATCCCGTTTTTCGAATCTTGTAACAAAGCGACTTAGTGAGGCTTCGCTTCTGAAGAATAACACATCTCCATCTTGGTATGGAAACAGTCCGGGAGTAGGAGGAGCAGAGGCAGAGGCATCTTGCTTAGAAGCTCTAGATTTTCTTGGCATTTTGATTGAAAGAGACTTGAGAAGACAAAAAATTTGCAAGGAGAGCTTTTGATAGAATTTGAAGACTTAGACTTGATTTTGTTGTGATAAGAATGAAGAATACATCTCTATTTATAGAGTGGGAGAAGATATGGTATTCATGGCTGAATTGAAGACTCAAAAACGGTCAGATTTTAAGAAGACCGCTGGAGACAATCGATTGTTTGCTGGAGACAATCGATTGTTGAGCAGATATGCGCGTTGGAATTCTGAAAAGAAAACTGACAATCGATTAAAGGGGTGTCAGCAGAGCAGAACGGTAAAAATTTTTGAATTAATACCGTCTGACAATCGATTGTGTTATAGAGACAATCGATTGTGTAAAGTTTGACACTTAGATTCTGAGAATTTGGCTTGAAACAGAATGTTTTTGAAATTTCAGAAAATCACTGACAATCGATTGTTGAATTTGACAATCGATTGTGTACTGGGCAAAAAAATGGTCAGTCCTGAAAATTGGTTTTGGAAGTATGGTAATCAATTTTGAATATATTATAATCAATTTTGGAATTATGACAATTGATTATGAATGAAACAACGTCATCAACACATGGTGGAAGATAATGATTCTTCGGATGAAAACGTTTTTATGAAAATAGATTTTCCATCATGAATACACATAATCAACACCAATTGTTATAAATACCAATTTAGAAAATCAAAACTCAATACAATTTATGCACTTAATCAATTATGCAATTTATCAAAATAACATTCATATCAATACTTGTGACATATAATACCAATTCAACTAGCTAAAGGGTAGAGTAAGGAACGATCATACCCGGTTTGTCTTGATGTCATCCTCCATCGTTGACATCTCAATTTGCTAGAAATTGAATTGAATGCTTCAAGCGAGCACATTTGCATTTCCAACATTTAATCAAGTGAAGCCATTTCCGATATATATATATAAACAATTTATCACCATAATAACAATTCAAAAACCAACCAGATATTTGTTAAGAAAATATCATCAATAAAATTTATGCAATCAATTCTTTCAAAGCACAAGTTCCCTCTTAAGTAAGACAAAATGGAATGTAATGACATTCCTCTTACTTGTAACAAATTGCCTAAAACATTTCTTCTTTTGATAAGAAGATTGTATTAAGGCTAATTCCTTTTACCATATTCACAAAAGAATAGGAAGGATATTGAGGAATATAACATATGACGATTTCTACAAATTTATCAATTTTATCAACCAAAACAATACCTATTGTTATTTTGAAAGGCATTTGTCAAAACATATATTGCATGCTGTTTCAAATAGATAGTCAAATCATGAATCAACCATCTTATCACCTGTTTAAGCAAAACACATCAATTTGATATTTTACAGGAGATACCGATTGTTACAGAAGCAATGAAAAATCCATTTGACGGAGAGCATAACAAATGCATCAAATGTTATTTTATTAACAGTGATACACAAGGTTATTTCCAGCAATCCATATTGCAACAAATGTCAAAAATTTCAATTAAGCGCATTTGCAATAATGAGAACCAAAACAAAGCATGATTCAAGGAGAATTGATACGGATGGTTAACAAAGATATAATTCAACTAAACATGATTTTAGTAGGTACTCATTCAATGCACGAATCAACATTTGTCAAAGCATGGATCAAGCATTTAATAGTTGATACTAGTAATCAAAAATGAATTTTCAGCAAGTCAATCAATAAGTATAGTCAACAAGAAATTTCACAAATTGATTCTTACAGTTAACGCATGTCAACGTTTTTCAGGGTGATAATCAAGTTGACAACTTATATGTTAATAACACCAGCTGCCATATATCAACAAATTTGTCAACATTAATAACTTGCACATATTTGGTTTTATCAAAAAAGAATAGCTAACCGAAATTCCTCTCGATGCCTTTGGGTGTCGTGCTTGGTGCATCTACTACAATTTTGTAGTCTTCAAGCACACCTGCAAAAATACCTACGGAGAGGTTTTTGGTACCCATATCTTTTTGGGTCCTTTGGGGTTAGGCAAATAATAATTATAACCAAAAGATAAATCCCTATGTTTAGCAAAACACACGGGTGCAATGTGACCTATCCGATTGCAATAATGGCATACTACGTTCGGATTGT
Source organism: Nicotiana benthamiana (assembly GCA_034376525.1). NCBI lineage: Eukaryota > Viridiplantae > Streptophyta > Magnoliopsida > Solanales > Solanaceae > Nicotiana > Nicotiana benthamiana. Next base: position 35,790,222 of record CM067337.1, on the reverse strand, counting down.
GCCAATGCCTAGGTTGCGCCAAATACATTCTAGGTGATCTAGAGTCATTCCTAGAGGCGTTGAGAATCCTAGAGTCATTTCTAGGTTGTCTAACGTAGTTCGTTCTAGGCTTATCAACAATAGTCCTAGTATTGATTCTGGGCGATGTAAAGTGATTAACTCTAGATTCATTATTCCAATTTCTAGAGTTGTATCTAGGTGATCTAAAGGCGTTAGTTTTAGACTTGTTTTCATACATCCTAGCGTAATGTCTAGGTGGTCTAAAGGAATTTGTCCTAGACTCATTTACAGCCCTAGAATTATTTCTAGGTGGAGCAGTAAAATTTCTAATGGGATTTCTGCTTTTATGCCGTCGATTTCTCTTTGACGTTTCCTTTTCTTCAATAACCTTAGGGACATCTATACTTCGTGATTCTAAAGTTTTCCTAAGTTCTGCGTTTTCTAACTTCAAAGAATCGCAGGAAGTACAAGTAGAGCATTTATCAACATAAGAAGCTTCATGCATAGTCTTAATGACTTGTCTAAGTTCTACACTATCATTTTGCAGAAACTGATTTTCTTTTACAAGATTCTCGTTATCAAGAGACAGATTTTCAAAATCTTTTTGTTTTAAAGAAAGTTGATTTTTGAAATCTTTTTCTTTCAATAAGAGACGTTCTTCAAAATCCTTTTCTTTTAAAGAGAGATTTTTCTGAAAATCTAATTCTTGCTGGGAAAGTGATTTCTTCAAATCTTTAATCATTTTGACAGCATTACCAAATTCACCATACAAATCTTCAAATGCATTTTGTAATTCTTCGAACGAGTGAGAATTAGAGATACTTACCTCTTCTTCGTTGTTTCCATCAAATATTGGAGGCATGGTGTAGCAATTTCCTTCACCGATTCCTGCAAAAGAATCATGAGTAGAAGCCATGGATGGTTCTCTCAAACTGTTAAGTTTTTCAGAGAGTATGGCTCTGATACCAATTGTTAGAAATAACGCTCTACGCTAGAGGGGGGGTGAATAGCGTATTAATAAAATTAAGCGTTTTCTTGCGGAATTTAAACTTTGCAGGAAATAAACAAATGCAGTAAAAATAAATTACACCACGATATATACTGGTTGGCCACACTTTGTGGTTAGTCCAGTCCCCGAGAGACTCTCTCGAGATTTCCACTAACAACCTTGTCAAGCTTAAGGTGCCCAACAAACCTTTACACTTGAGACTTGAATCACACAAATCTCAAACACTTGCTCGGAGGCTCCTCACCTCAAAGACTTCAATTTGCTCGGAGGTTCCTCACCTCAAAGACTTCAATTTGCTCGGAGGTTCCTCACCTCAAAGACTTCAATTTGCTCGGAGGTTCCTCACCTCAAAGACTTCAATTTGCTCGGAGGTTCCTCACCTCAAAGACTTCAATTTGCTCGGAGGTTCCTCACCTCAAAGACTTCAATTTGCTCGGGGATACAATCCCAAAGACTTCACTTGTTAAGCTTCCGGGTGCCTAACGAACCTTTACAACTTGAGAACTTGATACAACACAAGCCTCAACCAACCCGCTTAAGGAAACCTATCCCTAAGACTTTACAAGAAGAAATATAACACTTCTTCTTACTACAAGTGTTTAACAAGAACACTCTTTTACTCACTTTACAAGAACTCTCTTAAAGAGTGGATTATGAGTACAAAATATATGGCTCAAGAACACAACAACTTAATCAATAATCTTGGCTCTCAAAAAACAATGTAAGATATGAAATTTGAATCACAAGAATGTAATGTATGCTTTGTAATTTTTCTGCAGTGTTGTTGTGTTTAAAAAATGATTTTCAGAGAGTGTTTTATAGAGAAAATGGATCAATAGACCGTTGCTTTTAGTTCCAGAAAACACTCCTGAAAATCTGCCTGACAATCGATTGTTGATATTACACAATCGATTGTTGAAGCAAAATTTCAACAGACAGATTCCTTAAAAACTGGTTAAAAAGATTTCTGTTGAATTTAAAAGGAATGACAATCGATTGTTAACTTTAGACAATCGATTGTTTTCAAATATCCAAAATATTTCTGGCAACTTTTTGACTAAAAGATTGAGTAAAGATTATACCATAAATAGATAAAGCCGTTGGAAGAAGTCCGTTTGGAAATATCACTGAGCACAATCGATTGTTAAATAGTGACAATCGATTGTTCTTCATTTTTGAAGATTTTGAAAACATTCTGTAAGTTGTCCAAAAATTTGAGACTAAGTATAAAATCTGACAATCGATTGTTGAACAGTGACAATCGATTGTTGCTTCAAAAATGATTTCAAACGAAGTTTCTGTCTCAAGACAACATTTTAAAAACTAAGTATAGAACTTGACAATCGATTGTTTCTTCAAGACAATCGATTGTTAAACCCAATTTTCACAAAACGAGTTTAAAAATCATTTTGGCAAATATGCAACTTATTTCTTTAAAAACTTATGATGCATGATTTTATGAAAATCATTTTAGGTGAGAGCCAATATTAGAAATAAGTCGTTGAGTCAAGATTACAAATTAAGACCTACTCAACAGTTGATTGCATCTTCTATTCTTGAACGCGTACTATCCATCTTGTACTTGGACTGTTATTGTTCCATCACCGATGATTGTCTCAATGTTTGGCATTTATCAAAACCTACATGAATCAACACACGTTAGTTCGAGAACGTGTTTCTTACAGAGTTGACTTCATACAGTCTCCTTGAGAACTAGTTGGGACATGTTCCCTCAGCTAATCCTTCCACTCTTCCTCACTTGAGTCATTGCTATCAGCTTTGAGTACCAGGTTCTTTTGTTTCTTTGGTTCTCTTCATCTCGTAGGTCTTCAAATTTCCAACTAACTTTTCTATGGTCGGCTTCTGCAAGTCCTTTGATTCATCAAATAGAATTCGCCTTGCTTTACTAATGGCTGGATGCCAACCTGTAACTTTGTGATCTCATGGTCTTGTAAATGTGTAACTGGTTCCTTATCGTTTCTGTGGTAAGTTTGTTAGATCTCAAAACACATAGTAAAATACTTATGCCAAGGTACTTGTAACCTATCACGCCATCTTACACCGAGTCCATGCTTGAGGAGGCCCAAATAGGAAAAGAAAAGTCAAGTGAAGGAGTCCACGATGTGGACGACCCCCTACATTCCTTCTGCAATGGTAAGGATTCGTCTACTTTCAAATATTTTTCTAGGATGGGCGACCTGAAAGTCCTAAAGAAAGATGTATCTTCAAAAGTCAATGGACTGAGTATGACCCTAAAATTGGTTAATTAGTGTCCCATTCCGAGTAAGGACCCCGGTCGCAAGAGAGCTATTAATTTTACTGTCCTTGAGGATGCTCGAGTCCTATCTGCTCCCATGGGTATATCCAGTTAACTTTGATGCCTGGTGACCAAGGAGAAGCACAAAAATATGAATGACGTGGGCGTGTCGTGTCTTTTCAGCGAGGTGCAACAGGAGTTTAACCGGGTAACACATTAATACTCCATTTAGAATTTCTGTACGGTTTTGATATTTCTCACTACTTTCAATATTTTGCAGGCCTCAATACTTCAACACAAGAGCTTTCTCTAGTATTGCTCTGATATCTGCCAGCTTGAGTTCGAATTTAAGGAGCAGGCTCAAAAGAAAGATATGTACAAACTCCTAAGTGAGAAACAAAATGGGGACCTCAAGGGCCTTCGGGCCGAGCAGGAGCATGCCAAACTGGTTGAAAAGGTAAAGGTCTTTGAAGTTAAAAATGAAGAGCTAGTCATATGACTAACAACAAAACCTTGCAAGTTCAACAGAAGATCAAACAGATTGACCAACTCCGAGCCGAGAAGAACGGGGTCCAGGCCATGGCCGATGGGTGGAAAAGCAAAATGGACCTATTGGCTTCGGAGAAGAAAATAGCTAATAAAGAGTTGGTTTGAGTCGAGAATCAACTTCAGGTGGAAGAGGAGAAAGGCGGCAAGTGGTCTCAGCTGAATAATGATCTTTGAGCACAACTGAGCTCAAATGTCACCGAGCGGGATGGCCTAAGTAGAGAATATGAGGTAGTAAAGTCTAAATTGGACATAACCTTTGCCGATACTGAAGAAACGCCGAATATGTGAAGTGACTGTCTTAGAGAGAGACCCTCGAAGAGATCCACACTCGGGGTTTCGACCTATAAGCTAAGATCGAGGTAGCTAAAAGGGTCGATTCCGAAGCGAAGAAGCTATATGATCCCGAAGATTCCGATGGTTTTGGGGGATCTGAGGGCTCTGATGGTTCTGGCAACGAGTCGGGCCCCGATGAAGACCAGACATAAGTGCCTTAGCTCTTTCTTAATTTTTGTCTTGTTAAACGTTTTATTTATTTTGAGGCCATTTTTGTTTGGCCTTTATAAGTACATTCCGGAATATATATAAATTCTCCCTTTATGGAAATTTTGAATTTTTACTTTTTAGCATCTTTTAATAATTTCTACTCTTGAAAATGTTTCTAATGCCTTAGAGAAGAATCAAATGTAGTAGTTAGACATTTGTTTCTAAGAGGTCTGAATGGAATTTGACTTCGATAAAACTTTATTTGCCCGATCTTTGAAAACTCTCTATGATCGGAAGTTTTGTCAAGATGCTTAAGTGATTTTAGACGATGCTTTTCCCGATGGTAAATATTTAGATTTTTTAATTTTGATAAAGGCCTTATGTTATGATTACGAGCTTCGTACGTCTCTGATTTGTTTTTTAGGGTGGCCGTAGTCTTTTGTGTTTAGCCACTACCTAATACGTTTTGTGCCTCCAGGATTTTGTAGTCCGAGTTGCCCGAACTTTTTCGGACGATAGTCCCCGGAGTAAGGGTAGCCCTTGGGATCGATAGCCCCTGAATAAGGGTAGTTTTTGGGCTCGATACTCCCCCAATAAAGGTAGCATTTGTGCTCGTTAGTTCCTGAATAGGGGTGGCCTTTGGGCTCCATAGTTCCCAAATAGGGTAGCCCATGGGATCTTAGGATCCATAATTTAATAGGCAAAAATGTGTGTTAGCAAGGTAGGACTTCTATTTCATTTCTATATGCAAAGTTCATGATCAAAAGTAAGTTAAAACTTGTATATGGCTAAGAAGGACTATGTGAGCATGGTTCATTCGACCGTTTAGCCCTTATAATAAATCCTAATCATCGATCCTTAGCTAATTAAGTACAAAGTTTTCTTTTATTCTTGCTAAGAACCTTAACCCGATGGTGATGAGCCCCAGTATTCGAGATTGACCTTGAGAGGGATCAGATAGTGTTGATGCAAAATAAAGGACTATAGACTCCGATTAAGACCAGTAGTCGATAATACGTTAGCATGATTTACTATTGCCGTGTTAAAAACCTTTCTGAAAACCCCATTTTGGCACAAAACTGGTTCAAGGAAAAAGAGTGCAATAGGTGCTTTCAAACCTAATAGTCACATTATCCCTTGGCTGTTGCTTGCAGATTTTAGTCCAATTCATAATATTATTAAAAAATAAATGAGGTCATACCTTAGAGGTAGTGCCTCTTTAAGTGTGTCGTGTTCCAATCGTTTGGTAGTTCTACATCGTTCCTGCATCAAGTTTGTACGATCCTTTGCCAGTAATTCCAATGACTTCATATGATCCTTCCCAATTTGGTCCCAGTTTCCTCTTTTCGGGTTCTAAGTATGTAGTGTCCCTTTCCTTAACACCAAATCCCCAATCTTGAAGTGTCGGGGATTGGCTCTTTGGTTGTAGTATTTTTCTATTCGCATTTTTTGAGCGGCCAACCGGACTAGGGCGGCCTCACACCTTTCATCCAATAGTTCCCTACTCGTGTTCGTGACCTCGCCGTTTAAATCATCGGTTGCATATCTGAACATAAGGCTCGATTCTCCCACTTTGATTCGTATTAATGTATCGGTACCCTAGACCAATAAAAACGGGGTGGCCTTGGTACTAGATTGCGAGGTTGTACGATATGCCCATAAGACTTCGGGCAAGATTTCTTTCCATTTCCCACTGGCATCGGTAAACGTCTTTTTTAAGTTTGAAGTATGGTCTTCTCTGTTGTTTCCCTCTGTTCGTTCCCACATGGGTGATAAGGAGTTAATAAGATATTTTTTAATCTTGTGATCTTCAAAAAATTTGTTTACCTTGATGCCGATGAATTGCTTCCCATTATCACACACGATCTCGGCTGGTATCCTAAATCAACATATTATATAATCCAAAACGAAGTCAATGATTTCCATCTCTAACGCTTGGGCTTCGACCCACTTTGAAAAATAATCTGTCATAAATAGTAAGAATTGCGCCTTACCAGGTGCCCACGGAGGGGACCAACAATGTCTTTTCCCCATTTCATGAACGGCCATGGAGACAAGACCGAATGAAATAGTTATCCCCATTGGTGGATCATCTGTCCGTGCCTTTGGAAGGCGTCTCATCTTCGTACAAAGTCACTTGTATCTTTCTCTATTTCGATCAATTGCCGGCCCTGATTAATTTTCTAACCAAAGATTCCGTCCTCGTATGGTTTCTAAAAGTGCCTTCTTGGAATTCTCTCAAAGCATATTTGGTATCTTCTGGACCCAAGCTTATAGCCATTGGGCCATCGAATGTCCTATTGAACAAAGTCTCTTCTGATAAGCTAAACCCGGAGGCCTTCATACGCAAAGCTCTTGATTCTTTAGGATTCGAGGGAAATTTTCAGTCTTCAAGTAATCTATGTACTTGTTCCTCCAATCCAGGTTAAACTTGTCGAGTTCATTTCGGCATGGCCTTCTTCTACCACCGATTTCATGAGCAGTATGACTATTCTTGAACAAAAATTCATCGTCATCAACTAATAATCCCAAGTTATCCAGAGCATCGACCTCGCTATTTTGATCTCGGGGCATGTGTTGTTGGGTCCATTCCTTGAATTTATGCAGCGGTATCCGCTATTTGTCTAAATACCTCCGCATTTGTTCCTCGTTTAATTCAAACTTCCCATTGACTTGATTTACCATAAGGAGGGAATCGCACTTAGCTTTGACCAACTTGGCACCAAGGCTTTTAGCCAATTCGAGACCTGCAATCATGGCCTCATACTCGGCCTTGTTGTTAGTTATTTTCATAGTTCTAATAGGTTGCCTAAATATGTTACCCATATACAGCTTCAACGCGATGCCTATTCCGGACCTCTTTGTGTTCGAAGCATCGTCCGTAAAGAGGGAAGAGATTCTCGAGGAAGTCCCTGAGGCTACCAACAGTTCCTTTTTGACTTCGGGTATTAAGGCCAGAATAAAGTCATCGATGAAGTATACAAAAAATTGTTATTTGATGGTGGTTCGGGGTCGATATTTGATATTGTATCCGCTAATTTCTACATCCCATTTGGCCAACCGGCCCGAGATCTCAGGTTTGTGCATAATGTTTCTTAGTGGATAAGAGGTAACGAGACATATAGGGTGGCACTGAAAGCATGGTTTAAACTTCCTAGAGGCGCTTAGCAAAGCGAGCGCTAATTTTTCCATGAGAGGATAACTTGTCTCGGTCTCGCCTAGAGCTCTACTGACATAGTAAATAGGGAATTTCATACCTTCCTCTTCTCAGACTAAGACTCCACTAACTACCACCTCGGATATCACCAAGTAAAGGTAGATTTGCTCATCTGCATTTGGAGTGTGGAGTAGGGGCGTACTAGCAAGGTACCGTTTGAGTTCTTCCAAAGCTTGTTGAAACTCTAGGGTCCAGGAAAATAATTATTCTTCTTCAATAGTGAGAATAACGGATGGCTTTTTCTGAGGACCTCGATATGAACTAGCCAGGGCTACTATATGGCCGGTCAACCTCTTAACAACCGTGATGTAGTCCATCACGGTGATATCTTCTATGGCCTTAATTTTGTTGCGATTAATCTCGATCCCCTAATTGGAAACCATAAGCCCGAGGAACTTTCCTGATCAGACCCCGAAAGAGCACTTCTTCAGGTTCAGCTTGCACGAACTTAACCAACATGCCGCCAATATATACTTCCATTGATTTTTCTAGCTGTTCATCGAACATCCGATTTACTAGGCGTTGACAAGTGGCACAGACATTCTTTGATCCAAATGTCATTATGGTATAGCAATAGGTGCCAAATTTAGAGATAAAGGAATTATTTTTCCTAATCACCCGGGTCCATCCGAATTTGGTTGTACCCAGAATAGGCATCGAGAAATATGAGTATCTCATGCTCGACTATCGTGTTGATCATCTGATCGATGTTAGGCAAAGGAAAGGAATCCTTAGGGCATGCCTTGTTCAAGTATTTCTAATTTACACACATTCTTAACTTATTTCCTTTTTTAGGCACTACTACTACATTAGCTAATCAGTCTGGGTACATAACATCCCGAATGGACCCTGGTTTAAGAAGTTTAGATACTCATATTTGATGAATGTAAGCCTAACCTTGGATTGAGGTCTTATCTTCTATTTATTTGTTGGAACTTCAAATCCAAACTCAGCTTATGAGTCTCCGACAGGATCCCTATAGGATCGTGCAAAACAAGAGATGTTAATTTTAAGGAAACTAACGAGTTCTTTCCTAAGATCGGGGTTAACCCCGTGCCCAAGTATACCTTTTGATCCTGTAGGTGTTCATTTACTATGACTTTATCTAGATCATTGACCATCGATTTAGTGGCGTCGGTATCATTAGTTGCTATGAATGATCTCGGAATTCCATAATCATCTTCTTTGTTAATACCTCTATCCTCCAATCTGACTGGGACAGGCATCAATGATTTCTATTTGACTTTTCCCTTTCTGGTCGGCTCTGTGATTTTTATTGTCGAAGCAAGGGGTACCTGTAGTACTTCATCGACGACAAGCATCTCCTTTGTAGTCGGCTGCTCTCCGTACATTGTCTTGATCCCTTTTGGTGTAGGGAACTTTAATGCTTGGTGCAAGATTGAAGGTATCACCCTCATGTTACGAGCCCATGGTCTTTCGAATATAGAGTTATATCTCATATCCCCTTAAATCACATAGAACTTTATTTCCTGGATGGTCTCAGTGGTGTTCACCAGTAGGGTTATCTCCCCTCTTGTGGTTTCACATGTTATATTAAGTTCGTTTAACACCTGAGCTGCCTGCATTATTTGATCTTGTAAACCCAGCTATTCTACGATCTTTGATCTAATGATATTGGCCGAGATTTCTATATCAATCAACACACGCTTTACTCGAGATATATTTATAGGTACTCGAGATTTTTTGCTCGATCAATTAGAAATTTTAGGAGATGCCCATTATTGAATAACCGGGCAACTTCTTCTCTTAATGGTCGGCAGCCCTCGTTCCTGTGGCCATTAGTGCCATGATACTTGCACATCAAGTTAGGGTCTCTCATTGTAGGGTCGGACAATAATGAACAAGGCCACTTGGTATCCTTGATGTATCTAATAGTAGATATGATGTTGGTAGCATTGACATTGAAATCATATTCTCATGATATTTGTTCTCCCTGTCCCCGAATGGCTTATCGAAACCGATTTTTCTCATATGTCTCTGACTACTATGGACTCGATCACTCATCTTCTCATTTCTTGTCGGGTGACACCTATATTCATTACCCCTTCTATCTCTGGTATACCGTTAGTACCAATCTCTACTCGATCTCGGCTCATGATCGATGACTTTCCTAGACCTTTCGTTGGCTCTGATGGGATAAACAGACCTAGAAGGGCCCCCGAGCTCATCGTCCTCGACTCTTATTTTTTACTAGAACCTATTGTAGACGTAGACCTAAGTTACCAACGGGTACTCTACCAAATTTTTTCTATTTAATGTGAAGCCAAAGAGCTTCGTGGGTTATGTCCTTGAGTGAATTCCTGATCGGCCCAATCATCCACAATCGGAGGCAAGTCCATCCATTCCATTTGAAACTTTGAAACGAACTCCTTGATCATTTTGTTGTCTTATTATTTTACCTTGAAAAGATCCGATTTTCTAGTATCGATCTTGATGGCCTCGACATGCACTTTCACAAAAGCATCTACAAGCATAGCAAACGACCTGATAGAAATTGGGGGTAAGATGTAATACCATATCATTGCTCCTTTTCACAGAGTTTCTTCGAACTTCTTTAGCAAAACAGACTCGATTTCATCGTCTTCCAAGTCGTTCCCCTTGATGGAACACGTGTAGGAGATCATGTGCTCATTTGGATCCATAGTTCCATTCTATTTTAGAATATCGGGCATACGAAACTCCTTCAAAATAGGCTACAGTGCCGTGCTCGGAGGAAAAGGCTTTTGGACAAATTCTTGGATTCTAGGCCTTTCAATATCGAGGGCACTCCTGGAATTTGATCGACTATGTAGTTATAGGTCTCCACTTTTTGTCGTTGGCCTCAATTTTCTTCTCTCCTGATTCCACCCGCTTTGTCCAATTCCTTAAGAATCTTCATGGTGTTGGTCCCGGGCTCAGCTTCATCTGCCCTCTTTGTGTTTGCTCACTTCTTTGGGTACTCCACCAGGACCATTATGGCTCGATCCTGCCAAGAGTGTGGCCTTGATTTTGTAGTTACACTATCGCCACCTGTGTATCCTTCAACATTTCAAATATTAGATGCAGGCTTATCCCATCACGCCCGCCTTCGAGTGCTTCTCGAACCGTTACTCATGGGCCTTCTTGAACGCTGTACTCGGGGTTACTTGGCAGGTGGATGTCGATAGCCACATCTGAATTGACTTCAATTGGATCGGCAACTGGGACTCCGTTATGATCAATGAGGGGTATCGCATTACTACGGACCAAGTTATTATTCTCACCAAATTAGACAGACTCAGCCTCAACGTTCAAGTGAGCAGACTAAGGGTTTAGCATCTTCAAGCAAACCTGAAACTGGAATCTGAAAGAACAAGCGTAAAATAGAGTGTGTTGAAGAAATTTGTATCAACTTACCACTATTATCCTTAGCTCCACTGTGGGAGCCAAACTGTTTACCCTTACAAATGGATAATAATTGAATTTAGACGCAGTTTTAAGGATATGTGGATTGATTCAATACAAGCGATCAGTAACGTTAGACAAGCGAATTAAAAGTAAAATAAATAACCAAGCCAGTTGTGGTGTTAGGTCGGGGCTCAGGTCTGAGCTTAACAATTGTGTTGCTCGATTCGGGGCCAAATATATATATGAAGAGCTATGAACAAAAATAAGAATCTTTGAGTAGCTTAGAAGCAAAATAACAAGTCTATACTCCCTTGATATGCATGCTACCATGTGTTTCTTGAATAAAAATCACTTCGTTTATATAGTAAGAGAGATTCATCCCTAGTATAACTCTCACAAAGGTAAATATTTCTTTTTCGTTAATTAGTAATTTGCTGCAGATACTGGTCGAGAACCTCGTTGTAATATATCCTATTGAGCGCGGATATCACGGCCCTTTGTTAGTCGTGTGCTACACCTTGATAATGCGTTCTGAGGTCTTGGAGTTCAAATCGGATTCGGAGGCATTGTCTTGATGGCTCCGGTGGTAAGCCCTTCGCTCAGGCCCTTGAACGAGAGGTTCCTATCCGATTCCCTATAATTATGTCCTTTTTCGTTTTCCTCTCAGGAAAATTAAAGTGATAAGAAGTTTGAGCACTAAAGAGTTCCTTGGGACGCTCTCGGTGCACGTTAAGCAATAAAACAGTACAACTTGGCGTAAGTTAGCACGAAGCTTTCTCGCCGGTAATGGCTCGTCGCCTGCGACAACCAACCGTCACCACTGCCCAAATCGTTACACCAGCACCGGGTGTGACTAAAGAACTAGAACCACTAACATTTGGCAACTTTCTCCCTCAGAAATTCCAATCGATCGATACTAAGCATGCAGATGAAGTTGTGAATGTTGTACCTCCTCCGATGGTAATTGATGAAGCGCCTGCAAATCTTGCTGTGAGAAGATTGCAATTCTCTAATGTAGTTGTATCTGAGCATTCATCTCCTACTGTTGCTGAGGTCGTCCGGGGTAATCGTAGTATGGGTAAGGCTCTCTCGCTTGTGACTCCTACTGATAGGGATGGGAAAAAGGTAGTCAAAATTAGTGAAGCTGAACTGAAACCTCAGTCGGAGTACTGGAATGCTTCATTAATTGGTTACATTATCGGTGATAATCCCACTGTGAAAACTTTGGAGAATTTCGTTATGCATGTATGGAATTTTGTGGCTAAACCACAGATCTTGCTCCATTCTGATGGTTATTGTATCTTTCGATTCAATAATGTTGAGGATAAAATTTTAGTTCTCCAATCTGGACCCTACTCGTACAGGAACAAACCTATGGTACTGAAACCTTGGGATGTTGACTTCTCTTTTCAAAATGATGTTCTTAGTACTGTACCTGTTTGGATTCGATTCCCTGGTCTACCAGTGGGCTACTGGTCTCCTGAAATTCTAAGCAAGCTAGCCAGTGCAGTGGGTAAACCTCTATACACTGATAAATACACAGCTCACTTTGAGAAGATCTCATTTGCTAGAGTACTGGTTGAAGTAGATGCAGCTTATCCTCTGCCTGAGGAAATTGAAATTGAAACTCCTTTTGGTCTGAAGATATAGGTGATTGAGTATGACTGGAAGCCTATATTCTGCAATCACTGCTTGAAATTTGGCCATGACTCTCTTGACTGTTGGTATAATGGACATAATTATGGGGTACAGGAGATGCAAGAGCAAGGGAAGAAAATAAGGCAAAGGACTAGAGTTAAAAAACCAGCAAAGATTACAAAGCAGGAATGGCTGCCTAAAGCTAACGCAGATACACTCGTAAGCTTAACAATGCCTGCAAGTACATTGCCTAGCCTGCCAGTGCAATCTGTGCAACATGATGAGAAGATGCAGAGGGTGCATATTAATACCGATATGACTGCAATTCAGAGGACTGGATTAGATGACCCTGCCAATCAGGAAGTACATGTTGACACTACTGCATCTAGTGGTGATACAGAGGCTTTGGCTGACCATGACAAGGGCAAGGCTGTTGCTGTTCTACTTGATGATGGTAGGAGGGGACAACAGTTGGATCCTGGTCCCTCTTGGAGCTTGCTGCCTAGTGATTCATATTTATAGTCACATGGAACATTAGGGGGCTTAATAAAGCCCATAAACATAAAGAACTAAAAAACTTTCTGGCTGGGAATAAAGTTGATGTCCTGGGGTGTCTTGAAACTAGAGTAAAGGAACATAAAGCAAAGAAGATTGCAGATAAGATTGCTAAAGGGTAGAAGGTACAATGCAACTATGCCAAAGCTGTCAATGGTAGGATATGGCTAATCTGGAAGCCTCACATTCAGGTCCATATCTCCTGTGTGACTGACCAGTTTATTCATTGCCTGTTAGAAGAAAAGTCAGAATACAATTGAGTGTAATTTATGCTCACAATTCTGCAGTCCTAAGGAAACAGTTGTGGAATGATCTAAGATCAGTAAATGTCCCCAATCAAGATGCATGGCTGTTAAGTGGTGATTTTAATTCTTTCCTATGCTCTGATGATAGGATTGGTTCTCCTGTCACTGATGCTGAAGTTAGAGAGTTTAAAGAGGTCATTTCTGATCTCCAATTGACCTCCCTTAGATCTAAAGGTTGGAAGTATTCATGGACAAATAAGCAGGTCTATAGCAAAATTGATTGGGCACTGGGTAATTTTCAGTGGCTTCAGCAATATGGGCATCTAGAAGCTGATTTTATGAATCCCTCAGTCTCTGACCACTCTCCTATTCTCATCCAGTTTGGGAGTCAAAAGCTATTGCATCCTAAACCATTCAGATTCTATAATGCTATTATGGAGAATCCCCAGTATTCTTCTATTCTGCAGCATGTATGGAGTCAGTAGTGTGAAGCATCACCTTTGCAACAGATCTGGTATAATTGAAGATCTTGAAGCAGCACTTAAAAGAACTGAACATCCATATGGCTTCCTACAAACAGAGGCTAATCCAGGCTAGGGAATCGCTGGATATCATACAGAATCAGTTGCTACATAATCCATTTTCAGAGCAATTGTTTAAGGAGGAGAAAGGAGCTCTTAATGACATTGAGAAATGGAGCAATGTAGAGGAGCAAATTATGAGGCAGAAATCAAAGGCTTGTTGGATAGAATGTGGAGATGCAAACACAAAATATTTCCATGCTCAGTGGAAGATCATAACCAGTCTGAATAATATTACTTCGATATACACTGATGCATGTATGAAGCTGAAAGATCCCTTGGCTGTGGAGCAGGAATTTATTGAGGTATTCAAGTCATTGATGGGTGAATGTGCTGATGAATTGCCTTGCATTAACACTGCTATTATTAAGGAAGGACACTGTCTGACCCTATCACAGCAAAGGTCACTTATTCAGGATGTTACTCTGGAAGAAATCACTGAAGCTATTAAAGATATGCCTAAAGACAAAGCACCAGGTGTAGATGGCTTCCCTGTGGAGTTCTTTACTAGAAACTGGGAGATAGTCAAGGAGGATGTATATGCTGCTACAAAGGACTTCTTTTCTACCTGTACACTGCCTCACATGGTCAATACTACTGCTATTGCTCTGGTGCCTAATGTTAAAACTCCTAAAAAAGTGAAAGATTATAGACCTATTGCCTGCTGCACCACTGTCTATAAGATTATATCCAAAGTCATTACTAGGATACTGAAATCTGTTATTGGTGATCTTGTTGGAAAAGCCGAATCAGCCTTTATTGAAGAGAGGAGCATCATTGATAATATTTTGCTTAGCCGTGACATTTTCAAGGGTTATTCCAGAAAAGATGTGTCTCCAAGATGTGTTATGAAGGTGGATTTGAGAAAGGCATATGACACTCTTGAATGGAGCTTCCTCAGACAACTACTTATTGATCTTGGATTCCCAGCAAAATTTGTTAATTGGACAATGGCTTGCGTCACTTCTGTGACTTACTCACTAGTGTTGAATGGTGGTCTCACCAAGCCTTTCAGTGCTAGGAGGGGTACTCGACAAGGAGATCCCTTGTCACCTTATTTGTTTGTTCTGGCTATGGAGTACTTAAATAGGCTGATGGCTCAGTTACACAGAAATGGAGATTTCAACTTCCATCCAAAATGCAGGAAGCTGAACTGTGCCCATATCTATTTTGCTGATGATCTTCTCCTATTCTGTCGAGCTGATATTATTTCTATCCAGATTCTGTATGATGCTTTCCTTACTTTCTCTGTAGCTTCTGGACTGTATGCAAACAATACTAAGAGTGTTGTTTATCTGGCTGGGGTTCATCAGAATGTCAAAGAAGTCATACTACTGGGATTCATTGAGGGTCAACGGCCATTCAAATATTTAGGGATACCTCTTCACTCAAAGAAGTTTGCCATCCACCATTACTTGCCACTGATTGAGAGGATAACTGATAAAATCACTTGCTGGTCTACCAAATTATTATCTTATGCAGGAAGATGTCAATTGATCAAAACTATTATTTTTGGTATTCAAACTTATTGGGCACAAATATTCATCCTGCCAAAGAAGGTTCTGAAGATCATTGAAGCTGTATGCAGATCTTATCTGTGGACTGGAAGTGCAACAATTTCTAAAAGAGCTCTGGTAGCCTGGGAAAGGGTCTGTAGACCAGTCACTGCTGGAGGTCTCAATATTATAGACATGCATATATGGAATAAGGCAGCTATCACTAAGCTCCTTTGGGACTTGGCAAGGAAGAAAGATTGTTTGTGGATCAAATGGATACACTACTATTATGTTAAGAACCATGACATTGCTACAATGCCTGTTCCCAAGGCAGCATCTTGGGTAGTTAGAAAGATATTAGATTGCAGAACTCCACTTCTGGATGATCAACAACTGCAAGGTGATCTCTTCCTTAGACTGGATGGATTGTGCAGGCTAGGCAAATTCCATATTCAGGAACTATACCATGTAATGCTTCCTATCTTTCCTAAGGTGGAATGGAAGAATTTGATGTTGACCTCTAATGCCCTACCTCGACATAAATTCACTGTTTGGCTTGCTGCTTAACGTCGACTGCCTACTGTCGACAGATTACAGAAGATTGGAATGCACGTATCTGTGAATTGTGTATTCTGTAAGAAACATGTAGAAGATTTTGCTCATTTATTTTTGAATGCCCAGTCACTAATCGACTTTCGCGTAGAATGTGCTACTGGATGCGCCATAACAGAACAATTGGTAGTTGGGAAGCTGAACTCCAAGGGATATGCTATCAAGCTAGGAGTAAACTGTGGCACAAGGCTGTTGCTGCTTCTGCCTTTATGACCACTGTTGCACTTATTTGGAGAAACATGAACTATATTAGATTTGAAGGGAAAGCATTAGAGGAGAACCAGTTCTGTCGCGAGGTTGCATTGCTTATTTGTATTCGCGGCAGAAACTGTAAGCGGTGGCAAGCTGGACTGCGACAACTTAACCATTACCCTTAGCTTTAGGTTGCAAATTCATGTATGTGTAGGTTTTGAACTGGAAGTAGTGGTTAGTCCATACTACTACTATAAACTCTTCATTGTAAAACTTTTTATTGATATCAATAAAAGCTAACTGTTAAATTTTTAAAAAAAAAAAATTAAAGTAATCATCAGCCCCGATTTTATTTGTATACACATATAAAGAAGGAAAACCATCCAGGATATCAAATATTACTGAAAAATCGAAATCTTGTGTTACTGGAATCAGAGTATAGGGTCAGAAACACGAGATTCGAAACGCGTTTTCAACAGCCAACAAGCAAAAAACTTCACTCTACACATCATTCGGAGTCACTGCGGTATTGGTGTAATAATGAAAATATATTTCTTCTACCCAAACGACATCAATAGTTCGGTCTGTACATGTGATTAAGGAAAAGAAAGAGTAGATAATTCGCATAGATTGAATGTTACTTAATCAAAGTGAAGCCCAACGTATAGGATTGATTCTTAAACAGCAATAGTTAGACGAAAAGAATGTCACAATTAAGCAGGATCCTGGCTTAAGATGCAGTGATTACCACTTCAAGGAATAAAGTTAACAGTAAACAAGATTATCCAAATTTTAATAATGGTGCATGCCATACCGAAAGGGAAACATAAAATTAGGGACCACATAATTGGTCTCTTAAGTAAGAACTAAGTAAGAAAATTAATGTTGTGTCTGTTCTTTTATGCTGTCGGGTTGAATTTATGGATGGTAGATCTATTTTACACAAGCTAGCTAGTTCCATTAGTGATGGCTCTTATGTTTTGCTCGTGCAACAAGATCTTCTATAAACGTGGTGTGCATTATAATTGTAGGTCTAACATGGTATGAGATTTCCTTTGAGCAACTTGTACTTCACGTGCTTGCGTTTTGTCATTTACGTAATTGAAAATTTGCATGGGAGACTATGAACCTTTCCTTCTTTCTGCTTCTTTCCTCCCCTTGACCCCCAGTTTTTCGTTTAAGTTTAACTTTTATATACTAACAATGTAGTTTATAAGAATGAAAGTGTAAAATAATCTTTACATTGTCAAATTAAAACTTGAAAATAAAGCTAACTACTTGATAGTATAATTAATATATACTATAATTGTTCTTTACATACTTTGTGGGTGTTGTATTGCAGTCTGTTTCTCTCGAACTGGACAAATAATATTTATATATTTTATTTTATTATTTTTCAAAACTTGGATGTGCTAAGTAAATATAATAGCATCTAGAAAATATGATAATAATTAATTAATTAAGTTGTTGTAATTTGAAGATGAGGGCGCATCGGAATAATAATTATTTGTACACATTAAACTATATACCTTTATGAAGTTACACGATTTTATACATTGGGTACTCCTATGAGAATATGATGAAGGTGAATTTTAATGAGTCAAATCATGACTACCGTAGTAAACTATGATCAGTCCATCCAAGATCTTTTTTTCAGAGCCGAACAATTCTCTATGTAGTGATGCTGCACAAAGCTGATTCCTCTTGTCGACCTTTGATAATTCAGGTGCATATTTAAAAAACTGAAAGTAGCTTGTTTTTACAGGGTATAGAATCTTGACATGCATTCTATAAAGTGTATTATTTGAGCACGAACTACAAGAAGAAATTGGCAGTCTAATAATCACCCTCTCTGACAATTACCACCCACTACTAATTTCATTTTAGGTTTTATTCATCATAATTCATCCAAGTTTCTACTGCAAAAATAAACGTGCACTAAATTAAAGAATCAAATTATCAGTAGTATTAATGAGTTGTTGGAGGAGGGGCTCGAGTAAGATCTTATTACATTATATTCAGCTGAAACATTGACCCCATCCACTATGAAACTTTACATTTAGAAATTAATGAACCTGCTACTTGTTACAAGTACAATTTTATAAGTAATAAAGATGACCCCAAAAAAAAAAAAACTTAGCAAACGTTTCTCGTAGGATTCGATCGGCTCGAGAATCTCAAAATCATTAAGTGCACGGGTGGAGCCACATAGAACTTAGAAGTAGGGGTGAATTAGAAAAATCGTACTAAATGGATAATTCGAGTTAAACCGACGTTGTACCTCACACTTTTCCCACGCATAAAGTAAAAGATTGATAAGGTTTTTTTTTTCACGGCCAATTATCCGGCAACACGTAAAAATATAGCAGTTTAAATATATTTAATATATAAAAATATTTATTGTAGTGCAGTTTATAAATAGTGCTTCAACCTTTTTATAATTTTATCTTTTAACGTATTTTTTAAGTATAGGCTTATAATTTTGAATGCTCCAATAAGTTTTATAGTCCAAAAATCTTAGTAACTCAAATAATTCCCAAATCAAAATCAAACCAATATTAATGCTAACAAACGACATTCAATTCAATTGTACTAGGAACGATAATAGTATTGGATATCATTTTTTTTGTTTTTCCATGGTTTAGATAAAATACATAACTTATTATTTTCTTTAGTGTTTAGTCATGTATATAATAGTATTTATTAGTCGTACTTATTTTAACAACTTAGTAATCTTAGATTATGTTTATTTTTATTATGGCTTATTAACAATTTATATTATGCGATTTCATTATCTTTTGTTAAATATTTTAGTACAATGCCATGACTCATCTCCTATTTTATGTTATTTTCTTGAAAAATACCCTATATAATTATGTTTTGCTAGGATTAAAGAAATATTTGGAGCGCTGATTTTATATTTTGTGCGATGAAGAATTTATTAATAAACTAAAATTCGAAAAAATCGAGATTAAAAACTTGAGTTTTATTAGTTTGTTCTGGTCTTTAGATTTAATAATACGCCAAAATTAGTTTGGCTTGAAAATTAAAAATCCCGAACTAACCCGACCTCAGTGGCAGAGCTACAAACATCCAAATAGTGTCAACTGACACCCCATCGCTCAAAAATTACACTGTATAAATATATAAAAAAATTTATGTATATATGCTATGTGTTGAACCTCTTTAATTTCGTGTATATTTACTTTTTTATATTTTCATACTGCTTAGTAAAAATCCTAATTCCACCATTGTCGGACCCATGTACGCGTTACCTAGAATCAAGAAGTTCAAATGATACCCTTACCCTTCCTCTATATATATATATATATATAAAGCCAAGAACAATAAAATGCATGATAAATATAAAGGTTGAATCTCCCCGGCTAATTTGATCAGCAATTTCAACTTGCTTCCAAATATGCTGAAACACCCTGAGCCTTGTTTAACAAAAAATATTAAATTTCGGTTAAACTATTGAATCTTATATAATAAAGAATTAAACCTAGTTAATAATAATGTCTCTAAATATAAATAAAATACCTGATAACATGAGACTGAGTTAGTGGGAGATTGAAAACAACACACATTTAATATTCCAAAAGATATGAGCAGTAATGGAGGAGTATCTAGCAATAAATAGAAATAAATGATATTTAAGTAAATAGGAGGAGTGATTCACCTAACAATGAATGATTGGATGATTTGCCCTCCCGATAATGATGAGTGACAGGTAAATCCTAGAATGTTCAAACTATTTTTGGATTTGATGGAAAGTCTGGGATAATATGAGTGAGAATATTGATGAAAAGGTAAAGTTTGTATCTTTGCTAGAGAGAGAAATCTTCCTCTGAAAATTGTTCTTATCAAGTAAATATTGCATGTCTTACACCATTCTCTCCTTTGCTATTTATATAAGACATGTCCCTAATAAACCCTAATAGTATAAGTGCAAAGAATATTTAGTAGAATATTCTCTTCAATATCCTATTTTAAAAACTAGTCGTTATTGTTCTATCTACGGTGCTCGACCTCGGTCATTATTGACAGCTCGACCACGAATCTCGTTGCTTCCTGGTCAACTTCGACCGACACTTTCCTTAATGTTATTTCCCCCAAATATTCTAGGGCAGATTTTGACGCATACAGTTAGTCCCTCCATTTGTTGAGGTCAGCATCGGACGGACTCGATGAGCAGATATTTGTGTAGTGTGGTCGACGCATATGGACGAGTCGTAGTGAATGGGACGAGCTGCAGCATGTCCCTTTGTGAACCGTAATTTTTTGTGGTAGTACCACGTATCAGGATGACGTCATGGCGGCAGGCATCATTATGATGCATTTTTGCGATGCATCGCTTTATTTTACACGTGGATTCTGATTGAATCTGCCGATTCGGTTGTAGTGCCAGGTAATGACGAATTAGTTCTTTGGTTGCGATGCGTGATTTTTTATAAATAGGGGTGTGTGGACAACTTTCCAATCTTTATGAAACTCTTGCATAAAAAAACTATGTATCTTCTTCCTTTTCCACCATTGTTGTGCCTTTCCTTATCAAAATTCTTTGCTTCATTCTTCTCCCTCCGTTGTCGTATATCTTCTTGTTGTGTCACGATTCGAATTGTTCATCGTCAAAATTGCGATGGCGCCTAATATTGAACCCGCTAGGCAAGCCAACATTATTCATTATTCCACCTTTTTAACTTTATATTTAACATTTTACCAAGTTAATGCAAGTCTATAGCTGAGTTAGAACTGCGGAAGAATAAAATTTAACAGTTTAGCTAATACCAATACGAATCCATAATAATAATCCACATAGAACTGGTGTCACAATCTCACAGACTATCTATAAAAACTACAAATAGGGTCTAAACAAAGAAAATACATGTTTGTCTTTGAAATAGAAAAGAACAAAAAGAAATAAGATAGGAAGGGCACGCCAAGTCCTGCGAACGCCAGCAGGACTACCTCGGGTCTCTGATGGACTGAAGACAGCAACTCCTAGCTATGGTCTGTATGCTCTAGTATCGAGATCTGCATAAAAAGTACAGAGTGTAGTATCAGTACAACCGACCCCATGTACTAAGTAAGTGTTGATCCTAACATCGGCGAAGTAGTGACAAGTCTAGGACACAACAAACGATATAACCTACAGTTAGGCAAAATCTAACAGAATAACAGTAATAGAAGTAATTCAGAAAGTAACGGGGAGGGTAACATGCTGTGGGAGATACCAACATGAAGAAACACAGAAATGACGAAATCAAACAGTTAATGCACTTGAACTAGTAGAAACAAGAGATCATAAAAAACTGGTAAATAAAATGCACGTCATCACCCTTTGTGGTTTTACTCTCAATCCTCACCATACAATCAATAATGAAAATATGCACGACATCTCCCTTTGTGTTTTATCTCTCTACCTCACTATCTGAATATTAGAAATGTGAACGACATCACCCTCGTACTTTATCTCTCTTCCTCACCATGTGCATTAATTTCAATGTAAATGTGCATGGCATCACCCTTCATGCTTTATCTCTCTTCCTTACCATATACATCAATTTCAATGTTAAAGTGCATGACATCATCCTTCGTTCTTTATCACTCGTTCCTCACCCAAACAATGTTTACAATAATATCCCGGCACAGGGTATCGATAATAAGAATTAAATACGTCCCGATAAGGAAAATTAAATACTTCCCAAAAAGGAAATAAGTTATAACTAAACTTGTACCAACAATTAAATTCACAAATTAACCTCAGCTGGAGCTAATACTCAACAATAAATAAATACAAAATAGATAATCATAAATCTTACTCATCATGGATATTCAACAGTTTAGGCATTTGTAGTACTTATTAAGAATCACAAAAATCACAATTTAAGACTCACATGCATACTTGACACCAACGTATAGGTACTCGTCACCACACCTATACGTTGTACACTGCACTAGCACATAAAAAATAAGGCACAACACCTATTCCCTCAAGTTAAGGTTAGACCTAACACATACCTCGTTTCCATGGCTACAAATCAAGCCTAAACTATCTTTTTCTCTGTTGAATTCACCTCCAATTCACTTCTATCTAGTCATAAATAGTTTAATAATATCAATAAGTGCTAAAGAACTCACACTCAAAATGGTAATTATAGCTTTCCCAACATTTCCCCCAAAAATTAACCCCGGGCCAGCTTAGTCAAAACTTGAGATTCGGACAAAAACCCGATTACCCATTCCACCTCGAGCCTGAATATGCAATTGTTTTGGAATCCGACCTCAATTGAGATCTAAATCCCCAAATTTTGAAAATCCCAATTTTCATCCCAAAACACCCGAATTCCCATGAAAAATCCAAGATTTTGTGATGAAATCTTGCAAAAATATCAAGTAGATTGAAATAAATGAGCTAAAAATTTTTTACCTATGATTTGGGGAAGAACCTTTCTTAAAAATCGCTGAAGAGGGCTTAGGGCTTGAAAGAGTTTGAAAAATGAAGAAAATCGCGTTTAAGTTCAAATTTACGCAGGCACAATTATCGCATTTGCGATGCCAGGTTCGCAAATGAAAACTCGTAAATGCAGCCAAGGCTTCACAATTGTGAAGGTTGGCCTGGCCTGATTACTTTGCAAATGCGAACCATCATTTGCAATTGCGATTACTGCTGGAAACTCTTTTGCGATATAGAGCTTCGCAAATGTGAACGTCTCCTCCCTGCCCAGTCATTGCAAATGCAATGGCTTTGCAATTGTGACATTTGCGAGCCAAGCATCGCAACCTGCAACTCATCTGCAATTTTTCCTATGTTCAAAACACTCTACGGCCTATCCAAAACTCACACGAGCCTTCAGGGCTCCAAACCAAACATGCACACAAGACCAATAATATCATACAGACTTTCTCATGCAATCAAATCATTCAAATAATATCAACAACTATGAATTAAGCCTCAAAATTAAAGAACTTTTTCAAGAACACCTAAGGTTACTATTTTCCCAACCGAGGGTCCATTTTATATTAAATCAAGTATGTTTCCTACCAAATTTCATTTATTAGACTTAAAACATTATTTTAGACCTGTACCGGGCTCCAGAACCAACATACGATCCCGATACCATCACATTCAAACATTATTAAATTTCCAAACTCCCTATATTTTTTAGTTAAATAATTTCCTTAAAAAATTCATTTTTCAGGCTAGGTACCACGGAATTCAATTCTGGGCATACGTCTAAGTTTTATATTTTTTACGGACCCTCTAAGACCGTTAAATCATGTGACTGGGTCTGTTTACCCAAAATATTGACCAAAGTCAAATAATTCAATTTGAAAGGCAAAATTTAGCATTTTCTCATTTTTTTCACATATAGGTTTTTTAAAAAAGCACCTGGACTGTGCACACAAATTGAGGAGAAGGAAAATAAGGTCTTGAAGGCCTTGGAATCCCGAATTGGATTCTAAAACACGAGATGACCTTTTGGGATATCTCATGCTGTTTTTAGCGATTCTTGCTGCTTCTAACACCTCCTTGCTTGTATATCCCCTCTTAATCAACTGGCTAATGTATCCTCTAGTTCCAGCATGGCAACTGACCCTATCCCTTTGGCAGTGCATATGCCTCCTCATGTTGATAGTGGCTATGTTGCCATTGACGATAATAATTTTCCTACAGTGGAGGAAATAACCCCTCGTAGTGAAAACGTTAGGACTTCGTAGCTAATTAGGATGTTCATGAAATATGCGGAGTTGATCAGGTTCAGGGTCACAGTCCGCCACCTGATGCAACTCTTCGACCCTAATTTCTACAGGGGACGATGTTGCACCTTCGCCACCAAGGAAGTAAATGCCCGGTGGTGAAGATAGATGAATATGCAATTGTCAGTTCTGGCTCAACTACTTCTTCGTCATGGTGTCCAACACGAGCGGGTTCCTTGAGATTTAGAATCACGCCGGTAAGTATCTATTTTTTGTCAAGTGTTTGATTTGCCTGTTCTGGTCGTAGATTGAAATTATGTCCCTTCTTCTTACAAAAAAGACTACTTCCCCCATTCGGTTGGGGACATTCATGACTGGGTTAGCCAGGTTCTTCCTCTAACAATGAGGATTTGTGAATGGCCGGCCTTTCTTAAGAAGTTTGGGCTTGAGTCTTCCTTGGCCGGTGAGTTCATCTATTTTTTACTTATACTGTTATGGCCTCGTGGTCGCTTGCTCGCTATTGTTTATTACAAGTAGTGAAAACCTTTGATCTCTCTTTTTTAGTTCGAGGATCTTCGAGATGGCCGAAGGCTCCTTTTCATGCATTTCGTAAGAGGAAAAATGCTTCTTCTTTTGAATTTTTTCCGATTGTGGTCGCAGCTAGGCCGACTTGATTTTTTACTTCTGTTCCTACCTCAACCGCGGCTTGGTCTGCATGGTCATCGACCCCATCTTATGTTGCCTCTGCATCGATTTTTTCTCCATGTACAAATACTTATTGTGTTGTGGAAAAAAAAAGGGGAGTGATCGTCGAGCAGTGAGAATTCGGTTCCCTATAAAAGAAGGTCGGTAGCCATCGATGATTGGGTTACCCGAGCCATAGATTCAACAATGGACGATTATGTCATACGCAAGATAGCAATATTACTCGAGGATAATGTCAACTTCTCATATGAGATTCTTCCATTGCTGAGGCCGCAGAGAGCGTGGCCATTCCTGATGCCACGACGGAAGTTGAGGAGCCGTCTATGAGGGTTTTTTATACTTTACGACAAGATGAGCCATCTACCGCGCAACTGGCTGATGGTCCTTCTTCACCGGTCGACATGAGAGGTAAATGCATTGCAGAGGAAGGATATGAGATGGGTTTTGATCTTGACACTGAGGGGATAAGGATGGTGGGGGAAGGTTTTACAAGGATCGAAGTGAGACTAGAGGGGTCCATGCGGACCATTGCGATACCCATGGATCAAGATTTATTGATGAATACGGAGAACGTGGTTCCTTCCCTGGGTCCCCACTATTCCAACAGTGAGGGTAAAACCCTTGAAAAATTGGACGATGCTGCCTTATAAAGGAGCATAGTCGGCCTCGCTCTGCGAGTAAGCTTTTCGACTTTTATTTCTCAAGTTCGACGCTTTGTGCTTTCTTCTTACTTTTTGTTATCTTCTTTTTTTTAAGACCGTGGTTATGGAGATTAAGAACTCCCAAAGAGATGAGAGGTGTAAGGCTATTTTTCTGAAGATAGAGTAAAAGTACCATGATAAGCACTATGAGACATGTAGACGGTTTGGTTCGAGTGGTAGATTTTAGACTCTTTGAAATAATCTGAAGGAGAAAGATGACGAGATGATGAGGGTCATCATAAAATGCAGCATTCTTGAAGGGACTTTGAGAACCAAAGAAGAGGAGCTCGAGCTCAACAAGGGGGTTTAAGCCCAATGCAATGATCTCCAAGTCCAGGTAGTCTCATTGCGTGCCGAGCTTTAAGAATGTCAATTCAAAGTTGATGCTTTGTGTGGCGAGGTTGCTAAGAAGGTAGGGGATCTTGAAAAGGCGGATTTAGCTCGATTGGGGGCTATAAAGAACGCGGAGGATTTGGAGATCGCAATCTATGTTCATCATTCTGAGCAAGAAAGTGCCTTGGAGACACTGAGGCTTAAAGAGGAGCGACTTGATGAATGAATTGGAGAGTTGGAGAGGGACGCTTCTGGCCTTAGTGATCAAGCCACCGTTCTTTAAATCGAGGTAAAAGTACCGTGAGTACCGTGATAAGCACTATGAGATATGTAGACGGTTTGGTGCGAGTAGTAGATTTTAGGCTCTTTGAAATGATCTGAAGGAGAAAGATGACGAGATGATGAGGGTCATCATAAAATGCAGCATTCTTGAAGGGACGTTGAGAACCAAAGAAGAAGAGCTCGAGGTCAGAAATGGGGTTTAAGCCCAATTACTTGCTCGGCCATTCTCTTCCGTACTTCTGGATTTCTTGATTTTCCTCAAGATTAGTACGAGGAGTGGATCCACGCCGAGGCTCAGCTGGATATATTTAAAGGCCAGATGAGGTAAGGGACCGTTTCGAAAGTTGTCTTCAAGGATGATCATATTGAGGCACACAGAGCTGGGGTCGCTTGTGGTTATGACCCTACTGCACCAGAGGCCGGTGACAACGAGGGAGATGGGGCCGTTGATTGAATTGAAGAGGACACCTAGTATGAGGACGGGTATCCTGAGGGTGATGGTGAAGGAGTAGATGGTACTGTCAAGCCTTGCGGCGATCAATAGTTTTTCTTTTTCTTATTTTTGTTTTTCGGCACACTTGTTAATTTTTTTGTGAGTGTCTATTCGAGCCTTAATAAAAATATTCTTAGTAAGAAATGATGTTTCTTCATTTGTACATGATTCTTTTTCTTTTGTTGCTTGGTTGCCTTAGTTTCCTTGGTCATTATAGCGAGGTCGAAACAAAACCTTGGTTTGATCATGGACGAGGGCCAGTAGAAGTTAGTTCGAATGGGTCGAACATATCGTATGTTTATCTATGGTCGTGGACCAAATACTTATTGATTTAAACGAGTTCGAGTATAACCAATTCTTAATTAGGGCCTTGGGCCGATTAGGTGTTGATTCAAATGAGGTCAAATACACCTATGCTTAGTTTTGGCCATGGGCCGATTAGGTGTTGATTCAAATGAGGTCGAGTATAACTAACACTTAATTGGTGTTGTGGGCCAATTAGGTGTTTATTCGAATGAGGTCAAATACAACCTATACTTAGTTGTAGTCGTTGGTCGATTAAATGTTGATTCGAATGAGGTCGAGTATAACCAATGCTTAATTAGGGATGTGAACCGATTAGGTGTTGATTCGAATTAGGTCGAATACAACCTATTCTTAATTATGGCTGTGGGTTGATTAGGTGTTGATTCAAATGAGGTCGAGTTTAACCAAAGCTTAATCAGGGTCGTGGGCCAATTAGGTGTTGATTCAAATGAAGTTGAGTATAACCAGAACTTAATTAGGGTCATGGGCCAATTATGTATTGATTCGAACAAGGTCGTGTATAACCAACACTTAATTAGGGTCAAGGGATAATTAGGTGTTGATTCGAATGAGGTTGAATACAACCTATACGTAGTTGTGGCCACGGGTCGATTAGTTGTGCCTCTTGGTGTGGCATTTTTCGGTGTTGTAAACTTTTAGGTGATATTTCCTTGGTTGTACATTTGGAGCAATAGGAATGAACTTCATGTATTTGTGCTTTATTCATACACTTGGAGAAATTTACATATTTTTTGGGGTGTTGGCTGGCGTTCCAAACCCAGTCCTGCTCTATTTAGTCCCTTTATTGGTCGAGCTGGAGAAGTCTTGGGAGGTCGTGCAATGAAATAACCATCCCTTGCTTCATTCTGTCTGCACTTCAACCCGAAGTGTCCCCTTCGATGCCTCATTAAAACCCTCCTTAAGAAAACCTAATTGGGACAAAAATTAAGTGAGGAAAAAAAGAGTATGACTTGGAGGATGTTTTTTCTTAAAAGTTGAAGTACTTGAGGTGAGTGATATTCCAGTTGTCTGGTAATAGTTTTCCTTCTATTGTTTCTTGTTTGAATGACCCTTTGTTTGTTGTTGCCATGATTTTGTATGGGCCGCTCTAATTTGTTCCCTGATTACCTTCCCGTGGGTCTTTTCTTACTTATGTTTTAGCTTTGAGCACGTAGTCCCCGACTTTGAGTGGTCTGATTTTTGCCTTTTTGTTATAATAGTGTTCTGCCTGTAGTTTTTGGGCGATCATCCTTATGTAGGCCATATCTCTTTGTTCTTTGACTTCATCAAGCTCTTTCTTTCTGCTTTCTCCGTTTCTCGTCCCGCTCTCGTGGGAGTATCTCAGACTAGGCTCTCGGACTCGGACCGGTATTACAACATCAGTCCCATAGACTAATGAGTAAGGCATCTCTTTTGTGCTCATCTTTGGCGTTGTTCGGTAAGCCTAGAGTACTTCTAGTAGTAATTCTGGCCATAGCCTCTTGGTGTCGTCGAGTTTTTTATTCATGATTCAATATCGATTTGCTGGAGGATTTCGCTTGCCCGTTACTCGTGGGGTGATACGTTGTTGAGAATATTCTTTTGATGTGCCATTTCTTAAAATATTTGCGACATTTTTTCCTGCAAATTGGGTCCGTCGTCGCAGTTGATCTCTTTGGGGAGGACGAAACGACATATGATGTTTTCCATATAAAGGTGATTACTTCCTGCTCGCGTATTTGGGTAAATTTTCCTGCTTCTACCCACTTAGAGAAATAGTTAGTTAAAACAAATAGAAATTGTATGATACCTCACCCTACCAGGAGATGACCCACTATGTCCATTCCCTATTTGATGAATGGACAAAGGGAAATAACTGAGTGGAGGTGCTCGCCTGCTCGGTGGATCATTGGGGTGTACTTTTGGCATTGCTCGCATGTTTCACGAAATCCGTGGCCTCTTTTTTCATGGTGGTCCAGTAATACCCTACCCGTATGAGGCATCATACCAAAGCTCGATTTCTGGAATGAGCTCCGTAGTGTCCTTTGTGGACCTTTTCAAGGACACACCATGTTTGATTTGGGCCCAAGCATTTCGCTACAGGGCTGATCGCTGCCAACTCGACACTACACCAAGGTATGAAGAGCGGGTCGCAATAGATTTTATCCGATATGAGGGTCGAGATCGATTTTCTCAGGGAGCTAGTAATGGAGTTGGAATATCTATCTAGCTTAGAAGTGTGTGTTTGCTTTAAATGTCACTTCAAACATGTTTTGGGTTTTCAAATTATAACTACTATTATCTAACTATTGATTGCAACTAATCATGCAACAATATGATTGCTAAAGTGTTATCTAATGGGAAGAAGGGGCACAAAGGGCTGTGACATCACCTAGGTAGCTAATTTATGGGTAGATGATACTAAGGTTCGATTGACATAATTGGGACTTATACTATAACCGTTGCACAATTTTACCCACTATCACACCTCTCGGTAGAAAGAGTGATTTCGCTCAGTTAACTCTCTCGAGACTAAATGGGTAGGAAAATTAGACCAAGCAACTAGGGTTCAAGTAGGGTGATTACTCTCTCAACGCTTAACACGTTAATTGGGACTATCATTTCTTATGAGTCCATCTCAATTCCTTGTTAGGTCAATTTTGGAGACATAGACTCTCTTTCTCAAGAAGAGTCAAATCCACGAAGCTTGAGTTAGTGTTTGCAATCACGAATTCTTAGATTAAAATAATTCTTAGATTAAAACATAAAATAAACTGAATAGCAATTAACCATAGTCAATCTAACCCTAGATGGCAACACCCATAAATTACCCATACTAGGGTTGAGCCACAACCCTAGTTAATGGGTTTAGCTACTCATGCTTGACAAAGAAATTAAAGAAATAGATGAAGAACAAAGCATATTAATTAATTGTTAAATAAAACTACAAGAATCTATCATTAATTTGAAGGTAAAGTGCCAAAAATGGCTACAAAGTACGTTTCCATGAGTGCAGCTCGAGTGTGAAGATAACAGCTAACCTAAAAATAGTGTAATGTTCTATTTATATTAGGTTGGAAAAACTGGAACAAAATCCCCTACGGGTCAGTGCGGGCCTCACCAAATAAACCGCGGCCGCACTAGGCTCTTTGACTTCAATTTCTGCTTCTCTAATCTTGGGCTCCGCGTACTGCGTAGAAAGGACCGCAGCCGCGGATGGAGCTGGCACGGTCCGCACAATCAGGATAGCGGACCGCATTGCTTGGATTTGGAAACTCTTGATCTCTCTAAATCTCTCCACTGTGGGCTGCATGAAAGGGTAGTGTGGCCGCAGAGCCATCACCGCGGACCGCGAGATGTGTATCGCAGCCGCATTGCTTGAAGCCTATTTTACCAACTCGTTAAATCACCTAGTGTGGCCGTATTCGACTTTGCGCGGTCCGCACTAGGCCTTCTTTCCCTCAAATTGCTTGATCTTTGATACTTGAACGGGTTTCACTCGTTTTGAACCGATCTTTGGCATTTCGTCACGTTGTCGATCAAACCTGGAATCAATCACGACTTATAAGCCTTTTGGGTCTATTTTTAATAATTTATATTCAAAGCATACGCAAGTAGGACCACAAAACACGTTAAAATCCCAACTTATCAACTCCACGAAACTTAAGCCTTTGCTTGTCCTCAATCAAACAAAATAAGACCCACCCCTTAAAGGAAAATCCGAATAATTCCAGCTATCCTAAAGTAACCTCAACAAGTCTCAATTGGGACTTACAATTGCCCTCAATACGAAAAATCATTAACAACATTTAAACTTTGAAAAACTATGGATCAACTGTGACACGACAACATCAACAATTGACTAATTACATCAAAGAACTTCTCGCAATTACTTTGGTCAATGTGGAACCCAAACTCACACTTCCTCAACTTTCCCTAAGCGAACCTCACTTCTAGAGTATTGATACACAAATCGAGGTTAATGGAATTTCACTCATCTCTCTCAAAAGAAGGTCACAAGTCCGGCTCTAAGTACCATATGCTTTCCCCTTATGTAAGTATCCACTCATATAAGCTCCATTCAACTCAAGATCATATAGGGCTTTTGTGGAGTCATTGTGAAGGCTTTTGGGTAAGGGTAGGACATGTTTTTGTTCAAGTGGGTTCAATCTTCCCTTAAGCACTTCTTTTAGATTTATTTGGCAAAACTCAATTTACTCTTTGATTCTTTTAACTTCTTTTTAAGGGGTTAGAGAGACATATTGTCACTATTTCTTATGCATTTCAAACCATTTCTCCTTTTTTTTTTTACTTTCCACACCTTTCTTTCTTTGCTTTTCTTGAATCCCTTTGAGATTATTTTCACATTGAGCATATATCTTTTCTTTCTTTTTCATTTCCTTTCCTTTTCTTCATTTATGTGCCTTTTTACCACTTTGTTGCGGTGCTCGTCTCTCCCCACAAACTTATACTTTTTCCATGTGCTAATGGAAAGATTTTGGTTCCAAGAGAATGTATCTTTGAGAACGGGTATAGGCTTGTATTATGGTTCTTGAAAGAAGATGGTCTAAGGATCAAAAGGTTGACTAGGGGATCTTATCCTTGGTAGGATATGAAATTTTTGAAACTATCATTTGGATCAAGTAGGGCCTATAATCACTTCTCAAGTTAACTTACACTTTGGATTTTTCCTCAACAAACATTCAGGGAAAGTTATACACCATTGGCTCGGAACTTGGACTCACAATTCGATTCCTTAACACACACGCTAGGGGAATTCTAAAGACATCGAGTCGAGGTCCCAAAATGACCTAAGTTACGATTCAAGCACATAATGGTCCAAAAAAACAATTTTAATGATTGTCAGTCAACACAAGAGTCTCAAGGTTACGACTTTTATCATCCTAAACACAATATTTTATCTTTGACAATGGGATCAAAGGCAAATGTGCTAGGCTCAAGTGAAGATTTGCTTGAGGTACCTTTAACTATAAACTACCAAAAACAAAAGAAAAAAAAAATGAACTCAAACCCTTAAGAAGGTTGTCACGCCATCTATCATGGGAAAGAGCCACCCGGTTCACACATTACTCCACCTTTGGAAAGAACAGCGGCATTAAGAAAACCAAAGGCTTATTGAAAGCGCAAAAAAAAAAGGCTACGACCCTATATACTAAGCTAAAAAACAAAAACTTTATACGAAAATATAAAATAGAATGAATATTTACAATAGGGGATTAGAATATACGACGGGGGATGAATATATACAATAATGTAACTTTATATACAAACTAAAGAGAAAATGAAAAGTACGACTAAAGTGACTAAATGTAAAGTTCTATACAGACCAAATAGAAAATCAACAGTAAGCATAAGCTAAGTCAATCTATATATACAGTCATCTAATGGAAAAAAAGTAGCACGCACCCCCTCAAATAAAAGCTGGCATTGTCCCTAATGCAAACTAAACAAATAAGCACCTAAAATCAAAATGAAAGGACATAGGATCTCCCTAAGCCTCGTCCGTCTGCATAGGAACTTGAGTGGTCCCCGGGTCCTCTGTATGCGCGGGAACCTCAGACAGTCTCCTACTGCTCAGCTGCTGGGACTGGGGCCTGGACCTGAACGGGCTGAATATCACGAGTATCCTATAGTTGACTGGAGGATGGATCTGGTGGGTCTGCCAACTGTATGATCGCCTCATCTGCACTAGGGAGCTTACTCTTCTTCCTAGGAAGCCTCTGTGTCTGCTCCTGCTGTGGCTCTGCTGCTGGTGCTGGATCCCCGAATAGCATGTCTAGAGGAATCTGGTGTGCCATCAGCTTGCTTTACATCCGCTCTGAGCTCCTTCACCGACTCCTTGGAAGCCCGTGTTTTTCTAATCTTCCATTGCTCCCGGGTCCGCATAGAATGGTATCATAGACCGCATCAGGGAATCACGGACATCACTAAAGTGACTGCGGTCCATGGAGGGTGTTTCATTTAGACACTAAGTTAGGGTTTTATGTTTTTTGCAAAAAATGTTCAAGTTATTTCACCTATTTTTACCCTACTCAGTTGCCCAATCATTATGCATATCCAACACACAAAGTCCAGCATTTAAAACTAACCTAACCTAAGCTATCTAAAATAAATAAAATGGGAAGAAAGAAAACAGAAGCTACAGACGAAATGAACATGAAACTAAAATGAACTTGTAAAATTAAATAAAGAAACATGATGAAATGTTACCAGATTGAAGATGGAATACGAGTATTCTGTCTATGCAAAGAAATATGTGCAGTAGAGATGATGAACAATAACTTTTAGTTCTATGAGTAATAAACATTCGAAAAGGGTAAAAGGTAACACTTGAGGTCTATTTATAGAAAAATAGTGGGACACATCTTCACCTACAAGTACGGCTGCACAAAACCGACCGCAGACCGAGCTGGGTTTGTTCAATAGAAGCTTGAGAAGGTAACCTCCAGGACCATACAAAAGCAGACCGCAGCCGTAGAGGTCCACCGCGGACCACAATAAATGGAATAAGGCCATGCTGGCAAACTTCAGAGAGAACCTAACTTAGCCAATACTAGTGCGGACCGCATAATGTGTACCGCGGCCGCATTGGAAACTTCAGAGACTGTTCAAATTTTTTTTCAACTTGTTTTACACTGCTTCAACACAATCCCTGCAACATCTCCCAACCAATTATCCCAAAACCTAAACTACAAAGAAAATCAAAGGAAAAGAAAAAGATATGGGTCAAGAAGCGCCTAATATAACGTCGCAGCACGACGGATGTTACCATCACATCACTTTAACTGAATAAGTTCCATCAAATGGCTGTCATCAAATTTTCCAAGATAATTCTTGACACGATGCACATTGACTCTGAAAGCTTCACCATTTTTGTTCTTGAGATCAAGAGCACTAAACAGGGTCGTAAATACAACTTTAAATGGCCCACTCCACTTTGATTTAAGCTTTCCCGAAAACAGATGTAATCGGGAGTTGAACAAAAAAACAATATCACCAACCTTGAATTCCCTTCCCTGAGCATATTTGTCGTGAAGGTACTTCACCTTGTCCTTATATAAGGACGGGCTAGAGTAGGCATGAAATCTAAACTTATCAAGCTCATTGAGTTGCTCCAACATGGAGATTCGCTGCAACATCCCATTCCAAGTTCAACTTCCTCAACGCCCACTGAGCCTTGTGCTCCAATTCGATTTGAAGATGGCAAGATTTCCCAAACACCAACTGGTATGGCGACATACTAATTGGAGTCTTGTAAGGCGTTCGATACACCCATACAGCATCATCCAACTTTTTCGACCAATTGATCCTATTAGCATGTACCGTCTTGGATAAGATACTCTTTATTTCCCAGTTGGAGACATCCACTTGACTGCTAGCATGAGGATGATAGAGGGTGGTCACATTGTGATTTACTCCACATTTGTCAAGCAACGAATCAAAAGCCTTATTGCAAAAGTGAGACCCCCCATAACTAATGATAGCACGAGGAGTGCTAAACCTTGTGAAGATACTAATTTGAGAAATGCCACAACACTCCGGGTTTTATTATTGGGTAAAGCCACGACTTCAACCCACTTCAAGACATAATCCACTACCACAGGGATGTAAGTGTTCCCACAAGAGTAAAAAATGGACCCATGAAGTCGATGCTCCAAACATCAAAGATATCCACTTCAAGAATTGTATTCAGAGGCATCTCATCCCTTTTAGAAATTCTGTAGGCTTTTTGGCATTTATCACATCTCTTGACAAAATCACCTGCATCTCTTAACAAGGTTGGCCAATAGAAACCAGAACTAAGCACATCAGAAGCCGTCCTTACCCCGCCAAGATGGCCACCATATGCATAGGAGTGACAAGCCTCTAAAATGCTATTGTTCTTCTTCCGGGACACATCGACGAATCACACCATCCATGCAAATCTTGAACAAAATGGCTCATCCCAATAGAAATCCAATCTATCCCGCTTGAGCGTATTCCTTTGGTTATAAGAGAGCTTATACGAGATTATTCTGGTCACAAGATAATTGGAAACATCGGCAAACCACGGCATATCATACATTGACACCGCAAGGAGTTGTTCATCGGGAAATGTATCATCAATTTCAAGGCCGTCACAAGGCCTCCCCTCCTATTCCAAATGGGACAAGTGGTCCACCACTTGATTCTCACTACCTTTTCAGTCCACAATTTCTAGATCAAACTCTTGAAAAAGAAGAACCCATCTCATCAATCTCACCTTGGAGTTTTTCTTGGTCATCAAATACCTAAAAGCGGCATGATAGGTGTGCACTATAACTTTGGCCCCATAAGGTATGGTCGAAACTTTTTCATAGCAAAAACAATAGCCAAGGACTCTTTCTCGGTGACTGTATAGTTCCTTTGAGCCTCATTCATGGTCTTGCTTGAGTAGTACACAGGATGGAATATTTTGTTGATCCTTTGGCCAAAAACAGCCCCAACCATAACATCACTAGCATCGCACATGAGCTCTAAAGGCAAGCTCTAATTTGTTGTGGTGATGATGGTAGTAGTGGTCAGCTTATGTTTAAGAAGCTCAAAATCCTCCATGCACTTCTCATCAAAAACAAATTTAGCATCCTTCTCTAGCAACTTGCACAAAGGGTTAACTACCTTAGAAAAATCTTGGATGAACCTCAATAGAAACCCGCGTGCCGAAGAAAACTCCTCACCCTTTTGACACAAGTAGAGGAGGAAGCCTTGACATAACCTCTATCTTGGACTTCAACTTCAATTCCTCGCTTTGAAATTTTGTGACCCAACACAATACCCTCTTCTACCATGAAATGGCATTTTTCCCAATTGAGAACTTGGTTCGTTTCTTCAGACCGGGCCAACACTCGATCCAAATTAACCAAACACTCATCGAAAAAAATCCCCAACCATGCTGAAATCATCCATGAAGACTTCCAAGATATCCTCCACCATGTTAGTAAAAATAGCTATCATGCAACGTTGGAAGGTCGTCAGAGCATTGCATAATCCGAACGACATTCTAGAGAAAGCAAACGTGCCATAAGGACATGCAAAGGTGGTTTTTTCTTGGTCCTGGAGAAATTAGGATCTGATTGTACCTCGAGTAACCATCCAGAAAGATGATCTCATATTTGGTCAAGGAATGGCAATGGGAAATGGTCCTTTCGGGTCACCTTGTTAAGCGCATGGTAGTCCATACATACTCTCCACCTGGTGACCATTCGAGTAGAAATAAGTTCATTTTTGGCAGTGGTCACCACAGTCATACCACCTTCTTTGATAACATTGCACCGGAGAAGTCCAAGAGTTGTTAGAAATAGGATAAGCCACACTGATATCTAACCACTTGATAACATCTTTCTTCACCACCTCTTGCATTGCCTCATTTAGTCTTCTTTGATGCTGCAATGAAGGCCTTGAAACCTCCTCCAAGATAATTTTGTACATGAAAAACGCAGAGCTTATTCCCCGAATGTCGGTCACTATCCATCCAATCTCCTTCTTCCGCTTTTTAAGTACCACCAAAGTGGCA
This sequence comes from Nicotiana benthamiana, assembly GCA_034376525.1. Classification (NCBI taxonomy): domain Eukaryota; kingdom Viridiplantae; phylum Streptophyta; class Magnoliopsida; order Solanales; family Solanaceae; genus Nicotiana; species Nicotiana benthamiana. The sequence continues at coordinate 35,753,945 of CM067337.1, read as the reverse complement.
TCAACCTGCACGTTAGTTAAGAAAGATGAAAGAATAACAGATAAAGTAGAATTTGAACCCAAGAATTCATATTTGAGGTGTGGAGGGAATGGCTTCAACTCCAACACCGGTGGCTCCTAAATCGATGGCTTTGTTGGAGGAATTTTGTGTTTTTCAAGGTCCAGGGACAACTTCCTAGTCTCATATGAATATGAACCCATACCATGGAATGTATTCACGCACTCCACTCTACTAGCATCATCATTGACATCCATATTAAGAAGCATGACCTCAAGGGGATCTTCAACATTGATCATGGAACTTGTGTTATCCACTATCATAGTTGTGACAATGTCCACAAATGAACACACCTCGGTGCTATTAGGTTGTCTCATTGATTTGCAAACATGGAAAACAACATTCTCATCCCCCATTCGAAAAGTCAACTAACCCACTTCAACATCAACCAATGCCTTCCCCATAGCTAGGAAAGGTCTCCCAAGAATAATCGGGATCCAAAGTCCACTTCACAATCCAAGATGACAAAGTCGGCCGACAATATGAATTTATCACCGCGGACAAGAACATCATTATTAGGCCCAAAGGTCACTTCATCGATCGATTTGCCATTTGAAGTCTCATTGAGGTTGGTCGAGGTTGTCCAATTCCCAAGGTCTTGAAGACCGAGTACGGCATCAAATTTATGCTAGCCCCCAAGTCACAAAATGCCTTGACAAAATCCGCACTTCCGATAGTGCAAGGGATAGTAAAAGCTCCGGGGTCATCAAGTTTTAGGGCCATAGAATGTCTGATAGCACTCACTTGATGAGTCATTTTAATTGTTTCACACTCCATCGACCTTTTTTTCTCTACCAAATCCTTCATAAACTTTTCATACCCTGCATTTGCTCAAGTGCCTCCACCAAAGGCACATTGATTGTAAGGATCTTCATCATTTCTGTGAAGTTTTTGAATTGGTTGTCACTCTTTAGCTTTTCTAACCGTTGAGGATAAGGCAGAGGTGGCCTAGTCAAAGGTACCTTGGCTTTGGGCACCATCGCCTCAGGCATATCAATCACGTGTTCCCTAGACGGGTTCACAACATCTTGTATTTTCACCTCGGCTTCATCAATATCAATAATCATTTCATTGTTCACATTGGGCTCAACCATATCCTTAACTACCAAAGGTACATCATCATCTCGCAACTCATCATCATCAACCACAACATGATTTTCTCTTGAGGCATGCACATCACCGCTTCTTCCACTTCTAGTTGGAACTGCCATCAAATGGTTGTTATTCCCGCCCTTCGGGTTCACTACCGTATCACTTAGTAGAGCACCCTTGGGACGAGTATTAAAATCTTGAGAAATTTGACCTAGTTGTACCTCCAAGTTCCGGATAGATGTGTTATGAGAATCCAATTGCATATCGGAATCTTGGTTCTTTTTCATCATTTATTCGAACATATTATCAATTCTCCCCATATCACCCCAGGAAGAACTTGGACCTTGAGATGAAATAATGGTGGATTGCTCGGTTGTTGGTACATGGGGGGCTTTGAAATCCTTGCCCCCGGTTGCCTTGGTTCCCACTATTATTCCACTCTCCTTGATTGTTGTTGTTTCTCCAATTATTGTTGTTCCCGTTCAAATTGTCGTGATTGCTCGAATTTTTATCCCCCCGATTGCCTTGATTCTTACCTTGATTACCCCAATTGTTGTTGTTCCAATTGCCACCACCTTGTTGTTGGTTGTTATTATTCCAATTACCTCCACCTTGTTGTTTATTGCCCCAATTTCCTTGGGGTCGCCATTGTTGATTTGAGGAGTTGCCTCTATTCCATTGGTAGTTATTGACATATTGGACTTCATTGCTTTGATCATCATATCACTCATTTGAAAAATCACAACCATCATTGTTGTTGTCATATTGTTCACTATTCCCTTGAGATTGTTGCCCTCTTTGCCTCCTTTTAAGCATAGAAACACCTTCCATGGCATTGAATTGGCGCAGATTTTGGACTTGTTGCAATTGCGCCTTCGCCAATTAGTTCATAGTAGTAGTGAGTTCGGAAATATCTTGGCCATGATCGTGCAATTCCTTGTGCAAATGAATGACCATGGGGCACATTTTCTCGGCTTTTCCATGCCGAAGAAGTGTCGGTCATCTCATCAAGTACATCACATGCCTCTTGGTAAGAAAGTTTCATAAAGCTCCCTCCGGGCAATTGGTTCACAATACATTGATTAGTGGCGTTGATTCCTCAATAAAAGGTTTGTTGGATCATCGCCTCGATCATGTCATTAGGGCACTCTTTCACCATTATTCTATACATTTCTCATATCTCGTGCATGTTGGAAACACGTTCTCAGGGCATTATACTAAGCGTGTGTTCATATTTGTAGGTTTTGATGAATGACAAACTAAGCGTAAATTGACATATGACGAGGTCCAAGCACAAGCGCAAAATTGATATATAACGAGATTCAAGCACAAGACAAAGATCTGCTTTAAGTTTTATATGAGTCGGTATTTAATTGTGATCTTGATCCGACAACTTAAACTCAAGACTTGGCTTCTCTCGTACAAATATTTTTAACAAATCATGCATATTTAATTTAGAGCAAAATGATCTTAAATAATGCATATTTACTTTAGTCAAAATGATTTTTAAACATGCCTCTAAAATCTGGACTAAGATAATCGATTATGTACTTATGATAATCGATTATGTTTAAGTCAGCTGCTTGACAATCGATTGTGAACTTATGACAAGCGATTGTGTTAAGGCAGTGAGCATCAGATTTTTCAAATCTGCATGACAATCGATTGTGAACCTTATGACAATCGATTGTGATGAGGCAGTGTCCATCAAAGTTTTTCAAAGCTCAAAATAATCGATTGTGAAGCTAATGACAATCGATTGTGAAGAGACAGTGTCCATCAGATTTTTCAAAGTCACAAAATAATCGATTGTGAACTTATGACAATCGATTGTGTTGAGGCAGTGTCTTCCAGACTTTTTCAAAGTTATTAAATAATCGATTGTGAACCTATAACAATCGATTGTCAAGAGGCAGTGTCTAAATTGATTTTTCAAGACTGATATATAATCGATTGTTAACTTAATATAATCGATTGTATAACTGACCATTGCCAAAATGTTTTCAAATACCGTCAGGTAATCGATTATAGATTTCTAATAATTGACTGTTTTCAATAAAATCTGAAAAAGATTTTTTGAACGTTGCCAAGTAATAGAATGTAGATTTCTGACAATCGATTGTTGTAAGTAAAATCCGGAAATGATTTTTTGAACGTTGCCAAGTAATCGATTGTAGATTTCTGACAATCGATTGTTTTAAGTAAAATATGGAAATGATTTTTTGAACGTTACCAGTAATCGATTATTGATCTCAGATAATCGATTGTTATGCGTAAAATCTGGGATTGATTTTTGGAAGAACTGGCAAACAATCGATTGTGGTAATTTGACAATCGATTGTCACAGAGTAAAATCAGCAATTCTTAATTGGCAATTAGGCAACGGTAATACAAAGTTTTTCAACTATAAATACAGCTTCAATTCAGTCTTCTAAACACAGCAACTGATCATACAATTGCTAAAGCTTGCATACTTTATTGCTTATCATTTTATATTCATTACATAAGCTTTTGAGAGCCAAATTCTTGTCGAAAGTTGTTGCGATCTTGAGCGTATTCTTTTTACTCATATCTACTCTTAAAGGAGTGTCTTGTTTGAGTGCTAAGTGTTTTTGTACACTTGATGGGAAGTGTTAGTCCCTTGTGTTGTAAGAAGGAACTTGTGTTTCCTTGGTTGAAGTCTTGGAGTGTTGTATCTCCGAGCAAAGGTTGTTGAGGCTTGTGTCCTCAAGTTGTAACGGTTTGTTGAGCACCCGTAAGCTTAACAAGTTAGTAGAAATCTCGAGAGAGTCTCTCGGGGACTGGACTAGCCACGGGTTGTGGTGAACCAGGATACATCGGTGCGTTTGTTCTAAATTATTTACTTATCGCACTTATTTATTTCCTGCAATTTTTAAATTCCGCAAGTTTACGCTAATTTTTATTATAACGCTATTCACCCTTCCCCCCTCTAGCGTTAAGCGTATTATCTAACAGTGCAAAGGTTGCGTTGGCTCTTTCTAAAGGCTAGAATTTCATCCCGAAGTGCCGCCATATGACTTGGAGAAAATAACTTGGCAATAAATTTCTCCACCAATTCATCCCGTGTTGTGATGGAATGATTGGTGAGCCTTTCTAACTAATCCAATGCTTTACCCCGAAGAGAGAACGGGAAAAGCATCAATTTCAATGCATCCTCGGACACGTTTTTCTGGTTGCTACCCCAACATGTATATACGAACCCCTTTAAGTGCTTGTAGGAGTTTTGATCGGAAGCGCCCGTAAAGTACCATCTTTGCTCGAGCAAGGTCAACATAACATTTATGATTTTAAAGTTCCCCGCCCCGATTAGGGAGGAAAAAGTGCACTAGCGTATCCTTGATTTGGTAGTACTCTAGGAGCCACTCTTGGCGGTGGTGGAGGAGGGTCTGGAATATTGTTTTTCTCATTTGCATTTACATTGGCATTTCGGCCTCTCTGTGGTCCTTGAGGTGCAAGAGGCACCTCATCTTGCTCAAGATCTTCAACCTCCTCCCTCGCCATGACATTGCCAAGAAGTGCGTTAGCATTTAGAGCCATTGGTACCTGAGTAATCGACACAAACAAAATTAGTAAACAAGAAGAAAAGAGAAACAAAACACAAAACTGACTAAACACATAGTCAACACCGTAAGCTCCCCGGCAACGGCACCAAAAAGTGATTGCTGCCAACTCGATGCTACACCAAGTTAGGAGAGCGGGTTGCAATAGCTTTTACCCGATATGAGGGTCGCGATTGATATCCTCAGGGAGGTAGTAATGAAGTTGGAATATCTATCTAGCTTAGAAGTGTGTGTTTGATTCAAATGTCATATCAAACATGTTTTGGGTTTTTAAATTATAGCTACTATTATCTAACTATTGATTGCAACTAATTATGCTATGAGATGATTGCTAAGGTGTTATATAATGGGAAGAACGGGCACTAGGATCGTGACATCACCTAGGTGGCTAATTGACGGGTAGAAGTTACTAAGGTTTGATTGACATGATTGGGAATTACACTATAACCGTTGTACAATTTTACCCATTCTTACACCTTTCGGTAGAAAGAGTGATTTTGCCCAATTGACTCTCTCGAGACCAATTGGGTAGGCAAATTAGGCCAAGCAATTAGGGTTCAAGTAGGATGATTACTCTTTCGAGGTTTAACCCGTTAATTGGGACTATCATTTCTCATGAATCCATCCTAATTCCTTGTTGGGTCAATTTTGGAGACATAGAGTCTCTTTCTCAAGAAGAGTCAAATCCACAAAGCTTGAATCAGTATTTGCAACTACCAATTCTTAGATTAAAACATAAAATCAACCTAAATAGCATTACCCATAGTCAATCTAATCATAGATGGATACACCCATCAATTACCCACAATAGGGTTGAGCAAATACCCTACTTAATAAGTTTATCTAATCATGCTTGACAAAAAAATCAAAGAAATAGATGAATAACAAACCATATTAATTAATTACTAAATGAAACTACAAGAATCTATCGCTAATTTGAAGCTAAAGTTCCAAAAATGGCTACAAAGTACGTTCCCACGAGCGCATCTCGAGTCGGAAGATAACAACTAACCTAAAAGTTATAAAATTTCTATTTATACTAGGATGAAAAAATTGGACAAAAATACCCCTACGGGGTCCGTGTGGGCCGCACTAAATGAACTGCAGCCGAATTAGGCTTTTTGACTTCAATATCTACTTCTCTGAACTTGGGCTCCTTAGATCACATAGAATGGACTACGACCGTGGAAAGAGCCGGCGTAGTCCGCACAATCAGGACCGCTGACCGCAATGCTTGGATTTGCAATTCTTGATCTCTCTGAATCTCTCATCCGTGGATTGCAAAAAAGTGTAGTGCGGGCGCGGAGCCTTTATCGCGGACCCGAGATGTGTACCGTGGCCGAGTTGCCTGAAGCTTGTTTTACCAACTCTGTGAACCACCTAGTGTGGCCGCATTCGGCTTTGAGCGGTCCACACTAGGCCTTCTTTCCCTCAGATTGCTTGTTCTTTGATAGTTGAACATGTTTCACTCCTTTTAAGCCGATCTTTGACATTTCGTCACTTTATCGATCAAACCTCCAATCAAGCACAACTTATAAGCCTTTTGAGTCTATTTTGTAATAATTTATATTCAAAGCATAGGCAAGTAGGAGCATAAAACACGTTAAAATCCTAACTTATCAAGGGCCGCCATACATTCTTTTGTAAAGGTTGTTGTAAATGATGTAGTACCTTGCTGCTTGCATTCAGAGTTTCTTGGCCTCGTTTTTATCGGTTGGGACTACGCCGTCTTTCAAGTATGTAACACGATGATTCCTCTAGTCCTAAGTCAGTTTTATGGTTCTTACCTCAATTAGATCAATCAATAATTTTGTGAGGTCATTAGCCTTGGAATTCTCTGCTCGGGGGATCTAGTCGAGTTGACAATCATAGAACTCGGGCAACAACTTGCAGATTTTGGTTGGTATTTTAGTAACCTATGTTCCTTGATTTGGAAAGTCCCTATGACTTGGTTGACCACGAGTAGACAGTCGCATCGTAATCTCAATGCGTTTTCCCTGTATTTAATCGCCAACCTTAACCCTGAAAAAAAAATCTCGTACTCGGCCTCGTTGCTAGTCATATCCGGGCACCTTATGGATTAGCGAATCACCTCGCTAGTGGGAGCTTAAAGTAGAGCCCCAGTCTGGATGCCATCGGTGTATAGGACCCAAAGGTCTTGCTTTGGGGAGAAGAGTCGACAGCTTCTCTTTCAACTTCAGGTGTTATTTTTGCACTGAAATCATCAATAAAGTCAGCAAGTACTTGCGACTTTATTGTTGTTCACGACTGATATATGACAACATGCTCGCTCAGTTAGATAGCCTATTTGGACGACATGCTTGATAGCTCGGGCTTATGCAAAATGCTTCTTAAAGGGTAACTAGTGACGACCGAGATGGGGTAGCATTGGAAATATGGTCTAAGATTTCATGAAGCTACGGCGAAGGCCAGAGCTAGTTTCTCTAGGTGAGGGTATCTCGTCTCGGTGTTGACTAATATTTTGCTAATGTAGTAGATGGGATACTGCATACTTTTGCTTTCTTCGACCAGGACGGCGCTCACAACCATTTTGGATACAACGAGGTAGACGAGGATATATTCCCCCGACTCTAGTTTTGAAAGCAGTGGTGCTGATGACAAGTATGCTTTTAGTTCCTTCAGGTCTTGAATGCACTCTATAGTCCATTAGAGGCTGTTATCTTTCTTGAGCATTCCGAAGAATTTGTGATACCTATCCGATGATCGCAAGATGAATCCTTAAAGGGAAGCGACGCGACCAGTCAACTTCTAAACCTATTAATTGGCGGTTAAGTGCTCTGGTATCCCTTCGATGACTTGGATCTGATCGGGGTTGACCTCGATACCTCACTATGATACTAGGAAACCTATGAAGTTTCCTGAGGATACAATAAATGCACACTTTTTGGGGTTCAATTTCATTTCGTATTGTCTGAGTATGTCGAAGGTTTCTCTGAAATAGTCGATGTGGTCTTATTTTCTTTTCGACTTGACAAGCATGTCGTCTATGTAGACCTCCATAGTTTTGCTGAGATGATCTTTGAAAATCTCTATTACTACCCTTTTGTACGTTTCCCCTGCATTTTTTCTGTCTGAAGGGCATGACCCTATAGTAATACGTCCCGTGATGGGTAATGAAAGTAGTTTTCTCCTGATCCTCTTCTTCCATGAGGATCTGATTATAGCCCGAGTAGGCGTCCAAGAAGCTCAACAGCTCATGCCTGGTCGTTACGTCGATGTGAGGTAACAGGAATAAATCTTTGGGCATGCTTTGTTCAAATTTGTGAAGTTTACGCATATCCTCCACTTCTCGTTCTTCATTTTCACCATGACTACACTTTACACCCACTGGGGTATTTTGACTCCTAGATAGAGTCATTTTCCAATAAGTTTTCGACCTTATCATGTACCGCATCATTTATTTCTATGTTGAACTTACACCTAGCCTGACTCACTAGGGGTGGAATGGGTCAATGTTCAGCTTGCGCATGGCAATTTCCTTCAGGATAATTGGCATGTCTGAATGCTAAAAGAAAACAAGTTTGCATTAATAGTTAAGAATTGGTGAAATTTACCTTGTTCTTGAAGCTTACAGCCAATGCAGACTTTCTTGGTACGGTTGTTGCTATCTAGTTGTACGGGGTTGAGGTATGTTATGGTCGATTCCATAGCATCAACTGAATCAAGATCTTTGATGACGTCCTCGTTTGACCTTGACACTGTTGATTGATATGCTTCTTTTTATCTATCCATCACTTGCTATGTGGTCGTATAGTCTAGAGCGATGCAGTAGCACTCAGGAGATGTGCTTTGTCCTCTTGTATACCGAATATTCCCCATGGAGTTAGGAATTTGATGACTTGGTACAAGCTGAAGGGGATGTCTGTCATGGTGTGTATCCATGGTCGCCCTATTATGGTGTTATATGTTGTGTCTTGGTCCATGATATGGAATGTGGTTTCCAGAGTGATGCCACCGGCTAGGACGAGGAGTGTTATCCAGATATACTCAAATGTATTGTAAAACTCGTTTGTATGATAAAATGCAATACTATCTTATCCTCGAGTTTTATTTGTGCAAGTACCCGAGGGTGGATAATGCATGTGCCGCTTCCATAATCTACCATAATGCGTCTCATATTGGTATAAAAAATACGTAAAGTGATAACAAGGGCATCATAGTGAGGGAAAACCAAACCGTCGGTATCTGACTTGTCGAAGATGATACTTTCTTCGAGTTCATCATACCGTTCATAGGTGAATGACCGTTTGAGCTTGTGGGTTGCAGTGAATTTCAACAAATGATAGAAGCAAAGTCACTGCTTCTAATGATCATATGGACGGTGTGGGTTGGCGATGGAGGCTTCAGTGGTCCTTGATGTTGTTCACGTCCTCTGGTAAAATTGGTCCTCCCTCGATCGCTCAACAACTTTTTTAGGAGTCCCTGTCGTAACATGTTTACGGCCTCCTGTCTTAGGGCGATGCAGTCCTCGTTTTTGTGCCCTCGCTCTTGGTGAAACTTGTAAAGGGCATCTAATTTTCTAGTATTCGGGTTTGACCTCATGTTTTGTGGCCATTTCACCTAAGTTTGAGATTCTCCAAGGCGTAGACTATTTCTGTATGAGACATAAAAAAATTATGAGCGGATAATAAGTGGCATACCTCTTTCGTTCCGGTGAGTCCCTGCTCTTGGTTGGGGTGGAACCTCTTCGTGGCGCTGAAAGGATCCAATGGTGGTGCTGACATATGTTAGATGCATTCCCTATTGGGCCACGGAGCTACAAGGTCTCTCCTGATATTATTTCTTCGATATTTTTTAGGATTTGGCTTGTACTGAGGTAAGTCGACGAGTTGGCCTATTGAGTTCGTCCTCATGTGCTTGGAGCTCGGCACAATATTCATTGTGTATTCATCCCAAGTAGTTGGAGTGGGATGGAGGGTTACATCATAAACGGACTTAATAACTTTCTTGTCGCCTTTGAACTATTTCTGCTCAGCTCGTTCTGGAAAGCTGCGACTGCTAGCCCTTCCGATACATTCAGTAAAGTCATTCTTGCTTGGTTGAATCGGGCGAGGAAGTCCCTCAATCCCTCTACCGGAGACTGTTTGATAGCAAATATGTCATTTACTCTTGCTTCGGCCTTTTTGGACCCAGCATGGATCGTTACGAACTTGTTGGCCATCTCTCCGAAGTTCTCAATGGAACATACATGCAGTTGTGAATACCGGGTTAACGCACCTACTGTGATGGTTTCACCAAATTTCTTCAACAAAATAGAGGATATGTTTTCCTTGGCGAGATCATTGCCTTTCACGAGGGTGGCGTAGTGAGTTGAATGGTCTTCAAGATTGGTCGTACCATCATATATTTTTAGGTAGGGTGGCACTTTAAAGGTGGGCATGCGAGGCTTCGTCGTCATTGTATGGTTGCTCGACGAACTGATCAGCATCTCTCTCTTTGTCAAGAGCTTTAGGGCACCTGGTATTTTATCGATCCTTTCTTGGTGCTCTCACATTTGATCCCCAAGTGTTTTGTCCTCGTTCTTAATTTCCTCCATCTTTTTCAAATGGCTGCGAGGGTTTCATCACCTGCACCTTTAACGTCATTGTGAGTAGGAAACAGATCATACTGCTCGTCTGCTGGTTGTATAACGCAGATTCTTGTGTTTTCTGCAACCGTATTCTGAGCGGGCTTATGGAGGATGTTGATTAGCGTGTCAGTTAGCCAAGCCTCGAGGAGCTTTTTTACTACTGGTGGCGTCTCCTCCACCACGGACGTGGAAGATCCTTTACCATGAGACTTTGGAATGCTACGGTGAGGAGGGGGCGATCTACCTCGTCTGGGGGAGGCATTGGACGCTGTATCCTCGCCCTCTGTTTCTGAAATCTCATTGATGGTGTTCAAGAGGTTAGTTGTGAAGTCGGCCATTACCCTCGTCCTTTCTTCTCTGTTATCTGCCATACTAGATCTGTGTATACAAAGAAATGAGATCTTGTTCTTGACCTTTTTTACGTTAATAGTCCGTGTTAGTTATAGATCTAGAAGAACTAAAAATTTAACTAAGAAATCCCCACAAACAGCGCCAAATTATTTGACCAAAAAGTACTATCTTTTGGTTAAACCATTAAAGTTTATGTAATAAAAGGGTTAAACCTAGTTAATGATAATGTTCTAGATATAAATCTTAAATGCACATACAACGTGAGACTGAGTTAGTGGGAGATTGAAAATAATACACATTAACATTCCAAAATATATAAGCAATAATGGAGGAGTAACTAGCAATAAACAACAATAAATTCATTTAAGTAAATAGGATGAGTGATTCACCCAATGAATGAATTTGATGATTGTTTCTCCTGACAATGATGAGTAACAGACAAATCCTAGAATTTTCTAACTGTTCTTGGATCCGATGGAAAAGTCTGGTATAATGTGAATGAGAATATTGATGAAAATGTAAAGTTTGTATCTTTGCTAGGGTGAGAAAATCTTCCTCTGTAAAATATTTTTATCAAGTGAATATTACATGTCTTACATCATTGTCTCTTTTTCTATTTATATGAGACATGTCCCTAATAAACCCTAATAGTACAAGTGCAAAGAATATTTTCTTTAATATACTATTTTAAAAATTAGCTATTATTGTTTTATCTACGGTGCTCGACCTCGGTCATTATTAACAGCTTGACCACGAATTTTACTACTTCCTAGTCGACCTCGACCGACACTTTCCTTAATGCTATTTCACCTCAAATATTCTAAGGCAGATTTTGACCCATACAAACCTATTGAGTCATAATATATATATATATATATATAAACAGTAGAAAGCTTGAATAATGGGGGACAAGATAGAAGAGCAGGGATTTAAGGGAGAGAGGATAATTTTCAATGGGCTTGTCAACTTAAACATTACACATTCACGTCTTTTGATTTCATATTTTATTAGCAATAGTGCTTGATTATTAAATATAAAAATAGAAGTCCTAGTTCTCGAGATGTTAAAAATTGATATAATGACAATAAAGAAAAATATCTCCAAAGAGGCGATGGAAGTCAGCGGTCAAAGATTTGCATTACTGGCTTTGTCTCCCTCTTCAACCTACAAACACTAGTATAGAAATATTAATTAAATCAAGTGTAGGTATTCTCAAATCTCAATACATACATTCTTTTCCTATATTTCTTCTCTTTGATTGTAAACATTCCCATAAAATCCTCGACTCACATACTCCCAACACCAAGCACTAAGCGCTCCATCTGCCTCGCGGTTCTACCTTCCTTGGCGCGCCCTCCCATTTCTAGTTTTCTTCTCCCTCTTTCTTCAACTATCCCTATTTAAAAAATATAACAAAAGTAACCTAAATAGCTTTCAACTTAACTACTTAAACTAAAAATAACTGGTGAATATATAATATATATTTTGATCAATTAAATCGGTTTTGGAATATTTAATATATTATAAAATGACAAGTCATTTATAACATTTTTCAAGTTACACATTACTACTACGATTAGTCAAATATTATTTGAAAATTATAAATTAATGCATATATTTTGTTTTATCAAAGTTTTCTTCGAAATTTTCTTCAAACTACATATGTTTTCTAATTGTAGGAAAATATCTATTGCAATTTGGATTATTCGAAGTGCTAGATATAATTTAGTAATCCCTCTGTTACAGTTTATGTGAACTTATTTCATTTTTTGTCCGTTTCAGAAAGATTGATCCCATTCTAAATTTGAAAAAAATTTAGATTAAATTTATAATTCTACCTATAATGATAAGCTTTTATAAACACAAATACTCTGGCTCCCTTTTTAACTTTTTTAAAATCGTAAATTTCAAAAACTTTTATTTTTCCTTAAACTCCCCAACTAGATAAATATGTTCATATCAATTCGAACGGAGGTAGTATATGGTTTTGTTTTGTGTCTAAACTTGTCCACCTAATGTCCATCAGATCAGTTGACTTGTCTTTAAGGAATATGGACAAACTGCAACCGTCCACATTAGTCAGCTGTTTGACTAGTCAATATATGGCGACCACTAATTGGACACTTGGCAACCAAGTGTGGATGACCTGTCCAAACAAATTAAGCACTTCTTTCTTGCTTGCTTGCTTTGATATGTCTACCTCTGTTTCATTAATTCATTCATTTATGAATAAGATAACATAAGGAAGGAAGACCAAATTAAAAATAAAAATAAATGGATAGCTTAGTATTTAGAAGTAAGGCAGTTGCAACTTTCGGCGATGAAGTGATTATCTGGCCATCTCTTTTTCTTATACTTACCACCATGTTGACTTGTTTCAATTTCTTTAGGAGTATTATTTTTAATTGGATAAATAAAAACAGCAGGACTAGTTTATAAATTATTTCGTTTTGTTGTGAGAGATTTTGGGGCTTTTCACCAATAATTGGTGCAAGAGTCTTGATATTTGTAAAGTGTTTAGGGAATATTCACAAAATCACCAATGGAGTTGCTTCGTTTGATCACAAATAACGTATGAAAACCCTAATTATTATGACTTGCATGAGTTTTACATTGGTTCTGCTGCTTTTCCAAGCCAAAACTTTGTCGAATGTTGCGAAAGTTTCTTATTAATTATAGAATAAAGAATAATACTTGCTTTATGTAATCAAGAAACTTGTTTTGACAAGTCATGGTAAAATTGACAACCATAAATTTAATGGATGATAACAAAGAATTTGACTAATGAGGTGAAGCAAAACTAAAACAAGCAACAGCGAAAAGTTTAAGAATCTAGCGCCGTATAGAGTGTAGTTTTATTTTTCTTTCTGTTTTTTTTTTCAAAGTGACAGCAACAACCAAAAGAAAAACTGCTGCCCGAATTTTTATATTAGGTTTAAAATTTTGTGAAACCAATAAGAAAAGGAAACATCAAAATTATGTAACTAAAAGACAACTAATAAGTAGGTGTCATTGTTTATACTTGACATAATTTAATTCTTTCGACGAAGTTTTATCACCAATGAGCAACTAGAGTCGGAACTGGTGTATCTACTACATTGAACTTTTTATTTTTATTTTATATTAATAGACTAAATCTAAATTGTTTTTGTTTTACAGACGTCTGCTTTCCTCAGTTAACACGAATATTGTTTACGATAATGTTCACATTAATTAATGCATTGTGCTAGTTCTTGCTCCCTAATGTTGGAGGGTTATTATACCAGACTTTTCAGTCTAATAAATTTTGCTTGCCGGTGCCAGGTGTCTTTAACTTACTTATCTATTTGAAATTGAGTTTTCGAGAGCACATATACCCCGCGTTTTAAATTGTTTTCCTTTTATGGTATACATATCATTGATTAATACCAATACGAGTTTGGAGACCCTTGACATTTTGAATGGGTTATATCCTTTTATTAAAATTAATTAGGTGATCATAGCTAGCTAGTAAGATTTTTGTTAAACTGTCGACCTTCTCATGTATGGTCAAACAAACTCTGGTTTCTTGAGATGTATTTAAAGTCTCACAGTCACTTTTCTTTGATTTTTTTGTATTTGTTTTACTTTAATAATGAATATTTGAAGCTATATGGCGTAACACTAGTTGCAGTAATACGTATTTTTGTCCATGAGTATTTCAAAGGAAAAGGAACAATCAATGGGTCTAGTGCCGCATAAATAATTATATAAAAGTTAAGATGCATGTAATTGATTGTTATGCTCTAAATAATAATATAAAACAATACTTATATATGTGGTAACTGGTGAGTGATAACATGGAATTGTAGAATTCCCTAATAGGGGAGAAAACAAAAAAGAATAGTTATCAGCTGTTAAAAGAAAACTAAGATATACTAATGTAAAACGCTAATATTAGTAGTCCTAAACTACGTGAAGGGAGAAGAAAGTGGTGTTTTAATAAGAAACTAGTATCCCACAAGAGGAGAAGTTTTATTGTATTTCTCACACAATTTATATTAGTTGTATGAGATTTTTTTTATCTCGCAAATTTGTGTAACTCAATCTTACACTTTCGAGTCCATCAAAAATTTGAGTCCACAATACTGCAAGAAAAAAAGATGGCTCATACAACTAATGTCAATCGTATGAAATACAAAATAAAATTTTTCACAATGACTCCTATTCTTACACGTGTCAAACATCTGACGTGGGAACCAGCTGTCAAGTGGCACGCAATACATTCCTGATACCACACGTGTCTTCTGTCCAGCTGTTATAGCCACCTTGGACAATGTACTCGGGAGGCTAACATCCGTACAAGGACATTAATTAATTGATAACCAAAATTGACAAGTGATTGTTGGCTTCTTAGGCCATGCTCTTTTGTAACGAAGATGATAACGTAGCCGTATTTCGGTCAAAAATAACAAGGAAAAAAAGTTCAGATAAATTTGTAAAAAGTCAGCAAGGGGTTGCAACGATTTATTTAATATTATAGAATTACTCTATGATAGTAAGTAAAACCATATATATATATATATATATATATATATATATATATATATGTATTTTTTTAAAAAATTTTGACTTATATCCATCGATTATATTTGTTTAACCAGTTATGAAAAACATTATCTGTTTAATTTAATTCGTAAAAATTTTTATACCAAAAATTAAATTCAATATCAAAGGGGAAAGGTAAAAGACGAGCTCCCGTTAAAGAAAGGAACAAGACTAGTAGAAGCAGGCCAGAAAGAGAGAAGCGGGATTATAACACTATAATTTCTTGTGGGAAAAAACTTATATTCATCCATTTATTTGCTAACAAAATCAAGGTTTTCCTTGTACGAAATACGACAAGCATACCATCCTGTATTCATCCTTCTCCTGCGCACGTTATTAATTATGTATATCCCCTACTTGTTACTCTGTTGTGAATATATATTCTTATTTTCTAAAATACAATCTTTCCTTCTATCTAGTGAAACAATTCAAATAAATACATAAATACAAGAAAAAAGTCAAGGGAATTCAACCATCATTATCAAAGGCGAAGCCCAAAATTCTACTTTATAGGTTCTGGATTTTAGAACAATGATTTCAAGTTTTAATAATTACGTTCTAAATTTAATATTAATATACATATATTTAATTAAAAATTAAGACAACTATATTATTTGAGTAAAACTACTGAATTTATCTGAACCAGTATCTGTGCTTTTAGTTCCACCCTTGATTATCGTATGTCCATAAGAAAAATAATTTTAACCTAAGTTTTCGACAAAGAAAGTTTGGATAAACTGTTGAGATGAAGGATTATGTGGCCTCCAAACCTAAGCATAAATGACTGTATCCATTGTATATCCATTATATATTTATTGTATATTCCTGGTATACATTGTAATGTAGGCTATGATGAATGTGTTGGTCTGAGCCCAACTTATTTTTACTCTTGGACCGTCTGACCCGACCCAAGATTAGATTGTATATGTAATGTTCTGTACAGATATTTTAGGGAAGGATTTTCATTTGGCTTCTCGGTTACTCTAGAAGCTTCTCATTTTCTCTCTCTGTCTCTTCCTGTTCATCTTCATCTTCTCTGGTTTTTCATCTTAAAATCTTCATGTTTACATATACTCATGAGCGGGAAAATCTTCCGATCCTTCTCTGTTATGTGTTGTCGATACTTGCTGAAGCTTTTGCTGAAGTTTTTCTTCGGTTATCTGAGAAAAATACTGTTCGTATATTTTTCGATGAATGTTAATCGGATAATCGGGACTTTTCTGATTGTTTGAGGCTCCGATCATGTATCAGTAGATGTTTTGGGTGATTTTCCGACATCTCTGGTCTTATCCCGGTGAGTTCTTCAAAATCTAGGGTTTTCCGACTTTCGGACCAGGGGTTTTGATGTCATCCGATGACTTTACCTTCGGTCGATAGACGTTTTGGGTAAGCTTCCGACGTCTGCAACCTGATTCTTGTAAGTTTTCGTTTTGCTGCGATCTCCGGTGACCGGACTTAGTTTCATCCGGTGGTTGAAGGCCGTTCTTCTCCGGTCGCGAAGAAGGAGGGTAACACTTTCTCTGTTCTAAGTATTGTATATGTTGCATGCCAGTTCTGGTTTGATTGTGGTCTGTTCATTGAGACTATTTCTGTGTTGTTAAGTTTGTTCATTATTCATGGCTGTTAATATGGATACTAATACCTCCCCCGCATACCCTACTAGTCCCCTCCTAATTTACTCCTCCGATGTTCCTGGTGTGTCCCTTGTGTCCACTTCCTTCTCAGGCAGTGGTTATGGAGTTTGGAGGAGGAAAATAATTGTTGCCTTATCTGCTAAAAACAAAATCAGATTTGTTGATGGCTCATGTCCACGACCAACCACTAATGTGGCTGAACAGAGGCTGTGGGATAGATGTAATAACATGGTCATTTCCTGGCTGACTGCTTCTCTATCCTCTCAGATTGCTGATAGTGTGCAGTATTCCGATACTGCACAGAGTATATGGTCCCAAATTGAGAAAAGATATGGTACTCCTAACAAGACCAAAATTTTTGAATTAAAAAGGGAACTTTCTTACACATCTCAAGGCTGTTTAGATGTAGCCTCATATTTTAACAAACTCAAAGGCCTGTGGGATGAGTTGGGCACAATGTGCACAAATCATGGGCAGAGATGTGTGTTTGCTGCTAAGAATGGAATAATTCAGGAAGATGATGAAAACAAGGTATTCCAGTTTCTTATGGGGTTAAATGAAGCATACATGGGGGTTAGGAGTAACTTGTTGATGATGCAGCCATTTCTTTCCCTTGACAGTGTTTACGATATAGTGCTTAATGATGAGAAACAGAGACAAGTTCAATCTATTTTCCAAATCAGTCCAGACTCTATGTATTTTAATGCTAATACAAATAAGCACTCAGTTGGGTTTAATCAGGACACAGTGCCTAGTCCCTCTGTTTTCAGACCTAGAGTTAATTTTGAGCAAAGTAGAGGGCCCTTATTTTGCAGATACAAGAAATCTGGGCACTTAATTGGTAAGTGCTATAAGATTCATGGGTTTCCTCAAAATATCAAATACAACAACGGAAGGAAATCTGCTGCTGCTCATGTCTCCACTGGTATGTCTGTTCCTCTTGGGGATCCTCCTGCTAGTCATCACCATGTTGCAAACATAGATGGCCAAAGTTCTGTGATACCAGGGTTGAGTAGACAACAATATGATCAATTGATGAGCTTGTTGCAACAGACCCAGTTAGGGGATTCCAGTGCTCAAGCTCCTCCTCCCATGTATGCTGCTAATTTTGCTGGTACTATGTTGACTGAGAGTCTTGTTTCTGATTCCAAATTATGCATGCTTACACACATTAATTCTATCACCTGGATCATAGATTCAGGGGCATCTAATCATATGACACATGATAAAAACTTACTCTTTAACATCATACCTTTGACTGTTCCTTATCTTGTAACTTTGCCTAATGGTTACAAAGTGAAAGTAACTTGTATAAGTTCTTTTGCATTAACTTCATTCATTACTCTTCACAATGTACTGCTGGTCCCTTCTTTTAAACACAGCTTGATTTCTGTCCACAAGTTGGTAAAATAGTTGCACTGTATAGTTTTGTTTACTCCAACTTCCTGTTTGCTCCACATGGTACAGGACCCTTCTCTGAAGAGGCTTCTGGATCTTGGTAAAGAGGAAGCTGGTCTATACAAACTGTCTTGGGTGCCATCTTCCCCTTCTTCCTCTACTGGCTATTCATCTACTTCTGTATGTGCTTTGTCTAATTCTTGTAATGATGACAATGTGTCTGACAGCAAGGATGTTGCCTTGCCTTCAACTGTGCATAATTCCATTTGTAATAATGTTGTTACAACTGATATGAATTACATTTGGCATTTAAGACTAGCACATACTTCCTTTGCAAATATGAGACATATTTCTGGTTTATCTATTCCATTTGCTTCTAAACAACCTTTTCCTTGTTCTGTCTGTCCTATGGCCAAACAAACCAGACTCTCTTTTCCTAATAGCAGTATCAGTACTACTAGGCCTTTTAATTGATACATGTGGTTACTTGGGGACCTTACCATACTTCCACTTCTTCTGGTTGTAGATATTTCCTTACAATTGTTGATGATTTCTCTAGGGCAACCTGGACACACTTAATGGGATCTAAAGTAATGCCTTCTCCCTGATATATATATATATATATATATATATATATATATATATATATATATATATATATATATATATATATATATATATATATATATATATATATATATAACTGAGTTTAATACTGTGGTTCAAACTGTTAGAAGTGACAATGCTTTAGAATTGTGGTCTAGCATTGTGGGGAGATTGTCTGTTGACTGCTACTTATCTCCTTAACAGAATACCATCCATATTACTTCACAATAAGTCTCCCAATGAAATTTTGTACGGGAAAGCTCCATCCTATTCTCATTTGAGGGCATTTGGGTGCCTTGCTTATGCTACTGTCCCCATTCCTCAAAGGGACAAGTTAAAGCCTAGAGCCCTCTCTTGTGTTTTTCTGGGTTACCCATTTGCCAAAAAAGGATTATAAACTGTATGATCTGGCTTCCAAGAAATGTTTTATCTCCAGGGATGTTATATTCCATGAAACATGTTT
This sequence comes from Nicotiana benthamiana, assembly GCA_034376525.1. Taxonomy (NCBI): domain Eukaryota; kingdom Viridiplantae; phylum Streptophyta; class Magnoliopsida; order Solanales; family Solanaceae; genus Nicotiana; species Nicotiana benthamiana. The sequence goes on along the minus strand of CM067337.1, from coordinate 35,734,607 downwards.
TCCTTTCAAGAATGAACCTTCTTCTGCTCATTCTTCTCCTTCATCTTTTCCGTTTATTCCTCCTGCTGAGCATTCCACTGACACCACTTTTCCTATACATGCTTCCTCTCCTTCTTCCCCTACATCTGTTCGAGCCCCTAATTCTACTGTTCCTGATTTTACTGATACTGATCCAGCTCCCCTTCCTTCTTTCAATCATGATATCTCTCCTCATGTTTTACCTTCTTCCCAACCTCTTCCTGCTCATAGAAAACCCACTAGACAGCATAATCCTCCAACCTATCTTAAGGATTATGTCTCTCAACTCCCTGCCTTTTCTGGATCCTCTTCTTCTACTTTGGAATCTAAACCTTTATATTACTCTCAAGCTGCATCTGAGACAGGAGATTGATGCTTTGGAAGCAAACCATACCTGGGATGTTGTTCCTCTTCCTCCTGGTAAGAAACCCATTGGCTGTAAATGGGTCTATAAAATCAAATACAAGGCTGATGGTACTGTTGAAAGATATAAAGCTAGGCTTGTTATTAGGGGTGATACTCAAGTTGAAGGGATTGCTTTTACTGACACCTTTTCTCCTGTGATTAAAATGACCACTGTGAAATGTCTCATTGCTGTGGCTGTCAAGAATCACTGGCCTCTATTTCAACTTGATGTTAATAATGCTTTTCTACATGGTGATTTGGATGAGGAAGTTTATATGAAACTTCCCCCAGGTTTGACAGTCTCTGCTCCTCTTTCTGGTTCTGTTTCTTCTACATCTTCTACTCCTTCTCCTCTGGTTTGTAAGCTCAAGAAATCCTTCTATGGCCTGAGACAAGCATCCAGACAATGGTATGCCAAGTTGTCTTCTGCTCTTTATTCCAGAGGGTACACACATTTTTGAATGATTATTCTCTGTCCATCAAAGGTAAACTTGGGGCCCTTGTGATTATGGCAGTCTATGTGGATGATATTATTATTACTGGGGATGACAGTGATGAAATTACTGCCCTTAAACTGTTTCTGGATGATCAGTTTAAAATCAAAGACCTAGGGTCTTTGCATTATTTTTTGGGCCTTGAAATGTCAGTTGTTCCTGGTGGAATGATCCTTAATCAGCATAAGTATGTTTCTGATTTACTGAATCTGTTTGATTGTACAAATGTATCCTCTGTTGTTTGTCCTTTGGATATTTATGTCAAACTTCATGCTGATTCTGGTGACCTTTTAACCTCTCCTGATCTGTATAGGAGTCTTGTTGGTAAGCTGTTATTTCTGACTCATACTAGGCCTGACATATGCTTTGCGGTTCAACATCTGAGTCAATTCCTCAAATGCCCCAGACTTCCCCATATGACTGCTGCCTACATGTTTTGAGATACCTTAAAGGCACTCCTTCTATGGGTCTCTTTTATTCTGCCAGTGATGATTTCTCTGTTGTTGGTTATTCTGATAGTGACTGCGCTGCATGCCCTGATACTAGGAGATCTGTTACTGGATTTTGTGTGCTATTGAGTAGTTGCCTGATTAGTTTGAAATCTAAGAAGTAGCCTGTTATTTCTTTGTCTTCTGCTGAGGCAGAATATAGAGCCCTCAGCAAGGTTGTTGCTGAATTATCTTGGCTGTCTTGTTTATTGGTTGATCTTGAGTATCTGTTTCTCTTCCTTTTTCTGTGTATTGTGACAGCCAAGCTGCTGTCCATATAGCCAACAATCCTGTTTTCCATGAGCGTACTAAACACATCGAGGTGGACTGTCATTTTGTTCGGGATCAGCTACGGAATGGTTTACTCCAGTTGTTTCATGTTCCTACTTCTCGTCAACTGGCTGACCTACTCACTAAGCCATTACCTGGAACTGTGCTCCATCCGATGTTGTCCAAGTTGAAGGTGGTTTCCCCCTCCAACTTGGGGGGGGGGGGGTGTTGAGATGAAGGATTATGTGGCCTCCAAACCTAATCATAAATGATTGTATCCATTGTATATCCATTGTATATCCATTGTATATTTATTGTATATTCCTGATATACATTGTAATGCGGGCTGTGATGAATGTGTTGGTCTGAGCCCAACTTATTTTTACTCTTGGGCCGTCTGACCCGACCCAAGATTAGATTGTATATGTAATGTTCTGTACAGATATTTTAGGGAAGGATTTTCATTTGGCTCTCGGTTACTCCAGAAGCTTCTCATTTTCTCTCTCTGTCTCTTTCTGTTCATCTTCATCTTTTCTGATTTTTCATCTTCAAATCTTCATGTTTACATAAACTCATGCGTCCTAGCTTCGCCCTTACCTCAGAGACTCACACCACTCCACTCCCTTGCGAAATAGAGAAAATAAAAAGAAGAAAAAAGAAAAAAGAGGAAATTTCTGGTTTGTGAATGAAGGTCCAAATAATAAGCAGGGTTATCATGCTGGGAAGCTTTTTGATAAAGTGACAGCCCCTTGTTCTACTGCTAACACTCTCATACTTCAATATGTAGATAGTGTAAAAAGAATTTTTCATTACTTTAATATGTACAGTTACATGCATTTATCTTTCTATATGACATGTGAGTATAGAAATCTTTTTACCATATCAACATATATATAAAAGTTAATTTTTTTTTAATTATCATTTTCTGTCCAGCAACGCGAAAAGATAAATTGACAAACCAAATTGACAGGCAGAGCCATATATACATTTAGTATCGGCAAGAGTAGGTCTATGTCTAAATGAGGAATAGAGCGGAAAGTTATAACTGAGGGGATAAGATAGGCAAATAATTTTTCTAAATAAATGCCAAATTATAACAGTAATAACACATGTTTATCTTGAGCCCGTACAATTGAAATTGGGACACGGATAAGGCGTCCGGAAGTTGTACAATAAAAATCTAAAAAGGCTCGTTTGGGTATGAAAGGACAAAAACGGCTACACAAATGACAATTAGAGACCTTAATTAGGTGCCATAAACATCATTAGATGAATCTTAAATAAGTAGTCTTAAATCTTAAGTCGCAATTATCAAAACCACATATATTAGGCATGAAAGTTGTATGCCTTTGCTAGTCACAAAAGCATGTTTTCAACTTTCCAGAGGCAAATTGACAGAAAGCCCATGTATATATCAAGAATTAACCCCAAATCCTATCCAGCCACCAAAATAATAATAATAATAATAATAATTAGATTTTGCTACAGTGTTTGTTTCCCTGCACTTTTAAGCGATACAGAAATTGGACCACAGGCCACAACCACCTTCAACCAAACATCCTCTATATAAAGCCCCATTCCACACTGAACTACACCCACACCAGAAAATCATATTTCTTTCTCTTTTGTAACAAACTCTCTTCTCACCCATCCCATCCTCTCTGTCTTACACATACACTGACGTGATTCAGAAACACAGTTGTTGAAGAAACATGCCTGAGGCACCAAAATCAGCTGAATACAGTGTTGTTGCAGAAAACAACAAAAAAGTTCTTCAGTTCATTGAAGAGGTGACAAGCAACGCCGATGAGGTCCAAAAGAGAGTTCTTGCCGAAATTCTGTCTCAAAATGCCCATGTTGAATACTTGCATCGCCATGATCTTAATGGTCATACTGACCGAGACACCTTCAAGAAAACCATGCCTGTTATCACCTACGAGGATATTCAATCTGATATTACTCGTATTGCCAATGGTGATAAATCTCCTATCCTCTGCTCTCAACCCATCTCTGAGTTCTTGACAAGGTTTGTTCTTTTCTTTTCTTTTTGGATGAAAAATGTGCATCCTTATCTCAATAGTGTAAAGGTGCACAAAGTACTAAAACTCAAAAGAATACTTAACTCCCTTTTTCTTGATTTTGTCGTTACTGCATGTATTTTCTAGCTAGTTTGTGCTAAATGGTAATTTGTGAATATGCAGTTCCGGGACATCAGGAGGGGAAAGGAAACTGATGCCAACCATTGAAGAGGAGCTTGAGAGGAGATCAAAGCTCTACAGCCTTCTAATGCCTGTGATGAGCCAATTTGTTCCAGACCTTGAAAAAGGCAAAGGAATGTACTTTTTGTTCATAAAATCTGAGGCTAAGACACCAGGTGGATTACCAGCCCGTCCTGTATTAACAAGTTATTATAAGAGCCCCCATTTCAAGAACAGGCGTCCTGACCCTTACACAAATTATACCAGCCCAAATGAAACCATTCTCTGTTCAGATTCTTACCAAAGTATGTATTCTCAAATGCTTTGTGGCCTCTCCCAAAACAAAGAAGTCCTCCGTGTTGGGGCCGTGTTTGCCTCAGGCTTTATCCGTGCTATCCGATTCTTGGAGAAGCACTGGCCTCTTCTTTCTCACGATATTAGAACTGGAACCATTAACTCCCAAATTACTGATCCTTCAGTGAGAGAGGCAGTGATGAAAATCCTGAAACCTGATAATAAGTTAGCTGATTTTATTGAGGTTGAATGCAGCAAAAATTCATGGCAAGGGATTATCACTAGGTTGTGGCCTAATACTAAGTATATTGATGTTATTGTGACTGGAACTATGTCACAATATATACCCACTCTTGATTATTACAGCAATGGCCTCCCTCTTGTCTGCACCATGTATGCTTCATCGGAATGCTACTTTGGTGTCAACCTTAATCCCCTTTGCAAGCCCACTGAAGTTGCTTACACACTTATTCCTACCATGGGTTATTTTGAGTTCTTGCCTGTTCACAGAAATAATGGTGTCACTAATTCAATCTCCATGCCTAAATCACTTAATGAGAAAGAACAACAAGAATTGGTCGATTTAGTTGATGTCAAGATTGGCCAGGAGTACGAGCTTGTTGTCACCACATATGCAGGTAAATTTCAAATGAAATAGTATACTGTATTAAGTTTTCTTGGCAATTTATTAAGACATATTTGCTAATGGTCTGTTTTTTTTTTTAAAATCCATTTCAGGACTCTACAGGTATAGGGTAGGTGATGTGCTTCGTGTTGCTGGATTTAAGAACAACGCTCCTCAATTCAACTTTATCTGCCGGAAAAATGTGGTGTTAAGCATTGATTCAGACAAGACAGATGAAGTAGAGCTACAAAATGCGGTGAAAAATGCAGTGAGCCATCTGATGCCATTTGATGCACGTGTGATCGAGTACACTAGCTACGCTGATACAACCACAATTCCAGGACACTATGTCCTATTCTGGGAGCTGAATGTCAATGGCTCAACTCCAGTTCCTCCATCAGTCTTTGAAGATTGTTGTCTCACTATTGAGGAGTCCCTTAACAGCGTTTACCGCCAGGGTCGTGCATCCGACAAATCCATTGGCCCATTGGAAATCAAGATTGTGGAAAGTGGTACTTTTGACAAGCTTATGGACTATGCCATTAGTTTAGGTGCTTCAATAAACCAGTACAAGACACCCCGGTGCGTCAAATTTGCACCCATTGTTGAGCTTTTGAATTCAAGAGTGGTGTCTAGCTACTTCAGCCCCAAATGCCCAAAATGGGTTCCTGGCCTCAAGCAATGGAACAACATGAACTGAATGGCTAAGCCTCGGATTTCTCTGCTAGGAAAGGAATGCGCTGAGGATCATTTTAGTGCTAAGATCATCCTGCTTAGGTTGACCCAATCCAATTTTATGGGTTTTTTTTTTACTTTTTAAGTTAATTCGGTATTAAGGCTTTGTAGAATTTAACTTGTCCTTCATAATGGTAGAAACTTGAAATTAGCCATGTACAAAAACAGTAGTTCCCTATTTTAAAAAAGCTTCTACCTTTTGTTAAATTGCAACCTCTCATGGTGACAGCTGCCTTTTCTCTCATTGCAAACTGAGCACAAATTTTATGGGAATTACTAATTGTTTTCTTATTTCAGGGCAGGAATCCTGCCACTGAACTCTCATGATCCCACGTCCCAAAACGGTAGTACATAACTGCAGAGAAAAGCTAATTAACTTTGTTTAACTTTTCCATTCTTTATTTATCCTAATCCAAAAGCACTACCATTACTAGTATCATAGCATTATTTCCAGGGAAAAGTAAACCAACTTTGTGTCACTTATAATTCAGCTACCACTTAAATTAATCTTAATCCTCCTCAATCTAAACTAAAAGATTAAAGGCTACATATCTCCAACTCACCTCCAGTCAATTTCTTCCATAAAAGTGGATCATTGACGTAAAGCTCAATGTAGAAAAAATAACAACTCAGGGACCCAGATATAACCATTCTTCTCTCCATTTGCCAAAATGATTTTCGATTAAAAAAAACATATGTGAAGAAAATAGATAATCATATTGACAAACTTATAATGCTCTGCGGAAACCAATAGTGACTTAACTTATTTTGCATTAGAATATTACTATCAAAAAATAAGAGCTAATTCATTAACAAGTTCCCAAGTTCTAACTAACACCTCAACTTTGGTTGGTGCTATAGCATCCTTTGAGCTAGGGGCGGAGTTATCCTTATCCAAAAGGGAGTATATTTACACTCATTTATTAGAAAATTTCATTATATATATCTATACACACACTTACTCATTCTGTTTGACTTTTTTTACGTGTTTACTTCATTATATTTTAAATTTAATTTTCTTATAAGCTATAGTTGGTTTTACCAAGACTTGGGAGCATTTTTCCTCTAAGTTTGGTGTTGCAAGTTACTGTAGAGTATGAGAAGGATAATATATATGCGGTCTTAAAATTGTCTTGAAAAGGCATATAGAGATAGTGTGTGTCAATAATAAAATCACGGAATAATTGTTTGTTATCATTTAATTAAGTTTGAATAAAATATATGTAAACATAAAACGGGAATGGATCAATCAACATCACTTCCCATATTATTAGCTTAAAGACACTAGTATGAAAAACTTTATACCGACGTTAGGTTCTCTTATCATTTTTGGCAATTATCATAATTAACTGTATCTGAAGAGGGGTTGCTTTAATGGTAAGCAACCTTCACTTCAAACCAAGAGGTTGTGAGTTCGAGTCTCCCCAAGAGCAATGTGGGAAGTTCTTGAAGAGGGAAGGATGCTGGGATCTATTTGGAAACAGCTTCTCTACCCAAGGGTAGAAGTAAGGTCTGCGTACATACTACCCTCCCTAGACTATACTAAGTGGGATTATACTGGATTGTTGTATTTGTTGAAGAGGCTGATTGCCTATTACCGTTATTTCTATTCTTTTATAATTTTCAGAGAATAACAAATTACTAACATGAATTTGAGATCTTCTCGTATTAGGAGTAGTTGATAATTAAAGGCTTTTGTTTATTTCCTATTGATTTAATTTTGTTTTTGGTTCTAAGTTTGTCTTATGGAAAAGTCATGGTGTAAATAATTATCTGACCACATAAGGTTCTTTTTCCCGAGTAATTGTACGAACATAAAAGAGGGAAAAAAACAGAGTGGGCTGGCAACATTGACTGAGGAAAGTGGCTGTGATGCTGCGATCATGGAAGATAGTTCACAAAACCGGTTAAAAGACGAAGTTGTAATGCAGATAGTGTAAAAGCATATAATAGTACTGGTCCATGTATTAATATAAGTGAGGACAGGTAGTATAGCAGCGAAGGCCAGATAAGATAATGATGATTTTTGTACTCAGAAAATGTTCCCTGGGCTATGGCTCTGAAAAGAAAGAAATAAACAAAAAACATTAGTAGCAGAAGGGGGTCTCAGCTAGGTTTGAAGACAAAGGCCAGAGTAAAGAGAGAGACAAGTCCTGAGACAAAATTTTCACAAAGAAAATGAAAGTGAGATTTTCTTGCTTTCCCTCTTTCTTTGTATTTTCTTTTTCTACAATTAAAGCATGTTTTGGTTTCTTTCCTTATGTGTGTGAGAGTGACAAAAGAGAGAGTGGAGTGGGGATTTTGGATATTGACAGATGAGGGTTGTGTTATTAGTCTTTTGGGCTTTTGGGTGTTTCCGTAGTGCAACCAACTGTATCATCATCATCATCATTATCTATATTTGTCTTCTCTTTGCATTTTCAACAACTCAAAATGTTGCTACAACAGTAAGCAACCCCCATTTTCAATCGAGTGGTTGTGAGTTCGAGTCTTCTCAAAAGCAAGATTAAAAGTTCTTGGAGTGAAGGAAGCCGGAGGTCTATTTGGAAACGCCTTCTCTACCCAAAGGTAGGGGTAAGGTCTGCGTAAATACTACCCTCCCCAGACTCCACTAAATAAAATTATACTGGGTTGTTGTTTTTTGTTGCACCATGACAACATGCAACCCGTTTCCCTCTTTTTTTTTTCGTTGCTTATTTCTACTGCATGCCCATTACCCTATCAACTATCCCTCTGCTTCTGACGAGTACCTTAGCCCTTTTCCTATTTTTTAAATCTAGTAAATTCGTTTAGTAATGAATTTATTCTTTTATCAGTCTTTGGTTAAATAATATACTATCATGTTTTTATCTATGGTAAGAGGGTTTGAACTCTCAACTCACACATTACGTGTTTGACCTCTTACTACGTACTAAACCAATGTTATGAAACAAAAACCTTACCTTATTTTTACTCTTTTGTCCTAACACAACAAATCTTGCTCATCTCTAAGCAGTAAGCAATGGCGGAGATAAAATTTCTGTTAAAAAAAAGTTAAAAAAATTAAAAGAGATTGAAGCTAGAGGGAATTGAAGCATTGACCTTATAAAAATTTTGAACTCCCTTAACCACAGAGCTATAGTTTTAGGTTGTGTTAAAACGATTCAAAACATAATATATAAGAGTAAAAACAGATTTCGTTAAATATATAATGTAATTTTTCGGCGAAGGGATTCGAGCGAGCACCACCCCTAAATACACCCCTGTCAGTAAGTTAGGGAAATTGTAATTCTGATAACCTTCAACGTACAATATTTAGCAAAGTATTGCTCAAAAAGTTATCTTGTTTTACTAGATTTCAGATGTCAACTAAGACAATATGAGCAAGATCGCGCATTTTCATCCCATCATATCCTTATTCCCCAGCAAATCAAAAGTCAAGACTGGAAACAGTGGGAATGAAGTATATCACGTAGATTTAATTGAAAAAATGAAAGCGTCTGAAACAAGTTGTGATTGGAGCGGAAATGTAGCTAATTTTTCTTCTATGATCTAAATGAAAAAACTGGCGCATCTTGAAGTTAATTGACTTCGAGCCATTTAGTCCGCCTACAAAATCAAGAGCATTGTCATAATGCTAGTCCAGGAATTCAAGTGCATTGATATTCATTTACCAGATTAATGATGTAATTAAGTTCATTTAAAATTCAAGTTCTTTCTCATCAAGAAAGAGAAAAAAAATGGACCACTTTGGATCTTTTGTGACACTTTTTATGCCACTTTTTCATACATTGACATTGAGATGTGCTTTTTTGTTTTATTTAATCATAGAAAATTAATTTCTTGCTTTACCTTTGTAACAAAAGAGCCATTAAAATATCGAGATAAAAGAATCAATAGTAGCATTAAATATGAATACATTTTGAGTAAAATAATTTTCTTCATTAGTTACCATTATTACATTGTATACCGGATTATATTTTAGTTTTAAATTTATTGCATTTGCTTCATTTTCCATAGGTGTAAATAGATGAACCAGCGTGTCATATTCCTCAGAGATTATTTGAAAAGCAAAACGAATTTCCTTCCCCGAATAGAATAAACTTCTACTCAAAAAAAAAAAATAAAAAAAAATAAATGTATGATCGAAAAGAATATATCTTTAATTTACATTGACATTGATCCCAAACGAAAAATGCTCAAGGATAAATATAAGATAATAATGTAAGAATATCATAAAATCACGATTGCACGGAAAGCGTAAAATACGGGATTAAATAAATCAGAAAAACCAGGGCGATTTCTACGTGAGGACCATCTCCATAATTTCGCCACGTGTCATTGACATATTAAAATTGCATCCTGGTCCACCCCTCCCTGAGATGTCGAGAGCTCAATATGTATGGAGCCCACCAGATGTGAATCCAATCAGGCATCACGAATCCACGTCCATGTCTCATTTGAACTGATTTTGCTTCCTAAATCCACTTACTGCTCAATTAATTGGATTATTTTCTACAAATTACAAAATGAAAGTCTTCTTATGAATCAAAAAGCAATTTAAAGATTATCCTATATAACGGTAAAACATATACTACAAATTAAAGGGTCCAAATAGGATGTACCATGTTTAGGAGTCAAAGACATCTCAATTATTGAAAAGAATGGACCTTGGGCCTAACTCAACCTCAAAAGCTAGCTTATGAGGTGAGGACTGGCCAAGCCATATAAGGAGACCAAGGACCTCAAATCCCTCCGATATGGGACAAACTCAATATCCCCCCCCCCCTCACGCCCAGATCTCTGGAGCGTGGACAATATAAATGGGGGCCCAACATCGGTAACAATAATTGGGACGGGCCTGGCTCTGATACCATAAAAAGAATGGACCTTGGGCCTAACTCAACCCCAAAAGCTAGCTTATGAGGTGAGGACTGCCCAAGCCATATAAGGAGACTAAGGACCTCAAATCCCTCTGATGTGGGACAAACTCAATAATTATAGTAACAATCATTGTTTTAGCATTAATTAACGCTAGGAATCAAATAATGTCAACTGCAGGAATTAAGCCTCAAATAGTCTTTCCAAACGAGTTCAAATACAACATAATGCGTTAATCTTGTGCTAATGCAACTATCATACAGAGGAGATATCATGCAAAGCCATATTTATTGCACAAAATTGGGAGCATAGAAAAGTGATCAACTACTTTAATGCATATTAGTGAACTTTATCCACATTATTTGAGTTAACAAAACTGTAACCTATTAGCTTAGAATATTAGTAGAGTAAATAAAAAGTCGTGACTGTGTTTATTATACAAAGTATCTTAAGGCATAAGTGTAAAACAACTTTCTCAACAAAAAAAATAAAATAAATTAAAGTTCAGGAGATTTGGTCAAGCACCAAGCAAGTACTTTACTTGGGACTAATAATGTGTATTTTGCATTTTAATAATCAGTCGATTAATAAAATTTCAAGGTCAATCTGCATCTAACCTAAAACCTTAGATGCAGGCTTGTTTCTTATTCATAAGCCAAACATATGGAAATTTAGAGGGTGTTTTGGCTAATCTTATAAGTGATTTGACCAGCTTATAAGTCATTTTCGGCTTATCAACATATTTAGTTAAATTAAAAGTATTTATAAGCTAAGTGCTTATAAGCTAAAATAAGTTATAAGTTAGAACCCGTTTGGTTTAGCTGATTTGAAGTAACTGATAAATATTAGGTGGTGAAAAACACTTTTAAGTGTTGAGATTGATTTAATAAATAAGCAGCTATATGTGTTGGGTACAAGTGCTTAAATTGATAGTAAAAAGTTGCTGCAGTATTTAATAACAAAGGGCTGATAAGCTCTTTTTATGTTAAAATGACTTAAACAACCTTAGAATTGTATACACTTATAAGGGCATAATTTCTTCTAAATTTTAGATTCTGGATCAATTCAAATACAAAAAATTTTTATTTATCATTTTATTTTAAATACAGCTGTGCTTAGATAAGATATTTTTATAATAAATATAATTTTACGGAAAAGGGTACAAAATATCCCTAAACTATTGGAAAAGATATAAAAATGCTCTTCATCCACCTATTGAGCTAAAATACCCTTCCATCCACCTTTTTGGATCAATTATGCCCTTTGACCGTTAGCTCAATGCTAAATTAAAAATAGTAATTATTTTTTTTATAAAACATAAAAAAATCACAAAATATTTTCATTTTTTAAAATTAATGCACCATTAGTTCACTAATTTAGTAAAGTCTTCTTCTTTTTATTTTTTTTAATTATTACAAAAACATAATTCAGTTTTTACAAAATAATATTTTTTTTCCAAATTTTTTAAAGCATTATTTTTGTAAAAACTAAAAACAAAATTGTAAAAACAGAAGAAAAAAATATTTTTAATAAAATATTTTCATTTTTATCAACTAAAAAAATATTTTCAACAAAATATTTTCATTTTTTAAAAATATTCTATTTTCAATTTTTTTAAAGAATCAAAACTACCCCTATACAATTGGAGTTGGTACAATAATGCCCTCTGTCCTCCTATTTTGAAAACATTACCATCACCATTATCTTTTTGCCTCAAGAATGCCCTTACGACTAACAGCCATGTTAGATAAAAAAAATAATTAATTTCCATGTGCCATAACGAAAAAAGGTCAAAACTACTCCTAGACTATTGGAGTTGGTACAATAATACCCCCATCTCAATAAATCTTCCCCTTCCCCCTTCCCCCACTCCCCCCTCCCCCCTCCCCCCCTAGCATGTGGGCTCATATTCCTCTTGTTTTTCTCATCCTTTTTTTGGCCTTGCACTCTATTTGAATAATCACTACAAATATCATTAAAGTTTTTTTTTTCAGACAACCAAAATTTTTTGTCACAATACTTTACGTCATACAACTTTCAAAAGCCCTGTTAAGCAAAAACAAACGTAATTAATTTCCATGTATCATCGTCCCATTGCCATATCTTAAGACTTGCCTAATTAAAATAATTTCACCCACATTCTAAGACCGTTTTCCGCCGATACTTTCTCCTATTTCTTTTAAAAATTATTCCACCAACTACAACTCTCGTACACCTATTTTTTTATTTAAGCAAACAAAACTCTCTCTTATAGTTAATCACCTTCCTCTTCCTATTTCTTTGTAAATGTACACATCGATATTCCTATTTCTTTTCATCACAAAAATACCATTCATCATCAATTTTTCTTACTTCACTTTACTGCTTCATACAATACGCTCAATCAAGTGTTTATTACATTCACATTCACCAATAAGTCGTATTCTCTCATATTCTCCGGCATATAATCTCAAATATTTCTCTAGATTTAATGGTCTTTTTCAAAAAAAAAAAAATTGGCGGTATTGATATAACCTGAAGAGCATCCTCGTACAATATCTTAATTTACGAGGATGCTATACTTGAATAATCACTACAAATATCATTAAAGTTTTATTTTCAGACAACCAATCAATGGGACGACGATACATGGAAAATAATTACGTTTGTTTTGCTTAACATGATTTTTGAAAGTTGTATGACGCAAAGTATTGGTGACAAAATTTTTTGGTTGTATGTAAATAAAACTTTAATGATATTTGTAGTGATTATTCAAATAGAGAGCAAGGTCAAAAAAAGGATGAGAAAACAAGAGGAATATGAACCCACACGCTAGGGGGGAGGGAGGAGGGGGGAAGGGAGAGATTTTTTGAGATGGGGGTATTATTGTACCAACTCCAATAGTTTAGGGGCATTTTTGACGTTTTTTTTGTTATGGCACATGGAAATTAATTATTTTTTATCTAATATGGCCGTTAGTCGTAAGGGCATTCTTGAGCCAAAAAGATAACGGTGAGGGCAATTTTTTCAAAATAGGTGGACGGAGGGCATTATTGTACCAACTCCAATTATCTAGGGGTAATTTTGACCCTTTTCCGTTTTATTTTATGATAAGCATATAATCATAAGTTATAATAATTAATAAATTGACAAAAGTTTCTCAGTAAAAAATAAACCTAAATAGAAAAAAATATTTGAAAAGAAACAAACATTGTCGTCATCACCACGACACTTAGAAAGCAATACACCAAAAAATTGATATGTCCTCATTTATTACACACAGTTCAAAAATTAATACACAATCAAATAGATATAAATATGCAAAGGAATAGATAATTTGCTTATCTTAAATAGTCAATGAGAATTATAGACTTGAAAGGGAGGAGGGGGGGGGGGGGGGGGAGAGGGTTAGGTTGAATACTTGAGGCAATTTGTATTGATATAGTAGGCTCTAGGCCGAGGCAAAGGAACTCTACGGGACTGAGGGTCCGAAGGCTCCGAGGGTTCTTAGGGCTCTGACAGTTCTGGCGACGAGTCGGGCCCAGGTGAAGACCAGGCGTATATGCTTTAGTATTTTCCCAAGCTTTTATTTTTTCTTATGTATATTTTATTTTGTTTTGAGGCTGTTCTATCATGCCTTTGTAAATGTATTTTGGAATATATAATTTTTTCCTTTTCTGTCAATATCGTGTCTTTATTTTTCCAGCATCTTCTTATCATTTATATTTGTTTATTATTGTTGATGCCTTAATATTAATATCAGATGTAGTTCCGGGCATTCGTTTTATGGAGTTTCGAATGAAGCCCGAATTCGATGCAACTTTGTTTGCCTGTGGATTCGACCCTTGGCGGGACCAGAGGTTTTTAAGATGTTTTAGTATTTCTTTTAGATGACGTTCTTGCTGAGGGTGACATTCTATTAGGTTTCAAATTTTTTGTATGGTTTTTACTTTCTAGTTTCGGACTTTGGACATCTCTGAGCTATTTTTAGGGTGGTCGTAGACTTTTATATTTGGGCACTTCCTAATAGGTTTTCTGCCTCCAGGATTCGGTAACCTGGGTCGTCCAAATTTTTATTGGGCCATAGTCCCCACGTCGGGGTATCCTATAGGCTTGGTAGTCATCGAGTAGAGGTAGCCCGTGTGCTTTAGGTTCTGGGATCGAAGAAGCAAAAACGCATAGTGACAAAGCGTAAGGGAAGTGAAAATGTATTTCATTTCTTAGTATGCAAGGTGCACAATCGAAAGCATATAAAAATCATGTGCCATGGCTAGAGTGTACTACGTGGGCATGGTTCATACGATTGCTTGGACCTTTACAATAAATCTTAACTACCAAGCCTTAGCTTTCAACATATAAAGCTTTCTTTTCCCTTGCTAAAGACCTTAATCCTAGGGTAATGGTCCCTAATATGTGAGGTCGAACTCGTGATGGATCGGATAATCTTGAATTGAAGCAAACGATCATTTATCCTAATCTTCAAATAAGTTAGCAAACTTTAATATTTCCTCGTTAAAAACCTTGTCGAAAAATCCGCTTCGTGAGAAAAGAGGTTCAAGGGAAAAAAGTACAACATGTACTTTAAGATAACCACATCTGTCCGTGGCCGATTGCTTGCATATATTAGTCCCATTTATGATATGGTTAAAAAGGAATTGAGTTCGTACCTTAGAAGTAGTACTGCTTTAAGTGTGTCACGTTCCAATTGTTCAGTTGTTATATGCCGTTTCCCACTTTGAGTTTATATGAGCCTTCGTCGGATGTTCTTATAACTCGATAGGGTCCTTCGCAGCTCAGTCCCAGTTTTCCTTCGTTCGAGTTCCTGGTGTGTAATGTTACTTTCCTCATCACCAAGTTCCCGATTTGAAAGTGTCGAAGGCTGGTTCTTCGGTTGTCATAACTTTCTATTTGCAGTTTCTGGGCGGCCAACCAGACTAAGAAAGCCTCTCGCCTTTTATCCTATAGTTCTAGGCTCGTAATCGTGGCCTCTGATCGATGCCTACTACGCACTACTAAAAAGTAGGAAGAGAGGATCGCAATAACTTTTACCGGATTTGTGAGTCGGGATTGATTTCCACAGGAAGCTAGGAAGGGAGTCGAGTATCTATCTAGTGTGAGATTGTGTAATTGTTCCAAATATCACTTCTAAATATTTTTTTTGTTTTTCTTTAATAATATACTTTTATCAACTACTAATTATAACTAGTTATGCTAAGCGAAAATTGCTAAGAGTTGTAACTAATGAGTAAAAAGGCACTAGGGTAGTGACTTTTTCCTAGGTGGTCATTTGGCAGGTAATTACTTCTAATGCATGATTGACATGATTGGGGAAATATGGTATAATCATTGCACGATTTTACCCACTCTCACACCTCTCGGTAGAGAGAGTGATTTTGCCTAATTTACTTTCTCAAGACCAAATGGGTAGGCAAATAGGCTCAAGCAACTAGGGTTCAAGTCAGGTAATTACTCTCTCGAGGTTTAACCCTTTAATTGGGATTATCAATTCTCTTGTTGTTTTTTCAATTTTTGAGACATAGACTCTCTTTCTCAAGAAGAGCCAAGTCAATTTAGCACAAACCAGTGTTACAACCACAAATTCATAAATTAAACCATAAAATTTATCAAAATAAAAAACAACCATAGTCAATCTAACCCTAAATTGCATCACCCATCAATTACCCACACTGGGGTTGAGCCACAATCCTAGAAAATGGGTTTAGCTACTCATGCTTGAAGAGAAAAATAGAGAAATAGATGAAGATAAACACATATTAATTAAAAACTAAAGTAGATACAGAGATTCTATCGTTCAAGCTAAGATAAAGTTACCATAATGGCTACAAAATTGCTTCTCACGAGCGCAACTGTGTTCAGATAATGTCTGATACCCTAAAAATGGAAAAAGGTTCTATTTATACTAAGCTGAAAAAACTGCACAAAAATGCCCCTGCGGGATCAGTGCAGGCCGCAAAAAATGGTGTGCAGCCGCACTAGGCTCTGAACTCTGCAAAATCAACTCTCTGAACTCAGGCTCCACAGACCGCGCAGAATGGGTCGAGGCCGCAAAGGTTTCTAATGCGGTCCTCACAAACATGACCGCGGACCACACTGGATTGAACCTTGGCTACATCTCTCTGATCTTCGCCTCTGCGGACCGCACATAACTGTAGTGTGGTCGTGGAGCCCAGTGCAGACCGCACAATCTCTACTATGGCAGCATTGCTTTTACACTTGATTTTCCAATTCTCTGAATCTTCCTAGTGCGGACCGCGCAAAGTGTAGTGCAGCCGCACTAGGCCTATTTGTCCTAAGTTTGCCTTGTCTTTGATACTTGTGAATGTTTCACTGCTTTTGAGCCGATCTTTGACATCTTGTCACTTTGTCGATCAAACCTGCAATCAAGTACAACTTATGAGCTTTTTGGGACTATTTTATAAGAAATTATAATAAAAGCGCAAGTAAGAAGGAGAAGAAATACGACATAATTCCTAGTTATCAACTCCACCAAGTTTAAGCATTTACTTGTCCTCAGACAAACAAAATAAGACCCACCCCTTACGAGAAAATCCAAGAATTTTCAGCTATCCTAAAGTACCCTCAACAAGCATCAATTGGGACTAACAATTGCCCTCAATACGATTAAATCACTAACAACATTTGACCTTTGAAAAAACATGGATCAAGTGTGACACAAGAGTATCAAGAGTTGACTTATTACATCAAAGAACTCTCTCAATTACGTTGGTCATTGTGGAATCCAAATTCACAAATCCTCAACTCTCCCTAAGCAAACATCACCTTTTAGAATATTGGCATGCAAACTTAGGTTCTCACACTTCTCTCTCGCGAAAAGGTCACAAGTCCGGCTCTAAGTGTCATATGCTTGCCCCTTAAGTAAGTATCCACTAATGTAAGCTTCATTCAACTCATGATCATATAGGGTTTTGTAGAGTCATTGTGAAGGGTTTTGGTTCAGGGTAGGGGATGTTTTAATCTAAGTGGGTTACATCTTCCCTTAAGCACTTCTTTGGATTCAGTTGATATAATTTTCTTGAATCCTTGAGTCATCTCACTTCTTTCTAATGGGTTAGAAAGACACATTTTCACTCTTTCTTATGCAATTCAAAACATTTCTCCTTTTTCTACTTTCCACACCTTTATTTCTTTTACTTTTCTTTAATCCCTTTTTATTTTTTTTCACATAGAGCTTTCTTTTTATCTTTTGCTTTTATTTCTTTTTCATTGCCTTTTCGTTTCTTCATTTTTTATGACTTTTATCACTTTGTTTCCATCCTCCTCTCTTCCCCCCAAACTTATACTTTTTCCATGTGCTCAAGGAATGATCGGGTGCCAAGAGAGGGTATCTTTTAGAACGGGTATAAACTTGTATCATGGTTCTTGAAGGAATAAGGTCTAAGGATCAAAAAAAGGTTAAATAGGGATCATTTCATTGGTAGGCTATAGAATGTGTTCAACTATAATTTTGATCAAGGAGAGCCTATATCACTTCTTAAGTCAAATTTCACTTAATATTTTGCCTCAACAAACATTCAGGGCAAGTTCTAGACCAATGACTCGGGACTTGGACTTGCAATTTAATTACAACACAGGCTAAGGGATTGATAAAGATATCGAGTAGGGGCCCACAACGACCTTAGATGTGATTTGAGCATACAATGGTCTCGAAAAACCATTTGATGATTGTCAGTCAACACAAGAGTCTCAAGGTCATACTTTCACCATCCTAAACACAACATTTTATCTTTTATCATGGGATCAAAGGCAAATGTGCTAGGCCCAAGTGAAGCTTTGCTTGAGGTTCACTTAGCTCCAAACTACTAAAACAAAAAATAAAAACATACTCAAACCCTTAAGAAGGTTGTCACGCCATCTATCATTGGGAAGAGCCACCCGGTTCACATAATACTCCACCTTTTGAAAGAACCGTGACATTAAGAAAACCAAAGGCTTATTGAAAATGTCCAAAACAAAACAAAAAGATATGAAAATATATATAAGAAGATAAAAACAAATTTTTTTTACGAAAATAGAGTGAATATGTACAATAGGGGATTTGTATATACATCGGGTAATGAATATATACAATGATGTAACTTTATATACAGACCAAAGGAAAGATAAAAAGTGCGATAAAAGTAACTACATGTAAAATTATATGAAGACCAAATGAAAATCAAGAAAGCATAAAATAAATCAGTATATGTACAGTCATCCAAAAATATAAGGCGTACCCTCTCAAATAAAAGTTGGAATTGTCCTCAATGACAACTAAACCAAATAAGCACAAAAAATAAAAGCGAAAGAATATGAAGACTCCCCAAGCCATGTCCGTCTACATAGGATCATGGGTGGTCCCTGGGTCCTCAGTGTGCTCGGGAACCTCAAAATGGTTCACGGTATCCTGCTATTCAGCTGATGGGACCTGGGCCTGGACCTGCATAGGCTGTGGATTCGGTACATCCTGTGGATAATTGGAGGAAGCCTATGGTGGGTCCACCAACTGGATGATAGCATCATCTGCTCTCGGGATCATCCTCTTCCTCTTCGGAGGTCATTGTGGCTGCTCCTCTTGTGGCACAATTTGTGGAAATGGTTCCTCAAATAATAGATCTAAAGGCAGCTGGTCTGCCTTCAACTTGTCAACATCTGCCTTCAGCTCCTTCACGGACTCTTTGGAGGCCAGTGTCTTGCGGAACTTCTTGTGCTCCTTAGCAAGCAAGACTCTGCGGTCCGTACAACAGGGACCCAAGCTGCCGAGCTCCATTGCGGACTGCACAAAATGCGATGCGGTCGAGGTGGTATACTTCAGAGAGTCCTCACATTGCCTCACATCAGTAGGGACCGCACAAAGTGTAGTGCGGCTGCACTGGCAACTTCAGAGACTTGTTCACAATATTTTTGCATTGCATCAACACAATTCCTGCAATATCTCACAACCAATTAGCCCAAAAATCAATCCTATACTACAAAGAAAATCAAAGAAAACAAGAAGAAAAGGACACGGGTTGCCTACCAAGAAGCGTCTGATTTAACATCGCGACACGATGCATGTTACCACCATATCACCTGAGATGAATGAGCGCCACCACGTGGATGTCATCAAACTTTCCAAGATAATGCTTGACCCGGTGCCCATTGACTCTGAAAACTTCACTATTTTTGTTCTTTAGATCAAGAGCACCAAACAGGGTCACAAATACAACTTCAAATGGTCCAATACACTTTGATTTGAGCTTTCATAGAAACAGACGTAACCGAGAATTGAACAAGAGAACAAAATCTCCACCTTGAACTCCTTTCCACGAGAATATTTTTCATAAAAGTTACTTCATCTTGTCCTTATTCAAGGATAAATTGGAGTAGGCATGAAATCTTAACTAATCAAGCTCATTGAGTTGTTCACCACGAACATTGGTCACAACATCCATTTCCAAATTCAACTTCCTCAAAGCCGACATGGCCTTGTGGTCTAACTCGACCAGAAGATGGAAAGCTTTTCTAAACACATACCACTATGGAGAAATTCCAATCAGAGTCTTGTAAGCCGTCGGATAAGCCATAGAGCATCATCCAACTTCTTCGACCAATTGGTCTTATTAGCATTGACCGTCTTTGACAAAATACTCTTAACTTCTCTGTTGGAGACTTCCACTTGACCATTAGCTTGAGGATGACAGGGGGTAGAAACCATATGATTGTCACCGTACTAGGAAAGCAACCTGTCGAAAGCTTTGTTGCAAAAGTGAGATCCCTCATCACTAATAATCGCACAAGGAGTGCCAAACCTTGTGAAAATGATCTTTTTAAGAAATGCAACAATACTCCGTGCTTCATTGTTAGGCAAAGCCACGATTTCAACCCACATTGAGACATAATTGACCACCACAAGATTGTAAGTATTCCCATAAGAGCTAACAAATGGACCCATGAAATCGATTCCCCAAACATCAAAGATATCAACTTCAAGAATAGTATTGAGAGGCATCTCATCCCTTTTTGAAATTCCACCCGCTCTTTGGCTCTTATCACATATCTTCACAAAATCACCCGCATATTTGAACAAGGTTGGCCAATAGAATCCACACCTAAGTACTTTAGAAGCTGTCCTCGCCCCGCCATGATGGCTACCATAAGAGAGGGATGACAAACCTCCAAAATACTCAATTGTTCTTCTTCTGGGACACATATATGAATTACACCATCCGTGCAAATCTTGAACAACTATGGATCATCCCAATAAAAATCAAAGATATCTCGCTTGTGCTTCTTCCTTAGGTTAGAAGAGAGCTCATACAGGATTATTCCGGTCACAATGTAATTGGCAACATTGGCATGCCATGGCATATCATTCATTGCCACCGCAATGATTTGCTCATCGGGAAATGGATCATTAATCTCAAGGCCATCACAAAGCCTCACCCCCTCCTCCAAACAGGACAAGTGGTCCGCCACTTGATTCTCACTACCTTTCCGGTCCACAATTTCTAGATCAAACTCTTGAAGCAGTAACACCCATCTCATCAATCTTGCGTTCGAGCCTTTCTTTGTCATCAAATACCTATGGACGACATGATCAGTGTGTACTATAGCTTTGGCCCTCATAAGATAAGGTCAAAACTTTTCCATAGCAAACACTATAGCCAACAACTCTTTCTCGTTGACTATATAGTTTCTTTGAGCCTTATTCATGGTCTTGCTTTAGTAGTACATCGGATGGAACATCTTGTTGATCCTTTGATCCAAAACAGCACCAACCGCAATGTCACTAACATCGCTCATGAGTTCGAAAAGTAAGCTCCAATTTGGTGCAGTAATGATCGGGGTAGTGGTCAACTTGAGCTTGATAAGCTCGAACGCTTGCATGCAACCCTCATCAAGCACAAACTTTGCACCCTTTTCTAGCAACTTGCATAATGGTATACCACTTTGGAAAAATCCTTTACAAACCTCCGGTTAAAACCAGCGTGCCTAAGGAAAATCCTCACCCCTTTGACAGAAATATGGGAGGAAGCCTAGAAATCACCTCGATCTTGGATTTGTCCACTTCAATTCCTCGCATTGAAATTTTTTGACCCAACACTATGCCCTCTTCAACCATGAAATTACCCTTTTCCCAATTGAGTACAAGGTTGGTGTCTTCACATCGAGCCAACACTCTATCCAAATCTCCCAAACACTCTTCAAGGAAATCCCCAACCACACGGAAATCATCCATAAAAACCTCCAAGATATCTTCCACCATGTCAGTGAAAATAGCTATCATGCATCGTTGGAAGCTCGCCGGAGCATTACACAATCCGAACGGCATTCGAAAGAAAGCGACAGACGGGTAACAGTTGTCTTCTCTTGATTCTATAGGGCAATTAATGTTTGATTGCATCCCGAGTAACCATCCAAAAAGCAATCAATAGCATGCCCCGCAAGACAATCTAACATTTGGTCAAGGAATGGCAATGGGAAATGGTCCTTTCGGGTCACCTTGTTTAGCTTCCGTTAATCTATACATACACTCCACCCGGTGACCGTCCGAGTAGGAATAAGTTCATTGTTGTGATTGGTCACCACAGTCAGACCACTCTTCTTTGGTACACATTACACTGGAGAAGTCCACGAGCTATCAGAGATGGGGTACACAACCCCGACATCCAACCATTTGATCACCTCTTTCTTCACCACTTCTTGCATATCCTCGTTCAATCTTCATTGATTCTCCAAGGAAGGCTTTGCATCATCCTCTAAGATAATTTTGTGCGTGCAAAATGCGGGGCTTATTCCCTAAATATCAGCTAGATTCCATCAAATTTCTCTTTTTCACTTTTGAAGCACCGCCATAGTGGCCTCAAACTGCATGTTAGTAAGGCAAGAAGAAAGAATAACTGGTAAAGTAGAATTTGAGCCCAAGAATTAGTACCTGAGGTGTGGAGGAAGTGGTTTCAACTCCAACACTGCTGCTCCTCAATTGATGGCTTGGTTGGTGGAGTTTTCCGGTTCTCAAGATCCAAATACAATTTCCTAGGCTCATAAAAATAAGAGCCCACTCCATGTAAAGCATATACGCACTCCACCCGGATTGCATCATCATTGACATCCATATTTAGTATCACGACCTCAATAGGATCCTCCATATTAATTATAGCACTGGTATCATCCTCAACCACGGCTGTGACAAGGTCTACAAATGAGCATACCTCAGTGGTGTGGAAGATGACATTTTCATTACCCACTCGGAAAGTGAGCTCACCCACTTCAACATCAACAAATTACTTCCCCGCTGCAAGGAAAGATCTACCCAAGATAATAGGGACCTCATAGTCTACTTCACAATCCAAAATAACATAGTCGGCTGGCAATGTGAATTTGTCCACCCGCACAAGCACATCATCATTAATGCCCAAAGGTCTCTTTATCACTCGATCTGCCATTTGAAGTCTCATTGAAGTTGGTCTAGGCTGACCAATACCCAAAGTCTTGAAAACCGAATAAGGCATCAAATTGATACTAGCTCCCAAGTCACATAAAGCTTTGGCAAAATCCGCACTTCCGATAGTACAAGGGATAGTAAAAGCTCCGGGGTCTTCAAGCTTCGGTGCCATTGAATGCACTATATCACTCACTTGTAGAGTCATCTTTATCATTTCACAATCCATAGACCTCTTTTTCATCACTAAATCTTTCATTAACTTGGCATATCTCGGTATTTGTTCAAGGACCTACACCAAAGGCACATTTATGGACAAGCTTTTCATCATATCAATAACTTCTTAAATTGGATATCATTTCATTGCTTTGCGAGCCTTTGAGAATAAGGTGGAGGCGGCCTAGGCAAGGGTGCTTTGGCTTTTGGCACAACCGGCCTGGGCATGTCAATCACGTGTTCCCTAGACAGGTTCATGGCATGTTGAGTTTCTACCTCGGCCTCATCAAGATCAATCCTAACATCATTTTTTAACATTTTCTTCAACCACATATTCAACAATCAAAGGTACATCATCATCACGTAACTTAACATCATCATCCAAACTTGCTTTTCTCTCGAGTCATTCACATCACTACCTCTCCCACTTCTTGTAGTAACCGCCATCACATGATTGTTGTTCTGACCCTTCGGTTTCATTGCCGTATCACTTGGTAAAGCACCCTTTGGGCGAGTGTTCAAAGGTTGAGAGGTTTGGCCTAATTGCACCTCCAAGTTGCGGATAGAAGTGTTGTGAGAAGCAAATTGAGCATCGGAATCTTGGTTCCTTTTCATCATTTTCTCGAACATACTTTCAATTCTTCCCATATCACTCCCAAAAGAACTCAGACCTTGAGAAGGGAAAGGGGGTGGATTGTTTGGTTGTTGGTACATGGGGGGCCTTTGAATGCCTTGCCCCCGGTTACCTTGGTTTCCATTGTTGTTCCACCTGCCTTGATTGTTGTTGTTGCCCCAATTATTGTTATTTCTATTCCAATTGCATAGGCTGTTATTTTGGTTACCCCAATTGTTGTTTTGACGGTTGTTGTTCCAATTTCCGCCATGTTGTTGTTGATTGCCCCAATTCCCTTGGGGTCACCATTGTTGATTTTAAGATTTGCCTCTATTGCTTGGTAGTTGTTAACATATTGAACCTTTTCACTTTGATCATCATAACCATCATTTGAAAAACCACCACTATCATTGTCATATTGTTCACAATTCCTCTGAGATTGTTGTCCTCTTTGCCTTCCCCTAAGCATAGAAACACCTTTCATAGCATTGACTTGGCGCAGATTTTGGACTTGTTGCATCTGTGCCTTCGCCAATTGATTCATAGTAGTAGTAATCTCGACAATAGCTTAACCATGATCATGCAATTCCTTTTTCAAATGGATGACCGTGGGGTCACCTTAGGGCACATTTTCTCTCTTTTGCCACACCGAAGAAATGTCAGCTATATCATCAAGTACATCACATGCCTTGTCATAAAAAAGCTTCATAAATTCGCCCCCAACCAATTAGTTCACATTGCATTGATTTGTGGTGTTGATTCCCCGATAAAATGTTTGTTGAATCATCGCCTCGATCATATCTTTATTCGGGAACTCTTTCACCATAGTCCTATACCGCTCCCATATTTCATGCAAAGGTTCCATTGGCTCTTGCTTGAAGGCTAATATTTCATCCGGAAGTGCCGCTACATGACTCGGGGAGAAGAACTTGGCAATAAATTTATCCGCCAACTCATCCCACGTTGTGATTGAATGGTTGGGGAGTCTCTCGAGCCAATATAATGCCTTTCCCCGAAGGAAAAATGGGATAAGTTTCCATCTTAGCACATCCTCAGATACATTCGTATGCCTGCTCCCCCGGCATGTATCTACGAACCCTTTGAAATATTTGTAGGAATTTTGATCCTCAGCGCCCGTGAAGTACCCACACTGCTCAAGTAAGGTCAACATCATATTGGTTATCTGAAAGTTTCCCGCCCGGATTCGGGGTAGGACAATAGCACTTGCGTAGCCGTGGTTCGATAGTACTCTGGGAGCCACTCTTGGAGGTGGGAGGAGAGGGTCTGGAATATTATCATTTTGATTGGCATTGGCATTCAGGCCTCTGCGTTGTGCTTGAGGTTCAAGAGGCACCTCATCTTTCTCAAGATAATCTACCTACTCCCCCGGTATCACATTTCCAAGAGGGTCATTAGCGTTTTCAAAGCCATGTTGGTAGCTGAGTAATGACACAAACAAGTAAGTAACAAAGAAGGAAAGAAGAATAATATGCAAAACTAACTAAATAGATAGCCAAAACCATTAGCTCCCCGAAAACGGCGCCAAAAAGTTGGCCGCTGCCTACTCCACACTACTAAAAAGTAGGAAGCGAGGGTCGCAATAGCTTTTACCCGATTTGTGGTTCTGGATCGATTTCCATAGGGAGCTAGGAAGGGAGTCCGAGTATCTGTCTAGTGTAGGATTGTGTAATTGTTCCAAATATTACTTCTAACATTTTTGTTTTTTCTTTAACAATCTACTATTATCAACTACTAATTATAACTAGTTATGCTAAACTAAAATCTGTAAGAGTTGTAACTATTAAGTAGAAAGGCACTAGGGTAGTGACTTTCACCTAGGTGGTTAATTGATGGGTAATTGCTTCTAAGGCACAATTGACATGATTGGGAAAATATGTTATAACTGTTGCATGCTTTTACCCACTCTCACACCTCTCGGTAGAGAGAGTGATTTTGCCCACTTGACTTTGTAAGGACCAAATGGGTAGGAAAATTGGCTCAAGAAACTACGGTTCAAGTCGGGTAATTACTCTCTCTAGGTTTAATCCTTTAATAAGGACTATCAATTCTCTTGAGTTCATCCCAATTTCTTATTGGGTTAATTTTGGAGACTTAGGTTCTCTTTCTCAAGAAGAGCCAAGTCAACTTAGCATAAACCAGTGTTTGCAACCACTAATTCATAAATTAAACCATAAAATTGACCCAAATAGCAAACACTCATAGTACATATAACCCTAAATTGCAACACCTATCCATTACCCACACTAGGTTTGAGACACAACCCTATCTAATGGGTTTAGCTACTCAAGCTTAAAGAGAAAAATAAAGAAATAGATAAAGATAAAGACATATTAATTAATAACTAAAGTAGATACATAGATTCTATTGTTCAAGCTAAGCTAACGTGCCCAAAATGGCTACAACATCACTTCTCACGAGCCCAGCTGTGTTCAGATAATGTCTAATACCCTAAAAATGGAAAAAGATAAGGTGGAAAAACTTGACAAAAATGCCCTTGCGGGGTTAGTGTGGGCTGCACAAAATGGTGTGCGGCCATACTAGGCTTTGAACTCTGCAAAATAAAATCTATGAACTCAGGCTCAGCGGACCACACAGAGTAGACAGTGGCCATGGAGGATTCTCATGCGGTCTGCACAAACATGACCGCAGACTGTACTGGCTTGAACCTTGGAAATTTACATCTCTCTGATCTTTGCCTTTGCGGACCGCACATAATTGTAGTGTTGTCGCAGAGCCTTAAGTGCGGACCGCACAATCTCTACTGCAGCTCTACTGCTTTGACACATGATTTTCTAGTTATCTGAATCTCCCTAATGTGGACCGCACAAAGTATAGTGCGACTGCACTAGGCCTGTTTGTCCTGAGTTTGCCTTATCATTGATACTTGTGCAGGTTTCATTCATTTTGAGTGGATCTTTGACACTTTGTTACTTTGTCGATCAAATTTGAAATCAAGCAAAAATTATGAGCCTTTTGGGTATATTTTGTAAGAATTTACAATCAAAGCGTAAGCAAGAAGGAGTATGAAACACGTCACCATCCCTAGTTATCAACCTCACCGTTGGGCTCTTCAGTTTCATAATGGAACCCGAGGCTCAGCTCTCCAACCTATGGTATAGAGGTTTCAGCTCCATAGACTAAGGAAAACGGGGTGGAACTAGTGCTAGATTTTGAAGTTGTACGGTATGCCTATAGGACTTTGGGTAGGGTCTTCCTTCATTTCCCTTTTGCACTAGTCAACCTCTTTTTTTGGTTTTGAAGTATGGTCTTGTTTGTTGATTCTGCTTGCCCATTCCCACTATGGTGATAAGGCATTGATAATATCTTCTTGATCTTGTGATCTTCAAAAAATCTAGTCACCTTGCTTTCGATGAATTTCTTTCCGTTGTCACAAATGATCTCGGCCGGTATCCCAAATCGATATACTATGTGGTCCCATATGAAGTCAACGACGTCTTTCTATCGGACAATTTTCGTATGCTTGAGCCTCTACCTATTTGTAAAAATAATCGGTCATGAATAGTATGAATTGAAATTTACTATGGCCTGCTAGTTTCCATGGCCCATTTGGACAAGTGGTAGATATTCGATATCCTTCCCGCTAATTTCCATGGCCCATTTGGCCAACTGGTCCATGATCTCGGGCTTGCACATGATATTCCTTAGCGGGCAAGAGGTAATGACACATATGTGGTGGCATTGAAAGTCCAGCTTTAGCTTCTTGGAGGTTCTTAGCAAAGCGAGCACTAATTTTCGAAGTGAGAATACCTTTATTCGGCCTCGCCTAGAGTTCTACTGAGATAGTAAATAGGAAATTGCGTACCTTCTTCCTTCCAAACTAAGACTCCACTTATTGCCACCTTGGAACCACCAAGTTGAGGTATAATTGTTTGTCTATCTTGAAGTGTGTAACAGGGACAGATTCGAAAAGTACCCTTTGACTTCTTCCAAAGATTTTTGGCATTCTGGGGTCCAGAAAAAGTTATTCTTCTTCTTTAACAGCGAGAAGAATCAACGGCTAACCTCGAGATGAACCAAACCAGGGTATCTATTTGCTCGGTCAGCCTTTGAATGACCTTGACATTGTCAACCATGGTGATGTCCTCTATGACTTTGATTTTATAGGGGTTGATCTCGATCCCTCGATTGGATACCATGAACCCGAGGAATTTTCTTGATTCGACCCCGAATGCGCGTTTCTCCGCGTTCAGCTTCATATTGTATTTCTTTAGCATGTGAAAGGTCTACTGCAAATGTTTAAAATAGTCCTTTGCTCGCATGGATTTGAATAACATATCATCAATATAAGCTTTTATTGATTTTCCTATTTATGCTTCGAACATCCAATTTATTAGATGTTGATAGGTTGCACCGACGTTCTTTAACCCAAACAACCTTACATTATAGCAGAAGGTGCCAAATTTAGTGATGAAAGAAGTCTGTCGGAATTTGATTGTACCCAAAATAGGCATTGAGAAAACTGCGTATCTCATACGCAGCCATCACATCGATCATCCAGTTGATGTTATGCAAAAGGAAAGAATCCTTAGGGAATGCCATGTTTAGAACTTTGTAATCTACACACATTCTTAGCTTATTTCCTTTTTAGGCACTACCACTACGTTAGCTAGCCAGTCCGGGTATCTAACTTCTCAGATGAACCCTATTTTAAGGAGTTTGGATACCTCATCCTTGGCAAATGCATGCTTGACCTCGGACCGTGTCCTCCTTTTTTGTTTAACTGAACTGGAATTTGTATCCAAACTCAGCTTAGGAACGGTTATCTCTGGTGGTATCTATTTCATGTCAAGATGGGACCAAGAAAACAATTTATGTTAGCTTTAAGAAAATCAATGAATTTTTTCCTAAGATCGGGGGTATAATGAGCCGACCAATCATTTTGAGGTCTAGCACAACGTTTAGCGGTTTGAGGCCATGAGAAGATTCACTTCAGGTATTATAACTTGTATGTGTGGTCACAATTAAATTTCGAAAAGTTCGGAGTTGATTTGTGATAAGTAGGGATTTTGACTACTTATTTGCACTCTTTGACTTTCATTTTAGCTCAAAATTACTTAAAGGTGTTCCCGAAATCTAATAAAATGTGCTTTCTTGCAGGAGTGTTGAAATATGAGCTAAAGAGATGAAAATCAACTTAAGAAGGACAAATTTTGGACAAGGACCAAAACAAGACTAAAAAGGCAAAATGCGGACCGCATAATATTGAGTGAGGCCATAGAACATAAGGATTCCTCAGACAAAATTTCTTTGTAAAGTAAGGACTGCACAATTATTGTGTGACTGCAAAATATGACGTTCAAAGAGATGGACTTTTGAGCCATGAAGAAGTGCGGGTCACACCACTATTGTGCGGACACAGAATCAACAGGGCCGCACTCGTAAATGTGCGGTCCATAAAAGAGCCACATGCCAAAACCCAAGATCAAGAAATGCGGACCACACCATTATTGTGCAGCCGTAGAATAAAGAGTGAGGATGCACTCAGGAATGTGTGGTCCGCAGAAGTTGAAGAAGTGTGGCCGCAACCAAGAATTATGCGGCCGCAGAAGTCCAAGCCGTCAAAGCAAGTTTCAATGTGCGGACCACACACATAATTGTGTGGCCACATAACCTACACAGGGCAATTTTGTCCGACAATTTTAGCTCGGTATAAATAGATCTTTTTGTCATTTTTAGGTTAAGTTTTGTGCACTTGAGAATAGATAGCCATTTTTCTATAATGTATTGGGTAATCTTGTAATAGTTTAATATAGTAACATTATATTTTCTTCCTTTAATCATCTATTATGGATTTTATCTTAGTTTCTTCTTTAATTTCTTCATTTTTCATGAGTATCTAAATTTGTAGCTAGGGTTGTAACCCAACCCTAGTGTGGGGTACTTAATGGGTATTTGATTTAGGGTTGTTTCTGATTGGGTTAGTGATATTTAGCCTAGTTCTTGCTTGAATTTGAGAATTGATGATTGCAAATAGTGATTCATGCCTAATCAACTTAGTCTTATCTTGAAAGAGAGGGAGTAAGTCCAGAAGAACTTGGCTAAAAAGGAACTGGGGTGAACTCAATAAATTGATAGCCCCAATTAAGTGGTGGCTAGAGATAGTAAGACCTGACTTGAGCATTTATCACTTGTTTTGTACAATACCCATTTGGAATTGAGAAGTCTAAATTGGTCAAAATCACTCTAACTACCGAGAGGTATTGAGGGGGCAATTGCGTGTGATCGCTATTACAACCCCAACCAATCAAACTTGCCATAGAGCTTACAATCCGTTAGGTAATCACCTAGGTGGAAATCATGACCCTAGATCTTTTATAAACTTGAAAAACAACAATACCAAAAATATTGTCTCTAAGCTTTTCAATTGCGAGCATTAGCATAACTAGAAGTAGAAAAGAAACAAGTGAATATGTGGAAGTGCAATCTTGGGTACGTCATACAATAGACTAGGAATATACCTAATTCCATATAAATCTCACTTTGGAATCAACCCCGACTCGCTTGGGTATTCATAATTTCCTCGGCCGCCTCACAATCCTAATTAGTTGTGTGAGTTTGGGAGAAATCAATTTTTAGCGCCGCTGCCGGGAGCTAAAAACGAATTTAGCTATATATTTGGTTTTATGTGTGATTTATCTTCTTTTCATTCCGAGTTACTAATCCTTTTGTGAAACAACTATAGGTTATACAATGGCTCTTAACAACAATGATCCTCTTAGAAACGTTCCAATGGGGGATACAGGGATGATGACCAAGTTGATTGGTTCCTCTTGAACCTCAAGGAAATAGATGAGGCCACCCGCCAGAATACAACATTCCCGTTCCTATCCACTTCCTCCAAAGCGGCACACTGGGTGTTGCCGAATGAAGGTTATGCAAGTGCCATAGTTCCGCCCCAATTAGGGTGAGCAACTTTCAAATCATAAATGTCATGCTTAGACTGTTGGAACAACAGGGAGTTTTCACCGAGGCTCCAATCAAAATGCATATAAGTACTAGAAAGGGTTTGTTGAATCTTGCTGGGGAAGTAGACAAACCAATCTCTCTGAAGATGCTTTGCGGTTGAGTCCATTCCCTTTATATCTACGGGGAAAGCCTTGGATTGTTTGGATAGGTTGCCAAATCATTCTATTGACACATGGTATGAATTGGCCAAGAAATTCATTTCCAAGTTCTTTTTGCCCGGGCATATGGAAACCCTTAGGGACGAGATTCTATCTTTCAAACAAGAACCCAATGAGCCTTTGCATGAGATATGGGAAAGGTATCGTACTATGGTGAAAGAGTTCCTGAATAATAACATGACGAAGGCTATGATTCAACAAACTTTTTATAGGGTGATCAATACTACCAATCGATGCATAATTCTACCAATCAATGCATGGTCAACTAACTTGCCAGTGGACATTTCATGACAACGCCATATGCGAAAGCTTGTGATATTCTTGATGAGATGGCAGATAATTCATTGGCATGGCAAAGTAGAGCAAACGTTCCTCAAGGCGACCCAAATGCGATTCACTTTCACAAGAAATTACATGATCATGGTCAAGCAATTGCCGAGTTGACCATCACAATGAATCAACTTGCCAAAACTCAAATTCAACAAGTGTAAGGTCCCAAGCAAGTAATTCAATGGAAGTAGTGAGTATGATGGTAAACAAGAGAAGACCAAAGGGACTCAAATGCAAAATAGGGTTGAACATTATGAGAAAGATGATAGTGGATATGATCAAGATGGAAAAGAAAATGAGCAAGAAAAGGAAGTACAATACATGAACAACTTCAAAGGGCAAAGAAAATACAATCACGTCCCAAGTCAACGACAATGTAGACAAGAAAGAGATCAAGGAAATTGGCATTCAAACAGTGAAGGTGGTTAGAACAGTCAAAACAACCAAAGGAATTTGAGCAATCAAGGCTATCAAGGAAATTGGAATGGTAAAAATAACCAAGGCAATTGGAGTGGAAAAAATCAAGGCTATTGGGGAGGTATTAACCAATGAGGGTGGAACAACAACAACAAACACGGTCCAGTTTTCAAAGGCCTCCGATGTTTTAACAACCAAGAAATCCAACTTTTTATCCTTTTCAAGGTCCGAGCTCTTCCAACAATGAGGTGGGCGAAATTGAAAACATGTTTAATAAATGATCGAGAAGAATGCCGACTCTGATGCTCAACTAGCCTCTCAAAGCACTTCTATTCGCAATTTGGAAGATCAATTGGGCAAAATTTCGCAAGCTTTGACCACTCGTCCTAAGGGGGCATTATCAAGTGATACGGTGGTGAACGCAAAAGGTGGGAATAATACGGGACATGCTATGGCTGTGACTACAAGAAGTGGAAAAGGTAGAGATGCAGCAAGCTCAAATCAAAGAAGAATTGTGGATGATGATGTAGTGGTTCAAGAAGATGAGATTCCAAGAAATGTGGTTCAAGATAATGAAGAAATAAGAATTGATATTGATGAAAATATGGAGGATACACAAGAAGAAGTGAAACCAAATAGGGAGCATGTTATTGACATGCCGGAACCGGTATTGCCAATGGATATGGAATTAATTCCAAGGCCTCCTCCTCCATACTCTCAAAGGCTTGCAAAGCAAAATAGTGTGAACCAATTAAAAAAGTTTTTTATATGATGAAAAGTTTTGCTATCAATATACCATTGGTTGAGGCATTAGAGCAAATAATGGGCTATGCAAAGTTCATGAAGGACTTGGTGACCAAGAAGAGGTCGATGAATTATGAGACTATCAAGATGACATATCAAGTGAGTGCAATTGCGCACTCAATGGCTCTGAAATTGAAAGATCCGGGTGCTTTACCAATCCGATGTACAATTGGAAGTGACGACTTTGCCAATTTATGTGATCTTGGGGCGAGTATCAAATTGATTCCCTACTCACTGTTCAAACATTAGGGATTGTGCAATCAAGACCCACATCCACGAGGTTGAAAATGGCGGATCATACAATGAAGAGGCATTTGGGTATTATTGATGATGTGTTGGTTTTGTGTTGACAAGTTAAACCTCCCGATGGAATTTATGATTCTTGATTGTGAAGTGGACTATGAGGTGCCTATTGTTTTGGGTAGACCTTTTCTTTCTACAGGGAAGGCTGATGTCAATGTGGAAGCCGATGAGGTCACTTTCCTAGTGGGTGATGAAAAGGTAGTCTTCCATGTGTGCAAATCTATGAGGCAACCAAGTAGCAATAAGGTTTGTTTGTTCGTGGATTTGTTGACCGATGTGATAGTTGATGATGATAGTGCCACAATGAATGTTGAGGATAATTTGAGAGCCATTTTGCTCAACCTTTATAATGATGAAAAGAACAAAGTCTATGTGAAATGTGTGAATGCATTGCAAGGAATAGGGTCGTACACTTATGAATCCTGAAAGTTATCCTTGGATCATGAAAATCAGAAGACTCCTACAACAAATCCAACAATCGAGGAGCCTCCCACTTTGGAGTTAAAGCCATTGCCTCCACATCTCACGAATGAATTCTTTGGCCCTTCTTCTATTTTACCGATTATTTTTTACTTTTATTTGACAAACATGCAGGTAGAGTCCACATTGGAGGTGCTAAAAAGGAGGAAGAGAGAAATTGGATGGACATTGGTGGACATTCGGTGCATCAAATCCGCCTTTTGCATGCACAAGATTATTTTGGATAAGAGTGCCAAACCCTTCGTTGAACATCATAGGAGGCTAAATAAAGCAATGAAAGAAGTGGTCAAGAAGGAGATAATCAAGTGGTTATATGATGGGGTTATTTACACCATTTCTGATAGTTCATGGATTTTTCTGGTGTAATGTGTCCCAAAGAAAGGGGGCATGATCGTGATTACCAATGACAAGAACGAGTTGATCCCTACAAGAACAATGACCGGCTGAAGAGTGTGCATGGATTATCGCAAGCTCAACAAAGTTGCAAGAAAATATCATTTTCTATTTCCCTTCCTTGATTAAATGTTTGATAGGTTGGCCGGCCACGCTTTCTATTATTTCCTCGATGGGTACTCCGGCTAAAATAAAATTCTCATTACTCCCAGAGGATCAAGAAAAAACTACTTTCACTTGTCCCTATGGTACTTTCGGATTCTCGTGAATGCCATTTGGTTTGTGTAATGTACCAACAAATTTTCTACGGTGTGTGATGGTTATGTACACCGACATGGTGGAGGATATTCATAATGTCTTCATGGATGATATTTCTGTGGTTGGGAATTCTTTTGAAGATTGCTTGAAACATTTGGATAAAGTCTTGGCAAGATGTGAGGAAATGAACTTGGTAATAAATTGGGGGAAATTCATGGTCAAGGAAGTCATTGTCCTCGGCCACAAAATTTCAAAGCATGGTATTGAGGTAGACAAGGAAAAACTTGAAGTGGTCTCCAAACTCCCTCCCCTACATCCATGAAGGGAGTGAGGAGTTTCTTTGGTCATGCGGGGTTCTATCACTGATTCATCAAGGATTTTTCCTAGGTGGTTAACCCTTGTGTAAGCTTTTGGAGAAGGATTCCAAGTTTAATTTCAATGAAGATTGTATGAAGGCATCTGAATTGCTCAAGTTCAAGTTGACTACTACTTCAATTATCACTACACCTAATTGGAGCTTGCCTTTCGAGCTCATGCGTGACGCATGTGATGTGGAGATTGGAGCGGTGTTAGGGAAATGTATAAACAAATTTTTCCATCCGGTCTACTATTCCAATAATATCGTGAATGATTCCCAAGTCAATTACACAACGTGAATGGTGACATTCCACCCGTATTTGAGGGGTAAAAAGCTGATTATTCACACCGACCATGCGGTGCTTCGGTACATGATGAGCAAGAAATATACTAAGTCAAGGTTAATAGGGTGGGTGCTTCTATTTCAAGATTTCAATTTAGAGATCCAAGACCACAAAGGTAGTGAAAATCAAGAGCCTAACCACTTGTCTCGATTGGAGAAGGAGGGGAGGCCACATGATGGTCTAGAGATCAATGATTCTTTTTCATGATGAGTAGCTTCTAGCTATTTTATTGACCAGGATGTCATGGTACGCAGACTTAGCAAAATTATCTTGTGAGTGGCATTGTATCGAATAAGTTCTCCTCAAACCAAAGGAAGAAGCTCAAATGAGATTGCCTTGACTATTATTGGAGTGAGCAGTATCTCTTCTGGATCTGTACCCATGGTGTAATTTGAAGATGAGTGCCGAAAGAGGAAAAAGTGAAAATTCTTGAGGTTGCCACTCTTCACCGTGTGGTGTTACCATGGTGGAACAAGAATGTCCAAAAACGTTTTGAGTTATGGATTCTATTAGCCTACTCTCTAGAAGAACGCTAGTGATCTAGTGAATTGGTGTGGTGAGTGTCAAATGGCTGGTAGGATATCTAAGAAGAATGAGATGTCCCGCACAACCATCTTAGAAAGTGACATCTTTGATGTGTGGGGCATTGATTTTATCGGATCGTTCATGAGCTCTTGTGGAAAAACTTACAATATAGTAGTTGTGGACTATGTGTCAAAATGGGTTGAGGCCGTGGATTTACCCAATAACGAAGCTCGAAATGTGGTGTCTTTTTTGAAGAATAACATCTTTACAAGATTCGATAATCCTATGGCCATTATTAGTTATGGAGGATCATATTTTTGCAACAAGACTTTTGATACCTTACTCACAAAGTATGGCGTCACTCAAAAAGTATCGACCCCCTACCATCCTCAAGCAAGCAGACAAGTTGAAGTCTCCAACAGGGAGAGTAAGAGTATTCCCTCAAAGACTGTGAATGCCAACCAGACGGATTGATCAAAACAACTAGATGATGCTCTATGGGCTTATCGAACAACCTACAAAATAATGATTGGAATGTAGCCATATAGATTGGCATTTGGAAGGCGTGCCATCTTCAAGTGGAACTTGAGCATAAGTCCATGTGGGTTTTGAAGAATTTGAACCTTGAGTGGGATGTCGCCGCTAACTTAAGGGTGGCGCAATTGAATGAGCTTGATGAATTCAGGTACTATGCCTACACAAGTTCGTCCCTATACAAGGAGAAGATGAAGTACCTCCATGACAAAGTACATCCATAACAAGGAGTTTAACGAAGATGATCTTGTGCTATAATTCAATTATCGGTTACAGATTTTTTCGGGAAAGTTGAAGTGTTAATGGAGTGGCCTATTTGAAGTGGTAAACATAACCCCTTTGGTGCTTTGGACCTAAAAAATTAGAATAATGAGGTGTTTAGAGTCAATGAGCACCGGGTAAAATACTATATTAGCAAGGTTGATGATGGCCACATCGTGGCGGTTCTTCATTCAAAATAATTGATAATCCGTGCCATGCTACGACGTTAAATCAGGTGCTTCTTGGGAGCCAACCCATGTGTCCTTCTCCTTTTTCATTTTTTTTCTTTATTAAGTAAGCTTTATTTTTTGCTAACTAATTATGAGGT
The DNA here is from genome assembly GCA_034376525.1 of Nicotiana benthamiana. Classification (NCBI taxonomy): domain Eukaryota; kingdom Viridiplantae; phylum Streptophyta; class Magnoliopsida; order Solanales; family Solanaceae; genus Nicotiana; species Nicotiana benthamiana. Next base: position 35,698,470 of record CM067337.1, on the reverse strand, counting down.
GAATGTAGGATTGGGTGTGCATTGCAAGGACAGCGCAAGAAAAATTTGGCTAAGTATTTCAAAAATGCGGACCACACACTAATTATGCAATCCACACAATCACTCTCCGGCTGCACTCACTTTTGTGTTTACCGTAGAGTTTCTTCAAAGATCCAGGTAAAGAGTGCGAGCACACTCAAAATTGTGCGGACCGCATTCAACTTAACTTTTGAACGACCGAGTATAAATAGAACATTAGTGCACTATTCATAACTTTACACACTCAGAAGTCTTGAGGCCTAAGAAATCATAGTGCACATCCAATTATTTCACACTCATTTCATCAATCTAGGTCTGTCCTTGCATCCTTCATCACTGGTATATTCATTACATCTTTAGATTTTTTCAATTTATTTTAGTTTTGTTGTTTTGTGTTAGGGTTAATTTTAGGCCTAAAATGTAAATTGATTAGTCATGTGTGGTTAGAATCAGTTAGTTTATCCTATCTGTTCACTAGGGCCTGGGTAGATCGTTAGTCATGTTTAACTTCAAATACCATGCCTCAATTGTATAAAAATAGCAAAACTTTTATTTTATACTTCAATACCACACAAGAGGGGGGGGGGATGATTTTTGTGGTGACCAATTTTTTGCTTAAGCTGTTTATGGAAGGGTCTGGTTCTTTCAAGTGTTCCTCAACCTACTATTGTAGAAATAGTAAATGCGGAATGTAAAGAACACACGTATTTATACGTGAAGCACCTAGCTCAAATGGTGAAAACAAATCACGACCTACATTCCAGTAGGATTTTTCCACACTCTCCACTAAAATCACTGAGCAAAAAATAACATTTACAAAAAAACTTTTGTAAAACCAGGACTAACTCTAATCCCATTGTAGCACATAGCCTCAACGGTTGCAACAACTTTAAGTTAACTCTAACTTAATAACTCTGAGTACCTAATACAATAGCTTCTAGATAAAGCTGATAGGTACAATATAAAACCACCTACTACAATTGAACTATAAATAAAGAAAAATACATAAAACTCTTTATGGAGCTGGTTCTTCAATCTGATTCATGTAGCTTCAGGTTTGCACGCGTGAATCACGCACGAACAACATAAAAAAGCCTTGCTATTTTTCTCTCAATTCATGTTTAACTTCTACGTTTTTGTGAAACCTGTAAAAGAGAACAACATTGATATTATAGAGTTAGTAAATAGAGATTGATTAGAATTCTGATGCTACTCTTCCTTGGTGTAAGAGTTCTAGTTGATCTCAACTTCTAACTCCTTCGCTTTCTTAACCCTTGTTCTCTTTGAGTAAGGAGTCCTTCTCCTTATCCAATATGCAACCTTTTCAATCAAGATCAGGAGATATTTCTTTTGGCAAGTTAGGTTTATCTCCATTACGTGCATCTCACATGCTTAAGTGTATCCAAATCCGTGCTCCACTAGGATGGACGTGGTTCATGTTTGAGTTTCTTTGTTAGTAATCAAAACTAACCTTTACTTAGGCTAAAAAATTTCCCCTTTTAGATGATGATAAGCTCTGTTCTTTTCATACATTTAGGCCATGCCATAACCCAGCTCAACATCAATGCAAAGTTATAAATTTTTCATATTTATCATCAAGTACCAAGTTCATTAGGTTATAAACATCACTATTCATAACAAAGCACAATATCTTTTTCCCCTTTTGGCATCTTCGAAAAGTTTCATAAACAATGTGTGATTTGCATATTTTAAAAATTACTCATGGCCACTACGACATCTACAAATGCATTCATGGATTAATTGTCAGTAATCAACCACACATTCATACTATCAAGGAACGAGAAATAGTCAACAAGACCAAAAGCAACAACTTCATTGATAGAGAATGTGATTTCGCCACAATCCATAAAAAGAAACAAAAACAGTTAAACCGTGAGCAATAAAAAGAAAAATCCCTAATCTGGTTCAATGATGGTCTAGGCAAGGTTCAAGAAAATAAGATTAGGAAATTAAGGGTTGGAAGAATTGGAGGGTGGTTTTGGCTTGGAGAAGGTGCGACATGTCTTGAAAAATTCCATCATTCTTTTCCTTTTCCTTTGTGAGCTCAGTTATGAGAGTATCTCTCTTAGATTCTACCTCTGCCAAACGAGTCATCAGCCTTGCTATCTCAGCATCCTTTACCCACTCTCCTACAATAGAGCTCTAACCTTGCTATTGATATGTATATTTTTAGATGAACCATGATTATTGGGAACACCAGTTACCTCATAATCAGAGGTAACCAGAGAATTGATTCCAAAATGGTCTTTATGGGTATCCATCTACCACTTTATCAGTGGCACCTTACAATGGGCAAGAACAGTAGTGAGAATGAACACATAAGGAGTGACATGAGCCTTGGAGCCATTGATAACTCGATAAAGTAGCTTGATCATAAATCCATGCCAGTTGATCTGCCCCCCACTTTCCAGACACTCTATCTAAACCAAATCCATGTAGTTGGCAATGTGCCTTCTTTCCTGCCTAGGCAGCAAACACTTGTTGACGAATTCAAACTGGACTTTGTAGGATGGCTTCATTTTACTCTTTTACACAACCTTTTCCTTATTCACTTATGTTCTATCACCGAACATCCCAGTAATGGCTAGGGCAGTAGGAAAGGAGTCCAGACTGAGCCATTTTTGCCTACGGTAGTCATCATAACATTCAGAAGGAATACCAAGGATTTCACCAAGCTCTTTTGCATCAAAAGACACTTGAACCCCTTTCACCTGGCTGGTGACTATTCTATCCTTGACCTCTGCATTGCCCATGAACTCAATTATCTCATTTCTAGCCAGCCTACCATCTAACTAAAGAACCATGTCCTTCCATCCCTGAACCTCTAGCGCATCAACAGTAGAACTATCTCTAGTTACTCTAAGTCATCCACAAGTCTACCCTTCAAGATGGTTCATTTTCCAAACTTGGCCAGATTATCTTGTTCATTATTGGATTCATCCTCTTCTTCAGCACTCCATTCTTCCTTCTTAGTACTCTTATCATGCTTGACTTTCATAGCAAACCTTGTCCTTTTAGCCAAAGTAAAATGTTTAAGAGACTTGGATACAGATGAAGACTTCTTTGAGGAAGTCTTTGTCTTCTTAGGATTAGGGGTCTGAACCCTCCACCTCCACAGTCACATGTTCACCTTGATGGACCGGGTCCATATCATCCATATCAACAACCTCAACATGATCTTCCACCTTTGATTCCCCTTTGTCCATTCTTTTCTTCTTACTTTCTTCCATATCTTTCTGCGACTCCTCCTCTCTCTGCTTCAACTTGTTTCTTGTGGCCCTTCCTCTTCTAGGTGGTTCTTCCACTCCTACGAGTTTTTGGAGTTGGAGTTATCCTTTTCTTGGGGTTATAGCTGGCACCAACCTTCATCAGAAGATATGCTATGGTCTCCTCCATAGATGAACCAGGTTCATCTGTATGCTTACTGAGATTTACTAGCCTTTTAGCAGCTTCCCCTGAACCACTTCCCCCTATTTTCTTGCTACTTTGTACCACCTTTTCTGGCTTATCTCCACAGATAGCTATTCTAACTATTTTAGGGGTGGTTGAAGAATCAACCCCTTCTTTCCCCTTTCCACATACATCACTACTCACCCCCCCCCCCCCACCTCTCTTTTTCTTTTCTCTTTTATCTTTACTTGCTCCCCTTCTTGACTCAGGCATTTCTACATCCACAACAGACCCAACCAAAAAAAATCGTTTTCCAAATTTTCAGCTGGATCAGTAATTACCTTAGTAGAGAGATTTGGCACAGAAGTTACATGCGTAGAATCAGAAGACCAGTTCCTTCCCCTCACTCGCAAACTTGAAAAAATCAACAGAATTTTGGGAATCTTTGGAGTGACTAGCCATCAATTGTGCGTTTAATTTCTTGGAAAGCGTTCCTGTAGCCATACTTGTTCGAGCAAGCATCTTTACTCGCCTTGTCCTAGGTTGTGGGGTAGTGTTGGGTTGAGGAGTAGTGGAGGAATCGAAGGGAGTAGGTGGAGGAGATGTTCCTAGGTTATCTTGGGGGTTTGTCATTATCTCTAAATTTTGGAAAAATTGGTGATTTGAGTTTTGGAAGAGAGAAGAAGAGAAAACAGAAGATTTTTGACGATTTTTAAAATTATGGAAGTAGCAGTTGTGATGATGATGGATTTTGAAGGGAGAGGGTATTTAATATACGACAATAGTTTTTTGTAGTCAGTTAGAAGTCTAATCACCCTGAAATTTCAGGCTGAAAAGGCGGTTAATCTTCCCTAGAATCTAGGCATTTTAATTTGGTGAAGAGTCTAGTTGAAACGAATTGGTTCAAACTTAAAGGATAGAGTTTTTGAAGTTTTTGAACATGGGTAGGACTCTCCTCGTGAATTAAATATTAATATTTCTAATTGTGCAGAGTGTAAAAAATATACCTCGTTATTCAGATGAACCCGTACAGATGAACCCGGTTTTCACTAAGAATCCTCTTGGTCATGCCTCAATTTTCCATCATAAAGAAAATTTTGTTAGAGATCAATGAGTCATATCAGCACATGACATAGGAGTATGCGATTTAAAGTATGAGACCGAGGAAAGATTAATCTAGATATTTACACAAGTTTTAGACTTCCTAACAAAGTTTGTTTTTTGTTTTTTTATTTCGTTATGCATTCTGAACTAGTTCCATTAGGTGATCTTAATCAACCCTAGTTTAACCTGTTCCTTTCAAAGGTTTCTCTAGTGAGTGCTTTTATAACAATGTCAGTAATCTACTTATCAGTAGCACAAAATTCTATAGTGATCAGTTCTTTCGCATAGTTGTCCCTTAAAAAGCGGTGTCTAACATCTATGCGCTTAGTTCTCTTATGATGAACCAGGTTCTTTGTTATACTAATAGCACTAGTATTATCAAAAAAATAGGGATGCAACCAACATCAATTCCAAAATCCATTAATTACTGTTTGATTCATAACAATTGAGCACAATATGAAGCAGCAACAACATACTCAACTTTAGCAGTAGATAAGGCCACTGATTTTGCTTTTTAGTAGCCCATGACACAAGAAATGAACTAAGGAAGTGTGCCATACTTGAGGTGCTCTTCCTGTCTACTAGGAAACCTGCATAGTCAGCGTCAGCATATCCCACTAGGTTAAAGTTACTACCTTTTGGATACCAAAGGCAAAGGTCAGTGGTGCCTTTCAAGTATCCCAATATTTGTTTACAGCGGTCAAGTAGGATTTTTTTGGATTTGCTTGAAATCGAGCACAAAGCCCTACACTGAAAACAATGTCAGGTATCCTAGTAGCGAGATACAAAAGTAAACCAATCATACCCTATACAAATTCTGATCAAAAGATGAACAAAGTTCATCTATGTCCAATTTTGTGGCTGCTGAAATAAAAGTGTTTATTTCCTTTGATTCGTCCAGTTTTATCTTCTTGAGCAACTCTTTTACATATTTCTACTAATGGATCATGGTTCAAATTGATTTTATTTAATTTGTAATCCTAAAAAGAAATTAAGCTCACCCATCTTACTTATTTCAAATTCACTCCCCATTAGTACTACTAGAAGATCCTAAACTTTTTCCCTCAAATATAAACTGCTATCAATTTTACCTCTGTTGTAGCCATGTTCTAGTAGAAATTTGGATAGGCGTTCATACCATGCTCTAGGAGCCTACTTGAGTCCATAGAGCTCCTTATCTAATTTGTATACATGATCCCGACACTCCTTGATTTCAAACCCTGGAGGTTGCTTGACAAACATTTATTCCTTTAAATAGCCATTTAGGAAGGCACTCTTGACGTCCATCCGGTGAAGAGTAAATTCCATATATGCAGCAAAGGCTATGAGCAGTCTTATTGCTTCCAACCTTGCAACTAGAGCAAAGGTTTTATCATAGTCTATGCCCCCTTCTTGGCTATAACCGTGAACCACCAATCTGGCCTTTTTCCTTGTTATTGTTCTATCTTCATCAAGTTTATTTTTGAAGATCCATTTAGTGTCAATTACTGATATGTCCTTGGGTCTTGAAACCAGATGGTAAACTTGACTCCTTTAAAACTGGTTGAGTTCATCTTGCATTGCATTTATCTAGTCTGCATCATGCAAAGCCTAAGCAATATTCTTAGGTTCAATAAGAGATAAGAAAGCATCAAAAGCACAAAGATTCTTTAATGAAGATCTTGTTTTAATTCCAGAGGTTGGATCAGTAATTATGTTCTCAGTGGGATGAGAACTTTGATACTTCTAAGGTTTCACAACCAACTGATTTTCGCTTGATGTTTCTCCCTTGTTTTGTTGATGAGGAACATTCTCATGGACATGTTCCATTGAGAAATTAGATTCAATTCTTCTTTGTTCTGTTTCCCCTGTCAGGTTTCCCTGGATGGAAGAACCTGTTCAACGCCTATTCCTTCTTCTGGTCTAGCTTTAGCTTGGGCTCTGATTTCATTTAATCTTTTTACCAGCCAATAGCTTCATCTTCATGTTCCTGTCTCTCAGAACTAATGTTAGTTTCATCAAAAACCACATTTACACTTTCTTCTATGCACATACGTTTTTTGTTGTACACTTTATAAGATTTTCTATGTGAAGAATATCCCAAGAATATTCCCTCATCACTTCTGGGATCAAACTTAACTAGAGAGTCTTTTCCATTGTTGTGCACAAATCACTTGCATCCAAATGCCCTAAGATGGGATATATTTCATTTTCTCTCTTTAAGTAACTCATAGGGAGTATTCTCTAAAAGAGAGCTAGTCATGCACCTATTAATGATGTAAAAAGCAGTGTTTATAGCCTCTGCCCAAAAGCTATGGGCCAATTTACTCGAAAGAAGCATAGTCCTAGCCATGTCTTCAAATGTCCTATTCTTTCTTTCAACTACTCCATTTTATTGTGGAGTACTAGGAGCAGAAAAATTATGATCTATCCATGCACATCACAAAATTCAGCAAATTTAGCATTTTCAAATTCAGTTCCATGATCAGACCTAATTGATGCAAGTTTATTACCTAGTTGTTTGTGAGTATTTATGACAAAAGAAGTAAACATGTCAAATGCTTCATCCTTCGATGTTAAAAACAATGTCCAAGTAAACCTAGAGTAATCATCAATAAGCACCATCACATATTTTTACCACCTCTAATTAATGTTTTCATTGCACCATAGAGATCCATATGAATCAATTCCATCGACCTTGTTGTGCTTACCACTTTCTTGCATTTAAAAGAGGATCTTACCTGCTTGCTCCTTGCGCAAGCCTCACAAGCTTTTTCTTCCTTAAAGTTGATGTCAGGTAGCCCTATCACTAGGTCCTTGGAACTAATTTGTTGAGTTGTCTTAGACTCGTATGTCTAAGTCTTTTGTACCAAAGGAGGGGAACATTGTCCAACACACATAAGCAAGTGAGTTCATTTACTGAAAGAGTGGACAGATCTATAATGTACATATTGTTTACTCTTTTTCCCTGCAAATCAATCTTGTCAGTGGTAAGATTTATCACAAAGTAGTTGGTGGAGGTGAATGCTACCAAGTTACCTCTGTCACACAGTTGTGATACACTGATTAGGCTTTATTTCAAACCATCTATCAAGTGGACATTCTCAATGGACTATGAGTCTATCTTACCAAAATTTCCAACCCCAATGATCTCACCTTTCTTATCATTTCCAAATGAGACATTACCTCCTTTGAGTTCCTCAAGTGAAAGGAACTGATTCTTGCTTCCAGTCATATGCTTTGAGTAGCCACTATTCGTGTACGATATTTGGCTGCTCCCCCTTCACTTAGACCTGCAAAAGAAAATCAGGGGTTAGTCTTAGGAATCCAAACTAGTGTGGCTCCCTTTCTATTGGCAAAAGGGTGAATTAAATTCTTTTTAGCCCATCCTCGTAGCCTATTTTTCCTTTGAACAAAAGTTTTGTTCCTTTGACTAGCCTTTTCTTTTGCAATACACTCACTTTTGTAGTGACTAGTCTTGCCACAGTGTGTGCAGATTCTGTTCTCAAGAAATGTGATGTACTTGCTTTTGGGATCCCAATTAGGTGCAGGGGACCCGTAGCCAAGTCCTATCTTATTGATACGATGGTGTTCTTGTAGCCATGAAATTGCATCGAAGGATTTGTTCCATTTACAAATTATGTCTAGTTCATGCTTAACCCTTCTTAGATCTTCTTTTAGGACTCTTATCTACTTAGCTCTTTTGTACATCTCATCCTTCATTTTTCCTATATTTTCTTCTAAGATGATATGTGTGTGATCAACTTTCTTTTTATCTGTTCCTAATTTACGTTTTAAAATTTTCAGATCTAAGCTCTAGCATAGTGGTGCGAGTTCAAGAACCTTGTTCTTCAACTCAGCATTTTTACCATCACTTTCACTAGTCTTGAGTTCCAAATTTTTGCACTAACCTTTCAAGATTACTCATTCCTTAGACAACTGTTCTTTTTCATTGTTTATGACCTCAGATTTAGTAATGAAATCTAGCAGTAACTCAGATACACTTTCTTTAGACAAAAACTTAACCTTGTCTTTGAGATGAATCACACTTACCTCTGATTCCTCATCAGATTCTCCAATGTCCATAAGTGTTTGTTCATCTCTATCTTTATATTTTGAATCCTCATCTAAGATTTCTCCCCAGGAAGCAACCATAGTCTTTGTTTATTCTTTGTTCTTCTTGGGATGAACCTGGTCCTTCTTCTTTTTTCGATGTTCAGCCCTTTCCTTCTTCTATTCGATTTCCCATTATAGTCTTACCACATTTGTAGCAGCCCTCGTTGGTGGATTTTTCAGGAAAGCTTGGTTTGTTGAAGGTTGAATCTCTTGAAGAACCGTTTCCTCTCATTAGATACTTCTTGAAATCCCTCGTGGTCATAGACATTTCATCCTCCTCTAGATCTGCACCTTCAGTGGTTTTGAGAGCCAATCTCCTTTTCCTTCTTGCATGTATCCATTTTTATGGTTTGCCTTCTAAGGTCATAGGCATTGAGATTTCCAATTAGCTGGTCCAAATTAAGAGTGGAAATATTCTTTGATTCCTGAATAGCAGTGATTTTACTTTTCCAAGTAACCGGAAAACCCTTGTCAAGATTTTCTCAACTTTGTCTTCTTTAAGGATAATCCTTCCAAGAGACTTAAGTTGATTTGTTAGTGTTGTGAACCTTGTATACATCTCTTGAATGGTTTTCCTTCCTTCATGGTAAAATTTTCAAATTGAGAATATAGTAGTGTTCCTCCTGATCTCTTTACTTGAGGTGTTATTTCATGAGCCACTAGCAGAGTGTCCCATATTTCCTTAGCAATAGTGCAACTTTGAATTCTGTCTTACTCGTCTGGACCATGTCCATACACAAGCCATTTCTTGGCTTTAGCATTCTTTTCCCACTTCTTCAAGTCCTCAACATTGTAGTCAGCTCTAGTCTTAGGTACATCTACTCCTTCAACATTCTTCATGGTAGGTAGGAGACCATCAGTAACAATGTCCCATATTTCTTAATCATCTCCGATGATGTGATATCTCATCCTTTTTTCCCACTAGGAGTAGTACTGGTCATTAAACAGTGGAGGCCTAGTAGTGGATTTTACTTCCTAGTTTCCAGGTGGTACACTCATCTTGATCTATTTCTAAGATGTTAGCCTTTATATGGATAACCCGCTCTGATACCAATTGGTGTTTTACACTTCAATACCACACAAGAGGGGTTGGGGGATGATTTGTGTGGTGACCAATTTTTTGCTTAAGCTGTTTATGGAAGGACCTGGTTCTTCTAAGTGTTCCTTAACCACTATTGCAGAAATAGTAAATGCGAAAAGTAAAGAACATAAGTATTTTACGTGGAAAACACCCGGCTCAAAAGGTATAAAAAATCACGACCTACTTTCTTGTAGGATTTTCCCAAATTCTCTACTAAAATTACTAAGCCAAAAAATGATTTATAAAATACCTTTGTAAACCTAGGACTAACTCTAATCTCGTTGTAGTACATAGCCTTAACTGTTGCGACAACTTCAAGTTAACTCTAACTTGAAAACTCAAATTACCTAATACAATCACTTCAAGATAAAGCTCAAAGGTACAATATGAAACCACATACTATTATAAAGAAAAATGCATAAAACTCTTTATGGAGCTGGTTATTCAATCTGGTTCATCTAGTTTCAGTTTTGCATACTTGAATCACACATGAACTACTTGCAAAAAGCCTTGCTATTTTTCTACCAATTCACGTTTAACGTCTGTGTTTTTATGCAACCTAAAAAAGAGAACAACAATAACATTTATTGAGTTTGTAAATAGATATTGTCTAGCATTCTGATGCTACTCTTCCTTGGTGGAAGAGTTCTAGTTGATCTCAACCTCTAACTCCTTCCCTTTCTTAATCCGTGTTCTCTTTGAGTAAGGTGTCATTCTCCTTATCCAGTATGCAACCTTTTCGATCAGAATCTAGAGATATGGCTTCTAGCAAGTTAGATTTATCTCCTTCACGCGCATCTTATATGCTTAAGTCTATACGTATCTGTGCTCCACTAGGATGGACCTGGTTCATGTTTGAGTTCCTTTGTCAGTCTTCAAAACTAACCTTTACTTGGGCCAACAAAAACACAAAGATATCATTGCGTAATTCAAAATTGTGAGGCCTCACACACTTTTATATGGCCACATGTCTAAAAGTGTGCATGAAAAATGCGGGTTGCACTCAAAAATTTTCAATCTGGGAAAAGTTGTTTGGTCAGCGGAAAAATGTCTGCGACTGCACTGTTAGAAGTTCAGATACCCAATAGTCTTATCCTGGGGTTGTGCGTCCATACTAAAAATTTTACGGTCCCTATTACTATGTATTGAAGACAATGATTAGATTACGTGGAAGAGGTGATACATCAACAGGGAGGGCTGAACCCTAACGAGGCCGAGGCCGAGGCCAAGGCAAGAGTAACCTATCACTTTCCACAGAGAGAGCAATAAACAAGAAGGCTATTGCCAACAGAGTCCCAGAATCTTTGGACACTAGTGAATATGCCCCGTCTAGGGAAGCTTCAAAGGGAAACTCTATGCAAGCACATTCAGAAGTCCAATCACAGCAAATTGAAGGGAGATACCAACTCTGTGATGAATCCTCCACCTCTGCAAGTTCTTATGAGGGTTTAGATGCTGCTTGCCAGGGTTCACATCCCTCCTCTACACACACTCCTCATGCACCTATTGATTTAGATAATGATGATGATGTCCTGGATGACAGTAAAGGAAGTGACACTAGAGTGGGCAGCCTTGAGAGGTCGAAGAAGAAAGAAATATGGTAGGATAGGTTTGTGAGTTTGACTACCTTCACAAGGTTCAGAGAGTGGTGGCCAAGAGATCACTCACACTTGAGAGACAATTCTTAATTAAGGATTTGGATATTAATAATCCAAATGTCCTTAGACAGTTCGAGGAGCGAAAGGGATAGAAGTGGTTCACCCAAGTGTCGCCGATGCAAATGAGCACTTGGTTAAAGAATTTTACACCAATGTGGCTCACATAAAGAAGGCTACCAAGATAACAAAGGTGAGAAATCTGAAAATCAGATTTGACTCCAGCTCTGGAACATTTACGTGGTTTTTTAAGAAGTAGAGGCAGTCCAGTATTTGGAAAAACTTGCTATAGGTGATACAGCTTACCCATGGCTAGCTTAGATTTTGGCTGCTCGAGGAATACAACACCTGTGGATCAAAACAAGGGTTCCTATCCTCCGGGCCACACTAAATTTTGAAGCCAAAGGGTGGCAGACCTTTGTGTGTAGCCATATTAACCCGTGTCTGAATGAGAACAACCTCCTATTTTCCCGAGAAGTTCTGGTGACTTCAATTATGGATGTCTACCCAATCAATATGGTTGCAACAATGTCAACCGACATAACATTAGCTTTCCAAATAGGTACAAGATCCCACTCTTATCTAAACACCCCCACAGAGTATTTTAATGATAGAAATGTGGAGCGGAGGACATTTGATACAAAAGTAGGGTCCAAGAAGACCTTCTCATGGTACTACCTGCATGGTGCTGACAACCCAAAGTTCAAGGGTAAGGCAACTGCCTCCTTTGGCCAATATGAGGAGCCAACATTTGTGGTTATTGATTCACCTACTCAGCCTTCTACAACTGCCATACCTTTCACAGGATCTGGTCCTTCCACCGGGACAACTGACATGCCACCACCTTCACATGCTAGATCATCTACATCAGTGCTAGAGCCTGCATCTTCTACATATCTGCTGACATGATGCTGGCAGTATTAACGTTGAAGTTATGCTGTCAAAATAATCTTTACTCATCCGACCTCAGCTATTGGATCCTCGATTGCTTTTTTTCCCGCTCTTCCGCCCCCGATGTATGGTTGGTACCGATCCCAGACTGGTCTTGGATAATGATCAATGGCTCTCTTTGACCTTTCATCGCGTTGATAGGGTACACAGACCTTGAAAAAGCTTGGAGGTTATCATCCTCAACCTTGAACTTTGGTTGGTACCTGCTGAGGATGTCGTCCCAGGTCACCGCCACAATATAATTTACGGGTAAGTTGTGGTATCATATCATCACTACTATGGAAAAAGTCTCCCTAAACTTCTTCAGTAACAACTACTCGATTTTATCATCTTCCAAGGCATTTCCTTTGATGGCGCATATATAGGAGATCACATGCTCATTTGAATCTGTGGTTCCATTATATTTTGGGATACTAGGATTATGAAACCTCATTGGGATCTTCTTCGGTTCCGCGCTCGAAGGAAAAAGGCATATGGATAAATTTCTTGGAATCCGGCCCTTTCAATATGGGGGTTGCTCCCGGGATTTGATCGACCCTAGAATTGTATGTTTCCACCTTCTTGTCACTGGCCTCAATTTTCTTCTCACCTCATTCCACCCCATTCGTTAATGCTTGAAGCATTTTTATTATCTTGGGGTTGACCCGGGCTTTGCTTCCCTGGTCTCTCGGTGGTTTGTTTGTTTCTTCAGGTGTTTCACGGGATTGTTTGCGATCAACCATGCTGGGGGCATGGCCTTGATTCTTTAGCTGTGATATGTATCAAATCACTATTATTATCATTAGCTCCACGATGGGCGTCAAACCGTTAACCTATGAATCGGATAACGTTTAATTTGTACGCGGTTTTAAGAATATGTGGATTGATTCAACACAAATAATCAAAAATATTAGATAAACGAAATAAAGGGAAAATGATTGATTAAATCAGTGGTAATGTTACAGTCTAGCCCGAATCTAGGTTGAATAGTAGTTTCGCCCTCTATCAGACCCTTGGTTTGAACCCAAATCGTATTAAGAACAAACAATTAAGTAAGAACTTATGCAATAGCTAGATAGTAGAAAATAACTCTGTATTGCCTTGACTCGCGTGTTACAAATGAATTTTATAAAAAAAAAAGCTTTTCTCTTATATTGTAGGAGAGTATCACCCACAGTACAAATCTAAAAAAGGTATAAATCTTCCTTTCTCATTAATTATCGAACCGTAATTGAAATCGAGCGAGATCCATGCCGTGATATCCGGTTGGTTGTGAATATCACGACCCTGTATACATCGTGTAAAAATATTCATTTATGTTTTCTGAGGCCTTAGACACATCCCAAGTTCGGGGTACATACATGTTTTATTAGGCCTAATGACGAGCATATCGTTCACTTTTCACGGGCCTCAAAAGGATTCTCAGCTCCGATTTTGATGTCGTGTGTTCATCCCTCGTTTCGCTTTCTTCACTGAAAATTGGGGTCTGCATTATCCCCAATATACCATCCTAACCCTTTTCCTACATTCATTCTTTCCCCTTTTTCACGACTTCTCTCCAAAACCAACAGCTCTGCGGCCATCCTCATGAAACAATAAAGTTCTGAAGCTCTTCTATAGGTCAAAAGCATGTGAAAGCTTTCTTGTCTAGAAACTCTTAATTCGTCCAACTTCTTTACTTTATAAAATTTGCGCCCTGTGTTATTAAAGACAAACGTGGTAGATGTACACGTTTTTAGCAAAGAAGCTTGATGTATAAATTTTAAGCGAAGTGCCAAATATAATGTAGTAGTCAAATCATTAATTTTTATACTATTGCTTATGAATTATGTGTGTATTTTTGCTTATCATAAACTAATTTAAATTTAGAAAAACTAATCTTATCTAATCAAATTTATATTAAATAAAAAGAAAGATAAATTATTTTGTTCTTGATTGTAATACACCACACTTTTGACAGAATGTCACGTCGGTAAAGCACAACAAAGATGCTGGATATATAAGTTAACAAGCCCTAGATCCTAGTGATGCGTTTTAAAATTGTGAGGGCCTAGGACCAGAGCGAACAATATCACTAACGAGATAAACTGTTACATTAAATCAATTTGGCATTCAAAAACTTGTACAAGTAACATTTTAATTAATACAAATAACTTTTTTTTAGAACAACATATAAATAACTTCAAGAGCATTTAAAAGTCATTTATTATTTTGTAAATCACTTTCAGCACCTAAAAATACTTTTCAGCACTTAATACATATTAGCTATTTCGTATCAGCCACACGGGCTCTTATATGGTGAAATTAACTTATATATAAACCAATTATGGGGATCGGGTAAAAAGGATATTAGTGGAATAAAAAGTTAGCTAAGCAAAGAATGATAAGGGTGACAGGCACAACATTCTAAATTAAGGCAGGGTAATATAAGGTTTTTCTTTCATGGCAATTATTTTTATCATCATCCAACAATAATTGCGAAAGTGAGAGTGGATGAAGTTGATATTAAAGGGTGATGTTGAAATGTAGCCTTTGCTTTGAGAGACAATAGTCTATACAATGACTGTGACGCCGAATGCAACGTTCACCCTCCATAACCATATCCAATCTTCTTCCTTTTTTTCTTTATTTTATATACCATAAATACCCTAATTCATACACTCTTGTCTGCATCCACTTCACGTAAAAAGGTTTATGAGGACAATAATTTTGTATTCTTTGTGTAACTGTATCTGAATATATATATATATATATATATATATATACATATATATATATATATATATATATATATATATATATACATATATATATATATACATATATATATATATACATATATATATATATACATATATATATATATATATATATATAGTAAAATGATTATTCAAGATTAGGATAATCCATATTATCTATTCTATACTATGTCGGGAAATGAAAAAGAAAAACACGCTTCAAATCGAGATACTTCAATGGGTTATTTTGGGACAAATCGTAGAATAATAATGTCTGATTAAGTTTTTTTCTTCTTTGGAAAGTACAAATGACAGGATATTCATGAAAATACTTCCAGTTGTCAAGACTTTGATTTTCAGCATTATGTGCCCTAACTTAGTTGCGTATTTAAGATTTTTGAAGAGTAATCGGTCTATTGTCATGATTTGATTTTTAGATAATTTACATACGAGACATTTTACTTCCAATCCCAAATTTGTATTTTAATTATTTTCCATAGATGTTGGCATAGTATATGTAGAAAGTTTTGGGAGAAGTGATTTTATCGTATTGCTTACAAAGGTATATATAGAGTACAGAGAGAAACCAAATCCTACCAACTATAGGACTGTACAATAATAAAGGAAATCAAATCCTACTAACTATAGGACTGTACAATATATTCTAATACGCCCCGTCAAGATGGAGGGCCGGAGGACACGCCAATCTTGGACATCAACAGAAGAAGCCGAGGACGAGATAAGTGCTTGGTGAGAGCATCAGTAAGCTGATCAGCAGAGGATACATGAGCAACACGAAGAGACCCATTCTGAACCAATTGACGAACAAAGTGATAATCAATAGAGATGTGTTCATGCGTGAATGAAACACAGGGTTAGCACAGAGGTAAGTGGCGCCAATGTTGTCGCTGTAAATGACAGGAGCAGCCGGAAGAGGAACATGAAGCTCGCGCAGCAGGGAATGAAGCCAACGAACTTCAGCGGCAGCAGAAGCAATGGCACGATGCTCAGCCTCAGTAAAAGACCGTGCAACGGAACACTGCTTTTTGGAGCTCCAGGAAATAGGATTAGGCCCTAGAAAGACAACATAGGCACCAGTTGAGGAGCGGTCATCAGAGTTTCCACCCCAATCAGCATCAGAGAAACAATGCAGAGGTATAGCAGTTGAAGGACGCAGCCAGACCCCAAAGTCACGCGTCCCATTCAGATACAGGAAGAGGCGCTTAACTGCACCCCAATGAGTGACAGTAGGAGCGTGCATGAACTGTGAGAGTTTATTCACAGCAAAGGAGATATCAGGACGAGTGAAGGAGAGATACTGGAGGCCCCCAAGGGCCTGTTCATAGGCGGATGCGTCGGCAGGGGCCGAGCCGTCGGCCAGCTGAAGGCGGGTTGACGCCGCTGTTGGCGTTTGAATATGGTTGATTCCAGCATATTATGGCGAGTCAAAAGATCAAAAACATATTTACGGTGAGAAAGAAAACACTCCTTGGAGCTGCGCAGAACTTCAACACCAAGAAAGTAGCTTAGATCACCCATGTCTTTAAGAGAAAACTGAGTCCCAAGAGAGTCAATCACACGGTTCAAGAAAGCAGAATCATTACCAGTCAATATGAGATCATCAACTTATACCAAAAAATAGGTTGTAATACCAGAATGCTGAAAGACAAAGAGCGAAGTGTCAGAGGTAGTGTTGACGAAACCCATGGTCAGAAGGCATTGGCGGAGCGCACTGTACCATGCCCGGGGTGCCTGTTTGAGACCATAAATAGCTTTCTGTAACTTACAGACATAAGAAGGATAGGCTTTGTCAACAAAACCCGGTGGTTGTGCCATATAAACATCCTCTGTAAGCCTCTCGTGGAGAAAGGCATTGTTCACATCCATTTGACGAAGAGGCCAGCCCTTGGAAACAGCTAGACTGAGAACCAAACACACAGTTGTCGGCTTAACAACCGGACTGAAAGTCTCCTGAAAGTCTACACCTAGACGGTGATAAAAACCCTTCGCAACAAGCCGGGCTTTGAACTTATCCACAGTACCGTCAGTCTTTCGTTTGATACGATAAACCCACTTGCAACCCACAACATTTTGTGAAGAATCAGGCGGAAGAAGATCCCAGGTTCCATTCCGTAGCAGAGCATCAAACTCTGATGACATAGCAGCGCGCCAGCGCTCATCAGACATAGCAGTAGACAAAGTCTGAGGTTCAGTAACAGCTAGAGAGGTGACAACAGACATACCAATCTTTTTGTTGGGCGTAAAGATGTTATTTTTGCTGCGAGTTTGTATATGATGACCACCCTGAGAGGATGTAGGTGGCGGTATAATGGGTGTAGCGGCAGCAGGGGCCGCTGGCGGTGCCGGAAGGGGCACTGGTGGCACGGGCATTGGTGCCGGCAGTGCATCCGGTGAAGGATCGCTAGTGGGAGCGGCGGCAGGTACTGGTGGCGACAGCGGAAGGACGTCTAGGGAGACAGGAATGGGTACAGGGGGAGACGCGGGGTTAGACAATTTGGAGAACGGGAAGACATCTTCATGGAAGGTGACATGACGTGAGACGAAGATTTTAGACGTTGAGGGATCAAGGCATAGATAGGCGCTTTGAGTAGTAGAGTAGCCGAAGAGGACACATGCACGAGATCTGGGTTCCATTTTGTGTGAGTTGTAGGGCCGAAGCCAACGGAAGCATTGACATCCGAAGACACGTAGTTTGGCAAGGTTGGGGCGCTTATGGAAGAGAGACTCAAAGGAGGAGAGCATCGAGAGATTTGTCTTGGGAAGACGATTAATGAGATAGACTGCAGTAGCAAAGGCATAAGGCCAGTAAATGAGAGGTATAGAGGCATGATGAAGGAGAGTGAGACCAGTATCGACAATATGACAGTGACGGCGTTCAGCATAGCTATTGTGCTGGGGTGTATGAGGAGGTGAAGTGAGATGCCATTAGAGGCAAGAAAAGAGCATAAAGTGAGGAATTCACCCCCATTGTCAGTGTACAGAGTAATGATTTTAGCAGAGAAATATTTTTCTACAAGGGATTTAAAAATGGGGAAGGTTTGTAAGACATCAGATTTACGGCGTAAAGGAAAAAACCAAACATACTTAGAAAAGTGATCAACAAAGATGACATAATATTTAAATCCTTCATTAGAAATAATTGGAGAGGTACATACATCGGAGAAAATAAGCTTCAACAGAGTAGTAGAAGATAAACTGGACTTGGAAAAAGGTAACTTATGATACTTATGAAGCTGGCAAGAGACACAAGCAAGATCAGACACATTACTGGACGCTATACTGCTAGAAGACACTAAATGACGCAGGATTTTAGCTGACGGGTGACCAAACCGAGAATGCCACAAAGACCCAGAGAGCTTTTGTGCCGTGAGGGCGGACGGGGGACTGGAATCCGCCGGCCAGTAGTAGGTGTTGCTCCTAAGTGGGCCGCGAATGAGTGTTGCCCACGTGCAACGATCCTTCACCTGAAAATCAGTATCAGAAAGAACAACATTAACATTATTGTGACGACATAATTGGGCAACAGAGATCAAATTTTTACGCATATGTAGAACACAGAGAGCCCCAGGTAATAAAAGAGAGGAATAACTGTTAAGTTGTCCAGTATGTGTAATTGTCAAACCTTCACCGTTACCAATAACCACATTGTCGAAACCAGTGTAAGGAGTGTGAAGAGACATGTTGGCAAGATCAGAGGCTATGTGATGAGAGGCACCAGAGTCCAGGATCCAATCGGATGTAGAGGGAATCGTCGGAGAATGATGGGCGGTGTGAGCAGCCGGATAAGGCGGCGAAGCATAAGCTGGCCGCGGCAATGGTCCACCGTAAGGAGGCTGATTGGCGCCGGAGATGGTATAGGATGGACAGCGGTGCGCGGAGTGGCCAAATTCACTGCAGAGCTGGCACTTCCCATTGTACCCTCGAGATTGGCCATTTCTGGAGTAACCACCGCGACTGGAGGCTGAACTGCGGCTGCTACGGCCGCGCCTGCGGCTACCGAAGCGGTTACGGCTGGACTGTTGTCCGGCGACGAAGGCAGCCGACGGAGCCAAATCAGATGCGGCGGAGGAGGCCGGAGCATGAGAAGTAATCTGAGCCTCCATGCTTAACAGCTTGTCATATAATTCAGCAAAAGAGATTGGAGATTCGCGGGCTTGGATGGCATGAGAGAGTTCCATATACGGGGCATCAAGACCATTGAGAACCTTAATGACAAGATCCTCAGAATCAACAGTAACACCCAGGAGAGATAATTCATCCACAATAACGCGAATACCGTGCATAAAATCAGTAATAGATTTGGAACATTTTACCAGATTATGGAGCTGCTGCTTGAGAGCCATGATACTACCACGAGAAGCAGTGCCGTATGTGCGCGCGAGGATGTCCCACGCCTCTTTAGAGGTTACTGCAGCGGCAATGAACGAAATGATCATCGGTGTGATCGACGAGATGATGGCACTGAGAATATGATTGTCCTGGCGAATCCAATAAGGATATGCTGGATTGGGGGAAGTTACCTCCTTGTCGATGATAGTGGCTGGTGGGCACGGCTTCGAGCTGTCCAAGAAGCCGAGGAGGTCGTAACCCGGAAGAAGGGTTCGGAATTGGAATTTCCACGCCACGTAATTAGTGGAATCCAATTTGAGTAGGATCTGAGCCGATGCATTGATGGCAATCGGCTGGAGAAGATCGTTTGAAGTCGTTGCGGCCATGAGGCGTGATGCAAAGGAGAGGAGGCGACGTCGTGACAAAATCAATATCACAGTGAATAAACTTCACAAGTTTCTTGATTCAAACAATATATTTATATATATAAAAATCTTAAACGAGCAGATCGATGAATCTCAATAGAGACAATTTCTTTCATGCTAATAGTGAATCTTCGATGTCGGATTACAAAGGATCGCCGACAAGCTTGAAAGCGAGCAGGAGTAAGGTGATAGGAGACTATTAATAAAGCCCTTCACTGAAATGGATTGGCTGTGCCAGCAATGGCTCACTGGTTGAATTTAAGCAGCCAGCAGTATTGAGAAGAATACTGTGCTAGAGGTTTGGTGCTTTATTCTAGAGCCAATAATGTCACCTCGTTGCTGTCTTCACAGAGCCAGCTGCTTCTTCCTCTACTTGGCAACGGGTCGTTGCTGTCAAAAAATAATAGTTACGGCGGGCGATAAGCTACTGGCGTATGATACCATGTAGAGAGTTTTGGGAGAAGTGATTTTCTCGTATTGCTTACAAATGTATATATAGAGTACAGAGAGAAACCAAATCCTACCAACTATAGAACTGTACAACAATAAAGGAAATCAAATCCTACTAACTATAGGACTGTACAATATATTTTAATAGTATACACATGTATTTTTATCAAAAAATAAAAAAGATTATTCCCACAGGTAAAATGAATTTCATTAGCAGATCAGTGTCGAATGATATTTCCTTTAAAAAAGGTGTTTTCTCGGCAAAACGGACTGGGTTGAGTTTGTTCTCTCATTCTTTATTTACTCAGTAAAGAAAAAATGTGAAAAATTCAAAAATTTACTGCAAAAATTTATGGTTGCTATTAAGACCGAACAGAATAGAGAATGGGCACATGATGAAATCAGAACTGTAGAAAATCGATAATTGGTAAAGATCTGGTGTACCTTTATGTAAGAATCTGAAAGATACTAACTTGAGTAATATATATATATATATATATATATGTATATATTAATTTGAAGTTGACGATTAGTTGGCTCCGTGATATGGAATATTACTCCAATCATTACCACCTATTTAATGAAGAATGAATTTCGACATTGACAGGGTTCATAATCTTTCCATATTCCAGATTCTGTTCCCCTTTTGGATCCAACACAAATAACTGAATTGATATATTTCATTATGGCAACTACAAACGCATGATCCACAACCAAATTTACAAAATTAGGCAGTAGAAAATATAGCTGTCGCTGTAATTTTCTCGAGAAAAGAAAAAAGTCAATTTCTTACAACTCTTCTAGTTTAGAAAATTTAGTTAAAATGAGTAATTTTAACTAACGTTTAGCAAATTCTGAGCAAAACACTTCATTTTGCACACTAACTTATTAAGTCCGCTGTGCCATATTATATTCAAATAAAAATAGTTAGAAATAAAAAGGGGAAATATAGGTAAATAGGTAAGCTAAAATCACTAATCCTTATGTTTGGTAGCTACACATGAGCAGTAAGTTAAAATCACCATAAGGTAACCTATTTTTTAAGAACTTTTTTTTAGTTCTAAGGTCAATTTATTTACACTCTAAGGTAAAATTTAATTGAAGTTAAAATTTTTATGGCATCATTAGTTTAGTAGTAGTATAAAAATAGAAAAGGTTTTCAACGCATAACTTTCGATGTGTTTCATTTTGGCCTTTTTTTGAAAAAGGAAACAGCAATAGTATATAAGCAATGAAGAGAAGGTGGGATATCAAATAATCTAACTTCGAGGAAGCTCAAAGAAAAGCACCGTACTAAATTGTTAAGTCTTAATTAATGATGACCTAAGTTAGCTAATTAGAAGGTTGTCAATAGAAGATACTTCCTCCGTTTCATATTATTTAATGTACTTTCATTTTTAGTCTGTTTCAAAATAAATGACATATTTTTAAATTTGAAAATAATTCAACTTTACATTCTTCATTTTACCCTTTTTGCTCTTAGTGAGAAGCCTTTATAGTCACACAAATGGTATGACTCCACAAACCTTATACCCTTAATCTTTTAAGATCACAAGTTTTAAATACCTTTTTTTTCTTAAACATCGTGCCTAATCAAACTAACTCAAACAATATGAAACGGATGAAGTAGAACATTTCTAGTGTTTGGACTCAACATCACGTGAAATGTCGCATTTTATGTGCCCTGGATAAAGTAGGAAGAGCGACGGCACACTGGCTTTTCATAAAAAGACCTGGGATCTTTGTGTTGTGTTGTTCTCTTATATTTGAAGGTTTAAATTATTATGTTTTTAATATGCTATTCGAATTTGAACTCTTGAGAGTAAAAAATATTTTAATATAAAGGCGTTACTCTGTCTTAGTAGACTTATTTTACACGAATTTGAATTAGATGGACCAGAAAACTTATAATATTGGATATTTAAAGAAAAACGTGTTTGTCGGAGCCTCACTCACTCTTATATGGAAGTCACCCTCACACGTGTCTGCCGATAACAAGACACTGAACATC
Source organism: Nicotiana benthamiana (assembly GCA_034376525.1). Classification (NCBI taxonomy): domain Eukaryota; kingdom Viridiplantae; phylum Streptophyta; class Magnoliopsida; order Solanales; family Solanaceae; genus Nicotiana; species Nicotiana benthamiana. Next base: position 35,676,202 of record CM067337.1, on the reverse strand, counting down.
AGCACGTGTGGTCCTCCCACCCACTCTTCTATCTCCCCCCCTAAATGCAAATAGAAAAACAGATTGTTGAATTTGACTAATCCTAGCAACACTTTCCCCAGTCTTCATTCTGAAACCCCACCCACACGTGAGGTTTACATCTGTCCTGCTTTCTTGTCGGGCCTCACTCACAGGCCCGATTGGCCCATTTTACCGGGCCCAAATTCGTCAGCCACAGTGTACTTGAGACGTTGCATCTATGCAAACCATTTCTTCCAAATTGAGTCCGGAAAATCCTCAATCTATAATGTACTTGTTTTGTCTTACATACCAACTTGATGGCCAAAATCTACCCCATTTGTGTTCGGTGGTGAGCACAAGCTTTAATTAGGGCGTTGTCTATTTTCTTTGACAAAAATATTGTTTAATTAAAATGCGTATAAGCATCGAATTTAATATAGCTAAGTGGGCTTTATTTCAAAATGAGTTGACTATTTTAATAACGAGAAAAATCACGATACAAAGAATCCTCAGAATATAGAATTAGTTTAGATTCAAAGTACATATTGTTAAGATTATCCTGTCGTGGTGGATGGCTGCAACTTCATGTCTACCGTCTATATGTCTTCCCAACTTCACGCACCCCATAATAGACAGTGCTTTGACTTGACTACAGCTTATACTATATGGTATTTTGGTACAGGTTATTTTAATTGCTGTCTATTTAATCACAATATCTATGTTAAAAATAAAAGGAATAGAAAAATGAAGAAGAAAGGGGGAAACAAAAGTTTGGGATTAGGAAATATAAAAAAATAGGGATTTGAAAGGCGGTGTGTAACATAAGTATTGGCTGTGTCTAGGTTTGAAGGGACGTTATTAGGAAGAAAACAAATTGAATGTCGTCATTAGAAGGAGTTTTTAATTATTTGTACAACAAATGATAGTTGTTGGCTATAACAAACAAAATAAAATGGGGCAGCTATTTTTAATACAGTGATGAAATTACAATTATTATATTGTTGTTATCTATATAGTAATGATGCTAATATAGTAGTGCATGCATAGGAAAAAGGCTCAAATCAAGTATTGGCTGACATTAGATAGGCTTATGTATGGTGTGAGACTTGTGAACCTCTGTTTGCGTTTCTTTTCGCACCTCATATTTCTTATCCTATAGTTTCAAAAATCATCGTTACTATCAAATGTTTATATACCTCCTATAGTCCCATTGCATGCTTGAAAATATGCTATCATAATTAATGGTAGAAGAATTAATTTAAATAGCTGTCATCCAGCCGCTTAAATTAAAATTAACCAACGGATGATAGTATAAGTTTAATTCATATATAATTTAAGTATACCGATTAAGAAAAGTAAATAGTAAATCCAGTCGACTATTTGTGTAAATATTCCTTGATTATTCTTGTAAAGTAAATTAAAAGTTCAAATCCACAAGCAAGCCCTAAACCCACGGCTTCTCCAACACAAGGTCCAACGGCAGGCACAAGCCCAAAATGTTAATATGTCAGGTGAACTTTCGTCTACGCTTGTCCTATGGCTAGAATTTCAAATTTACAAGTAAGTTTTCCTCGACTCTCATAAGTAATACTTTTAACTTTCACCTTGAAGTTAAATACCACCCGAAAAAATAGTAGCATTGTTATAAATAGAACTCTATTTAAGGTGAATGTCTATATTTAGAGAGATTCTAGGGTTTACTACTTGGTGGCTAAGTCACCACCTCCCTATAAATATAGGGCTTCTATTCCATTGTAATACATCCCAAGTATCAATAAGAATACTCCTCTCCCTATTCTCTCTATATTGTTCTTGTCTTTTATATTATTTCATAACACGTTATCAGCACGAGTCTCTAACCAATTGAATGTGATTGTTTTGCTTTATGCTAATCTTATTTCCGTTTGAATAGTTTTCGTCTATTTTGCCTAAGACTTTGGTTGAAGCCTAAGGGAGAACAAATCCAGTAAACAGAAAGTTGTGGAAGCTTTCTTCAATGGTCCTGACATGATTCGTCCACGGAAATGCAAGAATTTCTATACGAAAAAAAATAAAAAAAAATAGAAGAGAAGGTATCATCATAAAGTAATGCAACGGGATGGAAACTCCAGAGGTATATTTGATATCACTACATTTATTGATATACCTTAAAGGTCAGTAATTTACTTTTCCCTTTCAAATTCTTGAAATTCTACGATTTGATTTCATATACAAACATAGACAACAAAGTTTGATTATAACTCTAATGGAGTTTGTAAGAAATTACACTCACATGAAGTGGTAAAATTTCTATGCCTTGCCATGATCAAATTCATGAATGATTGTGGGCAAAGAATTGAAAATCCGTCCCATTGAATTTGCTCCATTCCCTTTAGAGAATGTGGTAGCAGTATGTGATAAGTCTGAAAGAAGACAAAATTATTACCATGATGGTATCAATGAATGTGGACGTGGCAATAGACGAAATTATAATCGTCATTATTATGATAATGAGAATAATAAGGATTCTCAAAATAATCTTTCACTTTATGAAAGTAATATTTGATACGAGATTGTGTAAAGCACATGATTATGGTCCATTCCCTAAAGTGAATGTGATAATTGTAATAGAGCCCGTAAGTATGAACACGCTCTTGATATATTTTTGTTTTATGTCTGACATTATGAAAAGAAAGTTCGTTGCCTTTGAAATTTCGGGCAAGAACTATATGACGTGGGTGTTGGATGCTGAAATCCACTTAGATGTTATGGGTCTTGGAGACGCCATTAAAGAAAGAAATAATGCATCCACCCAAGACTATGCTAAGGCCTTGATTTTCTTGCGCCATCACCTTGATGAAGGTTTGAAACTGTGCTAAGGCCTTGATTTTCTTGCGCCATCACCTTGATAAAGGTTTGAAAATTGAATATATCACAGTCAAAGATCCACCTATCTTGTGGAGGCTTAAAGAAGAGATATGACAACCTGAAGTTGATCACTCTACCACAAGCACGATACGATGAGAATCCAAAAGCAAATAGTTCATAAACTATATATTATCGTTGCGGTGAAAAAAGGCACTAGTCAAAAGCTTGCCGTATACCAAGACATTTGGTTGACCTTTATCAAGCATCTCGAAAGAGTAAAGGCCCTAAAACAAATTTTGTCTCTGACGACAATTTTGACATCACCCACTTGGATGTGGCAGACGTCTTTGAGCAACCCGATGGGAAAATAAACCACCTAATCGGTGATGGATCTGTGATGAAAGAATATGGAGTTGTTTGATTTTATTTCACTTATTTGTAATAGTTAGTGAATAAACTAATAGTCATTAGTATCAGCTCGTATTAGTTAGTTTATGATATAATGTTAGTATTAGTTCGTTAGAATGTTTCAATATGCTCAAATTTCAATAATATTTTTATTTTCAAGTAGAGGTAATCGACTAACCTAACAGTTAGTCGATTATCTAATATTTCGCATTAAAACTGCAAAACAATCGATTGTCAATGTTCAACAATCGATTGTCTATGTTTAACAATCGATTGTCTTAAGACAGTGTGATCTGGAATTTTTCAAAATAGTCAACAATCGATTGTCTATATATAACAATCGATTGTCTTAAGACAGTGTGATCTGGAATTTTTTCAAAATAGCAAATAATCGATTGTCTATGTTTAACAATCGATTGTCGTAAGACAGTGTGATCTGAAGTTTTTCAAAATAGTCAACAATCGATTGTCTATGTTTAACAATCGATTGTCTTAAGACAGTGTGATCTGAAGTTTTTCAAAATAGCAAATAATCAATTGTGTGTGTTTAACAATCGATTGTCAATGTTCAACAATCGATTGTGTGTGTTTAACAATCGATTGTTTTAAGAAAATGCTTAAACTGGAATTTTCAAACTGCATAGTAATCGATTATGGAAAACATATAATCGACTATCTGATTTAGTTAGTCAACTGACCTCAGCAGATTTTGAAAATATTGTTTAAATGTGACACAAACAAATTGAACTTGTTTATTCTCATGTTCGTATATTTTCTTTTGTATGGCAAACTATGGGAATTAAATTGATTGAAGTCTCCTGAAGAGCAACTATAACTCTGCCTAAAGAAACGATATTTTAGAGAATGCAATGTTCTCCTCCAAGTCTAAGAGAAACTTGTTGAGTTTTAATGATATCAGTCAAAATGTTCCCCTCCAAGTCTAAAAGGAACTTGTTGGGTTTTAAAGATATCATTCAAAATGGATATCAGATTGAGAGAATACATGAGTATAATCTTGAATACCTCATTTACTCATGAAAACGAGGCTGCTCACTTCGGCTTGGGGTCACGCCATTTTGCATGCAGCAATGCTAGTTTGTCTCTGACTGACGAATTGACACAAATATTCCCCGTTGCAATTGGTTTTGGGTCATGAACCTAATATATCCCATGTAAGAATCTTTGGATGCGCAGTATATGTGCCTATAGCACCGCCATCCCGCACCAAAATGGGTCCGCAAAGAAGGTTAGGAATATATGTTGAGTTTGAATCGTCCTCCATTATTAGCTACCTCGAAACATTGACAGGGTATTTGTACACTGCACGATTTGCAGACTGTCAATTTGATGAGACACTTTTCCCAAAATTAGGGGGAGAAGTTGGTGAAACCAAACGGGAATTTTGTGGAAAATGCATCATTATCTCATCTTGATCCACATACCTCTATTTGTGAAAAAGAGGCGCAAAATATTATCCATTTGCAAAGAATAGTAAATCGAATGCCACACGCATTTACAGATTTGAAAAGGATAACAAAATCACATATCCCCACAGTGAATGTGACAACATCTGATTCACGAATACATATTCATTATTGGAAGAATATGAACATGAAATTGGTATAGAACATACCACCCTCACCCCTAGAAGGAGGTTTGAGACGATACCACACTCACCCCTAGAAGGAGGTTTGAGATGATATATGGCATGAATGATCGTTGGTCACGTACCTATTGTACGCCAAAGTATTTTGGAAATATGACTATTAAAGGACAACGATAATGCAAGAAACATATCTTGCATATAAGTTTGACATGACCATAATGGTATAACTTTCTCTTTAAGAAAGATATTCAGCACATGAATGTTGATGAATTTGTGGTAGTACAAAATTAATTGAGAGCTCTAGAAGAGCCAATTATTACTATGTTGGAGAAACACAATTGAGTATTGTGCTGTAGTAAGTCTCAAAGAAACTTATTCAGTTTCCAAAGTATATGTGAAAGTGGTTGATTATATTGAGACTATAAATAAAGGAAAGATTTGATATCTTCTATTACTACAACTTGTAGCGGGATAATTTGTATATGAAAAGCTATCCGCTTCATTCTCCAGTTTGTACTACACAAACAAAAGAATGCTACAATAAAGTGGATATTTATTGGTATAAAAACCCATGTCATAATAAACCTGAAGTTTATTGATAAGTGCACATGTCATGGTGTAAATTTGAAGTTTACCAATATTGATAATTTATTCAGTTGGCATTCGGGTTAGCCATCTCATTTTAAGTATGATGTGCAATAATAGAGAATTCACATGGGTGAATATTAAAGAACTAGAAAGTTCTTTAAGAATTCTCTTGTATCACTTGTTCTCATTAATGAACTGACCAACTAAAGAGTTCGGTTTGAAGCCCAATAAATTCTGGAAATATCAAAGGTGAATATGGGCCCATTCACCTGCGATGTATACCACATATGATGCATATATGATATGGTTATATGCGCAATTGTTATTAACCCGCAGCCTGACCGGTGCTTGCAAGGTAAATTGCTCAGTAATCTAACTTCGAGCATAATTTCCAGATTTTCTACTCAAGATAGTTCATCTTGATAAGTTGGTTTATATCAAAGTTGGTTTAGCAAGATAATTATTGAGTGCCTCCACTTAATAGCTAAACTGTTTCTTATGAGAACAAAGTTATATATATCAGTTTGATATACGTTGTATACGAGAGTATATTCTCTCCTCACAAGTGGTTCAGGGTCAGGAACCAAATAATTTCATCTTATTATTAATGTGCTGTGTATATTGACATGATAATGCACAAAGATGATTTCCCAAAGTTGAGGAAACAAGTTAGCTTTTCTAACATGAGGGGGAGACATGATAAACACTTGAGAAAAAGTTACATGGGATGAATTATCATTTGTATATGTAAATTCCCGAATATCATGATATGAACCTGAAGTTCATAAAATGGATAATTCAATTGCAACATATTGCAAAGCATGCTATACGCATTTGCTGACCCAAAGAAAGTGACTATATTCTCACTACAAATGCTCATATTAAGTCCTAGAAGGACAAAGTCTTTGATACGCTTAAAGCATATAGACAAATACTTGATTCCATATGAAAGACATGTAGATTTGGACATATAGTTCAAATACTTGAAAGTATAAAATCAAAGGTATGTATAATCAGTTTTCGATATCTTATTTGTTTAGCATGACATGAAAACTTGATATGCATCTAAAGTCTATTATGTGATTTATATGACTTAACTTGAAAGATTTAAGTTGCTTAAAGCATACACAATTCTTGGTCCTGAAGTACCACATCCTAAGTACAATTTGTGTACATATGTATCTTGCTATAACTATAAGCATGATGACATTGAGAATACATCTATGGAGATATTGAAGAGTTATTCCACGACATTATATGAAGATGTTCATATCTATCAAGAATGATGATTTCAAGGTGCAGAATATTTATTCAAGTCAATATGGTTGATTTATTTATCAAACATCTACCAAAGATTGTTTTGAAGATGGTGCACAAGATTGGAAAGCAAATTATCAAGGATATAAATTGATGTTCTTATCAGGGGGAGTTAATGCGCGTTGCACTCTTTTTCCCTTACAAGGTTTTGTCCCAACTGGGTTTTCCGTGTGAGGTTTTTAACGAGGCAACCAATAGGCGCATATTCAAACATGTGTACTCTTTTTCCTTCTCATTAATTTTTCCCATTGGGTTTTGGTTTTAAGGTTTTAACGAGGCACATTGTTGAATAGACATTCAAGGGGGAGTGTTATAAATAGAACTCTATTTAAGGTGAATGTCTATATTTAGAGAGATTCTAGGGTTTACTACTTGGTGGCTAAGTCACCACCTCCCTATAAATATAGGGCTTCTATTCCATTGTAATACATCCCAAGTATCAATAAGAATACTCCTCTCCCTATTCTCTCTATATTGTTCTTGTCTTTTATATTATTTCATAACAAGTACCATATTTCTGTAATTTTTGTAATTTATCGGAGCTCGACTCAAGTCCATCCATAAATTAATAGAGTAATCTACACGGTATGCCCATTAAAAATGTTAGTTAACTTCATATACTTTTGAAATATTTATTTACCTTTTATACCTATGATATAAAAGTTTATTATTTTTCAAACTTTTGATATCATTATATGCCATTAAATAAATCTCACTTATTAAGAAACTAAATTATCTCTCATTCCAATATAATAAATCCCTTAAAATACTCCATCATCCCACGTTTTAATGAATTGAAATTATACATGTTTACCAAAAAGTCCACCCCACCCCAGTAGTTTTTCTATGAAGTTCTCCATAATCTTTTTCTTCTCTTTCATCTATGTAATCAAAAGAAAAATAAAATAACGTGATAATATTCTAATTTGGGATATACTATATAAACTAAAACAAAATATTAGAATATGCTACTCAAACCAGCACACCACAATATTCTAATTAAAAATATATTATTCAAATAAAACAACGATGATATTCCAATTGAAATATTCAAATCAAACATAACACAATATTTATAATTTGAAATACAATATTCAAATTAAATATAACACAATATTTTAATTTAGAATACAGTATTCAAACTAGATTTTTTCAAATTTAATAAATTGTAGAATATTTAGTTTGTATATTATATTCTAAATTAAAATATTTTTTGAATATTGCATTCTAAATTAGAATATTATAGTATATTTTATTTGACTACTTTATTCCAAATTAGAATATTATGTTATATTTAACTTGAATGTCGTATTCGAATTAGAATATTATAGTATTTGAATAATGTATTATAGATTAAAATATTATGGTATATTTAATATGAATAATATATTCTAAATTAAAATACTGTGATTTGCTTGGTTTAGATAGCATAATCTTCATTAGAATATTGTGACATATTTGATTTGAATTGTATTTCAAATTATAATATTGTGGTATGTTAAAAATATATGGGAAGATTTGAAAGTATAGAGTATGCAATATCAAAAATGAAGTTCTGATGAAAAATAGGAATGTGATTTAATTAGGATAGATGTGAATCTCAAAATTTATTTAGTACATATTTCAATAATTAAGACTACATTTAAGAGATATTATTCTCTTATTAATAGTGATTGTTACACACATAAGATACTCTATCAAGATATACGATGTAATTTCTATATAGGTATACACTGTAACTTTCATAATTAAGACATAATGAGTAAAGATGGGTATATGGTGGTCAAACCCCTAAATTATAAGTTCACTTCATACAGACCTCATTTGGTAAGAGACTTTTACTTAAATATGCAACACCAAGAAAAGACTAGCTATTTTTTGGATTGGTCATTTAAAAATAGCCAGCATTTATTAAGACATTGAAAAATAGCCACTATTTTGCTGTAACGGAAATCGGTCCAGCATAATATAATGCAGTTCGGTGCACCTGTATATGAACTTCCAACATATTATGCTGTACCGGTATATTTTTTTCTCGACCCAGATTTTCTATCATCGGGAGTCGTGATGGCGCCTACTAATGTGAGTTAGGCAAGTCAAACCTTAATTAATTGCTGACCTTTTCCAAATTACGCCTTTTAACCAACATGGAACAACAACATAATAAAAGAAAAATTATAAAAAACTAAAGCGGAAGTAATCCATTTTATAATCAAACCGTGTCTATTACAACTTTAAAACTCATCACCCCAAAATCTGGTGTCACAGTATCACAGACCGTTTAAGAGTCACTAAATAAAAAGAATGAAGAAATACATAAAACTGTTCTTGAACGAGGGTAAGGAGACAGGAAAAGGAATAGAGAGGGCGCCAGGGCCTGCGGACTCTTGCAGGTATACCTTGGGTCTCCGAGTGGACTCAAGGAAGTCCTCCAACTATTGTCTGATAGCTGCTCTGGGATCTGCATATAGTGGAGAGTGTAGTATCAGCATAACCGACACCATGTGTTGACAAGAGTCTAGCTTAACCTCGGCCAAGTAGTAATGCGGCTAAGACCAGACCAGCGAATACACTTGTGCAGTTTTGAATATTTACAAAGAAACAGGAAATACAGAAATAGTCTATCAATGTGGGAAATGGAACATACTGTGGGGAGATAACAGGTAAGGAAAGAAGTAACGTAACTTGAATGCAAATGAGAAATCAATAAAATCAATAGTTGCACGGCACCACCCTTCGTGTTTTTACTCTCGTCCTAACCTAAACAATGCACGGCAACACCCCTTGTGCTTCTACCTCACATAATCATTGCACGGAATGATTCTTCGTGCATTATCACTCATATCATGGCAGGAAATAGTACATCGTGCGGCACGACATCACCCTTCGTGCTTTAAATTTTCTTATCATAATCATACACGGCATCACCCTTCGTGTTTTACGCTCTTTCCTCACAAACAACAATGCACAACATCACCCTTTGTGCTTTATCACTCTTCCTCACCCAAACTACAATAATAAACAATGGGGCGAGGGAATAGACAAGATTAAAATGAGTATCGAGGCAAGGGAACAACAACTTAATAATTAAATCCCGGCAAGGGGACAATAATCAACAATATCAACTTCCCGGCAATGGAACAATTTATACTTTTTTTCGTTTTCTTTCACTTTCATTTCATATCTCCCTCTAACACTTGAGACAATGCTCTAAAGTGTTCAATCATCTCATAAACATTCACAATTGTAATGTAACTTGATCCATTGCTTCTCGATGTTCAAGAACCACAATTACTATTCGCTTTCCACAACAAGTAGAAATCATCTTTAAAGCATAGATTATTCAAAAAAATCATGAATTACACATTATAAGACTCATGATCATGCCAGATACCAATGTATAGATACTAATCATAATGCCTATGCGTCGTATTCACGATTAGCGTATGGAGAGTAAGATTCAACTCCTATTCCCTCAAGCTAAGGTTAGACCAAACACTTACCTCGATGCCTTGAACACCACTCAAGTCTCAATTATAGCTTTAGCCTTTGATTCTATCACTAATCCGCTCGAATCTAGTCATAAGTTACTTAATAACACTAATAAATGCTAAATGAATCAACCCCATTGCATGAAAATACTAAGCATGGAAGCTCAATCCTCTAAAACAATCCATCAGGAGTCTGCGGTCAGCCTATCAACAATGGCCCATACTGCGTCGAATTTCTTCCAAGTCTGCGAGAGCCCAACAATGAAATCTATAGTGATCCGCTCCCACTTCCACTCGGGAAGCTCAATCCTTTGAAACAATCCATAGGCCTCTGGTGCTCATACTTAACCTGTTGACAGTTCAAACATCGAGTTACATACGCAACGATATCTTTCTTCATTCTCCGCCACCAATAATGCTGCCGCAAATCTTGATACATCTTTGCGGCACCTGGATTAATAGAGTACCAGGAGCTACGAGCCTCTTTTAAAATCAGCTCTCGAAGCCCATTAACGTTAGGAACACACACATGGCCCTGCAATCTCAAAACTCCATCATCACCTAAGGTCACCTGCTTGGCACCTCCACGCTGCACTGTGTCTTTTAGGACACACAAATGGGGATCATCAAACTGCCGGTTTGCTCCAATAATGTATAACTAGTGATTGTGAAAGCTAAAACTCGGCTAGAATTAGAAATATCCAACCTCACAAATCGATTGGCCAAGTCCTGAACATCCAACGCAAGCGGCCTCTGACTGACCGTAATATAAGCAAGATTTCCCATACTGGCTGACTTCCTACTCAAAGCATCGGCCACTATATTGGCCTTCCCTAGGTGGCATAAGATAGTAATATCATAATCCTTCAACAACTCTTACCACCTCTTCTGCCTCAAATTCAACTCTTTTTGCTTGAGTAGATACTCAAGATTTTTGTGATCAATGAACACCTCACATGCCACGCCGTACAGATAATCCCTCCAAATTTTCAATGAGTGAACAACGCCTGCCAACTCTAAATTATGAACCGGATAGTTCTTCTCATGAATCTTCAATTACCTCGAAAAATAGGCGATGAACTTTCCACCCTGCATTAATATTGAACCAAGTCCAAGGCGAGACACATCACAATAAAATGTATAATGCCCTGATCTTGAGGGCAAAACCAAAATCGGTGCAATAGTCAGAGCTGTCTTAAGCTTCTGAAACCTCGCCTTACACTCGTCCAACCATCTGAACTGGGAACCCTTCTAGGTCAACCTGGTCATCGGGCTGCAATAGATGAAAACCCCTCCACGAACCGATGATAGTAGAAGTTCCGGATCTCTATAGCTAATGCTGGTCTAGTCCAGTTCTTGAATGGCTCGATCTTCTTCGGGTCCACTTGAATACCCTCTACTAATACAACGTGACCTAGAAATGCAATTGAACTCAACCAGAACTCAAACTTCTAGAACTTTGCATATAACTGACTATCCTTCTGAGTCTTGAGAACCACTCCGAGATGCTGCTCGTGCTCCTCCTAGCTATAGGATTATATCAAAATATTGTCATAAAAGCTGCTGGGCCATTCGTTTACCCAAATGACATAACTAAGAACTCATAATGCCCGTACCGAGTGCGGAATGGTGCCTTAGGGACATCGGATGCCCTAATTCTCAACTGATGGTAGCCAGATCACCAATCAATCTTTGAAAATACCTTGGTATCCTGAAGTTGATCGAACAAGTCATCAATCCTCAGCAGTGGATACTTATTCTTGATTGTGGCTTTGTTTAAGTGCCGGTAATCAATGCACATTCTCAGCGAACCATTCTTTTTCTTCACAAACAACACCGGTATACCCCATGGTGAAACTCTAGGTCTAATAAAACCCTTGTCAAGAAGATCCTACAACTTCTCTTTCAATTCTTTCAACTTTGGCAGGACCATACAATATAGCGAGATAGAAATAGGCTGGGTGCTCGGAGCCAAATTAATACAAAATTTGATATCCCCGTCGAGTGGCATACCCGAAAAAACTGAAGGGAAAACCTCAGGAAAATCGCGAACCACAAGCACATAATCAATGGAGGGAACCTCAGCTCTAGAATTTTTAACATACACAAAATAAGCCAAACACCCCTTCTCGACCATACGCTGAGCCTTCACATACGAGATAACACTATAGGTAGAATGACTAGGAGTCCATCTCTACTCTAAACGAGGCATACCCGGTAAAGCTAAGTTCACAGTCTTGGCATGAGAGTCCAAGATAGCATGGTAAGGTGATAACCAGTCCTTCCCCAAAGAAACATCGAAATCGACTATGTCTAAAAACAACAAATCAGTGCGGGTCTCAAGACCCCCAATAACCACAATACAAGAATGATGGACTCAATTGACCACAATAGAATCACCCACCGGTTTAAACACATAAACAAGAACACTTAATGAATTACTAGGCATAGCCAGGTGTGGTGCAAAATATGATGACACATACGAATACGTAGACCCAGGGTCAAACAATACTGAAGCATCCCTATATCAAAAACCAGAACCGTACTTGTAATGATTGCATATCAAAACTCACCCTCGGGCCTAGATGGAATAACATAACATCGGGGTTGGATCCCACCACCTTAAATCACATCTCTAGGGCGACCTGCTGCTGACTGGCCTCCACCCCTGGCGACATAAGCTCCACATCTAGGACCTCTACCTTAACTTCTAGCACCTCTACCCTCGCCTCTAGCTGGGTGGGCGGGCTGTGGAACACCTGGTGCCTGATCCATGGCACGAGAACTCTGATACTAATAGCTGCTCGATGCACAAGAACAAAATCCGGCAATGTGACTGGGGTCACCACAAGTGTAACAAGCCCTCGGCTACTAAGACTGCTGAACTTGTCAGCCCAAATAACAACCCTGAAAACTCTAAAGCTGTGGTGCACTGATAGGAGCAGGTGGTAAACTAAACAACTGCTGATCGGATAACTGTATTTGGGGGCTACGGCTACCTGAAGCATCATGAGAAACCTGAAGAGCTGACTGACGGGCCTAGGACGATGGCCTCTACCATAAGAATCTCTACCTCCAGACGAGGTACCATAGAATCTTGCTGCATGACGGGGTCTCTTGTCTGACCCATGACCACCTCCATGTGACAGAACCATCTCAACTCTATGGGCCATATTGGCCGCCTCCTAAAAAAGGATCTCACTCCCCGCCTCTTTGGCCATCTGAAGACGAATCGGCTGGATAAGACCGTCAATAAACCTCCCCACCTTCTATTTCTCTTGGTAGGAAGTATGAAAAGAGCATGATGAGCTAAATCGACGAACCTGGTCTCATACTGGGTGACCGTCATAGAACCCTACTGGAGGTGCTCAAACTACCTACGATGGGCCTCTCCCTGAGTAATGGGGAGAAACTTCTCCAGGAACAACTCAGGAAACTGCTCCCAAGTCAAGGGTGGCGATCCGGCTGGCTAAGAAATAATATCTCCACCAAGTCTTGGCAGATCCAGACAAACAAAATGCAGAAAAATCGACCCCATAGGTCTCAACAATGCCCATGTTCCTGAAAATCTCGTGGCAGCTGTATAAGAAATCCTGGGGATCCTCAGAAGAAGATCCACTGAAAGTAGTATTAAAGATCTTGGTGAACCTATAAGCCTCGACAAAGCATCTGCAGACATAGCCGCTCCATCGTCGTCTGAGACATGACACCCGATTGAACTGCTCCAACTGGTTGGACCGCTGGAGTCTGATTCGAGGGAGCTACCTGCTCTGGAGTACAAGTAGCAAGAGTCTGATCCCGTCCTCCAGCCTGAGAAGTGGCTAGTGCTACAAGAAGCAAGCCTGCCTGGGTGACACTCTCCATGAGGTCCACTAATCGAACCAAAACATCCTGAAATACTGAGGTAGCAATAAACCCTTATGGGACCTAAGTGGGCCCACCCAAACTGTTGGGGCCGGAACCTCCTCGTCAAAATCAACTTGAGGCTCCGCGACTAGGGTTGCTGCTGGGGCTGAGCTCTGCCCCTTCCTTGACCTCTGGCATGGCCTCAGCCTCCGCTCCTCGTAGGAGCAGCAGCCGGGGGCTCGAGATGCTGAGCGGTATATGAGGAAGTGCTTGTTCTCTCCATCTGCGAAAGAATAGAGTAGAAGTTCAATCAGTATTGGGAAACAGAACCGCATGACAAGAAAGAACAAATGGGATGTTTTTCCTTACTATGTAGCCTCTGGGGGATTATTACAGACGTCTCCGTACCGATCCCTCAGACTTTACTTTGTTTGTCCATGAACTGTGAGACCCATGTAACCTAGATCTTTGATACCAACTTGTCACAATATGGATTTCTCACATTCGAGAGTCGTGATGGTGCCTATCAATTTAAGCCAGGCAAGCCAAACCTTAACTAATTGATGACCATTTTCGTATTATTACTTTTAACCAACATGGAACAACAACATAATAAAAGAAAAATTTAAAAGAACTATAGCAGAAGTCATCCATTTTATAATCAAACTGCGTCTATTACAACTTTAAAACTTATCACCCCAAAATCTTATATCACAGTATCATAGTCCGTCTACGAGTCACTAAATACAAAGTCTTAAGAAATACATAAAACGGTCCATGAACAATGGTAAGGAGAAAGGAAAATGGATAGAGGGGAGTGCCAAGGCATGCGGACGCCTGCAGGTCTACCTTGGGTCTCCGAGTGGACAAAAGAAAGCCCTCCAACTAGTTTCCGATAGGTGCTCTGGGATCTGCACACAATGCAGAGTGTAGTATCAATACAACCGACCCCATGTGCTGGTAAGTGTCTAGCCTAACCTCGGCGTGACAGGGCTAGGACCAGACCAACAAATACACCTGTGCAGTTTAAATATATACAGCGAAACAAGAAATACAAAAAATAGTCTATCAATATGGGAAAGGGAACATGCTGCGGGGAGATAACAATTTTGTATAAAAGCAACAGGTAAGGAAAGAAGCAACGTAACCGGAATGCAAATGAGAAATAGTCAATCAATAGTTGCACGACACCACCCTTGGTGCTTTTACTCTCATCCTCTCTAAAATAATGCACGACAACACCCCTCATGCTTTTACCTCACATATGTTGGAAACACGTTCTCAATGCAATATACTAAAACGTGTGTTCTTTTGCATAGGTTTTGATGAATGACAAACGAAGCGAAAATTGATATATGACGAAGTTCAAGAAACAAGCGCACAATTGATATACAGCGAGATTCAAGCTCAAGACAAAGTTTTATAGTTTAATTGAGTCATTCTTAATTGTGATCTTGATCCTACAACTTGACTTGTAACATGGCTTCTCTCATAAAACTATTTTCCAAAATCATGCATATTTAATTTAATGTCAAATTATTTTAAATCATGCATATTTATAGTAGTCAAAATAATTTATAGACATGCCTTAAAAATCTGGACTAAGATAATCGATTATGTACTTATGATAATCGATTGTTTTAAGCCAAGACTGCATGACAATCGATTGTGAACTAATGACAATCGATTGTGAGTAAGACAGTGAGCATCAGGTTTTTCAAACCTGCATGACAATCGATTGTGAACTAATGACAATCGATTGTAACTGAGGCAGTGTCCATCAAAGTTTTTCAAAACTCAGAATAATCGATTATGAACTAATGGTAATCGATTATGTTGAGACAGTGTCTTCCAGTGATTTTCAAATTTATTAAATAATCGATTGTTACATTGAACAATCGATTGTCAAAGAGACAGTGTCTAAAATGTTTTTCAAAAACTGATAAGTAATCGATTGTTGACTTTGTGCAATCGATTGTGAAGCTGACCGTTGTCGTAAAGTTTTCAAATACCGTCAGGTAATCGATTATTGATTCTGTATAATCGATTGTTTTGATTAAAATCCGGAAAAGATTTTTTGAACGTTATTGGGTAATCGATTATTGATTTTGTATAATTGATTGTTTTGATTAAAATCCGGAAAAGATTTTTTGAACGTTGCTGAGTAATCGATTGTTCATTCTGGACAATCGATTGTTTGTGGTAAAATCTGGAAAGGATTTTTTGAACGTTGCCAGTAATCGATTATGGATTGTAAGTAATCGATTATCAAGCGTAAAATCTGGGATTGAATTTTGATCTGACTGGCAGACAATCGATTGTTGGGGTTTGACAATCGATTGTCAGTGGGTAAAATCAGCAACTCTTAATTGGCAATTAGGCAACGGTAATGCCAAGTTTTTCAACTATAAATACAGCTTCATTTCAGTGTTTTAAACACAACAACATACTACAACTGATCATTACATTGCTATAAGCTTGCATACTTTTGTTTATCATTTTATATTCAATTTCATAAAGCTTTTGAGAGCCATATTCTTGTCCAAAGTTGTTGTGATCTAGAGCTTACTTCTTTTACTCATATCTACTCATTAAGGAGTATTTTGTTTGAGTGTTTAGTGTTTTATACACTAGTAAGAGAATTGTAATTCTCTTGTTGTAAGGAACTTGTGTTTCCTTGGTTGAAGTCTTGGAGTGTTGTATCTCCGAGCAAAGGTGTTAAGGCTTGTGTCCTTAAGTTGTAAAGGTTTGTTGAGCACCCGTAAGCTTAACAAGTTAATGGAAAATCTCGAGAGAGTCTCTCGGGGACTGGACTAGCCACGTGTTGTGGTGAACCAGAATATATCGGTGCGTTCTTTCCTTTTTGTTTATTTAACGCACTTATTTATTTCCTGCAAATTTTAATTTCCGCAAGTTTACGCTAAATTTTATGATAACGCTATTCACCCCCCCCTCTAGCGTTAAGCGCTTTATCTAACAACATAATCATGACACAGAATGATCCTTCATGTATTTTGACTTATATCATGACACGAAATGGTACATCGTGTGGCACATCATCAGCCTCCGTGCTTTACATGTTCTAATCATAATCATACACGGCATCACCCTTCGTGCTTTACGCTTTTTCCTCAGAAACAACAATGCACGACATCACCTTTCGTGCGTTATCACTCTTCCTCACCCAAACACTAATCACAAATGATGGGGTGAGGCAATACATAAGACTAAAATGAGTATCCCGTCAAGGGAACAAAAACTTAATAATTAAATCCTGACAAGGGAACAATAATCAACAATATCAACTTCCCGGCAAGGGAACAATTTATACTTTTTTTCTCTTTCTTTCACTTTCATTTCATAACTCACTCTAACTCTTGAGTTAATGCTCCAAGGCGTTCAATCATCTCATCAAATTTCACAATTTGTAATTTAACTTGATCCATTGCTCCTCGATGTTCAAGAACAACAATTACTTCATTAACTTTCCAGAACAAGAAGAAATCATCTTTAAAGCATAGATTATTCAACAAATCATAAAATTCACATTATAAGACTCACGGTCATGACAGACACCAATGTATAGATACTTGTCACCATGCCTATACGTCGTACTCACAATTAGCACATAAAAAGTAAGACTCAACTCCTAATTTTCTCAAGCTAAGGTTAGACCAAACACTTACCTCGATGCCTTGAACACTACTCAAGTCTCAATTATAGCTTTACCCCTTGATCCACCACCAATCCACTCGAATCTAAGCATAAAATACCTAATTACATTAATAAATACTAAATGAATCAACCCCAACGCATGAAAATAAGTTTTACCCATAAAGTTCAAAAATGTCCCTGGCCCGCATGGTCGAAATTTGAGGTTTGGACCAAAACCGATTACCCATCCCCCACGAATCAAAATATATGATTTATTTTGAAATAGGACCTCAAATTGAGGTCCAACTCATCAATTTTTAGAAAACCTAGGTTCTAGCCAAAAAAGTAATTTTTCCCATGAAAATCTTTGATTTGAAGTTGAAATCATGTTAAAAGATGTTAAGGAGTGAAGAAAATAAGTTAGAAGTCACATAGCAATTGTCTTGGAGAAGAAAAATTATTTGGAAAAGCGACTCATATGTTTTGAGGTTTGAAAAGAGAAATAAATAACTGAAAGATCCGTGTATCTATACCCCTCTAAAACTCCATGTGGGCCGGGAAAGAAGGACCGCGGCCGCATCGGCCTCCCTGAAGACCTGCAGATCATAGCCCGTGTGGACTGCACAAAGGCAACCGCAGCAGCACATCATCCACCGCGGACCGCTCAAAGGCGACCGCGGCCGTGCTGGCCGCTTTGTGGCTGCACGCAATTTCTCGCAGACCGCGCAAGAGGTTTCAGAGACCTTCAATAATTCCTGAACCTTCAACAATTGATCTTTTTAAGCCTAAGGCATCCCGGAACCTAATCAAAACTCACCCGAGACCTTGTGGCTCTAACCCAAGTTTGCACACTACCTCAAAAATACCATACAAACATACTTATGTGATCAAATCACCAATATAACATCATGAACATTGAATTAAGCCTCAAGAACAATAAAATTTCTCAAATTTTTTATTAAACATCAATTTCCAATTAGTGTCCGGATCACTTCAAACGACGTCCATTTTTAACCAAATTTCACAAGAGTGATTCAAAAACATATGTAAGACTTGTACCGGGCACAGGAATCAGAATACGGGCCCGATACCACCAGTTTCAAATATGATTTAATTCTAATATTTTGTAAATATTTTCAGAAAATTATTTCGCTAAAAAATTCTTGTCTCGAGCTTGGGACCTCGGAATTCAATTTCGGGCATATGCCAAGTTTTATATTTTCCTACGAATCTTTTGGTTATGTCAAATTATGGGACCGGGTCCGTTTACCTAAAATATTAGCCGAAATTAAATTTATTCATTTTAAAGTCAAGACTTAACAATTTTCACAAAGTCTCACATTTAAGCTTTCAGGCTACGCGCACAAAAATGTAGGAAACTCTAAATGAGGGTTTTAAGGCCTCGGAGGCATATAATTCAATTAAAGCAGGTGATGACTCTTTGTGTAAACCACCAACGTATACAAGCTAATCAGCTGGTGGTGCGTACATAATGCCATAACCTTTTCCCATATCTCCCATATATATATATATATATATATATATATATATATATATTATGTATGTATATATATATATACATATATATATTATGTATGTATATATATATATATATATATATTATGTATGTATATATATATATATATATATATATATACATACATACACAATATATATATATTATGTATGTATGTATATAACGCTATCTGGTCATGGGTCAATGTATATGAATACAATGCATGAGAAGTACATCAATAAAATCTTTCGAAGCGTCATAAGACCATTATGCCTTTGATTAATATCATGAAATAAAGTTTATCAACTTACGTATTTTCTGAGAGTAACAATAGAAATAATAAGACATATGGATATCAAGAACATAGGAACCTCTAGTATATTTATGAATAAAGTCATTTCTGAAAGTTGTGCATTTACTCGTTTCATTTGTGTCATTTGGATCATACAAAAATAAAGGAGTGATAGACTTATTATACCTGAACTGATTCTCTTGACAATCCCTCTAACATACATCAATTGTGACAAAATACATAAAAGTAAATCGAAATAATAAAGAATTCTTATGGTACTTTTGAGAAAAATTGTATTGTGCTTCCATAGAATTGCATCTCACGGATAATAGGATATTGTAAGGGTTCATATAAATTCTTACTTTAAGAATTCATCTGTTGCTCTTTTTGGAATTCTCATCCATCTCTATTTTTGTGAATAAAGAGATTTTCTTCATAGAATCTTGCAACAAGAATGAGAAAAAGTGTGATATCCATAAATGGTGCCACCACGTCTTTAACTATAATAATAGATGGTAATGTTCTGCCATATTATCATAATTCCACATGAATTGATGTCTCCTAATACTTATCCAAGATTCTCACCTAATTACATTGCTAATATTCCATAAAAAATAAACAGTTAACTAAATATTCACATAATTAAGAATTATTTCAAATTACTTAAAATATAATTTATTTTTAACACACTTTATACACCTTACTATTATGGTGATGTGGTACTTTGTATGGTACTAATCCATAAATACGGGGTATTACAACTTGGATTGTATTTTATCTCAAAATGCCAAACTTTGGCGAAACTCATTTTCTTCGATTCGCTTATCCTCTCATCTTCACGATTTACTTACCACTTTTTTGAAATAGCATAATTCGTATAATCTCAAAATAATCTCATTCCCAAATTTACGTCAATTAACTTACGAAGAAACTTTAACATACAAAAATACAGGATGTAACATCTCATTTTTCAGCTTATACAATTTATTAATCGCATACTTTTACGTACTAAAATATGGGTGTAACATTATTCCCTCCCTTGGAACATTCGTCCTCGAAGATTGACTAATGTACTTATTATTATCATAACCTATAGCTATTGCAAATACTTTCGTATTTTCCTTGCCATCTAGCAATTGTTCTGCGAGTAAATCTAAAGACTAGGGAATTCCCCCCTTTAGGCCTCTATCTCATGCCATGACTTGTCGTCAGAATCCTTCCAATCAAGTAACTATTTGTATCTTCTGTCATGCAACCTGTACGACTCTGACTTTTTAAGTGCACCTGTGCAACTCTTCTCTCCCTTTTCCTCCTTCTTTTAGTGAATATCTAGATCTCAATTTGTAAACATACATACTAATCTTGATAAGATGTCCATCTGGGAATCTGTTTGTCTACTGAAGTCTTTATTGAAATTACCAATATTGTTAAACCTTATTTTATAGATCAGTTTATCTATCCCTATGATTTTACTATATTTAAGTAGCACTTTACTACTTTCTCATTACTGTTCATCTAAAGGATGTCATCCTTATCCTCTCTAATATGTTGGGACTTTATCCATTTAATGTTAATTAACCTCAATATTGATCTATTATCTACTACAGATAACTTGGAACCTGTTACGTAATATATTAACACTAGGGCTTACGTCTCATTGGGAATATCTGAAGTGACTTGCCTAATCCACCTATGGGTAACACTATACTTTAATAATTGTATTTCATAGCATCCCAACGTGATTCATCTTATGGGTGGGGATATTCTAATATAGTGTCGTCCACAAAATCTCATATTATTTTTCCTTAAAATTATTACTCAATCGAAGGCCCAAACGTCATCCTTTATCTATCACAATTATATCCTTATTCTACTACCAGGGTCGCATTCTTCTCTTCTAGATGTTATTCTACTTCTAGCAGTCTTAGACTCCTTTGAGTTCATTCAGGCTATACTGAACTTTTCAAAACTTAGAGAAACCATTAACTCTCTTGTTTTCATGATCTTAATCCCGAGGACTTATCTATTCTCATCACCTTATCGCTCACCCTTTCTCATCCTTACTCCCGTCATAGAACTTTGTCGATTTACTATACTTTAGCTTGCAACCTATACGTATCTGTCTTACTATTTGCAACATTCCTTCAACTTGTTTTCACCATAGATTTGCTTGTGTTATTCTAGAATATCAAGCGAGACATCACATCATCTCTAACTCTTCTTTACTCTCTTGACTAGATCTCTCGGTACTTAGAAACGATAGGGTAGAAGGTATGCCACAAATGACACCTATATCCTTCCTGGATACTAAATCCCCATACTTCTAGCTTTCTATTGGATGTATGGACTATTCACAACTTCTGTATCTGAGTATTTCGTACGTTGTTCACCTTTACCTTACTTACCTAAAAATCTCGCATCACATTTTCTATCTATTTCATGACCTCCTTTCTCCACATAGGTATAATTTCCATCCATAACTTGAAGCTCCATTTTAATACATGCACCTATGGTACACATACACAACCCGGTAGGAGCTTCATACTGACTTCTTATGAGGATGGTACTCTTTTAACTGGGTTTTTTATAGAGCCGTCATAGAATATGGTTGTTGTACTATCTCTCTTGTACCCCTGATAACAGTGATCCTGTAATGTTCTCAATCAAGATTTCTATAATTTGCGGGGTCCAATAAATTGACTTTTGATTTACTCGGTTGATGCAATTTTTTATTTTCCTCTTCCTTCTGATCACCGTTCATACAGGCTTAAGCTATCTTCTGATTTGCGGCTTGTGGTATTAGTTATTACTTTAGCCTTTTATCGACACAATAACGTTTTGAAGGCCCTTTCAATTCTCTTTCTAGTATACTTCCTCCATAAGAACACTAAACGCCCAGCTTCGTAGAGCAGCTCTCTCCCCAGCCCACAACATAGTGTGGAATCTGGATCCTTTCATCAAGCACCATTTCTTTTAGATAGAAATATCCATGATACCTTCATCTAAAAATTTAATCATTTATCTATATGTTGGACTCAATTCTTTCTTTTAATTTATATCACAGTCTTCTATGGCTATATGATTGTCAGCATATATGCTGTATGGATAATGCTCCGAAATCTTATGTGTGTTCGTAACATAACCAACTTTGGATCATTGATCAAATAATTCCATTTGTTCATTCTCAGTTTTCTTCCACCTTGTTGTGTGCATACTTAGCTTATCTTAGTTCCCACATATGATGGAATTTTCATAAAACTCATATGATTTATAATATTACGTTTTATTTTTTTCTTCTTCCCGTTCATTAGCCATGGTAGGTGCCACTTTCTTATGGAGTGCATATAATTTTTTAGTGAGATTGTTGTTACAAGACCATTTCCTCTTTTGGTTATTGTGCTTAGGTTGAAGCCTTCTTCCTTATTTTCTCAGCTAGTCTTTTATTCTATTACTTAGGGATGACCCTCTGAGTCTTGTAAAACAGCGAGCTTATCACATCGTATACTCGACAGATTTTTGTGATGTTCTTCCTCGTCTATAATTATCCATAGTTACTTACCTCCACGCCCTTGTACTTGTAGGATTGCTTCTAAGATAGTATTTTGATTATCTTCCAAGTGGCACTCCCTTTTATCTACGTAATACTCATATGGTACCTTTGATGAGCAGTGATTTTACCACTCAATCTAGCATCTTTTTCTTTACTTTTATGTCCTTTTAATTATAACATGAGGTCATTTATGGTGGTTGTTGTTAGATTTTCATGTAATGATGCTACAAAGTGATTGCTATAGAATTGAAGTGGAATTGAGCAAAAGAGAGTAAAAACATGCAAAACTTCCAGTGATTCTGCTTTTGCAGAAGTTTGGTCGCAGAAGCAACCCCGCTTTTGCGTAAAATTGACTGCTTATGTGGTGTAGGCCTGTATGGGGAGTTTACACTTCTGTGGAGGAAAAGACGTATAAGCAATCATGCTTCTGCGAAATGAACCGCTTCTGCAAAAGTGGCTGAGAATGGAGAAACCGCGTCTGCGGTTATTTTGTCGCTTATACGGAGTCGCTTCTGTGACTTAAGGATCTCATCTACAAAGCAGTATATGAATTCCATTTTTGCTTCTACATTAGAGAGTCCGCTTCTGCGGAACCTTATCTGCGTGAATATTTTTGCAGATGCAATTGCCGGGCATCAGATTTGGCAAATTGGTCATTTCATATTTTATAATCCCCAAACCATTTTTATACTCGTCCAAGCAGACATTTTGGAAATATTTGGCTTATTTTCAGTTGTATACACTAGAGAGGAACAAGTATTGAGCTAAGGTTTTGCAAAACACACTTGGGTATTGAAGATTTCAAGCTTTTGGTTAAGATTTTCTTACCCATTTTTTGTTTATTTCTTTATTTCCTTGCTTTGTATTGTATATCTATGTGGTCGTATTTTATTCAACACTTAAATCTTGTTTATGGAAGTATTCATATTTAATGTGTGGAATAAATACCTTGTTGTGATTATGTATTGAATGATTTTTATTTATTTATGAAGTGAGTTAGAGTTACTTTAATTATTCTTGTTCTTTAATAACCTAGGACTCGCCCATTAACTCCAAATTAATTTTGAAAAAGATAATTTGGAGTTGGTAAATATTAATTAATGAGAGCTTGAGGCACTAACCCTCATTTAATAGATTCTACCTAGGGATAGGATTGCCCAACTTGTAGCCATTCCGGGTGTTCTTAATCCTCTAATTGTTTTAGGGATAATTCAATTAGGAAGTCTTGTTAGTCTTCGGAAGAAGCTAATTACGAATTATTATCCGTATCTAATTAACATAAACTTGGTCATATTTGTAAAATCATGAAATACATTGGATCGTTACTCTAGTGTAATTCCATATGTTTTCATACTTGTATCCATTAATCATTTTGGTTTCTTTCAAGATTAGTTTACATTTCTGCATTTAGGTATAATCATTTTTGAAACCAAAATTCTTAGTGTTTGGCATTGTCTGATAAGCGATAATTTTCTTACATTTCTTATCGATTACAGATTGTTATCTGTGAGATCCGACCTTGACTCATAGTTGGGTAAATTATATTTCATGCGACCGTATCTATTACTTTTTAGTAATGGATTTGGACATTATCAAAATTGGCGCCGTAGACAAAGAACAATTTGATGTAATTTAGGTTGTTTGCGAAGTAAGCGAAAATGCTTTGGTCCAAACTTATGAATATTTGTGCAATAGTTTTTCTAACCTTGGTCGATTTTTCTTGTTTGTTTCTTGTTTATTTTCTTATTTTTCAAAAATTGCATCATATAATGTCGAATGTTAGTTGTTCATACATTGATAACCCTTGTCCTTATTATGGAGGACCACACTATGGCAAAATTATTTAAATTCTTTCGGGGGTGTATAGGAGAAAAACATGTGATTCGAGAAATTTTTTTAAAAAATCTACGCTTTTCGAAGATGACGTTTGGAAATAGAAAAATTCCTTCTGCCGTGTATCCTCCTCGATTAATGCAACTTCAGATTCTATGTTTCGATTCTCGGTTCTAGTATTAACCGAAATGTTATGCCTAGAGGTAATGTATTACGGGTGCGCACAATCTCAAACCCATGAGTGGAGTATTTGTGATAGGTGTGGTTTCCAAAATGGTCATTGGGATTATTGTGCATATTTTCCCTTCCCTTCCCCAAGCGTCCACTATGATGATTCTACTTTTTGTAATGAGAATTATAGGTCTATGGAAGTAGAAGAAGTTGAGCATGAATGAAATGGACAGCTGAAGCTCATATTGGAGTGCTTACTTGAAGGAGGAAGCAAGGAGCAAAATGCCTTGAAGGAGTTTTTGGAGAACAATCTTCAAAATGACTTGGCTCTTGAAAGGACGAATTTGCAAATAGAGGAAATTCTTGAAGCCTTAGAGCTCTAAAAATCCTCGAAAGTTAATGATAGCCACGAACCATCCTTGGAGATCGAAGTTGACAATCCTTCCTTGGCACATGATCAAGACCAAGAAGAAATCTCAAATGCGTAAAATGAGAAAATGATGCTCATGTTTGATACCATCCTTGAAAATGAGGAGAAGCACAACTTTGCACTCGAGTACTTAAAACAAGGCTTGAATTACAATGATGAACACATCTGCACTTTAGAAGATCAAATGCAAATATTGGTTGAGGCTCACTATGCCCACCAACTTGAGACTGTGGAGGAAAGCCAAGAAAAGTCCAATTCTGAGAAAGAAAGTGAGCTTTACTATGAGGATTCAAGAATTGAACATCCACCAACCGTCTCCATGAGTATTAATTATGCATAGAAAAATATGGAATTAGAGTCAATCGGCATAAATGAAAATTTGGTTGAGATTCACTCTAGTCGGGGAAAAAGAGGATGTCAAAATCTGAGAAAAATTGCAAGTTAGAGGTTTGAAGTCACATTCCAAACAACATTGGAATTGTGTGAAAATATGGGAATTGAACTCCACAAGACAATGAGGAATTGTGAGGAGGAAAAACAACAACAATGCATCTTACAATTTTCGGAAATAAGAAAGCAAAATGACATTCCTCAAATGAAAGTCAAGAGGTGAAAAATGAAGAATTTAAGGGTTGGCTTGATCATCGACGTACCACCCCCATCACTCGTGGTCACAAGGTTTATTCCAATCTAGGTGCCCAGTTCATTTCATCCAAGTGGCGAGAAAAGTAGTAATGTTGTTTGAGTCGTTCCACGACGTTAAATGCGACGCTTGGTGGTTGGCAACCCATCATTTTTCAAAATTATTAGTCTTTTTTTTTTTGAAAATTTCTTTTTTAGGGTAACTTAAAATATTATTTTTAACCAATCTACCAAGTTTCAGATATTTTGGAGTTGATTTGAGCAAGCCGAAGTGGACTGAAAGGCCAAAATCAGTAGCTGCATAAACTAGGCATCAAATTTCTGGTATAGCTGCATCTGCGCAAAAATAAAGTCACAAAAGCAGAAAATATCATAGAGGCGGTCAAAATATCGCATAAGCGTCTTCGCTGAAGCGGTTAAATTCTGTAAAAGCGAAAGTCACTCAGGTCTAAGTTTTAAAGAAATTTTAAACGCCTCATTTGCCCTGAAAAATTTTCATATTTTATCCCCTTCCCTAACTCCCAAAACTCGAAAAAAATTGCAAAACATTAACAAAACTCCTTGTGAATTCTTCCTCTCTTACACAAGAATCAGGTACTGTCCTCATGTACTCTTTCCTTTTTCTCTTGTTCTTCATTACCAACAACCCTATTATTTTATTTTAGTTTATGTGATGTTTTAAATATTTCCTTTACTTTAGGGCTGTTAATCTTAGGATGTGAGGGAAATTGGTTTAGTGTATGTTTGTGTGGGCTGTTAATGTTACAACGAATTTTTAGAATTCTGAGTACC
Organism: Nicotiana benthamiana; assembly: GCA_034376525.1. Taxonomy (NCBI): domain Eukaryota; kingdom Viridiplantae; phylum Streptophyta; class Magnoliopsida; order Solanales; family Solanaceae; genus Nicotiana; species Nicotiana benthamiana. The sequence goes on along the minus strand of CM067337.1, from coordinate 35,649,219 downwards.
AAATTTGTTCAAACAAGAGGTGTCTTTATAGTGCTTGCAAAGTGTTCGATAAAGAGTTTAAGAGAATTTAATTTCTAAGCATCACAAAAAGGGTCTAAATGGAATCATAAGTTCATGTACCGCACTAAATTAGATGTCATGAGTATAAATTAGGTGCCAAATATTTGGTTTGAGAATGAAAATTTGAAAAATTTTCTGGGCATTTGAAGAAGATGATGAACATCGCAGAAACAGACAACTTACGCAGAAGCGGAACCGCTTCTATTATCCACAGAAGCAAAAATTGGAAAATTAGACACAATCACAGAAGCGATCAAAATGTTGCAAAGGTGGAACTGCTTCCGTGGTGACATTTCTGCAGAAGCGAAAACTATGGATTTAGTGAAATTTCACTAGCTTTGCAATAGGGCCTTCCCAGGCTTGTTAAATATAATTTTTTGGCTCAACTATAGTTTTTTGAATTGCTTAATATGATTCCACTACCTCACTCACCTTGATTTGATTTTTTGTAGGTGTTTCGAGTTAAAATGGACAGTAACACAAGCAGACAACAACACGAAATTGAAGAAGAAATTGAGGAACCATATGATGAATCATGCCTTATGTCAGCTGCATTCAAGCGTCAATATTTGCATGAGCTCTTCAATAGGAGGATAATTCTTGAAAATGGCATCTATGAATACAAATTGGCCGAAAAACTCCTGAATTTCTATGCCCACCTCTACTCACCAGGATGGTCATGCTTCGTCCCCACTCCTTGAAAAGCTAATGAGGAGTGGGTTCGTGAGATTTATGCCAACCTTAGGCGGACAGATTTTGACAGCCCACAAATCATCATCAGATGAATGTATGTGAGGTTTGGGTTTGAGCAAATAAATGACACTATTGGGATTCCCAACTACCTAATAGAGCCGGTGCAAGGGAAAGATAATTGTTAAAATGGGGAATGGCTTCTCTCAAAACTCTTCCCTTCTAGCATAAGAGCCAAATGGGGTAACCGGAGAAAAGGGTTCAAATCAACTGAATTCACCGCTGGAGAAAAAATATGGCTATACATCTTGTGCAACAGGGTGTCTCCTTGAAGAAATGTCACAGATGTCTCCTACGCTCGAGCATTGATCATTGCATGCCTCTTGGACGAAATTCTTGTAAATGTCGAATACTATATTCTGGGGAGATGAGGGAGTACTATCGAGACAAAGATGCAGGGATGATGTTCCCCTTACTGATCATACAGCTATGCACCAGAGCAGAGGTTGATGTACGTGACACCGATCGATGGCTACTTGCTGATAAACCATTTCATCCTTTTAGAGTGACAGGAGAGGGAAGTTTAGTCAAGACCAGGAAGAGGAAAGTCACCACCATGACTACTACAATTAAGGGACCATTCGGGGTACTAAACTCAGAGCTTGCATTTACTAAGGAGTTGGTGTCACAACTTCCTAGCGGACCCTCATCCTCCCAGCCTGGACCTTCATACTTCTCTAGGGATGAAATGAAGAGTTACTTGGATGCGTAAAAGGGTCAGAATGAGCATATATATAAGATCGAACCATCCGGGATTAGACTAGAGAGAGCATATGACACTTTGGCTAAGGCTCATGTAAACCTGCAAAAAGACTTTGAGAAGGAGGAGGAGGAGCAGAAGAAGAAGAAGAAGAAGAAGAAGAAGAAGAAGAAGAAGAAGAAGAAGAAGAAGAAGAAGAAGAAGAATAAGAAGAAGAAGAAGAAGAAGAAGAAGAAGAAGAAGATGAAGAAGAAGAAGGAAAAATTTATGAGCAAGATGTGGAGATTCATCAAGGCCATCTTCATATGGGGGAACCCACGCAACACGATACCAGTGGCGGCCGAAGGTGTTAGCGAGGAGTATTCCTTCATTTCAGAGACTCCTGCTGATGATGATGCCTATTAGGAAACTGGTGATGATGGAGCCACTAGTATAGCACAACATTGATTTACCGTCCTCCCATCGTCTGATAGTTTGATGCAGACATCAGGAAGACCCTCAAACTGTTTTTGCTTCATATTTACTATTGTGTAGTGAGGACACTGCAATATTTTTTGTTGGGGGTGACTGTAGTTGTAGAAGTATACTTATCCATACTTTGATATTTGTGTGCCCTTGCTGGGCTTATTTTTTGTTGTTGCTATGGATATTGTGTGCCCTTGCCGGACTTATTATTGTGCTATTTTGGATAGCTATTTTTCATCGAAGGCACTCTAGCTGAGCTTGGTTTGATTGGTCTATTCTTCTTTCATTATGTATTTTCTTTTGTAGATTATTGTTATAGTATCTTTTCTATAGTTTTATTTTACTTTATTTTTATTTTTCTCAAGTACTATTTCCTTGGTTTTTCTTCATGCTAAGGTTCTTTCCCAAGGATCATTTTTAATGAACCGAGTGACTTCTCCCTATGATAGATGGCGTAATAATATTCTTAAGGGAATTAGTCTTGTTTTTTTAGGAGAAGACTTTTGGATTATTTAGTACTAATAAAATTTGTCTTTTGTATGTAAAATATGAATCAAGAATACCCCTCGAAATTTTGGTTTGGAACTAGAACAAGTAAGTTTCATGGTGTAAAATAATTCTTGTGATAAATGTTTTGCTCTTTTAGTGACTCTTTGTCCACTCGTTGGAATAATATTGCTCTAGACAGCCGTCTTGATTAATTCATGTGCAATGTTTGTTAGTATTTGCACAAATAAATCTTGTGTTTACTTCTATCAACTAGAACTTACCCGGTTGGTTTTTTATTGCTAATGATCGTATGTTTGGTGGGAGGAATGATCTTAGGCATTCTTTATTTTATTTGCAAAACCTTTTTACCCTTTCAAGCCTACCTTTGCATAAATAATATCACTAGTATCCTATTTGAGCCTTTAAACATTTTCTTTGGCTAACTCATTACAAACCTTTCCTTTTTGGAAAATAATTTTCTCTTTTGAACCGATTCCTTCTTGAACATTGAGAATGAGGATAAAAACCTAAGTTGCAGGTATGGTGTCAAAGTTGAAATTGGTAAGGCTGTACATTGAGTGTAGGATAATATACCTCAAAGTGTTTGTATTAAAATATTTAAGTTCCAAAAGAATGTGTATATATATAAAAAAAGAGAAATGTTTGTATGTATATAAATTATGGAGCCTTGAATAAAAGTAGAGAAGTATTTAACATAGATAAATATGGGGGAGTAGATGCCAATGAAGCTATTAGGGTTTGAAAAGAAACAAAGTAAAAAAGAGTGAAAAATGTGAGTAGTGTTCAAGGAGGGTGAAGTCACTTATATCCCAATGTTTATCCAACCCTTCCCTAAACCTACATTACAAACATATAAAGTTCTAATGGGACCTCCAACCGAACATTCTTAAATAGGCGATGAATTAAAATAAGGGCAAACTTATGGTATGAGATGTTGTAACACTTGAAATTCTTTGTGAGAGTGAGTGTTTTCGTAAAATTTATCCTTTATGTTGTATTGTTAATATAGTGGTTTGGGGACTTTATTACTTGTTAGAGCACATGAAATAGGAAGGATTGGTGAAATTGAGTAAAGTGAGTATATGTAGTGGACTAGTGCTTTTGAGTCACTTCTTAAGGCTTATGTTTATCACTTGATTATTCTGAAACTCCCTGGCACATTCTTGAAGTTGTTTTTCTTTATGAGGGAGTCATTCGGGAAAGATACACATAATTGAGCCTAATTAGTAGTACAAACAGAATCCATAAGTATATTGCGTAAATTGTGGAATGTGATATATGAATAATGGCAATACCGCTTGTCTTTTACATGGTAAATACTCATTGTATTGTTGGTTTTGATTTTCTTGAGGACAAGAAAATGCTTTAAGTTGGGGGTGTTGATGACTGGTGATTTTACAACTCAATCTAGCCTCTTTTCCTTTGTTTTTATGTCCCTTTAATTATAACTTGAGGTCTTTTATGGTGGTTGTTGTTATATTTTCAAGTATATGATACTACGAAGAGATTTGGATTGAATTGCAGCGGAATTGAGCAAAAGAGAGTGAAATCATGAAAAAATTCCAGTGATTCCTCTTTTGCGGAAGTTTGGTCGTAGAAGTGACCTCGCTTTTGCTTAAAATTGACCGCTTCTACGATGTAGGCCTGGATAGGGAGTTTATGTTTCTGCAGAGGTAATGACGCAAAAGCGATCACACTTCTACGAAGAACAAAACTTTTCTGCAAAAGTAGCTGAGAATGGAGAAATCGCTTCTGCGGTTATTTTATCTCTTATACGGAGTCACTTATGCGACTTAAGGATCGCATTTGGAAGCAGTATAGGAATCCCATTTTCGCTTCTGCATTAGAGAGTTCGCTTCTGCAGAACAACATCTGCGTGAATAGTTCCGCAGATGCGATTGTCGTGCATTAGATTTGGCAAATTGGTCATTTCATATTTTCTAATCCCAAACCATTTTTATTCTCGTCCAAGCAAACATTTTTGAAATCTTTGGCCTATTTTCAGTTGTATACACTAGAGAACAACAAGTATTGAGCTAGGGTTTTGCACAACACATTGGGCCTTGAAGATTTTAAGCTTGTGGTTAATATTTTCTTACCCATTTATGTTTATTTCTTCTTTTTCTTGCTTTGTATTGTATATCTAAGTGTGTAGTGTTTTATTCAATACATAAATCTTGTTTATGCAAGTATTCACGTTCAAAGTGTAGATTGAATACCTTGTTGTGCCTATTTATTGTATGATTTTTATTTATTTATGAGGTGAGTTAGTGTTACTTTAATTATTCATGTTCTTTAATATTTCCAAAGGAATTAACTAAACCTAGGACTCGCCCATTAACTCAGAGTTAATTTTGAAAAAGATAATTTGGGGTTTGGAAAGATTAATTAACAAGAACTTGAGGCGTTAACCCTCGTTTTATAGATTCTACTTAGGGATAAGATTGAACTACTTGTAGCCATTCTGGGTGTGCTTAATCTTCTAATTGTTTTAGGGATAATTCAATTAAGAAGTCTTGTTTGTCTTTGGAAAAGTCTAATTAAAAATTATTATCTGTGGCTAATTAACATTAACTCGCTCATATTTGTAAAATCAAGAAATACATTGGATCATTACTCGAGTGTAAATCCTGATGCATTCATACTTGTAGCCATAGATCATTTTGCTTGCTTTCTAGGTTAGTTTACATTTTTGTAGGTAGGTATAACCATTATCACAACCAAAATTCTTAGTGTTTGGCATTGCGGGATAAGCGATAATTTTCTCACATTTCTTATCACCTACACATTGTTCTCTATGGGATTCGACCCCGACTCATAGTTGGATAAATTATATTGTATGAGATCGTGTCTATTACGTTTTAGTAGTGGATTTTGACATTATCAACCATTAACTACCTAACTCCTATTTGCGAGACTGAATTCCCCATGTTGGGGTTTACAGTGTTTATCATGCATGATCTATTGATTTGCATGCATCCTCTTGTCAAGAAATAACTAGTCTCTTTCTGAATCAACTACTAACTACTCGTGGGCCCATTCTCATATCAATACTCCATGTAATCTTTCATGGGTTATTTCTTTTGTCTTAATTTATGTGTCGCACTAGCTCCTTATTTATAAATAACATCTCGGGCATGAACCTTTACATCCTCTCCTTGACATTGTACTTGCATAATGTTCTAGAATAGTAGTATATCTGTAGTACTCAGATAAGTACAATCTCATTCCTTTCTCATTTTTCTTCTTGCATTCTTCCTTTACCATTCCATAGTAACTAAAATTACTTAATTTTAATTTAATGCCACATCACTCCATATTCCCCCGTTTAGGGTAGTACTAAGACTTAGTGCTACGATAATGTGATGATCCGACCCGTTGTCTCAGGTGTTACCGCTCCGCTTTCCCCATGGTATGCTTCTTCATGTTTCTTTATTGGCATTTGGTGTGTTAGAGTTCAGTTGTATTGGTTTTGGAAGGAAATGAGACACTTAGTTTCTTTAAGGGAGGTTGGTTTAGAAAAAGTCAACCAACTATTGACTTATGAGTTAGAGGGCTCGGATGTGATTACCAGTGATTTGGTTAGCTTCAGGGTGTGATTTGTGACTTTGGAGTGTGATCAGAAGTGAATTTGGAGGTCTGGTATTGATTAGGCTTGAATTGGCGATGTTAATATTTTGGCGATATCCGGTGGATAGGTGAGAGTTTGATCCGAGGGTTGGAATGGAATTCCGAGAGTTGTTTTAGCTCCATTATGTGATTTGGGACATGTTTGTAAAATTTCAGTTGATTCAGAAGTATTTTGGCTGAGTTTTTATTCAAATGCGTGGTTCAAAAGGTTTTGGAAAGCTTAGGCTTGGATTCGATGTGAATTGATGGTTTTGATGTTTTTGAGGTGTTTAGTTGATTGGAACAAGTTTTTATGATGTTTTAGGAGGTGTTGGTATTTTTTGGTTGAGGTCCCGCAGGCATCAAGGAGATTTCAGACGGCTATTGCGATGAAATTTGAGTTGAGGAATTGCAGGTTGCAGCTACCTGGTATTTTCGTTTTTGCGGAAATGGACCTCAGAAGCTATTCCACAGAAGCGTGAGGAGGATCGCAAAAGTAGCTTACGACCTGGTAGGGTAGTTACGCATAAGCAGAATCTTTTTCGCATAAGTGAGTTCGCATAAGCGGACAGGCTATCGCAGAAGTGATTTTGTCCTGGAGGTAAAGCTCCACAAAAGTGGACAATAACTGTAGAAGTGGTTGCGCGGAAGTGGCATGGGGATAGCAGAAGCGAAAACCCTTGATGACAGAAGGGTTTTGTATTCATTTTTGTTCCACGAGGCTTATGTTATTTCCTCCATTGTTGAGCTTCTTGAGAGTTTTTTGGGAGCAATTGAAGAGGGATTCGAAGAGAATGATTTGGATGTAATATTTTTGAATTCCATACTCGTTTTTATTAAGGAATCCACCTAGAAATTCATGGAATTAAGCCAAAACTGAAAGAACTAGGGCATGAGTTTTGGAATTTGAAGGGCCATTTTAGGTCGGATTTGAGAGTTCTTGGTATGTATGAACTCGTGGCGAGATGAGGAATCCATTCATGTGAATTTTTTAATTTTTCAAGAAGTGGGCCCGGGGCTCGAGTTATGCTAGTTATGAGAGTTTTGCTATTTTTTGGTTGTTTTCGATTGAGTATTGTTCCCTTAGCATATTGTGATGTATTCGCTCTAATTTTGGTTAGATTCGACCATGGAGGCCGATTTGAGGGGCAAAGGCATCGCGAGCTAGATATTTTTCCAGTTTGAGGTGAGTAATGCTTGTAAATGATATGCTGAGGGTTTGAAACCCCGAATTTCACATTGTAGTGCTATATTGAGGTGAGACATGCTGCCTATGACGAGTGTGGGGTCATTTGTTATTGGGGATTGTGACTTGGTCCATCCCGAGAGATGTTTCTACTATGTTTTCGCCTAGAACTTATTTGATAATAATCCTACTTGGATTTATTTGTTATATTTTGGATTCATGCCAATACTTGAATCCCTCAGGAACTGATATCAATGTTTCTATATATTTTGCATATTATTTAATCTAAGTCAAAGGTTTCCAATGATGTTTTGCAAACTCAGTCATCTTTCTAAGAATTGAAAACTCAAATGATATTTGTAAATGATATTTCGGGCTGAGAAGTACAGTTTTACAAATGCCCAAGGGGATTATGATGATTTCTGGACTAAGCATAGATCGCGCTGCACGCCATAGCAGTGTTACATTGATATTGTGGCTGAGATCCTGGTTGATTAAATTGATATTGAGGTTGAGAGCCTATTTTATTATATTGATATTTATATGAGGTTGAGGGCCTAGATTTGATTCCACGAGAAGGCTTAATATCGCGCTTAGGCTCTAGGAGCCTCTCCAGAGTTTGTACACACCTCTAGTGAGGACCGTCAATGATAAATAAATATGGATGGCTTGGGCTGCACGCCGCAGTGGTTATTGGAATGTACCATCATATGCATTGCATTGCATTCATGCATTTGTTCATTATTCATTGTTTGTGTTATTTCTTGAGATATTTATCTGATGTTCTGGTATTATCTGATCACTCCTAAAGAGGATAAATTTTAGACATTGGTAACAATGACACTGCATGAGGTAAACGGGTCACGTAACAATGGCTGACTAGGAATAAGAATATTTCCCAAGGGTCGAGTTTTATGTGCTCATTTTGCATACTTATTTGTGCGCGAGGGGCGGGTCTCTATGCATAGTGTCACTAATTATTTGAAATTGTTTTTTCAACTGTTGAAAAGATCATTTTCGAAAGAGGTTTAAAACCGAGCCATGATATTTCTAAAGATTTCACAGTTTCACTGATTTCTAAAGACGTTTTACACTGCAGGTATACGGCTTGATGATCTGCTATCCGTGATTTATTGCTGCTCAGTTATTATTTATTTTTATTATTCACCAATTTGGAGTACTCACTTTACTCTGTGCACCCCGTGTGAAGATGCGGGTATTTGTTCATCCTATAGCGGGTTTTGAGCTGATTTAAGATTTTCTATCATAGCTGAGCCAGGTGACCACCAACGTTTGCGATACCAAAATTTCTATCTTTTAATTCTAATTTCCATACAGTGTACATCTGGCCTTGTAGTTGTAATTAGACTATTTTAGATGTTCGTGACTTGTGACACCCCGGTCAGGCTGTATTGGGTTGTAATTATACTAGTTAATATCATTAATTCATATTCAAACTATTTTATAACTGATTTGCTGCTTTAAGGTGGTGTTTTGAAATGGTATTGCTGGCCTTGTCTTCATGAGAGATGCCGTCATGATCGGGTTTGGGAAAAGGGTCATGACAAGTTTGTATTAGAGACTAGGTTACTAGGTCTCACGAGTCATGATCAAGTTTAGTAGAGTCTCGCGGATCGGTGCAGAGACATCTATATTTATCCTCGAGAGACTACAAAACCATTAGGAAAACTTCGCATTCTTGATAACTTATCGTGCATCCTTGATCCATCTTGAAAAGAATAACTTTTGAAATTCCTTACAAGTGTTCGCATATGTGCATGAGCGCTTAGTATCAGATATGCCTTGATAGCTTGTGAATTACCTGGTTGAGGGCGAGATGTGATCTCTGTGAGCTGATGTTTGGCCGGTCTGAAGGACTTGTGGCCGGATCTTTGCCTATGGATTGAGCACCAAGGTGCTGATTGTGTGAGCAAGTGTCTTGAACTTATATATTCGATGTTGTCCCTATTGGTGGTAATGACGGCTGGATAACATTGTGATGAGTATGTTAGGACTGCGTGATGTTTCTATATAACTGGAAGAGTCGAGGAAGATCTGCTAGATGATAACTGGACTATTAAATGTATGATTTCCATAGTGATAAGAGGTGTAGCTCCGAGTTATGGACGTGTGAAGAATCTTTTCAAGTCTCCTAGTTGGGAGTGGGGTAGATTGCACGTTGCGGTATGAGTTCTGGCTCATGAAGACTAAGTCACCATGCAATTTGTATGTCTGTGAAAGGTATGAAGACATGTTATATTGAGGTGAAGCAGGTGGGTTATCTCCTGCGGAGTGTCCTGAAGTGGTGTGATCCTTATGTGAATGATGAAAGATCTTATGTGCCAGTGAATTTTAAGTGTTGAAGTTTGAAATTTTGGGTTGCACAAGAGAGTGAGTTTGTTGCGGGAATCGTTGCGAGATTTGCAGAAAGTTTACATTACTAGACGATATGAGATTTACATACTTATAAATGATTTGAGTCTAATCTCACTATGGTATTATGTCATCAATAGAGTAAAAGTGCTATGCGTGTCTGAGTGTATCTTTATTTATGGCTTCGAGCCAAGTTGGGGAGTTTGCTATTGATGAGCTAATTATACGGTTATGTGTTATGATTGTTTCCAGCTTGAGGCTTGCGAGCGAATTAGCTATTGTTAGAGTGAAGGAAAATTCTGACCAGGGTCATATTATGCTTCATAGGGTGTGCGAATTTGCGGAATATCTAGAGTTGTTGTTGGCAAAGAATGCTCGGTGCATAGAGAAGGAAGCTGCTTGGTTGTATTGGGATGAGAATTTCATTCTGCGGTATCGGAGTGCCAATAAGGCACAGGTGATCCTGTTCGTGGGGCCATGTAAAGTGTAGTTTGAGTAAGAGTGAATGACTTGCGAGAACGGTTCTAATGTGTTCAGGAGTCTGCGTACATCACTTGAGTGTTCTAAAGTTGCAGATGTGGCTAGAAGCTAATTTTCATTGGAAAATGTCAAGACTTGTGGTATTTCAATGATAACTACAGGGTTCTATATAACTACAGGGTTCTATGTATCGGTATCAAGGAAGTAAAGTAAATAAGCTAGATTCGCAGAAAGTTCTTCTGTGTAAGGAATTGTAGAATGTAGTGTTACTGGATATATTTGAGAGATATTTAGTGGGTTATGGTTTCTAACAATGTGATTTTTAAGCATGGGTCTCATGTGTTAAGCATAGGTTGAAGGATGTGGTACTACAACAAAGGGAAATATCAAGATGAAGACGAATCAGAAGAAATTTAGATAGATGGAGTATCTTGATAGCTGACCGGATCGGCATGGTAAGGGTATGATTAATTCTTGGTGTGCATTCAAGGTAATGAGTTAGCAGAGGTATTTTTCCGGCAATGCTCTTCGGTTTTGAGGACTTGCTTAGCGTGGTCTAGTTAGAAGGGTTTAGTTATGGCAGTTTAGTTTGTGCAAATGGAATTGGGAGAGCTCTTGTGGATTATTACCGTAGTTGTAGAGGTGCTTTTTCTACGAATGTGAGAGGCGTGTGATGTGTAATGATTTTATTCTAGATGACATCAATTGAAATTATTGATTAGATAAGTTACAGTTCAGATCATAAAGGAAGTTCATAAAGCACTTAGGCAGCGAGTAGCCTTAGAAAATCAAGGGAAAAAAATGGTACTGCTATATGAATGTGATTTGACGAGGGTAAATGTTTCTGAAAATGGGCAACATGATTAAGTGATGGTACGTTGGTGGTATTGTGGAACTTTCTTGTTAGATAAACTAGTGGTATTCGAGTTTTCTTGGTGGCACAGAGAAATTTTAGAGTACCTATCGTGGATTGATGGGGGTATTCAAGGTGTACCTTGCTTTCCGACGGCAAATTTGGGATCAAGTTCGATGATTCGTGTTCTATATGGAGTTGGAGACTAAGAGTTCTCATGTACAGGTTGTATTGTGCTTGTGGATCATGTGTATCAGCGTTATTTAGTGTCTGTTGGGATTTAGAGGCTCGAGTGGATCTTTATTTGCTGGTATTTGATTTTGGATATGAAATTGGAATTCAGACTAGTTGTCTTTGTATTGGGTAATGCTTAAATATGGGCTATGCCGAAAATGGCAAGGGTTGAGTGGTGAGGTGCATTGGATTATGTGCTAGCAGAGTGGCTTATATTTAAAGGACCCAGCAGGAAGTTGGGAAGGATTTTTTTTCTTAATTGGACCTTCGTGATAATTTTGAGTGCAGAGGTTTCTACCGTTGGTTCCGTTCCGGTGTTAATGGACTTTTCGGATGTGTTTCGTGTGGCCGGGCATGTCGGCGGGAGATGTTGTTGATTTTGGTATTGATTTGGTGCCGGACACCATATCGAATGGCACCAATATGAGTTATAGTATTGGAAAGGAACAACTGCAGGTTTCCTTGGTTAGGATTTCATTGGCACGCTAATGTGGATGCGTGTTCTAGTTTGAGTCGACCCGGTTGGCTCCGAATTGTGTTGTTGAGGCATAGGTGGATTGGACCATTGTTGAGCTTATAAGTGATCTGGAGAGATCTATGAGTTGTTTTCTAGGTTACAAGATGTTATGATTTGCTGGTATGGGCACACATGGTGCGGTGCTATCGGGGTTCATAGTGGAAGTCTAGGGGGAAAGAGTAATTGGGTGCTGCTCGGTGAGTGGCGCATCGGTTGTGTTCTTTCGGGGTTGTATGGTGTTCATTACTTGCTTCACCCAGGGTATAATAATTTGCTTGGGTTCTACATATCAATTGTGCGTGGTTGTCAATTTCGAGCATAGTGACTTGAGGTGTCTTATGTGGAGTAGTGTTTGGATAGGATCGTGCATTGTAGCAAGGCTATGTGGAGATATGATCTTGCAGGTTAGATTTGTGTGTTCTATTCTATGATGTGAAACGGATTAGTAGCCTTGTGTTATGATGATACCAGCAAGCTTGAGGTCCAAATTTTTTAGTTGAGTTATTTTTATGACTTGTGTATATTCGGACTATTGCTTATTGGTGCGCATAGTTGTGCAAGTTGAGGCTTGGGCCCGTATTGATGTGTCATATTATCAGGGTGGTGTGTTTGGTCAGAAGAGATCGTTGGGATCATTAATAAATATAATCGGATTCAATTTCATCATATTGGAAGGTTAATATCGAAGCTCGACTCAAAAATGCTATGGTGATTTCAAAAGAAGAAATGCCTCATGAAAGGTTAATATGAGAAATAGTATCGGTTTATTGCGTTTTTTCAATATCATTGGAAGTATATGAAAGTTTTGGAATGATATTTCAGTCGATAAGAGTGTCTCTAACGTTATTTAGGTGTTGTGTGCAGCTGCTGCGAATAGAGGTTATTGTTGCGAGCATTAGAGCTATGTGGTTTATCACGTAATGGCACTGAGGTTGCAAGTATGGGTTATTAAAACTAGTTGGGCTTATTCTGAGTATAGATGTGAGATTCTGATCTTGTGTATGAATTCAAAAAGTGCAATGAGGTTCTATGGTTTACGGACTAGTTGGATTGTGAAATACCAGCTATGTTGTGTTATCGGGCCTATGATAGATAGGGTGACGTGGGATCACCCCAGTTATATGCTTGGTAAGATCATTGAGCTACTGATTGGCTTCTAAGATAACTCTGGGTATGCTCGAGGACGAGCGTTTTTTTATGTTGGGGAGGATGTTATGACCCGACTCGTCGTCTATTTTGAAAAGATTATTTTCGAAAGAGGTTTAAAACTGAGCCAAGATATTTCTAAAAATTTCACAGTTTCATTGATTTCTAAAGTAATTTTACACTGCTTCTACACAACATGATGATCTGTTATACATAATTTCTTGGTGCTCAATTATTATTTACTTTTATTACTCATTAAGGTCGAGTACTCACTTTACTCCCTGCACCTCGTGTGCAGATGCAGGCATTTGTTCACCCGGTAGCGGATTTTGAGCTGATTGAAGATTTGCTATCATAGCTGAGCCAGGTGACCGCCAGCATCCTTGGCATCAGATTTTCTACCTTTTAATTCTAAATTCCATACAGTATACAACTGGCCTTGCAATTGTATTTAGGCTCTTTTAGATGCTCCTGACTTGTGACATCCGTTCAGGTCGTATTGATTTGTAATTACACTATTTAATATCGTTAATTCATATTCGAACTATTGTATAACTGATTAAGTGCTTTAAGGCGGTGTTTTGAAATGGTTTGGCTGGCCTTGTCTTCACGAGAGGTGCCATGAGGACCATGTTCGGGAAATGGGTCGTGACAGATGATCTACGTATAGATGTATTACCTCTTCATCTTTGGAATCTTTTCACATCATCGATGACCCTTTATTGCCTTGCGGTAATCTTTATTCACCAAGGATAACAAAATTACCTTACTCGCAATGGTGACACTTAGTGTAATTGGCACATACAAACCCTTAAGCGTAACTTTGTTCACATTGCTTGCTTAAGGAAACGTCCTCAATAATGAACTTAAAAGTTTAATGATCTGTCGTCTATTCTATTATCTACGGAACACAATATGAAATTTTCATGATACTTACCATTGTCAATAACTCAGTCCCTAGTTCATGTTTACTTTATCTTGTTCACCAGCCCATACCGATTTTTATCATTCTAGGGTCGAACTTTTCCTTCTGGTAGTTGCATTAGAGTCACCAAATTGTTTTTCTCGAAATGAGGATATGACTTTATGGCCTATATTATTTTGTTGTCTCAAGGCCACGCTCTTATCGCCTTTTCCTTCACTTGAATATATACTCTGTAATACTTTTTTTCCTACCGTTGTCATCCATGCATTACATCTTACTCATAATTCTTTATTAACTCTTTTCTTATTTCCTGCTAACATTTCTTTCTATCACTTTATTTTGAAAATTTCAACAGAACATTCTTTATCTTTAAGCTCCCCTTGTTCCATCTGGCTCTTCGGGTTGGATAACATTCTTTATTCACTAGGAACGGTAGCAACACTAAGGTAATATTTATCCCTTCAAGGCTTTCAGTTCCTATCTTTGTAATACTCATACTTAGCTGTACTATTTTAGAGTGCACCATTCAGATGTTCCACAAGGAGATTTAATAGTACATTCGAAATATCCTTCAGAAATGTCAACTAACGCAAACAATTCATCCACCATTTTGGGTCACTCTAACCCTAGCTGGATCATGATATTCTACCCTTCTCTTAAATCATATTTGTTAGCTCTCATATGGCATAACATAGATCGGTTTAGCCAATTGTACATACCTTTGTTACTATTGAAGGTAACTCAAAGTGCTTTTATATCTCTTCCTAAATGGTAATGTTATGCCATGCAATATTTAGTTAATACTTCGTCCCGTAGTATTATATTACGATGATGTTACACCTTGGATTACTACATTACGATGGTGTTACGCGTTGCAATATTAAATTACAACGATATCGCACCCTGTAGTATTATACGTTGAATTTTTTGTAAGGTAATTAAAATTAGTCGAAGGAAAAGATTATTTGGAGATTATAAGGACTATGTTATTTCAAAAATGTGATGAGTAAATTCGTGAATGTGAGAGGGGAAGCAAGTCAAAGAAAGTGAATTTTCATGAAAGTTCGGCATGTTGGGATAAAATACGTGCCGATCATTAATATCCGATATTTATTGACTAGTACCATACAAGGTACCATATGACCATGATAATATGATATATAAAAGAAAATTAAAAATAAGTAAAATTTTAATTAATTTGAAACAGTTCTTAATTATACAAGTAATTAATTAATTACCAGTTAATAGAATGTTACTTAATTAATTAATAAATTGGTGGGTAAATATTTAAAATCCCCACCCCACCCCTACGGGGCAGTAGGCCAGTATTAAGACTGACTAAGAAGTCATATGAGCTTACGTGTCTAGCTAGAATTATTAAGTCATCAACGTTTAAGACATTGAAAGTTTATAAAAACATTTTGGTCTCTTTTACACAAGTTTGTTCATTTGGACGGAGAATAACAAACATATATGTCTTTCTTCCTAATTCAAAGTATTCAAGAAGAAACGTTAAACTCCATCCGAAAAGCTCCTAACGTGAATACTTGCAAACTAAAAGAATCAAACGAGAATTATTAGCAACGTAAAATTTTGCGGTTTTAATAAAGTATGGTGCAATTTTTTTCCAAGAATATTATACGGATTTTTCCTACTCCTGATATGTTAAGGCTATATTTTCTTTATTTTTGGCATGATCAGTACAACACGAATAATATGAGCAAATACACAATTTTGATAAATGACTCTATTCGTACAAATAATAGAGATACTTATGTTCTTAATTTCCTATGTGTCATATTATTCTATTATCTATTCACGGGTCTTACAAAAAATATAAGTTGATAAATTTTATTTCATGATATTAACGAGAGGCATAATGGTCTTATGATGTACCGAGAGATTTATTGCTGTATTTCATATGCATTTCAAGCATTTATACATGCATATTGACCCATAACCAAATGACTATATAGACGCGTATATATCTATATGAGATACGAAAAAAGGTCATGGCTTTATTTATGTACCACCAATCAGCTAGTATACGACAATGATGTTACCCATAATGGCTGAAGTATAACTTAGACGGTGTTATATACGCGTATATATGTATATGGGATATGGGAAAGGTTACGGCATTGTATATGCACCACCACTTGATCAGCTGGCATACATTAATGACTTTCCCACAGTGGCCGAGATGATATGATGGGATTCTCTCATAGGCTTGATGATGTTATTAACATTTGTACCTATGCACGCTATTACATTCATACGCATATGAATAACACTATAAGTATTTTGTGATTTACAGAGTCATCCAGACTTACAGTTTGAGACATTTACTATATATTTATTCCATGTCCTAATTATTATTGTTCTTTACATACTCGCCACATTATTCATACTAACGTCCCTTTTGCCCGGGAACCCTGCCTTTCATGCCCCCAGGTCCTGATAGACAGCTTGAGAGCCCTTCAAGTAGGTTATGAGCTCACTGGATGATGCTGGTGCACTCCATTTACTTCAGAGTTGCTTATTTGATCAGTATAATTAGGACATAGATTGATTGGTATGTCGGGGCTCAGACTCAACATTTTATGATACTTATGTACTCTTAGAGGCTTGTAAACAAATATGTACGCGAATACTTGTATGGCCTTGTACGCTTAGGATTAGAATTTATAAATGATCATGTTGGCCTATTAGGCCCGTATGTTACTTATATATGATGATGTAATAAGAAAGATATATTACGTTGGTACTCGATTGGGTAAGGTACCGGGTACCCTTCGCGACCCATCGGTTTGGGTCTTTACAGGTAAATAATAATAATCTTCATTAGCTGAGTACCTCGTACCCTCTTTCACCTCGCTTCCTTTACTTGTTGAAACTTGTATTTATCATCTGAATCTCTCATTATCTTTCATCATAAAGGTGGATAGATATTTTAGCCTTAAGAATCCTTTATTCTAGAAGCTCACCCAGTTCTTCTGACTCAACTCTTTAACAACCGCATTTAATCCCTTACCAACTATCTTCCTAGATGTAGGTATCATCGTATTATAAATAAGATAGAGTTTACGAAATTGATTTCTTACAACTAAGCTCTACCATACGATCTAGAGTAAGAAGAAAGAATGACAGTCCAAAATGCCTTGTAGCCTCCTGCTTATACATGTGGTGCACAACAAATCCATTAAAAAGACTCTACTAGACACGACTTCTAGACTCCCTAGGACAGAACTACTTTGATACCACTTTTGTCACGACCCAAACTGATGGGCCGTGAAAAACACCCACTCCCTTACTCAACCGAGTACCAATGCAACCTATCTTTCTTAGTACAACAAGGTAAATGGGCCAGAAGGGATGTATGAGGTAACAATAATAAAACATAAGAGAACGCTTGAAATCAAATGATCCAACCTGATGTACTGACTTATATATATGGCGTACGAGCCTAAAAGGCCAAACTAATCACTACTACACGGAACATAGACCGACAAGTCCATTCAATATTTTATATAAATGACATAAATCTACAAGTCTCTAAGAGTATATAAACGTCATAATAGGATAGGGCCCCGACATACAAATTAATATATCTCTAAATCATACTAACCAAATAAGCAACTCCGGAGAAAATGGAGCAAACCAACATCTTCCAAAAAGTTAATAGCCTACTTATAGGACTCTCAACCAGTCTACTAGGACCTGCAGACATGAAACGCGGCGTCCCCAAGCAAAAGGGATGTCAGTACAAATAATGTACCGAGTATGTAATGAATGAAAATGAGTAAACAATTGATATGAGAGAACATAGAGTAAATGACTCAACATGTATATATGAATAGCTATGTGAGTTATTTATTATTAAAATGTCATGCATATGCATACAAATATCATACTATGCATGGGTATATGTGTTCATAACATCATCAAGCCTATGAGGGCATCCGATCATATCATCTCAACCATTATGGGCAAATTATCAACCTTATATCATTTGATCAGGTGGTGGTGCATATATAATGCTATAACATTTTCCCCTTTATATATATATATATATATATATATATATATATATATATATATATATATATATATATATATATATATATATAACACCATCTGGTCATGTGTCAATATACATGAATGCAATGCATGAGAAGTAGGTCAATAAAATCATTTGGAGTGTCATTAGACCATTAAGCATTTGATTAATATCATGAAATAAACTTTGTCAATTTACATATTTTCTGAGACCCATGAAAAGATAACATAAATAATAAGACATATGCGAATCAAGAACATAGGAACCTATAGTATTTTTATGAATAGATTCATTTATGAAAGTTGTGCATTTTCTCGTTTCATATGTATCATTTGGATCATTCCAAAAGAAAGGAGGAATAACCGTAACATACCTGTACTGATTCTCTTGAAAATTCCTCTAACATATGTGAATTGCGACAAAACACGTAATACAGATCGAACTAGGAGAGAATGGGTATGATATCCTTTAGAAATATTATGCCGTGCTTCATTTGAATTGCATCTCACACATCATATGATACCGTAAGGGTTCATGTGGATTCTTTCTTAAAGAACTCATCCGTTGTTGTTTTTGGAATTTTCATCCATCTCCATTTTTGTGAATAAATTGATTTATTTCATAGCATCTTCCAACAAGAATGAGATAAAGTGTTGTATATCCTTAAAGGGTGCCGCAACATCCTTAAGTATAAGAATTGTTGGCAATTTTCTGCCATATTATCATAATCCCACGTCGATTGTTGTCTCCTGATACTTATTCAAGATTGTCACTTAATTACATTGATAATCTTCCACCAAAAATCCATACTTAACCAAATATTCACATAATTAAGAATTATCGTAATTTATTTAAAATACTATTTACTTTTAATACACTTTATACACCATATGTAGCGATCCGACCGGTCTTTTTTAAAATTAATACTTGATCCCCTATTAACTATTTTCCCAAATTTATTTTCTACTAATTTGATATGCCGGAGTGTTCGATTTTGAGTTTCAGAAAGTTTTGGGACACTTAGTCCCTAAATGAGACCTAAGTATTGGAAAGTTAACTATCGTTGGGCCAGTATAAAGACAACCTCAGAATGAGAATCCATTATTTTCTTTAACTCTGTTAGGTAATTTTCGGCATAGGAGTATGCTCGTAATGATGTTTTGGAGGCCCATAGCTAATGTAGGATTGAAATGTTGAAAGTTGAATTTTTGAAGTATCCTGTTCGATAGTAGATTTTGATCTGAGGGTCGGAATGGAATTCCAAAAGTTGCAGTAGCTCTATCATATCATTTTTGATGTGCGTGCAAAATTGCGGGTTATTCAGATGTGCTTTAGTTAGGGTTTTGATCGAAAGCGTATTTTGAGGAAAATTGGAGTTCTTAGGCTTAAATCCTTGACTAATTTGAGTTTTCGATATTGTTTTGGGAGTTTTAAGGATTGCTACAAGTTTGAATAAGGCATTAGGTGATGATAGTGTTTTTGGTTGGGATCCCAGGGGCCTCGGGATGTTTTCAGATTGTTGACAGAAAGATTTTAAAGATAGAGATTGCACAAATTTGCTAGCGTATGTCATAACCGCACCTGCGGTTTGGGTCACGCTGACCCGGAGCCACAGAAGAGGCATAGAGGACTGCCAAAGTGGATTCTTCTCGGTCACTAATGGGAAACTCTCATATACGACACTTCTTCCGCAGAAGCAGGATAATAGATGCGGTCCCAGGGCAACAAAAATGAAAGTCGCTGTGCAAAACATATAAATAGTAGACTTTGCAAAAATTTTCTATTCTTCCACTAATTTTATCGATTGGATGTGATGTCCTTGAAATCATAACTCATTTTTATGTGATTAAAGACCTAATTAACGGTTAGAAATTTGGAAAAAGGGGATAATTAGGGCTTGAATTTAAGAGACTTTTCATTCAGGATTTGAGGGGTCATTTGGACTCCGATTTCTATGTTCTTATTATGTATAGAATTGTGAGAGTACGACGTTTCTGAAAGAATACATTTCACCCGATTTTGAGACATTGGCCTGAGGGATGTTTTGGTTATTTTGCATGATCTCGCGTATTAGCTTAGAATTTAATCATAGAATTCGTTACTTGAGGTGTTATTTATAATATGCAATTGAATTGAATAGATTTGGGCCCTTGGGAGTCGGATTGTCATGGTAAAAGCGCGTTTTCAGGTCGAGTTTGAGCTTGCTTGAGGTAAGTGGCTTGTCTAACCTTGTGTGAGGGACCTTTCCCCTTAGGATATGATATTTTGTAATTGAATCCTTTTCGTGAGGTGACGAGCACGTACTTGAGCTAATGGTTAAAATTGGGTTTTACTTTAAGTACTTAGACTGAGTTCCTTTCTTACTTGTTTAATTCTACTTGTAAACATAGCCTGTGTTAGTTCAGAAAAGCATGCTTAGTCAACTTAATTGTCTATTTTCTTAAACTGGCTTAATTACATTACGTGAAGCATGTTAGTCTAGAACTAATTGTTTACTTGTTATGGACTCAGTATTTGTTTTGGTATTCTTGAGATACTGCTGTGTGTTTTAAATTGGGACTACGAGACGACATCCCGAGAGATCCGCTGCACGTGTTTATTATCTTGACTAAGATGCAGGATACCAAGAGATCCCTTGCATATATATATTGAGGATACCAAGAGATCCTCAGGATACCAAGAGATCTATGAAATACATATTGAGGATACCAAGAGATCTTCATGATATCAAGAGAGCCTGGCATATTTATTGAAGATAGAAAGAGATCCTCGGGATGCTAAGAGATCCCTAGTATATATGGCGTGGATACTAAGAGATCCTCAGGTATCATCCTTGTTATGAGCGGTATTTCGTTGTGTTTGCCTTATTTCTTCTTTTCGTTACTGTATATTTATTATTCTGTATAGATTTTTACTGTTGAATCTCATTTATACTGCTTATTTATCCATTCACTTCATTATTAATTTGTCTCAGAAGGGCCCTGACCTTTCTCGTCCCTACCCGACCGAGGTTAGGCTTGGCACTTACTAAGTACCGCTGCGGTGTATTCATGCCCTTTTTACGCATATTTTTTACGTGAAGATCGAGTTACTTCTACCCATACCTACCATCCTTGAGGGGGGCATATGCTACAGAGACTTTGAGGTACATCTGCCGCGTCCAAAGACCAATAAGTCTCTTTTGTTTCCAGTTGTTGAAATATTTACCATTCTGTATTTTTATTACTTGTTAGATATTCTGGAGTTAGACTATTAGATATCCAAAGGCCTGTGTTCCCGTGAGTTTATGGGTTTTGGGATAATATATTAGAGTTTGGAGTTGTTGTGCGGTAGATGCCGAGTGGCATCCTATATACTGCTTTCACTTGGTTATTCTTAGCTTTTAATTTATTTTTTCGCAAGGTTTATATTTAATTTTTGCATTGTTAGGCTAACCTATATTTAATATGAGTCACAGATCACAAGCTGATTACTTAGAGTCTCGCTGATCAATGCAGAGATGTCTATACTTATCTGTGAGAGGCTATGTAACTGTTATAAAAATTCCACTTTATTTGTTTCCTTTGTCGTGCGATATTTTGACATCACAGTTCTAAATGCCTTCTATTCTCTCACAGATGGTAAGGGCCCGTGCTAATCGAGACGATCAGGCACCTGCGTTCCCTACTGTAGCCGTCAGAGGCAGGGGCCATGGTAGAGGCCAAGGAAGCACATGTGGTGCAGCGAGAGCACCTCTGCGAGCTACCGCCGAGGTACCACCAGCAGATCCACCTCTACTACTACAGCCATTTAGGAGACTCTGGCATAGTTCATGAGTATGTACACCACTTTGGCTCGGACAAGGTTGTTGTCCCTTGCTGCAGCCACATCCCAGGCATGGGGAGGAGCTCAAACTCCTGCCACCCATTTTATTGAGCAGCGATTGCATGTTGAGCAGCTCCTTGAGATTATTCATGTACCGCCTGCAGCACCAGTTCATCCCATTGGCATGGCAGTAGCTTCCGAGAAGGAGCAGTTGAGGCTTGAGGTTCAAGAGTTACAAGTCTGCTAAGTTCACTGGTCTAGTATTGGAGATTGCTTTGCGATTTCTTTATGAGTGTTACCGCATTCCCCGTACTATGGGTATTTTTGGATCGAGCGGGGTTTCATTCACTACTTTCCAGCTTCAAGGAGCCGCTTGTGATTAGTGGCGCACCTATGAGTTAGACAATCCAGTGCGTCAGAGATGCATGGTAGAGTATGCCATGATTGTTTCAGAGTATGCTGTCCGTTACACCAGTTTGGCTAGGCATGCACTAGCCTTGGTTACTACTGTCATCGAGAGGGTTCGTCGTTTTATTAAGGGGCTAAGTCCCCCTATCAGATCTAGCATAGCTCGTGAGTTGGAGATGGATGTTTCTTATCAGCAGGTGGTGAGCATTGCTAGGAGGATTGAAGGTATGCATGCTAGGGAGAAGGAGGAGAGGGAGGCCATGAGGTCTCGAGAGTATGACATATCTATGGTCCCCGTACCCCAGCTTCAGGACGTCATGGTAGAAGTTATATGAGTTGCCCAATTCATTCAGCCCTTCTAGGAGCCAATAGTGCTCCAACTACTCCTAACCCTCGGAAGCCTTATTATGAACCTCCGATTTCTAACGCACGGCCTGTGCGGGGTTCTTTCAAAGGCCAGTCAAGCAGACATGGTCTGTGCTAGTCACACCCACCATATCCTCCCAGGGTTTCTTTGATTGTGGTGACACACGCCACATGGTGAGGGATTGCTCTAGATTTAGGAGGAGTGCATTTCCGCAGATTTCTCAGCCACAGAATGCCCTGCAGAGTTCTCAGGCTATGATTACAACTCCAGATGGTACCCCCCTGCTCAGCCAGCTAGAGGTGGAGGTCAGGGAGGTAGAGGTCACCGTCAAAGGGAAGGCCGGGCTAGATACTACACTCTTCCTGCTTGTACCGAGACCGTTGCCTCTGATTCTGTCATCACATGTGTTGTCATGGTTTGTCATAGAGATGTATTAGTTCTATTCAATCCATGATCCACTTATTCTTATGTGTAGTCTTATTTTGCTCTGCATTTGGGTGTATCTCGGGATTCTTTGATTTCCCCTATTTATGTTTCTACTCCTTTGGGAGATTCTCTTACTATGGACCACGTTTATCTGTTGTGTTTGGTTTCTCTTAGTGGTTTTGGGCCAAAGCCAAATTATTGTTACTCAGCATGGTTGGTTTTTATATTATCTTGGGCATGGACTGGTTGTCTCCCCATTATGCTATTCTTGATTGTCACACCAAGATTGTAATACTGGCTATGCTAGGTGTACCGCGTGTTAATTGGAGGGGTGCCTTAGGTCACACTCCAGTAGAGTTATTTCTTTTTTTAAAGATCAACGTCGTATCTAGCTTATCTGAGTGATATTAGTATTGATACCCCTTCAGTTGATTTAGTTTCAATAATACGATATATTCCCAAAATGTTTCCATCTGATCTTCTTGGCATGCTTCCTGATAGAGAAATTGATTTTGGCATTGATATGTTTTCAGCCACTCAGCCTATTTCTATCCCTCGTATCGTATTGCTACTCCTCAGTTGATGAAGTTGAAGGATCAGTTACAGAAATTACTTGATAAGGGTTTTATTCGGCCTAGTGTGTCGCCTTGGGGTGATCCTATCGTGTTTGTGAAGAAAAAAGATGGTTCCATGCGTATGTGTATTGATTATCTCCAGTTGAACAAGGTTACAGTGAAGAACTCTTATACTTTGCCTCGTATTGATGATTTGTTTGACCAGCTTCATGCGGACATATGTTTTCTAAGATCGACTTGCGCTCAGGTTACCATTAGGTGAAGAGTGGGGAGCTATATATCCCGAAGTGTTGGCCCAAGTTTCATTTGAGTTTTGAAGATTGACAAATGAACTAATAGAAGGACCTGGTCTATCTTGTACTACACAATCTGAATCAACTAGGGCACATGCAGAGCACGTGAGGAAGACAATGCACCAAACATCACGCATCAATATCTTCTGATCATAATCGAAAAGGTTGTATTGGGATAAGGAGGACAATATCCTTTTATGAAGAGAACTTAATCCTAAGTTAGGATAAGAGTTGGAATTTGCGTTGGCAAAGGACTCAAATTGCTAATGGATAAGAAGTGGAGTCTTAATCAAACTCTAATTGCTAACTCAATATATGATTGTGTTAGTTCTCTTTTACATGATATACACACAAGACGAAGTAAAGCATATTTGAGAGCAAAAAGAGCGAGTCTGATTTGCAAGCAATATATGCAAGCTACAAGTGTGTATTCCTACAGCTACAAGAACCTAGAGAAGAACCAGTTCCATCTGATAGTTTTGTTTCTAATTCAATTGTAGTAGGTTTTATATTGTTCCTTTTAGATTTCCTAGATGAAATTGTATTAGGTACGTTGTGTCATCAAGTTAGAGTTAACTTGATATGTGTCACAACAGTTGAGGCTGTATGCCACACCGGGATTAGAGTTTAATTCTTAGATTTACAAAGAGTTTTTGTAAATGTTGTTTTGACACATTGGTTTTAGTGGAGTTTGGGAAAATCCTACTGAGTAGTAGGTCATGGATTTTTCACCTTTGAGCCGGGTGTTTTCCACGTAAAAATATCTGTGCACTTTACTTTCAATTTTTTTATTCCACTAACTGCAGTAGTTAGAACACTTAGACGAACTAGGTTCTTCTAAGCAAAAATTATGCACCACACAAATCAACCCCTCTTTTGTGTGGTATTGACGTTTATTCACATCAATTGGTAGCAGAGCGGGTTATCCTTGAAGAGGTTAACACCTTAGGAAAAAGATCAACGTGAGTGCATCACCTGGGAACTGGGAAGGACAGTCTACTGCAAGGCCTCCACTCTTCAATGGGCTCTACGATTCTTGGTGGAAAAATAGAATGAGAGACCACATAATGGGAGAAGATTATGAACTTTGGGACATCATTGCTGATGTTCCTCTTGCTACAACCAAGAAGAATGCTGAAGGAATGGATGTTCCAAAAACTAGACCAAATTGTACTATTGAAGATCTAAGGAAATGGGAGAAAAATGCTAATGCCAAGAAATGGTTAGTGTGTGGACTTGGCCCTGATGAATACAGCACGATTCAGGGATGTACAACTGCCAAGTAAATTTGGGACACTTTACAAGTGGCTCATGAAGGAACACCTCAAGTACAGAGGTCCAGAGGAACTCTACTATATTCTTAATATGAGAATTTTACAATGAAGGATGGTGAAACTATCCAAGAGATGTATACTAGCTTCAATACACTGACAAATGAACTTGAGTCTCTTGGAAGGGTTATTCTGGAAGAAGACAAGGTAGAGAAGATTTTAACTAGAGTTTTGCCAATCTCCTGGGAAAGCAAAATCATTACCATTCAGGAATCCAAAAATATTGCTACTCTGAAATTGGATGAACTGATTGGAAACTTGACTTCTTATGAATTGGAAGGCAAAGTATGAAGATGGATGTTCCAAAGAAAGAAAGAAGTCTTGCTCTTAGGATCTCAGAAGGATCAAATCTTGAAGATGATGAAATGGCAATGATAACTAGATATTTCAAGAAATACCTTATGCGAGGCAAGGGCTCTTCAATAGGATTAACACTCAACAAACCTAGGGCTCCTGAGAAGCAGACAAATTATGGTTACATAGATATGGAAAGACAGATCACATGATCAAGCACTATCCTCAATGGGAGATTGATTGGAAGAAAGAAAGGGCAGAAAGAAGGAACTGGAAGAAGGAACAAGTTCAACCAAGGAAAAACAAAGGAAATACCAAAGCCATGGTTGCTGCATGGGGAGATACGTCAGATGAAGACTTAGAAAATGAAACTGAAGATGAGTAAGCTCTTATGGCTATCGGAGAATCAGAAGATGAACAGGAGGTAAGTATTCTACATATTAAAGAAAAGATTAAATTCCTGTCTAAAGAAAAATTGGCTGAAATCTTGATGGACTTCATAGATGAGTCTGAAATAGTAAACAGTGAGAAAGATGTTTTGTGTAAGGATTGTGTAATACTAGAAGAAAAATGCAAAAAACTAGAATCTAGGGCTGATGAGAGTAATAACTTAAATGCTGAGAGTTCTTCAACTGGAAAATAGTGTCATAGAACTCAAGTCTGAAAATTTGAAACTGAAAATAGGGACAGGAAAGAAAAAGGCTGATCAATCATTTCTCACACAAGAAGAAAATTTTTGAAAAAAGAAAGATGAGTTGTATGAGAAAGATAAATCAATCAAGGTCCTTAAAGAAGAATTAGGAAAGGTGAAGCATGAACTAGAAATAACATGCAAATGGAACAAGGCTTCCGATGCACTATCCTGGCTGCAAGAGCATCACAGCAGCAAAAAGAGAGGACTTGGGTTTGGGACTCAATCTCCATAATGGGATCCAAAATACAAGTATATCACTCTTCCTGAGAACTATATCTGTACACATTGTGGTAAGACTGGCCATTACAAAAATGAATGTAATGCAAAAGAAAAGGCCAGTCAAAGGAACAAACTATTTGTTCAAGAAAAACACCAACTGCCTGGATGGGCAAAGAAAAATCTAATTCATCCTTTTGCCCATAGAAAAGGACCCAAAATAGTTTGGGTTCCTAAGACTAACCCTTGATTTCATTTTACAGGTCCAAGTGAAAGGAAGTAGCCAAATTTGGTACATGGATAGTGGCTACTCAAAACATATGACTAGTAACAAGGACTAGTTTCTTTCACTTGAGAACCTAAGAGGAGGCAATGTCTCCTTTGAAAATGGAATGAAAGGTTAGATCATTGGGGTTGGAAAGGTAGGAAAGACAGATTCCCATTCCATTAAGAATGTCTATTTGATAGATGGCTTGAAATATAGCTTGATAAGTGTGTCACAACCGTGTGACAGAGGTAATCTAGTGGATTTCACTTCCTTAAAATGTTTTGTGATTAACCATAATACTGACAAGATTGTTTTGCATGGAATAAGAGTTAACAATATATATATATTATAGATTTGTCGACTCTTTCTAAAAATGAACTCACATGTCTGAGCGTGTTAATAAATGATCCCTTCCTTTGGCACAAAAGACTTGGCCACGCTAGTCTAAATTTATTAAACAAATTAGTCTCCAAGGACTTGGTGATAGGGCTACCTATTATCAAGTTCAAGGAAGACAAAGTTTGTGAGGCATGTGCAAGGGGGAAGCAGGTAAGGTCATCTTTCAAATCTAAGAAAATGGTAAGCTCGTCGAAGACATTGGAACTGGTTCATATGGATCTCTGTGGTCCAATGAGAGCCATGAGAAGAGGTGGTAAAATATATGTTATGGTGCTGGTTGATGATTATTCTAGATTTACCTAGGTTCTATTTCTAACTTCTAAAGATGAAGCATTTGAAATGTTCACAGTTTTTGTTAGAACAATCCAGAAACAATTAGGAAATCAACTTGTATCCATCAGATCTGATCATGGAACTGAATTGAAAATGCTAAGTTTGCTGAATTTTGTGATTAAAATGGAAAGATCATAATTTCTCTGCCCATAGAACTCATCAACAAAATGGGGTATTTGAAAGGAAGAATAGGACCCTTGAGGATATGGCAAGGACCATGTTACTTTCCAGTAAAGTACCTCATAGTTTTTTTGGAAGAGGCAATAAATACAGCATGCTATATAATAACCATGTGGATGACCAGACCACTGGTAGAGAAAACTCCCTACGAGTTACTTAAAGGGAGAAAACCAAACATATCCCACCTAAGGGTTTTTGGTCGCAAGTGTTATGTGCACAATAATGGCAAGGATTCCCTTGGTGTGTTTGATCCCAGAAGTGATGAGGGAGTATTCGTGGGATATTGTTCACATAGAAAAGCTTAAAAATTATTTAATAAACGAACTCTATGTGTAGAAGAAAGTGTACATGTTGTTTTTGATGAAACTAACACTTTTTCTGAGAGACAGGAACATGAAGATGAAGCAATTGGACTGGTGAGACAACTGACTGAAGTTAAAGCACAAGTCAAGGAGGCATCCAAGGAAGGAACATGTCCATAAACCCTGGGCAACCTGACAGGGGGAACCAATTTGAGAGAAAATGCTCAAAATTCTCTAAAGGAACCTGTACCTGAACTTGTTCCTCTACAACATAATAATGAAGAGAAACCAGCAGAAACCAGCTGGTGGGAAAATCTTACAGGTACCTGAGTTCTCACCCCATTGAGAACATAATCAATGATCCCATATCTGGAGTCAAGACTAGATCGCAAGTGAAGAATTTGTGTGCATTCGATGCCTTTTTTCCCTTATTGAACCTAAGAATGTGTGTGAAGCTCTACAAGATGCTGACTGGATAAATTCTATGCAAGAAGAACTCAATCAGCTTGAAAGAAGCCAAGTATGGCACTTGGTTCCAAGACCTAAGGAGAGGTCACTCATTGGGAAAAAATGTGTCTTCAGAAACAAGCTGGATGAAGATGGAACAGTTACAAGAAATAAGGCAAGGTTGGTGGTTCAAGGTTATAGTCAAAAGGAAGGCATTGACTATGATGAGACTTTTGATTCAGTTGCCAGACTCGAAGCAATAAGACTTCTTATAGCCTTTGTAGCACATATGGAATTCACTCTTCATCAAATGAATGTGAAAAGTGCCTTCCTAAATGGCTATCTCAAAACAGAAATGTGTTTGTGAAGCAACCTCCTGGATTCAAAAGCAAAGAATGTCCTGATCATATATACAAACTGGATAAGGCTCTATGTGGTCTCAAGCAAGCCCCAAGAGCTTGGTATGAAAGATTGTCAAAATTCCTTCTGGATCGTGGGTACAGAAGAGGTAAAATTGATAGTACTTTATTCCTAAAGGAAAAAAGGTATAGATCTTCTTGTTGTTCAGGTTTATGTCGATGCCAAAATTTTTGGGGCCACTACAGGGAGGTTGAGCAATGAATTTGAAAAATTAATGGGCAGTGAATTTGAAATGAGTATGATGGGAAAACTTAATTTCTTCTTGGGGTTGCAAATCAAACAAATTCCAAAAGGTACCATGATTCATCAGCAGAAGTACACAAAAGAACTTATCAATAAATTTAAAATGGAAGAATCCAAAGAAATAGATACTCCTATTGCAGCTGCCACAAAGTTAGATGCTGATGAACCTAGTTCATCAATTGATCAAAAGTTGTACAGGGGTATGATTAGTTTACTTTTGTATCTTGATGCCAACAAACCTGACATTGTTTTCAGTGTAAGACTTTGTGCTCATTTCCAAGCATATCCAAAGGAGTCACACTTGAATTCAGTCAAAAGAATATTGTGATAACTAAAAGGCACAGCTGATATGGGCTTGTGGTATCCAAAAGGTAGCAATTTTGACTTAATTGGATATGATGATGCTGATTATGCAGGTTACATAGTGGACAGGAAAAGTACTTCAAGTAAGGCACACTTCCAAGAATCTTGTATTGTATCTTGCGCTACCAAAAAGCAGAATTCAGTGGCCCTCTCTACTGCTAAAGCTGATTATGTTGCTGCCGCCTCATGTTGTGCTTAGTTACTATGGATCAAGCAATAATTGGTAGTTATTGGAATTGAAGTTGGATGCACACCTATATTTTTTGATAATACTAGTGCAATCAGTATGACAAAGAACCATGTTCATCATAAAAAGACTAAGCACATAGATGTTAGACACCACTTCTTAAGGGACAACTATGAAAAGAGGCTAATTTTCATAAAATTTTGTGCCACTGATAAACAAATAGCTGGCATCTTCACCAAGGCACTAAGTAGAGAAAACTTTGAGAGGAACATGTTGGAATTAGGGATGATTAAGATGACCTGAGAGGTCATGTTCAGAATGCACAATGAAAAAAAAAAGAAAAAAATAATTTTTTTGGTTAGTAGTTCTTAAATATTTGAATATTAGACTAATTCCTACTCAGCAAAATACTTTTAGATAAGTATATTCTTGTGACATATGGTTATATAATTCACTAATCTCTTACAAATTTTCTATACTGGCATTTGAGGCATGATCAAGAGAAGTGTCATATGAAGATCCCGGTTCATCAATATGTAAGCAAGGTATGTTTCTAGACTTTGCACAATTAAAAAAATTTAATTTTCAATCATGAGCAAGAGTTCTAGAAATTCCAACCGTCTCAAAATTCTATCTGTTGAAAGCCAATTGAACCAGTTTCTTTTAATTAGAATTCTAAGAATAATGGAACTCTTTCCCTAAACTTTAGAAATTTTAATTAATTCCTAGGGAAACCAGAACTCTACACTGATAAGACTCCTACTGATGCTTGAAAAAGTGCTTTTTCTGAAGTATTAATTACCCCTCTTTAAAAAGCCTCTTAAGTCATTTCATAACCATCATTAGCTTCTAACTCTCTGATCATCTCCTTCATCTCCTAAACCCTCAAAAATTTCCCAAAATTTACAAAAGCCTTCCACAAATTCATCATCCAAAATGACTAATCCTAATAAAATCCAAGAACTCCACCGCCAGTGTCACCCAACACCACCTCATCCTCTAGACCTCATGTTGAATCTCCAAAAACAAGATTTCGTCGAACAAAAATGATAGCCACAAAAGCAGTGCTAACTGGACCTTTAAGAAAAACTTTAAACGAGAGGCTGAAAGCAAGTAAAAAGAAGGAACCCCAACCAAAGGTCACTGAGTCCAGCTCTGAGTCGGATCAATATATCTCTGCAAGCAAGGTAGATGAACCTGGGTTTTCTAAAAATTCTCCGTCTCAAGAAAATCCAACAGAGGTAGGATGCTGTTTTGTTTGGGTGGATGAAGGTAAAAAAGTAGATAATAGATATGTTATGGTGGGGGAAGTTAAGAACATTTCTGGATATGAGTCTGTAGAACAAATGAAGAACATGAGGACGAAGGTGTTATCTATCTGTGGAAGTGGGGGTAATGGGGTATCACATTTAAGGGAAGTGAATCTGGGGAAGCTGCTGAGGGGTTGGTAGATTTAAGTAAACAAACTGGTCCATCAATGGAGGAGACCTTGGATGACGTGTTGAAGAAGGTGGGGGATAGCTATGAACCCAAGAAACGAAAGTCCTCTTTCCTTAGAACACCTGCTGCTGCAAAACCATCAAAGAAATCCAAGACTGCATCCCCTAAGGTTGCACCTAGGGCTAGAACAACAAGAAGCAGAGTGAGAGAGAGTGGAGCTGAGTTAAAGAGAGCACTGGAAGAAAGTAAGAAGAATAGACTAGCGAAAGGCAAGGGGAAGGTTGGTGAGAGTTCAGAAACAGTAGCTAAGGAGGACGAAGATGTGATGGAGCAGGTCCATCCAGCAAAACAAACGGAGAAGGCTCCGATTGCAAAATCCCAGGAGACTAAGACTTCTTCCAAGAAGTTTTCAAAAGCTATACCTGCTAAGTCCTCCCTTGCAAAGAGAACAAGATCTTCCTCTAAAATCAAACATGTGAAAATGGTTGTAGAAGAAGAAGAAAGTGATGAAGAAGAAGAATATGATTATGATAATGAGAATGAGCAGGATCAATTTTCCAATTTTGGCAAAAGAAAAATTCGGAAGGGTAGGCTGCTGAAAGACCTGGAGGAGCCAGGCATGTTGAGGCTTCTAACATATCTGGAAGCTCAAGATTGGAAGGATATGGTCCTTCAGTTGAATGGGAAACTAGCTAGGAAGGAACTGGTTGAGTTCATGGCAAATGGGTCTATAAAGAATGGTGTGGTTACAAGTTATGTTAAGGGGTCATGGAAAAGTTTAATGCTGAGAAGCTCGGTGAGATTTTGAATATCCCATGTGAGGGATATGATGATTACACAAGGCAAAGATGTCCTTGTTGGATCGGTTAACTTCAGAGCTGCAGATTACTAGAAATTTTTGTGATACCACATCAGAGGCAGAAGTGCCTGAGGCCAGGGCAGTGCAAAAGGGTGAGATGAGGCCTGAGCACAAGGTGCTCTTTGAGTTTGTCGACAAATTCCTGCTGCCCATCCATGGAAGAAGGCATACTGATAATTATATGGACCTTGTGCTCATGCAGTGTTTGACTGAAAGTAAGCAAATCAACTGGCCTGTGTTCATGGTAAAGTTGCTGGAAAGGGTAATCAATGGTTCAAAGGGCCATTCCACCCCCTATGGATTTATTCTGACTACCTTTCTTGAACGACTACATGTTCCATTGAAAAATTTGGATATGGCATCTAGCAAGGAGTATTTTGGCATCAAGACCGTTCAAAGCTGTAACTATCTGCTCAGCACTGTTCATGTGAACCTGGTTCATCTGCCAAGATTCCAGTAAGCAGCAAAGTCAGGTCCTTAGTTTAGGAGGTTGGACTGAAGGATGCTGAAATATCAAGGCTGAATGTCAGATGGAAGAATTGGAGGAAGAAAGGAATGGGCATAGAGCTGATCTTGCCAAAGAGAAAGAGAAATATGAAGGCATGCTACACTAAATGCTTAACCTGCTAAAAGTCCAACCCTCCAGCTCATTCAAGCCTTAGGGGTCTAGTGTCTATCAAGTCTAGTTTCTCCCCCTCACTGACAAGTTTATATGGTTCTTGGTATGTTTTTTTCTTTTTGATCATGGTTGGAAGTTTTATGTTTCTTTTTGTGAACTGCTTCGTAGGAACACTTCTGTAATCAATGAATGAAACTTTTCTGGTTCTTGTAAATCCTGTTCTAAATAGTTATTTCTGAGATGATTTTTGATTAACTCGAACATGGGTTCACTTGCAGTTGACCCAACGGCCATGAGTAGAAATTAACTTCGAGAATTCAAATTATTGATGTAGTTTTTCAATGATGCCAAAAGGGGAAAGATATTGTGCTTAAAAATGTTTTTCTGAACTAGTGATGTTTATGACCTAAATCTGACCTCCTCAATGAGTAGTTAAATCAGTTTCTAAGTGTTGATTTCAGCCAAGTCTACAAGTTCCCTGATCACAATAAGCACAGTGTTTGTCTTCATCAAAAAGGAGGAAATTGTTGGCCCAAGTTTAAGTTAAGTTTTGAAGATTGACAAATGAACTGATAGAAGGACCTGGTCCATTTTGTACTACACAGTCTGAATCAACTAGGGCACATGTAGAGCATGTGAGGAAGATAATGCACCAAAGATCACACATCAATATCTTCTGATCATAATCGAAAAGGTTGCATTGGGATAAGGAGGAAAATCTCCTTATACGAAGAGAAGTTAATCCTAAGTTAGGATAAGAGTTGGAGTTTGCGTTGGCTAAGCACTCGAATTGTGAACGGATAAGAAGTGGAGTCTTAATCAAACTATAACTGCTAACTCAATTTATGATTGCGTTAGTTCTCTTTTACAAGATATACACACAAGCCGAAGTAGAGCAAAAAGAGCGAGTCTGATTTGCAAGCAACATATGCAAGTTACAAGTATGTATGCCTACAGCTACATGAACCTAGAGAAGAACCAGTTCCATCTGATTGTTTTATTTCTATTTCAATTGTAGTAGCTTTTATACTGTACCTTTCATCTTTCCTAGAAGAAATTGTATTAGGTATGTTGTGTCATTAAGTTAGAGTTAACTTGATGAGTGTCGCAGCAGTTGAGGCTATATGCCACACTAGGATTAGAGTTTAATCCTTAGGTTTCCAAAGAGTTTTTGTAAATACTGTTTTGGCTCATTGATTTTAGTGGAGTTGGGAAAATCCTACTGAGTATTAGGTCGTGAGTTTTTCACCTTTGAGCCAGGTGTTTTCCACGTAAAAATATTTGTGCACTTTACTTTCAGTATTTATTATTCCGCAAAATGCATTAGTTAGAACACTTAGAAGAACTAGGTTCTTCTAACGCAAAAATTAGGCACCACACAAATCAACCCCCCTCTTGTGTGGTGTTGACGTTTATTCACATCACGAAGACTTCCTTCAGGACTCGGTATGATAATTACGAGTTCCTTGTCATGTCATTTAGGCTGACCAATGCCCCAACAACTTTTATGAATTTTATGCACAGTGTGTTCAGGCCATACCTTGAATCATTCATTATTGTCTTTACTGATGATATTCTGGTATTCTCCCAGAGTCGGGAAGATCATGAGCAGCACCTGAGAACTATGCTTCAGAATCTTAGGGAAAAGAAATTATATGCAAAGTTCTTGAAATGTGAGTTTTTTGTTTAGTACCGTGGCATTCTTAGGCCATTGGTATCGAGTTAGGGTATTCGGGTGGATCCGAAGATGGTACTGGCCATGCAGAGTTGGCCCACATCATCCTCAGCTACAGAGATTTGCAGTTTCCTTGGATTGGCGGGCTATTACCGTCATTTTATGGAGGGAGTTTCCTCGATTGCAGCCCCTATGACTAGGTTGACCCATAAGTGTGCTCCATTTAAGTGGACAAATGAGTGTGAGGCGAGCTTTCAGAAGCTCAAAACAACTTTTACTATAGCCTCAGTTTTGATATTGCCTACAAATTCGGGGTCTTATACAGTCTATTGTGATTACTCGAGGGTACGACTCGGAGCGGTGTTGATGTATGATGGTATGGTGATTTCCTACGCATCCAGGCAGTTGAAGATACATGAGAAGAACCACCATGTTCACCACCTTGAGTTAGCTTCCAGTGTTCACGCCCTGAAGATTTGGCTCCATTACTTATACAGTGTGCCTTCTGAAATTTATGCTGACAATCGGAACTTGCAGCACATGTTCAAGTAAAACGATCTAAATTTGAAATAGAGGAGATGGTTGTAGTTGCTAAAAGACTATGATATCACTATTTTATATCACTCTGGCAAGGATAATATGGTGGCCGATACCTTAATCACCGGGCGAAGAGTTTGGCACATCTACCATCATTTGGGAGACCTATGGCAATGGATGTTCAGGACTTAGCCAACCGGTTTGATGTTATTAAACGTCAATACCACACAAAAGGGGGGTAATTTGTGCGGTATCTTATTTTTCGTGTTAGAAGAACCTGGTTCTTCTAAATATTCTAACTACAACAGTTTACAGAATAATAAGAACTAAAAGTACAGCGCACAGAGATTTTACGTGGAAAACACTTGGCTCAAAAGGTGAAAAAACCATGACCTACTACTCAGTAGGATTTCCCAAACTCCACTAAAAATCAAAGAGCCAAAAAAGCATTTACAAAGACTCTTTGTAAACCTAAGGATTAAACTATAATCCTAGCGTGTCACACAGCCTTAGCTGCTGCGACACTATCAAGTTAACTCTAACTTGATGACACAAGGTACCTAATACAATTGCTTCTAATAAGCTGAAAGGTACAATTTGAAAACCTACTACAACTGAACTAAAACAAACAGATATAATTGGTTCTTCTCTCTTAGTTCATGTAGCTTCAGGCGTACACACTTGTATCTTCCATATATAGCTTGCAAAACAGACTCACTTTATTTATTTTCAAATATGCTTTACTTCTTCTTATGTGTATTACCTGTAAAATAGAACCAACACAATAATATATTGAGTTAGTAGTTAGAGTTTGATTACAACTCCACTTCCTATCCGTCATCCATTTAAGTCCTTAGCCAATACAAACTCTAACTCTTATTCTAACTTAGGATCAAGTTCTCTTTATATAAGGAGACTGTCCTCCCTATCCCAAATGCAACCTATTTTCAATTACGTTCAGAAGATATTGATGCGTGATCTTTAGTGTATATCTTCCTCACGGGCTTCACATGTACCCTAGTTAATGTAGACTGTGTAGTACAAGATGGACCAGGTCCTTCCATAGGTTCATTTGTCAATCTTCAAAACTCCAACTGAAACTTGGGTCACCCCTTTTGATGACGACAAACTCTGTGCTTATTGTGTTGAGAAACTTGTGAACTCAGATGAAAATCAACACTTAAAAAAAAAATTTAGCTTATCGTCAAGGAGGTCAGATTTAGGTTATAAACATCATTACAATTTTAAGCACAATATCTTCCCCCTTTTTGGGATCATCGAAAAGTTGTATGAATACCGTGAATCCTCGAAGTTAATTAATACTCATGGCCACTGGCGCAACTGCAAGCAAACACATGTTCAAGTTAATCACAAATCAGCTTAAAAATAACTATTTAGAGCAAACTCAACAAGAACAAGACAAGATGCATTCATTGATTAAAGAGGTGTTTCTACAGTGCAGTCCACAAAAAAAACATCCAACCATGAGCAAAATACAAAGGAAAAGAAAAGAACTTCCTAGATTGGAATTTGGAAACTGAAGGGTTGTAAATTGGGCACTAAGGACATGGCACCTAAGCTTGAAAGTACTGAAGGGTTGGGCTTGTAGCAGATTTAACATTTGCGGGAGCATGCCTTATTTTTTCTCCTTTTCTTTGGCTAGTTCAGCTCTCGGTCCATTTCTTTCTACTTCCATATCAGTAATTCTTGCCTTTAGCGTAGCAATTTCAGCATCCTTTGTCCCAACTTCTTGCACCAAGGCTCTGACCTTGCTGTTCACATGAGTCTTGGAAGATGAACGAGGTTCAACAAGGGAAGCATTGAGCAGATAGTCATAGGCTTGAAGGGTCTTGACACCAAAGTGCTCCTTGCTGGATGCCATTTCCCACTTTTTCAAAGAAACATTTAAGCATTCAAGCACAGTTGTCAGGATAAAACCATAGGGAATGGCATGAGCCTTTGAACAAGTTATCACCCTTTCAAAAAGTTTCACCATAAAGATAGGCCAGTTGATCTGTTTCACTTTATTCATATATTGCATGAGCACCAGATCCATATAATTAGCTGTATGCCTTCATTCCTGTCTGGACAAAAGTCACTTGTTGACAAATTCAAAAAGCACTTTGTGCTCTGGCCTCATTTCACTCTTCTGGACTGCCATACAAGCAAGGCCATCTCTGCCTGGTATAATCATCATATCCCTCAAAAGGAATACCCATATTTTTTCCCATTTTATCAGAATTGAATTTCACATTGAAAACCCTCACCGTGCTGGTCACATGGCCATTCTTCACTTTTCCATTTCCCATGAACTCCACTAGTTCCTTCCTTGCCAGTTTTCCATCAATCTGAAGGACCATGTCCTTCCAGCCTTGTGCCTCCAGTGTTGTGACAAGCCTTATCATGCATGGCTCCTCCAGGTCTTTCAACAATCTTCCCTTCAATATTTTTTAGTCAAAGTTTGCAAACCTATCCTGTTCTTCTTCAGACTCACTTTCTTCTTCTTCTTCTTCTTCTTCTTCTTCTTCTTCTTCTTCTTCTTCTTCTTCTTCTTCTTCTTCTTCTTCTTCTTCTTCTTCTTCTTCTTCTTCTTCTTCTTCTTCTTCTTCTTCTTCTTCTTCTTCTTCTTCTTCTTCTTCTTCTTCTTCTTCTTCTTCTTCTTCTTCTTCTTCTTCTTCTTCTTCTTCTTCTTCTTCTTCTTCTTCTTCTTCTTCTTCTCTCTTCTCTCTTCTTCTTCTTCTCTCTCTCTTCTTCTCTCTCTCTTCTTCTTCTTCTTCTTCTTCTTCTTCTTCTTCTTCTTCTTCTTCTTCTTCTTCTTCTTCTTCTTCTTCTTCTTCTTCTTCTTCTTCTTCTTCTTCTTCTTCTTCTTCTTCTTCTTCTTCTTCTTCTTCTTCTTCTTCTTCTTCTTCTTCTTCTTCTTCTTCTTCTTCTTCTTCTTCTTCTTCTTCTTCTTCTTCTTCTTCTTCTTCTTCTTCTTCTTCTTCTTCTTCTTCTTCTTCTTCTTTTTCCTCTTACTCTCCTCTAATGCTTTCTGCAATTCAACTTCACTCTCCCTAACCTTGCTTCTAGTTGTCCTATCCGTGGGAGCAGACTTGTGTGTTGAAGGTTTGGATCTCTTGGTTGGTTTGGACGCAGCAGAGGTCCTTTATGAGGATGCCTTGCATTTTTTGGGATCATGACTAGCCCCAACCTTCTTCATCATCACAAATAGAGTTTCCACTGCAGATAGACCATGTTCAACAGTTTATTTGCTCAAACCAACTAACCCTTCAACAACCTCTCCAGACTCACTCCCCCTGACTTCGAGGCCCCTTCATCTCAACTCCTACATATAGCTAGCACCTTCTTCCTCTTATTTTTCTTGAATTCACAGAATCACCGATAGAAACATCTTTAGCATCCCCTATCAGAACATACCTATTTTCTACCCTTTCCACTAAGTTATCAGAAAATCCACTTGGATTTACCTCTTTTGGGGGTTCTTGTTGAGTGACATTGTCAGAAGGCCCAGGTTCAACTCCTTCACTGGCAGAGATGAAATCATCAGACTCAGAACTGGAATCAGTTTCTTTTTCTGGAGATTCTTTCTTTTGACTTGCCTTCAATCTTTCGTTTAGAGCTTTCCTTAAGGGACTAGTCGCAACACCCTTTCTTGCTATCATTTTTGTGCGACAGAATCTGGGCTTTGGGATCTCAGTAGGAGGTTTTGATGATGAAGTGGTGTTAGGTGACACTGGTGGTTGGGTTCCAGGATTATCTTGGGGATTCGACATTTTTTTTGGTGAAGAATCTCTGTATGGCTTGAGAAATTTTTGGACAATTTTTTAGGGTTTGGAGAAGAGAGCGGATGATCAGGGTTTTGTGATGACGATTATGAATGATTATTGAGACTTTTAGAAAGTGGTCATTATAGCTCTCGGAAAGGCAGCTTTTCAGGTGTTAGCAGAGGTCTAATCACCTTATAGTTCTGATCTCCATAGTTATTTTTTAGGATTAATTAGAATTGCTAGGGCTTAGGAGATAGAGTTCCGTTACACTTAGAATTCTAACTTCAATGAAACTGGTTCGATTTGCCTAAATAGATAGAATTTTGAGACAATTGGGTTTTCTAGGACTTTTGCCCATAATTGGAAATTAAATTTTTCTATTTGTGCAAAGTATAGAAACATACCTGATATTTCTCATGAGCATGCATTGATGAACCAAGTTTTTCAAATGAAACTTCTCTTGCTTATGCCTCAAATGTCAACATAGAGAATTTGTAAGAGATGAGTGAGTCACATAAACATATGTCACAGAAGTATACTATTTACAGTATGAGACCGAGTAGAAATTAGTCTAATATTTACAAGAATTAAGAACTCCTAACAAGTTTATATTTTATTTTATTATTATTTCTTTGTTTATTCTGTACATGACCTCTTAGGTGATCTTAATCATCCCTAATTCCA
Source organism: Nicotiana benthamiana (assembly GCA_034376525.1). Classification (NCBI taxonomy): domain Eukaryota; kingdom Viridiplantae; phylum Streptophyta; class Magnoliopsida; order Solanales; family Solanaceae; genus Nicotiana; species Nicotiana benthamiana. The sequence continues at coordinate 35,610,220 of CM067337.1, read as the reverse complement.
ACATGTTCCTCTCAAAGTTTTCTCTAATTAGTGCCTTGGTGAAGATGTCAGCTAGTTGTTTATCAGTGGCACAAAATTCTATGGAGATTAGCCCCTTTTCATAGTTGTCCATTAAGAAGTGGTGTCTAACATCTATGTGCTTAGTCCTTTTATGATGAACAATGTTCTTTATCATACTGATTGCACTAGTGTTATCACAAAATATAGGTATGCATCCCACTTAAATTCCAAAGTATACCAATTGTTGTTTGATTCAAAGCAACTGAGCACACCATGAAGCAGCATCAACATACTCAGCTTCAGTAGTAGAGAGAACCACTGAATTCTAATTTTTGGTGGCCCATGATACAAGACAAGATCCTAGGAAGTGTGCTATACCTGAAATTCTCTTTCTATCCACTATATAACCTACATAATCAACATCAACATATCCAATTAAGTCAAAATTGCTACCTTTGTGATAAAACAAACATAGATCAGCTGTGCCTTTTAGGTATCTTAATATTCTTTTGACTGTTGTCAAGTGTGACTCCTTTGGATTTGCCTGGAAATGAGCACAAAGTCTTACACTAGAAACAATGTCAGGTCTGCTGGTAGTAAGATACAAAAATAAACTAATCATACCCCTGTACAACTTTTGATCAACTGAAGAACCAGTTTCATCAGCATCTAACTTTGTGGCTGTTGCAATAGGAATATCTATTTCTTTGGATTCTTCCATTTTAAATTTCTTGATTAGTTCTTTTGTGTACTTATGCTGATGAATCATGGTACCGTTTGAACTTTGTTTGATTTGCAAACCTAAGAAGAAATTGAGTTCTCCCATCATACTCATTTCAAATACACTGCCCATTAATTTTGCAAAGTCCTTACTCAAACTCTTTGTAGTAGCCCCAAAAATTATGTCATCGACATAAATTTGTACAACAAGAAGGTCTTTGCCTTTTTCCCTTAGGAACAAGGTGCTGTAAATTTTTTCTCTTTTGTACCCATGCTCTAGAAGGAATTTTGACAATCTTTCATACCAAGCTTTTGGAGCTTTCTTAAGACCATAGAGAGCTGTATCAAGTTTGTATACATGGTCAGGACATTCTTTTCTTTCGAATCCAGGAAGTTGCTTCACAAACACTTCTTATTTGAGATAGCCATTTAGGAAGGCACTTTCATATCCATTTGATGAAGAGTGAATTCCATATGTGCTGCAAAGGCTATGAGGAGCTTGATAGCTTCAAGTCTAGCAACTGGAGCAACAGTCTCATCATAATCAATGCCTTCCTCTTTACTATACCTTTGAACTACCAACCTTGCCTTGTTTCTTTTAACTGTTCCATCTTCATCCAGCTTGTTTCTAAAGACCCATTTTGTTGCAAAGACTGACATGTCCTTAGGTCTTGGAACCAAGTGCCAGACTTGGCTTCTTTCAAACTGATTGAGTTCTTCTTGCATAACATTGATCCAATCTGCATCTTGTAGGGACAAAAAGGCATCAAATGCACACAGGTTCTTTAGTTGTGATCTAGTCTTGACTTCAGATGTGGGATCATTGATTATGTTCTCAATGGGGTGAGAACTTAGGTGCCGGTAAGATTTCCCCCCCAACTGGTTTTTGCTAGCTTCTACTTCATTATTATGCTGTAGAGGAACAAGTTCAGGTACAGGATCCTTCAGAGAATTTTGTACAGTTTCTCTCAGATTTGTTCCCCGTGTCAGGTTGCCTATGGTAAAAGGACATGTTCCTTCCTTGGATGCCTCCTTGACTTGTGCTATAACTTTAGTCAATTGTCTCACCAGTACAATGGTTTCGTCTTCATGTTCCTGTCTCTCAGAAAGAGTGTTAGATTCATCAAACACAAAATGTACACTTTCTTCAACACATAGAGTTCTTTTGTTAAACACTTTATATGCTTTACTATGTGAAGAATATCCCAAGAATACTCCTTCATCACTTCTGGGATCAAACTTACCTAGGGAGTCTTTGCCATTATTGGGCACATAGCACTTGCAACCAAAAGCCCTAAGACGGGATATGTTTGGGTTTCTCCCTTTATGTAACTCATAGGGAGTTTTCTATACAAGAGGTCTGGTCATGCTTCTATTAATTATATAGAAAGCATCGTTTATAGCCTCTGCCTAAAAGCTATAAGGTAGTTTACTAGAAAGTAAATGGTCATTGCCATATCCTCAAGGGTCATGTTCTTCCTTTCAACTACCCCATTTTGCTGAGGAGTCCTAGGGGCAGAGAAATTATGATCTATTCAATTTTCGTCACAAAATTCAGCAAACTTTGCATTTCCAAATTTAGTTCCATGATCAGACCTAATGGATTCAAGTTGAATTTCTAATTGTATCTGGATTTTTCTAACAAAGGCTGTGAACATTTCAAATGGTTAATCTCTAGAAGTTCGAAACAACACCGAGGTAAATCTAGAATAATCATCAACAAGCACCATAACATATCTTTTACTACCTGTGCTCACGGCTCTCATTGGACAACAGAGATCTATATAAACCAGTTCCAACGTCTTGGACGAGCTTACCATTTTTTTAGGTTTGAAGGATGACCTTACCTGCTTCCCCCTGCATATCCCTCATAAACTTTCTCTTCCTTGAACTTGATATTAGGTAAACCTATCACCAAGTCTTAGAAACTAATTTGTTTAATTGAATAGACTAGCATGACCAAGTCTATTGTGCCAAAGGAGGGGATCTTTTATTAACACACGCAGACAAGTGAGTTCATTTCCACAAAGAGTCGACAAATCTACAATGTAAATATTGTTAACTGCTCTTTCATGCAAAACAATCTTGTCAGTTGTAAGGGTAATCACAAAATATTTTAAGGAACTGAAAGCTTCAAGATTACCTCTGTCACACAGTTGTGACACACTTATCAGGCTATATTTCAAGCCATTTATCAAATAGACATTCTCAATGGAATGAGAGTTTGTCTTCCCTACCTTTCAAACCCCAATAATCTCACCTTTCTACCCATTTCCAGAGGAGACATTGCCTCCTTTTAGGTTCTCAAGTGAAATAAACTGGTCCTTGTTACTAGTCATATGTTTGGAGTAGCCACTATCCATGTACCATATTTGGCTACTTCCTTTCACTTGGACCAGCAAAATGAAACTAGGGGTCAGTCTTAAGAACCCAATCTAGTTTGGGTCCCTTTCTATGTGCAAAATAATGAATTAAATTTTTCTTTGCCCAACCAGGCAGTTTGTGTTTTTGTTGAACGAAAGCTTTGTTCTTTTGACTGGCCTTTTCTTTTGCATTGCATTCATTTTTGTAATGGACAGTCTTACCACAATGTGCATATATATTATTATCAGGAAGAGTGAGGTACTTGCTTTTGGGATCCCATTTTGGAGCTTGTGTCCCAAACCCAAGTCCTCTCTTGCTGCTGCTGTGATGCTCTTGTAGCCAGGAGAGTGCATCAGAAGCATTGTTCCATTTGCATGTTCTCTTTAGTTCGTGCTTCACCTTTCCTAGTTCTTTTTTAAGTACCTTGATTGATTCATATTTCTTATATAGCTCATCTTTCATTTTTCCAAAACTTTCATTTAGTGTGATAAATGATTGACTAGCCTTTTTCTTTCCTTTCCCTATTTTCAGTTTTAGGTTTTAGGACTTGAGCTCTAGGACACTATTTTCCAGTTCAAGAACCTGGTTCTTCAACTCAGTATTTAAGCTGTTACTCTCATCAGCCCTAGATTCTAGCCTTTTGCATTTTTGTTCTAGTATTTCACAATCCCTAGACAAAACATCTTTCTCACTGTTTATTATTTCAGACTCGTCCATGAAGTCCATCAAGAGCTCAGCAAATTTTTCTTTGGACAAGAATTTAATCTTTTCTTTAAGATGTAGACTACTTACCTCCTATTCATCTTCTGATTCTCCGATGGCCATAAGGGCTTGCTCATCTTCAGCTTCATTTTATGAGTCTTCATCTGATGTATCTCCTCATGCAGCAACCATGGCTTTGGTAGTTCCTTTGTTTCTCCTTGGTTGAACCTCTTCCTTCTTTTTGCCATTTCTTTATTCCACTCAATCTCTCATTGAGGGCAGCTTTTGATCATGTGATATGTCTTTCCACATTTAAAGCAGCCATCGTTTGTCTACTTCTCAGGAGACCTAGATTTGTTAAATATTGATCTTCTTGAAGAACCCTTGCCTCTCATACGATATTTCTTGAAGTCTCTGGTTATCATTGCCATTTCATCATCTTCAAGATCTCATCCTTCTGAGATTCTGAGAGCTAGAATTCTTTCTTTCTTTGGAGCATGCATCTTCATAGTTTTCCTTCTCAATTATGAAGCAGTCAACTTTCCAATCAGTTCATCCAATTTCAGAGTAGCAATATTATTGGATTCCTGAATGGCAGTGATTTTGCTTTTCCAGCAGATTGGCAAAACTCTAGTTAGAATCTTCTCAACCTTGTCTTCTTCCAAGAATAACCCTTCCAAGAGATTCAACTTCATTCGTCAAAGTAGTGAACCTAGTATACATCTCTTTGATAGTTTCACTATTATTCATGATAAAACTTTCATTTAGAGAATACAGTAGAGTTCCTCTTGACCTCTTCACCTGATGTGTTCCTTCATTAGCCACTTGTAGAGTGTCCCAAATCTCATTGGCAGTTGTACAGCCTTTAATCCTACTGTACTCATCAGGACCAAGTCCACACACTAGCCATTTCTTAGCTTTAGCATTTGTCTCCCACTTCCTTAGGTCTTCAGCAATACAATCAACTCTAATTTTAGGCACATCAATCCTTCAGCAATCTTCTTGGTTGTGGCTAAAGGACCATCGGTGATGATGTCCCAAAGCTCATAGTCTTCACCCACGATGTGATCTCTCATTCTGTTTTTCCACCAAGAGTAATAGAGCCCATTGAAGAGTTGAGGCCTTGCAGTAGACTGTCCTTCCCAATTCCCAGGTGGTACACTCATATTGATCTTTCTCCTAAGGTGTTAACCTCTTCAAGGATAACCTGCTTTGATATCAATTGATGTTAATAAACTTCAATACCACACACGAGAGGGGGGGAGGTGATTTGTGTGGTACCTAATTTTCGCGTTAGAAGAACCTGGTTCTTCTAAGTGCTCTAACTATATCAGTTTGCGTAATAATAAGAACTAAAAGTAAAGTGCACAGAGATTTAAGGTGGAAAAAACCAGGCTCAAAAGGTGAAAAAATCACGACCTACTACTCATTAGGATTTTCCCAAACTCCACTAAAAATCAATGAGCCAAAATAGCATTTACAAAGACTCATTGTAAACCTAAGGATTAAACTCTCATCCTAGTGTGGCATATAGCCTCAGCTGCTTAGACGGTATCAAATTAATTCTAACTTGATGACATAAGGTACCTAATATAATTTCTTCTAATAAAGCTGAAAGGTACAATTTGAAAACCTACTACAATTGAACTGAAACAAACAGATGGAGCTGGTTCTTCTCTCTTATTTCATGTAGCTTCAGGCGTACACACTTGTATCTTGCATATATAGCTCGCAAAACAGACTCGCTTTATTTGCTAACAAATATGCTTTACTTCTGCTTGTGTGTCTTACCTGTAAAGGAGAACCAACACAATAAGATATTGAGTTAGTATTTAGAGTTTGATTACAAATCCACTTCATATCCGTCGTCCATTTAAGTCCTAAGCCAATACAAACTCCAACTGTTATCCTAACTTAGGATCAAGTTCTCTTCACATAAGGAGACTATCCTCCTTATCCCAAATGCAACCTTTCCGATTACGTTCTGAAGATATTGATACATGATCTTTAGTGCATATCTTCCTCAGGTGTTTCACATGTGCCATGGTTAATTCAGACTGCAAGATGGACCAAGTCCTTCCATTGGTTCATTTTTCAATCTTCAAAACTCCAACTGATACTTGGGCCAACACAGCTTGTGAGATTGGATCTTTCGGAGCCCAGTCTGGTTCTAGCCTGCGTGGTTTCTTTGTCTTCCTTATATGACTGTATCAGGGTATGATTACCCTTATTTTCTTGTTCTCAAGGACAAGGTTTCGCACGGTGATGCTAGAGATGTGACTATTGGTGATGAAGGGGTATTGAGGATGCAGGGTCGGGTATGTGTACCCAATGTTCATGGTATTTGAGTGTTGATTCTCGAGAAGGCCCATAGCTCACGGTTTTCCATTCATCCGTGTGCCGTGAAGATGTATCACGATTTGAGGTAGCACTATTTGTGGAGGCGGATGAAGAAAGATATAGTTGCATTTGTATCCCGGTGTCTCAACTGTCAGTAGGTGAAGTACGAGCACTAGAAACCGGGTGGGTTGCTTCAGCAGATAGATATTCCATAGTGGAAATGGGAGAGGATCACCATGGACTTTGTAGTTAGAATCCCTTGGACTGCGAAGAAGTTCGATGCCAAGTCTGCTCATTTCATTCCTATGTGTACAACTTATTCTTCGAAGCAGATAGCAGAAAATTATATCCGGGAGACTGTTCGTCTGCACGGTATTCCAGTTTCCATCATTTTAGATAGAGGTACCTAGTTCACATCATGGTATTGGAGGTCTGCCAGCAGGAGTTGAGTACTCGGGTGGAGTTGATCACAACATTTCACCCTCACTTGGACATACATTACTAGAGAACAATCTAGATTCGTGGGGATATGCTTTATGCGTGCATTATTGTGTTTGGAGGGTCTTGGTATATGTTTTTGCCACTTGCGGAGTCTGCTTACAACAATAGCTGTCAGTCTAGATTTAGATGGCGCCGTATGAGGCTTTATATTGTATGCGATGTAGATTCCAGGTAGGTTGGTTTGAGCCGGATGAGGCTAGGTTATTGGGCACAGATTTTTATTAGGATGCTTTGGATAAGGTTAAGCGGATTCAGGATAGACTCCGTATAGCCCAATACAAATAGAAGAGTTAAGCGAATTAGAAGGTTCATGATGTTTCCTATATAGTTGGAGAGTGGGTTTTGCTTCGGGCTTTGGTTATGAAGGGCGTTATGAGATTTCGGATGAAAGGGCAGTTAAGTTCGAGGTTTATTGACCCTTTTGAGATATTGAGGTGTGTTGGGGAGGTTGTTTATGAGATTTCCTTACCACCCAACTTGGAAGGAGTTAATCCAATATTTCATGTTTTGATGCTCTAGAGGTATCACGGTGATCTGTCGCACGTGTTGGATTTCATTTCACTCCAGTTGGACAAGGATCTATTCTATATTAAGGAGCCATTGGCTATATTGGATAGAAAGGTTGTAAGGTTGAGGTCAAAGAACATTGCATTAGTAAAGGTTCAATGGCAGGTTCAACCGGTTGTGGAGGTGACCTGGGAGACTGAGCACGATATGTGCAGTCGATACCCTCATATTTTCACTACTTCAGGTATGTCTCTATTCTAGTTCTAGGATGAACGAATATTTATGTGTGGGTGGATGTAATGACCCACCCGGTCATTTTTAGAAATAACGCCCCGATCCTCTATTAAATTCTTTCCCTATGATTATTTTTGGCTAATTTAAATTGTCGGGATGTTCGGTTTTGAGTTTCGGAGAGTTTTGGGAGACTTAATCCCTAAATGAGAGCTTAAGTATTAGAAACTTAACTATTGCTGGAATAGTGTCAAGACTACATCAGAATGCAAATTTGATAATTCTGTTAGCTCTTTTGGCGATCTCGGGCTTAGGAGAGTGATCATAAATTATTTTGGAGGTCCGTAGCTAATTTACGCTTGAAATGTTGGAAGTTTCTGGTGCGATAGTGAGATATTTATCTGAACGTCGAAATGGAATTTTAAAAGTTTCAGTAGCTCCATGATGTCATTCGGGATGTGCGTGAAAAATATAAAGTCATACGGATGTGTTTCGGTTAGGTTTTTGATCGAAAGCATATTTATAGAAAAATTAGAATTCTTAGGCTTAAATACTGGATTATTTTCGAGTTTCCGATGTTCTTTTAGATGTTTTAAGAATTGGTAAAAGTTTGAATAATGCATTAGGTGATGATAGTGCTTTTGGTTGGGGTCATAGGGACCTCGGGATGATTTAAGATGGTTGTGGGAAACATTTTAAAGTTAGATATGGCAGAGAATTGGTGGTGTAGTCATAACCGCACCTGCGGTTTGGGTCTCACTGATGCGGAGCTGCATAAGCGGCATTGAGGACCACAGAAGCGGATTCTTGCCTTGTCTTCATATTCTACAGATATGGGAGTGCGGACCACAGAAGCTATTTCGCATTATCCAAAATGGAATCTTAGATGCGGTTGCTCTTCACTTAAGGGAAAGTCGCAGATGCGACACTTATTCCGCAAAAGCGGTACCACAGATGCGGTCCCAAGGTCGAAAATACGGAAGTCGCTGGACAGAGAATATAAATAGTTGCATTTGCAAAATTTGGCTATTCTTCCACCATTTTTATCTGAGTTTGAAGTTCTAAGGGGGGTTCTTGAGAAAATCAAACGGGAATCTCTTGGAGGTAATGTCCTTGACTTCATAACTCATTTTTATGTAATTAAAGACCTAATTAATGGTGAAAATTTTGGAAAAGGGGGGTAATTAGGGCTTGAGTTTAAGAGACCTTTAATTGAGGATTTGAGGGGTCATTTGGACTTCAATTTATGCGTTATTGATATATATAGACTCGTGAGAGTACGACGTTTTCCTTAGAAAATATAAATTTCGCCCGATATCAAGACGTTGGCCTGAGGGATGTTTTGGTCATTTCACATGATTTCGCGCATTTGCTTAGATTTTAATCGTAAAATCAGTTACTTGAGGTGTTATTTACAATATGCAACTAAATTGAATATATTTGGGCCATTAGGAGTCGGATTCTCGTTGCAAAAACGTGGTTTCAGATTGATTTTGAGCTTGCTCGAGGTTAGTGGCTTGTCTAACCTTGTGTGGGGGAAATTTCCCCTTAGGATATGTTATTTGGAAATTGAATTCTTGTACATGAGGTGACTAGCGCGTACTGGAGCTAATTGTTAAAAATCCAGTTTGACTTTAATTACTTAAACTAAGTTCCTTTCTTACCTGTTTTATTCTACTTGAAAACATAGCCTGTGTTAGTTCAGAATAGCATGCTTAGTTAACTTAATTGTCTATTTTCTTAAACTGTCTTAATTGTATTACGTGAAGCATGTTAGGCTAGAACTTACTGTTTACTTGTTATGGAGTTAGTATTTGTTTTGATATTCTTGAGCTGCTGCTGTGTGTTTTAAATTGGGACTATGCAACAACATCCCCCGGGATCTCCTGCACCTGTTTATGATCTGGACTAAGATGCGGGATACCAAGAGATCTTCGAGATACCAAGAGTTCCCCGACATGCATATTGAAGATACAAAGAGATCGTCGTGATAACAAGAGATCCCTGACATATTTATTGAGGATACCAAGAGATGCTCGGGATACCAAGAGATCCCTTATATATATAATGAGGATACTAAGAGATCCTTGGGATACTAAGAGATCCCTGGCAATCATCCTTGTTGTGAGAGGTATTTCCTTGTGTTTTCCAAATTTCTATTTTCCTTACTGTATCCTTATTTTCCTACTGCTTATTTATCCTGTCAGTTCACTATTTATTTGTTTCAGTAGGGCCCTGACCTTCCTCGTCACTACCCGACCGAGGCTAGGCTTGACACTTACTTAGTACCACTGTGGTGTGCTCATACATTTTTTGCGCATGTTTTTCATATGCAGATTCCAGGTAATTCAACCCCGGCCTACCAACCTTGAAGGAGGCATATGGTACGGCGATATCGAGGTATATCTGCCACATCCGCGGACCAAGAAGTCTTGTTTGTTTCCAGTTGCTGAAATATTTACCATTATGTATTTTTATTACTTGTTAGATATTCTTGAATTAGACTGTTAAATATCCATAGGCTTGTGTTCCCGCGAGTTTCTAGGTTTTGGGACAATGTTTCAGATGTTCGGAGCTGTTGTGTTGTTTATGGCGAGTGTCATCCTACATACTACTTTCACTTGGTTATTCTTAGCTTTTAATTTGCTTTTCCGCAAGGTTTTTATTAACTTTCTGCATTGATAGGCTTACTTTGTCTTAAAGACTAGGTGCCATCTCGACAATTCACGAAAGACGAACTGAGGTCGTGACACATTACTATCATGGTTATGTGGTACACTGTATGGTACTAGTCCATAAATACGATATATTATAGCTTGGACCATATATCAAAATTCGAAATGCCAAACTTTGACAAAACTCATTTTTTTTCGATTCGCTTACCCTCTCACCTTCACGAATTTATTTATCACTTGTTTGAAATAGGATAATTATTATAATCTCAAAATAATTTTATTCCCGAACTTACATCATCAACTTATGACAATACTTTAACATACGAAAACGCGGGATGTAACTTCTTATTTCCGAGCTTATATAAATTTATTTATGGCATACTTTCATGTACGAAAATATGGGGTGTAACGAAATAAATATGTAAAATTTTGTTAATGATTATGTTAGATTGGCTTCGTTACTTAGTTATTTTGCAGAATGTTTAATTATTGGTGGAAATTCATATTCTTTTATGAGGTTACTTTGGGCCGTATGACCTCGGCATAACTCGAGCGTGTTGTCTCTAGTAGTCTTATTATACTCGATATATCCTTCTTGACTTAAGAAATTGTAATAACCTATTGGACTTGGCTTATTGAGATTTGCATGTGATATTATGGAATTTAAACCTGTTATTTTGTTAAATAATCACCTATTTATTCCCTTATATTCCATTATTAGTGTTGTATCTCCTGCTTATTTATAATTCTTACACATTATGTATATTGACCACTAATAAGTGTCGATGTCAACTCCTTATCACTAATTTTTCGAGATTAGACTAGATACTTACTGGGTACACATTATTTATGTACTCATATTACACTTCTGCACAAATTGTGCAGGTTCTGAGGTAGGAACATGTGGTGTTCGGCTAGGTGCGAATCCACATTACCGAAAGACAAGTGGAGAGATCCTTCTCATGCTCCGTTTTGTACCACACGGAGCCTTATCTTATTATGTTTTCATTTTTGTCTATTCAGTTTTAGATAGTAGTTTTAGGGAGTTTTCTATATTCTATGAGATGCTCGTGCATTTCTGACAACAAGTTTTGGGAAATTCTAGTAGATACTCATGGGTTTTGATTATACTGTCATGTTTAGTTTATCCTTCATATTACACGATCACTTAATATTTGTTTCTTCATTAAATGAAAGTCAATAACTTTGCAAATATTAAAATAACCTATCAAATGGATAATTCAATGTTGGCTTGCCTAGCGGTGACGTTGGATGCCATTACAGCCTATAGTGGATATTATGTCGTGATAAAGATGCTCTTAAAGGAATAAATCATGCTATGACCACCCGGAGAAGGGATAACGAGGCTCAATATAGGTGGGATCTCGAAACTTACAATATTTGTAAAAAAAAAAATTTCACTATGCGTGGAATTGCTGTAAGTTCAGTAGTTGTTGATCTTATTCATAAGTGTGAGTAATATCCTAATGCTCAAGCTATGTTGACAAAATTAAGAGAGACATATGAAGGAACAAGTGTAACTTGCATTAGATAGCTGACAATCAAGTTTAACACGTACAAGAAGCACCATGATCACACTATCAAGCAACACTTAAGGATGCTATCAAATATGATTGATCAAATCAAACATGTTTGTCATGTTCTATATGATAAGAACCATGTTCAGGCAGTGATTCGATCTCTCACCAATAATTGAAAATATTTGAAGGTTAGTTGACCCACAATGATAGCATCAAAACTTTTGTTGATGTTTCCTTTCATGTACATCTTGAAGGCGAGTAGCTTAGTACTGCTAAAGTTTTACCTAGTGCCTTTGTGACATAAATAAGTGATACAAAGAGTTCAAGCTTCAATTGCACCAGAAATTGAAAACAGTAACGAAAGGGTGAGGAGACAGTAGAACGATCATCCAAGAAAAAACTAACTAGCCAAATTCCAAGAAAGGAATACGGTTCTAGAAAAAGAAAGACAAAAAAAGATGAAGTAATACAATTTCAATGCTCAAGGGCATTTTTCTAGTGAGTACACTAATCCGAGGAATATAGCATTTCAAAATGCATCTCTAAGTTCTATATATATTTACATCATTGTTTTACTATGTGAGCCGTGATAAAAAAATATTTATTGAGTTCTGTCTAGCTTCACCTAGATCAAGGCATACATATGTGATAAATAAAGTAATGCTTGAAGTCAAATGGATAGGCCCTTACAAAATAGACATGCATAGTGAACGATCTTTTATATGGCATGGCGTCCTATATGTTCTAAATCTTTTATGAAACTTAGTCTCTATGTCTATTGTTCTAGATAGGTTTCAATTTGAACTTTAATCGTAATGGTGTTAGAATTACTCTAGAGAATATGTTTTTATGGTTTTGAACATCATTATTGATAGTTTTATTGTGTTAGATTTTTATCCTTCTACAAATAGCTATATACAGACTATTGCGTTATGACATGTTATTCTAGTAACAACAATGTTGATGTTATTTGAGTTCTTTCTCTAAAATTGAAATGCCACCATGTGAAAATTGTCTTACCAGAAAGATTACACATAAATTATTTGGAATGGTGTAATGACCAGAAATCCTAACCCATCGTGATAGAACCTCACACACTCTCTAAGCAAGCTGAACATAGTAATAAAGAACCCCAAGCAGCGAAATTTACAGAAATAACATAAATCTGAAACCTCAATATAACCAAACAAGGCTAATATATAATAAATACAATAGAAACTGTTAAATATAGAGTCATTATATCTAATAAAGAAATACAAATCTGAAATGACCAAGTACAACATTTTCTGAAAGAAAGACACGATTACATAAGAAAAGTGATGTCAAGATTGTAGTCAAGTGTAGTTCTACCTCATCTCTCAACAATCAACTCTACTACTAGCTTCGGCTACTAATGACTAGGTCTGACACATGGATCTGCACAAATAAGTTAAGAGTATAACATATGTACAACTGACCTAATAAACTCAACAAGTATTATAACAAACATCGACGAGATAAAAGTAGCAAGCGTTATAAATGATACTTGCTATAACCTATTCACTTCCATCAATTGAACAAGTACTGAATAATAATGTGATCAAGTCATAAAGTATAGAAAAAACTAAGTGTGTGCGCACTCAAATACTCAAGTTATCTGCTTCATCAATGATATACCATATAAAGATTATATGCAAATAAATGAGGTAATTAGCCACTGAAATTGCAAGAAAAAATAAAATGCAAATCCAAAGAAAACACTGGCTTGATTTTCCTCAACCTTTTCATATCCAAACAAAACCACCAAGCAATTTTTCTCAATATCCGCGTGTAAGACATCAAGACAAAAACAAAAAAAGGTGACCTTAGGGGGTGGATCCATATTCATACGCTGCATGGACAACTCACATGTTAATAATACCAATGCGTGAATCAGCGCGGATAACTCACATACCAATAATATCAACTGCATAAATAACTCACATGCTAATAATCACAATCCAACCAGCATGGTCACAAGCTACCAGTCAAGATCATATTACACAGAAAACAAATATACGAGAATACATGTACATGATCTATGATTATCAAGTTTCATACTCCAACACTGGTATAAATAACTTGATATAGTATAAGTGTTGATGATCAATTTTGACACTCCCTTTTATAACTAATTTATTATAATGAATGCTTTGAGATTATTGATATAACTTTTATATACATAAGAATACAAATATATTTACTATTTGTCAATTACTAAAATAATATTTTTATACATCACAAAGGCTTTATAATTAAATTATCAAAATATTTCTTAGTTTTAATTTTTTTTTGAAAGAGAGGAGAATTAATTCAATACTAAGTACGGATAAAATCATTACAAGCCAAAGTGGCATTTTCAGAGATGCTTATCATAGCATAAATATTGCCTAGGGCTGCTAGTTTATTACAAACAACAAGAGACATGTTACAAACTATTTCATTACCATTTTTGTCCCCCAATAACCAGGACTCGACAAAGGTGGGAGGTTCCTGATAGAAAACTAGATTATTAATTAGAGGCTGCCTTGATCCTTCTTTTGCTAAAATGTAAGCTATTGCGTTGCCTTATCTGCAACTATATATAAGGGTAACTTTTCCCATCTTGTTCATTTAGCATCTACAGTCAAAAAGTAATATTATTGTAAGTTATGGATCTGTTGTCAAGACAGTGTATAACATCAGTGGAATTAGTTTCCACTTACAGTGGTTTTAGATTATTCGTTACTGCGTATCTCAATCCTTGGTGAAGGCTAGGAATTCAGCATGTACATAGGAATCTACATGGACTGATTTTGTGAAACCTAAGATCTATTTTGAATTTTCATTCTTGATAAAACCTCCAATACCGTAAATTTCTGCAGTACTACGAAAAGCACAATCATTATTAAGTTTGTACCAATCGACTGGGGCGCATGCTATGAAATTTTAGTAGTAATAGTTCTAGTAATCTTGGTAACTTTTTCAGGATGGAACCTATATTCTATGGCATGTTTCATTATTAAGGAGGGTGAGAGGAGTAGGTTTGTATTATTAATATTGTTACTATTTCTAGTAAGCTATAGGTTCCAAATTTTGAAGGAAAGAGATCCTCCCATTTTACTATATTAGGAAGAGGATTTTAGCAACTAATGGCCGGAGGTTCCATATTTTAAGAGTAAGAACCCAATATTCATTGGGGCTGGGGCTGGGGGTGGGGCGTGATGACAATAGGAGTAGGGATATTTGATAGAGAGTGCAAGAAAATTTTGGCAGTGTCACAATGCAGAAAAATATGTTTGATGCGCTCTTATGCTTTGCGACAGGAAGTACAATTTGGGTCGGTACTTATGTCAACGGAATATAAATATTTCATAGTGGGAAATATTTCATGGTAATAGAGCCATAGGAAAAAGAAATTATTTTATTGGGATAGTTAAGAGATCATATCTAGTAAAAAAAATTCCCTGTTGGGGATTTAGAAGACTCCTCGAGGAGTTAGTAATAAGATTTAATGGAGAAGATTCCATTAGAAGATTTATTACAATATATTCTATCATGGACATTACTTTGAGGAATTATAATAGAATTAATGTTATTAGCTATTGAAGAGAGTATGTCAAAGGATATTTTATCAAGAGCCTAGAGTTATTGTGGTAGAGAGCTTTTTGAGTAAGGAGGAGATAACTTTTTGTAACGATCCTAAATCCAGACTCGCTTGTGATGACGCCTATCATAAAATAAGGCCATCCGACACAACAACCAATTTATTTTTAATAGTTATAATAATTAATTAAGTCATTATCATACTATAAATCCAAAATATAAAGGTGAGATAGAACATTTTTTGAAATAAACACAGTCTGACATCAGGGTGTCACCACTCCTGAGAATCTAAACATATGTTTAAGAGTAGGAAAAGACTAAATAGTCTACTATAATTGAATACAAAAGAAGATAAAGATAGGACGGAGAAGCACTGGGTTGCGAACGTAGAGTAGTTAGCTAGTGAACTCTGCATGGTCTGCTGGAAGAAATCAACCCTCGCTAGCAATGCCCAAAGCTCCTCGATCTACACACAGGGTGTAAGGAGTAATGTGAGTACGCCAACTCAGTGAATAATAAAAGTAAAGGCAGCTGAGCGATAAGAAAATACGTAAAACTTATCAAAATGCTACAAAGAGGCAGTGTAAAACCAATACAATGCGATAAAACAGTGAAAACTGTATAAACACGTTAGTTCAGCATAAGCTTCTTTAATACATATTTTAACAATTAAACGAGTGAATAAAAAGAAGCGAGAAAAGATAAATGCATAACATCAGCCCCTCGGGCTTTCTCACCATCACTCGTATTAGCCCCTCAGGCAGTAGCATGGAACAACATCAGTCCCTCGGTCTATAACACATCTCACACTAGGTACCAGCACTCATTAGGGGTGTACGGACTTTGGGAGAGGCTCTTACGCCCCAAGCGCAATACTAAACACCCTCGTGGCATAATCAGTACGCTCGTAGCCTCATATCAAGCCACCTCATATCATAACTACTCAGGACCTCGGCGATATAATCATAAATCTATACAACACTGTCGCTGTGTGCAACCGGATCCCATAATAACCTCTCAACATAGGCCATCGGCCTTACTTAGTCATAAATCTCTAAAACTCTCCCGGGAACAGTAAAATATGATGCTCAGCTTAATATATCATTTATGATTTCAAAATAGAATAAACATGGGTGAGTTATGAGAAATAGTAGAATATAGCATGACTGAGTACAAGTATAAAGTGAAAACAGTGAGCAATAGTAGTAAAAATCTCGTAAGGGCCAAAAATAGTTGGCATGAAGCCCAAATATTACATTCAAGCCAAAACAAGATTATTAGTTTTTAAGAGTCCACCAAACAGTAGAGTACCTGGTCTTTTAGAAGATTCTAATGAGAATGCTAATAAAGCACAGCGTAAATAAGGTAGAATTTTTTACGTGGTAAAATTCCACACATAGGGATTAAAAAATCACGACCTACACCTGTTTATTTTTAACTGTGCTAACTTATAAAGAACCTATTTCAAGCCACTTTTCAATGAATCCATTACAAATTATTTACTCAACTAACTTGTGGTACTCTTACCGCAATCCACTTTGTGACTTCCTAGTTACAAAGGCTTTGACTAACCTGTGATGTTCTTACCACAAGTCACTTTGTAACTCTACAATTATGATGACTTTTGCTTATGAACAGCGTAAACCCAACGAGTTTACGGATTTACAAGAGGATTCTTAATCAAACGCTTCTCCCTAAGCAGTTTAGGAGATACAATAAGTACAATTCAAAAGTTACAACTCAACTAGGACAAGAACAAGCTATCTTTTAAGAATCGATCCGTAGTTTCGTTCAATTTTGTTCTTCAAGATTGTGAGGGTTGATTTCTCTATTTTGCAGGAAGTTTGAATAAGAAAGTAAAACATTCAAATGATGTGTTTGTATAACCTCCTTGTTGGTACACTTTGATCACATCACTTGAAATTATGTGAGTATTTTAGTTGGTCAAAAAATGAGTGGGCACTGAAAACAGTGTAGGGCGACAGAAACACTACTGGCAGTCAATTCGTTTCCAACTGTGTCCAATTGACTTTGTACTGCTATAAGGAAACCAAAAGAGTATTAGGTACTTGTTTGGGTTCTTACCTCATGAAACTGTAGCAGTACACCTTTAGCTGGTGTCCATTAAGTTTGCAGTATAGTCCAAGTAGGTCAGGTTCCCTATCTGATTCATTAACAGTAAATTTGTTAGCTCATCGAAACATAAGGCAAGAACATTTAAAACATATCAATTTCTCCCTTTTTGGTGATGACACTTATCATTTAGAGTGTTGATTTAGAGCAATAAGAACTAGTTTAAGTAACAGAGGAACACATGGTTCCCTCTAAGACTATGCCATATCGTAACAATGAGTTTCCTCATGTGTTCCCCCTGAGTTGATGCTCGTATTATTTTTCTTCCCTTTTGGCATGATTAAAAAATAACAAAAACACACTACGCTAACTCATGCCCCATATGTACACACAATCATGATAGAGAATAGAACATAGAAAGAGAGGACCGGCATAATAAAACTAGGATTGATATTAATAATTATGTATTAATGCCATTGCTTCGAAAAAGCGAAAGGCAAAATTGGACTTATTAACCGGAGAAATAGTGTTACATCCCAACCATATAAAAAAAAAGAAAACAAAAACATCCACCAAAACATAAAAAAAATCTTAACAAACATTTCAAAAAACATGTCACTGAAGGGGTACTTAGGGGGCATTACAAGTAAAAAGCTTGGTAGCTGCATCAAGTGTTTGGAGAATATGGTCTATTTGGGCATTTACCAACTTTTGTTCATTGAACAGTTCTGCTCTCAGGTTCTCTACTTGCGCCCTGAGATCAACATTCTCCTGTTTCAAACGAGCCACTTCATCATTTGACATCGAAATCACTTGGGCTTGCTGACCATTCATGATAGCATTCCTGGGCTTCAACTGACAAATTTCCTCAACTGTACTATTCTGGGCATTTATCAGCTGTGATATTGTTGATGTACTTTCTACCCCCATTCTTTTCCACGCACTCGCACTCTTCCAATGAGGTCTATGAGAAAATCTGCTTCTTAGTCCCTACTTTTCCCGTCCCCAGTGGGACTTTAAAGAATTTGAACTTTGGAGTAATTAGGAACCAATAGGGATGTCCATGATTACCATCTTTGAAGGTAGACTCACATGAGTAAAAATGTCAGTTGCCCCATCAAGAATAGATAATACTTAGAAGTCACTGACCTTCTCTCAGCTCAAGGTAATAGAACTTTGTTAACTAATTCAAACAGCACCTAATAGACAGGGAGTAGCGCTTTCTTATGGATCTGGTCCCCTTTCTGGTTTGCATTGTCTTTTACCACGTTATTTCTGAAGTTATATAGACACACATCTCTTACACTGGAAACACCAGTTCTACGAACTTTTATTATCTCTCAAAGTAACTATAAATCAAAGACGATGTCCACCTCATTGACCAAAGGACAAATATGGTCAGTCTCAACTGGAAAGAGGCTAGAAAAGAAACTTTATACCTCATCCTCATATACCTTATATTCATCAATTTTAAATAGATGCGCCAAAAGTTGAAACTCAACAATTTCTTGAATTTGGCACATTCCAGCTTTCTTGGAGATTACTGGGTCAAACGTACGACCAAACATGACTCTTTTATGCCTCTGGTTCTGCAAAGGCTGAATTTGCTTCTCATTCTCATCACAGGACCAGGTTCTTCAAAAGATTCATACTTGCATTTTCCGGACTTCTCTCTATTGAATTTTCCTTTACCCTTTGATTTTACTAAGACATCCTCATCAGATATTGAAATCTCACTCACCACCTCCTTCATCTTAGACCTAGATGTTGACCCCTACTCTATTGTAGTGTGATTCATATTTTTCGAAGACCGTCTAACAAGTAAACCATGTTCTATGGGGTTTCCTATTCCACCACGACTACAGGGATCGCCTCATCACTTATAGGTACACCGAGGTTCAACAACTTCCTTCATTTCATCTAACTACTCTTTTTCCTCTTTTGAAGGGCATGATTGTAAGCTACTTTAACTTGAATCCAGGTAATAGGTCGTTTGATTTCAGACTCAGGGAAAGACATAACTCTCCTCTTACTTATATATGCATCAAGAGCCACATTATGTAGGTCTTCTTCACCACTGAATCTCATTTCAGGTGCTTGAATTTCTAGTGGCACAACATTGAATACAGAAACTGCACTGTCCTGGGAATGAGAGCCCGTACTTGGGTCCTCAAGAGAGGGATCATGTTCCTCATGTGATGCCCTAGAAGTATCTGCTACTGCATCTCCTTCAACAATTAGGATTTCCCCTTTTTCCTCTACACTCTGTGCCTTGTTTTTCTGAGATATAATCTCATGTAGTACACCATCAGTAGAGACCACAAACATGGTTACAACATTTTTCCCTTCCTCAAATGATGCTACCACCACAATGGAATAGGTAGTAATGATGTTAGAACACTTTGTGATCTCAAAATTTTGACATTGTTCTCCACTTAGTGTTTGACTGGTAGGAATCTCAGACTATGGGGAGAACATAGTAGTAGTTATAATGGTTTCTGAATTAGGAAGAGACTGGGAAACAAGGTGAGGTCTGACTGTAGCGGGTGAGTAATAGAGGGTGAGAAAGACTCTGAGACATCGGAAGGCTCGATAGATTGATCTGTGGTAGTTACAACTGAGTCATGGAGATCAGAAGTCTTCTCAGCCATTGAAAGAAGTGGTGTGATGATCCTTTTTGAAATTATAGTCTAATACTTATGGTTAGGAAGAGTAAAAAAGAGGGTTTTAAAAAGGAGAAGATAATTACGAAGAGAGAGGAATAGCCACCAATTCTGAAACAACGGTTGGGCGTGGAGAATTACAATGTTTCAGATGGAGATGGAACGATTTCAAATGAAGAGACGTCATAGCATGATCTGAAAAATTGATTACACGGCATTTATGTTTTATACCTTTCTTAAGACGTGCATTAAATGATGCACAAAAATAGTAACCTTTGGTGCAAGAACTAGGTTCTGGACCTTTTTATTGAGAGTATCTATCCTCTTTTATCATTCATGCACTGCATCTACTGCTTCTATACTCATCATTCATGTTTACCCGCAACAGTGTTGAAGTGAGTTATCCATGGCCAGAAAACACTTTGAGCCAGTTATTTCTTTAAGGTAAAAGCCAACTAAAGAGAAATCAGGTTCTCAATTAGGCATTAGAAGCACCAGCTTCACTCTATTTCGTAAAACAGTTCCTTACTTATTGCCTTGGTGAAAATATATGTAATTTGATCTTCTGTGCTGTAGAACTTGATACACATCAACCCTTTCTCTACATTGTCTCTCATAAAATGGTGCCTCACATCGATATGTTTTTATATTTTGTATTGAACTGGATTCTTGGACATGTTGAGTGCACTGGTGTTGTCACATAGAAGGGGCATACTTTGAGTGAGTACCCCAAAGTCCACCAGTTGCTTCTTGATCCATATAAGCTAAGCATAACAGGATGTTGTAGCTACATATTCAACTTCAGTTGTTTAAATAGCCACTGAATTTTGCTTCCCTGTAACCAAGAGATAAGACATGAACCTAAGAAGTGAGACATTCCATAAGTGCTTTTCCTTTCCATAAGATAGCCTGAATAATCTGCATCAACATACCCAATTAGATTAAAATTGTCACTGATGGACAATACAACACCAGTTCATGTGTTCCTTTGAGTTATCTTAGTATTCTTTTGGTAACCTTCAAGTGAGATTCCTTGGGATTTGATTAAAACCTTGCACATAGCCTATACCGAAAACAATATTAGGTCTACTGGCAGTGAGATAGAGGAGACACTCCTATAATGCTTCTATACATGGTTTAATTAATAGGAGATCTAGTTTCATCCATGTCTAGTCGACTGGCTGTACCAATGGGAGTGTCTATCACCTTTAATTCTTACATGTCAAACCTCTTCAAGAGCTCCCTGATGTATTTTTGCTGACAAATGGATATACACTTTTAGGGCTGTTTTACTTGAAGACCCAAGAAAAGTTTCAGTTCCGCCATTATGCTCATTGTATATTCACTTCGATGAGTTTTGCAAATTCTTCACACAGAGAATCATCTGTTGCTCAAAAAATGAACAGGGTCCTTCATCATTTCTTTAATAAAAGACTGTTGTCCGTTTCCCCTTTTTTAAAGCCATTTTCTTAGAGAATTTACAACCTTCCATACCAAGCTCTAGGAGCCTGCTTTAGCCTGTACAGAGCTTTGTCGAGTTTAAACACATATTCAGGGTGCTCAGGACATTCAAATCCTGGGGTTTGCTTCACATAGACTTCTTCTGTAAGGAGTCTATTTAAAAATGTACTCTTGACATCCATTTGGAACAAGGTGAATTCCATTTGAGATGAAAAACGATTAGAATCCTAATAGCTTCCATGCAATCCCCTGGAGCAAACGTTTAATCATAGTCAATCCCTTCCTCCTGATTGTAGCCTTGGACTACTAGCATATCCTTGTTCCTTGTGGTAATTCCATGTTCATCGATCTTGTTTCTGAATACCCACCTGGTTCATATAATGGTTTGATCTGGGAGTCTAGGTTCCAGATGCCACATATTGTTTCTCTCAAACATATGTAGATCGTCTTGCATGGCTGTAATCCAATCTGCATCTTTCAAGGCATCCCTGATATTTTTGGGTCCTATTTAAGAGAGAAAGGCTAGAAAGGCAAGTGAATTTCAGGCTCTTGACCTGGTTTGTACTCCGAAATTTGGAGGAGTGACAATGTTGTCTATTGGATGAGAGCTTTAGTGTCTCCAATTAGACGCATGAGGTTCATTCTAAGAGGAAGAAGGTATGTCTGGACGATTTTCCTCTATCCTTCTATCAGGTGCTAGTGGAGTTCCCTGAACTGCATCAACCACTCTTTCTTCAACTTCATTGGTTGTAATTGAAGTGCTTGGTTCTGTTGAAGATGATGCAGCATTGTATTTAGTTGGCTTCTTTACTTGACTCATAATATCTGTCTTTCCATATGTCACGTTAATGACTTCACCAGGAACTAGCGAGGGTTCACCATCTTGATATTCCTCATCACTCTTCTCAAATGATGGGTGAGATTCATCAAAAATACCATGAACATTTTCCTCAACACATTTTTTCTTGATCCCGATTATTTTATATCTTGTAAGCTTTGGTTTGAGAAGAATAGCCAGAAATATTCATTCATCACTCTTGGCATCAAATTTACCAAGCTGATCATTTCCATTGTTGAGAATATAACATTTGCACCCAAATGTTATTAGGCGAGTTCAACAGTTCATATGGGGTTTTGTTCAGAAGTGATATGATCATGCACTTGTTCACCAAGTGGGAGGCAATATTGACAGCTTCATCCAAGAAGTTCATTACAATTCTAGTGTCGATCTGCATTGTTCTTGCCATTTCCTCCGGTATTTTTTTCTTCCTTTCTACTACTTAATTTTGCTGGGAAGTTATGGGAGGGGAGATGTTGTGTGTGATGCCATTTTCATTGCAGAAATAATTAATTTCACATTGTCAAATTCCGTCCCATGATTTGATCTAATGCATTCGATCTAGACTCCATCTTCACCTGAATTTTTTTAACAAAGACCACAAATACCTCAACCGTTTCATCTTTGTTTATGAGAAACAGAGTCCATGTGAATATGAAGTAGTCATCTACTTTCACAATAATGTATCGTTCTCCTTTGCATTGCACTCTCATAAGTCCACACATATTCGTATGTAGAAGCTCTAGCGGCTTTGAAGTGCTCACACTTCTTTAGACTTAAAATAGGACTTCACATGTTTTCCTCTAGCACATGCATCACATAGTTTTTGCATCTTGTATTGTGACATAGGAAGACCATGGACGAGGTCCTTCTAAATTAGTTTGTTTAGAAGAGAATACTTTGCATGGCGCAGTCTTCTGTGCCATAGTTCAACTTCATCATCAACAACTTTCAGACAACTTAGATTAACATTCTGTAAGGACTCGAAAGAAGGGACATAGATGTTCTTGTATCTTTTGGCCTCAAGTACTATTTAGCCGGTAAATGGATCAATGACTATACATATTTTCGACAAGAATTCCATCTTATTTCTTTATCACATATTTGAGAGACACTCAAGAGACTGTACTTAAGGCAATTTACATAGTACACATTTTCAATAGAATGAGTGAATGACTTCCCGATTTTTACAACTCCAAGAATGTACCCCTTTTACCATTTCTAAATGAAACACTCCCTCTTTGTAGGAATTTTAATGAAAGAAAGTCTGTGTTGTTTCTAGTCATGTATTT
This sequence comes from Nicotiana benthamiana, assembly GCA_034376525.1. NCBI lineage: Eukaryota > Viridiplantae > Streptophyta > Magnoliopsida > Solanales > Solanaceae > Nicotiana > Nicotiana benthamiana. The sequence goes on along the minus strand of CM067337.1, from coordinate 35,586,709 downwards.
TGAAAATGCATTGTCCATGAACCATTTTTGATCGCTTCCTTTCACTTTTCCCTTCACATGAGATTAGGAGTTAGTTCTAGGAACCCAAACAAGTTTGGGTCCCTTGTAGTAAGCAAGGGGATTAATAAGATTTCTCTTATTTCAAGCAGGTAATGTGCATTTTTTATGAGTGGAACTTGGTCCCTCTTTTGTAGTCACCATTTCCTGAATATCTTCCTTGAAGCGCCCAGTGTTCCCACATCCTGTACAAGGACATTTATTAGAGATAGTGACGTACTTACTTTGAGGGTTGTGAGGAGTTTACTTCCTTTAGAACTCTACTCCCTGCCTGCTTTCACAATCATTCGTATGCAAAGCAGTGGTAGCTTCTGAGGACCATATCCAATTTAGGGACTTTCCAAGATCATTCTTTACTATTTCAAAATTAGTTTGGACAAGATCGTTTTTTCACAATTTCAGCACACATCCTAAATCTCATAGCTTTCATCTCATTTTCAATCATAATGTGTTCCTCACTTGCTATATAGTTTCCCTTTCCTAATCTTTCAGGTTTTGACTTAGGTCATGGTTTCACTATTGTTTCCCTTAGGTGTGCAATTTCTGTCAGTAGATCACTCTTTTCTTTTATGAGGATTTCAATATTTTTCTCATGGTTAGTAACTACAGCCACTGAGTGATCTCCAGTTTGTTTAGATTCTCCTAATTCTAAGATCAGAGATTCTCTATCCTTCACAAGACTACGAAAAGCAGTGATTAATACATCAGCTACAGACATGAGTTTCTTTGGAAATAAGAATTTGAGATTTTTCTAAACATTCCTGAAATTTACCTCTTTATTGTCATTGTCTTCATGATCATATGATTGATCCATTAAAGCAAAAATTGAGTAATATCAAGTCTTTTCGCCATCAACTGCTATCATGGAACTATCACCTGTATCACGTTTATCTTCAGACTCACTAGATGAATCCCTCATGCTGTAAGAGCCTGTCTCATCATATTGTCAACAGATCCTTTTCTATTGAAGTCATTGACAAGAACCGAGTTCGTCTTAGCTATTTTCTCATGATTGTTCTTGCAAAGTTCTTGCTTCAAGAGAGGACGACCTTTCATGAAGTGTCCAGAATTTCCACACTTAAAACGAAGATCATAGTTTCTTCGTTTGTTAGAACTGTCCTTTTTTAGCATTTCTCCTTTTTTTCTGACCATCTTCTAATATCTTTTGGTTAGGTAAGTCATGTCATTATCATCCTCAATTGAAACATTGTAATCAAGATTTAGTACAAGCTTATTTTCCTTCTTTTGTTCTCTTCTTTCATTATTTATCTTTTTCTTCAACTAATATTCTTCAAGTTTCTGATCAACTATTCTATGGTCAGCTGCTTTAAGTCCTTTAATTTAGTAATAGCATTCACATTGCTTTCCTATAAGCTAGGAAAAAAACTGAGGATTTTCCTGACTAGCTTGTCGCTGGGAATAGTTTCATCAAGGGACTGTAACTCATATACGATGGAAGTGAATCTCATGTGTATATCTTAAATAGATTTATCGTCCCTCATTTTAAAGAGTTCATACTCAGTAGTGAGCATTTCAATGTTAGACTCTTTCACTTGTGTAGTTCCCTCATGATTTGTTTCAAAAGCTTCCCATATCTCCTTGGCAGTGTCACGAGTGGAGATTCTATTGTATTTTCAGGTCCTATTCCACATACTAGAATTTTGTTGGCATGAAAATTCTTATACAGAGCTTTCTTGTCTGCTTCAATGTACTCTTTTATTGATTTTGCCATTCAAAATGGAAGTTCCACTATTACTCTGGTTCGAACATAAGGACCATCGCATATGATATCCCACAACTCACAATCCTCAGCCATGATAAAATTGTGCATTCTTATTTTCCACCAGCCATAATATTGTCCATTGAACTTGGGTGGTTGGTATGTAGATTGACCTTCTTCCAAATTTTGTGGAGCAGCCATGAGGATCCTTCTTAGGTGTTAGACTGATAGGAGGTACCTTCTCTTATACCAATTGTTAGTTTGTATGGGTCCACCAAATAGTAGAGTACCTAGTCCTCCAGAAGATTCTGCTGACAATGCTAATAAAATAGTGCGTAAATAAAGCAGAGGATTTTTACATGGAAAAATCCCACACAAGGGGATAAAAAAGTACAACCTACACCTGTTGGCTTTTAACTTCATGAACTTATAAAGCACCGATTACAAGCCACTTTGCAATGAATCCATTAGAAAGGATTTACTCAACTGACTTGTGATACTCTTACCACAAGCCTCTTTGTGACTTCCTAGTTACAAAAGCTTTGACTAACTTGTGATGCTCGCACCACAAGCCACTTTGTATCTCTACAATTACACAGATTTTTGCTTATGACCAAATATAGACACAACATAAACTCAAGGAGTTCATGAATTTACAAGAGGATTCCTAATCAAATACTTCTAGCTAAGAATATTAGGAGATACAATAAGTACAGTTACAAAGATATAACTCGACGAGGACAACAACAAGCTATCTATTAGGAACTAGTTCGTAGTTGCTTTCAACTTTGTACTTCAAGGTTGTGAGGATTGCTTTCTCTATTTTTTGCAAGAAGTGTTAACAAGAAACTGAAACATTCAAGTGATGTTTTTGTGTAACCTCATTATTGGTACACTTTGATCACATCACTTGAAATGATGTGAGCATTTTAGTTGGTTAGAAAATAAGCGAGTGCTAGAAACAGTGCAGTGCAGCAGAAACCGTGTTGGCAGTCTCTTCGGTTTCAACTATGTCCAATTGACTTTATACTGCTATGAGCAAACCACAAGAGTATCAGGTACTTGTTTGGGTTCCTAGCTCCTCAAGCTATAGCAGTTCACCTTTAGCTGGAATCCGTTAAGCTTGCAATATAGTCCAAGTAGGTCAAGTTTCCTATCTGGTTCTTTAACAGTATGTTTGTTTGATCATCAAAACATAAGGCAAGAACATTTAAAACCTATCAATGATTATAGAAAATAGTTTTCAATCTAATACGCAGTTAAACAGTCATTCGGGACGGACTAAGTCACGATCCCCAACAATGCACAACCCACGCTCGTCACCTAGCCTATGCATCACCTAGAAATAGCACTATGATGTAAAATCCAGTGTTTCATACCCTCAGGGCAGCATTTACAATCATTACTTACCTAAATCCGGTCAAAACTCTAGCCCGCGATTCTGTTGCTCCTGGAGTCGTCGAATCTATAGAAAATCAGAATCATGATGTCAAAATATGCTAAGGGATCGAAGCCTATACGAAAATAATCAAATTACAACGTAAATATTGAAATTGACAAAAACCAGACCTTAAGCCCACGTCTTGAAATTTGATAAAATTTACATCAATAATCTCCTTATCTTCCCATTAGCTCACACAAAACAAAAGTACTAAAATCCGACCACAAATGACCCCTCGAACTCTTTCTCAAAGATGTCCAAACTCAATCCCTAATTCCCAAATTTTAATCTATAAATTTCATTAATTTCAACCCAAATCAGTAAAATAACACCACAGAAATGCGTTTAGGGTCCACAAACCATACCTTTAAGAAATACCCTTGAAATCCCTCTTCAAATAGCTCCCTCAAGCTCAAACCCGCATGAAAATGGTGAAGAGTAACTCAAAAATCGCGAATGAAACCTTTTATTCTTTCTGGCCCAGGCTTTTCGCACATGCGTTCCAAATATCGCTTCTCCGTTACTGCATATGCGGTCTAAACTACCGCATCTACGGTCTTCGCTTAAAGATCCAGGTCCGCACCTGCGATAAGACACCCGCACCTGTGATACCGTAGGTGGACTCAAATTGCTGCATCTGCAGTTCCAGCCCCCATGGCTGCCGCATCTGCGACCCATTCGGCACTTCTGTGAGCTTACACATGAGCTGCTCTATCCGCAGGTGTGGTTATAACAGCAGATCGCGTTTCAAGTGCCATTTCCTAATTCCTAACTTCCCGTCAACACCCTAAATCACCCCGAGGCTCCCAGTACCTTATTCAAAATCACGAACAAGTTGTATACCTTCATCCAATCTTATACCAATCTTCAAAACCCCTCAAGAAACATAGAAACAACCAAATCATAGCGGATTCAAGGCACGAATTCTAAAAACTTTCAAATTTAAATTTTTATCAAAAAGTCTATCCAATCACATTCGAATGACCTGAGTTTCTGCACACACATCCCAAATGACACAACAGACCTACTGCAACTCCCAGAATTCCATTCTGACCCCTATATCAATGTCTCACCTATCAATCGGGAAATGCCAATATACCAATTTTGCCAATTCAAGCCTAAACCTACTACGGACCTCCAAAACACGTTCTGATAACACTACTTAGTCCCAAATGATCTCCCAAAGCTATCAACAATCGAAATTCACACCCGAGCCATTTTCCACACAGTCAACATCCAATTGACTTTTCCAACATAATCTTAGTCAAAAGAGACTAAGTGTTTCAAACCTTACCAAAATCTTTTCGACCGAGCCAACCAACCCGATAAGCATAATAGCGTTGAAAAAGGTAATAAGAACCAGGAATAGGGGAAACAAAGCTATAATTCATGAAACGATCGGCCAGGTCGTTACATCCTCCCTCTCTTAAAAAAATATTCGTCCTCGAACAGGTAAAGAAACATATCTGAAGCCTCAAATAGGTGAGGATATTTGCTCCAAATCTCCCGCTTGATCTCCCAGGTAGCCTACTTTGTAGTTCGACCCCTCAGCTGCACTTTCACTGAAGCTATATCCTTTGACCTCAACTTTAGAACCTGAAGGTCCAAAATAGCTCCTAGATCCACATGATAAGTCAAATTATCATCTAACTGAACCGAGCTAAAATACAAAACATGTGACGGATCACCAATATACTTTTGAAACATTGAAACATAAAATACCGGATGCACACTTGACAAGCTGGGTGGTAAAGCAAACTCAGAAGCCACCCCTAATCCCCTGAAGCACTTCAAAAGGCCTAATGAAATTTACCTTTCTTCCTAAATCTCGTAACACCCATCATGGGTGAAACCTTCAACTAGACCTTCTCACAAACCATGTAGGACACATCTTAAACCTTCTAGTGAGCATAACACTTTTGCCTCGACTGCGATGGAAGAAGCCTTTCCTAAATCACCTTTATGTTGTCTAATGCATCTTACACTAAGTATGCACCCAATAGTCTAGCCTGACCCAGCTCAAACCATCCAACTGGAGATCTACACCGCCTCCTATACAAAGACTCATATAGAGGCATCTGATATTCAACTTGTAGCTGTTATTATAAGAAAACTCTATAAGTGGTAGAAACTTATCCCATGACGTAAGCACGCAACATGTTCTCCAATATCTGAATAGTGCGCTCGGACTACCCCTCCGTATGAGGGTGAAAAGCTATGCTCAAGTCAACCTGAGTACCCAACTCTCCCTGCACAGACCTCCAAATTAGCAAAATTAAAGTGAGTTCCCCTATCTGATATGATGCAAACTGGGTCACCATGCAAATGAACAATTTCTCGGATATAGATCTCTGCCAACCGCTCTAAAGAATAGGTAGCACACAGAGGAATGAAGTGTGCAGATTTGGTCAGCCAATCCATAATCACCCAAATAGCATCGAACTTCTTCAAAGTCTTTGGGAGCCGAACGATAAAGTACATGGTGATTGCTCTAAGTTCCACTCTACAATATCAATCTGCTGAAGCAAGCCACCCAATTTCTGATGCTCATATTTCATTTGCTTACAATTGAGATACTGAGCTACAAATCGTACAATGTCCCTCATTCTTTGCGGCATCCAGATGAATGGAATACGATGAGCATTGGGCCTCTTTTAGAATTAACTACCTAAGCCCATCTACATTGGGCGCATATATCAGACCTTGCATCCTAAACACCCCATCATCACTCATGGTCATATCTCTAGAAGCGTCGTGCTGAACACTGCCATAAGGGACAATAAAATGAGGATCATCATACTGACACTCTTTGATGCGATCATATATGGAAGACTGAGAAATCACACAAGCCAATACCTGACTGGGTTGCGAAATAACCAACATCACAAACCCATTGACCAAGGCCTGAACATCAACTGCAATTGGTCTCTCCGAACCTAAATATATGCCAAACTCCCCACACTCACTGTCTTCTTAGTAAAGGCATCGACCACAACATTGGTCTTCCCTAGATGCTACCAAATAGTAATATCATAATCCTTTTAGCAACTCCAACCATCTCCGCTACCCTCAAATTGAGATTCTTCTACTTGAACAAGTGCTGGAGGCTAGGATTATCATTAAACACCTCACAAGACACACCATAAGAATGATTCCTCCAAATCTTCAACGCGTGAACAATGGCAGCCAACTTCAAATCATGAACATGGTAGGTTTTCTCACAATGCTTTAATAGACGAGAAGCAAAAGCAATAAATCTACCCTCATACATCAAAACAAACCCAATACCAACTCTCGAAGTCACAATACACAATATATGAACCTAAAGCTGATAGCAAAACTAACAGTAGAGTTGTACTCAAGGCAAAAGCACCCTTTTGAGTTTTCTTGTTTAAGGGTGATGTGGTGGACGTGAATCCCTTAACAAATCGGTGGTACCCGCCAAACAAAGAAAACTGTGAATCTCTGTGGTTGAGGACGGTTTGGGCCTACTCTAAACTACCTCTATCTTTCTTGGATCAACTCAAATACCCTCATTGGGCACCACGTGACTCATGAAAGCAACATAACTATGCTAAAACTCACACTTGGAGAACATTGCATAAAACTTCTCTTCCCTCAACCTCTGCAACACAACTCTCAAATGCTTTGCGTGCTCCTCTTGACTATGCGAATACAAAAAAATATTATCAATGAATACTATGACAAACGATTCACGATAGGGCCGAAACACGAAGTTCATCAAATGCATGAATACTGCTGGGCAATTGGTCGGCCCACACTCTAGCTAAAAGCAGACTTAAGAACATACGAGTCCCTGATCTTCAACTGGTGATAACCTGAACGGAGATCAATCTTGGACAACACTCTTGCTCCCTGAAACTTGTCAAACAAATCATCGATACATGGCAAACGATACTTGTTCTTAATTGTATGCTTGTTCAACTGCCTATAATCAGTGCATACCCTCATAGCACCATCTTTCTACTTCTAAGAAATAGAACAGGTGCACCTCAAGTCGACACACTTGGACGAATGAACCCCTTATCAAGGAATTCCTAAAATGCTCATTTAACTCCTCTGGTGCAATACGTTACGGTGGAATAGAAACGGGTTGATTTCCCGACACCTAATCAATACCAAAATCAATATACCTATGTTATGGCATGCTCGACATGTCTACAGGAACTATATAGGGAAAAATCTCTCAGAACAAGAACAAAATAAATGCTAGGAGTCTCTGCACCGACATCCCTCACAAAGGCTAAATACAAAATAAACCCTTCCCAACGATATGCTGGGCCTTCAAGAATGAATGTACTCTATTGAGAACATAATCAGTAGAACCTCGCCACTCATTCCATAGAACACACGACATAGCCAATGTCACTGTCTTATCATGACCGTCCAAAATAGCACGACATAGAGATAGCCAGTATATGCCCAATATAATATTGAAGTCGACCAAGCATAATAATAGAAGATCCACTTGGGTGTTAAGACCCTTGATTGTCACCGCACAGACCGGTACACACAGTCCACAATAATAGTATCACCCACCTGAGTTGATTCATGAATAGATGAAATAAGAGATGCACGAAGAGTTCAAATAACGAGAAAAGTGTGATGACACATAAGAATTAGTGGAGGCGAGATAAAATAATATAGAGGCATCACTATGGCAGACTAAGACAATACATGTGATCACGGCGTCAGAAGCAACAGCACGAGATCTAGCTGGGAGTGCATAAAAATAGGTCTAACTGCTAGTTGATCGAACTCCCCCTCTTTGGACACCCCTAGCTGACTGACCTCCACCCCTAGGTAGCGGGTGGGTGGTAGTGAAATGACTGGCACTGAAGCCGATTGTGGACTCGTCTTCTGAGATGACCCCCCTAGATAATGAGGAAACTGCCTCTACATATGACCCAACTTTACATACTGATAACAACTCCTGGGTGCTAGAGATGGGGACTGAAGGGAATCCCTAGCACCAAAACGACTACAAATGCACCTAGCATTGAAGAGCTCTGGACTGATGGACTACAGAATGAACTCTAGGCTTGAAGGGCATTGATTGATGATTGGCCCACGATAACTGTGAGAACCATGACCTGATGATGCCCTACGATAACCTAGGCGAGCTTCCTGAGTATGTCTAAATGGATGACCTCTACCGTGATGAACCTGACCTCTTGAAGGAGCACTACCATAACTAACAAACCCCCGAGGTCTCATGGCCTTCCTCTTATCTCTCTCCTGGCATCGAACTGACTCAACCTTACAAGAAATTTCTACAACCTCCTCTAAAGTAGCACCAATCACCCTCTCCCTGGTCATGAGATTACGAAGCTGATAAGTGAGGCCATCAACGAACGTTCTCATCCTCTCTCTATCTATCTAAACCAACCAAACAGAATGGTGAGTTAATTCTGAGTACCTCATCTCATACTACATCATAGTTAAATCTCCCTGACGCTACAAACTCGAACTTCTTGCATAGCTCCTCTCTACGAGACTATGACACACACTTCTCAAAAAGGAGAATGGAGAACTGCTACCAGGCATAGGGTGCTGCACCAACAAGTCTACGCATCTCATAAGCCTCCCACCAAGTGAAGGCAACTCCAGAAGACTGAAAAGGAGTGAAAGCGACCCTGTTGGTCTCTAGAATACCCATTATACAAAAATCCTCTGACACTTGTCCAGCAAACCTTGGCATTCTTTCCCTTTGCACCATTGAAAGTCGGAGGCTAAAGTCAACCAAACCCCTCCAATCTGCACTGCTCGTCCTCTAGCATGGCAGAAGCTACATAGTCCGAAACAACTGCAACCTGATCAGTTGGATGTGCCTTCGGTGTTTAAAGACCTTGCACAACTTGCTTAGGTGTGCGAGCGGTGGGAGTATGAGTACCTTCCCTAGCCTAAGACGTAGTTGCGGCTGTAGTAACTGAGACAGCCTGACCTAGGCCAGTGAATACTAATAGAATCTAAACTACGGCTTGTCGAAGTTAGGAAATCACAATGGGCACACATTGTGCCTGGGCTGGTGCTACTGGAGCGTCCACAACTGGGACCTGATCCTGAACTGGGGCGGCTGGTGGATCTGCATATGCTGCCCTAGCTGCTGTACATGCTACATCCCTGCCCCTACCGCTACCTCGGATGCGTCCTCAGCCTCTAGTGGCCATAACTTATGGTATCGGTGGTCTTCCATCCTGGATGGTAGTGCGTGTCCTCACCATCTGTGAGAGAATGAAATAACAAAAGGTTAATACTCAAATCAACAGATTCACACGACAAGAATTTCAATATTAAGATGTTTTTCCTAAAGATTTTGTAGTCTCTTGATGATTAATACAGACGTCTCCATACTGATCCACGAGGCTCCACTAAACCTGCTCCTGACTCGTGAGACCTATGCAGCCTAGGCTCTATTGCCAAATTTTCACGACCCTCAATCGGGTCCTGGTTTTGATTGCGCCTCTCATAAAAAAAGGCCACCAGACACAATACCCAATTAATTTTTGACAGTTATAATAATTCAATTTAAGCTAGTATCATACAATAAATCCCAAAATAAAAGTGATATAGAATATTTGCGAAAATAAAAACAGCCGTCATCAGGGTGTCACCAGTCTGAGCATTTAAACATATGTCTTAGAATTGGAAAAGACTAAATAGTCTACTACAATTCAGTACAAAACAACATAAAATTAGGAAGGAGAAGCACTGGGCTACCAACATCGAGCAACTACCTAGTGATCTCCGCACATTCAACTAGATGTAATCAACTCTTGTAATAGCCTATCGGGCTATCTCACAATCAATCATATTAGCCCCTCGGGCTATAACACATCTCACACCGGTACCCCGGCTCGCTAGGAGTATACACACTCAGGGAGGCGCCCCTTACGACCCAAGCTCAATATCAAGCCATCTCGTAATATAATCAATAGGCTCTTAACCTCATATCCATCCACCTCGTAGCATAACAACCCAGGTCCTTGGCCTCAGAATCATAAATCAGTAAAATACTGTCACAGTGTGCATCTCGATCACATAATAACCTCTCAACACAGGTCGTCGGCCCTACTCAGACACAAATCTCTAGAAAGCCTCTTGGGCACAAAAAAATGTGATGCTCAGTACAAAATATCAATAAACATATCAAAATACAGTAAACGTGGTTGAGTAACGAGAAACAGTGGAAAATAGCATGACTGAATACAAGTATAAAGGCAAAACACTGAGGAATAGTAGTAAAAATCCCCTAAATGTCCAAAACAGTGAGCACGAGGCCAAAATTTGGCGTTCATCCCAAAACATTATCATATCAAACAATTTTCAATCGATTACACAGTAAAACGTCATTCGAGATGGACTAAATCCCAATCCCAAACAGTGCACAACCTTATGCTCATCATCTAGCGTGTGCGTCACCTCAAAATAGCACAACAATGTGAAATCCGGGGTTGCATACCCTTAAGACAATACTTACAATCATTACTCACCTCAATCCGGTCCAAACTCTATCCCGCGATGCCATTGCCCCTTGAGTTTACCTCAAATCACATCGAATCTATACAAAATAAGAATCATGACGTCAAAATATGCGAAGGGAATGAAGCCCATATGAAAATAATAAAATTACATGGTAAATCCAAAAATTAACGGATACCCAACCCCGGGTCCCCGTATCGGAATTCAATAAAATTTACATCAATAAACTACTTATCTCCCCATGCGTTCACACATATAAAAAGTAATAAAATCCGACTACATATGGCCCTTCAAAATCTTGCTCAAAGGTCTCCAATCTCAAGCCCTAATGCCCAATTTTTTACCTTTAATTTCAATTAATTTCATTCCAGCCCTTTTATCAAAATCTCACTTTTCAAGGAGAAAATGCCAAAATACCATTTTTTTGCCAGTTCAATCCTAAACCTACTACGGACCTCTAAAACATGTTCCAATCACACTCCTAAGTCCTAAATCATCTCACAAAGTTATTTGAAACATCAAAATTTACATTCGAGCCCTTTTCCACACAATTCAACATCCTGTTGACATTTCCAACTTAAGCTTACTCAAAAAATACTAAGCATCTCAAATAACTTTCCAAACCCGAGCCAACCAATCTGATAATACATAATACGACTTAATAAGGAAATAAGAATTAGAAATGAGAGAAACAGAGTGATAACTCATGAAACGACCGACCAGGTCGTTACATTTTTATTTCGAAGGTCCTATGTGGATTTGACGGAGAGGTTGACAGTTAGGAATCCATCTATAGGTCCAAATGTCTCTATTGGAGTTGTTACCAATTGACCAGGATATTCCTTTTGAGAAAATTTCCCATCATATTTTTAGACCTTTCCAAATGAAAGAGGGATGTTTGGGAGTGTTAAGGATGTATTTAGTAATTGGCAAATTCACCTAATGGGATGTTGGATATTTTAGAAATCTCCAAGCGAGACTTGAAAAGTGTATTTTATTCTATGCACGAGCTTTTTTAATACGTAGGCCCCTATTGATCTGTCCCAGTAAAAGTATTCCAATTTAAGACAACTTTTTCCTAGTGTCAGTCATATCCCAAATTAAATTTCTAAGGATTATATCAATATACGCAATGATTTTACTAGGTAACATATTGATTTGCATGGCGTTGTTTGGAACATTAACTAGAGTAGATTTAGCAAAGAATATTTAAGAAATAAGTTTTCCGACGGGCTAGTTTAGTTCTTAAAGTATCTAAAATACAATAGAAGTCTCTATTTTTAGGATGACGATTGTGAATATGGAAGCATAAGTATTTTCCAACGACTGTAGTTCTTTTGATGCCTAGGTAAGATAAGAAAAAAATAATATTATTTTTAGAGAAGTTGGTTGAGAGGTAGACCCTAGATTTTGAGTTGTTAATTTTTTTCCATGAAAGATTACAATAAGTACCGTGACACGTTGGGACAGCGAAACAATTTTTCATAGTAAATTTACCCATTAGAGTTAAGTCATCAGCAAAAAAAAGAGATGGGAAAGAGAAGGACCTCTGGGTGTTACCTTAATGGGGCCCCAAATGTGGGTACGAACTAGATTATTAATGCATCGTGAATGCATTTCCATATAGAGAATAAAGATATAAGGAGACATGAGATCCCCATTGGTGAAATACCCTGCTTGGGAAAAAAGAATTAGTTTTTTTGTCCATTGGCTACAATAGATATTTGGCTAGTGGCGATGCAGGACATAATGAGCTTGGTAATATTAGGAGGAAATTTATTGTGGTAAAGTGTTTGCTAAATAAAAGACCATTTGATCAAATCAAACGCTTTTTCAAGGTAATCTTAATAATCATATTACCAACCTTACTCCTTTTTTATTAATAGAGTGAATGACTGCTTGGATAATAGTAGCATTATCACTTGCCCTACGATATTTCATAAAGATTTCTTGGTAGGAGCTAATGATCGTTTCTAGGAAGGGTCTTATTCGATTGGAGATTATTTTAGTGATGATTTTGTAGATGGTATTACAAAGTCCTATAGGCGGAATGTTTTTGATGTTATTTGCACTAGGAAATTTAAGAATGAGACAGACAAAAGTACTGTTTAAAGGTGGTGGACTAGTGCAATGTTTAAAAACCTTATGGCAACAAGATATTACTGAGGGTCCAACAATATGCCAATACTTTTGAAAGAACAACGGAGATAGACAATCCGTTCCAGGGAATTTGAAAGGTTTGAAAGAGTGGATAACAATTGTGATTTATATATTTAATAAGGTTTTATCTAACGAGTAGAGAGTACTGTTAGAGAAACTGGTGGGGTTAGTATTTATGAATTTCCAATTTGTGGAATTCATAGTGGTAGTGAACATATTTTTGAAATAAGTGGTACTATGACTCATGATAGCTTCTTGATTATCAAAATAATTACTATGATCATCTTTAAAGAAGACTATTTGATTTTTCCATTTTCGGTTAGAGGCACTAATATGTAAATATTTAGTGTTGGTTTCAGTGCGACTTATCAAAGTAATTCTAGACCCAATTTTTCAGTAATCCTCCTCCATCTTTAAAATATCATTATAGCCCCTTTTGAGATTATCATCTATGTTTTAGAGGAAGGTGTTTGTGTGATAATAGCTTGAGGCTTGGATACCACTTATTCTAGCTAGGATAGTCCTTTTTTTATAGCATATCTCCAAAGGTAGTATTCTTCTTTTCTAAAATATTTTATTTGGAAATTACGGTAGGCTATAATTAAGTTATTAGACCAACTAGATTTGATAACATTAACTAAATCGGGATGATTACACAATAATGATTCCATTCGAAATGGTCTAGGATGAATATTTATATTGTTATTAAAAAGAGTAAAAAGAAGGGACTTATGGTCCGAACAGGTTTTGGGGAGGTGGGTAACAAAAGCAGTCAAGAAAAATTCTAACCAATTATCGTTAACAAAAATACGATCAAGGCGTTCCATAATAAAACCTTTAGACCTTTTTCTATAATTTTACCATGTGAACTTGCAACCCTTGTATCCAAGATCAATAAGATTGCAATGGCTAATATATTTCTGAATAAGTGATGATCTACAGGGGTTTATAGGTCAGCCACCTAATTTATCAATATCCATAAGTACACATTAAAATTTCCACCAATCAACCATGGACCTTTATAATCAGTGGAGATATTTTTAAGATTATTCCATATACTATTTCTATTTAAATTAGAAGTACTAGCATAAATAGAGCTAAAGAGCTAAGTTTTTTTAGTGGTAATTACCTCAATCATTTCATGGATGGCTTGATCTCTTCTAGTGAAGCTATGAACGTTGACAATGTTTGTATTCGAAAGGATTACCATCCCTCGTGCTTGACCTTCCCCCGCAGAAACTTCAATCGTATTGGTGAAATCATGATCTTTCAGGGGAGGAGTGTGAGAGGTTATTCTAGTTTCAAGAAAGGTCACCACACAAGTTCTGTGGTTGTCCATTAATCCTTAAAGTTCCGACGAAAGGTGTCATTATATGCTCCTCTCACATTCGACAGAATAGTGCGAGAAGGTTTATTCATTAGTGGTATTGTAGGGTTTATTAAATTAATCCCCTCCTCAGGCATGGCACTAAGATTACAGCATGTTTCCCCATAGTGGGGTCTTGGCGGGACGGGGGGGGGGGGGGGGAGGGAGGGGAGGGGCGTATGTCCATAGAGCACTTGTATAGTGCAATTGGACAACTAAAGATGTACTTCTTGTCCTACATTTTTTTGAATAGCAGCACTTTTACTTCTCCTAGACTTGCAAATTCTATTGCTAGCTTGTGGTGGTGGAGGTCTAACTCCTCTTGCTCAACCGCCTAATTTGGCATTGGAAGGGGGTAGTTGGGAGGGATATTTTCTTGCATGGGGCAGGGGCCTCCTCATGAGGAGATAGAGGAATTCATGGCATGGTTATCACACTTTTTTATTGAAGCTTTAGTTGTATATAGAGAGTTTGTAGTAGTAGGCATAGGTAGATGGATGCTTATAGCATCTATCGACATTCAAATAATTTAAGAAGGTGTGAGAGGATTAGTAGAATATTTAGGAGAGATATTAGAAAATATTTGAAGATTTTTATAGACACTTGGATTTTACATGCAGATATATATGACAAATTTTGAGAGGTAAGAAGGGTAGAGGACGTGTTGTCCACTCTTACTACATGTAGCTAGCTAGTGGTGAAAACTTCAAAAGAAGGTTTTTGTTGAGAGGAGGAATTAATAGTAGGATTAGTAGGTGTAGAATTATTTAAGCATAGTGTACTATTAAGTGAGATAGGTAATGAGAGAGTAGGGGGACAGCCACGCGACAATAGCTACTTGAAAGAGGCTCCAAGTCAGACTCCATGCATTGGTCATCATTAGGGTTTTTTTCCTGTGCTGGAGGTGGTTTTGGCATTATTAGTGGGTAGGATTTGCAGGGCTGCCAATTGGTTTGTATTTTCGTGGAATTTAAGGTTTGGGTCAGGCTTGTAGGAGTACAAATGATGCTTGTCGGAGCCAATTTTCCTAGAGAAAAGATTATTAACATATTTAAGATTTTCAGTATTTAAAAGCATACTTGTATCTGCATCAAAAATCCTAACTTTAACGCTTGTTTCATCAAAAGATAGAGGAGCTGGGTGTCGTGGGAAGGGGGAGGGGTTTCCTTCTGGAAATGGAGACTGTGTGTCATTCTTCTTTGATTGCATTAGCCATAGGTGAAGATAGATCTTCTTGGATGGCGGAGTGCTCCACTGATATTGGGGACTTAGAATCGATCTTTGCATTTGAACAACAAGCTTTGGTGTGACCAAGTCTGCTGCAATTTTTACATAGAAAGTGTCCCCCTTCATATTGAATTAACTGTCTATTGCTACAAATATAGATATAGGATCGAACTGGGAAGTCCATCAGAATTTCCAAGCAGAGTCTACAATATCTGCCTCTAATAGTTGAAAATGTCTATGCATCGGTCTTCACCAACTTCCCAGCTTTATCACCAATCTTCTGGAGAATAAGCCCATCATAGAACTCTGTGGATATGATAGGAAGGTGGATCCTGACAACTGTGATGTGAGGTCTTGATTCAGTGGTAGTAATGTTTAGGGACCATCTCTGAATAGATAAGTAGGAGCTACTAACGAACCAAGGCCCTCCTTGAAGGGCTCTTATCATGTTTTCTTCCGGGTTGAATTTGACTATATAGTAGTCCGAACCTAGATCAATTAGAGTAAAAGATTATGTGGATTTCCACATATCTTGCAATTTTTTTAGATATAGGTGTTGGACTTGTTTTCCAAGTAATTTTACAATTAGGGAATTCCTCCATGGATTATAGATACGTTACAATTCACCTGAAGAGTGGTTTATTTGTAATTCTTCTTCCTAATTTTGATGGTCATTATCCATGACTTCAGAACTATTTTCCATCTCTATTGCAATGGGGATGGTTGGATGATGGAGGGAGATAAGGTGCTCATGGGTTTTTGATAGTAGGTTCTTTTTGAAAGAATGATTTGAATAATGGGGAATGGTGTTTGAGATCGGAATAGATTCATCTGTAGTTAGAAGGGATGCTAAGTTCGGTGGTTTTGGGGGAATGGACGAGGCGATCAATGGTGGTGCTGTAGAGAGTATTTCCTCACTCGTAAATAATGTAGGTCTTAATTTTACTTAATTATACTATTATATTGATGTTTTGAAGTTAGTATCATAATTTAGAAGACAAATTATAAAAATAATTATTTATAATAATTAGTAATATAGTTGATAATTATAATTTAACTACATTCTTATTGAAAATAATTAAGTTTTGTTTAAATTAATTTCAAAGAGGTTAAACACTAAATGGCTATAACTGTAAATGCACTCCTAAAACATAAAATGGCTTCCATTTAAATTAATTCCAGCATAATGCCAAGCCCAAACCTGGAATACCCATTCCAAATAACCCCTCCCTCTATACTTTGGCAATCCATTCCACTCCCATTTGACCAACCATGACCTTCCATGTCACTCGTACTACCCACACACAAAACAAATACGTTTAATCCAGATTATCCATCCGTTTGATCAATGGTCTTTATTTTTTACTCTATTTTCCTCTTTAATTTATAAATGCCTAAAGTTTTAATCTTGACTGTTGGATCAAAATGAACCAACACCCACCGAAATTTTTAAAAAAATTAGTTTAATCCCTAAATACCAGGACCGTTGATCTGAAAGATTAACGGCCCAGATCAACTCTCTCATTCTTATCTCATATAATCGCCCCCATTTCCCTTTCTTTCTCTCTGCTTTAAAATCCCTTATGAACATCAATCAACGGAACTTTCACAAATAAGTACAAGGTCATGAGATCTTTCATCAAGTCACCTATCTGGCTCCGGAATACAAGAATCCGGTTGGTATTTCCCTTTTTTTCATCAAATTGAAGCAACTGAACGTTAACCGTAGTATCGAAACACAATTTCATCTTTGTTCTCATAAGTCCAAAGTCACAGAATTACTCGCTTTATCTCAAGTCAAAATTCAAAACCCTAGACCAATTGTTTAAAGGTCGAATCCTCCGAGATTCCTTATGGTCTATCAAAATTAGTGGCATCCATGACCATTTTATAGTGTCATCATCATTATTCTAGGTCTAGAGGCCAAACATAGATTCTTCTGGACATTGGTATTTTTATCTAATGATTTTGCTTGCAACGCATAGTGTTCTTCCCTCAGGTAAAAGCTATCATTGTTCTCACATTTGTCGTCTTTAATCTCACTCAATTTTTCTCACATCATATACCCTCCGTCATCTTCCACTACCTAGTCTGAATAAGTAACCCAAAGCATTAAATGCCACTATAAATAGAGCCTTCAGTGCTCTCACGTAAAGGTCCTAATAAGAGCTAAGAAACCATAATAAGAGTATTAAAACCACACTAATATTCTAAGTCGGGATCTCTTATTGATTTCTATTTTTCTCTTTTGATTCCTAGTTCACTGCTCAAAGCTTGAAGCTCTGTTTCTTGCATAGCTAAGTTGATCTGTTGCACAAAAGGAGATCAGTATACCTCCACTCTTTCTCATTTGATTTTTGATCCAAAATGCTAAATACACTGTTGTCATTATATCGACTACATTAGTTTATGATAGTTTTCATTAGATTATAACTATTTGTTCCTGCTCATAATGATTTGCTACTAATTTATGGTTGGCTATTATACTTTTTTGTGTCATACATCAGTTTGATTGAGTCATTATGTGACCTCGATGACTGTTATTCTGAATCGAACATCTTATACAATAAATTTGTTTAATCTGCCTTGACAGTTTCCTATATTCAGATCTCTCTAATAATCTGTTGAGTTCTTCATGCCTGTCACACTAATCCTGTTTAGTATAGTCTGTACATGAAGTTGTTATTTGATGATTTTAAAAAATATGGATATAAATACTCATGCTTTAATCGTTTACTACTTAGTCGAAGTATGTCAAGTTTAAATGTTTAAGGTATTTACTTTCTTCACAAGAGTGTTTATTAGTCTGAAGTAGCCTTTGAGTTATTTCTATGAAAGTCTTGTGTTCATATTTAACTATTAATCACATATGTGAGACTTATTATATGAAACAATCTCATTAAGGTAACTAGGCCAACTCACTGATGAACTTCAGTAACTATTTCAGTTTCTATTTTGTCCTGATCAAGTCATCTTTTATGAATTAGGCTATAATAATATCTGCTATGGCTGAGTATTATTATTAGGTCAGTAATTTCAATGGAACCCCATCATATTTAGACTACCACTTCTTAATCTGTATAGTTGATATAAACTTGCATAGTATAGAGTCTCCCTATCTTGAACATCATTCATCTCTTATATTGGTTCATTTAATCCTATAGAGTATAAAACTATTGTGGATAAAAATCATATTACTATTATGATGTTGGTTTATGGTCATGATATTTGAGTGTACTCTCATATCTTTTATGCTTCTCTATAATTTTGTTAATTGTTTTATCGAACTAATGACTGATATGTAAGCATCTGCTGATGTTAGTTAGATCTTCATATTAAACTCATGCATGATTAGGAGGTTGTACAAAGTGAAATCAGAGGGTCCAATCTCTCGTCATTAAGGTGTTTCGGGAAATCAACTCGAGATCTCGAGGCAGAAAGGTAGCAGTCGAGTTTCCTCCCTCCATATCCACTTACGCCTGATCAAATGACAATGCGGGCGATGGGTAGTTCCCAATGTGTACAGGTAGCAATGCAGAGCCTGGTGTCATATCTAGCCATCCCATCTCTATACTTGTACAATTAATGCAGTCGGTACTATGTTTAGATCCCTCCTTCTATATAAAGGGGATCCCTATCATTTTATAAGAAGATTGTTGTTGCTCCAACTATTCTACACGAAATAAATAACAACTCTCTCTTTCTCTCTCTCACTCTCTCTCTCTCTATCTCTCCTCTCTAATTTACTCTCTCCATATTATTTCTCTTATTTATGACTTCATACTTGTTCTTCAGTTATTGATCCTCACTGGTAAGAAAGAGCCTCTAATAATTATATGTCAACTGTTAGCCCTTCCCCGACTACCCCTAATAGCTCGAGCCCGAGCCCAGGCATCGACCTCGAGGCCCCACATTGGTCAGTCCAAGGCCCAAATGGCTAACCCCCGGCTCGGTTGTAACTCCATTTAAACTCGTGTTTTATCTTTAAAGTATACATAACTAACATCAATTTCTTAACAACTAGCATAAAAATTGATCACGTATTTTTAGAGTCCCGTCAACAAATTTAATTGTTATTACCATTTTCATGTAAATAGTTTGGCGCCCAATGTGGGGCTAAAAATAATAGTGATTATTTCCTTGTTGGTTTTGTTACACATTGCAAGTTATCTTTGACTCTTTTTCTTGTCCAAGATCTTCGATTTCAGGTTAAAATGTCTGGCTTAGTCAACAGAGTTGAGAAGGACAACCTTGAATACCATGGAGAAAATGGTGTGGCTATTTCAATTATTTTCGCACCACCATTGAACCACGAAAACACACCAGGACAGATTCCAGCAGACGTGGGTTTGCAAGACGCACAACAAATTGACGAAACCTCACACGCTGCCAGGAGCATACAACATGGCGACCAACAGGAAGCCCAAAAAACCCCATCCCAAGAAAAACGAGAAGTTAGCCTTCATGTTATTTTTGAAATATTGCAGGCACAACAGCTGGCAATCGCTAAGCTGCAAAGCCACCCGAAGACTTCCAGCATAGTAGCACCAAAAGCTACTCCCCCGACCGAACAGGTACAGAATTGATCGAGCAACAATGGATCGGTAGCCAAACCTGCCTTCGTAAAAATGCTCGAGGACCTCATCCAAAGGATCGAGTCATTCGAGAAAATTATAGCTATCAATGACAAGAAGTTCAAAAAATATAACTCCAGGGTCGACTAAATCGTAGGTGCACCACCGGTCGTGAAAGTTGTAGATTTGAAGTAGTTCATGCAACGAACATTCCAAGAGGAAGCGGCTCAAAAACCCATTCCAAAAAAAAAAGAGAAATTCCAAAACTCCAAAATATACAATAGAATCTCAGATCCCAATGGACACATCACTTCCTATACGTGCGCAATAAAGGGAAAAAACATATAAAACGACGAGATTGAGTCTGTCTTACTGAAGAAGTTCGGTGAAACACTCTCGAAGGAGGAAATGATGTAGTATAACAACCTAGCTCCCAATTCATGGACTCATCTGCCATGCTAGCAGACTCCTTCATAAAGGCATACACCGGTGCAATCAAAGTAGCAAAAAGGATGTCCGACGTATTAAAGATCAAATTGAGGGAGAATGAAATGTTGTGAGAATTCGTATCTCACTTCCTAATGGAACAAATAGAACTACCCCCGGTCTATATCGATTGGGTGGTGCAGGCCTTGACTCAAAGCCTGAATGAATGAAGCATAGTGGCCTCAAGGCAACTGAAAGAGAATCTGATTGAGTATCCCACTGTAACCTGTTCGAACATCCACAACTGATACCGGTAAAAGATCAGGGTTGAGGAAGACCAGCAAGGAGCCCCCTTCGGCTTAGTATATCCGAGAAGGTTCCTGATGAAGGAGTCGAAACGAATAGGGAGAGATATCAGTTGTACCCCGAAGATAAGAGGAATTTCCCGAGACGCAACCCGCCTAGCAATGATCGATTGGTGAACTGAGGACTGATCCCCCAAGGACATATCTATAGAGCTGGAATCAACGAGTGCACTGGGCCAATAAGGGAATCTCACATTTTAGAATGCAACTTCAACGTTGATGTATCAGACATCGTGTTCGGCATTAGCAAAATCAGGAATGCCAAATGGCCCAGGCCTGTACAGTCGGATCCTTCACAAAGGAACCATAACTTGATATGCGAGTTTTACAACAGTCACATACACAGAACCGAGGATTTTTGGCAACTCTGGAGGATGTTTCCCGGCTACTCGACACGGACACCTTTGGGAATTCCTCATCGATAGAGCTAAGAATCAGTACCGAGAAAGAGAAACAACCAAAAAGAACAAAGAAGATGAATCCTAACATGTCATCCACACGATCTTTTAAGACACACCCGCAGCTGAATTCAAATAAAGTACCACATCGCGCCCGCAATACAAACACTACAATACAAGAGAGTGAATGCCACAAACGTATCATCTCACCTTATTTATTAATCATACTTGTACCGACTTTTAACAAAATTGTAAGACCTCAAAAGTTATGAAAATTATGTAAGACCTTGCTATAGGCATAAATTTGATTTTGAAGTTTAGGCTATATATCAAATTTGTATGACCCCTAGAAAGGCATACCATAGATATAGACACCTAAGCGTCTACACTCTGGACCAAAAATGGCTCCAGCTAACCATAAAGGACTACGGTCATACGGCTATACCAGGCGATTCTAGGACGCCAAATCGTCGCTGCAAAATCATTGGCCATTACATCAAATCTACATCGAAAATAACTAATTAAACAGGCTACCATTGACAACAAAAATAGCTTCGACCATGTCAGTTCCAAATCACAAGGTTTCGAGCTACTCAGCCTACGAGCCAAACCTTCCGAGGTGATCAAACATTGCCGCAAGAGAGTTAAAATCGAGGTTCTTCCTGAACCAATGACAGGTAAGGAAAAATTATTGCGAAATTCCTCAACGAGAGGAAAATAAAGCCTAATAAAAGGTCGATTCGACCCAATGCGTAAGAGCCATTGCCGCTAGCTAACAAAAAGGGAAGCATCAACCCAAAGCGTAAGATCCTTTGTCACCAGCTCATCTGAAAACATGACGGTCAATTGAGCTCGAGTTGTAACCTGATTCTGAGACAGAACCCAAAACAATTAACTACGTATGCCTAAGAGTAAAGCATAAGAGCCATTGTTTCCAGCCTAACGAGCTTCGTGGCCACACACATAAAAGGTCTCTTCGACCTAAGGCATATGAGCCATTGTAGCCAGCCCCCACAAATACAAAACTTAAGGGTCCATTAAGCTCGAATCGAAACCTGAGTCGAAAATTGAACCCAAAATAGTTAAGATGAATATGCCCAAGGACAAAGCAGAAGAGCCATTGTCACAAGCCTAACGATCCTCAGGGCCGTATCACAAACCTAATGATTTCTACTAGCTTAAAGGTTGAATTGACTTGGTTAAAATCTTGACTAACAGAAATAGAGAAGATACAAATTACAGGGTTTACCCCTTATACATAATGACGATAAAACACAATCTCTGTTGTAACATACTTTGAAATCAATATACACAAGAACAAGGCAGGAAATAAACGTCCCCACTCGGTGACTATGTCCCAACAACCCCTTCCTCGGCATTTTCAGTATCAGACATAAAGAACTTGGCATCATACTGCTCCCCATTGGCTCGATCGATCTCATCCGAGAGATTAAAGACCCTGGTGTGAATCTTCTCGAGAATTTCCCTCCGAGATTTGCATTTTGCACACCCCTTGCTATTGCTTGTACGATGGAGCGCTCTCTTCAGTTCAGCATTAGCAACGAAAACACTCTTTTTGAATAAGGTTTCGCTTTATGTCTCCCCCTAATGATAGTTGAGTTAATAAGCCAGCAACAAAAGCGCCATTTTTAGGTAACAAAACACTGGACACCTACCATGATGCTTCGCCTCCCATCTCCCTTTGGACAGATCTCGCTATCGGCACTTTTGCATGAATAGAGCAAGCTTCCAGCATACGAGACCACTCGGCTAAATTGGAAAACTTGTTCGGTGACCAATGGGTTGCTACAAATATGGAACGGAAAGATATTATTGCGGAGCCCACCTCCGGTCAAAACAATGACAATTCAAGTGAGATACTTATCTATGAAGTTTCATTTCTCAGAAAATGGCAAAAATTCTCTAGGGATGACATTGGTCCTTCGAAATCGAACGAGCTAATTCATCAATCCACGGTCCTCGTCCTCTTTATTACTGATGAAAGGAGCTCGGGTGAATCGACGGTGTAGAGCGATCAAAACCCGATAACGTAGTGGGTGATTTAACATCACAAGATGGTTGGGGTAAACACTATCTCGGCCTTATTGGCAAAATTGCTTATCATATGCGCTATTTTCCAATGGAAAGGATGAGCTTGCGCCAAGGTAACTCAATATCTCCGACAGAAATCAAGCATGACCAGATCGAGGGGACCCAATACAAAAATATACGTGTATACACTCAAAAATTCCTCGACGTATATCATGATGCTCTCCTCGGCAAAAGGTACTTGTAATACCGCACCTTCTCCCCATCCACAATCTTTTCTAATAATTTTGAGTTTTTCCTCTCCCACGGATAAGATGATCCTCGATACATTCTCCCGGTGACCCAGAACATAGGAAGTCCTCCCAGTGTGATGGCTCTCTTCTAGGCAAGGCACCTCGAGACCTGCTCACCGGGTGTTGGCGGTGCGCCACTACCACCAACCGAATAATGAGCGTAGGAAGAAACCCTTTCTCTTTGGCGGTAAGAAGTCAACATAGTAGACATGGATATGATAGAATAGGAGGAGAAAGATGTGGATCTGAGAAAAAATTGTGCGTTAAAGCAACAAAAGAACTAGTACAAAACACAAGATTTTGTGGAAGAGATAGTCCCTCAGCGAAGCTTAATCACAATTGAAAAGGCAAGTGAATGAATATATAGGGGCAAAACAACATCTTCCCATCTACCCAAAAGGCGAATTAAATCTGGCCGTGTTAACATCACCCTCTCCTATGGAAACATACTGACAAAATTGCTCTCGGGCCCCTTTACTTGATTGAATAAATGCTGCTACCCTGCAGAATTCGAGAAACTACTAAGCCCCGGGAGACCAATGTAAGGGTTTCGGTTGCTCTATGAACGGATTTCGAAAGGCTAACTTCAAAAATCGAAAGGATAAATCAGCGAAAGCAAAGGAACGAAAAGCTTGAAAGAAGAAAAATCCTTCTTTTTACATTGACAAAAACGTGTTTAGAAGATACATCTTTGCAAGATCCACCCTTAGGGATTGCATACAAAAGCAAAAAGAAAGAATGCAAAACGATATGGGGACTACTCTTCATCACCGCTATCTTCGCCCTCATATAGGGGTATCAATAGCACCAGTTCTCTCTCCAATTCATAGGCCTCCTCGAGATCAACTAACAGATCGGTGCCTCTGGCCCCGATCTTCGCCAGGGTTTCTCTCTTTGCATCCGCCCTAACATGCTTTATAGCCCGACCAAGTTTCTGCTCAGTTGCTATCGATACGTTATGAGCTATTTTAAGTGTCATGGCTGCATCATTCAGATAAGTAGCAACATTTAGTTCAATCTCGGAGATGGTCGTGACCTTGGCGGCAATCTCCTTACGAGCATCCTTGAGAAGATCAAGGGTTGACGCCAACTCCACAATCGCTACCTTGCTTTGCTTTCTTGGCCCGATGACCTCCGCGTCTAGCTGGCTAATACATAGACCATTTTGCTTGACCTGAGAAAGAAACGTAAGCAAATCCATGTTGAAATATGGGAGCAAAGGTTGGGTACATACAAGGAAAAATACCTGCGTAAGGAGATCGGCCTTTTCATGGAATGCTCTCTCCAATGCATCTCGGAGCTCTCCTAATTCTTTCACTCCTCGGGCAAAGTGGGCCTCCAACACCCACGACATCAAGATAAGCTTCTTAAACTCCTTTTCATGGTAAGAAAACTCTTCGTTGAGCTAAAAAAGGGCATGATCATACATATCATTGCAATGTAGCATAGAGGAACAATTAGAAAAATGAAGAATGACGCGAGAGACTAAAAGGAATACGTGAAAGATAGCTAGCACCAGCTGTAGGAATCACTCCACCACATTGAAGGCACCAAGAACATCAAGAGTGATGTTACCTCTAACACCATCAAAGATATTGGCAAGTGAGCCTCCCCCTTTTGAGGAATCCCCACTTTGACGGTGTTCGCATCTTGAGCGTCCCCCAGTTCCCCTAACGAGACCTGAAAGCATGAGACAAATTCATTTATGTCATCGATTTCCCCAAGGGGCAACCCTTGATTCTGAAAAGCTCCGGGCCTCGACCATTCAGGATCGATGGCAATGGTCTACCGGACTGAAAATGCACAAAAATGGGTCATGTGATCCAATGAAACATTTACACCCTCCTCAAGGTACCGACCTGAGTTGGCCGTCTCACACTGAACAGCCTCCGATCGAGGCACATGTGAAGCTACCGCGCTCAACCTCGGCCTTCGTGCAAATTGGCTCTCACCATTCTCCGTGTCAGGATTTCTCCCCAATGTTGAAGCCAAATTCCTAGTAGCGGCCTAATGTTCGAGTATCAACAGTCGCCACATCTTTACTCTTCTTACCCTTGCTGGGCTCCGAAGTCTTCTTGTTTTCTCCAAGGGGCGGCCTCATCTCAATATTCTCGTCGAGGCCTGCACAATCAGAACAACTATTATTTCGGGATCGAAGATGGAGTCTGATCATACCCTAGTAAAGTTAAAGGTTTTACAACCTAATCAAATATTTGAGGGTGAAAGTCTCGCCCACAACCCCTTCAGCAAAATGATGAAGCATCAATACTATACTCCAGAAATAAGGATAGATCTGACCTAGCGTCACTTGATATTTGACACAAAAATCAAGGATAACAAGATCTATTTTGGAAGCAGAAGATTTAGACGAATCAACGGGACTCAAGGTAAGCGGGTAGGTATACACATAAGGAAGTTGGACTTATAATCCGTTATATTTTCATATGGGCCAAGAATCTCTACTTCAACTGCCTCGTTCCATAGATAGTCTGTCCTCACCATTCTTATGACTTTCATGACACTAATTTATTCGGACACATGTTCACACCCGTGTGGATGAAGTGGCATCGATGGTAAAATCATTTGACATATCAAGCTTTGGGGAGTGCACTGTTCCAAGGTGGGTATAACTTTGGCTTTCTCCTTAGACGACCGAGATGAAGGTGCAGTTTTGTTCTGCCGAGGAACATGGCCATAGCAATGGTAAAACGTTCTCTCATAAATCAAGAATGAATAGTGTAAAAAAAGATGGGTATATAATTGTGAATTTGAAGATGCTATGATAAGAAGAATCATCAAACAGTTGATACATTTATAGGAACCACTTGGGCAGCTGAAAGCACGAGCAATAGCGGTTCATAGGTTCCTAGATAATTGCATTTGATGGCGACCCTTGCACGGTTTTCCGGGGCAGGGCATTTACTGCTCTTGAAGGTTAACGCCATGGCAATGATGCCCTAAGAACGGCGGCTTAAAATCATTATTTATTACTTGTTCTAGGGAATACGGAAATTATCTGTATACGGTAAATTCGAAGGTTCTAATCTCTCATCATTAAGGTGTTTCAGAATATAATCTCGAGACCTCGAGGCTGCAAGGTTGTGGTCGAGTTCCCTCCCTCGATGTCTACTTACGCCCAATCTAACGACAATGCCGGGGATGGGGAGTTCCCAAGGCATATAGGTAGCTCTGGCAGAGCCTGGTGTCAAATGTATCTGTTCCATCTTCATACGTTTACAATTAATGCATTTGGTACTACTTTAGGATCCCCGCCCTTCTTTATAAATGGTTCGCTATCATTTTGTAAGATGATTGTTGTTGCTCAATCTATTCTACACGAGATAAATAATAACTCTCTCTCTCTCTCTCTCTCTCTTCTCTCTAACTTATTCTCTCGATATTACTGCTCTTATTTATTGACTTCATACTTGTTCTTTATTTTTTGATCCTCACAGGCCATAAATAGCCTATAACAATTATATTATAACTGTTAGCCCTTCTTCGACTATTCCTAATAGCTCGAGCCCGAGCCCAGGCATCAACCTCAAGGCCCTGCATCGGTCAGTCCAAGGCCCAAATAGCTAACCCCCGATTTGATTGTAACTCCATTTTAGCTCGTATATCGTCTTTAAACTTCACATACCTTTCATCAACTGCTTAACAACTAGCTTATAAATAGATCACGTATTTTTAGAGTCCCATCACCAAATTTAATTTTTACAACCATTTTTATGGTAAACAGAGGTTGTCTTACATTGAATAAGTTATGAAAACTATTAAAGTGCACTAAAGTTGTGATAACACATTTGTCTAAAACAGTGAGGCTAAGTTTCCCCTCACGCCCAAACACATTTAGCATGCTTCCCTTTAACAGATTATATCTTTATCCTATCTTAGATCACACACAGTGGCCTTGATGGTAAGTATTCCATGACATAATCTCTGCTCAGTTCCTTTTGTGAGTGTTCATGATCCTGTGTTCAACTTTATTACCCAACATCTCAGTTTAATTGATAACATGTGTGCCTACCTTGTTTTAAAAACTTCTCAGGATTCTCTTAAGTATACAAGTCTTAACTCTCAAAGAACTTCTGTCATTACTGCTTGAACATGACTACCTGCTTTCAATTTTTATACGGCTCATTTTATATTAAGACTTTCAAAAGAGATAGATATGTCACTTAATGATGTGAGACCCTGTTAAATACTCTTATGAGCTATGATTAGATTTGTGAACTTGTTGATACCCTTGGAAATTCTAATTATAATTATTGCCAATTTGTGGTCTTGTCAACCCCAGTTGTGATGTGAACATATGTGTCAATATCAGTAAGAGTCCTAATTGTCATTACTAACCTTAACATCTAACAATACTCCTCGAATACTCTATTCAAATTGTTAGCATGTGCCTCGTGGTTAAGGTTAATTATTTGAACTCATCCTTGAAGCTATTTAACTTGTATCTGAATCAGCATTCTTTTGAAAGCATTAACTATAGTGATGACCGGTAATGTATTTAACCCTTTTAGGATTTCTAATTGTAATTGCTGATATATTCTCTCTTAGTTCCCTCATTTGTTTAATTGCAATTGTTGGTATGTATATCTGTTAACATTTCTCATAAATTTCAATCAGTTGTTGCTAACCTGTGTACACTTAACGGTCAAGGATTAATCAACCTGTGATTTGTGTAATTGAGTGTTGTTAAAACAAACACACATGTACCTATAAGTTATTACACACTAGATCTACGTTCGTTCTGCCTTTAAGATGTTTGGTATCAGGTGTGTGATGTCATAAAAGTAGCATGATAAGCATGTTGGAACTCACTTTCTTTGGGAACTATTTAAGTTATTAACCATCTACTTAGATAGTTGTGATTGTGTGATAAATCTCCTTTTGCCTTTATGGTATTCTGCTTGTTCCTCATAAGAATGTTATATACTTTTGTGGTATGGTATTGATATGGTGGTTGGTTTACATTAAAAGTATCTCGTTTGAACTTAAACCCGTAGCAAATAATGAGTCATTAATATTTAGGGGTATTTGGAAATAGAGTTTCACTATTGATTGGGCTATATTAATAGTTTGGGGTATTTGGAAATAGAGTTTAACTCTTGATTGGACTTCTCTCCCTGGCACAAAAATTACCCTAGGCCTTGAGACCGTTGGGAACTTTGAAATGTCAGGGGATTCAAAAGGTATTTTGACCTTGAGTGGAACTCTACCCTTCCCCTCTAACCCATTGATGTTCATAACTCCTTTAGGGTTTAGTGTTTAATGACAATGAGAGGATTTTAATGTAACTGTCTAACCATATGTGACCCCACACTAGTATAACCTGTCATAATACATAAGTACTGTTAGTTTATTACATTTTTGTTCAAGTCATTTACTTGTGTATTTGATGCATGACTGTAATTATAGAATGTTATATCTAATGAATTTCTCTCTATCATTTGAACATGTAAAACTATTGATCCTGATGTGTTATCATGGAACACAAGCCCACACTCAGTGTCACGCATCTGAAATCTGGAACCAGTTACTGTCCATTCCTGGTGATTATGGCGTCTACCTCTTTCTGGCCAAAACCAGAGTCACTCTTCGTCCTTTACTGCTTTATTAGTATTTCATTATCAATATTATTTAAATAAACATAGCATTTTCTCTCATCATATTTGATTAGTATTTTGTTTTACCCTTATAAAAGAATAACTTAGGCAATCCTTAAAAAATATAGGGTTAAAAGAAATACTAGAGTATCAGTATTTTTCCATTCCAAAATCATACACACTTCGTATTATTAATATGCCACCCTAACTTTTTTTTGTGAAGATTTTGAAGCTAAAATACTTAGCAAAGACGGTAGACCCTTTTTCAAAGCCATAAAGGAATGCAAGACTAGATTTCTGAAGTGTATCGACTCTTTCAAACTTAAGTGTTGCTGCTCAGCAAAGACTTTCAAAACTATCCCTTCACATCAAAAGATATAGGTAATTCAGAAGCCAAGGAATAACTTAAACTCATTTGTTTGTAACAATCTTGAATTATATGAACATCTACTCTCCTAAAACAAAATTTTTCTACATGCTTCATGTGAAAGAAAACGTACTCGTAGCCTCAAATCATATCCCACAATACTAAAACCATGTAACGTATCTCAATTTAAGCCTAATGAAACTAATGAACATCCAAATTCTTAAATTCATGTGGAATCATTTCAGATCAACTCCAAATAAAGCCAACTCCTGGAACTAAAATCTCGAATCACGAATGACACAATAGGCCTATTCCAACTCCTGGAATTAAAATGTAAACCCGATATCACTAAAGACAACTCCTGGTCAAAATTCGCAACCTTCTAAACACTAAGATTTTTAACTTTCACAAAAAAAGCGCCAAACGAACCTATGGTCCTCGAATTCAACATCGAGACATACGCCTAAGTCCTAAATTACCATACGAAGATATTGGAATCAACGAAATACCATTCTGGGGGTTGTTTATACAAAAGTCAAACTCCGGTAAACTCTTTCAACTTAAACTTTCAATCTTGGGATTAAATATCCTCATTCATTCCGAACCACCCTGGAACAACGACACGTCCTATAACCCAAAATAAATATAGAAAAAGCAATAAATAGGAAATGGAGATATAAGACTCAAAACAATCATCTGGGTCGTAATAAAAGACTAAGAGAGATGATTTTCCATTGTAATCATTCCATTCCGATATCTCCGGTCCAACAAATTTGGGAGATAGGTTTGGTGGTATATATTTCATCATGTTTGTTGACGATTTCACGCGCTTTCGTTATGTCTATTTGACTCTCTTGAATTTGAAGCACGTGAATGCTTTAAGAGAAATTTGAATGAAGTTGAGTGTTAATTAGACAAAAGGACTAAGACCTTAACGTAACGACTCGGCATGTTATATCGAGATCTAGTACGTTGTTCAGCTGTTTGACGACTTGAGTAGCTTCACTTCATATTTTGTGACTTGTACATGTGGTCCGAATAGAATTTAGGGAAGTGTAGAGTTGATGGAAAATTCAAATTTCGAAAACTTTAAGTTTGACGAATTGACTAAGGTATGTCTTTGTAGTAAACGACCTTGGAATCGAACTATGAAGGTTCCAATAGGTTCGTATGATGACTTTGGTTTTTGTGCGTATATTCGGGTTGAGAATCAGATGTTCTGGGAGCATTTCAGTTCAAATTATGAAAAATTAGAATTTTGAAGAATTTCATAACTTTGGGTTAAAGTGAATTTTGATGTTATCAATGTCCAATTGGGACTTCGAGGCTTGGAATAGATTCATTATGTTATTTATGACTGATGCGTGAAATTTAACGTTATTTTGGACTGATTTGATACATTTCGGCGCAAGATATAAAATTTGAGAGCTTTGAAAATTGATTTGGGAAATTTGAAAATTGATAAATTTGATTTGAGGCACGGTTCATGATTTTTTATGTTGCTTGACTTGCTTTGAGGCTTCGACTAAGTTCACATTGTATTTTGGAACATGCTGATAAATTTGGTTAAGGTCTCAAGGGTCTTTGGTGGATTCCGGATGGTTAATGTATCGATTTTTTGACTTAAGGAAAAGCTAGAAATTTCTTGTTTCTTGTGCAACTCTTCGGCAGAAGCTGTGTCACATAAGCGAATTCGTATAAGAGAGAATCAAGTTGCAGAAGAAGGTAAGGCTGGATCGGTAAGGCTACGTGGAAGTTGAAAAATTGAATGATTATGTGGCTCACGGAAGCGACGGAGTGGTCGCAGAAACGACTATGGCTTCGCACCTGCGGTTGCGCAGAAGCGAGAGAGCGCATGCAGGTTCAATGGGGCTGATGACCAGTGGAATTCGCATATGCGTATTTGTGGTCGTAGAAGCAACACCGCATAATTGGCCAACCTGACCGTAGAAGCGAAAAGTCCTTTGTGCAGAGGTGTTCTTTTAATAGAGTGATTTGGCTCATTTTTCATCTCACTTCCTTCCATGGGAGCCGACCTTTGAGCACTTTTGGAGTGATATCTTCATCATCTCTTATAGGGTATGTTATTTGTTCTTTTTTTTTTGTTGAGTGAAATACATGAATTGGAACATGGAAATTAGTTGAATTTTTAATATCGGTAGAAAACTGTTACGTCCCGCATTTTCGTATGTTGATGTTTTGTCAATTAACGTATGTTTGAGGATGGAATTATTTTGCAATTATAAATATTATGCTATTTCAATCAAGTGACGAGTATTTGTAACGGTGAGAGTGGAAGCATGTTCAAGATAATGAATTTTCCGCCGAAGTTTGATATGTGGGATAAAATATGGCCCGAACTAAAATACTCGGTGATTACGGGTTAGTGCCATACAAAGTATTACGTGACCATAATAAAAAGGTATATAAAGCGTATGAAAAGTGAGTAATATTTTTCAGTAAGTTAAAATAATTTTTGCAAGTAATAAATTAATTATCGGGTAACGAAACATTATCCGATTAACTAATAAGTGAAAAAACTAATAAAATCATCTCTTTCCAAAAACGTGGCAGTAGCCTATTCTTGATGAAAATGACTAAGTAGTTAGATGATATTAGGTGGCAATCTAATAAAATTCATTGCATAAATTGAGTTAGTGTCATGTATACCCATTACTACTTTTTTATCCATTATATACTTTTTATTCGATCATCATTCAATCTTTTTACTTCTTGGCATAAAGGGATGGTCTTATAAGAATCACTTATATAAATGGAAAAGATCGTATAAGAATTCTCAATGTTTTCATTCCCTTAATCACCTAAATTACAGCCATTTTTTTCAATATTGCGACAAACCCCTATCAATTCCATGTCATCTGATGTCATCAAACAAAAACAACTCCCATTCATACTTCTCAATTTCCTAGCTACAATCACTGGCCTCTATCTTCTCTTTGTCCATTCGACAGATCCATCACTGGCTCGTGTGATTCTTTTTGGTGCAATTTCACTTCTTGGCTATAGTACTGTCAAGAAGATACCATAATCCGAGAATCGTAACCTCAAATTGCACTTCTCAGTAGACATTTTTGTTGGCTATGAAAGATCAGAACGATCTCAAACCATATGCTAAGGCTCAATCCAACCAAAAATATTATACGAATTTTTTCCTCCTCCAGGTATGTTAAGGCTAACACGTCATTCATTTGGTATGATCTCATCATTATATTCATATCCCGAAATTTACGTATATTTTTCTAGTCTCACAAATTGAATTTATTTGTCATGTATGGTAAGTTATAATATTCTCCCTATCTTTACTTCACATTCAGTTGAGTATTTCCTTCTCCCAGTCAAAATAGCAAAGAGTATATATATATATATATATATATATATATATATATATATATATATATATATATATATATATATATATATATATATATATATATATATATATATATATATATATATATATATATATATATATATATATATATATATATATATATATATATATATATATACAGTATTAAAAGTATTTTAATTACAATCGAGCTATAATCGATGGGAATGCCTCTACTGGGCAGCATCTGATCAGATGGTAAATCATATACCAAGACTACTGTGGCCGAGCGCTTCTTAGCGAGACAATTCGGCCGAGATACACAGTCTAGTACGGCAAGCGCATATAGCGAGCCTACGACAGCAGAGCAGTTACTGACTCAGTTCGATCAATATAATAAGTAAAATAGTTGTGCTGCCCTATAAGGCTTGGTACATATAGGTGTTCGATTATTTAGAGGTGTATACAGCACGTTAGGACCATTTCACTGGTCAGGTGTCAAAGTGCGCGAAGTCGTGCGTTTCGCGCTTCTGAAGCAGAATGCTCATAATAACGCACGACCAACGCTCGAAAAACACGCGGACTCGCCTAAAAACAGCCTATAACACTCATTTCGGGGTTCATTCTTACCCATTTCATCTGGACAAACTTGGGGTCCTCTTTCGCCCTCTCAAGATCTTCAATTCCCCTAATCTTCAATGTAAGTAATCTCCATCATCTTGGTGTGAAATTCTATCATTCCTATACTATTATTGATGAAATCCTCTTATCAAGTAATGACATTTTCATGAAATTCCTTCAAGAACTCAAAGGAGGGTTTTGCAAGATTTCTTCCAAAAGATAAATCCTACACCTTAGACTTATATATATAGATATATTATGGGAATATGAGTATGAATCAAGTATTACAACTTATAGCATGGTTATTGGAAGCCATAAATTTCCAATTTAAATACATGAACATGGTAGGGATTTAAATGTGTTTATTTTACGAAATTATTTTGGTTGTGTTTGAATGGATGGTCATACATGTGTATTTGGAAGTTATAAATTTGTTAGAAATGATGGTGAGACGAATTGTTGGTTAATTGTGATAGTTGGAGGAACCAGTACTATAGTTATGAGGTGTAAATATCTATGCCTACAAGGTGTTTGATAATATGCCTAAATGGCATAAGTTATGGAATTTACTACCAATATTGGCCCTATTAAATGACCTATTGTAGATTGAAGTTTATCTAAGAGTAGTGGATCATTGTAGTACCATTAAGGGGCACGTCCCAGATATGTATGGTTACAACCCCATTTTTTAGAAAATCGAACTTCATCGATCTTTATGTAATTTTTGGTAGATTCGTCGCACGAGGAGGCCAAGCTGAGAGGCAAGAGCATAGCAAGCCAGAGGTGAGTAATGATTTTAAGTAATTCCCTAAGGGTTTGAAACCCCGAATTGCACAACATACTGCTCTGTTGAGATGAGCCACGCGTTGTATGACGAGCGCGAGGTCATTTACTATTGCGGATTGTGACTCGGTCCATCCCAGTTTATATTATACCGCATATTTGATAAATATTTAATGTTTTTCACCATGATTTGGGCTTCTTGCCATATTTGAGCTTCGTGCCAATAATTTGAAATATTTTGTGACTTACATCCCAATTTTCCTCGCCAATTGAAATACTATTTGAACTCAGTCCAATTGAAATATCCTATTTTGTGAAGTGAGCTATATTTATACTCAACTCGAGATTTAATGATATGTATAATGTTGTTGAGATGAGCACTATTATTTTACTGATACCCAAGGGCTTATTTTTATTTTCTGGACTGATTGAGGCCGAGTGCCCTACGTGAGGATATGTTGGGCGATGTGAGGAGGTTTTTAGGCCTTAAGTGTTATGTGAGGAAGTTTTTCGGCCTCGAGTGCGATGTGTCAAGGCTTTAAGGCCTATGGATATTGAGTTTCGGTTGTAGGAGCCCCTCCGGAGTCTGTACACATTCCTAGTGAGCGGAGGGTTCCCAAGTGAGTTGGGAGTGGGACCGAGGGCCGATATTGTGTTTTGTGGGTTGGGAGTGAGCCCAAGTGACTGATCTTGTGTGTTGGTGAGTTGGGAGCGAGCCCCTGGGGCTGATAATGCATTGAGAGTTTGATATTGAGCCCGAGGGGCAAGTTTCTCATTAATCCTTACTTGTTGAAATTAATTGTTTTAACTGTTTTGAAAGAGATTTATCTGATAGTCCACAGATTATTGTATAATTGATATTTACTACTTGAGATAGCGTTATATTGTGCCTTCATGAGCTTTTATGCTATCAATCATTATTTATTCTTATTACTCACTGAGTTGGAGTACTCACGTTACTCCTTGCATCTCGTGTGCATATGCATGTAATTGTTTACCCGATAGCAGGTTTTGAGCCGATTGGAGATTTTCCATCGTACCTGCGCAAGGTGACCGTCAGCGTTCGCGGCACCATATCTCTCCTTTGATTCGAAATTCCATTCTGTATATTACTGGTCTTATAATAGTCCTTAGATTCTTTAGATGCTTGTGGCCTCTGACACCCTAATTGCGGGCCGAGTTGGGTTGGTTCCATGTTTTATTATTTTCTTTAGCTATTATGACAATGTAAATTATAATTTTGGCATACTCGTGTTATGTAACTGTTAAAAGAGGTATTGTTTATCTGTTGGCTGACCTTCTCCTCACGAGAGGCTTCATCACGATCGAGTTCGGGAAATGGGTCGAGACAAGTTGGTATCGGAGCCTAGGTTACCAAAGCTCGCAAGTCGTGAGCAGGATTAGTAGAGTCTGGCGGATCAGTAGTGAGACATCTGTATTTATCCTCGAGAGGCTGTAGAACCTTTAGGAAAAACTTCATATTTTTACTATTTTTATCATGCGTCCTTGATTCAGCTTGAAAACAAATCTAACATATCCTACCACATGAACGTATGCGCGAGCGAGCACTCAGTATTATATGTGCCTTGATGGCTTGTAATTCTTCAATTGAGGGGCGAGACGTGATCTCATTGTGTTGATGTTGGGTCGGTCTGAAGGACTTGAGGTCGGGTCTTCGCCGATGGCTTGAGCACCGAGGTGCTGATTGTGTGAGAAAGTATTATGAACACATATATATATTCGGTATTGCCCCTATTAGTGGGAATGATGGTTGATTAACTACGTGAGGGGTATGTTAGTACTGTGAATTGTATCTATATGACTTGGAAGTAAAGAGGATGGTCTATTGGACTATAGATGAACTATGGAGTGTATGATTTCCATAGTGATAGAATGTGTAGTCTTAATTCATGGGTGCACTAAGAACCTTTTTATGTCTCCTTATTGGAGTGAAGTAAATTTCATGTTACGGTATTAGTTTAGACTCAGGAAGATTTAACTGATTTTGGAATGTGTATGGCAGTTGAAGGTATACAAAAATATCAACTAAAGGTAAAGCTAGTGGGTAATTGACTTATGAGGGGATTCTATTTGTCATATTAGGTAGCTAAGTCTGGGAGCTGAGATCGGTTCGATAATTATACTATGACGGAATCTTTATGTCGAAAAGGCCACCTTGAAGGTCGAAAACATTAAGAAAAGAATATGTTCTTGCTTAGTTGAATAGCCGAATAATGGAGGATTGAAAGGTATTTTCTATGTGTTATGATTCGAATAGGTGCAACACATGTCCATGTATCAATTTTGACAATATAATACATGTAATATTGAGATTACATAGTGATGATTTGTGAAGTTGTCGATGTGTTGTTAGGATGGTTTTGGTGATTCTCTGGCAGGTGGATAGGCCCAATTAGAAATGAAATTCTTCCGAAATTTTTGAAATAAAAATTGGGACTTAACAGTTCTGCGAGTGAATGTAAAAAATGAAGAAAAGTTAAAGTTTCTGATGATTCGTGTTTACACAAGCTTTTGAAGGAGTGAGTTTAATCTCACCATGATATTACGACAACAACATAGTATATATGTTGTAATATATTGTTTCGACGCAAGTTGGGGAGCTTGCTATTGGTTATTGGATTGTGTAGTTATTACTATGTTAGTTCCGATTTATGCATGTTAGTGAATCACTTCTGGTTGTGGAATATTGGGTCGAGAATGGCACGAGTGAAGCAAAACTTTTGACAAGATGTCATGAGCTGGGATTGCAATAGATATGTTTCAGTCTTTACGGTAAGTTGACATTGTTATTAGCGTCACCTAAGATCAGTGCTTTGTAAAAAGGGTTTTGCGTCCTCATTAATGATTTTTGATCGCTCTTCAGCGTTTGTACGACTGGTGGTTTGGAGGTACTCTGTAGATAGTATTATGGTATGTTGTGGCAGTGTGTCCCACGAGAAGATTATATAAATATGGAATGTGACCACTTGATTGATTTATGATGCAAACCAAGTATGAAGTTTTTGATGGTGTCGTTAAATTGAAGATTTATGCGTGGAGGGCACTTTGAATATTGGGTTGTGCATTGGGGAGGATTACTCCGATTATGATGGTGGTTCTTTGTGTTATAAGGAAAATTGGAGTTATTATGGACCTTTGAAAGGTTATCAAACTAGTTCAGTGTGATCAGAATCGACTTGAAGTCGATGGATAGATTTAATGTGAATAATGGCTCTACATCAGGCCAAATGTGTGCATTTAGTAATGCGGTCTTCATGGATGAGTAGTTAGGTTGATGTCTCATTTTCAGATATTTCGCGTAGGGATGCATTGCACCTTGTAAGTTGTGATACAACTTGAGAAATAGCTATGTGGTTAGAATCCTTATAGGAATGACGTTATATGAGCGGGTTGCACGCCACAACAGTGTGATGTTGAGCATAGTTTTCTATGTGCTATTTTGTTTTCCTTGCTTTCTATTTTCTAAGGAAAGCCGTAGCAGTGCGTATGATTGGTAATTCCATCCGGAGTTTATTTTCCTTTTGTACTGCGTTTGAATTTATAGCCTATTGGCATATTGAGGCGTCATGTGTGTCTTTCAGTTATGTTTATTTCTCTCGCAGTTCGTAATGGGAGAGACCAGATCAGTGCAATATGAGTGTATGATGTAAATGAAGGGGCTAGGACCATTATTTGGTTTAGGATGAGGTGATAGTTCTTGCCAGAAGAATAGACCCATTGAATATTTGATTCAGCAGTGTTATGAATTTATACAGATCTCATCTGTCGTGTCGTTATTGTAATTGAACATGGCCTATGTAGATCATGCAGAGCATGGGATGTGTAATGATTTTTCTTCTAAATAGGGTCAATGAAAGCTCTTAACTAGTTGAGTGTGTAAACATTCCTAGTTCGGAAGGGAGGTGAATTCCTCATGTTACCTTAGGATGATATGGTATATGCGATATGTTGTGTAGGATTGAGAATTTCCTGTGTAAGGTTATGGTTTGGTTCTAAATGGACATTCATAACATTCTTAGGAAGTAGAAGAAAATTTAGGGTGAATGATCTTTAGATTATTAAAGAAATTGTATTTCTAATCATAATGATTTGTAAAGGGTACATGTTTCCGAAAAAGGACAATATGATTAAGTTGATGGTACTTCAATAGTACTGCGACACTGTTCAGGCTAGATCGACTGTTGATATTTGAGTTGCATGTATGGCACATGGAAATCTTAGAGTAATTATTGTGGAATGAATGGGTATTGAAGGTGTGCATGTATTCACACAGTGGAAATTATGGTCAGGCATGATGATGCGTGTGCTACATGGAGTTGGAGACTTGGAGTTTTAAAGTACAGGATATATTGTGGTTGTGGATCCTATGCGTTGGTACTGTTTAACGGCTAGCATGATTTGGAGGCTAGAGTGGATCTTCACTTGCTGGTATATTAGATTTTGTATGTAACTAGAATTTAGACTGTTTGTCTTAGCGTCGGGAAATAATAAACTAATGTGTCATGGGATATGCCGGAAATGCCACGTGTTGAGTGGCGAGGTGAGTTGATTTATGTTCTATCAGTTTTGCGTGGTATGTGTTATTTTGTTTACACCGTGTGTGTAATGATGTGCTCTGGCTCCGGCCATCAGTTGATCGTGGTTGTGGATTTCAAGCATAGTGACTTGGGGCGTCCATGTAGAGTAGTACATAGATATGATTGCACAAAACAGCAAAGCTTTGTGGAAAAACATGACCTTGTGGGTCAAATCTGTGTGTCCTTTTTCTATGATGTGAGAATGGGTCTCAGCCTTGTGTTGTGGTAGTACTAGTGAGTTTGAGGTACAACTCTCTCAGTTGAGTCATTTTCATGCTTTGAGTATGTTCGGACCGTTTCTTATTGGTGCGCGTATTATGCAAATTGAGGCTTAGGCATGTATTGAGGTGTTATATCACCAAAGTTGTGTGTTGGATTCGACGTGATCGCTGGGGTTATTGATGAGTATTTGATTTCGGCTTGTTATAAGGATAATATTGAGGTTCGGCTCAAAAATCTATTGTGGTATTAGTAAAAGGGAGGTGGCTTCTTAAGTGGTTGATTTGAGAGATGGTTATTGTTTGTTGTGTGTATCATTTATCGTTGGCAGTATATGAAAGTGTTGCAATAAGACTTTAGCTAATAAGGGATTTTTTATCGGTATTTGATTGTTGTGGGCAACTACTCTGAACAAAAGTTATTTTTTGAGTGCTTGGATTACGCGGTAGAACATGTGATTTCACCGGAGGGTGCAAGTATGGTTTATCGCAGCTAGTTCGAGACTACTCAAGGAATAGGTGTGAGGTTTTGATCATATCTATGGTTCAGAAGTGAAAAGATAGTTCGATGATTTATGGGATAGACTGGATTGTGTAATTTTGATTTAGACGTGTTATTTGACCTACATGAGACAGGGTAACATGGGATCACCCCTGGGTATATGCTTAGTAAGGTTATTGAACTTTTGGTTGGCTTTTAGGGCAACTATTGGTCCGCTCTAGGACGAGTGTTTGTTTATGTTGGGAAGAATGTAACGACCCGATACATCGTCTCGTGAGGTACTAACTCGTTCTTCCCATTTTATGCCTTCTTATGTTTCATTATCGGTATTGGGTGCGTTGGAATTTATTTGGAGTGAATTTGTTAAGAAATGAGACACTTAGTCTCTTTTAAGAAGGCTTAAGTTGGAAAAGGTAACTGAGGATTGACTTATGAGTTAGAGGGCTCAAAATTTATTTCTGATGATTCAATTAGTTTCGTGGGATGATTCAAGGCTTAGGAGAGAAATCAGAAGTAATTTGGGAGGTTCGACATAGAAGTTAGTCTATTCTGGCGAAGTTAGGATTTTGGCGAAATCTGGTGGGTAGGCGAGATTTTGATCTAAGATTCGAAATGGGATTTCTAGAGTTTCTATAGCTTCGTTAGGTAATTTTGAACTTGTGTGAAAAATTTCAATTGATTCGAAGGTGATTTGGTCGTGTTTTTGATCAAATGCCTATTTTGGAAGTTTTGGAAGAACTTAGGTGTGAATTTGAAGTAACTTGATGGTTTTGGTGTTGTTGAGGTATTTTGATTATTGGAACAAGTTTCAGTAATGTATTAAGATATGTTTGTGCTTTTTGTTGAGGTCTCGGGGACCTCAGGATAATTTCTGATGGCTTAAGGGAATTTTTAAAGCTGGAAATTTCATATTTGACGAAAATGTAAATGAGTTCGCATAAGGCCTCACTTTGGACAATCATATCTCCTGTTATATAGGAATTTGAGTGAGCTGCAACGTATCAAATTAAATCCCGTTGAGTCTAGTTTCCAACACAACAAATCGTTCGTCTTTTGAAGGTGTATGCAGGAAGTTATGACCATGTCACTTGTCAGGTGTCAAAGCACGCGAAGACTGCAAGAAGTCACGCGTTTCGCTTGTCTGAGGAAGAATGCTCAGCAAAAACACGCGAACAACGAGCCAACTCGCCCAAAAATAGCCTATTACACTCATTTCAGGGTTCATTCTTACCCATTTCATTTGGACGAACTTGGGGTCCTTCTTTCACCCTCACAAGACTTTCAACTCCCCTTATCATCAACGTTTGTAATCTTCATCATCTTGGTGTGAAATTCCATCAATCTTATACTAATATTGATGATATCCTCTCATAAAACTCATAGATTTTCAAGACATTCCTTCAAAAACTCAAAGGAGGGCTTTGCAAGATTTCTTTAAAAAGGTAAATCCTACACCTTAGACTTGCATATATGGATATATTATGTGAATATAAGTGTGAATCAAGTATTACATCTTACGACATGGTGATTGGAAGCCATAAATTCCCAATTTAAATACATGAACATGGTAGGGATTTAAAGGTGTTTATTTAATAAAATTTTGTTGGTTGGGTGTGAGTGGATGGCCATACATGTGTATTTGAAAGTTATAAATTGGTTAGGAATTATGGTGAGATGAATTGTTGGTTAATTATGATAGTTAGAGGACCAATACTATAGTTGTGAGGTGTAAATATCTATGCCTACAAGGTGTTTGATGATATGCCTAAATGGCATAAGTTATTGATTTTATTACCAATATTGGCCCTATTGAATGACGTATTGTAGATTGAAATTTAGCTAAGAGTAATGGATCATCGTAGTACAATTAAGGGGCAAGTCCCATATATGTATGGTTACAACCCCATCTTTCAGAAAATCAAACTTCATCGATGTTTGTGTATTTTTTGGAAGATTTGTCGCACGACGAGGCCAATTTGAGAGGCAAGGGCATAGCGAGCTGGAGGTGAGTACTGATTTTAAATGATGCCCTGAGGGTTTGAAACCCCGAATTGCACAACTACTGCTATGTAGACATGTGACACGCGCTCTATGACGAGTGCGGGGTCATTTACTATTAGAGATTGTGACTTGGTCCTTCCAGTTGATATTTTACCGCATATTTAATAAAGATTTACTATTTTTCACCATGATTTGGGCTTTGTGCCAATTATTTGAAATATTTTGTGAATTACATCGCTATTTTCCTCGCCAATTAAAATATTATTTAAACTCAGTCCAATTGAATTATACTATTTTGTGAACTCAGCTATATTTATACTCGAATCGAGAATTAGTGATATGTATAATGTTGTTCAGCTGAGCACTATTGTTTTACTGATGCCTAACGCGCATATGATTCCTAGACTAGTTGAGGCCGAGGGCCCTATGTGAGGATATGGTGAACGATATGAGGAGGCTTTCAAGCCTCAAATGTTTTGTGAGAGTATGATGTGTGAATTCTTTGTGGGAGTGGGCCCGAGAGGTCGATGTTGTTTTTTGTGAGTTAGGAGTGAGCCCGAGTGGCTGATGATGTGTGTTGGTGAGTTGGGAGCAATCCCATGGGGCTGATACTGTATTGAGAGTTTGATATTGAGCCCGAGGGGCAAGTTTGTGATTATTCCTTACTTGTTGAAATTAATTGTCTTAACTGTTTTAAAAGAGATTTATCAGATATTCCATAGATTATTGTATAATTGATATTTAATACTTGAGATAGCGCTATATTACGCCTTTATGAGATTTCACACTTTCAAACATTATTTATTCTTATTACTCACTGAGATTGAGTACTCACTTTATTCCATGCACCTCGTGTAGAGATGCAGGTATTTGTTTACCCGGTCTCAGGTTTTGAGCTGATTGGAGATTGGCCATCATACCTGAGCAAGGCATCCGTCAGCGTTCACGGCATCGTATATCTCCTTTGATTCTAAATTCTATAATGAATATTACTGGTCTTAAAATAGTGCTTATATTCTTTAGATGCTCGTCGCTTGTAACACCCCGATTTCGGGCTGAGCTGGGTTGGTTCTCTATTTATCATTTTCTTTCGCAATTATTACAATGTACACTACAGTTTTGACTTATTCGTGTGAAGTAACTTTTAAAACAAGTATTGTTAATCTGTTGGGTGACCTTTTCTTCACGAGAGACGCCATCACGATCGAGTTCAGGAAATGGGCCGTGATACCGTCTCCCTATGTTGTATTATGCACCAGGCATGCTTGTGATTGGTATTCGGGCCTTTCATAAGTACAAGCATTTCAGCTTCATGGTTGTTTCCTTATTGCCTTATATGAGTGGATCAGGTGGCAGGCGCCATAGCTGTATGGATCAGGTGGCACGCCACCACACTTATGTTGCGTGGATCGGGTTGCACGTCAAAATGATGGCATGCTTTGATCGGGTTGCATACCGGAACATGTCATATTTGGATCGGTATCACGCTGCAATACTGAGATGTTAAGTATGGTTTCCGAAACTTATTTTTAATGTGTCTTGTTTCTAATTTTTTAGGAAGGTTCATAGAAGTTGTTGGCCATTTTATTCATTATGCGAGATTGATAGTTCTTTGCTACTATTCGTTCTTTCCTATGGGTCATATTTGAGTTGTAACTTGCTGGCGATTTAATGTCTTCATATGAGATTTTAGACGGTGTTTGAGGTGGCTTATTGCCTTAGCAACTTGTATTAGGTGAGACGAGATTATTGGACCCGGGATCAGTGCTATCGAAGTTATGTAGGGTATATTAAAGAGCATACATCTCTATTTAGTTCAGAATGAGGCAATGGTTCTTATAAGGAGGAGAGACCCCATGGTTTATTATTCTACCAGATGGTTATGCGTTTCTACACATCTCTTTTGTCATGGAAATTTTGCAAAAGTTGGAACTTGGCTTACATGTGTCATAGGGCATATTGCGGGCATCAGATTCATAAAATTGCAGCTATTGAGGTCTGGGGGTGTTATTTTGGGCATGAGAACAATGCGGTGCATTGTGTGATTTATGCAAAAGTTCATTATCATGTTTTGGTATAGCGTGTAGTGATTGATGCAATGTTCGTATGTTAGAATAGGGTCTCATGGAGAATTCTGGATAAAAGAATATGGGTTTTAAGCTTGTTAGTCAATTTTATAGGGAAGACCTTTGGTTTGGCTCGAGCTAATGTGCTCAACCAAATATTATGGTCGGAGGGTGTTATTATGGGCATGAAGATGATGCGGTGGATGGTGTGATTTAAGAAAAAAATGCACGATCATGTTGTACTGTACGTAGTGATTGATGCGATGTTCGTATCTTAGAATCTGGTCTCGTGGAGAATTTCGAATGATGGAATTA
The DNA here is from genome assembly GCA_034376525.1 of Nicotiana benthamiana. NCBI lineage: Eukaryota > Viridiplantae > Streptophyta > Magnoliopsida > Solanales > Solanaceae > Nicotiana > Nicotiana benthamiana. The sequence goes on along the minus strand of CM067337.1, from coordinate 35,542,695 downwards.
GGTTATTAGGCTTTTTAGCCAAGGTTATATGGAAGATCTTCGGTCTAGCTTGAGCTAATGTGCTCAACTGGGTAAAGGTAGCACGGGTAGATGGACGAGATGTTAAACAATGACTGGAAAACTCCGGAGCAATCCTTAGTATGTTCGAGGACGAACATATGTTTAAGTAAGGGAGAATGTAATGACCGGACCCGTCGTTTGAGCTCTAGTGTGTGGCTCGGTAGTTTGAGCCCTTGAGTAGCTTCACATCATGTTTTATGCCTGTAACATGTGGTTGAAATGTAATTTCGGGATTTTCAAAGTTGATTTGGATAGAAAATTCTAATTTCGGAAGCATTAAGTTTGAAGAATTGACAAAGGTGTGTATTTTTAGTAAGCAACCTCAAAATAAGAATTTAAAGGTTCCCATAGGTTCGTATGCTGATTTCAAATTTGTGTGTATGTTCGGTTCATTATCGGGTGGCTTGGGGGAATTTTTGCAACAATTTCATAAATTTGGCTTTTAGTGGATTTTAATGTTATTGATGTTTGTTTGGGGTTCCGAGACTTGGAATAGCTTCGTTATGTAATTTATGACTCGTGTGCAAAATTTGAAGTTATTCCAAATTGATTTGATATGTTTTGACACAAAATATAGAATTTGTTTGGAAGTTTATAAGTTTGATTCGAGGCATGATTCATGATTTGTGATGTTTTTTATGTGGTTTAGGTTTTGACTATGTTCATATTGTATTTTTGGACGTCTTGCTTTATTTTGTTAAGGTCTCGAGGGCCTCGAGTGGTTTCCAGATGATTAATAGAACGATTTTTGGACTTAAGGAAAAGCTAGAAATTTCTGGTTGCTAGTGCGATTTCTTATTCGGAAGCTAGGTCACAGAAGCATCTTCGCAAGAGTGAGAATCACATCGCAGAAGCAAAAAATGGAATGCTTCAGTGACCTTGCAGAAGCGACAGAGTGGTCGCAGAAGCGAGCTACAACGCAGAAGCGACTATCCCTCACACCTACGATTGCGCAGAAGTAGGAAAGAAGCCGCATGTGCGATGGGGCTACTGACAAGTGGACTTCGCATATGCACATTTGTGGTCGCAGAATCGACGTCGCAGAAGCGGCCAAGCGGCTCGCAGAAGCGAAAAGTCGTCTGGACAAAGGTGGTCTTTTAGGAGGGAGATTTTGCTCATTTTTCATCTCATTTTCTTCCATGGGAGCCGACCTTGGAGAAATTTTGGAGTGCTATCTTTTTTGTCTATTATGGTATAAGTGATTCTTCTCATTGTGAATTAAATACATGAATTATACATGGATTGGAACAAGGAAATTAGTAGAATTTGAGATTTTTGTAGAAAACCTAGAATTTGGTATTTTGGATTTTTTACCACGAAATTGGATAAGGAATTGGGAATAAATCACATATTTTAGTTCATAATGTTTATATTCAAAAAAATTGAAAATCTGAGCATGTGGTACTAGATTTGATTCTGATTGATTTTTCGAGAGGAGTTGGGAATTTTTATAGATGGATTAACTATGCGTATTTACATGTTGCTTGACTAGTTTTGGATCGACATGCATCAATTCGTGGTGTTATAGAGGCTTTGGAGCCGGTTATGGGACTTCAGAGCAAGGTACGTATCCTGTCTAACCTTGTGAGGGGGAAACTACCCCTAGGTGACAAAACTTTATGTGCAACTAGCTGTGGGTGCTACGTATGTACGAGATGACGAAAGTCCACACGTAGCTAAAGAATGTTTATATCCAGGTAGACGGAGGAACTTAACATGTATTAGTTGAATTATTTGAACTCATTCTACTGGCTTAATTAATTAAATTTTTTTATCGAAGTTTATACACACACACACACACATATATACATACATACATATATATATATATATATATATATATATATATATATATATATATATGTATATTAGGTTGAGTTTTATCACCTTGAGTTGTTAATTAGTTAATGTAAGCATGTGTCTCCTAATTCGATAATTTCCTTTATTCTTGTGGAGCGGGCTGGACGCCTCAACACTATAACAGATGCATCTATGGTTTGTGTCGCTCGACCCTCAGTGGTGTACACATTATTCTGGATCAGGCCAAACGACCTCGGCATAATGTGTGTATGTTTCTAGCAACCCTTATATTCACGAGGTTACCTTTCCATTGGTGTCTGGTATTTAATATGGTATCTTTTATTCATTTGATATTGGCACTGGATATTTTCTGAGCTAATGATTTAGAATACAATGGGGGAATTTGAAATTGAAATTGTTCAAAGAAATTTTGGATGATTTGTGTTAGTTATAGATTTACCTCACTACTACTGTTATGCTTCTTATCTGTCTATGATATACCATATTGATTTATTGAACTAACTATCCATATCGTCCCCTCGTCACTACTTCTCCGTGTTTAGGCTACATACTTACTTGGCATACGTTAATTTACGTACACATGCTGCACTATTGCACTAAATGTATAGGATCTAAGAGGTTCATTTGATGATCATTTTGCCGCGTATGCACAACTGTTGAGGAGATTCAAGTGAGTTGTATCCCAGGCTACGCATTGTAGTGCACAGAGTCTCCATCATACTATTTAGTTTATTCTGTCTTATTCACATTATCGACAAATGTTGTATTATTATTATACTCCTTAGTAAATACTCATGCACATGTAAAAATAGGTTTTGGGGATATACTAGTTGGTGCTTATGGTTTTCTATATTATCATCTATTTATTGTGAAAATGGTTATAACAATTAAATTTATATATGAGTCTCTAAAAATATGTGATCTTTTTCTTATGCTAGTTTTAAGAAGTTAGTATATGAGATTTAGTTACAAAATAATGCTAAGGAGAGAGCCATAATCAAACTGATAGGCCAGTTATTCGAGGCCTCGATCCTGTCGATTCAGAGCCTTGAGGTCTATCTCGATGCTCGGCTACGAGCTATCAAGGGTAATTAGGGTAGGGCTAACAGTTACAAAATAATCAACAAAAGCTCTTTATGTTTAATAATAAGGGATAAATGAAGAACACGTATGAAAATAATAAATGATCACAATAATATAAACAGAGTATATGAGAGAGCAAAGAGAAGGTTCTTCTATATTTCATATGGAGCAGCTGGAGCAACCTGGGGTTTACAAACTATTAATGACCCCTGTTTATATAGGAGGGGAATTCCAACATAGCACAAAAGCAGTAATAATAAAGAAATAGGGATAGGACAGCGAGCTACATTCATGATGCAGGTTCAGACTATCTTCAGACTATCCGGACAAATTTTGCTCACCCATGTTGCACTCATTGGGAACTCCCCGTATCTGTTGAGGTCTTGGCAAAAATTATCCCTATGTTGAGTGTTGATGGACCTCGAGGGAGGGTACTCAACCCGTGGTCTCGAGACTTTGAGGTGATCTTCCGATATGCGTTAACAATGAGAAATTCGCTTCTCTTATTTTGCCGTATACAGATAGGGAACAAGAAACGATTTTGAGACCTGAATCTTCAGAATTCCCACAATGACATCATACTCATGATGCAAGCCTCCATGGTTATCGAAACGTTCCATCGTTTTGCTTCTCCAGGATCATTCAACGCATTGTGGTTTCTCATTCTGCAAAGCCATAATATCGCTGCCGATTCAACTCCCAGGCATGCATTGAATCTGCCTACCATTGATAAGCCTTTCATCCAAGTATCTTATTATACCTATCAATTCATCATTTCTATCTATCTTTGTTCACTGTCGCTCGCATATTTGAGGCCATGACCTCAAGATTGTATGGCAGTACTTCTATACGTCATGCCATGGCCTGTCTCTTGGACCTTCTCTTGTAGATCAAGATTATGTTATTTTTTTTGTTGCTATCATTGTTGGCTCGGAATGGTCAAGTAGTGGGTCGATTCCTTCTGATCCAGGGAAATATCTGGACTATATACCGCTTCTCAAGAGGCGACTCAGACTATATACCACTGTTCACTTCATAAGGCATTGCCTCGGTGCAGCGCCTCACTCCATTTTCTTTCCACGAAGTGAGGTGGTACTATCTACTAACTGTTGCATCCTGAACTAAGGAAACGTCATAACAAGTTTCTTTATAATAACAGCCTAGCGAAATCCATACTTGCAAGATTTTTCCCAACCACTTCTTCGCTCCTTCTTACCTCTTCCGCGTCACTTTGCTCTTCTCCATCGCTTTAATGTCCGCCGTCTCCCTTTTCAAGTTTCCATTCTGGAGGATAGAGATAAGACCCCCAAGGGTATTCTCCTTGGAAAATATTGTCTTTGAGGACGCACGTCCGAAGAGATGATGTCCAAAAATGTTGCTGCCGAAGACGCGCCTTTGAGAATAGGCTAGGCTCTTAGGCTTTCGTTATATGTAATCTTTCTTGCTGCTTTGTTTCTATATAAGGACCCCTTGGGGGCTTTTGTAATCATATCTAAGGATCCCTCGCAGGCCGTTGTAATCAAATTTTTATGTTTATAAATACGTTTCCTCAACCTATGTCTTTGATGCTTGCTATTTTATTTTACATTCGTGGAGACTCTGAATGTATGACTCTATCGCTTGTTTCCAATATCAATCTCAGGTGGGAGTATCTTTTCTGGCCTTAGGTTTGTAGAAACGGCTTCCCCTGGAAATCATTTGCCATTTTTTTGGGCCAAACTTGGATTGATCCGATAAACTCAAGACGTTGGGGCCTTACTTCGAGTCGAATTAAAGTAATGCATTGGGCCTTGAGACTGTGGTTAATCACTTATGCTCCGCAGTATCCTTTGAGAAGGGATTTGCTCAGAGGTTCGTAGATAGGGATTGCATTTGATATTTCGAGGGTAGTCCCCGAAAAGAGGTTCGTACAGATCCAAACCATCTGAAGACTTGCCCTGAACTTCGGGTATATACACTTAAGGCACTGTAGGTTGTTCTCGGATGAGGGGTTTCCCGGTTTAGATGATATCCTAAGGTCGAAACGTATTGGACGAAGCTTGAGGTAATTATTCTTCTTGGAAACTAACTTTTTATTTTTGGATTTCCTCAAGGTCGGGTACCACCTCCGGACTGGCAAAGGTGCTCTAGCTTCCTAAAGCCTATCTTCTTCCTGATGAAGGTCCTCCAGGTCAGGTGCTACCTCAGGACTGGTGAAGATATTGTTGGGTTCTTAGAGCCTATCTTCTTTTTTATTGTACTACCACAGACCTCGGGGTCTGGACTGGCTAGTGGGTTTTTTTTTGCATCACGTTCGTGAAAATGGACTCGCGTTCACGAAGAAGAACGCGTCTGGGCAGTACATAAATTTCAAAAGTAAGGGTTTCGTAATTTTTATAAAAACTAGAGGTTGAGAACTCAGATTTGGGCGACATTTTGATGCGTTTTTTAGATATTTCAATTGGGTAATGATTTCTAAATCCTTTTTCCTTATATCACATTATTCTAAACATGAATTCATCATCCAATTTTTGATTTGGGGTGAGACATTGGGAGAAAAATTAGAAAAGTTCTCAAACCTAATTTTTCAGGTTTGATTTGGGATTTGACATCGAATTAGGATAGTTTTTGTATCGTTAGACTCGTGAGTCAATGAGGGTTCATAATCTATTACTTTTACCCGATTTGAAGACGTGGTCCCCCGGGGTATTTTTGTTATTTTTCCAAATTATTGGTATTAGCTTAGAATAATTAGTGAAATCAGTTACTTGAAATTATGTTTACATTATGCAATTTATTTGAATAAATTTTGGCCATTTGGAGTGGAAAGAGAGTGGTTTCGGGTTCATTTTTTGAGCCAGTTCAAGGTAAATGGCTTGCGTAACCTTGTGTTGGGGAACTCCCCTTTGGATTTGAAAGTGTTGATATCTAAATGCCTTGTACGTGATGTGACAACCCAAAGGGTTATCACCAAAATTCTCCCTTTCTTTGTGATTCTGAGGCCTTGAAAACCTCTTATTTGATTGCCTCTATTTACGTGCATAGTCCGGGCGCGAATCCGGAAAATTTTTATGTGGAAATATTTGAATTATGTGTTAAAAACTATGAATTATGATAATAATATTGCTATAGTTGACCTTGGTCAACATTTTTGGTAACGGACCCGGAGACATGATGTGACGGTCTCAAAGGGTCTGTGAGGAAATTTGGGACGCGGGCGTATTCCCGGAATCGAAATTCGAGGTCCCGGGCCCGAGTACAAAACTTATCTGCAAAATTGTTTTCTGAAAAAAGTTTAAGGAAAAATAAAAATGAGGCTTGATCAAAAGTAATGGAATCGAGCTTGTATTTTTGGTTCCGACGCCAGGTACAAGTCTTAAATGAGCGTTTAGCGCTATCTGTAAAGTTTGATTGAAAATGGACGTAGTTTGACGTGTTTTTGTCTAATAATGGAAAGTTTGAAAGTTTTGAGCTTTGAAGTGAAAATCATGAGTTTTGTAGGTTGATTCTTTGATTTTGATGTTATTTTGCCGATTTGATCGCACGAGTAAGTCCGTAGGATGTTTTTGAGGTAGGGTGCATGTTTGAGTTGGAGCCCCGAGAGCTCGGGTGAGTTTCGGATAGGTGTTAGGCTCATTTTTAAGCATTTTAAAAGCTGGTATCTGCAGTTTTCGCATTTGCGAAGCAATCTTCGCAAATGCGAGCCTTCCCTTTGTCCTGCTTCATCGCAAATGTGAAGAAAAACTCGCAAATGCGATTTCACCTTTTTATAGCCAGTCTTCGCAAATGCGAAGAAATCTTCGCAAATGCAATCCCCCCTACATAGCCCACTCTTTGCAAATGCGAAGACATTCTCGCAAATGCGAACACCGCTCAAATTTTCCCTCTTTGCAATTGCGATTAATTTCTTATAATTGCGACATCCGCTATTTTTCTGCATTCTTCGCAATTGCAAACAAAACCTCTCAATTGCGACATCTGCGATCGTGCAACCTATACTTAGACGATTTCAAACTTTATTTTTCATATATTCAAAACCCAAACCTCCATTGGCGATTTTCTCTCTACTTCCTCTCTCCCAAATCAATTGTAAGTCAACTTTTTCTCAATTTCTTCAAACTTTAACATCTTTTATCATGATTTCAACTTAAAATCAAAGCTTTTAATGGGTAAAAATGGGTATTTGGGGTAGAACCTAAGTTTTCTTAAAATTGGGGATTTGGACCTTTATTTGGGGTCTTATCTCAAAACAAATTGCATATATGAACTTGTGGGGGAATGAGCAACCCGGTTTTGTTCGAACTTTGAGTTTTGACCATGTAGGCTCGGGGGAATTTTGGAATTTTTGGGTAAAACTTTAGGAATTCCATTCTTATGCTTTCAATGTTTATCACAAACCCTGGAAGAGATCTGTTGTTGTTTTTGATGTTCCATTTATATCTAGAACCCCCCCCCCTCCATAGCATCCCCCCCATCTTTATTTGTATTATGTTGTTATTGTTTCTTTTCCGTAGTGGTATATCATATTTGCACAGGTTAATTGTAGTAGGTCCTGTCAAGCCTCGTCATACTTCGTCGAGGTTAGGCCAGACACTTACCAGCATATGGGGTCGGTTGAACTGATGCTACACTTCTGTACCCTTTTGTGCACAGGCCAAGAGACAACTTAAGGACTGCAACAGTAGCTCTGGAGCGTGCCTTCTGTCCAGAGATTTCTAGGTTGTCTGTTGGCGTCAGCGGGTATAAAGTCTCTTCTATTTTTATTCTGTTTGCTTTCATTGTATCGAAAACAGACTCCTTATGTATTTTGTTTCAAACTCTTATGTGTAGTAGTTCATAGTATTCTGTGATTATTGTGACACCAAATCATGGGTAGAGGATGATCTTAATTTTTTCCGCGTTTTTCTTTAATTAAATATTAAATTTAGACTTCCGCTAAAAATATTGTTTTATTATTATTACCTGTGGAAAATTAGTTGAAAAGGCATTTTTAAGTTGGCTTGCCTAGCTCTGACAGTAGGCGCTCTCACGAACCCCGGTTTTGGAAATTACGGGTCGTGACAAGTTGGTATTAGAGCACTAGGTTACTTGGGTCTCACAACTCACGGAAATGCTCGGTAAAGTCTGAGTGATCGTTACGGAGATGTATGTATTTATCCTCCAGAGGCTACAGAGTTAGGAAAAATTTCACTTTGTTCAATCTTTTCGAGCGATTTTGTTTCTCAAATATTGGTTGTCGTTCCACTCTATTCTTTTGTAGATGGCGAGAACAAGTGCATTTTCTTCTACCGCATAGCAGCCCGAGCCCCAGCAGCAGTTCCCAACAGGGGCATGGCCGAGGCTGTGCCAGAGGCTGTGGTTGGAGCAGAGCTCCGCCCTAGGCAGCAGTTCCAGAGGTGGAGCCTCATATTGACTTTTCACGAGGAGGCTCCAACCCCACCAGGTCCAGTGGGCCCAGCTCGGGTCTCAGGAGGGGTTATGTTTTCCCCGGATCTCAAGGATGCTCTTGTACGCATAGAATGTTTTATGGACAGTGTCTCTAGAGCAGGTTTGCTGCAAGTAGCACCAGCCACTTCTCAGGGTGGAGGTGGGGTTCAGACTCTTGCTACGCGCACTTCGGTGCAGGTAGCTCCCTGAACTTAGGTTCCAGAAGTTCAGCCCGTAGTGTCAGCTCAGACAGGTATTACTGCTCAGGCCGACGAATGAGCAACCATGTCTTCGGATGCTTTTTGGAGACTTGATCGGTTCTCCAAGATTTTCACCACCACTATTAGTGGTACTTCTACAGAGGACCCCCAGGACTTCATATGCAGCTGTCTCGAGGTCCTTCGGACCATGGGTATTTTAGAGACCAATGGGGTCGACTTCGCCACTTTTCGTCTACCAGGATCCTCCAAGACTTGGTAGAGAGATTTCTGTTTAACCAGGCATAAACAAGGTCGCCATCATTGACCTTGGATCAGTTGTTCGAGCTATTTCTGGGAAAGTTTCTCCAAGGTACTCAGAGGGATGTCCTATGCAGGCAGTTTGAGCGCCTCCAGCAGGGCTCAATGTTAGTTACGCAGTATGAGACTCATTTAATTGATATCGCATGTCATGCTATTGTGATACTCCCCACCGAGATATAGAGGGTGCGGAGGTTTGTGCGTGGGTTGATTAAGCCAATCCGTGTTCAGATGGTCATGAGCATAGGGAGTGAGATTACCTTTCAAAAGGCGGCGGATGGCACCCACTAGATAGAGTTGGTAATTTCTAAGGTAGGTGGTCAGTAATCTGATAAAAGGTCTCGGCATTCTGGTAGATTCGGTGGTACCTCATCTTGAGGTAGGGATTCAAATAATAGAGGCCATCCCCCGAGGCTTTTCTAGTCATCCCTCCAGGTTTCTCATGGTACTCCAGGCGGTCGCAGTTTTTCAGTCGTAGTATTCTGCCTAGCAGCTTTTCAGTTCATCGTTAATGCCTATCAGTGTACAATGGCTTCGATATTTTTAGTAGCTGAGGGCTTGCTTCACTTGCAGCGAACTGAGGCACATTGCCAAGTATTGCCCTCGAGCTTCTAGCAGTTCACAGAAGCAGCGCCCTAGTCCCATGATTCAGGCACCAGATGATCCACAGGCTCCCCAGCCAGCTATAGGCGGGGGTAGAGGCCATAGAGGTGGAGGTATGAAGCGTAGAGGTGGAGCTCAGACCGCCAGAGGCAAGGGTGAGGTCGCAGCAGATCATCCTAGAGATACAATTCAGGGAGTAGGGGGTCAGCCCCATTCCAATGCTTTGTCGGCCAGGCCGGAGGTCGAGTCATCAGATGTTGTGATCACAGGAACCATTCTGATTTGTATTAGAGATGTTATAGTGCTATTTGACCATGGATCTATGTATTCATATACGTCGTCTAGTTTTTCACCCTATTTGGTTATGCCTAGTGAGGCCTAGGGTATTCCTATGTATATGTCTACACCTGTGAGTGATTCTGTAGTTGTCGACCGTGGTTGTTCATGAGTGGTGGTATTTGAGGGTCTTGATACCCGTGTCGACTTATTGCTCTTAGACAGGGTGGACTTTGACGTCATATTGGGGATAGATTGGTTGTCCTCGTGCAATGCCATTTTGGATTGTCCCACCAAAGCCGTGACCTTGACTTTATCATATTTTCCCTATTTAGAATGAAGAGAGATTTTAGATCGTCCGACCCACAGCGTGATATCGTATGCGAAGGCTCGATGCATGGTTAACAGAGGGGTGTTTAGCTCAATAGGCGTATGATCGCACTTCCAGTGCAGAGGTTCGTCCCTTTGGTTCTATTCATATTATTCGTGATATTCCTCGATGTGTTACTATTAGACCTGCCGGGCCTTCCGCCTGGCAGGGATATCGATTTTTGTATTGATTTGGCACCAGACACTCAGCCTATTACAATTTCATCGTATTGCATGGCCCCGCCAGAGTCGAGAGAGTTAAAGAAAGAGCTTCAAGATTTGCTTGATAAGGGTTTCATCAGGCCTAGAGTTTTGCCTTGGGGCGCACCAACGTTATTGCAAAGAAGAAGGACAGTTTGATAAGGATGTATTTCGATCAGCCTCAGAGCACCAGGTTTTTATTCAAGGATATATTTGGGATATTGTTACCACTAGTTGAGGATTAGGGCGTTCGGTGTCCTTAAGATAGTTTTCCGCACCAGAATTGATTTTGCCGACAGTATCATGACCTTATACGTTTTATTGTGTTGCTTCCCTGGTTGGGCTTGGCGCAGTGTTTATGTAGGGAAGCAGGGTCATAGTATATGTTTCGAGGCAGTTGTAGATCCATGCGAAGAATTATCCTGTTCATGACTTAGAGTTGGTAGCCAGAGACCGCTTGCCTTGGATGTTCAGGTCATGGCCATAGACTGATGAGATTGGATATTTCTAAGCCCAACAGAGTGTTAGCTAGTAGAAAAAGGAATAAATATAGTGATAATTTGATTCTTCGTCGCCGTAGTAAATATGAGAGAAAATCGAATTAAATTCTTCGTTTTAAAAAAATAAACAAAAAATAGGAGTAATCTTGTGACACGTTCACTAAATAAATCTCTTTGTAGCCAATCATTTAATAAAAAAAATTGATAAGCTTAACACAAAAGCGGAAAAAGAAATAATAGTAACTTGGTCCCGGACATCTACCATTATACCCACAATGATCGGTCATACTATTTCTACCCATAATGGAAAAGAGTGTTTGCCTATTTATATAAGGGGTAGTACGGTAGGCCACACATTGGGTTAATTTGCACCTAACGGTTGCTCGCTCGTCGTTGATGGAGCGTATCCAGGAGCAATAATTTGATGATCCCCATATGTCTGTCCTGAACGATACGGTGCGGCGGGGAGGTGCCAGGGAGATGACTTTAAGATATGATGGCGTATTGAGGTTGCATGGGTGAGTCTGTGTGCCCAATGTTGATGGTATTTGAGAGTCGATCTTAGCGGAGGCCCACAATTCTCGGTATTCTATTCACACGGGCGTCGCAAAGATGTATCACGATTTGAGACAGCATTATTGGTGGCGCGGAATGAAGAAAGACATTGTTTCATATGTGGGTCGTTGTCTGAATTTTCAGCAAGTTAAGTATGACCATCAGAGGCCCGGTGGGTTTGTTAATGGCCTTCCGATGACACGGAAGATGTTTGATGCTATATGGGTTGTTGTTGACAGGCTGACCAAGTCTGCGCATTTCTCCCCAGTTGCCGCAACCTATTCATTCGAGAGATGTGCTTAGATTTATATCAGAGAGATTGTTTGCCTTCATGGGGTGCCCATATCTATTATTTCGAACCGGGGTCCGCAGTTTACCTCGCTTTTCTAGAGAGCGATACAGCATGAATTGGGCACCCAAGTCCAGTTGAGTACAACATTTCACCCCATATGGATGGTCAGTCCGAGAGGACTATTCTGATTCTTGAGGATATTCCCTAAGCATGCGTTATGTATCAGTTCTTGCCGTTAGTAGAGTTTCCCTAAAACAACATCTACCAGTACTGTATTCTGATTGCTCCATATGAGGCGTTGTATGGTAGGCAATGTCGGTCCCCAATCGGATGGTTTGAGCCGTGAGAGGCTCGTGGAATCAGTTCTTGCCGTTAGTAGAGTTTCCCTAAAACAACATCTACCAGTACTGTATTCTGATTGCTCCATATGAGGCGTTGTATGGTAGGCAATGTCGGTCCCCAATCGGATGGTTTGAGCCGGGAGAGGATGGATTATTAGGTACAGATTTAGCACAGGTGGCCTTGGATTAGGTCAAGATCATTCAGGACAGACTTCGGTCAGCTCAGTCTAGGCAAAAGAGTTATGCAGATCGTAAGGTCAACTTAGCCCTAGGTATATTGGCCCATTTGAGATTCTTGACCATGTGGGGAAGGTGGGATATAGACTTGCCTTGCCGCCTAGATTGTTAGCTGTGCATCCGGTTTTTCATGTATTAATGCTTCATAAGTATCACGTCGATCCCTCCCACATGTTGGATTTCAATACTGTCCAATTGGACAAGGATCTATCATATGAGGAGGAGCCGGTGGCTATTTTAGACCGGCAGGTTCGACAGTTAAGTCGCGGAGTTTTCCTTCAGCATATTAGTGGAGAGGTCCACCTCCTGAGGCGTCAACTTGGGAGTCCGAGTCTGATAAGCAAAGCCGTTATCCCCATCTATTCCCTGAATCAGGTACTTCCTTCTTTTGTCTGTTCGAGGACGACCGGTTGTTTTAGAGGTGGAGGATGTGACGACCCAAAGGCTCTTCCACAGTAATTCTCCCTTTCTTTGTGCTTTTTAGGCCTTGAAAACCTCTTATTTGGTTGGCTCGATTTGCGTGCCTAGTGCAAGCGCAAAGCCAGATAAATTTTATATGGAAATATTTGAATTCTGTGTTAAAAACTATGAATTATGATAATAATATTGCTATTGTTGAACTTGTTAAATATTTTGGGTAAATGGACCCAGACACATGATGTGACTGCTCTAGAGGGTCCGTCAGAAAATTTGGGACCCGGGCGTATTCCCGAAATCGAGATCCGAGGTCCCAGGCCTTAGTACGGAACTTTTTTGTGAAATTGTTTTCTGAAAATGCTTATGGAAAAATAAAAAAGAGATTTTATCAAAAGTAATGGTATCGGGCCCATATTTTTGGTTCTGACGCCCGCTAAAAGTCTTAAATGACCGTTAAACGCTATCTGTAAAGTTTGGTTGAAAACGGACATCGTTTGACGCGTTTCAGACTAAAAATGGAAAATTGGAAATTTTTGAGCTTTGAAATGAAAATCATGAGTTTTGATGGTTGGTTCTTTGATTTTGATGTTATTCTTGCAATTTGATTGCATGAGTAAGTCCATAGGATGTCTTTGAGGTGGGGGTGCATTTTTGAGTTGGAGCCTCGAGGGCTCGGGTGAGTTTCAGATAGGTGTTAGGGTCATTTTGAAGCATTTTAACGGCAGGTATCTGCAGTCTTCGCATTTGCGAAACAATCTTCGCAACTGTGAGCCTTCCCCTTTAGCCTGCTTCATCACAAATGTGAAGAAAAACTCGCAAATGTGATTTCCCCTTTTTATAGCCAGTCTTCGCAAATGCGAAGAAATCTTCGCAAACGCGATCCCCCCCTTTATAGCCCAGTCTTCGCAAACGTAAATACATTCTCGCAAACGCGAACACCATTGAAATTTTCCCTCTTTGCAATTGCGAATAATTTCTCACAATTGTGATATTCGATATTTTTCTGTATTCTTTGAAATTGCAAACAAAACCTCGCAATTGCGACATCTGCAACTGTGCAACCTCTACTTAGACGATTTTACACTTCATTTTTAATATTTTCAATACCCAAACCTCCATTGCCAATTTTCTCTCGACTCCTTCTCTCACACATCAATCGTAAGTAAAGTTTTACTCAGTTTCTTCAAACTTTAGCATCTTTTATCATGATTTCAACTTATAATCAAAGCTTTCAATGGGTAAAAATGGGTATTTTGGGTAGAACATAAGTTTTCTTAAAATTGGAGATTTGGACCTCAATTTGGGGTCCGATTTCAAAAACAATTGCATATATGAACTCGTAAGGGAATGGGCAACCCGTTTTTGTTCAAACTTCAAGTTTTGACCACATGGACCTGGGGGCATTTGGGAATTTTGGGGTAAAACTTTAGGAATTTCATTCTTATGCTTTCAATGTTTATCACAAAACCTGGAAGAGATCTGCTATTGTTTTTGATGTTCCATTTATATCTAGCACCCCCCATAGCATGTCCCCTCCCATCTTTATTTGTATTATGTTATTATTGTTTCTTTCCCGTAGTTGTATGTCATATTTGCAAAGGTTAATCGTAGTAGGTCTTGTCTAACCTCGTAACTACTTCGTTGAGGTTAGGCTAGAGACTTACCAGCACATGGGGTCAGTTGTTCTGATGCTACACTTTTGCGCCCTTTTGTGCACAGGTCAAGAGACAGCTTAAGGACCGCAACAGTAGCTTGGGAGTGTGCCTGCTGTCCAGAGATTTGTAGCTAGTTTTTGGAAATGCAATCCCCCTTTCTTGCCTAGTCTTCGCAAATGCGAAGACACTCTCGCAAATGCGAACACCGTTCCAATTTGCCCTCTTCGCAATTGTGATTAATTTCTCGCAGTTTCGACATCCTCTATTTTTCTGCAATCTTTGTAATTGCAAACAAAACCTCGCAATTGCAATATCTGTGATCGTGCAACCTATACTTAGACGATTTCAAACTTTATATTTCTTATTTTCAAAACCTAAACCTCCATTGGAGATTTTCTCTCGACTCCTTCTCTCCCAAATCAATTGAAAGTCAACTTTTTCTCAATTTCTTCAAACTTTAACTTCTTTTATCATGATTTCAACTTAAAATCAAAGCTTTTAATGAGTAAAAATTTGGATTTGGTGTAGAACCTAGGTTTACTTAAAATAGGAGATTTGGACCTCAATTTGGGGTCTGATTTCAAAATAAATTGCATATATGAACTCGTGGGGGGAATGGGTAACCTGGTTTTTGTTCGAACTTCAAGTTTTGACACGTTCACTAAACATATCTCTTTGTAGCCAATCATTTATAAAAAAAATTGATAAGCTTAACACAAAAGCAGAAAAAGAAATAATAGTAACTTGGTCCCGGACATCTACCATTATACCCATAATGATCGGTCATACTATTGCTATCCATAATGGAAAATAGCATTTGCCTATTTATATAACGGATAATATGGTGGGCCACACATTGGGTGAATTTGCACCTAATAGTTGCTCGCTCGTCGTTGATGGAGCGTATGCGGGAGCAGCAATTTGATGATTCCCATATGTCTCTCATGCGAGATACGGTGCGGCGAGGAGGTGCCAGGGAGATGACTTTTAGATATGATGGCGTATTGAGGTTGCATGGGCGAGTATGTGTTCCTAATGTTGATGGTATTCGAGAGTCGATCTTAGCAGAGGCCCACAATTCTCGGTATTCTATTCACCGGGGCGCTGCAAAGATGTATCACGATTTGAGATAGCTTTATTGGTGGCGCAGAATGAAGAACGACATTGTTGCATATGTGGGTCGTTGTCTGGATTGTCAGCAAGTTAAGTATGACCATCAGAGGCCCGGTGGGTTATTTTAGAGGATTGAGCTTCCCAAATGCAAGTGGGAGAGAATCACCATGGATTTTTTTACTGGCCTTCCGATGACTTGGACAAAGTTTGATGTAATATGGGTTGTTGTTGACAAGCTGACCAAGTCAGCACATTTCACCCCAGTTGCCGCCACCTATTCATTCGAGAGGTATGCTAAGATTTATATCAGAAAGATTGTTTGCCTTCATGGGGTGCCCATATCTATTATTTCGTGCCGGGGTCCGCAGTTTACCTCGCATTTCTGGAGAGCGATACAGCATGAGTTGGGAACCCAAGTCCAGTTGAATACAACATTTCACCCCCATATGGATGGTCAGTCCTATTGGACTATTCATATTCTTGAGGATATGCTCTGAGTCTGCGTTATTGATTTTGGAGGCTCGTGGGATCAGTTCTTACCTTTAGTAGAGTTTTCCTAAAACAATATTTACCAGTACTGTATTCAGATGGCTCCGTATGAGGCATTGTATGGTAGGCTGTGTAGGCCCCAATCGGATGGGTTGAGCCGGGAGAGGCTGGGTTATTAGGTACGGATTCAGCATAGGTGGCCTTGGATTAGGTCAAGATCATTCAGGACAGACTTCGGTCAGCTAAGTCTAGGCAAAACAGTTATGCAGATCATAAGGTCAGGGATGTTTCTTTCATTGTTGGTGAGCGATTATTGCTCCGTGTATCGCCTATGAAGGGCGTGATGAGATTCAGGAAGAAGGGCAAGCGTAGCCTTAGGTATATTGGCCCATTTTAGATTCTTGACAGTGTGGGGAAGGTGGCTTATAGATTAGACTTACTTCCTAGATTGTCAGCTGTTCATCCGATTTTTCATGTATCCATGCTTTGGAAGTATGGGTCGACCCCTCCCACATGTTAGATTTCAATACTGTCCAATTGGACAAGGATATGTCATAGGAGGAGGAGCTGGTGGCTATTTTAGACCAGCAGGTTTGACAGTTGAGGTCGTGGAGTTTTCCTTCAGCATATTTGTGGAGAGGTCAGCCTCATGAGGCATGAACTTGGGAGTCTGAGTCTGATATGTAAAGCCGTTATCCCCATGAATTCCCTGACTCAGGTACTTCCTTCTTTTGTCCGTTCGAGGACGACCGGTTGTTTTAGAGGTGGAGGATGTGACGACCCAAAGGGTCATCATCGTAATTCTCCCTTTCTTTGTGCTCTTTAGGCCTTCAAAACCTCTTATTTGGTTGGCTAGATTTGCGTGCGTAATGCAAGCGCAAAGCCAGAAATTTTTTATATGGAAATATTTGAATTCTGTTTTAAAAATTATAAATTATGAAAATAATATTGATATAGTTGATCTTGTTCAATATTTTGGGTAAAATGGACCCAGACACATGAATTGACAGCCCTGGAGGGTCCGTAAGGAAATTTGGGACCCGGGCGTATTCCCGAAATTAAGATCCGAGGTCCCAAGCCTGAGTACGGAACTTTTCTCTGAAATTGTTTTCTGAAAATGCTTAAGGAAAAATAAAAATTAGATTTGATCAAAAGTAATGGCATCGGACCCATGTTTTTGGTTCTGACGCCCGGTAATAGTCATAAATGACCGTTAAGCGCTATCTGTAAAGTTTGGTTGAAAAAGGACGTTGTTTGACGCGTTTCAGACTAAAAATGGAAAATTTGAAAGTTTTGAGCTTTGAAATGAAATCATGAGTTTTGGTGGTTGGTTCTTTGATTTTGATGTTATTCTTGCAATTTGATTGCATGAGTAAGTCTGTAGGATGTTTTTGAGGTGGGGTGCATTTTTGGGTTGGAGCCTCGAGGGCTCGGGTGAGTTTCAGATAGGTGTTAGGCTCATTTTGAAGCATTTTAACAGCTGGTATCTGCAGTCTTCGCATTTGCAAAAAAATCTTCGCAAATGCGAGCCTTCCCCTTTGGCCTGCATCATCGCAAATGTGAAGAAAAACTCGCAAATGCGATTTCCCCTTTTTATAGCCAGTCTTCGCAAATGCGAAGAAATCTTCGCAAACGCAATCCCCCCTTTATAGCCCAGTCTTCGCAAATGCAAACACCATTCAAATTTTCCCTCTTCGCAATTGCAATTAATTTCTCGCAATTGCGACATCCGATATTTTTCTGTATTCTTCGAAATTGCGAACAAAACCTCGCAATTGCGACATCTACGATTGTGCAACCTCTACTTAGACGATTTTGATCTTCATTTTTCATATTTTCAAAACCCAAACCTCCATTGGCAATTTTCACTCGACTCCTTCTCTCACAGATCAATTGTATGTAAACTTTTACTCAATTTCTTCAAACATTAACATCTTTTATCATGATTTCAACTTAAAATCAAAACTTTCAATGGGTAAAAATGGGTATTTGGGGTAGAACCTAGGTTTTCTTAAAATTGGAGATTTGGACCTCAATTTGGGGTCCGATTTCAAAACAAATTGCATATATGAACTCGTGGGGGAATGGGCAACCCGGTTTTGTTCGAACTTCGAGTTTTGACCACGTGGGCCTGGGGGAATTTTGGAATTTTTGGGTAAAACTTTAGGAATTTCATACTTATGTTTTCAATGTTTATCACAAAACCTGGAAGAGATCTGCTGTTGTTTTTGATGTTCCATTTATATCTAGCACCCCCCATAGCATGTCCCCTCCCATCTTTATTTGTATTATGTTGTTGTTGTTTCTTTCCCGTAGTATATCATATTTTCACAAGTTAATTGTAGTACGTCTTGTCTAGCCTCGTCACTACTTTGTTAAGATTAGGCGAGGCACTTACCAGCACATGGGGTCGGTTGGGCTGATGGTACACTTCTGTGCCCTTTTGTGCACAGCCAAGAGACAGCTTAAGGACCGGAACACTAGCTTGGGAGCATGCCTTCTGTTCAGAGATTTATAGCCACTTTTTGCAAATGCAATCCCCCCTTTATAGTCCAGTCTTCGCAAATGCGAAGACATTCTCGCAAATGCATAGACATTCTCGCAAATGCGAACACCATTCAAATTTGCCCTCTTCGCAATTACGACATCCGCTATTTTTCTGCATTCTTTGTAAGTGCGAACAAAACCTCGCAATTGCGTCATCTACGATCGTGCAACATATACTTAGACGATTTCACACTTCATTTTTCTTATTTTAATAACCCAAACCTCCATTGGCGATTTTCTCTCGACTCCTTCTCTCCCAAATCAATTGTAAGTCAACTATTTCTATATTTATTCAAACTTTGACATCTTTTATCATGATTTCATCTTAAAATCAAATCTTTTAATGGGTAAAAATGGGGATTTGGTGTAGAACCTAGGTTTTCTTAAAATTGGGGATTTGGACTTCAATTTGGGGTCTGATTTCAAAACAAATTGCATATATGAACTCGTGGGGGGAATGGGTAATATGGTTTTTGTTCGAACTTTGAGTGTTGACCACGTGGGCCCGGGGGTATTTTGGGAATTTTTGGGTAAAAATTTAGGAATTTCATTCTTATGCTTTCATCATTTATCACAAAAAATGGAATAGATCTGCTGTTGTTTTTTATGTTCCATTTATATCTAGCACCCCCCAAAACATGTCCCCTCCAATTTTTATTTGTATTATGTTGTTATTGTTTCTTTCCTGTATTTGAATATTGTATTTGCACAGGCTAATTGTAGTAGTTCTTGCCTAGCCCCGTCACTGCTTCACCAGGGTTAGGCCAGGCACTTACCAGCACATGGGGTCGGTTGTGCTTATTCTACACTTCTGTGCCCTCTTGTGCACAGGTCAGGAGACAGCTTAAGGTCCACAACAGTAGCTTGGGAGCGTGCCTTATGTCCAGAGATTTCTAGGTAGTCCGCTGCCGTCCTTGGGCCCAAAGTCTCTTCTATTTCAGTTATGTTTTCTTTTCATTGTATCGAAAAAAGACTCCTTATGTATTTTCTTTCAAACTCTTATGTATAGTAATTGATAGTAGTCCGTGAGTATTGTGACACCAAATCTTGGTTAGAGGATGATGTTAAATTTTTCCGCGTTTTTCTTTCATTAAATATTAAATTTAGACTTCCGCTTGAAATTATTGTTTTATTTTTATTAGCTATGGAATATTAGTTGAAAAGGTATGTTTAAGTTGGTTTGACTAGCTCTGACAGTAGGCGCCATCACAAACACCGATGGTGGAAAATCAGGGTCGTGACACGTGAGGTGAAGAGTGCGTACTTATACTAGTTATTAAAATCTTTTTTTATTAAGTAACTATAATTGTGTTTCATTTCCTATTTATACTACTCACATGTTAAGTCTGCTGTTAGCTTAAGAAAGCATATATGATTCAATTAATTACTTTCTTTCCTAAAACTACTTTATTTGGATTATGTGCAACATGCTAGGTTAGAAATATCTATTTTTCCTTAGTATGAAATTTTAATTTAATTGAGATTTCTTCATGTTGATGTAGTGTATTTACCTTGGGACTACGGAATGGTATCATGCGAGATCCCCTTTTCTCTTTATTTTGGGACTATGGGTTTGTATTTTCCGAGATCCGCTGCACATATATTAATTTGGACTGTAGTGCGGGGTACTGAGAGATATCCAGTACATATATTGAGGATACTAATAGATCCTGGAGATACCAAGAGATACCCCCCACATCTATTGAGGATTCCAAAGGATCCTTGGGATAGTAAGAGATCCCCAACACAAATATTGAGGATACTAAGAGATCAACGGGATACCAGAGATCCCCATTACATATATTGAGGATACTAAGAGATCATTGGGATACCGAGAGATCCTAGCACATATATTGAGGATACTATGAGATCCATGGGATACCAAGAGATCCCCATCACACATATTGAGGATCCCCGGGATTTTGAGAGATCCCCGGTTGTTATATCTATGTTGAGCTATATTCTTTTTGTGATTACCTTTGTCTCTGTTATTGTTGTTGTAGTTCTTATTATCATGTCTTACTTCATACTATTAATATTTAATTATATTGTAATATTCTATATTGTTTTACCTCCTTTTTAAGCTATAATCAATGAGTCCCTGACTTTCGTCGTTGCTACTCGACCGAGTTTAGGCTTGGCACTTACTGAGTACCGTTGTGGTGTACTCTTGCCCTTTCTATGCAGGTCTTTCATGCGCAGATCGATGTTTTTCGGCTCAAAACTACTACTCGTGAGGCGAGCCGACTGTCCGGACACTTTAAGGTATATCTGCCATGTCCGCAAACCGAGAAGACCCTTTCCATTCTCTCCTATAATTTTAGCCCTTCTGTATTTTTATTGATTTAGACATTCTGGAGTTAGAGTACAATATTGTATTAATAGATTGTGATTTCATGAGATTCCGGGTTATGGGAAGTTGTTCACTTGTTCAGATCTTGTATAAGTATATATCGAGCGACATCTTAAACGCTTCTAGGTTGTTTATCTTTAGTTTTTAGTAGTTTTCTGCATTTTTGTTATTTTCCGCAATTGTTAGTGTTGCCTAGTGGTAGAGTTTAGGTTTAGTCACAATAGTTCATAAAGGGATAATTTGGGTCGTGACAAGTAGGTATGAGAGTGCTAGGTTCATAGGATTCATGAATTACAAGACGGTTTATTAGAGTCTCTCGGATCGGTACGTAGACGTCTGTACTCATATACAAGAGGCTATGTAACCGTTAGGAAAATTGTACTTCATTCTATTTCCCTGTCAATTGAGATTTCTGACATCACAATCCGAAGCCTCTATCTTCCATTCTCTCATATATGGTGAGGACACGTGGTAGCAGAGGTGACCATACACTCAATCCCCCTGTGAGAGCCGTTGGATATTGGGGCCAGGGTACAGACAGAGAATGCACATGTGTTGCAGCCAAGACACCCGCGCGAGTTGCTACAGAAGATCCTTTTGCAATTCCAACTGCAGCCAAGGCTCCCGATACGCCTACTGCTACTACTTTTGCCTTTTAGAAGACCTTAACATAATTCCTGAGCATGTTTGGTACATTTGTTATGGCGGGAAGAGATGTAGACTTCCTCCCCAGTCACTATATAGCAGCGAGTTTGCATTAGTCAGGTTTCGAGTGTCATGGTGACACAGCCTGTGTTCCAAGTTCAGCGCGTGGTGAGGATCTCTCGCTGAGTAGAGGGTCTAGGAGAGATCGGACACACGAGGTTTGGAAAGAGATAATAGGGAAGCGAGGTGAACTCGTCGATCGGATAGACCCAGAGGTCCTTTTTTTGGAGGAAGAATACGGCATGGTAGAGGTTTTGTGGGCCAGTTAGCTCAATTTGCGACTTAGGCTTCACATAGTATTTCAGGTGTTCAGGTTTAGAGTACCAACACCTAACAATCCCAATCCATGTCATCCGTGAGCTTGTTTTGAGTGTCGTGTCATACGCCATGTGGTGATGTATTGCCCAATAGTAGAGAGGGGTGCACCTCCACAGACTTCTGAGCCACAGCATGCCCCAGAGTTCTCAGGCTATGGATACAACTTCAATTGCTATCTCACCTTCTCAGCCAACTAATGGTTGAATTCAGGGAGGTAGAGGTCACCCTAGAGGGGGAGGCCATTCCAGATATCATGCCATTCTTACCCCTACCGAGGCTCTCGCCTATGATTTAGTCATCACAAGTATTATATTTGTTTGTCATGCATCAATTTTATTCGATCCAGGCTCCACCTATTAATATGTGTATTCTTATTTTTCCCCGCATTTGGGTGTATCTCGAGTTTCTTTGAGTTCTCTTGTTTATGTTTCTACTCCATTGGCAGATTCTCTTATTGTGAACCGCACATATGGGTTATGCGTGGTTGCTCTTAGTTGTTTTTAGACCAAAGTCGATTTATTATTGCTAAACATGGTAGACGTTGATGTTATCTTAGACATGGACTGGCTGTCACCTGATTATACTATTATTGATTGCCACACACAAACCTTGACTGTGGCTATGGCAGCTGTCCTGATGTGCTAGAGAATTTTGGTGCCAGAGAATGTTAATACATTTAATACAAATAGCTTAGATTTAGCTTGTTTTAAATGCAATTATCGTCCATACTTGAGTAATTTTTATGTTTTTGTAGTGTATAAGGTTTAAGGACCTAAGAACATGGAAATGAAATCAAAAAGCCAAATATGGACAAGAAAAGAGCAAAGTGCGATCGCATATGTGAAGATGCAGACCTCATAATGCTCAAATAATCGTAGAGTCCAATAGTTTCCTGGCTAAATTCAGGTGCAAGGAATGTGGTCCATTATGCGACCATATAATTGGCTTGCTGGAAGCATAACGGAACACAAACACATTGTAGAAGTTGTTGAAGGCAAAAAATATGGTACAAATTGCGATCCCAAACCAACAATATGGACCGTATAACATTAATGCGACAAATGCCTAGAAACTAAGGTTTAAAGATAAAATGGACTAGAGGAGAATGCAGACTGCATGTTGTTATGCGATAGATGTGTGATCACATAATTGACTTGTAAGGGTGTTTTTGCCCCAAGTTTGGTCCGAGTTTTGACCCAATAAATAGATGTATTGGGGTTTTTGTGGGGGCATCTTATCTTATTTTTGAGCTATATCCCAAGCCTTTAATACTCCTTTCTTTTGGAAGCTTTTGAGTGAAGAATGGTGCATATTGTAAGCTTTATGACATTCATATATATATATATATATATATATATATATATATATCATTCTTAATTTATTATTGGTGGTTGTGAAAAGTAACAAGTGTCATTACATTCTTTCTTTACTTGGAAAAGCGAGTTAGAATTTTGTAGAAGTAAATATCAAATACTCAAGAACTTAAACCTTGTTTAATAGAATCGCATATGAGTGCGTTTTAATAGCATATATTGGTTGTTCTTAATTGCATATCTTTTATATTTGGAAAATCCATAAAGAGGAAATTCTACCAAACTATTGAAAAATACTGGGTAGTCATTTCGAAATCATTTGCATATCAAAAGAACCTTCTATTAGAAATATATCATATTAATACTGATAGCATTGTTCTTCTTCCTCGGGGACACAACCTTGGTTTCATAAATCAAACAATTTACATTGTCAACATTACAATTAGTTATTTCATCAAATCTCAATCAAATCATTCTCTTGGTAAAATTAACGGAATAGAATTACTACCCAAGTCAAGTAGCACACTACTCGAGTAACCTTTTTATGCCTATTCCCTATGGTATTTGACCCCAACCTTGTTGAGTTATTATATTTGACACTAACCGCCTTACACTATTTAATCAATGTTCAATTTGAACGTATGGAATTTTGTTCCGTTGTCGGGGAATACAGTTTTGAAATTACTAATTAGTGTGTGTTTTAATTTACCTCTTATTCTTTTCCATAACACTTTGCTTGTTTTGCCTGAAGTCAATACGAAAATATGGCCGAATATGAAAAAGAAATGAAGGAACATATGGAAGAAAATTCTTTTGCGGTCATAGATGCGTATATCGAGGATGCAAATGTTGTTGTAACTCCGGTTGTTGGTGCTGCAACGTTCAAGGTAGAACATGATTTAATCCTTATGTTCAAAGCACAGGAGTTTTTCAGGAATTCCACTACTGATGATCCAACACAACATCATAGAAATTTCTTTACTGTGTGCGCAATGCACAAGTAAAAAAATATCTCTAATGATACCCTAATGTTGAGGGTGTTCAAGTACTTACTAGCTGGGGATGCAAGGATGTGGCATCAGAATATGCAACCAACCATTAATTCTTGGCTTGAACTTGTCCGAGAATTCTAGCTAATTCCCGCAAAGTAAGAAGCCTGAGTTCCGGGATAAAATTTTCTTTTTCAGGCATGTACCGGGAGAACATCTACATGAGGCATGGGATCGGTTCAAATTATACTTGTTGCGGTCTCCCAATCATGGTTTCAGGATTCTTTTTGGTTGGAGAAATTCTAAATGGGTTCGGATCCTATGAACCAATTTATTGCCAAGAATGTAGCAGATGGATCTTTTATGGAGAAATCATTCGCAAGGGTCACACAAATACTAGACAATAGGCAAAAAATAATACATCACATGTGGAATTGCATATGGTTCTTCTTCATTGACTACCATGGTCGAGGAAAATCAAGAGAGAGATCATGTGATCGTAGAGCTTACCACAAATGTCAATGTGTTGACAAATATGTTCACCAAAAATGTAACGAAGAAGATTAATGTGGTGGAGGATGTGAAACACATATCAAATGAAGACTTCGAGGAGGAAAACTAAGTCAAAAACTCTCATAGAGGTTATACCAAGGTGAAGGAAAACAAAATCAATGGAGCCCTACCTCTCAATGGCAAGGCAACCAACTGTTGTGAAATGGCCAAAGTGGCTCAAATCAAGGATTGGAATAGCAACAACAATTTCTCATATCGGAGTTCAAACCCTTATGTTCCTCCAAAAGGTCAATATTCAACATCAAGTTTTTCCAAGTTAGAAAGCATGCTTGAATGAGTATTGCAGAATCAAGAGAAGTCTCACACTTCTTTGAGGAATATGACTGGCTTATTTCTCTCATACCGCATCCATTCAAAAATTGGAGATGCAAATGCGAGACCTCCCTAGGGAACAAAATTTGAAGCAAAAAGGGACACTTTCAAGTGACACAATTGTGAACCCAAAGCGTAGTGGGAGTGGACAAACTTCTCATATCATGGCAATTACTCGGAGTGGGAAGGTATTACAAGGAGGGCTTAAAAAAGTGGTTGAAGTAGAAGAGTCCAAACATGAGGTTGAGGTTGAAGATCCAAGTGTTGTTGAAGTAAAAAAGGTTTCAGAAGAATTGAAAGAGCAAGAAGAAAACCGGGAAGAGGTAAAGGAAAAGGTAAAAGAGACACCAAAAACTCTACCACCTATTCCTAGACCACCTCCTCCATTCCCTCAAAGACATGCTAGGATGGTTGATGATAGCGAACTCAAAAAGTTCTATGACATTATAAATCAAATTTCGTTGAATATTCCATTAGTGGAAGCATTTCAAGAGATGCCGAGTTTTTCTAAATATTTGAAAGTCTTGATTACCAAGAAAAAAACCACAAAGAATGAAGTGGTGAAAGTGAGTCATCAGGTTAGTTCTATCATTGCAACATCCACCATTCGAAAGAAAGAAGACCCGGGAGGTTTCAATATTCCATTTACCGTTGGGGAACATGATTTTGTAAGAGCCCTTTGTGATAATGGGGCTAGCATCAACTTATGCCTCTTTCCATTTACAAGAAAGCAGGGTTAGGTTTGCCATGGCCCACAAGTATGAGATTGTAAATGGATGATCATTCGATAAAGAGACCGGTGGGAATTATTTATGATGTGCTTGTTAAAGTTTGAAATTTCCATTTACCCATCGATTTCATAATCCTTGATTGTAAGATTGACAAAGAGACCCCTATCATTTTGGGGAGATCATTCCTTGCCACAGGAAGAGCACTAATGGATTCTGAATGAGATCAAATTCTGTGTGAATGATAAATAGGTTACGTTTCAACCAAGCAAAGGTATGAAACTACCACATGAAATATGAAATCATCTCAATGATTGATATTGTTGATAATGTGGAAGATGCAGTTGAAATGAAGCAATGTCTCGGTGAGGCGTTGGCGGATGTTTAGTGGTGAATATATAGATGGGTATATGGGATCCGTCAATGGATTGGAGGGTCTTGGGTTCTACACTTATGCTCCGGCAAATCTCTCTTTTGGCTAGAGAATAGATAAACTCCTCCCACAAAGCCTTCTATTATTAAGCCATCGCAACTAGAGCTCAAACCACTTCCACCACTGTTGAGGTATAAATTTCTTGGCTCAAATGGTACATTACTGGCAATCGTTTGTTCTTTTTGAATAATGTGTAGGCATAACAATTGGTGGATGTCTTGAAGGAGCATAGGCAATCTAGTGAATGGACAATTGCGGACATTTGAGAGATTCCCATCTGAATATGCGAACACAAGATCCAATTTGGGAATGAGACTAAACCAAGTGCGGTGCACCAACGACGGTTTAAGCCGTCCATGCAAGAGGTGGTAAACAAAGAAATCATCAAGTGGATGGATATCGGGGTAGTGTACCTCATTGCCGATAGTTCTTGAGTGAGCCCAGTGCAAGGTGTGCTGAAAAAGGAGGCATGACCGTGATTTAAAACGATAAAAATGTGCTCATCCCAAAAAGAACGATGACCAGATTGAGGGTGTGTATGGATTATTCGAAGCTCAACGTTCCACATACGAAGACCATTTCCCTATTCGTTTAATTGATCAAATGCTTGACCAGCTAGCAGAAAGGTCATTCTATTGCTTTTTTGACGGATTTTTCCGGTTAAACCAAATAAATATAGCATTGGAGGACCAAGAGAACACAACATTCACCTGCCCATATGGAACTCTTTCCTTTAGCCGGATGCCGTTTGGATTTTGAAACACTCCTACTTTTCAAAGCTGCATGATGTATATCTTCTCCTACATGTTGGAGGATTTTCTAGAGGTTTTCATGGATGACTTTTCTGTAGGTGAAACTTTTGAGCATTTCTTAACAATCTTAGACAAGTGCTCAAGAGATGTGAGGAGAGCAACCTTGTGCTTAACTTGGAGAATTGACATTTCATGGTAGATGAACGCATTGTATTGGGGCATAAATTTTCCAAGCATGGCATAAAGGTTGACCGGGCAAAGATTGAGATCATTTCCAAGCTTCTTCCATCTACTTCAGTGAAAGGGCTCAAAGTTTCTTGAGGCATGCCAGATTTTATCGTAATTTTATCAAGGATTTTTCCAAGATTGCAAATCCCATGTGCCAACTCCTTGAGAAAGATGCAAAATTTGTGTTGACGAGAAATGCCTCAAAGACTTTGAGGAATTGAAACGAAAGCTCATCAAGGCACCTATTATTGTTACACCAAATTGGTATCTTCCATTCGAACTCATGTGTGACCCCAATGGTGTAGTTATTGGTGTAGTTCTTGGCCAACATCACAACAAGGTTCTTTACCCGATCTATTATGCAAGCAAGACACTCAATGGAGCGCGAATGAGTTATACAGTGACTTAGCAAGAACTTCTTGAGATTGTCTATGCCTTTGAGAAATTCGGGCCTACTTGTTGGGTTCCAAGGTGATAGTGTACATAAATCATGTTGCTCTTCGCTATCTTATGGAAATTAAGGATGTAAAGCCTAGGTTGATTCGGTGGTCATGATGCTGGAAGAGTTTGACTTCGAAGTAAAAATTAGAAAATGGATAGAAAATCAAGTGGTAGATTATTTATCAATGCTTGAAGAGGCAGGGAAACTAAATGGAGATCTTGAAATCAACGATGCTTTTCCGGATGAACACATATTGGCAATATCTAGAACTTTTTCCCCTTGGTATGCCTATATTGCTAACTACTTGGTTAGTAACCTTATTCCGGATGGATTGGAGTCCTATCAAAAGATGAAGTTGTTAAGAGATTGTTGGCAATACTATTGGGAAGAACCATTCTTGTTTTGTTTTTGTGTTGACATCATCAGAAGGTGTGTTCTAGAAGCGGATATTATACAAATTCTAAAGGCATGCCACGACTCACCAGTTAGGGATCGCAATGGGGAAATTCGAACGGCGATTAAAGTGCTTGAATGTAGTTACTAAGGGCTGTAGATTTATCATGATGGCAATCAAATGGTCAAGACTTGTGCCAAATATCAAAGGCAATGATCAATCTCCAAAAGGCATGAAATGCCAGCGCAATTTATGATGGATATACAGATCTTAGATGTGTGGAAATTGATTTTATAGGTCCCTTTGTAGGATCTTGTGGGATAAAGTATATGTTGATGGTTGTGGACTATGTGTCCAAATATGTCGAGGGAAATTCCTTAGCAAACAACGAAGAAAGGAGTGTGACCGTATTCTTACAAATACATATTCACGCAATTTGGCACTCCTAGAGCCATTCTTGGTGATGGTGGGTCTAATTTCTGTAACAAAGCTTTCACAGGGCCATTAGAGAAATATGGCGTCAAGCATAAGGTGGCCACACCTTATCATCCCCAATCAAGTTATTGAAGTTTCCAATCGGGAAATAAAGAACATTCTATCAAAGACCGTTAACGCAAACATGATTGATTGGTAAAGGAATATAGATGACGCATTGTGGGCATGCCGCACGGTGTACAAAACCCCTATTGGCACTTCTCCTTATCAGTTAGTCTTTGGCAATGCTTTTCATCTACCCGTGGAACTGGAGCACAAAGCCATGTGGGCTTTAAAGAGGTCGAACTTGGACTGGGCTGAAGCTACAAATTTGAGGTTAACACAACCCAGTTAAATGAAGGAATTCCGTTTCCATCCATATGAAAGTGCAGTTATGTAAAAAAAAGGATGAATCTCATCCATGACAAAAAGATCTTGTATAGGGAGTTCAAGTCGGGTGACTTGGTTTTTCTCTTTAACTCAAGGATCAAATTGTTTCCGGGCAAGCTCAAATCGAAATGGTACGGTCCGTTCAAACTGGTCAATGTATCCCCTTTTGGATCTGTTGAACTAGAATCGTAGGATGGGCTCCGAACCTTCAAAATAATTGGCCAACAAGTCAAGCACTAGTTGGGCACAAATGGAGAAAAACACATGGTGCAACAGTTGCTTCTCAAAGATTGTACGTGCCCGACAGATGTGTGAACCCACACAAATAAAGGCCAACTATATTTTGTCGCGACGTTAAATCAAGCGCTTCATGTGAGGCAACACATATGCGATATATATATATATATATATATATATACATATATATATATATATATACACACACACACACACACACATATATATATATATATATATATATATATATATATTTCCTTTCAATTTTAAGCTTTTGTTTGATAGATTTAATTGTGCAATTTAAAGTGTGTGTTAGAGTGCAGGTGACTCAAAAAATCATAACACTGGGGTAAAATTACGTGTGAAAGGGAAGAGAAGTCATCATGGGTAGTCTGGTACATATATGCGATCGCATATTAATGCGGCGAGGAGGTGCAGTTTGCGGACCACATTTCAATTATGCGATCGCAAATGTGAACCACATTGTGTCCTCAAGCAACTCAAGTTGAACCCACTGCATAACACTTATGTAGTTGCATAATGTGTTATGATGTGACTTACCCACCGCGAACCTCACATGTAAGCAACCCTCGCATATCATTAGATTTCAAACACTTTCAAAACAAAAAAAATTATCATAAAGAAAACAAAATAAAACTGAAAAAAAGAGAATGTGCAACAGCTAGTTAAAACAAAAAAGTAAGACAACACTTGTGAATTCATCTCCCAAGTGTGTTTATTAACCCATCACTGGTATGTTTTTGAATTCCCAATTTCATCCTTGTAAATTTTAGTTTAAATTTTTTTGTGTCTCTTCGATTTTTTTTTTCTTGTAGTTTGTGTTCTGTTTCCACTTTGTATGTAGGTATTTGTCCATAATATGAGGGGGTTCTTGGATAGATAATCAGATATGGGGTGCGGAGTTGTGATACTAGGTCCGCCATTGTTGAGTGTTGAGTTCAAAATATCGAGACTGATCATTTCTATGGACTAGATAGTCAATTCGCGTCCGTAATATGAATACAACAAAGTCACTGCATACTAAAACAGCTTCATGCCTTTTGTAGCCTGTTGTTTGCGGAAATTCTGTGATAGCAAATCCATCTTTGTAGTAGTTTTTGCGATGGGCATAGTTGTGAATATACTTCACTAGAATTTTGTTATGTGATAGTTAAGTCAACCGCATGATGGATATGTGATCGCATAACATATTGCATAACTGTATCCCTTCAGTAGATTGAATGTTTGAGACATGTTTAAGGTTCGTATAGTGGTTATGCGACCGCATAACCTGTCGCATACTTGTAATTCTTTGTACTTTTTCTCCTACTGTTTGAAATGTTGCTCTCATTTTATTTCATTGCAGATGTGGCTCCTAAGAAATATGTATGTTCTTCCAGAAAAAGGGCCTCCACCAGTCGTGAAACACAAGAGGCCAAATGTTCACAATCGGACAATACTGCTGCACATCATTCCCACTCTGATGAGGACACCTTGCCTTTGGATGACCTACAAGCTGAGGCAAGAAGAAAATTAGGAGATCACTCCAACCTCAGGTTTGGGGTCAACAAATATAGGGAGCTATATAGAGAAGGACTTGTAAAACGAAAAATATTGGCTGAGAAACAACTGAGTCTGAACGGGCTACATGAGCAGTGCCCTCACATACTAAAGAACATAAAAGCAAGAAAATGGGAGTTCTTCTCTAAGCTGCTAGATGGTTACGATGAAAAAATAGTCAATGAATTTTACGCATTCTATTGAGCCTCCAAGACCCCTCACCACAAGTGCAACAATGTGTTCTGTGATACAGTAATTGTTCGGGGGAAGCAGGTTTCGGCAGTTGTTATACCATAATTGAGTTCTATTTTTCTGGCTGGAGATCGGGCACAGTTGAGTATGACTCCATAATGGGCAAACATGGATAATGAGAGTAGCTGGATAGCATTAGTGATAGCGAAGGGGACCCCTGCTTGGATTGACCCTCTTCATAAGAATATTCAATGAAGACCTCATATGAGAAGGCACCACTCGATTGATACCGTCCCAAATGAAACTGACACAAACATTGAGAAAGCTCTTCCATTGTATACATTTATGACAGGGATAATGATATATGTGGGGGATTTCATCATGTGAGAGTTAAGGATCCGACCCAATCAGAAAGTTACATCACCCAGTTCCTATGCTTGATCACAACCTTATATAAGGATGTGGAAGTACCTATAATGACACACACTAAGAAGATGCGGAAAGCACTAGAGGATAATGATAACATGCGCATTAATGATGCAGTAGATGTTGCTCCCCTACAGGTTCAGACCTATACTCCTTTGGATATAGAGCCCTCAGATTCTCAGAGTCATGTATCTCCCCAGGCTATTATTGGATCCACTTCCACTCCACAGCTGACCTCTCGGGCCGCCATTGCTTAGCCTTCTGCTACACTGCCTGATTTTTCGAGACTTGGTCTATTAGCTCAACATGAAAATTCTAAGGTAGACAAGCTTTTGAAGAACGTCCCCGCCCTCAACAAGCAGGAATTGACTCCTATCATGTCTTCAGTGATGGCCCTCCAACAACAACATACATCTTATAGGGATCGCCTGAAGCAGCTTGAGGTGCGAGTTGAAAATATAGAGTGGGGTGTGGTTTGTGAATTGCCAATGCTTCGAGATGATGTCGCCACAATAAAGATTGATCTCCACAAAATGCAAACTCTGGAATTTGATCTACGCTCCTTCATGCCCAAGGAAAGTGAGCAGAGAGTGGATATGAGAGTGGTTGGATTGGATCTTGACTTTTTCACATTGATGATAGACCCTGCACCTCGGATTGTCGGAGCTTACTAGCCTCCAGTTTCCCATGCACGCTTTGACATTCCTTCTGAAGATGACTCCGGACACTGTACAGAGTTCGAACGTGGGAAGGCAGAAGAGGGACACACTAGAGATGAGTCATGGTCCGAAGAGGATGAGGGCACAGCAGAAGGGTAAGCAGATTGTTGTACCTACAGTTGGAGAGGAGGAAGTGGTCGCCAAAGCCATTCAATCGACCATTCAAGTATCAGAAGGTGACGCTAGCAGCTCACACGCCCCAGCTCTAGTGTACGGCCAGTGAGATATCCCTCATTTATCATTGGAGGTCACTCCTCATGCAAAGATCTCATCGGTCTTAGCTTCACCATCAAAGGGTGACCCAACCATCATTCAACCAGCTTTCTACTCCCATAGCGCTTAGTGCGCCTCAGGGAGCCCCTAAACTCTATCTTATATTATCTTTCATTGGGGAAACACATGCTTTTTAGTTGGGGGTGGCGTATCCTTGTACAATATTTTGTGAATTAAACTGTTGTGCATGTGTTTGGGTCATATAAGCAAACTTCTCTAAATACTTGTGTTGTGATTATGTACCTATTTATAATTTGTGGTTTTAATACATAGGTTTTCTTTGTATTTAAAAAACACAAAAAAAAACAAGTAGATAGTTGTATGTTCATATTTAGTAAATCCCCCTTGTTTTTCATCACCTAGTGATTTCCAAGGGGTGTAATAGTAGAACCAGGGCACTAGAATGAAACATATTTACTAGTCTGATGTAATTGTCTAGTTTCAAGTGTGTGTTCCTATAAATAGCCTTCACCCTTCCATTAATACAAAAAACATAAGAAATCAACTGTGTGAACTTGATGCTCGCTCTTTGACTCTATCTCTATCTAGAGTTATATATTTAAACATGATGAAAGCTTCAAATTGCCATGTGTTTACTTCAGGGATAAAAACTATGTTGAGCCAAACAGCTCATGTGCCATGTGTGTGAGTCTTTGTATAAATAATTCTTGTGTCTACTTTTGCCATCTAGAACTGACCCGGTTGGTCTTTCAATGCTAATGATAATAACATTTGGTTTGACAAATGACCTTAGGCAATCTTTTTGATTTTGAAAACCAGTTAGCCTTTCAAGCTACCCATTGTATAGATAGTATCACTAGTTACCCCACTTGAGCCTTTAACCATTTTTTTTGGCTATCTCGTTACAAACCTTTCCTCATTGTAAAATAATTCCCTATTTTAAATTCATACCTTCTTGAACATTGCGAATGTGGCTAAAATCCTAAGTTGGGGGTACAGTTTCAAGCCGGTAAGGTGGCAAGTTTGTACGATGAGTGTAGGAAAGTATCCCTCAAGGTGTGAAACTACTCAAGCTCCAAAAGCAAAATAAAAAAAATAGATTTTGCAAGAAACCAGAAGAAAAAAAAGAGTTGTATGTACATATAATATGGAGTCCAGAAAAAAATTAGAGAGGTATTTAAAGTGGCTTAATGTTGGAAAGCAGGAGCTAATGAGGCTATGTGGTTTGAAAAGAAGCAAAGAGCAACAAGAAAGAAAATGTGAGTAGTGTTCAAGGAGGGTATAGTCACTTGTACCAAAATGCTTATCCGTCTCTTCCCTAGACCTACATTACAAGCTTAAAAAGTCCTTATGGAATCTCCAACCGAACGTTATTAGAATGAAGAGATGAATTGAAATAAGGGAAAATTTACGCTATGGCATGTTGTAACACTTGAAACTCTTTTTGAGAGTGAGTGTGTTTTTGAATCCATCCCTTTTTGTTGTCATTCTAAATATTGTGACTACTTTCTTCCTAGAAAGAAAACATGTTTTTGGAGGTTGGATAGAAGTTGAGTTCTTGAAGTTGAATGCAATTGCACTCACCTAAGAGTAATATTTTGTCAAATTGGTCGAGGCTCAAAGTTTCAAAGGATGATTAGTTTTACTTGTAAATAATAATAATGGTTTAGGAAGGGTTAATAAACGAAAGGACGTGCAAGTACTGACTAATAACACCATCCGCGGTCACTATTGTTTCATATCATTTGGATGAAATCTAAAATATGATGGTATCATTTTGGTTGCTTCAAGACAAACAACAGTTTAAATTGCGGGTTTTGATATGCGAGGGAATTTTCGCACATTTAATACAAATTGCATATATTTTTGCTTATTTTAAATGCAATAATCGTCAATACTTATGTAATTTTAATGTTATTGAAGTATAATATTTATGGACCTAAGAACATCGAAATGAAATCAAAAAGCGAAAAAAGGACAAGAAACGAGCAAAATTGGATCGCATATGAGAAGATGTTGGCCGCAAATCTAACATGCAGACCGCATATTGTACAAAGAAATTGTAGAGTCCAACAGTTTACTAGCCAAATCAGGTGCAAGAATTGTGGTCCATTATGAGACCACATAACGACAAGTCTGCGTGCTACATAATGGATCACAAAGTCATTGTAGAAGTTGCTGAAGACGAAAAATGCGGTGCAAATTGCGATCGCAAACAAATAATATAGACCGCATAACCTAAATATGACAAATGCCTGGAAACTAGGATTTGAAGATGTGATGGACTTGAAGAGAATGTGGACCACATATCTGTTACGCGACAGATATGTGGTCGCATAATTGACCTGTAAGGGCGTTTTTGTCCTAATGTTTTCCTGATTTTATACCCAATATAAATAGATTTATTGGGGTTTTGTGGGGGCATCTTGTCTTGATTTTATGCTACATTCCATATCTCTAATATTCCTCTATTTTTTAAGCTTTTGAGTGAAGAATCTTGCACTTTGTAAGCTCTATTGCATTCAGTATGCTAATCTTTTTGTATTTTAGCTTGTGGAGTTAACTTTAAATACTAAGGTTTGAGACCCTAATTGGGTGTTATGTTAATGGATTTTTACCATTGAATATATGTATATTGGTTGGTTGATATATATTTATTTCTCATTCTTCATTCATTGTTGGTGGTTGCAAATACTAACAATGGCTATTAAATTCTTTCTTTACTTGGTAAAGTGAGTTAGAGTTTGGTAGAAGTAAACATCACAGGCTCAAGGCTTTAAACCTTATTTAATTGAATTATTTAGGAATAAGTGTGTTTTATTTGGCATATATTTTTTGTTCTTAATTGAACCTCTTTTATATTTGGAAAAATTATAATGAGGAATTACTACCCAACTATTAGAAAATAGTGGGTTGTCATTTAGAAATCATTTGCATATCTAAAGAACCTTCCATTATAAATATACCTTATTAACACCAATAGCATTATACTTCATTGAAGGGGACACAAACTTGGTTTTCTAAGTCAAATTATTTACATTCTCAATGTCACAATTAGTTATTTCTTCAAATTGTAGTCATATCATTCTATTGTTATAGTTAATGTAAGAGAATTACGACCCAAGTCAGGTAGCACACTACTCGAGCAAACTTTTCACGCCTATTCGATGTGGTATTTGACCCCAACCTTGTTGGGTAATTATAGTTGACACCGAGCGCTACTACTATTTAGTTAATGTGTAATTTTTCTGTATCATGTACGTGAATAAGGTGGAGGGGTGCCTTAGATCATACTTCCAGTAGAGTTATTTCATTCCTTAAGGCACAGCGTATGGTTGAGAAGGGGTGTGACGTGCATCTAGATTATGTGAGAGATGTCAGTATTTATATCCATATAGTTGAATTAGTCCCAGTTGTAAGATATTTCATTGATGTGTTTCCAGCTGACCTTCTGGGCGAGCCGCCCGAGATAGTTATTGATTTTGCCATTGATTTGTTGCCTAGCACATTTCAATTCCTACGTATTGTATGGCTCCACCTGAATTGAAGGTGTTGAAGGATCAATATTAGGAATTGCTTGAAAATGATTTTCTTCAGCCAGTGTATCACCTTCGGGTGCTTCTGTCTTATCTGTGAAGAAAAAAGATGGTTCTATGCGTATGTGCATTGAATATCACAAGTTGAATATAGTTATATTGAAGAACCGTTATCCTTTGCCTTTTATTGATGATTTCTTTGATACGATACATGGACACGAGTGTTTTCTAATATTGAATTGAATTCAGGGTGCTATCAGTTGAAGATCCGGGAGCCAGATATCTCAAAGACTGCTTTCAGGACACGGTATGGTCATTACGAGTTCCATGTTACGTCATTTAGGCTGACCAATGCCCTAGAATCCTTTATGCATTTGATGCGTAGATTGATCCGACCTTATCTTTCTGATTCATTTTAAACCATATATACTCTCTTGCTGTAGCACCAAAATGCCTCAACCTAGGCTAACCACATGAGACTCGAACGTAAGACCACACTGTCTAAGACCCATAGACCACTACACCCTCTCTCAAACATTCCCAAACATACCATTTATAGAATACCCTACTTTGAAGAACTTCTTTCGAATCTAAGTCCGCTACCTTTACCTCCTAGATACTTATACATAGAATCCCGTAATTGACGTAAACATACCACAAGATTTGACCTGTTCTAATGAAAACACTGACTTGGTCACACACTAAACCTTAAAACATCCGAGTGCTACATATAGAATCGTCAACACATTAAAATCATTCTCAAGAGTCATAAACTCTTATACCCACTGCAAAATTACTTGACATATCGAATCAAACCGCTCGTGTCTTATTAGCACTTTGTCTCTTCAGGACATGATCTCATTCCGATACAACCAAATAACTTCCTTCTCTTTACACTAAGCATTGTCTATCAGCAACTCAAGACATCCGGTTATTTATGAAACTCAGATCTCTTTTCTGCATTTTTCCTTTGAAATCAGTTTTGCAATTACTCATTTTTCTTTAGACAGTCCGCCACTTTCGAAACTCATTTAAAAGTGATCTTCTTGTATTAATCCGCAACTAAATGGTCTTTTTTTAGGAAATTATTCTGTACCTTTTCCTAAGTATGCAGCATACCATTTCCTCAAAACCTTTCTTTACCAATTTATTTTCTAAAGTCAGTAATCTTATTCAATCCATGTTAATCATGTGCCTTAATCTCAGACAATTGCATCTGAGTATGCCAAATGTAGATTTCTTGTCTAAATATATGTATTGAACCAGTCCGCTCACTGCTTAATCTAATTTAAGACCAAACCAGCATTTGCAAGGACATGCTAAACTATGCAACTTATCTGATTTAAGAGGTTTATTTGAGCCTTATTTGCTTGATTTCTCCTCCCTTATTTGATACGTGTTTTGAATGTCGAACTAGTACTTGTCTTTAAAGTCCATAAAGGCCCCCAATCCCTTTCCCCCCCTTAGGATTAGAAGTCCTAATACCCCGGGATTGATAGGATTGGGGCGGGTACTAGCATGCAATAAGTAAATGAGACTATTTGCAGTTTAATACCTTAACGCGGTGGGATGGGTAGAATATGGATATAATGACCGGTGCGCTAATATCACGTGTGACACCTCTTTTGAGGAGTGTACTCCGTGTATTGCATTGATGTGATCCATATTATGTATAAACCTAGGATCCCTTTTCCTCTACTTATTATGTTTATTTTAAGATTTCTTTCTTTAACTAACTTTCTGAAACTTTATGATTCTTTTCTCTTTTTAAACTTTATGTGAAACACTTTACTTGCTTCATTAGCTGTCTTCTAAAGTCACAATTGTAGTATGACCGGGAACCACACTAGTGGATCTTGAGGAGTGCCTAACACATTCCCCTTATGATAATCTCAAGCCCTTACCTAAACTGTGGTTATTCTTCGCAATTCCTTTCTTTAAAAGTGTTCTAATGCACTATAATCATTAGGTGGATACTCTCCAAATTCCAAAAACCCAATTCTGGAAAGGGAATAAGAGTTGTCCTCCCGAAAGTCGAACACCCGATTTTGAAGTTCACGTTTAGAAAAAGGGGCGTCGACACTATCTATGCAAAAAAATTAATGGGGAATGAGTCGCTAGCTCAGTGAGTAATAACACTTAACAACAACCATTTTATTTAGGGACAAGTCACAAATATGCTAATATCTTAAAGAGATAATAATACCAAAAAACTGACCTTTCAAAAATAATAAATAATTTTCAATCTCATCACATTTTTTTTAAGTAAAATATAATTAACACTTCAGTAATAAGCTCGGTAACCACTGTATAATATCAGCATTCGGATTTTTGGGAGGTTTCAATGAACGGATCATGTGATCGGTATAACTATGAACTTCTTTGCAAGAAGTCATATATAACGGTAGTCCCTACTCGAGGGAAATTGGTAATGTTATGCTAGTTCTACCTTCCCACTTGCGAGGGCTATAACAGTAATCAGTAATTACAAGGTGCACCAGGTCTAATGAACCCGCCATTAGCTACGGGATCCTTTATGTTTACTCCCATTTATACTTGTCCCTGTAATCCGTATATACTCATAGAAACTATTTTAAAATGATATAGGGGATTTTGGTTCTTATAATATCATAAGCTTTCCTTTCGATAACAGTAAATGCAAGTAACGGTAAACCGATCTAGTGACAACGAAAATATTTAAAACCACGCTATTCATCTGAAATAACTATTTCGGTATCATATCGAGTAAAAGACTTGTCCCACATACAACTCAAAAAAATAGGTAACAAATTCATATTACAAATCATGTAAATCGTGCAAGTTATGAAAACACCAATTGCGGTAAGATTACTGCTCACAGTACTCGTGCCGAGATACCAATTGCTTCACCTCAAGCAACTCATAAAAATTCCTCCAATCAATCACTAATTACATAATATAGATCTCATGTTAATTTTCTTATTTAGACTAATTCATAGCTAGTTTAGGATACCCAACCCTGGAGGTTTCATGTTAAACTCTTAAATTTCCCACAATAATTCTTAATGGTATTTAATTTCTTATACCTTGTGAAAACCTTAAAATATATTAACATAGATAAAAATAATTACCAAAAGAAAAGAACCCAGATAAGAAATTCAAGTATTACTTGTAAAAATCAGTGCATGCTTAAGATTTCTCAAGGTTTTGTTCTAGCCCCTTTCTTCTTTTCCCTTTCTTTCCTTCGCCATTTTTTTCATTTCATTCAGAAGCTTCTGCTTCTTTGAACTCAGCCGACCCTTTTTTTTCTTTAAGGCAAATAGGCTTTGGCCCTTTTGCCTTACTTATCCTTTTCCTTTTTTTTTCTTTTTTCAAAAGTTGATTTCTTATAATTTTTCTTATTGTTATTGTTATTGTTATTATTATTATTATTATTATTATTATTATCATCATCATCATCAATACACCCATATTTAATAATATAGGTTAATACATTTAGATTCCCATGTACTCAGTGACACCCCGATTTTTTGGAATTTTCACGTTATATTTTTGGTTTCTACCACATTTGTGAAAATTTTTGGTTATTTAAAACTACTTTGATGTATTTATCTGTTAAATGTTGGAAATATTTTGGAAATTTCGGCTTGCCTATTACCATGTTAGGCTCCATTACGACAGGTTAAGATTTTGGGTTGTGACAAGGTTGTACTAGAGACTAGGTTTCATAGGTCAAACGAGTCATGAGCAAGTTCAGTAGAATATTCCAAAGACGTGCAGATTTGTACTTATCTTCGAGGGGCTACCAAACCCGTAGAAAACTTCACATTCTTATACTCTTGTCATGCATATTTGTTGATTCCGGTGACTAAGATTTTGTTAGTCTTTTCTGTCACACATGGTGAGGACATGTGCTATCGGACGGGATGGACAGCCACTTGTTAGGGTCACGAGAGGCCGACATTGCGGTAAAGGTAGGGGTTCAACTTGCAAAACAGCTAGGGTAGTACCTGCAGATCCACCAGTTGGCCTAATTCAAGAGCAGGTTCGAGTTGATGATGAGCCAATGAGTCCAGCTCAAAAACCAGCTGTGCCCATTGTGATTTAAGGACTTCAGGAGGCCTTAACTCACATTCTAATAGTGCGTACCCTTCTAGCTTAGGCGATCTCTATTCCAGCGGCAGCAGCCACTTCTCAAGGTAGGGGAGGTACGCAGACCCTCACTGCCCACACAATAGAGCATGTGATGTAGGGACTCTAGGCATAAGCGACACTATCAACGCAGCCGGTTGCAGCTGGTCATAGCCATGTGGTCCCTACTATCACTAAATATGAGAAGATGAGATTAGAGAGGTTCTGGAGGCTCTATGATCCCACTTTTAGTGGGGCATAGTCGTAGGATGCCAACGGTTTCTTGGACAAGTGTTTGAGGATTCTTCATACAGCAGGTGTTTTAGAGACCAGTGGGATCTCGTTCACCACTTTTCAATTAACTAGGGTTTCCCTCAAATGGTGGGAGGCTTATGAGTTGCACAGCCCGGTCGTGCAACACCACTTACATGGCCGTCAAGATGACATGGTTGTGACGAAGTACGAGATAAGGTTTTCTGAGTTGGACCGTCATGCAGTTTTGGTTAGTCTTCACTGATAGGGAGAGGATCAGGAGGTTCATTGAAGTCTTCATATATCAGTTGTGGTTGCTTATATCTTTTGAGAGGGTATCCGGTGTTACTTTTGATATGGTTGTCAATATCGCTTCGCAGATAGAGATGGTCCATTGTTAGCAGCGAGGTGAGAAGGAAGCCAAGAGGCCTCTTGGATTGGAAGGTTTCGGCGGTATTCCTTCTAGGGGTTAATTCCGAGAGAGCAGGTGTACGCGGAAAAATAAGAAGACTTGATTTTTTTTTCTATCAAGACACTTCAAAGGGATTTTTTCCCAAGATCCCGAGTGTGGGCCTCGGGGCTTGACGAAGTCCAACTGGAAGAAGCAAGATGTGTGGTAGGGATAGAAGGGGACGTTTCTAGAGCATATGGCTATGCCTAGCAAATCTGACCTACCTAGAGCCTATTATGATGTGTTCAAGTCAAAACCATCAAATCCTTGTACTGTCACAGTTAACACATGTGTATTATACTGAGTTCCCTCACCTATATATATGGGGGGGATCGCCCATCTTTATAGGGGACGAATGTTACTTCACTTCTCTACAAATGCAATAATTTATCTCTCTCTCTCTCTCTCCCTCACACTCTCTTTCATCTAAAATATTTGTCTCCCTTGGCCCTTAGGTCACCTTAACACTTTGTTATTCCCTGACTTGTTCTTTGTTATTTTTCTCAATATTGATAGTATAGATCTTGGCTCAATCGTATTTTTTTTGTTATCCCTTTCCCGATTATCCTCGATATGTCAGGGATAGACTCGAGGCTCGGCTCTGAGGTACCCACTTGATGGTTTTGCGCTTGAGGAATGTTCCCTTATTGGCTCGATTATCGCTTTGTTTAGCTCGATCTCCATCGATTCACATCACGATTCAGAACTACAAACCCTCACAAACTAGCTCGGGAATAAATCACATATTTTTAGAATTCCATTTACAAATTTAATTTTTGTTGCAATTTTCACTATAAACTGTTTGGCGCCACCATAGGGCTAAAAATAATAGTGATTATGTTCATGCTACTTTCGTTACTTGAACACATGATTTTTTATTACCCAAGATCTTTCTATTTCAGGTCAAAGATTGACTTGATAAAGGGAATCTAGAACAATAAATCTGAAAAGTGCAAATAGAGCAGTACGGGAATTCCAATTGCTAGCGTGACACCGCAAGACCTTGATTATACATATAGAGATGATCGAGCGAATAGGAATCAGCATTTTGTGCAGCAGGCTGACGAAGGCTTAAGAATCGATGACAAAAGGAAGACCGTCGATCAGTAGAAAGCTCAGAAGATCTCAGCTCGAGCAAAGCTGAAAGCTAACAATTTTATTATTTTTGAAATGTTGAAGGAACAACACTTGCTATCACTCAGCTACAAAATCGCCCGAACGCCTCTAGCGCGGAAGCCCCGAAATACCCTTTCATATCAAACTAGTACCCGAGGCATCAGGAAATGATGAACCAATAACCTATTCGGCAGCAGTAAGGAACATAGAAGTCCTTCTCGCAATGATTGAATCATGCTTGCAAAAACTCTTACAACAGCTGTTCCCCAGAAGTATGATATCGAGATGCACTTCGCGAAAGTTAGAAACAACAAAACTCCCAGGACTGGCAGGACCCCAAGTCTTCAGTAGTGTATAACCAATTTTGCACGCCCATCGGGAGGCAACGACCTCAAAAATGGAGGATTCGAACCCGTCCCGATAAGGCAAATCGAAGAGACTCCCTTGACAAAAGCCAAGATGCAACGTTATTGTTCAGGACCTGATCTCGAGGACTCATTTATTGTGCTAGCGCGGTCCATGGACGCGCGCGGCGGAGCCGTCAGGGCACAACACAATAGCTGCCCAATCAACCAAAAGTCTGAAAATGATGAGATAAGTCATCACGGAAAGTCGTATCCTGCTCCCCGATGGGACAAACGAAACCCTCCCAATCTTAAATAGTTGGGCTGCATAGGCCTTTTTCAAAAACACAAGCATAGAATACTCGGCAACTCCAGAGCCTTTAACAAAGCTTTGTCGAGTATGCGGTCAAGGCTTGGTCGGGATCTGGCAGCCGACAACGAACCCAAAACAGGACCACATCCAGCAATCGAAGAACCTCCTCGGATCCAGCATATCAGGGCAGATCCTTAGCAGAGGAGCTGTCGCTGAATGAATGGAGCCATACTCCATATCTCACGGACAGAAAAGATTATTTGACGTACATCACGCCTTGAGGCAACAAGGTAACAAACCGAGGATAACACCCTCGAGGAACCTGCAATAGTAACATTTTCCTCTAGGAACGACCAGCAAAGAAACCTCACCCGATAGAGCGTGACAAGAACATTGTGTCCAAAAATAGTGGTCAGTATAAGCAGAGCCAGGGACTACAGGTGGACATGACCTATTCAACCAGAATCCCTTTGGGGAATCCATGGATCACCTCGAGGATCGCGAGGAGCTCAAGGTCACAACCTCAACGGGGTAGCCATTTTTCCATTCCATATAGGTCGCCGCAAAGTTTGCCAAACGAGCAAACCCGGATCCAACTTCACAGACAATAAGTAATCGGACAAAAAAGAGTCCGTGAGCTATGGTGCGTTGTTACTACCGCTAAAGGTTGGAAACACCCTACGAAGATTCGTAGGATGTAGGGTGCAAGCTCCCATCTCTAGAAAAGGATGTCCCCAAGAAATGCTCCCAAAGGGCACCCTCTCGTAGAGGAAAAGGACGTCGAGAATCTGCCTCGGCATCGCATTAACATATTGGTAATTCCCTCTCTCATTTGACTCATTAAAAATAAAAATTTCCCTCGTGGGTTTAGGTGGTTTGATAAAATTATACAAATGTTTCTGGCTGAAGCTGATAGGAC
Organism: Nicotiana benthamiana; assembly: GCA_034376525.1. Lineage (NCBI taxonomy): Eukaryota > Viridiplantae > Streptophyta > Magnoliopsida > Solanales > Solanaceae > Nicotiana > Nicotiana benthamiana. The sequence continues at coordinate 35,499,399 of CM067337.1, read as the reverse complement.
GATCCGGGTCAACGTCGCTCTACGACCAGACCTCTAATAGGATCCTAATGGTTATAGGCACATTGACCAAATCACCTTCATTGTGCAGCCCACCCGAGCTTAGAATGATACACCAAGAGCAGAGGGCCGAGACACATTTTGCTCGGGGCAAGACCCCAACCCTACTCCGCCAAAGGTATAAGACCCAACGACAGAAGTGGGACTAAAGCATCTGGTTATGAGTGACAAAAAAAGAACCTCCACCTAACTCCCTCAGTTGGCATTACCCACGAATGAGGTCAAACGATATGGATAATCACATCCCCGGTCAGGCTTTGCCAGACGAGGGAGATGACTGCAGCAGGCCTTACTTCCTTGAGGGTCGTATCCACACTACATAGAAAGGAAGAACTACACCCACCTCCTTTATAATTTCCTTTCTTTTCTTATTACTAATATGTATGCATGTGATCATCTGGGGCATTTTATGACCCTGGACTCAGCACAAGGATCTGCGGTCACCACGGGGCCCGTCAGGCGTTCTCTTCTAGATTGCATTTTAATAGGAAGAACGTTCCGCCAACAAGATTATTAGCGGAACTACGCATCCTCGGGGAGGGGACCCGACGCGATCGCAACCCAAACTAATAAATAATTTATCCAAAGTGGAATTGTGCGAGCACATCGGGACATCGAGGAAGCCGAACCAATGAGGGCCAAAATCGCAACAACAAGACAAATGTTTTTACAGTTATTATTTTCGCCGAGAAGTAAAGAACATTTTTAAGCACACCATGCTTCGAAGACGACTATTTTGAATTATCCAGAGCAAGAAATATATCCATCAAATACATCGCGAAAACACTAGGAAACTTGAAGCAACTCGACAACCACCCTATCTCGAGGTCGGAACTCTGGTCTCAAAAAGCCCTTGCAAATGCAACTGCAGGCCCGAAAAAGCTATCTTCAAGCCTGAGCGGGATTTAGTAGTTCGGAAAATCATCTCCCATCGCCATTCACTGGAAAATCCGAAATTTGAAGACCCCAATGGGCAGCCTCGGCACAACCATATCTACTCTCCATACACTATGAGACCTCAACATGCATGGCAAACTGTAAGACCTCAGCATGCATGAAAACTTCCACAGTCTAAGCTATATGTTGCATTTGTAAGAATCCCTAATGGGAATACACTCGGTGGATATGCCTAGAATTGCTTCTCCGGATCAAAAATGGCCCCGACCAAACGCACATGACTCCCATCATAATGGTTGCTACAGCCCAGAAACAAGACAAGGGGATGCGCGATTGTCGTCAAAAAATCCTCCAAATCTACTTCAAAAAGAACTAGTTAAAAAAGGCTTCCCTCAACAGGCAAAAAACATGAGTCCTTACCATGTCAGCTCCAAAATTGCAAAGTGTTGATCTACTCGACCGATGAACTATGAATCTTTTGAGTTCTCAATACATCACCGACTATGACTTGAAATCGAATTTCTTTTAGAACCGACAATGGGTTAGGCAAACATATTCAATAAGACCTTAATAAGAGGGAAAAAAGCCTACAGAGAGCCTCCGGGCCTCAAATCAATATAGCATAAATGCTATTGTAGCTGGCTAGACACGACTCTAGGCCTCAAATCAAAAGGTCTATATGACTAAAAAAGTGTAAGAGAAATTGTCACGAGCTTGAAAATTGACAACTTGAGGATTAAAGTGATCTCAATTTGTAACCCGACTAAGATACCATATCCAAAATAGTTAACAAAACAAAGCCTCCGCGCGTTATATCAAAAGGTCCCTACAACAACACAATGTAAGTGCCATTATCGCCAACTAAACATGCCTTCGGGCCTCATACTAATATGTCTCAAAGACAAAGAAACACAAGCCATAATCACTAGCCGAAAAAATGATTCAACAGTCGATTACAACTCGAGTCGCAACACAACTCGGAGGCTGGGCCGCATAAATAATAACACGCTCGAGGTCATGATACCAACACTAGTATCGCCAACTGAAATATCTGAAAAGATCAAGTGTCAATTACAGCACCAATCGCAGCACGACTCGAAGACTGGACCTAGAAATTCGCCAAATGTCGAAGGGCAGAATTGAAGGCCGTTATCTCCAGCTCGAATGCGCCCAAAGAAATATAAAACTTGAGTCAGATTCAACGCGGTGACTGAGGTCAGGGACACTTCAATCGCGATATGCTTAAAGGCGCAACCCAAACAATGCTATCAACAATGAAGATGAATCCCTAAGTCGTGTGCCCCCTAAACTCCTTCGGTTCAGGGCACAAAGGGTCATCACCTTTCACTCATGCAGGCATAAAAGAGCTGGATGGCCGATGGATGTTCAAGCCATAGGACAACTCGAGGACCAGTTCCAAAATCGATCATCACGGTCTAAAGCAACAACAGAAAAATGTACGAAAAGAATAAATGCTTTAAAAGAATTTCTCCTTATATTACGTGCAAGAAAGAACAGTCTCCATCAACGGGAATGCCTTGTACACAGTGGCAACATAATTATAAAACTATAGAGCTCGAATTTGAACCCAAGGGCTAAAACTAGCTAAAATCGCCCTCTGCAATGTCCACAAGGAACAACCGAGCGTCGTCCTCGGCCACCCTTACTTGAGCCAATTCCTTCGAGTTAATTAAGCCCCTCGCTCCAACTTTCTCCAATACCTCTCTCAGGGATCAGAAATGAACATATTCCTCGATCCTCTTCTCACGATCAAAGGCTCGCCTTAATTCGAATGGAGGGTCAGCAACTTCCTATATGTACATCTCGATCTCGTGATCGGCCTTGGTTTGGCTTAATATCGCTTTCGCCCGAGCATCGGTTATCTCAGCCCTAACCTTTGAGAGATCAGACTGAATTTTGTCAATCATGTTCACCTGAACCTTGGCATAATCACAAGTCAAGACGAGTTGAACCTCAAGGGTGGGGATCCTAGCTGAAGAACTCATTTATTCTAAGGCTTGAGTATGCACTTGAGCTCTTATCTCTATATTAGCGGCCATAACGCGGCTCACGCTGCCCTTAAGGAACTCAAAGGCCTCTGTCTTTTTCTATACCTTATATGTCATGAAAAGTTTATCCCTAGAGTTAGAAAGAATAAGAAACGCATTATAGAAAGTTATTTGTTGTATTAGATAGCTATAATAGTTTGAGCTCTGATATGCCTCGTATCAACAATGTAGTATCTCAACTTCATTCTCCATGCAAATAATCCTAAAGGATCTCCCTCATCAAGGATCCTCTGAAATTTGGCCTTTTGACAAAATAGCTCGGATTTAAGTCTGTTACAAAACTTCACAATGAAGATTTAATAAGAGGAGGAAGATGCGTTATACAGGATAATTATGCACAAACTCACAGCAAAGTGAAGACATCGGATTTCCTCCAGATCAGAGCATGCTCCAGTTAGTCCTGCCCCTGCAGCCCAGACGAGTTGTTCCAGGCATAACGCGCTCATCCACGGGAGTCATTTTCCAAGGAACGGGCACTCAGGAAGCAGCCAACTCTAGTGACGCCCCATCATCATAAATACAGGCCCGTCCAGCACCACTAAAGGCTCCCTCGCATTGTAGGCTTCCAACCCTCTTATTGTTGCCATCTCTCGGCCCTGAAGCTGACGACTCTATCTCCCCTACAGAGAAGCGATGCCATGCCCACCTAATGCAAGACATAGCTCGCCACATGTGTTCGTCGCAAGATGAATGGGTCAAAAACCTCCATACCTAGCCACGAAGATCGTGGACTTGATCTAGCGTCCACGAAGTCGTCGTAACAAAACAAATGACATTGTTAACTGATCGATTTTTGCCCTTAGCAAAATCTGAAAGAGCAACAAAAGGTGTCACTTACATGCTTGATTCCACTCCTTAGGTAATGGCATGAACTCCATCAGGATAATATTGGTTGTCCAGACTCGGACAAACCAACTGACACACTCTTGATCTACACCCTCCTCCTCATCGACAACAAAGTTTGCGGGCGAATAAATGCTTAGGGTTAGCAAGTCTCGATGATGAAATGGACTATATAGCCTGATGAGATGATCAAGCATGAACTCAAGCGTGGACTTCTGCGCAAAGAATCTCATCATCAACACCGTTCTCCAAAACGACGAGTGAACCTGTGCCTGGGTAACCCGATACTTGCACTAAAGTTAAGCACAACCCTATCAGGAGGGTAAGATGCAAAGGGGTATAGGTGCACATTTTGTATCCCATCAGCGGAATCTGTGACGCCTTTGTCAAGGGAAAGAACCCGCAGTGTCACCCTTTCGCCCCATCCGCAGTATCACCTCACCATATCTAGGTGTCCCTTTTCTATCAAGGACGCCATCTCCTCGGCAAAAGCTTTTGACTCCCCAAAATAGGGAACAACATTCTTTTCCCATTGTCGTGTCGGTTCCAATGTGGTCGCCATGGCTATGGTAGAATTGGAAAAATAAAGAAAAGGTACGCATAAATACATTCGCACCTAGGAATATGCAGTACCCGACGCAAAAAAGACAAAACGACTATGTGAAAATTGTAGAGCCTTGCGAAAAGGCCGAGGCTACTCCATATATATGCAAAAAACAACGACAATTCATTTGTTCAAGGCAAGCCCCGAGAGGTCCGCGGCCTCAATACAGATTGTTCGATCAATACCTGACTCAGGAATAACCCTTATATATTTTGCAAGGCTCAAGGGACTGCTCAAATTATCTACATGCTTGAGGCAACATTTCACACTTGGAGACCCAGCCCCGAGAAACAGGGTCACAATAAGCTCCAAAGCACCGATATCAGGTATCGGACAAGTGCTCAGGCTCGCAATCTGTTTAACAGGGGAAGAAAACCCTAGAAAATCCAATCATCAAACCTCCATGAGGGACCGAAAGAGCCCTCAAACATTGACAAAAATCCTCAAACGGAAAAAAGCATTACACTCTCTAAAAAAATTGTCTACAATTAGAGGAGCCCAAAGCCCCCTGGATGCCTGAAGTAACCCACAGCCATGAAAACATTCTCGAAGGCCCTGAAGTTTGAGGCATAATCCCCAAGAAAATTATCATACCCTTATTGCTTAGCCTTATCTGGTTGGTCTTCCACTTATTTGAAGTATGACTAAAATATCAGGGAAGAACCTTATCGGTCAGCTGCAGATTATGGCAAGTCGTAATTCAAAAATTTAAGATTCGAAGAGTCACTCGCACCATGCTGGGAGAAGAAGTCATCGACAGGAAACCCTAACCTAATAAGGTTTAGCTTCAATGAGCTCTTGACTATCAGCATTTAGTGCGAACCAAGCAACTGATCACACAAATCTCTCTCTCTAAATGGAAATGTGTAAATGCAGGAAGTTCTGATCGTGAATGAAGAACAAAAGGCCCGAAGAAGTGCCCAAACTACACGCAAGATCCTATGCAGAAGTCTATCTTAAATGGTCTGAAGAGACCATATACTTCAAGACTAGTATGGAACCCCATTTGCACAAAGATGGCCTATATTTGTAGTAGTATTCAAAACCCCCAGAACTCGATGCATGATCTCCAGGAAAACCAACAAGCCCTAATAGCCCTGACCTATCATACCAGTTTGATATTGGTCTGAAATTCGATGAAAATCCAGAAGAAAACCGTGTTGATCAATAAATAGTTGGGACAAATGCCTACATCTAAGATAAATATCAGTGATCAGCAACACAAAATGATACATTCAAAAAACCTCAAAGGGCATGCAAACATACAGAAAACAAAGCGAGTTCAAAAGCATAAATAAACTGAGTTCATTTCTCATTATGAAATGTTCGGATGCAATAGCCCCGGGGAGGTCGCTGCACGAAAAGTACAAAACTCGCAATGTGTATCCACTTGGAAACAAAGAACAATAAGAGGATGACACATAAGAGAAGTCTGGGCTTAGATATCAACGAACGACAATATGCCTCGGCATTGACTCCAAAAGCCGCCCTCCTCGGGTGCATGACCTTGAAGAAGATATCTCCGTAATTATCCTCGGAAGCTTTATCTCAGTTGTCCCCTTTGATGTCGCCAGGATAGAGCAAGCAGGGAGCAAGAGGGGATGAAAAAATGCCACAGCTCCTCAAAGCTCGAGGATCCTCTTTGTCTTGGGAAACTTCAGGAAGACATCAAATCAAAACATCCTCGGTTCCACCAACATAGATACTTCAAATACACTTCTTCAAGCATCAAGCCGTGTATGCCCCCAGCTCCGGAAGAAGCTCCACGTCAAGCTGGGGTAAGACGGTGAGCAGCGGTATATATTCCGATCCCTCTTTTGACAGCATTGCATAGTCCGAATAGTATCGTATGCAATTGTTAAACGAACTATCTACCTGTCACCATATCAGGCCAATGTAGCAGTAGCTAGTGCACCAACAACCACGGTAGTATCAGGGAAGCGTGTTTTTGTCTAGTGAAGAGAGGCCTCGATTGATGACCTTGATGCAGCCCAAAAGAATTCCTCCAAAAAGCCTTGAGAAAGAAGACTTCCATCGCAATAATCAAAGGTAGAAGAATAATATGGGAGAGAAAAACAAAGCAGGCAACTAGAAAGTATGGATATTGATGATTCAATGCCACAAAACACCCTCATTTATAGGGAGAAAATAGTATGGTCGTTGATGCTCCGGAGGAATGACTGATGGGGGTTCTCATTGCTTCTTTGAAAAAATGAGTTTGTGGTAGGATTATTGCCTTGTGAAGAATAAACAATAAGGCATCGAGCAGGCACCTGTGAGATACGCCATCTACTGCAAAATATTACGCATCGATTCGGATCTCCAACACATTATCTTTGAAGGGAGCTCGAGGGGTCGAGTGTCAGAATCATTTCCCATCATTTCATAATGAGAAACTTGGAGACTATATGTAAGCGGCAAAATCAGAAGACATTATTTTTTCTATTAAGATGCTTCAAAGGATTTTTCCCGAGGCCTCGAGGATGGGAGGCCTCGACCGAGATGGGTCTCGGGACTCAACAACGTCCGACTGGAAAGAAGAAAGATCCGAGGTAGGGATAAAAGGGGAAGTCTCCAAGGCATATGGCTACGCATGACAAATTCGGCCTACCCATAGCCATTATGATGTTTTCGTGTCAAACAATCCAATCCCTGTACTCTGAGAGTCAACACATGTGTATTATACTGAGTTCCCTTGCCTAAGTAAGGGGGACACGCCCTACCTTGTAGGGGACGGATGTTGCTTCACTTCTCTACAAATGCAATAATCTCTCTCTCTCTCTCTATCTCTCTCTCTCTCTGTTTCTTCTAAGTTATTTGTCTACATCAGCCCCGAGGTCACTTTAACACTTGTTTATTCCCTTACTTGTTCTTCATTACTTTTCTCAATATTGATAGCATAGATCTTGGATCAATCATATAATAATTGTTATCCGTTCCCAGTTATCCTCAATCCGCCTGCAATAGGCTCGAGGCTCGGCTCTGTGGTACTCACCGGTTGGCTTTGCACCTGGAGAACTTCCACTTAGTGGTTCGATTATCGCTTTGTTTAGCTCGATCATGATCATTTGCTTTCATGCTTCAGCATTACACACCCTCACCCACTAGCTCGAGAATAATTCACGTATTTTTAGAATCTGATTTAAAAATTTAATTATTGCTACCATTTTCACGGTAAACAACAGGGGTAATCCTTGAACACATTTTTAGAAGGCTCGTCCAATTTACCGTGGTGCATCATCCAGCCATGGTACATATAGTTCTCATCAGGGTTAGTCATCTCCATCTTGGAGATCGTCCCGTGCTTCATTGGTTTAAGGTTTTTTTATGTCGGGTCCTTCTAGCAATTATCACGGTGCTTGGGGCTCCCTTTAGTTCATATGACCGTTGTTAGATTATGGTTTCTATGAGTGTAGGGAGCTTAGTTCTATCAAAGACAGTGTCACCGCCTCATTGGAGGTGCAACTCAGTAGAGGAGTCAGCCTACGACTTTAGGTGGCGACCAGACCCGATTATATGATCATCATGCTGGACGAGATTCCATCGCTTTAGACGCATTGATCACATGTATTGTGTCAGTATACCACATGGATGCTTCTATATTATTTGACCATGTTCCACTTATTCGTATGTCTCATAATATTTTGCTCATCATCTAGATATATCATGTGAGTCCATAATTTTATCTGTTCATGTATCTATGCCAGTGGGTGATATTGTTTTAATGGATTTTGTATATCGGCCGTCTGTATATTTTTGTTTTAACGTGATCTCTTTGGTTGTCTCCATGTCATGTTATCCTAGGTTGTCACGCTATCACCGTGACATTGGTGATGCCTGGTTTGCCATTTATTGAGTGGCAAGGTTCTCTAGACTATGTTTCAAATAAAGTGATTTCATACTTGCAGACCCAAATGATGGTTAGGAGAGGTTGTTTATGTTACTTAGCCTTTGTGTGGGATGTTGGTGTTGATACCCTACTATTTATTCGGTTCCGATGGTGCAAGATTTTTTGGATGTATTTCTTACTGACCTATCGAGCATGCCACCCGATAGGGATAGTAACTTTAGTATTGACTTGGTGTCGGGAACCCTACCAATTTCTATTCCTCCATATCATATGGAACCAGCTGAGTTGAAGGAGCAGCTTTAAGAACTCCTTGATAAGGGATTTATTACGCCTAGTGTGTCACCTTTGGGTTGTACCGGTTCTATTTGGGAAGAACAAGGATATTACTATGAGAATGTGCATTGATTATAGACAGTTGACAAAAGTTACAATCAAGAACAAGTATCCTTTGATGTGTATAGATGATATAATTGACTAGCTCCATGAAGAAAGGGTGTTCTTCAAGATTGATTTGAGGTGTAGGTATCTCCAATTGAAAATAATTATTAACCTTAGCTAAGACAAATTACTATAAGTGTTAAATTATGGGAAAAATAAATGTTCGACTTTATTACGAAAAAAGAAAATGCTTCTTTGTAGGTTAATGGTTGTAGGACAATTAGCCATGTCAATCAATTCTCTTCTGGCTAGTCTTCCATCCAATTGAAGGATGATGTCCTTCCATCCTTTTGCATCCAGTGCAACCACCAATCTAATCATGCTTGGCTCCTCCAGGTCATTCAGCAATGTACCCTTCAAAATTTTCCTTCTGCCAAAGATGGAAAACCTGTCTTATTCTTGTTCAGACTCCTCTTCTCCCTCTTCTCCTCTTCACTATTCATCCTCTTCTTTATAAACATGTACTTGTTTTCCCTTTGCAAATGACCTTATGTTTTATCTAGAAAGGATTCAGCAGGTACAGACTTGGAAGGCTTCTTTCCAGAAGACTTGGCTCCCTTTGATTTAGAAGTTGGAGCCTTTACAGTCGTACCCCTCTCATGATGGACCTGTTCCATCTCTTCCTCTGCCTCTTCATCAGCAGCCTCTTAACTTTCAACCATTTTTGCTTTTCCCTTTTCTTTCTTCTTTTTCTTACTTTCCTCTAGTGCTTTTTGCAGTTCTATTTCACTTGGCCTAACTCTACTTCTTATAGCTCTTCTTTTAGGAACAGAAGGTGCAACAGACTTGGTAGATGAAACTTTACTCTTCGAAGTTGGCTCATATGCAACAGGGGTCCTTTGTGAGGAGTCCTTGCATTTCTAGGGATCATAACTGGCTTCAGCATTCTTTAACATATGTGCCAAAGTCTCCTCCATAGATGAAACATGTTTATCTAGTTTTGACTCCTTATGTTGGATCATTACTGATGTTCTCAATAGGATAAGAACTTTGATACTTGTCAGATTTCAACAACAACTGGTGTCTACTATGTGTACTGTTGATGAGGAACATGTTCATGAACAGGTTCTTGTAAAGATTTTGTTTCATGTTCTCCCTGATTAGTTCCCCCTATTAGGTTTCCCATACTAGAAGGACCTAGTCCATCACCTATTCCTTCTTTTGATGTTGCTTCAGTCAATTCTCTTACCAAGCCAATGGATTCATCTTCGTGTTCCTGTCTCTCCGAAAGAATATTAGTTTCATCAAAAACAACATGCACACTTTCTTCTACACATAGAGTTCTTTATTAAATACTTTATATGATCTGTTATGTGAAGAATATCCCAAGAATACTCCCTCATCACTTCTGGGATCAATCTTGCCTAGGGAGTCTATTCCATTATTATGCACATAGCACTTGCAACCAAATTCCCTAAGGTGGGATATGTTTGGTTTTCTCACTTTAAGAAACTCATAGGGAGTTTTTTCAACAAGGGGTCTGATTCTGCCCAGAAGTTGTGGGGTAATTTGCTTGAGAAATGCATGGTCCTTGCCATACCCTCAAGGGTCCTGTTATTTCTTGCAACTACACCATTTTGTTGAGGAGTTCTTGGGGAATACAAAGTTGTGATCTATACCATTTCATCACAATATTCAGCAAATTATACATTTTCAAATTCAGTTCCATTATCAGACCTGATGGATGCAAGTTGATTTCCTAATTGTTTCGGAGTTTTTGTAACAAAGGCAGTGAATATTTCGAATAATCATCAATAAGCACCATGGCATATTTCTTTCCAAGTCCGCTCATAGTTCTCATTGGACCTCAATGATCTATATAAACTAGTTCCAATGTTTTCGACGCACTTAAGATTTTCTTGGATTTGAAAGATTACCATACCCGCTTCCCCCTACACATGCCTCAAAAACTTTGTCTTCCTTTAACATGATATAGGTGACCCAATCACAAGGTCCTTGGAGACTAATTTGTTTAGCTGATTTAGACTGGCATGGCCAAGTCTTTTGTGCCACATGAGAGGATCATTAACTAGAACACTTAGACAAGTTAGTTCATTTCTGAAAGAGTTGACAAATCTACCATTTAAATATTGTTAACTCATTTTCCCTGCAAAACAATCTTGTCCGTGGTAAGGTTCATCACAAAATATTAGGTAGAGGTGAAATCTACAAGATTACCTCTGTCACACTGTTGTGACACACTAATTAGGCTATATTTCAAGCCATATATCAAGTAGACATTCTCAATGGAATGTGAATATATCTTACCTACCTTTCCAACCCCTATGATCTCACATTTCTTTCCATTTCCTGAGGGGACACTACTTCATTTTAGGTCCTCTAGTAAAAGGAATTGGTTCTTGTCCCCAGTCATATGTTTTGTGCAGCCACTATCCATGTACCATATTTGACTAACTCCTTTCACTTGAACTTGCAAAAGAAAATCAAGGATTAGTTGTAGGAACCCAAAATATTTTAGGTCCCTTTCTTTGGGAAAAAGGGTTAATCAGATTATTTCTTGCCCAGCTAGGTAGTTTGTGTTCTTCTTAAACAAAAGTTTTGTTCCTTTGACTGGCGTTTTCTTTAGCATTGCATTTATTTTTATATTGGACAGTCTTACAACTGTGTGTGCAGATCTTATTTTCAGGAAGTGTGAGGTACTTGCTTTTGGGATCCTATTTTGGAGTTTGAGTCCCATAGCCAAGTCCTTTTTTATTGTTATTGTGATGCTCTTGCAACTATAAGGGAGCATCAGAAGCTCTGTTCCATTTGAAAGTTTTGTCTAGTTCATGTTTCCCCTTTCCTAAATCTTCTTTTAGAACCTTAATTAATTTATCTTTCTTCTACAGTTCATCTTTCATTTTTGCTAGTTTTTTTCCTAGAGTAATAAATGAGTGATCAGCCTTTTTCTTTCCTGTTCCTATTTTCAATTTACATTTTCTTACCTAAGTTCTAGAATACTATTGTTAAGTTCAAGAACCTGGTTCTTCAACTCAGCATTTTTCTTATCACTCTCATCAGCACTAGATTCTAGACTTTTGCATTTTATTAATAGGGTAGCACATTCCCTTGACAGAACTTCCTTTTCATTGTTAACTATTTTAGACTCATCCATGAAGTCCAAAAATAGCTCAGCCAACCTTTCTTTGGATAGAAATTTAATTTTGTCCTTGAGATGCAGAATACTTACCTCCTGCTAATCATCAGATTCTCCAATGGCCATAAGAGCATGCTTTTCTTCAGCTTCATCTTTTGAGTCCTTATCAGAGGTTTCACCCAAAGCACCAACCATACCCTTGGTTGAACCTTTATTTTTCTTGGGTTGAACATGTTCCTTCGTCCTGTTTCTCTGTTCAGCTCTTTCTTTCTTCCACTCAATCTCCTAATTGAGGGCAATTCTTGATTTCATGGTCTGTCTTACCACACTTATCGCAACCATCATTTGTCTGTTTCTCAGGAGCTCTTGTCTTGTTGAAGTTTGTCCCTCTTGATGAACCCTTTCCTCTCATTAGGTACTTTTTGAAGTCTCTATTGATCATAGCCATCTTATCATCTTTGAGGTATGAAGCTTTTGTAATTATTAGAGCCAAACTTATCTCCTACTGTGTTGTATCCATCTTCCAAGTTTGCAATCTTAATTCATAGGCAGTAAGATTCCCAATCAGTTCATCCAGCCTCAGAGTGGCCATATTCTTAGATTCCTAAATGGCAGTGATTTTGCTTTCCAAATCTACTAAAAGAACTCTTGTCAAGATCTTCTAAACCTTGTCTTCTTCAAGAATAACTCTTCCAAAAGACTTAAGTACATTAGTCCAAGTAGTAAATGTAGTGTGCATCTCTTGAAGGGTTTCTCCATCTTTCATAGTGAAATTCTCATATTGAGAATATAGTAGTGTTCCTCCGGATCTCTTCACTTGTAGTGTTCTTTCATAGGCCACTTCCAAAGTGTCCCGTATCTCTTTTGCAGTAGTACAACTTTGGATCATGTTGTATTCATCTGGAACAAGTCCATACACAAGCCATTTCTTGGTCTTAGCATTTTTCTCCCATTTTTTCAGATCTTCAGCAGTGCAGTCAGCCCTTGTCTTTGGCACTTCCACTCCTTCCTCATTTTTCTTTGTAGTTGCCAAAGGACCATCAGTGGCTATGTCCCAAAGTTCATAGTCTTTACCTATGATGTGATCCTTTATCATGTTCTTCCACCATGAGTAATATTGTCCATTGAACAGTGGAGGCCTGGTAGTGGATTGCCCTTCCCAGTTCCCAGTTAGTGGACTCATGTTGATCTTTTCCTTAGGTGTTAGCCTCTTCAAGGATAACCTTCTCTAATTCCAATCGATATTATAAATGTTAATACCACACAAGAGGCGGCCACTTGTGTGGTACCCAATTATTGCTCTAGAAGAACCTGGTTCTTCTATGAGTTCTAACAACTGTAGTTTACGGAACAATAAGTACAAAAAATAAAGAACACAGAGATTTTTATGCTGAAAATACCTGGCTCAAAAGGTGAAAAAAAATCATGACCTACTACTCACTAGGATTTTCCCAAACTTCCACTGAAATCACTGAGCCAAAACAACATTTACAAAAACTCTTTGTAAACCTAAGGATTAACTCTAATCCTAGTGTGACACACAGCCTCAACTGTTGCGACAGTTTCAAGTTAACTCTAACTTGAATACTCAAAGTACATAATACAATTTCTTATAAATAAGATGAAATGTACAAATAAAAATACCTACAATAATTTAACTAGAATAAGAATAAACACAATGGAATTGGTTCTTCTATTTTGTTCAAGTAGTTGCAGGCGTGCACACTCAATATCACATAAGTTGCTTGCAAATTAACCTTGCTATTTTGCTCTCAATGTTGCTTAACTTAAGCATATGTGCATACCTATAAAAGAGAACAAACTCATATATTTGTTGAGTTTGATGGGGACTCAATTTCTTATCCTTTGACGAATTTGAGTCCTTGAACAATTCAAACTCCAACCCTTATCCTTGATTAGGCTTGTGTTCTCTTCTTATTAAGAGACTGTTCTCCTTATCCCGAATTCAATCTTTTCTATCACTTTAGAAGATACTGCTGCTTGATCTCTAATGCATTTCTTCCTCACGTGCATCTCATATGCAATGGTTGATAAACACTCTCTCTGAACAGATGGACCAAGTCCATCACTTAGTTCATTTTTCAATCTTCAAAACCTCAACTGAAACTTGGGCTAACATGAACCTTAGAAGCAGTTTAACTGGGAAGAATTCAAAATACAGGGTTCGTGGATTCTTTCATTTTCAAATACTTTGATCTCGATCTAAGGCCATTTTCGAGAAGATTCTTGAGTTAAGTCCCTTATGCTTGTTTTTTATCAGTAATATTGTATCCCCATTTATTTCCCCGCCTAGTTTGTGTATTTTTTAGGTGTAATTTGTGGGTTTGAGTCTAGGGATTTGGAATTTATATTGGGGATTTTAGTGTCGATTTGGTATCAAATTTGGATGGATTTTGTATGGCTAGACTCATGGTTGAATGTGCTTCCAGGTTTTCTGACTTTTTTTGGATTCCGTGATGTGGGTCCGGGGGCCATCTTGAAGCTGATTTCGGATTTTTGATTAATAATCTCATATTATCTCGTGGAATTGATTCCTTTAGCCCGTATTGATTGCATTGTACTGCTTGTGGCTAGAATCGGGATATTTGAGGCCGATTTGCTAGGAAAGGCACGTTGGAGTAGATTACTCAGACTTGAGATAAGTAACAATTCTAATTCTTGTTTTGAGGGCATGAAACCCCAAATTTTTGTGTTATGTGATTAGTTTGGATTTGATGTACATGCTAGGTGATGAGCGTATTGACGTACACCGTATAAATTATCACTTGGTCCATTCCTTTTAAGTTGAATAACTTGTTGTTAGATACATCCTCTCCATGTGTTATGGAAATTTTACTAGAAATCATGTTATATATCATGTCTAGGTTATGTGTTGGTACTTTTGGGATCCACAGAGGTTGAGAGGTTGTGTACGTATTAAATTTTTCGCTAATTGATGACTTGTGCTCAATCACGATTTTACTTGCATATCATATCTCTGTCTCATCTTGTTTCTAGTTGATGCATTACATAAATTCTATTTGGGCTGATTATTAAGATTTTTGAGAGCCTGGAGACCAAAGAGGTTGGTGACTGAGTTAGGGCCTGAGGGTCGAGCTCTGAGCGGTATGTATTTATGTTGATTGGGTTGCAAGCCGCAACGAGCCTTATATATACATATATATATATATATATATATATATATATGCATGCATACACACACATACACACACGCATATATATATATATATATATATATATATATATATATATATATATATATATATATATATATATATATATATATATATATATATATATATGGGGCATCGATTGTGTGCCGCAATGATATAGTGCTTGGGTAGAAAGATCCACTACGAAGTGCGTATAAGCACAGGTACCTATTGAGTACGAATGTTGAGTGTCGAGTGCCGAGTGCCGAGTGTTGATCTATTGAGAAAGATTGAGTAAATGTTACTCTGAGGATGCTCATGATTTCATTAATATTGCACTTAGCTTCCATATATCACTGTTTGAAAGTTTCTTGAATGATGTTATAATTCTTTTTACTTGAATTCAATAAGAAATAAGTGATTTGTCCTCAATTGTTGAACTTGAAAGCATGCCTATTTTGCTATGTTGAAAATACTAAAATTGACCTATAATTGCAGACACTACCCTATACCCTAGGGTAGGGGAAACGTCTGCGTACATAGTACCCTTCCCAGACCCCACTAAGTGGGATTATACTGGGTTGTTTTTGTTGTTGTAATTGCAGAGCTTGTCACTAATTTCTGATCTTTATTTGGTATTGTTACTTACTGAGTTGGTTATACTCATGCTAGAGCTTGCACTTCATGTGCAGATCCATGTGTTTCCGGATATGGTGGGTGCTAATTTCATCGTGCTCTTGATCTTCTAGGAGATTACAAGGTAGTTTCCCAGCATTTTGTTTCTCCTTCCCTATCTTCCCTTTTTTATTTTATGTAGTTTTGTACTATTTAGACAATGTATCCTAGAGTTGTGATGTTTAAATGCTCATGTCCTTAGTTACACCATTATGTTTTACTGTTTCTGCATTATATTTTGGGTTTCTACTCCATTTTGTGAAAATTTATGTTATTTAAAACTTCTTTGATTCATTTTCTGTTAAACGTTGGAAAAATGTTGAAAATGTTGGCTTGCCCAATTCCACGTTAGGAACCATCGCGAGAGTTTAGGATTTTGGATCGTGACATAAATTTACAGTACACGCAATGTATAATAGATGATCCTTTTAAAAAGGAGATATCTAAAGACATGTTTGAGAATTATGTTGTGGCTCTAGTTTTGTTAATGATATGACCATGTTATATATCTCAAAATAATTTTATAATTACATTGTGCTCATCAATATTTGACTATTAAATTTATATTCATATCTTGTATGCATGTGATGATATTTTTATTGATAAAGTGTGTCAAACAAGTCGTGAGATTGGCTCTCTCCCACGAGCAATCACCTCTTATGTTGAGAAACATAAAGAGATTGTACATTATGAAATATAGTTAGTAAAAGGTTATGTTTGTCAGTCTTAACAATAAGTCAGACTTATGACTTTGACTGTCCGATTATGACTTGTTTTGTAAGCTAGAGGCGAGTTTCTCCAAGAAGTTGGATTTGAGGATTATTGAAACGAGAAACTCAGGTTAGACTTTTTAAGGTGAATAGACCAAGATTTTTATGGTGTTAAGTTATTAACAGAGTGATACACATGCACCAATATAAGTTTAGAACAGCGTGAAATTGTTTCATAGCATGTGTGCTAGCGACCAGGTGGATAATAGGAGAATGAATCCCTGCTTGTTTATTATGTGAGATCCCGAAAAACTGATATTAACTTTTATTGGAATATCTTTTAACCTTTTGATGTTTTTTCAAGTTCCAATTGTTGTTGCTACTTTATCATGTCACGAAAAGTCATGAGTGATTCAGAAATGCAGTATATGTCTAGGAAAGTAGTTGATTTGGAATGGAAAGATTTGAGAAGAAAGGGATGACAACTAGTAATTTAGTAATGTACTCATAGGTCGACCATTACACTTACCGTGAGGGTATGAAGTGTATTATGGACATAATGATAAACATGAACTCGAGCTCACCTCTTCGAGGATGAGACATTATATAACTAGCTACTAGAGTAGAGGATGATGTTTAGATTATTGCGATTAATAATATCCTTATGATAGTAGTAAAGCATTTCTGTAAGTGACTACATTTCTACGTGGAGATCTCATACAACCTTAATATGTTTGGAATTTTATAGCTCCTGATTCTTGCAGGTTATACGAACTATTTGCCTGTATAAATTACATGTGTGTAATGACCCAACCGGTCGTTTTGAGAATTTTCACATTGCTCAGTGGTTTGAGTTCATGAGTATCTATGTATGATATATAATGATATGTGTATCGTTGATTTTGGTGTTCGAGGGATTCAGAATTAGTTTAGAAGAATCAATTTCATGTATAAAGCTTTAAATTAGAAGAGTTGAACAAGTTTGACTTTTGTGTATTTGACCTCAAAGTGGAGTTTTCATGGCTCTGTTATGTCTGTATGGTGATTTTGGACTTGGGTGTATGCCCATATTTGAGTATAATTATTACTAGATGGTTACGACACTAATTTGTGAAGTTGAAAATTTGAAGGTTTGGAATGTTCATAAGTTTAACCAAGAGTTGACTTTGGTGATATCTGGTTAAAATATTTGTTCTCGGAGTTGAAATAGGTTCATTATGTTATTTGGAAAATGTACGCAAAATTTGGGTTCATTCCGAATTTGTTAGGCTTGAATCAGATGCTTGGTTCGATGTTTGAAGTATGTGAACTTAACAGATTGATCTTGATTGATGATTTGTTGTTTTGATGCTAACATGTGTGATTTGATGCCTTGAAAAGGTTCGTAATATGTTTTGAAACTTATTGGTAGGTTCGAATGGGGTCCCGAGGGGCTCGGATGAGTTTTGGGGTAGTTTTGGGACATTTCAAGCCGTGTTTAGTTGTTGGTTTTTGGCTATAGCACTGTGCATCATGATCGCGGACTTTGGGTTGTGTACATAATGAGTAAAATTGTAAAAGGTCACGTATGAATCGCTTTCACGGAGGGTTCTTTGTGTTCAAGAAGAAGAAAATTCTACTCTCACTGACACGATTTAAAAGCTTATATTTTGCAATCTATATGGAATTTAAAGATGACCCAAGAATGAAAGTGGTAGCCCTTGGTATCCAGCTTTTATCAAATGAAACAGTTTGTTATTGTAAAGCCCCGGAAAATTTCGCTAAGTAACCGAAGATTTTGTGATGCCACGTAGGCTTACTACAATATTTAATGTGCTATTAAAATGTTGTACATCAATTGAATTTGGGAAATATGTATATGGTCTTATGGTAAGTAATTTGGGGTCCGAGGAAAGGCCTATGTAAGGTAAGTTGGAAATGTTCATAATAAGCTAAGATATCGAATGAGTGCGCACAAGACCTAACTTTGGACAATAATATCTCCAGTTATGTAAGGATTTGTGTGATGAACTATCATTTTAAATCCCTTTGAGTCTAGTTTCAAACGCAATGAACCATTTCTCATTTGGAGGTGTATGCAAAAAGTTATCACTATTTTACTAGGCATGTGTCAGTAGCGCGGCCTTAGAGCGGGCACTAGAGCAGGGGCGCTAACTATGTTATATTCTGCCCCACTAGCGTGGCCTTTGTGCGGGGGCGCTAGTAGCGGTGCTCCAAGTACACCTACGGATTGAAAATTTGAGGATTTAAGTCAATTATCAAGCCAAGGGCATTCCCTCCACCCCCAACTGGACCAAGTCATCCAATTGCACACCTAAGGTGCATTTTTAAGTGTGTTTTCATGGTATTTTCACTTCTTAATCACTAGTTACAACATTATTTTGAATGGATATCATAGGATTTCTTCAAATTCTCAAGAACACCCCAAAGTTGTCTTTCAAGATTTGGTATACAAGATGTAATCCTACACCTTAGACTTACATATAGGAAGTTATTATGGAAATATGAGTATGAATTAAGTATTGTTACTCATAGGATGGTGATTGAGAGCCATGGTGCCTATCCTAGGTTGTTAGGGTATTGTAGAGTTTGTGAGATGGGTTATTGAGGTATGATTCTTGGTGTAATAGTATTATGTATACATGCATGTTCTAATTAGGTTTGTCGGAAGATTGATGAACATAAATAGGTAAAGATTGGGTTGGGAAATGAACAAAATCTTGTAAAAAAGAGTTAAAAATCAAGATGCTCAACTAGGGTTTAACAAAAAGCTCAAATGACCTGAAACCATGAATACCTTCCTAATATGCGTTAATTTTGTTATGTCTCAAGTACATTGAGATTGATATTGCTAGAATTTCTGAAACATCTTAGTAACTTAAGAAAAGCTTAAGCGAGGTATGTATGGATAACTTTAACTCTTGTAGAATCCCCTTGTTGTGACGAGCATACGGTATGTATACCTTGTATAAAAATATGTGAATTGATTGCCTTTGTAGATTTCCATACCACAAGTTATATGTGATTGTGAGAAGTGATTTGATGTGCCTATCTTGTTATGTGAAATGTTTGTAGAAGATTGAGGATGTCGACGTGGAAGTATGTGTTTACTTATGTGAACTATTTGTGAATTCTTGTGATTGATGTGCCTTGACCATTGTTGGTTAAGTCTTCCGATATGTTTGTGCATGTAAATGGCAACAAACCATATGTGGATGTCTGAATGTGTTTGTATGGTAAGAGTTTTGTAACAAATGATGGGACGAAATCGTAACTTATGCAATTGTAATAACTATGGTAATAACATATATGGCTTTTCGTGGGCAATTATTGTTGTGATATAAAATGCATATGAGTTGTTCAATATGATGAAAATGGTATTGATGGCTACATAAATTCTTACGAACTATTGTGGTTGTTCTTTGAGAAGTGTTGTTATTGTTCTTTGTGAATTGTTGTTGTTGTGTGGTTTGTGAATTGTGGTTATTAGTTGGGATCGGGTTGCACTCCGCAACACAAAGAAATAAGGTCTGGGTTGTGGCGATAAGGGTGGCCGAGGTAATAAGGGTTAAAAGTGATCGAAATCACTATTGAAACAACATATGAGAAAATGTGAAATCATTAATGTGATAATGTTGAAGGGGAAAAGGACAGGTTGTGAAACTTGTTTGGCTTTGATTGTTTCTTTCACGTGCATTTGATCGTTGGTTCTATTGATGTCTGTTACTTGTGTATTATTTGATTTTACTTAGGGTAAAATTTTTTTATACATACTAGTAAAATTCAAATGTACTAACATCCCTTTTACCGGGGGTGCTACATTCGTATTATGATTGTAGGTGGATCCATAAAAGGTACCCCAGTCAACCGACCGTATCTCCTTATCACTTCTCGTCAGCTGATTAGGTGATCCCCTTTCCTTTCAAGGCCTTATGTGGCTCACTCCACTTCGGCTTTGGGATCGTGTTTTGATGTTTGTATAAGATATATCCAGAGCCTTATTGCCGGCATTTCCATATTATTCTTCTATTGTAGTTAGAGGCCCGTAGACAGGTTGTGGGTAGTGTCGGGCATGGTATTATAAAAGAGAGATATTGATGTCTGGCAAAGATGTATAAAACTTGGAATACATGTATTATGGCGAAGGAAGTTGATCAGTAAAATGAAGTAGAAATTTTTATTGATATGTTTATAGAATTTTGTTAATTGAGTCGATTTCCTATAAACGGCTATTTCACTTGGTTAATAAGTAATGAAAACGTGGGGTAGCACGTGCGATAGAAAAGGCCCCCAGGTCCGCTTGGATGGGGATACCCGATCGAGCACCGGTCATGTCCCTTAAATTGGGAGCATGACAATTATTTGGAGTTTTTTAGAAGAAAGTATAGCCCTTATACTTGAGGCTATCTGTAAGAGTTAGGCAAGCTTGATGGATTTTGTTTTTCGAGATTGCCGGAAAATGTTCGCGATCGCGAAGGTCAAAAATAGAGATTGAATAATTTTTTAATTGTGGTCATTAACTTGGAGACCGCACTATTAAGAGGGACCACTGGTAGTGCATTAAAATACTAAATATCAGGATTTTGAGTTCATTTTATAATATTTGGAGCTATGGAGCTTAAATGGAGAAACGTTTTGAAGTGAATTTCACCATATGGATGGGGTTTTGAGATGTTTGGAGGTCGGTACATGTGGGATGGTATTCTTGGAGCATCATTTGGCTGGGTAAATATAAGATTTAACTTTTTTGAGGTAAGTAACACTTCTAATCTAGATACTGAGGGTATGAACCTCTGAATATACTTGATATGTGTTGGTGTTGAGGTGACGCACATGCTATGTGACGGGTGTGTGGGCGTGCGCCGTGTGAATTATGAGTCGATAGATTTTATCATTATGTGTAGTGACCTAGTCTTGTTTCTATTCATGAAATTCCTATATGCTTGTGTAATTAAGTCGTGATCCACGCTAGAAACCATGTCTAGTCTAAATGTTTATCATGTTGGGACCCAGTGAGGTCATTTATGTTGTTGAGTTATTTTCTTACATTCTCATTCATTTGCATATCATATCTCGGTCTCTGATGACATTTAGTGTTACATCATATCATTATTTACGGGTTGAATTTCATGACATTGTGATCTTAAGAGACTGGAGAGGTTGATGACTGAGTGAGGCCGAGGGCCTGATTACAAGGATGTTTATGGGATTGAGCTTCATACCAAAGAAGGTGTCATGACAGCAAACCCGATCATGATGGTTCCCATCTCACTACTAAGCAAGCCCGACCATTTATGACAGATACTCTGATTGTTTCAACAAGTAAAGATAAAGTTATTTTAGTGAATGTCTGAAATACTGATAATAATGCAGAAAATTTGACAAAATACTAATACGGCCCAACTAGGATCATGTATCACGAACATGAGCCTCTACAATACAAAGTAATATCCTACTACAAAGTTCTTCTAAAAAAATTGAAAATACGAAAATAAAAGATAAAGATAAAGGGGAGAATCACTGGCTGCGAACGCCCTCGATCAGCTGGAATCACTCAGCCTGAGACTACCCTGGATCTGCACAGAAGGTGCAGGGAGTAAAGTGAATACTCCGACATTGTGAGTACTAAACAAAACTAAAGTATGAAGGTAAGAAATCGCAGGAAATTCACAAAGTACTCTATATCTAGCAGTTCATATCCAGAACAATGGAAATAGTATACAACAAATAGTACAGTTGAGGAATAATGCATGAAAGAATGAAACACATATAACGGTATGTTTCAGTACCCGATGCGGCATGCAACCTGTTCCCTTTATTTAACATCGACAATACTTATTGGGGTGTGTATAGACCCGGATGGGCTCCAACAGACCAAGCGCAATATCTGCCAGGTATTGGCATAAAACAGGCTCCCGGCATCAATATCAATATATATTAATCACTACGGCGTGTAGCCCAATCCATATCAAGGAAACATCCTCACCAGTGGGTCCTCGACTCATCTCAGTCAAATAAGTCTAGCGCCCATCGGACGTGACATACTATAGGGATCTCAGCCCTCATATCCTTTTTATTTAAGTTTCATGTATAAAACATAGTTATTATATTATTTTTATTATTTGAATGCATGACTGAGAATTTATGTTATGCACACAGGTGAGGAGAACAGATAAAGATCCCCGAAGGATTCTATAGGTCGGCACAAGGCCCCAAACACGGCAATAAGCCCAATTCACAATGACAACGTATGCATTTAAATCGCCAATATAGTAGAAACTAACACTCGGAATTGACTAAGTCTCAATCCCCAAAATTATACGACCCTGCACTCATCTTGTAATGCGTGTCTCGCCTCAATATAGTGTTACATTGTGAAAGTATGGCGTTTCAAACCCTTAGAGCAGCAGTTACATCAATTACTCACCTCTAGCCAGCCAAAAACTAGCTAGCAATATCCTTGCCTCTCGAATCGACATCCTCACACATCGAATCTTGCCAAAACCACAACAAAAAAATTACAATAGGATAAGGGGATGTAACCCAATTGAAAAGACTCGAAAAATATCGAAAACCACAAAATTTGAAAAACCCGAGCACCGGGCCAACATCTTGAAAACCAGAAAACTTTATATCAAAATGATCCTTATCTCGCCACGAGTCTATACATATCAAGTTCACAAGAATCGTAGTCCATTTGTCCCCACAAATCATCAATTTAGCTCTCTTAAGATTAAAGCCCTAACCCCCATTTTTAATCCTTTAATTCCTTGGGTTTTAAGTGTTAATACATATTTAAACACCATAATTTTGTCATTTAATTCTTATAATCCATAACTGATTATAGCCCTTGAAACCCTCTTCAAACATCGCCCAAAACCCTCTTGGTTCGAAGACCAAAATATTTGTTCTTTCAAAATTTGCAAAGAACACTTAACATAAATATAGCAAGGCCTTTTCACATTTGCGCTCAAATATCCGCTTATGCGGTCACTGCTTTTGTGGTTGTCCAACCGCTTCTGCGGTCATTCCCAAAACTGCGCAGACCGCTTATGCGGTCCCATTTTTGCATTTGTGGTCTCCGCTTTTGCAAAAGTTGCCCAAGGCTCGATTCTGCGACCTCCCTCACCAAATTTGTGGAACCTCTTATGCCGTCCCATTTCCGCAGATGCAGAAATACCAGGTACCAGAACTCAAAAACAAGCCAAAACTCCAAAACCCTCCGTTTAACCATCCGAACTCACCAAGAGGCCCCTGGGACCTCAACTAATAGCACAAATATGTTATATTACCTCAGTCAAACTTGCTCGAATCATTAAAATACATCCAACAACACACGATTCACCATATTACAACCGATTCAAGCCTAAGTTAAACTAATACTTCCGAAACATGCATTCTATCAGACGACTGACCTAAACACCTTCGAATCAACTGAAATTTTTCACACACATCAAAAATTTCCCAATGAAGCTACTACAACTCTCAAAATTCCATTCTAACCCTCGAATCAAAATCTTACTTATCCACCGAATATCGCCAAAATGCTAACTTAGACAATTCAAGCTAATTATACGCCGAGCCTCAACAATTACTTACGATTGCTCTCCTAAACCTTATATCATCCCATGAAACTAACCGAATCATCATAAATCCATTCAGAGCCTTCTTACTTAAAGGTCAACATCCAGTTGGCTTTTCCAAACCAACCCTTCTTTAAAGAGACATTGTCTGATATATAAGCAAACTCTATCCGAATTACTTCAAATTTACCAAACACATGTAATGAGACATGACAAAGAATAAAACGGGGAGAAGGGGGTGAAAATACATGAGACGATGGGTTGGATCGTCACATCAGGCTTTATTCATGCCTTTATTGTCTTACATTAGTGCTTGGGCAGAATCCGTCCCTCCAGAGTATGACTTACTGGTAGTGAGCGTAGTTACCTACTGAGTGAGAGTGCTGAGTGCGAGTTCTGAATGACTAGGAGGACTATGTGACTGTGAGGAATGAGAGAATTTATACTCCAAGGGTATGCATATGGTTTTATCAATGTGTTACAGTTGCCATGCATACTTGGCATATAGGCATTGAGATGTATCTTCTCATTTTGTACTGCATAAACATATTCACATGCACATTGACATGCAGGCATAGAGATGTACTTTCCTCATGTCGTTTGGTAAGGACAACTTCTTATCTTTTGTTGAAAGGTTTATTTTGGAAAAGATCAGACTTTGGAGGCTTACTCATATTTTGGTGAGCTCAGTGAAAGATTTGAGTTTTACTACTATACATGAAAATCATGCTTATTTTCTAGAACTGTGAACGAGCTGAGCATCATATCTGTGAGTTATTACTTGTACTGTTTTTAAGGAATTGGTACAAGTTGTTCTTAGTTGTTGGTGTTGGATTCTCGCCATTTTTCCAAGATCTTCACTACTTTCAATCTAAGGTTAAGTTTGTTACTTATTGAGTACATGAGATCGGTTTTACTCATACTACACTTCTTCACCTTGCGTGCAAATTTTGGGTGATGCTGTTGTTGTGTGTGGAGGGTGCTAGTATTTAAGATGTATCTGCGTTCTGGTCGTAGTTGCCTGTTATTCTGTATGGTTTTATAATTTTTAATTTGTTCATGTATGCTTCAAACATATGATGTATTTATTTTATACCAGCTTGTAAACTACAAATCATAGAAGTTCATTATTTGTACTATAGGTCCTTGGAATTTTGTATAAAAGCTCAGTTATTTTATTATTTATTTTCTCATCAAATCTCATTGAACTGGATTGTTATTAATTGGTTTACCTAGTGGGTTGGGTTCGATACAATCACGTTTAGTTAGATTTTAGATCGTGATAGAGTGTTATTGACATGATATTGGTTTGGATAAAGTCCACCATGGGGCTGCTTAGAGGGCGAATTTTGTGGATACTCACACTTAATGATTTGGCTTATTCGTTTTTGGCTTATATATGTACTAATTCGCTAATCATTCGATAAGATATCGTGCGGATTGGTATCAAATTAGTAATTATCGGACGGATTATCACCTAAATCAAATAAAGAATAAAAATTACATTATGTAAGACATTAAACAACAGATATATTGTCTAATCCCACTCCACTACACTAATGAAGCTATCAGTGTTAATAATAGTTTTTTCTTCTTTAATTCATTTACAATAAACAAGCTAAAAAATAAATTGGGATCCCTATCCCATAATAGAAGTTCAGTTAAAATAAATTTTGGATATAGTTCTCGGCGAGGTAGAAATTCCCTCCTTGAAGATCATACAGGAAGTTAAAATTGATGACGCGGAATAGGTAAAGAATCGCTACGAGCAGTTGGCTCTTATTGATGTGAAAAGAATGAATGCAGTTTAGCACAGTCAATAGTATCATAACAGAATGTCTAGAGCTTTCAACAAATTAGTCAAGTTGAGGATGTTTACTCTAGGACAGCTGGTGTTGAAGAAAATATCCCCACATCGAGATCAAGCTAACAGGAAATCTCTCCCAATTGGCAAGGCCCGTACGTGGTTCACTGGGTTCTAATAGGAGGAGCCCTCATACTCACTGTCACACCTCCTTTTTCAGCCCCGCGAGGGGTGAAGGGAGTAAGGAAATTTTTCTAATTAAAGAACAATCGAAATGGGATTTATTTATTAATATTAGAGTCGCCACTTGGGAGATTTATGGAGTCCCAAGTCACCGGTTTAAACCCGAATCGAGGAAAAGAACGACTCTATTAATATCCGCAAACAAGAAATCTTGATAAGGAATTCTGTTAACCTGGGAGAAGCTGTTAGGCATTCCCAAGTTCTGTGGTTCTAGCAAGGTTGCTCAACTGTCATATTTTTCTTATTATCTGATTTTATACGAATGTGAACTTATGTGCCAATTTTAAATCTTTACGGCATTTATTATTATTATTATTATTATTATTATTATTATTATTATTATTATTATTATTATTATTATTATTTTACAGATAATTGCAACGTCGTGAAAATGTATCTCCAACCACAGCACAATCAATGTACCCATCGTCATGGATACATTTCGACTCCGTTGAGATTTGGATTTGGGTCACATAAATGTGCACCCAAATTTAGGGAGATAACATTATTAAATAGGCGCCTAAAGATACTAACGCATTATTATTTGGGAAAATCCCGTGAAATTCACTAAACGGCCAGTCCCGAAGTCTATCCGATTATTATATTGATTTATCAAGGGCCCCGCAACTTGTAATTTATTTGGCGAGGCATGCCTTATTTTATTTTAAAGGATCATCCTATTATGACTATGTCTTTCTATTTATCATCCCTCTCTAAAAATGAAAGAAGAAAATGTCCTACTTTATTTACATGCTTCAAACTTATTATAATCGGGTTTCGAACACAATTTAATAGTTTTGAAAATGAACGTATGTGGGACAGTCGTTTGACAGTTATGGGCCCATGTACAACGTGTAAGGAATAAAACTGCACCTCGGCCATCCTTATTCAGACGTTAGGCCTAACTAATTATCCTATACATGTTTGAAACTTTAAGAGGCAGAAGTGAAAGTGCTTATCTAGTTACTCGTGTTCTTGCAAGCATAGATAGGCAACTTACTAAGTGAGGTAACTTAGAGCATCTGCCAGTTAAAACAGCCTAAGGCGTACGACATGTTTAAGATTTTCTACTTAACAAACCATACGGTAAAAACAGAACACAGCTATGGCCCTATGAATCCTTTTTAAATTAGCATACATGGGAAGTTCACTTAACTAAACTATTGTGAGACGTTCGGTTATACATAACAAACAAATACATTATTCTAATGAAAGCAACTAACTAACATATGTACAACTAAAATTTAGAATACATCTTAAAATAAATTCCAGAGCATCATCTCTTCACTTTGTATTTCATGCTTCAATATTTTTTCCGCTTACCAGAGGTACTAGTTATGTACCTGATATTTGGAAAGAAAAGAAGTAGAGGAAGATCAGTATATGCAGCAGTAGCATACACAGCAACACAGCAGTACAACAACAACCAGTGAAACCAGTAGCCAACAGTAGCTGAAATCCCAGGAAAGATTAAAACCAAGCAGGAAAAAACAAGAACTCAATGCAACAGTAATTGAACACCAACAGAAAACCCAGGCAACAGGTTCAACAACCAAGCAAGAAAAATAGTAGTTAGTGATTTGTCAAACAATCAAAGAAAAGAAGCCTCAAACTCTTAAAGTAAAAGTTCAGCCTTAACACTCTATATTTCTCTAAGCATCTTAGGGTGAAAGCCATCCTTAAACTATCTAATTCTCCGGAGTTCTTCCCTTAAACTTCCAGCGTATATTTTTGCACTCTATATACTGACTCTTTTACCTTAACCCCCCTAAGACCTATGCTCTCAAGGATATTAAACTCTAAAAACCTGTATTTCACTCTTTAGCCATGAATTTCTAATCTCAAAAATCCAGTAAATCTCTCTGAACTTTTCTGTTAAAAATTCCAGTCTACCTCACTCTTACGTCGTAAGTTCTTTTTTCTACCTCTCCTCAATGTCTCCTCTTCCTCTATTTAATGAAAAAATTTCTCCGTTTTTTTCTTTGCAACTTGTTTATTCCCTCCCATGTGTGCCCCTTTAACTTTTCATTATTTCCCCCCATGTTATCTACTTTCAGCTTGTAGTATTCCTCCCCATATGCACCCTTTAGCTTTTCATTATTACCCCCATATAATTTACTTTTCAGCCTCTAAAGGCACTTAAAATATTATCACTCACACTATTGATCAAACAATTTCATTAGTTTAATTTATACTTTAATACCCTAATGTCAGCCCACTAACACTTAAACATTTCAAACCTTTTAAGACCCCAAAATACCCCTGAAAACTCTTATGGTTTACTATATTAACTTAAGCCTTAACAATCTGAAATTACCTCTATAGAAGCTTAGACTTAAAACTGATTTCAGGTTGAATTAATATATTAATACAACTATATCCAATTCATCCAAAGTTCAATCACAGATTCAACTCATACACAGAAGGGGTGTTAATCCAATGGCATGGGTTGGTCATATTGGGAACCAATCCTGACAAACTCAAAGCCAATGGATCAGCACGCAATTGAGGATCCAAACAGAGATCAAAGCAATACTGAACAGACATATTGATACGCGTTTTTAACATGGACAAGAGGAACATGCTTGTAATCATACTGAAATGAGAAACTCTTGCTTTTCTAGTTTTTCAACTGAGTTCAATTGACGACACTTACTTAATTGACCATATGAGCTAAAACAGATAGCTAACAATCAATAAACAAGATATCACAAGCAGGCTACTAGACGGCTTTCAGTGACTTTCGATGTAACAGGGGATTTTAACATGAACTTATCTATTCTATGACTCTAAACAGGTTGAACACATAACTAACTATAGGTACAAGTAACAAAAAAATAGAAGAATATGACCAAATAAAAGGTCTTATGAAGACGGACATAATTGAAAGAAAAATAACAGAAAAATCAAAAAACTTAACTAAACATGCAAACAAACACAAATATAACACAAGCAAGAATAGAAGAAAAAGCAAAACTTATCTCGAAAGCTTGAGAACAAAACGACCCAGGCTCGAACTGGACTAGATCTCTTTTGACATCGAATGGACATTAATCGAAGTGTTCTCAACTGAGAACACATCGATTAAGGTCTATTAGACCCCAAACCTTCATTAATTTTGACAGACCACCATTGTTTTATGTTCTAGGGTTCACACAGTCGATTTGGGGCTTGAAGCATTTTTGTTAGATTCGAACCAAACTAGGCTTGGTTTGGTTACGAGGGAGGTCAGGGGAGTAACTGGTACGAATTTAGGGTGGATTGGGATAGGTTAGGGTTTTGCTTGAATCTTCAATTGAATATTCGAGACGATGGGGATAGATTTGAGGTTACGGTTTGTGTATTCGTAATAAGGGTGGCTAAGTGGATCTATGGTGATGAGGAGGTGGCCAACGACGTAGATGTCGCCGGGTTTCAGGCGGAGGGGAGCTGTGGCGGCTAGGGTTTGATCCCTAAGTTTCGTCTCTGAGTTGAGAAAGTGAAACTGAGGGAGGGGGGTCTGGTTGTGGGGGCGTAGGGTGAGAGACGAGGGTTTATATACTAGGCAAGGGAATTGATCCTAACCATAGGATCAAATGAGAATGATGGCTAGGATCTCTTTATTTATGGGAACGGTGCCATTTTCGTTGAGTGGGGATTGGGTAGGACTCAAATGGAAACAAGTCGGGTATATGGGAAAGCGTGGAGCCGTAGGATTGGGTGAGATGAACGGCTATGATTCGTCGCGTCTAAATGACGCTGTATAAGTTAAGTGAGGAGAAACACTGGACCGTTCGATCAGCTTTGATCCATGGCTCAGATTTGATAGGCATAAACGACGTGGTTTCTTTGCCTAAGAGGCTGGGTGAACTGAATTGGATCATTGCACACATTGGGCTTGATTTTCAATTGAATTTCGGCCCAAAACTGATTTTTTTCCTTTTCCATACTTTTAATTAGTAAAATTAAACAAAACTCCTCATTAAATTGTAAAATTAGAATAAAACTACACAAACATTAATTAACACTCAACAACATTTATCACACATATTGAAGCATTTAATTAATATAAGAATCACACAATGGCAAATGGAATAAAATGCATATTTTTGTGATTCTCCCATTAACAACCAAATTATGGTTTATTTAATTCCTAAATGCACACTTAAATCCTAAATATGCATGCAATATGTATTTTTGTATTTTCAATTAACTACAACAAGATAAATATTTACGGACAAAATAATTACCAAAAATGTCACGCAAATTCTCAAAATTGTACCCGAAGGTAGCCTGTTTCATTTTTCGATTTCTTTTGGACTAATTTGTATGAAGAAAAAATTGGATGCTCACTTGCAGAAATATACGGAGAAGTTTGGCCAAAGCCAATCATTTCGGAAGCAGTAATGCGATTCTATGTGCAACTTTTATGCTTTATATTTATGGTGTAACTTGAACTATGCCTGAAACTGATTCCTGTTTAAGAGGGGATATAAAGGTAGCCCTATGGCTTCGGTCACAATTAAATAAAATTTCAATTTCCCCCCGTTGTTGGAACCAGGGCAAAATTTTGAGGATGAACCTCCAAATTCGAATTTGATCGTCAGCCAATCATCGCACACAACCGTTAGAAGCACTTGCCTAGTAAACCGGTACAAAATTTTGAGGAGGACCTTCTAAATTCCAGAGTGAGAGAGGTTGCAATGTCTTGAACCGAGTCATAGTCGTCAGTTTATTTAAAATAGAAAAACTATTATTTTCAATTATGTAGTTACATTACATTTTGTCACTAAATCATGCATGACTATTATCCTTATTGCTTTGTTTATCAACACTACCCTAATGATACACAGCGCCAAGTGTGACGAGCAAAGTCCACGGAAGGACGGACTAACCTTCCCCCTTTTCAAAGCTCACAGTTTTTCTTTGGATGCAGGAACGCAAGGTGTAAATCATTAGATACAATTACACACTCATACTTTTTCAAGAATAAAATACTAAGAATCATCACCTATTTACAATTGTTATCCACACATGATGTACCCAGCAGTCACAATATCACAATAAGCTATCAACTAAGAGATTTTACTATCGTTTGCCCTTTTTACTTTTCTGCATTGCATAAGGCTACCTTTCTGCCTTCCGAGGTTACGTTCTACCTCCACATGCATTCCTTTGCATTGCATAAGGCTACCTTTTTGCTTTAGGAGGTTAAGCTCTACCTTCATCTATATTTCTGCATTGCATAAGGCTACTATTCTGCCTTCCGAGACTAAGCATTGTCTCAATCTGCATTTCCTGCATTGCATAAGGCTACTTTCCTGCCTTCCAAAGTTAAGCTCTACCTCGATATGCATTTCTTGCGTTGTATAAGGCTACTACTCTTCCTTCCAAGACTAAGCATTGCCTCCATCTGCATATCTTTGCATTGCATAAGGCTACCTTTCGATTGTCTGAGACTAAGCATTGTCTCCATCTGCATATTTCTGCATTGCATAAGGCAACCTTTTCGCCTTTAGAGACAAAGCACTATCTCCATCCTACATTTTCTTGCATTGCATAAGGCTACTTTTTCGTCTTCCGAGACTAAGATCTCTCTCCATCCGAGATGGCTTAAATATCGCCACTTTATCTTTCTTCCACGGCTGAAATATCGCCATTTTTGCTTAAATACTGCAACCTTTATGTTTGTCTTTCATCGGCTGAATGTCCACCTTCTACATTTCATGCGTTGAAAGATCGCCATATTGTCCAAAGGAATCATTGTTCGGAGGTACCATTTTCATAGACCGAGAATGCCATGCCATTGCCTGAGGACCCCCGTTTTATCTTTTGCATACCATTATTCAAAGGCACCATAGTTTATTGGAATTATTCTCATAGCTCGAGAACATCATTTCACAACCTGCGGATCCTTTATCATATGCTTTATGGCCCAGGACGTCGTGGTCTGAGGATGTCATCCTAATGGTCCAAAGACAGCATTCACGGTTCAACGGGAACTTGCATCACGTTTAAATTTGTGCACAATATGTGTTTGTATTAATCACTTGCAGGTACACCGTCTAGCAACGATGATCTTAGCAGGAGCGATCCTTTTCCGGTTCCTGCAACCTATTAGATTCCAAATACCTTCCTCAACCTAAATATCCCATTCGTTATTTTCGATAATCTCCATCGGCATATTTTGTCTATAGATCCTGAACTACTTATGGCCTAATTCCTATAAGACCAGGAATATGTAGGTAGCTCGAACGCCAGAGCTCGGTCAAAGTTCTTTGCAAATCAGCTCTTTCGGTCAAAATTGGTAATCATATCATTACCCGCTAACTCTTTCATCTGCCCGAGTAAAGAGGGGCAGCTGTTGATACCAAAATTTTCCCTATGTATTTTTTATACTCAAAATACTTCAAAAATAAAATATATTAGCTTATATAAGTATATCTAAAATAATTTGTATTTTTCCCAAATTTTTAAGGATTTTCAAATTTATTGCCTATTTTAGCAGTACTAAGTTCGATAATTATTCCCAAAATTTTCATTTTGGTGAAAAATTTATATTAATCTTCTACTTAGTCCAAAAAATAATTTAGGTTATTTTTTCATATTCATACAAATTTATTTGATATTTTTAGTTAAATTGCATAAAATTATAATTATAGACTGTATTACGATTAATAGTGTTTTACAATTATAAAATTAAAGTTAATGTTTATATATATATATATATATATATATATATATATATATATATATATATATATATATATATATATATATATATATATATATATATATATATATATATATATATATATATATATATATTAGTTCAGTAATTTTAATTTGTTTTTAAAATCATTTTTACTATTTTAATTAAATAAAAAGGAAGAAATTGGCTATTTAACATATAGCCCATTAACATGTTTCAAACCCGCCCGATTCCTACTATTGATCTAGGCCATTGATCATTTTGATCAACGGCCATAAATCACCCTTGTCTTTTTTAACTCCAAACAACTACCCTAATTCCTTATTTCTCATCTCCCAATAGCCTCTGAATCCTACACTCTCTCAGTTCTCTCTCAACCCTCCCTCAAACCCTAGCCACCTTCTACCATCTCCACCGTAAACTCAGTTGATTCCATGGCTTCTCAAGCCATGGACATCATATTCTCTCCTCCTACAGCACTTGCATGCCTGATGCTTGAAGGAACAAGGACAAACTTTGAGGGTTTTCACTCCTACCTTCACCGAGTCGAGGATTTTGTTCATCTCCAGCCTTGCTCCGGTGGCTCTTGGTCTTTTGAGCCTGATTTTGACCTTATCCTACTTAGATCAGACCTTTTTCAAGCCTTTCTCACTCTAGGGTCCCTCTAAAACTCTAACTAATCTAGGTTTTCTCCGAGTTTCTTAGAATCTGTTATGTATACATGCTCTATTTGAGTTTTTTGAACGATTTTTCCAACTTTTCTTTCAAAAGTTACTTTCAAAATTCACTTCTTCCTGATTTAGGGTTTTCTGGAAATTTTCAAAAGTGTTTCTCTGACGTTTCCTTTCCTTTCCTTTGTGTGTATTTGTCTGTTCTATGTTCTTATGTTCACTTTTATACCACACATGTTCTTCTATTGTGTTCTTATATTTTCTCTTTTATCATGCATGTTCTTATACTATGTTCTGTTCGTTCTTCTACAATGATTTCTATGCTATGTTATCACATGATTTCTTACTATGTTCTTCCATTTTTTTGATATGCTTCGTCTATTGTATCCTTCTACCATATACTTAAGTGTTCACTGGTTTCTCTGCTTTACCTATTTTAAGTTTCTTCCAAAAGACCTGTTTAAAGCATGTTTTCTTCTACTGTTTCTTCTACTCTGACTATGCTTCGAATCAGTCTCTTCACTCTGTTTGCTTTGAACGTTCTACTATACTTATTTGTTTTCTCATTGAGTCTCTGAATGAAATCTCTGAGCCTATTTTAACTACTAGCCTCTTCGTCTCTGTGTTTGGTTATATACGAAAACCCAAGAATTTGGGGGTTCTGCCAAGGTTTAATCATGTTATTAAACTAAGATTTATAAAACCCTTGACTCTTTTAGGCTAAGTTCTTAGTGTCTGAACTAGGTTCGAATTTCTTTGTTTTCATACAATTAATATTCTCCTACACTACACTCTTTCGTTGAATAGCATGACAAATTCCTTCATGTTTAGGCATGAATGTATGCTTTATATGTTTTTTGAACCCTTCTTTAAATGGTTTTCGAACTTATGACTGAATCAGAATTCTTTTTTAGGTCTAATTGAGTGTTACTAATTTTCCTTTTGTAAAACCTTTTCTTCACCTTTTTCTGACTGGGTTCATTCATAGAAAATCTTTGACTTCTGATTTCTGGATTGTTAACTGATTCCTTTACCTTATTTGCACAAGTCGTGTAGTGTCAGGACCTTGTCCTTAAGTAGGCCTCTATGTATTTACCGTTATTATACTGCCTTACACAAAGGTTTTGATTAATTTAGTTCCTTATTTAGTTTAACCATTTGTATTCAGAATCCCTTAATTAAAAGGAAACCATGTGTAATTGATTGACAATTGATTTTCAAACTATTCTCTTGCCTTATTTCTGCTTGCCTTCTACACTATAAAAGGCACAACCTCTTTTTCACAAACACAATTTCAATACACAAATGAATACACTTTAGACATCACACTTATAATTCTCACAACCTCTTCTAAACTTTCTTGTCTGTGCTTTGGCTTTCACATGACTGATTCTTTCTTTTACTTGTCTCTTTTAAAAATTGATGTGTCTTGATTCAATTTCCAGCATCATCCCAATGTGTTTACTTATAATCATAATATCTACTTCGTGTAGAACTGGACTTTGTAATGCTTATGTGCTTCTGCTTGCTTTACTTTCTTGCATACATTTTCTCCCTTTACCCTCTATATGTCTATAAGTGGGGATACAGGGCATGGAAACATGAATTGTTATCCATGAACTAAATATTGACCTCGAGTAAGTTGGGCAGTGTGTCAGTATGCTTCATTGCTGTGCATGCCCTTAGTCTACTCTTTCTCTGTATTTTGCATTTATTATGAACCCCATATCCTTATTCCCCTATGTATGTCGAGTTCATGTTTATGGTCTAGCAACCTTCAAATGGCTGTCCAGGCCAGAACATGACCTTCAACAGTTCCTAACTCCTCAATTTGAAAATGACAAGCAGGTCAGGGGTGTGCCAACACCCCAAAAATGCTTGGCATGACCACGAGCTTGCCATTTCCCCTCTACTGCACTTGCACTTATTTCTAGCGTCTAAGCTCTGCCTCCTCCCCTATGAGCCTTGCCTTGGGACCTTGATTTTCCTTTGAACTTGGACATTTGAGGGTGTGCTCTTCCATACTGCATTATAATCTTATTTTGCATTGATATTTGGGATGTAAGCATTGCTTGCAGTTCTCTAAAATCCTTGGAACTTTGACACATCCCAAATTAGAGAAAGACTTTGAAAATTTTATCGTCGAAGTAGGTTTATCCCATATTATTATACTGTGATTCTGAATTAGCCTAACTAGATGTAGATGTAATCACTGATGCAATTTTAATTTTCTGTCTGATTCATTTGGTCTGTAATAATTTTTGTAATAACTGCTGGGGTGTTAGTAAAAAGGGAGGGTCAATCATGCATGCAAAAGAGGTAGATACCATGACTATAGAGAAATACTATTTCTGTCATTTTGCATCTCAAATAATTAACTATTGTAAGTCTGTATCTTATTTGGATATCCTATCTATAGAGAATTACTACTTCTAAAACGTTCGCATTTCATATAGACGCCATGCTCATAAGTTTTCTGCATCTCATACAGAGATCATGTTCATAGTACTTTCCACAATTTCATATAGAGATCGTGTTCATAGGATTTTCTGCAATTTAATATATTTATCATGTTCATAGGATTTTCTACATTTTCATATAGATATCATGTCCATAAGCCTGCATGTCATATAAGATATAAGATAATATGCCAATAGCACTTCTGCATTCTTGCATATGCATCAGCAGTTAGGCAAACCTGTTATAGGATTTAAATAACTAACTGCATCTAGATGACTTGTCTATAGGATTTCTCTACAAACAAATGTTAAAAAATCTGTAGCACATAGAAAGCATGCCTATTAGAGTTATCTACTAAAACATGAATCGCCCACTTGCTTCTAAGTCTAAAATCAGTAGCAATTTTGTCTTACACTTGCATGACTTAGGAACTTATAGCTGACAGTTCTTTTTCTACAAAACGTTTAATCCTTTATCTTTGAAGCCAATAGATATCATGCATATAGGTCCTGTTTAACACATAGGCAAATGGTTAGGTAATTAATCAATTAAGTCTATCCTTGACAAATACATCTAAGCAGGGCTAATTTAGACTCCCTATCTGGGAAATATGTTGTAAATCAACTTGTCATATGCCTTAGTTTGATCCAGACCAAATAAGTATTGCAAGATATGCAAAACTATACGTTTTTCTTTGACTTAACGTGCTTATTTTAGCCATATATGTTTACTTGCATTCCTAGTCTTGTTCTATATGTTTTTTAATGTCGCCTTAGAATTTTATCCTTTGAAAACTCTCAAAAGTCCCCCAACTATCTCCTTTTTGGGATTAGGGTTCCAATATGCCTCCAGGATTAATAGGATTAGGACAAGTAGTAGCATGCAATAACTAATGATATTATTCTGCGCTTTAGTATCTTAACGGGGTGGGAAGGGTACAATGTGGATCTGATGCTCCGTGAGCTCATATAACGTGTGACCCCTCTTTTGAGTAGTGACTGTTGGATATTGCATTGATGCGATCCATATTAATCATAAACCGAGGACATCTCTCCCTTTATTTTCGTTCATCTCTTCTTGTAAAACTCTTTCAATCTTTTTATAAAAATCTATCCTCTCTACTTACCTTCAAAAGTTTCCAACTTATTTTCAATGTTACATGCAAGTCCTTATTTGAGCCTTAATTGCTTACGTGTTTATATAAAGTCACAATTGTAACATGGTCGCGAACCACACTAGTGGATCCTGAGGGGTGCCTGACACCTTCCCTTCGGTATAATTTCTAACCCTTACTCAAATCTCTGGTTTTTAAATAAAAAAAAACCCTTTTAAATGTCCTAATGCACTTAATCATTAGCTAGGGACTCTTCAATTCTAAAACCCAATTAAGAAAAGGGAACGAGTTGTCCTCCTAAATATCACAAGCCCTATTTCAACTCTAGAAAAAGGGGGCACGAAAAAAATTTTGGAGGGGCGTTAAGCGTAAGTTGGGTACATGGGTAGAGTTGAGAACAATTTTTCACCCTCAGAATGCTCCATGCTTGTATGATTGAGTTTGGAGGGTCTTGAGATTAGTTTTTGCCATCGGCAGAATTTACGTACAACAACAGCTATTAGTTCAGCATTTAGATGGAACCGTTTGAGGGTTTGTATGGTATGCAGTGTAGATCTCTGGTGGGTTGGTTTGAGCCGGGTAAGGCTAGACTATTGGGCGCAGATTTTGTCCATGATACTTTGCAGAAGGTTAAGGTGATTCAGTGTAGACTCCATATGACCTAGTCCAAACAGAAGAGTTATGCAAATTGGAAGGCTCGTGATGTTTCCTATATAGTTGGGGAGTGGGTTCTACTTCGGGTTTCACCTATGAAAGGTGTCATGAGATTTGGGAAGAAAGAGAAGTTCAGTTTGACGTTTAATGGTCCTTTTGAGATATTGAGGCGTGTTTGGGAGGTTGCTTATGATCTTGCCTTACCTCCCAACTTGGCAGGAGTTCATTTGGTGTTTCACGTTTCGGTGCTCCGTAGGTATCATGGGGATCCGTCACACATGTGGGATTTTAGTTAAGTCCAACTATACGAAGATCTATCCTATGTTGAAGAGCTAGTGGCAATATTTGACATGCAGGTTAGAGAGCTGAGGTCAAATAACATTGCATAAATAAAGGTTCAGTGGCGGGGTCGGTTTGTTAAGGAGAAGACACCGTGCAAGATATGCACAGTCGTTACCCTCTTTTTTTTACTACTTCAGGCATGTATGTGTGCTTGTTTGAGGACGAACGAATGTTTAAGCATTGAGGATGTAACGACTCGGCCGGTCATCTTAAAAATTAATGCCCCGAACCCGTATTAACTGCTTTCGCCAAGTTTATATCTACTAATTTGATTTGCCAGGATATTTAGTTCTGAGTTTCGGAGAGTTTTGGGACACTTAGTCCCTAAATGAGAGCTAAAGTATTAGAAAGTTTGCCGTCATCAAAAGAGTGTGAAGACGGCCCCAGAATTGAAATCTGATGGTTCCTTTATCTTTGTTAGGTGGTTTCGGGGTTAGGAGCATGTCCGGATTGTACTTTTGAGGCCTTAGCTTACTTAGCCTTGAAATGCCGAATGATGAATTTTTGAAGTTCCGGTTCGATAGTGAGATTTTGATCCAAGGGTCGTAATGGAATTTCGAGAGTTATAGTTCTGTTATGTCATTTGGGACGTGTGTGCAAAATTTCAGCTCATTTAGAGGTGGTTTCGTTTGGTAATTGATCAAAATAGAAATTCGGAAGATTTAGAAACTTAGGGTTGAATCTAATGTGTTTTTGTTGGTTTTTATATTGTTTGAAGTGTTTTGAAGATTGGTAAAAGTTTGAATAAGGTTTTAGGATATGTTGATGCCTTTGGATGAGGTCCCGGGGGCATCGACATGAACTCAGATTGTTGATGGAGGAAATTTTGGAGTAGAGGTTGCTGCAACAACTATTCTTCTAGTATTTTCATATATGCGATTTGGGGACCGCAAATGCGGAGTCGTAGAAGTGGCGTAGAGGACCACAAAAGTTAAACTTGGGATTTCCTCCAGAACCGCAGATGCGGTGAAATGTCCACATAAACAGAACTGCTCTTGCAGTTAGAGTTCCGCATATGCGAAAGCTAGGTCCTTAAGTGAAAGTCATAGATG
Organism: Nicotiana benthamiana; assembly: GCA_034376525.1. Lineage (NCBI taxonomy): Eukaryota > Viridiplantae > Streptophyta > Magnoliopsida > Solanales > Solanaceae > Nicotiana > Nicotiana benthamiana. Next base: position 35,460,372 of record CM067337.1, on the reverse strand, counting down.
CGACAATTGTTCCACAGAAGAGGGACCAAAGTCGCAAATGTAGTAATCGCTGGGCAGAACATATAAATAGTAGCCTTTGTGAATTTGAGGATTCTTTCACCATTTTTATCTTGGTTTGAAGCTTCTAAGAAGTATATTTTGAGGAAAACAAAGGGGAATATCTAGGATGTAACATCCTAGAGTTCATAGCTCATTTTTATGTGATTGAAGACCTTATTAGTGGTGAAACACTTGGGAAAAATAGAGAACTAGGGCTTGAGTTTAAGAGACCTTAAAATGGGGATTTTAGGGGTCATTTGGACTCCGATTTCAGTGTTCTTGTTATGTATAGACTCATGAGAGTATGCATTTTGGAAATATAAAATTCACTAGAATTTCGAGACGTGGGCCCAAGGGGCATTTAGGTTATTTTAATAATTTTTCGTTTTAGCTTAGAGTTTAATTGTAGAATCAGTACTTAATGTGTTATTTACAATATACAATTGAATTTAAATAGATTTAGGCCATTTGGAGTGGGATATTCGTGGCAAAAGCACAGTTTCGGGTTGGTTTGAACTTGTTAGAGGTAAGTGGCTTGTATAACCATGTGTAGGGGACCTTCCCCTTAGGATTGGTGTATTTGTTAATTGAATTACCTTGTATGCTAAGTGATGAGTGCGTACTTGTGCAAAATTGTTGGTAAATATGGCTTTCACTAAGTATTTATCAGCATATTTCTTTTCCTGCATTGATTACTGGTGCTAATAAACCTGTTGTTTGTTTAGAAATTATATCTAATTGATTTCATTGTCTTAGTTTTTCAACTTGCTTTACCTAAACTCTGTGCAGTATGCTAGGTTAGAATTACTTGATGCCTTGATATGAAATTTCCAATTTCTATATATCTTCTTCTTGTTGTTTGTGTAATGACATTGGGACTATGATGTGGGATTCCGGTAGCTCCCCCTTGTCTGTTTTCATTAGGAATGCGAGTTAGATTCCCGGTAGACCCCCCCACACAGTCATATGGAACTACTGGAATGCATCGGGTAGATTCCCCCAGTACTGGTAGGACTACGAATCAGGATTTTGGTAGATCCCCACGCATTGATAGTTAGACTATGGGATAAGATCTCGTGAGAACCTTCAGACATATATATGATGTACTCTGGGACGACATATCGCGAGATCTACTGGATAGTTGTAATTGGGACAACAGGACAATATCCTAGAACGTGCCCCGGCTGTTATTCATGTGTTCAGCTTTATTTCTTCTGTGGTTTGTTTGTCTTTGTGCTAGTTATTATTGTTCTTTCAATTCTATGTTATTTCTTACTAGACATTTCAGACACTACAACTATGTAGTGCTTCTCTCAGCCTGTGTTCCCGTGAGTTTCCGGGTTTTGGGATACTGTTGTAGAATTCTAAGATGTTGTGATTGATATGCCGACCGACATTCTATATACTATTTATCTTTTAGTTATTCTTGACTTTTAATTTATATTTTCACAAATTTTTCATTTATTTTCTGCACTTTTTAGGCTTGCCTTGTTGTAGAGATTGTGTGCCATCACGATAATTCACGGAGGGCGAACTGGGGTCCTAATACTCTCCATAATTGATAATTAAGGACATTAGCCTATTATTTACTCACGTTTGCTTATGTTTTGGGTCGAAAATGCATAAAAGTATTCCCAAAAAGCTGACTTAATGTGCTTGGTTACAGGGTTTGGTCAAAGTGAGGCAAAGAAGTCATAATCAACTCATGAGGGAATAAAACTTGCAGAAATCCAAGGCTGGGACTGGAGCACTGTCAGCGGCAGAAAAGAACAGCCGCAAAATGACTACCACTGAGGGACCACTATTATACGGTACTCGAAAGTGAAATTCAGAGGTTGTTTTTGAAAAAGCACGGCCACAAAATCTATGGCACGGGCGCGCCGCAGATGGATTTTTGCTAAGATCTTGTAGTAAGGTTTAGAGACTCTACATTTTCAGCTTAAGTGAAGAATGTGGTCTGTGTCCAAATTACGTTGCCGCGCCTGTTTCTCATGCGGACGCGGTTGAAAATTTGTGGTCCGTGATACAAGCTCTATCCAAGCCTAGTTATGAAGAAATGCAGTTGTTATCACACGGCCGCAAAAGCTCAAGCGCATATGCGGTAAGAATTACGCATCCGTGAACTCTCCGCAGGGGCATTTCTTTCAGAAAATTTTAGCCTAGTATAAGTTTACCTTTTGGACATTGTTAGGTCAAGTTATGCTTTGTTGAACTCGTGAGACGGCTAGTTTTTTTATTTGAGAAATATTGTACAAGATTTACCTTATAACTTTTGATTTACTTCTTTTAATATAGCATTATGGATTTTATGGGTTTTATCTTTTCTTTATATTTGTTATTTTTCTATTTTCATGAGTAGCTAAACCGATAGCTAGGGTTGTGATCCAACCCTATGTGGATATTCGATGATTCTTGAATTTTAGGGCTTAATTGTTTATGGTTTAGTAATCTTTAGCCTAATTCCTGCTTTAATTGTAGAATTGGTGGTTGCAAACACTAATTTGTGCCTTTATAACTTATGTTCTTCGTGATAACAATGGAAGCCCCAAGGCAATTAGGGCAATCAACAATAACAAGGCAATGGTAATTGGGGAAACAAAAACCAAAACTCTAATTGGGGCAATCAGAACAATCAGGGTAATTGCAATGGTAACAACAACAGTTGGGGTGGTAACAACAATCATGGTAGGTGGAATAATGGCAATCAAGGAAACCGGGGGTAAGGCTTTCCAAGGCCTCCAATGTACCAGCAACTGGACAATCCGCCTCCATTTCCATCCAAGGTCCTACTTCTTCTAACAATGATATGTGGAGAACCAAAACGAGGTTCCAACAGATGACAAAGAAGAATGCGGATTCTGATGCTCAGTTTTCTTCCTACAATACTTCAATTAGAAATTGGGAGGCTTAGCTAGGCCAAATCTCACAGTCCTTGAATACTCGTTATAAGAGTTCTCTACCAAGTTATACTCTAGTAAACCCCAAGGGTGGAAACAATAATGGTATGGCGGTAACCTATAAGAAGTGGACGAGGCGGTGATGTGAATGCCTCCAAACAAAATCAAAATTTGGGTGATGATGTTGAGTTCCAAAAAGATGAAGTTCATTTGGTGGTTGAAAATATGATTGATGAGAATATGAATGAAGAAGTGAGGATTGATATTCAAGATTCCAAAGTAGAAACTCAAAATGATGTGAACCCGTCTAGGGAACACGTAATAGACATGCCGGAGCCGATTGTGCCTAAAGCCAATGATCATTTGCCAAGGCCACCTCCACCTTATCCTCTAAGGCTGATGAATGAAAAGGAGAATCGGTTTATAAAGTTCATTGACATGATGAAGAGCTTATCCATTAATCTGCCTTTGGTGGAGGCTAATGAACAAATGGCGGGCTATGCTAAATTCATGAAGGTCTTGGTGACAAAGAAATAGTCCATGGATTGTGAAACTATAAAGATGTCCCACCAAGTTAGTGCAATAGTGCATTCAATGGCCCCGAAGCTTGAAGATTCCGGTTCTTTCACCATTCCTTGCACCATTGGGAGTGTGGACTTTGCTAAGGCTCAATGTGATTTGTGGTCACGTATCCACATGATGCCCTATGTAGTTTTCAAGACGTTGGTTATTCGGAAACCGGGGCCGACTTCAATGGAATTGCCAATGGCGGATAGAACGGTGAAGAGACCATTGAGAATTATTGATGATGTGCTTGTCCGAGTGGACGCATTTGTCTTGCCAGCTAATTTTTTGATATTGGAGTGTAAGGTGGATTATGAAGGTCCAACAATTTTGGGGATACCTTTCCTTGCTACTGGGAAGGTCTTAGTTTACGTGGAAGTAGGGGAACTCACATTTCGGGTGCGTGATGAAAATGTGGTCTTTCATGTGTGCAAGTCAATGAAGTATCCCAACAGTTGAGAGGTGTGCTCTTTGGTGGACCTCGGCACGGCAATAATAGTTGATGATACCATTGCAGTGATAGATGTGGAGGACCCTCTAGATGATGTATTGTTGAATCTTGATGTCAATGATTATCAGGGCTGAGTGGAGTGTGTGAATGCTTTACATGGGATGGGGTCTTATTCTTATGAGCCTAGGAAACTATTTTAGGACCTTGAGAATAGGAAGACTCCACAAACAAAATCGTCAATTGAGGAACCTCCAGTGTTGGAGTTGAAACTGTTGCCTCCACACCTCAAGTATGAGTTCTTAGGCCCTAGTTCTACTTAGCCAGTTATTCTGTCCTCTTTCTTACAAACATGCAGGTTGATGCCATATTGGTGGTGCTTTAAAAGTGGAAAAGGGAAATCGAATGGACTTTAGCTAATATTCGGGGGGATAAGCCCTCCTTGGAAAAGGGAAATTGTATGTAGAAGATTATTCTAGAAGATGGTGAAACCCCCCCCCCCCCCCGGAAAAACAAAGGAAGTTGAATGAGGAAATGCAAGAATTTGTAAAAAGGAGGTGATCAAGTGGTTGGATACTGAGGTTGTATACCCTATCTCTGATAGCTCTTGGACTTCACCGGTGCAATGTGTACCGAAGGAGTGGCATGACCATGGTTGCAAACTCACAAAATAAGTTGATTCCTACAAGAACCGTCACCGTTTGGAGGGTATGCATGGACTACAACAAGTTGAATAATGTAACCCAGAAGGATCACTTTCCATTTCCTTTTCTTGATCAAATGTTAGATCAACTTGGTGGGTGTGCCTTATATTGTTTCATAGTTGGGTATTCTGGGTATAACCAAATCTTGATTGCTCGGGGTGATCAAGAGAAGACAACAGTCACATGTCCATATGGCACCTTTGCCTTTTCATGGATGCCTTTTAGGTTGTGTGATGCACCGGCTACATTTCTGTTGTGTATGATGTTATTCCCATTGTGAATGAGCCAATCTTATTCTTAATTGGGAGAAATGCAACTTTATAATGGAAAATGGCATAGTTCTTGGGCATAAATTTTTAAAGCATGGTATTGAGGTAGACAAAGCAAAAATTGAGGTGATTTCAAGGCACCCTCCCCTACCTCTGTCAAGGGAGTTAGAAGTATTCCTTAGTATGCAGGGTTCTACCGGAGATTTATCGAAGCCCTTTCAAAGGTAGCGAATACCTTGTGCAAGCTATTGGTAAAAGATTTCATGTTTGTGTTTGATGAAAAATGTATGCAAGCCTTTGAACTTCTCAAGCATAAGTTGACCACCACTCCGCTCATTATCACACCTAATTGGAGCTTGCCCTTTGAGCTCATGTGTGATGTAAGTGATGTTGCGGTTGGGTCGGCTTTGGGCCAAAGGATGAACAAAATGTTTTATCTGGTGTACTATGTGAGCAAGACAATAAATGATGCTCAAGTGAACTACACTGTGATTGAGAAATAACTTTTGGCTATTGTGTTCACAATGGAGAAATTTTGGCCGTATCACATGGGTGCCAATGTCATTATTCAAACCAACCATGCCGCACTCTAGTACTTGATCATGAAGAAGGATTCCAAAGCTAGACTGATGATTTGGGTGTTGTTACTTCAACAGTTTGATTTTGAGATTGTGGATAAGAAGGGTAGTTAAAACAAAGTGGCGGACCACTTGTCCCTCTTGAAGGAGGAAGGGAAGCCTCGTGATGGCCTAGAGATCAATTATTCATTTCCCAATAAACAACTCCTTTCAGTGCAATGAATGGTATGCCATGATTTGCGAACGTTACTAATTTTTTGTGAGTGGTATAATCCTGTGTGAGCTCACTTCTAACCAAAGGCAGAAGCTCTAATGGGATAGTTTGGATTTCTATTGGGATGAGTTGTACTGTTTTAAGATTTGCACAGATTATATGATCCTACGGGGCTTCCTGAAATAAGAGAAATTGAATATCTTGGAGGCTTGTCATTCCTCTACCTATGGTGGACATCTTGGCGGGGCGAGGACAACTTCCAAAGTTGTATGGGGCATTGGTTTTATGGGACCATTTGTTATCTTGTGTGGGAACACATACAATCTTGTTGCGGTTGAATATATTTCAAAGTGGGCTGAAGTCGTGGCTCTACCCAACAATGCGGCCTGGATTTTATTGGATTTCTCAAAACGTGCATTTATACAAGGTTTGGCACTACTCGTGAAATTATAAGTGATGGGGGTCTCATTTTTGTTATAGAGATTTTGACACTTTCCTTGCAAAGTATGGTGTCAAAAGTTCCTACTCATTATCATCCTCAAGCGAGTGGCCAAGGTGAAGTCTAAAATAGGTAATCAAGAGTATATTGTCAAAGACAGTCAATGCAAATAGGACTGATTGGTCAAAGAAGTTGGATGACGCTCTATTGGGCTTGTATGACTTCTTATAAGACCCCGATTGGTATGTCTCCGTATCAGTCAGCGTTTGGGAAAGCTTTCCATCTACCTATTAAGTTAGAGCACAAGGCCATGTGGGCTTTGAAGAAGTTCAATCTTGAATAGGATGTGGCAGCAAATGTTCATATGGAGCAGCTTAATGAACTTGATGAATTTCAATTCCATGCCTACCCCAGTTCGTCCTTGTGCATGGACAAGATGAAGTACATTCATGATAAATATGCCTGTGGCAAGGATTTCAATGTGGGTGACTTAGTTCTATTGTTCAACTCTCGAATACGTCTTTTCCGAGAAAGCTTAAGTCAAAAAGGAACGGACCTTTTGAAGTGGTGTTTGTAACCCTATTTGGTGCATTTGACATGAAGAACAAAAATGGGGAAGTTTTCCCAGTGAATGGGCAAAGGGTAAAGCACTACTTGGGAAAAATTGATGATATCCACGTGGTGGAACTCCTTCATCTCAAATGATTTGATGGTATCTTGCGTTGTGGCGCGACGTTTAATCAAACGCTTCTTGGAATGAAACCCATGTGCTTTTCTTTGATTTTCATTGTAGTGTAGGATTTATTGTTTTACTTGCTGGTTGTGAGATGTTGTAGGAATGTATTAATGCAATGCAGGAAAAAGTTCGAAAATAATCACTCTGATGTTGTTAATGCGTACCACACTCATTTTGTGTGACCGTAAAGACCTTTGTGCAGGGGCGAGAAATCAATGCGGACTGCACTGGTGATTTGACAAAAGTTGGGGTTCTCTGAAGTTTGCCACCGCTTCCGCAATGTATTTTGTGCGGTCCGCGGTGGTGCACTACAGCCGCATTGCATTTTTTGTGGTCTCTAGTGGTCAATTTGTCAGTGCCCATTGGTTTCAAGCATCACAGACCGCGGTTCCATTGTGAGGTCCATGGTCGATAGGTAAGCTGAGCCCCAAAACGTTTCCTCTAAATAGGATCTGAGGCCCTCCTTTTGATCTTTTTGAACTATCTCATCTCAGAAGTAAAAAAAATTCACTGTTCATGTCTCTAATCTATGTGTTTCTAACTGCTCAAGTTCATTACTAAGCATTTCATCTATTTTCTATAATATTAAGTTCTTCGTAGTTGTTTATTGTATTTATGTTCGTCGAATTTTTATTTTTCTTATTTCTTCTTCTCTACCTCTCCATATTTCTTCCAATTTTGTAGCTTAGGTTAGTTACATTTTGTTTAATGTAAGACTAGGTAGTTAAGAAAACTGAACCAACACTTAGGGACTCATCAATCGGTGTAAATTTAACTAAAGAACAAATCGGTAACCCTAGATTGGTGTCACTATTTGGCATTCAGTGCAAACCGTGGTGGATTTTGTGCGGTACGCGGTGCCCCTGTGCGGCCCACAATGGTAATTTATGAGAACCTCAATGACAATGTCCTAAAAGCAGAACCTTTGAGGACCGCGGCCGCATTGGATTTTGTGCGATCCAAGGTGCCTCAATGCGGACCGCATTGCGATTTTGTGTGGTCCGCGGTGGATGGATTAAGAGATTGGGTCGTCTGAACACCACCTTTGTGCGGACCAAAGTGGATTTCGTGTGGTCCGCAATCGCCTCTTTGCAGCTGCATTGAATTTTGTGTGGTCCTCACTCTGAGATTTTGATACTGTCTACAATATTTTTTCTGCAACTTTGAACTTCATTGTTTTTCTGGATACTAACAAAGTCTAAATGAATGTTGTTTGCAGAGAATGGTAAAATCAAGAGGCAAATATGCTAAACAACCAGTAAGGGGAGAGTCCTCTGAGGGTGGAAAGCAAGGAATAACCCCACAAGCCTGACCAAACATAAAGAACGCAACGAAAATCGTTAAAGCTGTAGACAAGGCTATTGACCAATTAGGGAGCGACTACGAGCCTGTCCAAGAGCCATCTTTAGATTCAGTGCTAGAATACTATACTAGCTACCCGGAGAGGAACCGGTTGAGAGATACATCTCCAGCATCCCCCAGTGACCAAGCCTCGCTTCATGTATCTTTTGAGTCGTCAAAGGCTCAGCTGAAGGCAGTGGGGATGAGTTAACCTGTCCAACAGCTTCATTATCTGGAGAGTGTGAAGTAGGAGAAGAAGAGGAAGAAGTAGAATGTGGTGAGCCTCATGTATGTAGGGTAGGAGAACTAGGAACCCGGAGGAATGGGAGGACCGGTTCGTCAGTGAGATTATCCGCACACGACATCCCTAGCAGCCACAATTGTTGGAAACACGTTCTCAAGGCTTTATACTAAAACGTGTGTTCTTATGTGTAGGTTTTGATGAATGACAAATGAAGCGCAAATTGATATATGACGAAGTTCAAGTACAAGCGCATAATTGATGGATAACGAGATTCAAGCAAAAGACAAAGTTTTATAGTTTAAATGAGTCGTTCTTAATTGTGATCTTGATCCGACAACTTGACTCATGACATGGCTTCTCTCGTAAAATTATTTTTACAAAATCATGCATATTCAATTTAATGCTAAATGATTTTAAATCATGCATATTTACTTCAGTCAAAATGATTTTTAAACATGCCTCTAAAATCTGGACTAAGATAATCGATTATGTACTTATGATAATCGATTATGTTAAGCCAAGACTACATAACAATCGATTGTGAACTAATGACAATCGATTGTGTTAAGGTAGTGAACATCAGGTTTTTCAAAACCTGCATGACAATCGATTGTGAACCTTATGACAATCGATTGTGATGAGGCAGTGTCCATCAAAGTTTTTCAAAACTCAGAATAATCGATTGGGAAGCTAATGACAATCGATTGTGAAGAGACAGTGTCCTTCAGATTTTTCAAAGACACAAAATAATCGATTGTGAACTTATGACAATCGATTGTGTTGAGGCAGTGACTTCCAGACTTTTTCAAAATTATTAAATAATCGATTGTGAGTACATAACAATCGATTGTCACGAGGCAGTGTCTAAAATGATTTTCAAAGTCTGATAAATAATCGATTGTTAACATTGCACAATCGATTGTGAAGCTGACCGTTGTCGTAAAATTTTCAAATACCGTCAGCTAATCGATTGTTGATTTTGTACAATCGATTGTTGATATTGAAGTCTGAAAAAGATTTTTTGAACGTTGCTGAATGATCGATTATTGATTTGGTATAATCGATTGTTTTACGTAAAATCTGGAAATGATTTTTTGAACGTTGCCAATAATCGATTGTTGATCTTGGACAATCGATTGTTAAGCGTATAATCTGGGATTGATTATTGGTACGATTGGCAAACAATCGATTGTGGCTTCCTGACAATCGATTGTCACAGAGTAAAATCAGCAACTCTTAATTTGCAATTAGGCAACGGTAATGCCAAGTTATTCAACTATAAATACAGCTTCATTTCAGTGTTTTGAAAACAACAACACACAACAACTGATCATTCTATTGCTATAAGCTTGCATATTATTGTTTATCATTTTATATTCATTTCATAAAGCTTTTGAGAGCCAAAGTCTTGTCCATAGTTGTTGTAATCTTGAGCCTACTTCTTTTACTCATATCTACTCATTAAGGAGTGTTTTGTTTGAGTGCTTAGTGTTTTGTACACTTGTAAGAGAATTGTGATTCTCTTGTTGTAAGGAACTTGTGTTTCCTTGGTTGAAGTCTTGGAATGTTGTATCTTCGAGCAAAGGTGTTAAGGCTTGTGTCCTTAAGTTGTAAAGGTTTGTTGAGCACCCGTAAGCTTGACAAGTTAGTGGAAAATCTCGAGAGAGTCTCTCGGGGACTGGACTAGCCACGTGTTGTGGTGAACCAGAATACATCGGTGCGTTCTTTCCTTTTGTTTATTTAACGCACTTAATTATTTCCTGCAAATTTTAATTTCCGCAAGTTTACGCTAAATTTTATTATAACGCTATTCACCCCCCCCCCTCTAGCGTTTCGCGTATCATCTAACAATTGGTATCAGAGCCCAACTCTCTGAAGACTTAACAGTTTGAGAGAACCATCCATGGCTTCTACTCGTGACTCTTTTGCAGGAATTGATGAAGGACAATGCTCCACACGACCACCTCTATTCAACGGTACAAACTACACGTACTGGAAGGAGAGGATGAAAATTTTCATTCAAGCAAACAACTTTCATCTCTAGAAGGTGATAACGAAGGGAAATCAAATTTCAACCAAAAAGGTTGAAAACGAATGGGTTCCCAAGTCCGAAGAAGAATATGACGCGGATGATATCCGAAAGGTTCAAAATAATGCTAAAGCAATTAATTTATTATATTGTGCTGTAAATGCTGACGATTACAGGAAAATATCGTGTTGCACAACGGCAAAGAAAATGTGGGACAAGCTGGAAATTACGTACGAAGGTACGGACCAGGTAAGGGAAGCTAAAATTGATTTCCTAACCCATGCTTATGAATTATTTCACATGAAGGAAGGTGAAAAGGTGGATGAAATGTTCGAACGATTTTCAATAATCGTAAATGACCTACATGCCCTCAAGAAGACATTCACGGACAGAGAACTGGTTCGAAAAATTCTTAGAAGTCTCACTCCGGCATGGCGATCAAAGGCCGACGCAATTCAAGAATCCATTAGCGTCTCAAATGTCACAATCGACGCATTAAGAGGTAACCTTAAGACTTATGAATCTACAATACTTAACCCTCTTGTTGATGATCAAAGGAGGCAAAGAATAGCGCTTAAGTCAAGCACAAGCCAACCTCAAGTTAATGAGGACGGAGACAACGAGTTTGGACTCGTTATCAAAAGATTTCAAAAGTTCATGCGAAAGGAGTATGAACGAAAGGGCAAAAAGCAAGGCGAGCAAATAAAGTGCTATGAATGCGGTGAAACCGGGCACATCAAATCAAATTGCCCAAACATCAAAAAGGAGAAGAAACCTTTTAAGAAGCAACGTGCATACATTTCTTGGAGAGGAGACTCCGGAGATGAGTCAAGCGAAGAAGAAGAAGACGAAGCCGCAAACCTTTGTCTTATGGCGCAAGAAGACAAGCAAGATGAGGTATGTCAAATCTCTTCTAAAAACTTCTTTACTCTTGAAGAAATGCGAACTGCTTTTGATGAGCTATATACTGAATTTATTAAAGCTTCAAAAACTGTCAAAAGCATAAAAGAAAATGCTTCTCTAAAAGAAAAAGATTTTCAAAAACAGCTTTCTTTAAAAGAAAAGGATTTAGAAAAACTGGTTTTAGAAAATGAAAAGCTGAAAGAGGAAAACAAGTTTTTCGGAAAAAGAAGTGTCGACAAGCCCGAAAGTTCTATTAAATATTGCTCTTCTTGCATGCATCTTGAAAATGAGGTAGATAGACTTAAAGGTACCTTAGATAAGTTTAATTCTTCTCACAAAAACTTGAATGAGGTCCTTGTTAATTTGAAGTCAACCAAGCATGGCATAGGTTTTAAGAATGAGCCTAAAGGAAAGGTTGAAGCCAAACCCCAACCACCTAAGGCTCAACCTAGGATTAATAAAACAAATGCTTATCCTAGAAAGAGCAATCCTAGAACAAATATGCATGTTAGACCAAATGTTGAACATTTTAGAAGACCTAGAAATGACTTACCACCTAGAAAAAACTACCCTAGAAATGATGCATATTTTAGGCCAAACACTAGAAGGAGTTTTGAACCTCCTAGAACATCTAGACATGACCATTACTCTAGAAACGCTGCTCATTTTAGAACTAATAGTAGGAGAAATGGTTCTCATGAAATGTGCAATAGTCATAATGAAAATAGAGTAATTCATTTTCGTCCATGAAGTTACTATGAACCTAGAAGGATGCCAATGTGACTTGTCATTATTGTAGACGCATTGGTCATATTGCCCCTGCATGCTTTACACGACATAGACATATCACTCAATTGCATCATTATAATATGCCCAACCCTCAAGGACCCAAAATGGCATGGGTACCTAAAACACATTAACTTGTTTTGTAGGTATGTTTGAAGGGATCAAGTGTACTATGGTACCTTGATAGTGGATGCTCCAAACATATGACGGGAGAGGAATCCAAATTCCTTCAACTAGAACACAAAGAAGGAGGAAGTGTGATTTTTGGTGATAACAATAAAGGAAAGATCATTGGCATCGGATCGGTCGGTAAGGATGAAAATTCCTCTATTAAGCATATATTACTTGTGAAAGGTTTAAAGCATAATCTCTTGAGCATAAGCCAATTATGTGACAAGGGAAATCTTGCCCTATTTGATTCGGATGAATGCTTAGTGTTTAGACGTAGTGATTTCAAAATTATCCTTCGTGGTTTTAGAGTGGATAATATTTACATGGTTGATCTTGCTAATTCCTCACCCGAATATGTGGATTGCCTTATGAGCAAAGAGGATGATACTTGGCTATGGCATCGTAGAGTTGCTCATATAAACATGCATCGTTTGAAAAAATTGATTTCTCAAAACTTAGTTATTGGCCTTCCCAATTTGAAATTTGAAAATGACTCTATCTGTGATTCTTGTCAAAAAGGGAAGCAAACAAAAGCATCTTTCAAATCCAAAAATATTGTTTCAACTTCTAGACCATTGCAATTGCTTCACATGGATTTATTTGGACCATCTCGCATTGAAAGTCTAGGAAGAAATCGTTATGCTTTTGTGATTGTTGATGATTATTCTAGATTTACTTGGACTTTATTTCTTGCCAATAAAAGTGATGCTTTTCAGAATTTTAAATATTTTCTTAAGCGTGTTCAAAACGAGAAGGAAACAACCGTCACTTCAATTAGAAGTGATCATGGGGGAGAGTTTGATCACAATCTCTTTGCAGACTTTTGTGACGAACTCGGTATCGAGCATACCTTTTCCGCTCCACGTACACCACAACAAAATGGGGTGGTGGAAAGGAAAAATAGGTGTCTCGAAGAGATGGCTAGAACCATGCTCGAAGAGGCTAAGATTCCCAAACATTTTTGGGCGGATGCCGTGAGTACCGCATGCTACATCTTAAATAGAGTAGTCATAAGGCCAATACTCATGAAGACCCCTTATGAACTCTACAAGGGAAGGAAACCAAATATCTCCCATTTTAGAGTATTCGGTTGTAAATGTTTTATTCATAACAATGGCAAAGATCAATTGGGAAAGTTTGATGCTAAGTCCGATGAGGGAATTTTCATTGGTTATTCCTCATATAGCAAATCATATAGGGTTTTTAATAAAAGAACCGAAACTGTGGAGGAATCCCCTCATGTTGTATTTGCCGAAAATAATGCTCGCTTGGCGAGAAAGGATTCCGGTTTTGATCTTGCAGGTATTTTAGATAGCTTGAAAGACAAAATACAAGTGGAAACGCCTAAGGAAAATAAAGATGAAATCTTGGAACAACCAACGGAGGAAGCGCCACAATTGGAGAATGAAACGAAAATGCCTAACGAGTGGAGGACAATTAAAGATCACCCTCTCGAACAGGTAATTGGCGACGTCGGAGAAAAGGTAAGTACCCGAAACACTCTTAAGAACACCCTAGGACACACTTCTTAAGAGATCACGCTCTCACTCAGCCACACTAGTTTAAGTTACTATTTTTTTACAAATCACTGACTTGAGCGTCGGAGACGTCTAATTCCATTTTGCAGGTATCGCCCAAAAGGTAGGGGGAACTATAAAGAAATGGCATAAAACAATCGATTGTTACAGCAAATAATCGATTATTTTACTGTGCAGAAAATCGATTAGCAAGTATCACTAATCGATCATTTATAGTTTATGCTTATTATGAAGTTTTGTTTAACAATCGATTTTTTAGCTGTTTAATCGATTACCGTCTCAGCCATTCAGTACTGCTTTTCTACAACAATCGATTGTTCCATATATATAATCGATTATTTTCCGAGTTAGAAAATCACTGTGCTCACTGGAACAAAACAATCGATACCATATTTTGACAATCGATTATTTCATGTCAGAAATTCAAAATTGTTACCGTTTGGTTCTGAAATCAATTTGTGTCAGTTCCAATATTCAGCCAAATCTTAATGACAATCGATTATCTCACCCAACAATCGATTGTCCAACGGTCAGTAAGATTTATTTTTACCGTTTCTGACTGTTTCAGCTTTCAATTTTTTTGCAGATTTCTTCCATTAATGAAATGCCTTTCTCCCCTCTATAAATAGGCTCCATATATGTTCATTTTTACTCACTCAAGCATCAATTTTAGCTCTCAAACTATCAATACTCTTTCAAAACTCTTGCAAATTCCAGCAATACTTAGTTAAAATATCGGGCCGTCACTCTAAACGTTCCCGTTCTGCTAGGCAAGGTGCATCCTCCTCTGCTGCTCCAAACTATTCTTACCAAGATGGTTCCATTCTTTTTTTTAATTCTGACATCGAGCTTACTCGATTTTTAACAAAATTTGAAAAGTGCGACATTCTACCTCCCCGTTTTTCAACCAACAAGTATCTTGAATCTTATGGCCCTGCTGCAAATATACTCAAAAATTGTCAACTTCTTGACTTCTTACTTCTTACCCATCCTTACATCAATACTACTTTAATTCAAGCATTTTACTCCAACCTTCATGAGGATGATGACGGTGATCTTGTGACAAATATAAACGGTGTTCAAATTCTTATCTCCGAAGAAAACCTCCATACCATTGCCCATCTTCCTCGTAATGGTGAAGACATTTGTCGGTACACCGGAGAGGCCGGAGCCCTTTTTGATGAAACAGCCCTCCTACATCAAACCGGTATTACTTCTTATGATCCAAATCTTTCTTCCCGTCGTCCTACAATTACGGGAATGGATCCCAGTTATTGGTTGATTTTCTATTTCATCACCCGAGTCCTCAAGCCTCATAAGCATAACCATACTACCATTTCCCAAGAGGACACCAAGCTCATGCATGCCATAATAACCGGAGCTAACATCAATTGGTGTCGGCTCGTCAAGATTCACATGCGTGACGCTATCGGAGATGATAGGCCTCTTCCTTATGCTCTCCTCATCATGAACTTTCTTGAAGCCTCCGAATTCATCACTTCCAACGGTCCTCTCAAAAAGAGTACCAAGAAGTGGGAAATCTCAGAATCCTCCTTTCATCATGACGGTGACCATACGGCGCCTGCTCCTCCTCCAACCCGTCGAACTCGTCCAGCTCAAGAGCCTACCCTCCAATCAATTTCCGACCAAATTGCTTCATTGACCTCTTCTCTTGGTCAATTAACTCATGAGATCCATGGATATTTTGACCATGTTAATTATCCATATGCGGGTCTTGTTCCATATGAAGCAGTGCGGATGATGAGGCGGGAGATGATGGAAATGAATAATTTCTTTGTTTGTTGTTTTTAAGTTTGTTTTTATATGTTGCATTGTCTTCCCTGTTACTGTAATTTTTTTTTTCAATAAATAAACAAGTTTTATTTACTTTTTTTTTGGCATCTTCTTATATTATTTTTGCTAATGGCAAAAGGGGGAAGATAACGGGTATGCACGAAGATAACGGGTATGCACTCTCAATATCTATAAGCTTAAATTGAGGGGGAATTCATATATTGAGGGGGAACTAATCGCATACTTATTGCATATCTTTACTTGTCTTGAATCGTCATTATAAATTGTTTAAGTTGCATATCCCGCTTAAAGTTTGCCATTATCAATAAGGGGGAAATTGTTGGAAACACGTTCTCAAGGCTTTATACTAAAACGTGTGTTCTTATGTGTAGGTTTTGATGAATGACAAACGAAGCGCAAATTGATATATGACGAAGTTCAAGTACAAGCGCATAATTGATGGATAACGAGATTCAAGCACAAGACAAAGTTTTATAGTTTAAATGAGTCGTTCTTAATTATGATCTTGATCCGACAACTTGACTCATGACATGGCTTCTCTCGTAAAATTATTTTACAAAATCATGCATATTCAATTTAATGCTAAATGATTTTAAATCATGCATATTTACTTCAGTCAAAATGATTTTTAAACATGCCTCTAAAATCTGGACTAAGATAATCGATTATGTACTTATGATAATCGATTATGTTAAGCCAAGACTGCATAACAATCGATTGTGAACGAATGACAATCGATTATGTTAAGGCAGTGAACATCAGGTTTTTCAAAACCTGCATGACAATCGATTGTGAACCTTATGACAATCGATTGTGATGAGGCAGTGTCCATCAAAGTTTTTCAAAACTCAGAATAACCGATTGTGAAGCTAATGACAATCGATTGTGAAGAGACAGTGTCCTTCAGATTTTTCAAAGTCACAAAATAATCGATTGTGAACTTATGACAATCGATTGTGTTGAGGCAGTGACTTCCAGACTTTTTCAAAATTATTAAATAATCGATTGTGAGTATATAACAATCGATTGTCACGAGGCAGTGTCTAAAATAATTTTCAAAGTCTGATAAATAATCGATTGTTAACATTGCACAATCGATTGTGAAGCTGACCGTTGTCGTAAAATTTCATATACCGTCAGGTAATCAATTGTTGATTTTGTACAATCGATTGTTGAAAATGAAATCTGAAAAAGATTTTTTGAACGTTGCTGAATAACCGATTATTGATTTGGTATAATCGATTGTGTTACGTAAAATCTGGAAATGATTTTTTGAACGTTGCCAATAATCGATTGTTGATCTTGGACAATCGATTGTTAAGCGTAAAATCTGGGATTGATTTTTGGTACGATTGGCAAACAATCGATTGTGGCTTCCTGACAATCGATTGTCACAGAGTAAAATCAACAACTCTTAATTGGCAATTAGGCAACGGTAATGCCAAGTTTTTCAACTATAAATACAGCTTCATTTCAGTGTTTTAAAAACAACAACACACAACAACTGATCATTCTATTGCTATAAGCTTGCATATTATTGTTTATCATTTTATATTCATTTCATAAAGCTTTTGAGAGCCAAAGTCTTTTCCATAGTTGTTTTAATCTTGAGCCTACTTCTTTTACTCATATCTACTCATTAAGGAGTGTTTTATTTGAGTGCTTAGTGTTTTGTACACTTGTAAGAGAATTGTGATTCTCTTGTTGTAAGGAACTTGTGTTTCCTTGGTTGAAGTCTTGGAGTGTTGTATCTCCGAGCAAAGGTGTTAAGGCTTGTGTCCTTAAGTTGTAAAGGTTTGTTGAGCACCCGTAAGCTTGACAAGTTAGTGGAAAATCTCGAGAGAGTCTCTCGGGGACTGGACTAGCCACGTGTTATGGTGAACCAGAATACATCGGTGCGTTCTTTCCTTTTGTTTATTTAACGCACTTAATTATTTTCTGCAAATTTTAATTTCCGCAAGTTTACGCTAAATTTTATTATAACGCTATTCACCCCCCCTCTAGCGTTAAGCGTATTATCTAACAACAATATCGCAATTAGCTATAAGCTAAAAGATTCTATTACTATTTTCCTTTCACTATCTGCATTGCAAAATTCTACCTTTATGCCTTCCTAGACTAAGTATTGTCTCCATCTGCATTCTTGCATTACATATGGCTACCTTTCTTCCTTTCGAGACTATACATTGTCTCAATCTGTAATCCAGCATTGCATTAGACTACCTTTCTGCCTTCCGAGATTTAACTCTACCTCCATTTGTATTTCTGCATGGCATATGGCTACATTTCTGCCTTCCAAGACTAATCATTGTCTCAATCTGCATTTTTGCATTGCATAAGGCTACCTTTCTACCTTCCGAGACTACCCATTGTCTCCAACTACATCTCTTGCATTGCATAAGGATACCATTCTGCCTTCTGAGGTTAAGCTCTACCTACATAATTGCATCGGCTGAAATATTTGCAATTTAGTTTAAAATCTTTGCATCGGCTGAAATATCCCCATTTTAATTAAATCTTTACATCGGCTAAAATATTGCCACTTTACTTAAATCTTGCATCCACTGAAATATCGCCATTATTTTTACACTTTACGTCAGTTGAAATATTGCCATTTTATTAAGGCTTGCATCGGCTGAAATATCAACAACCTTTGCATCTCATGGGCTGAAAGATCGCCAAATTGTCCAAAGGCGTCATTGTTTAGAGGCACATTTTTTCGTAGCCCGAGAACACCATGCCATAACCTGAGGACCCCATATTATTTGTTTGCGTGTCATTATTCAAAGGCATCATAGTTCGGATGCATCATTCAGATTGAATGAGAACATCATTTCATAGCCTATTAATCCTTCATTATACGCTTCATGGCCTAGAGCTTCATGGTCCGAAGACGTCATCCTAATCATCCAAAGACAACATTCATGGTCAAATGGGAACTTGCATCATGTTCAAATTTATGCACCATATATGCTAGTATTATCCACTTGCAAGTACTTCGGCTAAGAATGGCCTTTAAAGAAGGAGCGATCCCGCAGCGTGTCATACTCCGACCATCCTTCTCAACCTGAACATCGCGTCAATCTTTCAAAATCTCTATCGTCAATAGTCTGCCAATGGATCTTAAACTACATATGGCCTGATTCATGTAAGACCAGGAATATGTAGGCAGCTCAGGAACCACAATTTGGTCAAAACTCTTTGTAAATCGCCTCTTTCGACCAAAATTGGCCACCATATCTTTACCCGACAACTCTTTCATCCTTCCTAGGTAAAGTGGGACAACTACTGATAGACAATATTTCCCTATATATTTTTTATATGCAAAATACTTTGTAATTAGCATGTACATGCATATATAAGCATGCCCAAGAGTTTTGGTATTTTTCCTAATTTTAATTGATTTTAAAATAAATTTATTATCCATTTTAGTTGTACAAAAATAAGATTATTCCCAATAAAATCATCTTTTTTGTGAATAATTCATTTTATTTTCATATTTACAGCAAAATATAACTAAGTTGATTTTGGTAAATTTTTACAAATTTACTTGGTATTTTAAAGATAACATTGCATGTAATTGCAATTATAGTCTATTTTATGATTAATAGCATTTTATGATTTGAAAATTATTTCTAGTATTTTTAAACTATTATTTATATAGTATTTGTTGGCCCAATGTTTTTGATTTATTTTTAAAATCGTTATTGCTTTTTCTATAAAATAAGAAGGGAAAAAATGGCCATTTAACTAGCCCTAACTATTTCAACTTTAGCCTAAATCATCCCCAAATTTAACCTCGATTTTAATCTCAAATGGACCAGCCCAATTACTAAAATACCCCCCCCCGGATCAAATTAAACTAACCCGCCTGACTCCACATAAATCCAGATCGTTGATCAAAATGATGGCCACGATTCTTCCCTTCCTTTTTTAATCAACCAACACCCCTTAACCCAAAACCATTTCACCTAACCAGCCGGCTCTGAAACCCCTCTCACTCAAACACTCTCAAACCTTCTCTAAACATAGCTGCCTCTCACCATCTTCTATCTTGAAACCCACAGGAATCCATGGCTTCTCAGGCCATGAGAGTCTTATACCCACTTCCGATTACCCTCAAATGCCTAATATTTGAAGGTTCAAGGTGAGACCTCGAAGTCCTTCTACCAGACCTTCGCCGATACAAGGGTTTCGGCCCTCCCCAACCCTACTCCGACATATCCTAGCCTCCTGAGTCAGATTCCAACCTTATCCAACTTAGAGTGGACCTTTACTGAGCCTTTCTCAATTACGGTTCATCTAAATCCTATTACCCTCATATGCCTAATGTTTAAGCATGTTTCCCTATACCGTTTCTTCAAACTCACATTATGGTTCGAATTAGTTTCTTCACTCTATTTGCTCTGACCTTTAAAATTTATTTGCTTGTGTCCTCATGAGATTCTAAAAAGAAATCTCTGAGCCTGTTGCATTATCTCTATATTCGACTAAAGGAGAAAGCCCTAGAATTTTAGGGTTTTTCCTCTGAGTATGGTCTTATGATCATGCTAGGGGTCTGTTTGAGAACCCTTGACTCTTTCAGACTTATTTCTAAGTCTATTTACTAAATGTAAATTTCTCTTGTTTGCACATAGTTTTTATTCTCATACACTAGACTCTTTTATTGAATAGCAAGACATATTTCTTCGTTTTTAAGCATGCCTGTATGCTTTTATATGTGTGTTAAATCTTTCTTCAAAAGGCTTTCAACTTATGATTGAATCAGAACTCTTTTTTTTAGATTTAACTAATTGTTATCGATTTTCCTTAAGTAATACCATTTCTTCACCTTTTCTTCACCTTTTCTTCACCTTTTCTAACTAGTTTCATTCATACCAAATATTTGGACTTCTAATTTCTTTGTTGTTAATTGATTCTCTTTCCTTAATTATACAACCGTGTACTCTCAAAACTTTGTCCTTAAATAAATTTTATGTACTTGTCCCTAATTTGTTACTTTGGAAAAGAATTTGATTAATTTATTTCCTTAATTAGTTTATGCCCGTTTGAATTTGAATCCCTTATACAAGGGTGGTATTGTGTAATCGATTAGAAATCAGTTTTCAGATTATTTCTTGCCTTCTTTCTACCTGATTTCTACACTATGAATACACGACTCTTTCTCTTTTATAACACAATTGAATACACTTCAGGCTTTAAAATTATAATATTCACAACTCTTCTTAATCTTCACTTAAAAGTATTCTTGTTTGCACTTTGGCTTTCATAAGTCTACTGCTTTCTCTTTGCTTGTCTCTTTAAAACTAGTATGTCTTAATTTAATTCTAAGCATCATCCCGATGTGCTTACTTACAGTCTTTTTATGTATATCTTTTTTCTGCAGAATTTGATATTGAACTTAACATGCCTATATGCTACTGCTTGCTTCTATTTATTGTGAACACTTGCTCTCTATCCCATTACACCCATATGTTTGTAAAGGGGGGACTCAGGGTATGACAACAAGAACTGTTATCCATGAACTGAGTTTTTGACGCCTAACCTTTAAGTAGGCTGGAGGGTGTGCCAGTATGTCTCATTTCTGGGAATGCCCTTTGCCTACTCTTTCCTTATATCCTGTTTCTACTATGAATTCCCACATCCCACTTCCCTATGTATGCTGATTTAAACTTCATGGCCTAGCAGTATCCAAATGGCTGTCCAGGTCTAAACCTAACCTTCAACACATCCTAACTCCTCAATTAAAAAATGACAGGCTGGTCAAAGGTGTTCCAGCACCCTAAATTGCTAGGCATGACCACCAGTTTACCATTTCCCTTATATTGTACTTACACTTACTCTTAGACTCTAAGTTCTTCCCCCTCCTATGAGCCCTGCCTTGGGAACCTTGAGTTCCTTCTAAACTTGGACATTTGAGAGTTGACCCTTCCACACTGCACTATAATTCAATTCTGCAATATATTTAGATGTAATTACTGCCCGGAATCCAACTACGATTATTTGGGAACTCTGACACATCCCAAATAAGAGAAAGTCGTTGGAATTTGGTTCATTGGAGTTGGTTTACTTCATGTTTCAGACATAAGCCTGAATCAAGCTCTCTTTGATTGGGACCATTAGCTTTTTGATGTATTTTTACTTTTCTTTATTCATTTTGAGTTGTAATAATTTGTAAAAACTATGGGGTGTATAGTAGAAACAAGTAGGGTCTTTTATGTTATGCATGCGGGGGTAGACATCACGCCTTAGGCTTTTCTCTCTTTATCTTTCTGCAATTACAATGTCTTTGTTTATGAATCTTCATATAGATATCCTGCCTATAGGTTATTTTTAATCATATATTTAGATATCCTACCTATAGGTCATCTCATTATGCAATCAGAAATCATGCTTATAAGTTTATCCACATCAGCATATTGATATATTGACTATAGGTCATTTCATTGTACATTAGAAATCCTGTCAATAAGTATGCATACAGAGACCATGCCTATGAGTTATTCAAATTTGCATGTTTAACTAACAAAATGCATTCTAGATACCATGCCTATAGGACTCGTGCACTTTATGAAAATCAAGCACTCTTAGAAAGCACGCCTATTAACAACTAACTGAACCCAAATCGTCCACAAGGCTAGGACCAATGTAAAGTCATTTTTAAAATCTACAAAACATCTACTAGTTTCTAAAATCATCAATATTTCTTTAAATCAGTATGCCACTCATAATGTCGGATATAGGCTTCATCTCGACAAACCTGTAGGTTATTAACCAATTATATCAGTATACTACTTCCAACCAGCAGGCAAGCCTGATTTCGGTTTCTTATCTAAAATGTGTAATTGGCCATATTAAGTTTAATTCAGACCATAGTCAGTATTTGAAGTCATGCTACATATATTTGCCTTTAAGTGAGGAGGCCTATTTGATCCTTAACTGATGTTTGTTTTCCCCCTAATTCCTTATGTGTTCTTATTTGTCGCCTTTGAATTTTATCCTTTTAAACGCAGAAAATCTTCAATTCCTTCCCTTTAAGGATTGGTAGTCCTAAATTCCTTTGGAACTGATAGGATTGGGACGGCTACTAGCATGCAATAAGTAAGCAAAACCATTCCGCGTTCAATACCTTAATGGAGTGGGAAAGGGTAGATATGGATGTGATGAACGGTACGCTAATATCATGTGCGACCCCTCTTATGAGGAGTGATTGCTTGATATTGCATTGATGTGTATTAATTGCAAACCTAGGACTCCCTTCCCTTTATTTCTATTTTTAGAATTTTCAAACTATTTTCTTCAAATTTTCAGTTCTCTTTGTTCCTTCAAATCTTAATTTGTTTATACCCATTATGTGACAATCTCTCATATTTGAGACCACTATTTGTTATTTATTTTATTTCACAATTGTAGCATTGCCGGGAACCAACACTAGTGGATCTTGAGGGGTGCCTAAGACCTTCCCCTAGAGATAATTTCTTGCCCTTACCCAAACTCTGATTTTCTAAATAAAAAGAATCCTTTTCGTTTGCTAATGCACATAATCATTAAGTGGCGACTCTTCAATCCAAAAACCCAAATCCCAAGAGGGAACGAGTTGTCCTCCCAAATTGTCATACACCTGATTTCGCCTTATAAAAGGGGGCATCGGCAGACATGTGATAGACATACAGAATCCGGTAGTGCCCAAAGCCAAGGCTCCTTTTCCAAGGCCTCCCCCACCATATCTTCAAAGGCCCACAAAGCCAAACAAGGAGAACCAATTCATGAAATTCACTGATATGATAAAAATTTGTCCATAAATATGTGTTTGGTTGAAGCTCTAGAGCAAATGTTGGGATATGTCAAGTTCACGAATGACTTGATAACAAAGAAGAGATAAATTAACTATTAAATGATCAAAATGACACATCCAGTGAGCACTCCATGGATCCTAAGTTAGAAGACCCTAGTGCCTTTACAATCCCATGCATTATTGGTAGTGCCAATTTCACCAAGGCTTTGTGTGACTTGGGGGCAAGCATTATTTTGATGCCATATTCTTTGTTCAATACATTGGGTATTAGGAAACCAAGACCCACATACATTATGTTGCTAAGGTCCGACAAGAAAATGAAGAGGCCATTGAGGATAATTGATGATGTGCTAGTTCGGGTTGACAAGTTCATACTTCCCGCATATTTTATGATACTTATCTGTGACGTTGACTATGAGGTTCTGATCATATTAGGGAGACCTTTCCTAGCTATAGGGAATGCCTTAATTGGTGTTAAAGCTAGGGATCTCACCTTTCGTGTGGGCAATGAAAAAGTTGTGTTCCATGTTTGCAAGTTAATGAAGTAGCCTAATAGAAATGAAATGTGTTCGTTTGTCGATATTGTGACCGATGTAATTGTTGATGACATAAGTGCTGTGATGAATGTTGAAGACCCATTGGAAGCTGTATAACTGAATCATGATGAGGATGAGAAGCATGAATTGGTAGAATATGCCAGTGCTTTGCAAGGAATGGGTTCAGATACATATGAGCCCCGAAGACTTTTATTGGACCTTGAGAACTGAAAGACTCCACCAACAAAGCTCTCAATCGAGGCGCCTCCCACATTGAAGTTGAAGCCCTTGCCTTCACACCTAAGGTATGATTTCATAGGCCATGATTCCACTTTACATGTTATTCTTTCCTCATGCTTTACTAACGTGCATGTAGATTTCACCCTAGCGGTGCACCAAAGGAGGAATAAAGCAATATGTTGGACATTGGTGGATATTTGAGGTATAAGCCCCGCCTTTTGCATGCACAAAATCTTATTTGGTAAGGATGCAAAAGCCTCCGTGGAACATCAAATAAGGTTGAATGAGGCCATGCAAGAGGTAGTCATGAAAGAGATCATCAAGTGGTTGGATGTTGGGGTTGTCTACCCCATTTGTGATACTTCATGGACTTCGCCGGTGCAATGTGCCCCAAAGAAGAGGGCATGAGGGTGATTACAAATAACAACAATGAGTTAATCCCCACAATAACTGTCACCTGTTGGAGAGTACGCATGGATTATAGGAAGATCAAAAAAGTGACTCGGAAAGACCTTTTTCGCTTCCATTCCTTGATTAGATGTTTGATAGGTTAGCGTAGCGTGCTTATTATTGTTTCTTGAATGGGTATTCCGGATGCAACAAGATTGTTATTGCACCTGATAACCAAGAAAAGACTACCTTCACTTGTCCGCATAGAACATTTGCATTCTAAAGGATACCTTTTGATTTATGCAATGCACCCGCTACTTTTCAGCGGTGTATGATGACAATATTCACGGATATGATGGAGGACTTCCTTGAGGTTTTCGATGGATGATTTCTGTATTCTGGGATATTCTTTTGAAGAGTGTTTGGATAATAATATTGAGAAAGTCTTGGCATGTTGTGAAGAGAACTCCTTGAGCGTCTCATTATCCTTCTGTCCTACTTTGAAAGGTCCGACTTCCTGGTTTTAACATTTATAGCCCCGCTGTGTGCCTTCACGAAAGCGTCTGCAAGCATAGCAAATGAGACAATAAAATTAGGAGTAAGTTGCGGTACCATATCATAGATCCCTTTGACAAGTTCTCTTCGCATCTCTTCAACAGGACAGACTCGATCTAACCATCCTCTAATTCGTTCCCTTTCATGGCGCATATGTAGGAGGTAACATATTCATTTGGGTCGATCGTTCCATTAAAATTAGGAATATTGCATGTCGAATATTTTAGCGATCGGCTTTGGAGCCGCACTAGAAGGGGAAGGTTTTTTCATGAACTTCTTGAAATTCAGGTCTTTTAGTATCGGTGGTGCTCCCAGTAATTGGTCGACCTTGAAATTGTAAATTTCTACCTTCTTATCATCCGCTTTGATTTTCCTCTCCCCTGATTCTATTCATTTTCTCAGTTCCTCGAGAATATTTATAATCTCGGGGTTAGTCTCTAATTCATCTCCATTCGAGCTCCATGTGGCTGGTTCTTCCTTGCTGGTGCTTTCATGGGACGGATCGGATTCAATAATGCACGTTGAACGGCTATCGCCGCCTGTTGAGCCTGTAACATTTCGAAGATCATCCGTAAATTAATCCCGTCGCCTCCATTATATAGAGTATTTTGTACTGCCGATCAGGCTCGACCAGGAATGTTATTCTCAGGGTCGGTAGGCAGATTTGGATCGATAGTCACATGCAAATTAGCATCCAACGGGTCCGTGACTGAAATTCTGACAGGATCAACGGGCGGTACCTCGTTACCAGGCGCTATGTTGTTATTTTCACCGTGGTGACGAACTCATTGTCAACAGGTAGGGGTGCTAATTGTGAGTTTGACATTTTGAGCTTTATCCTGAAATTAGAGGCACTTCAAAGAACAAGTGTAAACTAGTGTATGTTATGAAAATGCATATCAAATAACCTCTATTATCCTTAGCTCCATGGGGGCTCCAAATTGTTTACCCTCAAAATTGGGTAACAATTGAATTTGTAAGTGGTTTTAAGGATAGTTGGATTAAATTAACACAAATAGATAAATTAAATTGCAATTGAAATAAATAATGATAAAGTAAATTCAAACACACGAATTGAACGATTACAACCTTAGGGGGTGATCCGCCCTTGAACAGTATGCACTTCGATCGGTATCAAAACACAATTGAATTAGACCTTTAAGAGAAAATAACATTATATTGCTTCTGAATGCGTATTAATGTCTCATTTTCAAGTAATAGAACTCACTTTATATAGAAGGAGAGTCCTATATTAGGTACAATTCTACAAACAATAAAAAAAATCCCCTAATTAACTGATTGTTGATCTAACGTCGACATGTGCCGAGATATCCACCGTAATATTCGGTCTTAGCCTTTTGTTGGCCGGGCTTGGCTACCTGAAAACATTCTTTGAAATTAATCAAGGCCAAGACCGATCCCGAATCACGTACCAAATATCCTCGAGGACGGGTGTCAGGTCCGGACTCAAAATTGATGAGATCCCCACCTCGATCTAGGCCCCCGGTTACCACATCTCCAGCTTGGCCTATCATGTCGTAGACCAGGATGTACTTCGAGGCCGATTTTACTCGTATACAGTTAATAAGACGTATTTGTAGATTGAAACACGTCGAAGAAGAAGACATATTTTTCCAGAAATTGTAGTTAAATTGTAGAATTGTAGATCAAATGTAGATAATTTGTAGATAAATTGTAGATTGGGAAGACTAAAACTTCTATAAGTCTTCTACAATTATGTCAAAAATGTCAATTATGGTACAATTGAAATGTCAATGCCAATAGCACTGCAAAAAGATATGAAACGAAAATGCTCGCAAAAATTACAATTACTTCATGGTAAAAGTCCCCCATATATATAGCCTTTATAATTTCTAGCCGCAACTTTAAAATGAATTCAAAAGAAAAGTGCTACTTTTATTGCCTTGACATTGTCATATGCTAATTATAAATATAATTTCAGCGTCCCTGTATAGTTTATCCATTATTTGTGCCTCTAACTCTTTAGCTGTGTAAGTTTTAGCCGAGTTAGAATTGGTGAAAGATATGCAACCAAACATAACACTAGGAAAGAGAAGAGGAAAAAAAGGAAAAAGGAACATATGCTCCTAAAATAATGCCTAGAATAAATGAAGCAATAATTATACCCTTAATTTGAATTATGGTACATAAATTGTAATTTGGTATGCTTAAATGTAATAAACACAAACCTTAAACATGGGAGGTAATAAGGTTTGCTATATGGTATATATATGTAAAAATCCCAAGTCCAAATAAGCCTTAGTCATGGGTCTTGAACCGGCCAAGGTCCATCAGCTAATCCGGACACTCAATGACATGATTAATGGTCTGCTCGTCCTTCTTTAGTATTGAATAATGCTCCAAATGCACGTACAAATATACGTGGTTGTACAAGTAATAAAATGATTAGTCGGGTGTCGAACTCATATAGACTTGTATTAACTATCCACTAAATTCACCAGAATTGTTATTCAGTCGAGTCAACCAGAGTACAAAAGTGTGATTATATATGCTTAACAATAATTCTAACTAGTGACTAAATTAAGAAGCAAAATAGTTATTGTATATTCAGTGGAGATAAATATTTTAGGGTTGTGATCGGTTCACCAATCCTATTGTGCTTAATCGATCAATTGTTGTCGTAGCCTTCTCCCAAACTACTACTCGCCTATTAAAAATAGATTAATGCCTATATTCCATGGAATAAATCTATTAAGAATGCATTCAAATTAAGATATTTAATTAAGCACGGTGACTAGGTATATTCCTATCCTAACCACAAATCTGCCCCTCTCGGAGTTAATATCATGCTCTATTTAATTCTTCTGTAATCTAAATATGGCTTCCCAAGCATAGCATAGATAGTAAATAGAACATAACTATTGGATGGATAATTAAGCAATTAATCATAGAATTGAAGAAACAATTATATATTGGTGAACTGTAATCAAGGTTAAGTAAACTTTAAACAACAATATTTATGGCTAAATTACAACAACAACAACAACAACAACAACTACCCAGTCTATTCCCACCAGGTGGGGTCTGGGGAGAGTAATATGTAGACGAGCCTTACCCCTACCCGACAGGGCAGGGAGGCTGTTTCCAATCGACCGCGGCTCATAGGGTTAGCTGAAAAACAGTAGTAAAACAAACAGAAACAAAACAAAACAGAAACAGTATATCATTAGTGCAATAGAAATTCCAGCATAAATAGCGTTAGAAATAATCTGAACAAAGGAAACAAAATACCAAAATACAATAACAAGTAATAGTATCATACTGTAAACACATATCATCTATGAATTCATTTTAGCCAAAACTATGGGTTTTATCCACTCATTATAATATCAAAATAAATTCATAAGTATTGAATAATTGAAAATACTAAGAAAGGATGAAGAAAACTGAGATATTATCGCTCCCTAGTGTTCCTCGTGTATTTTTTTTTGGGAAACTTACATAAATGTTCCATATAAGTTTCAACTTACCAACCTCTAGCCAATATTCAAAAAATCGAAACAAACAAGGAATATTTTTAATGGGTATAGTCGAAATTCATTGAAAACATATAAATAAGTCAATAACAAATTTTGAGGAAGATTGGATGTGATTTGGGCTAGTTTTGTATCATAATTCATAATTAAATCGATGTCAAAAAATTATTGTGTGACATATGTATCAATGTATCACGCATGTCACACAAAATATACATGGATATAAATGTGATACACAATCGATACAAATATGACACATTTGTGATACAAAGTGTGATACACGTATCATTTTTTTCATATTCAGTTTTTACTTCGAATTTTCAATTCAAATGACCTCAAAACTTCACCAAATCATCCCAAAACTGAGGTTCAAGCTCCTTAGTATATACCCAGTCTTTTCTAATAGCACCCCACTCAAAAGAAAGTAAAAGTTTGATATTTTTTGCTACAAATAGCTAATTGGCTATTTTGGCCAATATTAGTAATATTTTATCAATTGACCAATTTTTGTAATGAGCTACTTCTAAATGGACATAGCTGGCAATTTCTCTTTTTTCCTTCAAAGTGGCGTCACCCCTCTCAAAATAGGCTTTGTCTTATTTTTATGTGAATTGGGTAGGTCTTGGGCCGAAATAACCTTGTCCTGTGCAAAGTTGGAGAAGTATCCGTCTCTAGAAACCAGGGCAGTGTGGGTCCCTTGCCGGTGGCAAATTAAACATTCTGGATTTTGCGCCGCAGGTAGTTCCCCACGCTGCCTGTGGCACTACAATGGCCAAATTTTCATATTTTGCTTCTTTTTTACTCTAGTCTTGTACCTTATGACCCTTATTGTCTCCGGGTGATTCCTACGTATAAAACACCACGAATAAGCATGGATCAATATGTTTCACATCCAAAATCTACAAAACACGTGTAAAACGTGAGGCGATATACATATAAATATAGATACTTTAAGCTAAATCAATACCCACACTTAGATTCTTGCTCGTCCTTGAGCAATAGAACTATCATCTATACCCCAACAATGTACACATCTCAACTAGAGAGGAGCACTTCAATAGTTTACCCATGCACGCTATCGAGCCCCCTTTTTCTTGCGAAATTGGATTTATGACATTTTGGAGGAATACTCATTCCCTTTTGGGAATTGGGTTTGAATTGAAACGTCGCCAATTGATGATTAAAGTGCATTAGGACACTAAGAAAGAATTTGATTTAGGAAACCAGAGATTGGACAAGGGCTTGATATTATTCCGAGGGAAAAGTCTTAGGCACCCCTCAGGATCCACTAGCGTGGTTCCTGACTACAATATAATTATGACTTTAAGTACATATAACAAGTAAAAAGGTAATACTTCCAAATAAGAGGGGCTTTTCGCATAAGGGTTGCAAATAGATGGAGTTAAAGAAATGAAATAAAAGCTGAAATTTGAGAAAATAGTTTGAAAATAAAATAAACAAGCAGGGGGGAAGGGGTCTAGGTTTATAAATAATATGGATCACTCCACACAACATCAGATAATCACTCCTTAGTGAGGGACTACACAGAATGTTATCATGTAGTCATCATACCCATATCTACCCTTTCCACCCGTTAAGGTATTAAAGCACGGAATTGTCTCGTTACTTATTGCATGCTATTATCCGCCCCTATCTTATATTCCCCCGGAGGTACTTGGGACTACTAGTCCTAAAATGGAGAAGAAGTTGGCTTATTTGTGATTTCAAAAGTAAAATTTCTAAGGCGACAAGCAAAACATATATGATAAGTATGGGGAAGCATATATACAAATAAAGGCTCAAATAGACCTCCTTAAATGAAAGAAAAACATATAGTTTAGCATGTCTTACACGTACTGTTTAGGGTCTGATTAAACTTAAAAGTTGGGGCAGACTGATTTATTACATATTTCAGATAAGAAGTCTAAATCGAGCCTGCCTGCTGGTTGTAGTTAATAAAATCTTATTCAGCTTGGAAACTATCTTATGGCTTACCTAATTGTTGGACGAAGACCTATAGGCATGATATCTACTGATTTCAGAAAAGATGAAGTATACTTATTTAGAAAAGGGGTCGTCAGTTATTCAGGAAAGACGAGTTTTGACAAAAGATTATAAATTTTACAGATGTTAGACAATGATTTTAGATTCGTAGGCGAGTGAGCCATTTCAGACTTAGTCGTTAATTCCTATAGGCATGCTTTCTAGGAGTTGTTGATTTTAAGCAATTTTTCAGACATGGAAGGATTGCAGAAATCCTATAGGCATTTCTCTACATGTTGTTAGTTATTTAAGCCCTATAAACAGGTATTCCTAGTGACAGATGCATATGCAAGATTCAGATTTCTAGTTTAACTATGAGTATAGTATATATATGGGAGATGCAAAAATTTCTTATAGACATGGTATATATATATATATATATGAGAGGCAAAAATTTCTTATAGACATGGTATCTATATGGATGCAGAATTCTATAGACATGGTACCTATATGAGTTCAGAAATTTGTGAACCTATAGGCAGGATATCTATATGAATGCAGAAATTCATAAACATATGGGCAGCATATCTACCCTTTGCATACGAGATTATTCCCTCTACTTTTTACTAGTTGTGAGCACGTGATTTTTGCCCTATATGAATTACTCCCAAAAATTCAACAAAAAATAATCTCTTTCACTGTTTGTGATTTTGTGAATTTTTCGTTGCATTTTCTGTTAATTATTAGCATTTTCATGTGTGCATTTTAAATAGTGAAAAATACGCAAAATGTGTTGCATATACATTTAGGGGTTCTTTTGTATTTTAAGAATTATTTATTAATTATTTTTCTTATAAAAAGAAAATCACAAAATAGTCATTTTGCATCCTTAATTTTAAGTTTTGATTTTGAGTAGTTATTTATTTATTAATCATATTAGCTATTTTGGGATTAGTTAGTATTTTGATAAGTATTTTATAAATCAATTTAGGATTTTAGTTCAAAATTTTGGGTAAAAAAAAAGAAGAATAAAAAAGAAGAAAGAAAAAGAACTAATTTAGTAAAGAAAAGAAAAGAAAACAAAGAGGAATTTTTTATTTTTGGTCCAAGTCTCCTAGCCCAGCCAGAATTACCCTGAACTGACCCAAACCCACATGTTCCATCCCAAACCCACACCAAATCCGATATGTTCCTTAGTCATGCTAAATGACGTTGTTTCGTTTAAGAGAGATCAATCCAAGTCGTCGAGGTTAAGAGATCTAACGGCTAGGAAGCTACGACTCCTCAGTATTAATATTTCCAAAGGCATCCCCCTACCCCTTCCTCATCCCAAGCCTTCCCTGTAACGTCACCGTCCGCCGCCATCAGAAATCGCCCGATGGCAGCGCCAGGTCTCCGATGACCGCCAAAATCTCTCCAAAGATTCACCTGTCCCCCGTCATACTCATGTCATCATCTGCTCCCCTCATATCTTACCTCAAAACTGGCAAATACCCAAACCCTAGGGCGCCGCCTTTGAATCCTCCATCGTGACCTCCGGCACCTCATCCAAAATTACACTATAGACCCACCTTGATCCCCTCTCCCTAAATCTATAATTAGCTTCCCTTGAATCTGTTTTGAACTTGTCGAATATGGGGTTTGAAGATCGAGCCATTGAAGCCAAATCCAAACTCACACATAACAGAGTTATTGCTCGAAATCCCTCCAGTTTTTTAAGGCTAATTTTGTTATAAAACAATGTTGTTCGCTTGTTCTTGTTAAAGATCAAGTGATTGACGTTATTTTGGGACAAAATCATAGTGTCAAGCCTCAAGTTTAAGCCCTAGTCGGTGAGTTTTCCTTCATTTTTCGGCTCAGGTCCCTCTCTTTTTCTTCCTTGATTTGATGCATTTGAAGCTCGAATAATCTTTGCCGGATGAGAGTCCGTTATGTTATGGTGTTCTTTATTAAACGTCACCTTCACGAATTTATTTCTTTAATTGATTTGGTCTGTTATGCATAATTTTGTTAGTATCTCTGCTCGATTACTCCACACACACTTAGAGTTAATTCTCCCTTGTCAATTTTTGTTTATTTATTAGTCTTAGTCACCTTTTAATTCATGAGTGTCAAGGTAATAATAAGTAAAGAGTCAATTTGTGTATTTGTGTTACTTTCATTTGGTTTTGTTTGAGGGCATGGGTCATAATTTGAATATTGGATGTTCATTTGGGTTAATTTAGAATCATCTTTTGGCCCCTTTAGTCATTTGTAACCCAATTCAGAGATGCCGGCTGTTTTGATCACAAGTCTGTTTGTTAGACTAAAGGTAAAAACAGGGCATTTGGGGGGTAATTTAGGAAGTTTAGGATAGCGGAATCATTGGTAACTATTTTAGAAGTTTCTACCAGGGGCTGGTTTTAATTTTGACTCTATGACTTGGCTAATAAGTCATAAAATCAGGGACCTAAGGTGCAAAATAAAAAACTTAAAGGTTGCTCTATTTGCTTGCCTATAAAGGCACCCTTCCTTGCCTGGCAAGGGGGATTATAGATTGAAATGAGAGAAAGCACAAACGATTAAAAAATCAAAAAAATACAAACAAAAGAAAAAGAAAAACAGAGGAGTTCACTATTTGATAGAATTTAAGTGTTTTTGTCTCTTTCCAATCAATTTCTGAAACATAATTGAATACCCTCATGTCCATACCACTGAATCTGGAATCGATAGTTACTTCTTCTGATATAGAGATGAATTGATATTGGGTTTTCTAAGAGTTTTTTCGGTTCAAGCTGATTGAGTACTACAATGTGTTGGGTAGTGAACGGCATTCCTTGTTCTAGTTTGCTGAATCTGAAATTATTTTGTTGATGTTATTGCTGCATTCTTCACCTTTTTCGTTGTTTTTATCGAGGTATTTCCTTGGCTCATGGTTGGTGTTTGATTGTTGATCATGTAAATATTTGATGTTTTGTTAAATGAAGACTCTGTTGATGCTGGAAGAAAAAGAACTGAAAAATCCAGAAAACTTCAGACGGCTAAAATATTGAAAATAATAATTATTTCATTGAGTTTTGACTTTAACTTTGAGGTCTCTTTGAATTTCTGGAGCAATCTTCTGATTTAAAATGGTTGGAAGTTGATTTTTGGAAAGTTCTGGGTTATTTTGTTGTTGTTACTGCTGTCTTCCTCACCTTTTCCGTAATTTTTATCCAGCTATTTCCTTGGCTCATGGTCGGGGTTTGATTGTTGAGCATGTAAAGAGTTGAAGTTTTATTAAATAAAGACTCTATTTGAAGATGAATTTCTTTTCTCTTTTTTACTGTTTCATGTTCTGTAGTTAGAGTCCAAGTTATAAATGTTAGTGAGGGCCTCCTATTTCCTTCTGAAATCTAGTGTATGAGAGTGATTTGGTGTTTTATTTTGCATCTGTGTCCATAATTGAACAATGGAATTTAATTTTTTGAGTTTATATTTGTGTTATATCAGGGTTCTTACCTTGTGAATGACAGTCTGAGAATCACTCAGATTTAGTCTTGAAGGTCATAGTCGTAGCTTTAGGTTGATATATCTTGAAATTTACTTGTGTTTTAACTACAATCGGTTGATGTTTTTCATATGATTTGTGTTTAGTTAGCTAAAAATGAAAATGCTATTTGTTAGTGCATGAAAGTACTGTTCATACGAGCATGTTTAGGATTCAGGGCTGTAGATTTGCTTTCAATCTGATTTGGGATGATTTGGATAGTTGTTGATTACTTTAGTTAGTTAATTCCATATATGTGATACACTTGATGAATACATGACATCAGTTCATTAATCAAAAAGTTCAAAAAGTCTGGACATTAGTTGGGTTGTTGAGATTAGTTTTTTTCAGACAAGATATGAATCTAGGTAATTGGAAAATGAACAGGTTGAGTTTTGGTCACATTCTACATATGTGAATTAGTTTAATATTAACTTTGTTTGTTCTCTTCATTTATGCTAGTAGCATGTTCACTAGAAATAAATCATTCGCAATTGAATGTTAAATATATTGTATTTGTTTATTATGTATGCAAGTTTGCTTTATGTGGTTTAATCGATTTTATATGTTAAAAGTTGGGTGTTGTAGTGCTGCGATAGATATCATTTAGCTCCTGAAATTTTATATCTCAAGTCTAAGGCTCAAAAATATGAAAAGTAGTTATTGTCATAAATGTCTCTATCTTAACGTAAGGCTGGATACATAGAGAATAGTTGTTAATGAATGGTTAAGGCTGCAAATCAAGGTGGTTGAATGATTTGATATCGTAATTTGGTAGGGATAATTAACTAATTAATGTAGGAAATTAATTAAGGTGTGACATGCCCAACAAAAATGACAACAGCATGGCCCTCACTTTAATTAATCTTGTTTATCCTTAGAACAAAAGGCGTTCCATTTAGTAAATTTTTATGGCCCTTGCAAAATTACAAACACGAAATTGCTTTAGGCGCGTTAGTTAAAGAATATTACTTTTCTAACTTCGGGTGCGCATTTATGTGAAAGAAATCCAAATCTTAACGTTAGATAAAATATGGTACAGACTGCGGGAGCATTTATATGACACGGTTCAAAACATATTTTAAATAACTTTGCAATATTCTTTAAAAAATGAATAAAAGTGGTTAAATTTAAAATTTGCACATAACTTCATAATTATTTAAAACTAAATAATTAAGCCTAATATAACAGTTGAGAGACCGTGCTAGAACCACAGAAACCTGGGAATGCCTAACACCTTCTCCCAAGTTAACTAAATTCCTTACTCGGATTTCTGTTCGCAGAATGTTAAACAGAGACATTCTTTTCCTCGATTCGGGATTTTAAACCCGTGACTTGGGACACCATAAATCTCCCAAGTGGTGACTCTGAATATTTTAATAAATAAATCTCATTTCGATTTTCCTTTAATTGGAAAAATTCTTTTATACCCTTGCGGGGGTAGGAAAAGGAGGTGTGACAGCTCTGGCGACTCTGCTGGGGAAAAGAACCCAGAACTTTGGTTCATGGTTCAAAATTTGAGTTCAAATGAATTGTTATATTTGACTTTATCTATTATCTGATTTTATTGCATGTTTGGCCTAATGTGCAAAATTTTTCTTTTTACCTCTTTGATATTATATGAACTATACATATAAACTGCTAGGAAACCCTTCTCTTCTCTCTCCTAAGGAGTGCACGTTGGTCGTGACTTCTTTCTGTTAGCGTCATATCCCAAATAGAATGAAAAGTCAGATGATCTTTTGGAAAGTTAAAAAGTCGGATGATCTTTTGGTTACGGTACGCAGCCCCCTCCTCGGCTCGAGTTATCTTCTCGGATAAGCCAGGTCTAGAGCAATAAACTCAGGTTATAAACCTAGTATAACAAAACCTTATGCCGGATCCCTAGTAGGAACATCTGCTTGCATCATGTGCATTTGACTTTGGAGACTCAACACAGGGGTTGGGTCTGTGTCACGCCCCAAATTCGTGGGACATGACCGGCACTCGATCGAGTATCCCCAGTCAAGCGGACTTGGGTGCCTTTCCTATCCCACGTGTTACCCACGCAATTTCATTACTTATTAACCTAGTGAAATAGTCATTCATAATTAATAACACCTTTATTACAAAATATTCACAACATACATGGTACTCAGTGTGGTATACATCTTACACCGCCCAATATACAAAATACATATTTACATAAGTTCGCAACTCACATTTATTGTCTACGGAGCCTTTAAGGATACAAAAGTATGATACAATATTTGTCGGTAACAACGCTCCCTCTATACCTTTCACAACAAGATCAAAACAGTATTTTCGAAATAAAAAACGGCATGAGCCACGCAAGGCCCCGAGAGGAAAGGGGATCACCAATACCTCTGATGGAAAGTGAAGGGGAGCTATAGTCGATGGACTAGAGTACCTCCTATGGATCCACCTATAATAATAACATGAATGTAGTGCCTCCGACAAAAGGGATGTCAGCACATTTGAATTGTACTAGTATGTATGAACAACACAAGTAGCAAGCAACAGCAGAATCAACAATCGAGTACATATTTAAGGAACAATCAAGCCAAACAATTTTACCATCTCTCTTTCTTTTTCTTCAACATTATCTCATCAATGATTTCACAATTTTTCTCAGTAATAGAATCAACAATCAAATACACATGAAAGGTATAATCAAGCCAAACAAGTTTACCATCTCTCTTTCTTTCTCTTCAACATTGTCACATCAACGATTCCACTATTATTTTCAATAATAGAGTTATCAATCAAATACACATGAAAGGTACAATCAAGCCAAACAAGTTTATAATCTCTCCTTTTTCTGCTTCAACATTATCACATCAGTGATTCCACAATTTTTTTCATAATTTCATTTCAATAGTGATTTCGATCACTTTTACACCCTTATTACCTCGGCCACCCTTATCACCACAACCCACACCTTATTACTTTGTGTTGCGGCGCGTGACCCGATCCCACCGAAAAAGTCACAATTCACAACCATCACAACAACAACAATTCAAAAAGAACAACAACAATAATTCTGAAAGAGAAAACACAACAATTCACCAGAATTTCTGTAGCCATCAATACCATTTCCATCATATTCAACAACTCATGTGCAATTTAGGTCACCATAATAATTATCAACAACAAGCCGAATATGTTATTACCACAGTTGTTCCAATTGCATAATTTACGACTTCCTTCCATCATTTGTTTCTCAGCTCTTACCACATAACACTTTCTCAATCAAATATTTAGTTTATTTCCAATTACTTGCACCATTATACAGTGAGGCTCAACCACAAACACTTAAATCAAACCAATCACAAGAATTTCATAAATAGTCCACATAGGTATCACATACCAAATAGTCGACACCAAACAAGTGACTCTACAAAGGTCAAAGTAAGCCATACATATATTTCTTGAGCTTTTATTTAATTACTACGATATTCCGGAAACTCTAGCATCTTCAATCTATTTTGAGACATAACAAAATTAACACAAATTAGGAAGGTATTCATTGTTTCAGCTCATTTGAGCATTTTATCAAACACTAGTTGAGCATTTTGATTATCAACACTCTTTTACAAGATTTCCTTCTTTCCCCAACCCAATATTTACCTATTTATGTTTATCAATCATCCCACAACCCTAATTTGCACATATATGTATACAAATACTATTATACCAGGAATCATACCCCAAAGACCCATCTAATAATCTCTACAACACCAACGTAACCTAGGTTAGGCACCTATTGCTTTCAATCTCCTTCCCATGAGTTACAATACTTAATCCATACTCATATTTCCATAATAACTTCATATATGTAAGTCTAAGGTTTAAGATTACCTCTTGTAGATCAAATCTTGAAAAACAACTTTGAGGTGTTCTTGAGATTTTGAAGAAATCCTATGAAATACAATCCAAATCATGTTGTAGCTAGTGATTAAGAAGTGAAATCACCATGAAAACATACCTAAAAACTCACCTTAGGAGTGTAATTGGATGCCTTGGTCGAGTTGGGGGTGTAGAGGAAGCCTTAGGCTGAAAAATGACTCCAATCCTCTCATTTACGGTCTTTAGGTATATTTAGATGCCTGACACTAGCGCGCCCTCACATATCCCGCGCTAGTGAGGCAGAACATAACCCAATTAGCGCGGACCGTGCGCTCCCGCGCTAAGGTCGCTCTACTAACATGTGCTCAATAAAATGGTCATAACTTTCTGTATGCATCTCCAAATGATGCACAGTTTACTGCGTTGGAAACTAGACTTAAAGGGATTTAATGTAATAGGTAGAAACGAACACAACTTCTTATATAACCGGATATATGGTCGTTCAAATTGAGGTCATGTGCACACTTATTTACAACTCTTTTCTAATCTGAAATTTTCCTACTCGGCTTAGACTTAGGCCACTCCTTAGACCCCAATTCACCTCTAATATGAGGTATATGCTTATTAACATATCCAATTTATATCCATTAATATCCTAAATCCTCATTTGCATCCAAAATAAAATAATTAGTCTACCTTGGCACGATGAAATCTCAAATTACTTGGAAAAAATTTCTGGGGCCTTACATTCTCCCCCCCCCCCCCCCCAGGATCATTCGTCCTCGAATGAGGACTAGTGTCCGCCCTAAATTCTAATCTCAATATATCTCCTTTCCAACCAACTTCATGTCCCTAAATTTTGACTAATTCCCAAATTTTTGAGAAATTTTGGTAGAGTTTCATTTGTAAGTAGGCCTATCCACCTATCAGAGAACCACTAAAGCCATTCCTAAAACTTATCCTCAACCCGATAAAGCACCCCGATGATTATATCAACAATACTAAACACACAATTACATGCACTATATTATCATAACGATACCTAAACATGGGCTGCACATTTTTAAATCACAACACCTATAAGGTACCTTTCAAATCAAAACCAATTGCTATACAATCAAACAAAATTACTTTCCTACGATACTTTAAGCCTTCAAGGTGGACTCCTCAATTCACAAGCTTTGCCATAACATATTCATAGAAGCAATCCCACCCCCCGTAAACGTATCTAACAATGATGACAGCTAGATACCTCGCATAGGCTAACTATCCATTAACATGCACCTTCAATAATTTACACCAGGATGGCATACAAATAATCTCCACCTACCTTAGTAGACATAACCATATGGAAACATATAATACGTGTAAACACTGATGGCAAACATCATACTCATAGCACGGCTTACTATGAACAACACTTATGCAACCTTCATTATTAAGTTGCACCACATCCTTAGGAAAAATATTGAGAACAACCCTTTCTCCTTCCTAAACTCTAAATACGAACGCCAAGCTAAAACTTTGATTACCTTCAACAATCGCTCTAGGATATGCTATTATAAACTGACGATAAAATTACCTATCGAATATATATGTGATCACACTGGAATGCGTCTTCTTTGACATGTTTGAACCTTCAATACCCAATAGATATAATACAATAAGGAACAATAGAGTTCAAGATCAGGCTGGAGTTATTCAGAAATCCATTAATGCACCGAGTAGAGTACTTTCTGGAGTTATATGCTAAGGAACATGAAATTTACAACCAACAACACTGACATAGTTAATCACCGTGAGGACATCAATTATCAGTCAAATAAGCCATATGGGTAACTCGTACATTGGCAATAGGAACCATTAAAGAGGAATATTCATGTACGT
The DNA here is from genome assembly GCA_034376525.1 of Nicotiana benthamiana. Taxonomy (NCBI): domain Eukaryota; kingdom Viridiplantae; phylum Streptophyta; class Magnoliopsida; order Solanales; family Solanaceae; genus Nicotiana; species Nicotiana benthamiana. Next base: position 35,420,396 of record CM067337.1, on the reverse strand, counting down.
GACCTAGCCGTTTCCTGGAGTGTAGGGAAAATCTATTTATCAAGAATGAGAATATTTTGGCACCTTGAATGCGATATGGGTTGCAAACACAGGAAGTTGAGTTGCACTTTTCACGTTAATTGACATATGGAATGTATGCCACAAGCCCATGAGGATGGAAAGAAGTGGTACACTTATGAGATTATCATCCTTCAAAAAACTTAAACCATCCTAATAATTTATCTTATATGAGGGAACTAAAAATACAACCACTTGTCTTTCAAATCAACATGTTCATGATATGTGCAAAAATTTGAAGTCATCTAATCTCAACCTTTCACAAGTGGAACCCCATAGCTAGGACATCTTGACATGGGATGAAATCATGAATTGGTTAGATGGTTCTAATAGTCAAAATGACGCTCCGGGGAGAAGTCAAATAATACTCCTATCCAACCAAGTAAGTGAGATACCAAAGGTAGCAAAACTCCCCGCACATGACAACGACATAGTGAATTACTCCAGAAGTTTGAAGGTGTAAAGACAACCAAACTCAACGAGACAGTGCACAATAATCATAGAAGGTTTGAAGATGTTCATGATGAATTCTCCATGAGTCTTGGCCTGAAAAAGGAAGTGTCATAGTGACACATAGAAGAGCATGTTCTCTCATGGTTAGCGAATAAGTGTTGGGAACTAGAACCCTCAATTTAATCAACTAAAAATCAAAATTAACACATGTTACGGAGGTGTAAGAGAAAACAAACATTTCTTACAAGATGGACATGCTTCTACTATGTTAACTCTATGATTGCGATACAAGACCACATCATCGGCGACAATAATACTAGAAACTGTAGAAAATCATTCTATTATGATATGTGTGCTTTGGTTGTATTAGAATGATTTTCAGGTATAGGTTTTGATGAATGACAAACAACGAAGTCGATGAATGACAAACAACGAAGTCGATGAATGACAAACAATGAAGTCAAGTGTCGAGCAAAGTTATTATATGACAAACAATCAAGATTGAATGCCGAGAAGCATATTGATGACGGAATTGCATAGAAAAGCCAAAGACGAGATTAAAAGTTCAAGACCGAAGACCCAAGGCGTAGGTCATTAGGTAGAACCAATGTAAAAGCAACGTTTAAGTTATCTCGTCTTTTGGCTCAATATAGGTCATCATAAATATGCATAAAATTATTTTATTAAATCATATATATCATAAATATTTTTAATATACTTCAAACAAAATGATTTTAACATTTTATTAAATCATATATATCATAAACATTTTTAATATACTTCAAACAAAATGATTTTAACATAGGTCATCATTAATATGCATAAAATCATTTTATTAAATCATATATATCATAAACATTTTTAATATACTTCAAACCAAATGATTTTAACGTTTTCATTTTAACCAAAATGGTTTTTGAAGTAAGTTTTCGATTCTGGTATATTCTGGTATATTTTGGTATACTCCAGCTTTGATTCTGGTATACTCTGGTATATACCGGCTTTGCTGAGTTTTCAGATTTTACTGGAGCAACATAATCAATTATGTGATTGGAATAATCGATTATTTCACTATCCGTTGCCTTCCCAACGTTTCGTTTTATGAACGTTGAGAAGATAATCGATTATGCAATCACATAATCGATTATTTTAGCATAAAATCAGCATAATTGAATGTCAATTAAGCAACGGACATGCACCTTTTAACCCCTATAAATAGAGGTCTTTTGAGCTGATTTTAAACACACAACACCTCCTAATATTCATATACATATTGATATTATTTGAGCATCATTATTGAGCTTTTGTTGAGCCATTTGGGAGACAACTTTGAGTTGTTCATAGAGCTAATATTGTATCTCTTTATCTACTCTTTTGAGAGAGTTCTTGTTGTAAAAGAGAAAGGTGTTTGAGAAGAACATATCTTCTCATTGATTGTCGGGTTTGCTAAGTACCCTCAATCTTAGTGGTTGAAGTCTTGAGGTGTTGTATCCTCGAGCAAGTTGAAGTCTTGTAGAGCGTACATCTACGAGCAAGTGTAACGCTTTGTTAAGCACCCGAAAGCTTAACGGAGTTAGTGGAATCTCGAGAGAGTCTCTCGGGGACTGGACTAACCACAAGTTGTGGTGAACCAGGATAAATTCGGTGTGTTCTTTCCTTGCTATTTTTTTTAGCGAATTTATTTTATTCCTGCAATTTTTAATTCCGCAATATTTATCAATATTTTTGTGCCGCACTATTCACCCCCCTCTAGTGACGGGCATAAAACCTAACAATTGGTATCAGAGCCTAACTCTCTGAAAGCCTTAACCGGTTGAGAGCGATATATATTTTTTTTGTTGAGAATATTGAACGCAGGAATGATGAGCGAAGGACACTCCACCTATAGCCCTCCACTATTTGACGGAACAAACTATACATATTGGAAAGAGCAGATGAGAATATTCATCCAATCAAATAACTTTCGATTATGGCAAATCATCAAGAAAGGTGAACAAATGCCAACAAAGAAAGTTGGGAAAATCATGGTTCCAAAGGAGGAAAATGAATATGATGCCGAGGACATGAGGAAGGTTGAAAGAAACGCAAAGGCCGTCAACTTATTATATTGTGCGATAAATCCGGATGACTATCGAAAAATCTCGTGTTGCACAACCGCAAAAAGGAAATGTGGGATAAACTCGAGATCACATATGAAGGTACGTCTCAAGTCCGAGAATCTAAAGTTGATTTTCTAACACATGAATATGAACTCTTTAGAATGAGGGAGCCGGAACCCACTGGCATTATGTTCGAACGATTTTCAAGAATCGTCAACGATCTTTATGCTCTCGGGAAAGTTTACACGAACAAAGATCTTGTTCGAAAATTCCTACGGAGTCTCACTCCCGAATGGCGTTCTAAAGCCAATGCCATCCAAGAGTCGCTAGGATTCACGGATATCACAATTGATAGACTAAGAGGTAACCTCGAAACTTACGAAAGCACAATTCTTAATCCTTATCTTAGAAGTAAAGGTTCGAATATTGCCTTCAAAGCCTCATCCTCTAAAAGAGAAGAGGTAAGTGATTCGAATAGCGATGATGATAATATTTCCAATGATATAATTGAAAAGTTTTATAAGTTTATGAAAAAGGAAATAAAGAAGGAAGAACCAAGTCCTTCATGCCAAAATTGTGGAAAACTTGGCCACACCAAATCACATTGTCCAAAAACCAAGGACAAGAAAAAGAAGAAACATCATCGGCGCGTGACATGGGATTCGGACAGCTGGGGCGATGAAGCTGCCGCATTATGCCTCATGGCCAACGAAGAAGAAGAGGTAAGTATTTCTAACTCTTACTCGTTTGAAGAAATGCAAAATGCCTATGATGAATTATATGGTGAATTCGTTAGAGCCTCCAAAACCATAAAGGAATTGAAGAAAACACTTTCTTTGCAAGAAAGAGATTTTGAAAAACAACCTACTTTGAAAGAAAAAGATTTTGAAAAGTTGACTTGTGATAATGAGAAGCTAAAAGAAGAAAATAAATTTTTTGAAAATAATAATATTGTTTTTAAAAATAAAATCAAATTTTTAGAAGAAGAAAATAAATTTTTGGAAAATGACATTGTTGATCTTAAAAATAAAATCAAGGAGATGAATGAAGCCTCTTCAATTATTCAAAGTTCTAATTGTTCTTCTTGTAATTCTTTGAAAATAGAGAACATAGAACTTAGAAATACACTAGAAAAACGTAGTGTTGATGATCCTAAAACAATTGAAGAAATGAAAAAGGATGATAGAAATGAAGTTAGACCACCTAGAAATAATTCTAGGAACTTCACTAATAAATCTAAAGTGAATCATTTTAGACCACCTAGAAATAACTCTAGGAATCGGAATACATCTAGGAATAACGACTTTAGATCACCTAGAACGTTTTTGGCTCAACCAAGACATGCACAACCCGAATGTTAGATGTCATTATTGTAACCGGGTAGGACACATAGCACCCGTATGTTTTGCAAAACATAGAGATTTATCATTTGACTATGATTATTACTTGCCTAACCCCCAAGGACCCAAAAGCAGTTGGGTACCGAAAATCTATTTTTAGGTACGTTCACAGGTGTGCTTGAAGACTACAATATTGTAGTAGATGCACCAAGCACGAAACCTTATTGCATCGAGGGGGAACTTCGGTTAGTTATCATTTTTTTATAAAAAACGTGATAGTTGATATGTGTTAACAATTAATATATCTTTGTTAACAATTGATATTAATTATTTTTGTTGATTCATGTTTCGATAACTTTTATTTTGAATAACAATTGGTATCAATTATTTTTGTTAAAAATAATGATTGATGTTTTGATGAATATCTCTCTAGTTTGAATAACAGTTGATAATTTTTTTAATGTTGGTATATTGTTCAAAAATAAATGTTTATTTTGTTTTTCCTAACAGTTGGTAACCAATTGATTTTATCATGTTTCTATAACAATTGATATCATTTTGAAAAATATTGATGATATATTTTTCTAACAGTTGGTATATTCGCTGAAAATACCTTTGATATGGTTGTTTTATTTTTACTAACATTTGGTATTATTTCATGTTGGTATGATTTTTTAAATATCGTCAATGTATATTCCTCATTGTATTTCCTATTTTATTCTTGACACTAACAATTGATATACCAAAAAGGGGTAAGTGTCGAAAGGGGATAATAGCCTTTGTATACTCTCTTTTTGCTAATGCCAAAAAGGGGAAGAGTTTAGGCGATATAATAAGGGGGAATATATCTACGTTATAGTATGCCTTATTTGAGGGGGAATTATCATTAAGGGGAATTGTTTGCATGAATTGTATGTTGAGATATAGCATGAAATTAGGGGGAATCCGATATGCATATCTCCTATCGTTTGTCATTATCAAAAAGGGGGAAATTTTAGAAAATTATTCTATCTATGATATGTGTGCTTTGCTTGTATTAGAATGATTTTCAGGTATAGGTTTTGATGAATGACAACTAACGAAGTCGATGAATGACAAACAACGAAGTCGATGAATGACAAACAATAAAGTCAAGTGTCGAACAAAGTTATTATATGACAAAAAATCAAGATTGAATGCCGAGAAGCATATTGATGACGGAATTGCATAGACAAGCCAAAGACGAGATCAAAAGTTCAAGACCGAAGACCCAAGGCGTAGGTCATTAGGTAGAACCAATGTAAGAGCAACGTTTAAGTTATCTCGTCTTTTGGCACAATATAGGTCATCATAAATATGAATAAAATCATTTTATTAAATCATATATATCACAAACATTTTTAATATACTTCAAACAAAATGATTTTAATATTTTATTAAATCATATATATCATAAACATTTTTAATATACTTCAAACAAAATGATTTTAACATTTTCATTTCAACATAGGTCATCATTAATATACATAAAATCATTTTATTAAATCATATATATCATAAACATTATTAATATACTTCAAACCAAATGATTTTAACGTTTTAAATTTTAACCAAAATGGTTTTTGAAGTAAGTTTTCGATTCTGGTATATTCTGATATATTTTGGTATACTCCAGCTTTGATTCTGGTATACTCTGGTATATACCAGCTTTGCTGAGTTTCCAGATTTTACTGGAGCAACATAATCGATTATGTGATTGGAATAATCGACTATTTCACTATCCGTTGCCTTCCCAACGTTCCGTTTTATGAATGTTGAGAAGATAATCGATTATGCAATCACATAATCGATTATTTTGGCATAAAATCAGCATAATTGATTGTCAATTAAGCAACAGACATGCACCTTTTAACCCCTATAAATAGAGGTCTTTTGAGCTGATTTTAAACACACAACACCTCCCAATATTCATATATGTATGGATATTATTTGAGCATCATTATAGAGCTTTTGTTGAGCCATTTGAGAGACAACTTTGAGTTGTTCATAGAGCTAATATTGTATCTCTTTATCTACTCTTTTGCGAGAGTTCTTGTTGTAAAAGAGAAAGGTGTTTGAGAAGAACATATCTTCTCCTTGACTGTCGGGTTTGCTAAGTACCCTCAATCTTAGTGGTTGAAGTCTTGAGGTGCGGTATCCTCGAGTAAGTTGAAGTCTTGTAGAGTGTACATCTATGAGCAACTGTAACGGTTTGTTATGCACCCGAAAGCTTAACGGAGTTAGTGGAATCTCGAGAGAGTCTCTCGGGGACAGGACTAACCACAAGTTGTGGTGAACCAGGATAAATTCGGTGTGTTCTTTTCTTGCTATTTTTATTACCGGATTTATTTTATTCCTGCAATTTTTAATTCCGAAATATTTATCAATATTCTCGTGCCGCACTATTCACCCTCCCCCCCCCCTCTCTAGTGACGGGCATAAAACCTAACAGAAACAAAGTGAGATACTTTCCACCGGATAACCTAAGTGGATAAGAAATATATTGTGACACATGACCTTCCTGTGATGGGGATGAGAGGTTCTCAATTTTTCAGAAAACCTTTACGCACACAGTGACCATTTCGATTGACATGCACTCATATGATATGTGTTAGGACATGCTCTTATGATACTAGACATTGAGAAGATTTCATGATGATACTCACAAGAGAGTAGATTGAATGTTCAAACCATATACGCCATATAAACCAATATAATAGCTATTAAATTTCATAGTTCAATTCCATCAATTAGTGTTTCCATTCATTTATGTATAATAGTTGTTTCAAAGAGGATTTTGGGTTGTTGGCTGACCTTGTCTTCCCTAGAGGCACCACCACGATCAGGTATAGAATTTGGGTCGTGAGAAGTTAATATCATAGCCTAGGTTACAAGGTCTCAGGAGTCATGAGCAAGGTTAATATAGTTTCACGGATCAGTACAGAGACGTCTGTATTTATCCTCGAGAGGCTGCAGAACCTCTAAGAAAACTTTTCATTCTTGAATTATTGTCGTGCGTCCTGGATTCAGCTTGAAAAGAAAACTCTTGAAATTCCTTCCACACGATTGTATGTGCACGTGAGCGCTCAGTACCAGATGTGCCTCAATGGCTTTTTAAACCCCCCGATCGAGGGGCAAATTGTAATCTATGTGAGTTGAAGTTAGGCTAGTCTGGATAACTTGAGGCTGAATCTTTGCCAATGGCTTGAGCACCAAGGTGCTGATTTTGCGGGCAAGTTCTTTGAACTCATTTGTTCATTATTTTCCTTATTAGCTGGAATGGTGGTTGGATATCCATGTGATGAGTGATGTGTATGGCAGTGGAAGGTATACAAAAAAATCAACTAAAGGTAAAGCTAATGGGTAATTGGCTAATGAAGGGAAACTATATGTCATACTAGTTAGATAAATCTGGGAGTTGACATCACTTCTGTAAATGTATTATGATGAAATCGTTGAGTCGAGGAGACCACCTTGAAGGTCGAAAAAATTAAAGAAAGAATGTGTTATTACTCAATTGAATAGCCAAAAATGGAAGATTGAAATGTATTTTTCTATGTCGTATGATTCGAGTAGGTGCAACGCATGTCCATGTATCAATTTTGATAATATAATACATGTAGTATTGAGATTAATGTTGTTGATATACATTGTGATGCTTCGTCAAGTTGTGGACGTGTGATTACGATTGTATTGGGTGATTCTCTAGCAGATGGATATGCCCAATTACAAATGGGACTCTTCCAAAATTTTTGAGTCGATAGTACAGCGGAGTTGGATTGGTTAGTCCTGAATTGTACTCACTAAGTCGATAGTACTCACCCCTAATCCCTGCACCTTGTGTGCAGATTCGGATACACTATTGGCTTAGCTGACACTCATAGTCTCCTGATATTTTAGAGTTGTTGAGGTAGCTGCTTGACGGTCGTAGGACCTGGCTGCTCTACATATTCCAGTTCATTATTTTTATATACATTTCCAGATATTTTTATTTTTCATTCAGATATTATTATCCAATTTTGTTTAGAGGCTCTAGACTCGTGACCCCAGATCATATGGGAGTTTAATGGTTTTTCATATTATCTTCGTATTATTCTATTAATATTATTTGGATTATTATTCAGAAATTATTATATTTTCCTTAAAACTCTCAGTTGAGAATTTATTGACAAAGGGAGAGTGGACGTTGGTCAGGTTTGCCTACCTTTCGGGTAGGGCGCCATCAAGACCGGGTTTTAGTCGTGACAATGATGTTGATGTTTCCCACAGTGGATAAAATATAATTCATACAACGTTATATACGCATATATATGGGAAGAGGTTATGGCGTTATATATGCACCACCACCTGATCAGCTGGTATATTTTGATGATGTGCCCACAGTGGCTGAGATGATATGATGGGATGCCATCAGTGGCTTGATGATATTATGTACACCCGTACCTATGCATGGCACGACATTTATACACACGTGCATGACATTATCAACATTTTAGAATTTACAAAGTTATTCAGATTTAAAGGTATTTTTGTATTCCATGTTTCATATATGACTTCTATGTACTAATTTTCATGCCCAACATACTCAGTACATTTTTCATACTGACACCATATTTCACATGGCCTCCATTCCATGCCCGCAGGTGCAGGTAGGCAAGTTGACGGTCCCGCTTCTTAGGATCCCTGATCAACGAGAGTTGGCGTCCTCCACTTGACCCAAAGCTACTTTGGTTTTGGAACGATACGTTTGTATGTATATGTATATATATATGTATCAGTCCTGTCTTTGAACATCTATGTTTTTATTAGAGAACAGACAATATATCTAGTTGGGTTGCATGTGGCCTTGACGGCTTTCAGTTTTGGATATATAATGTTATCTATAGCAACCTTGTTGGCTAACCCACTGTATTCTGCTTGTATACGTACATATCATTTGAAGGTAGGTTTCCTTCATATACGTTATTTTCATAATTTAGCAGATGCTATACATGTTCATATCCTAGATACATACTTAAGGGAGTTTGACAAGTAGGACTCAGGCATCCCATGCGGCCCATCGATTTGGGTTGTGACTTAAATGTTGTCCTTTTGCCAAATTAGCATGATTGTTCCATAATACGGGACTTACACTTAGCATAACTTGGACCTTTTTCAAGTAATTAGTCTACTGCGTCAATGCTAGGATACCTACATGCATTGTTCAACATGAGTTTACTTCCCACTCTCTTCTGAATCTGTGTGATGCTTATCTTGCATATGTAATGTATTTTTGTTACACCCCAAACTATTACGATAATGTTACTACTTGTAGTATTATATTACAATTATATTTTTCCTTTCAGTATTATATGAAGATGATGTTACGCTTCACAGTAATAATTTATGATAATGTTGCACCCTACAGTATTACATTATGGTAATGTTACGTTTCGCAGTATTAAGTTATGACGATATTGCAGCCTGTAGTATTGTACGTTGAATTTGTCGTAAGGTAATTGACATCAGTCCAAGTAAAAAGATATTTGGATATTATGAAGATAATGCTATTTCAAAAGTTATGAGTAAATTCGTGAAGGTGAGAGGGGAAGCTAAATCAAAGAAAATAAGTTTCATCAAAGTTTGGCATGGTGGGATAAAATATGACCTGAGCTAATATACTCAGTATTTATGGAGTAACACCATACAAGGTACCAAATGACCATATGAGAAAGATGTATATGGCATGTTAAAAGCGAGTATTATTTTAAATAAGTTGAAAGAATTCTTAATTATGCGTGTAATTACTTAATTAACTAGGTAATGGGATTAAGGGGACTAACGTGGCAGCAAGACCATATCCCAATTATGACGCATATTATGAGTGAAATGGTGGACAGTTTAAGTAGTATATGGCAGCAAGACCTTTTCGCAATTATGACTCATATTATGAGTGAATTGGTGGACAATTTAAGTAATATGTGGAAGCAAAATCTTGTCTAATTTTCTTTCAAGCCAAGGAATTACAACACCTTAATGATATGAAATTATAAAGAGCGTATTTTCCAAGAATAATGCTCACGTCATTTTTTATCATGTGAATTTATAGAAAGGTCTCATAGAAAAGTCTAAGGATGCAAGAACTCAAGAATTCAAGATTAAGCATCATAGTAATATGATTCTAAAGAAGCCCGGTATAATCTATGATTCTAAAGAAGCCTGATATAATCTTTCTCAAAAATATCATACGGATTTTCTTGCTCCAGGTATATTAAGGTTATCCCTTCTTTCCTTTATCATGACCCAAACGATACGAACGAAATGTGCAAATACACAAATTCCATAAATGACTCTATTCATAGAAGTATTAGAGATATCTATAATCTTTAATTTTCTTGTGTCATAATATATTATCTTTTGCTCGTGGGTCTCAGAATAATACGCAATTGGAAAAATTTATCCACAAGGAATATTGAGATTATTATGTATTTTTAATGCATTTCATATATGTGCATTTACCCATGACAAGATAGCGTTATATACGCGTATATATGTAAATATATCTATATGGAATACGGGAAAAGGTTACAATATTATATACGCACCACCACCTGATCAGGTATAGGATGATAATTTTGCCCATAGTGGCCGACATGATATGATGGGATGCCCTCAGAGGCTGATGATATTATGAAACATGTACCTATACATGAAATGATATTCATATGCATATTCATGACACCAAAAGTATTTTATGATTTACAAAGTTATTTCAGACTTACAGGTTGAGTCATGTACTCTATATTTCTTCCATATCTCTTATGTATTTATTTATGTACCCTACATACTCAGTACATTATTTGTACTAATATTCCTTTTTCATGTGTACAATGCATTTCATGTTTCGAAGTCCCGATAGATAGGTAGAGAGCCCTCTATGTAGGGTATCAGCTCAACGGAAAATGTTGGTGCGCTCCATTTGCTTCGGAGTTGCTCGTTTAGTTAGTATGATGTAGACATGTAATATTTGGTATGGCAGGACTCTGTCCCCACCTTTAAGATATTTATGTACTCTTAGAGGCTTGTAGACATATGTCGTGTACTTAAAATATTGTACGGCCTTGTCAGCCTATATTTTGAATTTATAAAGGATCATGTTGGCCTATTAGGCATGTATATCATGTGTAAATGATTATGTAATAAGAAAGATATGTTACCTTGGTACTCAGTTGAGTAAGTTACTGGGTGCGTGTCTTGGCCCAACGGTTTGGGTCGTGACAAAAGTGGTATCAGAGCAGTTCAGTCCTAGGGAGTCTACAAGCCGTGTCTAGTAGAGTCTTCTTTATGGGTGTGTTTTTCACCACACTTATAAGTAATAGGCTACATGGCATTTAGGACTGTCACTCTTTCTTCCTACATTAAATCATGTGGTAGAGCTCAATTGTAAGAACTCAATTTCCTAAATTCTATCTTATTCGTAATACAACAATGCCTATATTGAGAAAGAGATATAGCTGTGAAAGAGTTTCATTAGAGGAACTCAAATTTTGCATCCTGCTTATAATGGATAAATATGAGGTATTCAGTAGATCATGTGTATAATTAGACGTGTAAGCTTTTTGATAAGGAACCTTTTATCAATAATATTTATCTACCTCTACGGTAAAAGACAACAAGAGATTCAGAAGAAATACAAGTTTCAAGAAGTAAAAGAACCAAGATGAAAAAGGATACGAGACACCGAGTTAATAAAGATTTTCATTATTCACCATTCAGGGTGGGAGATATAAGCATTTTGAGTTAACATCAACAATGACAGATGTATGTAAAATCGGCCACACCGATATCTGTTATGTCCTATAGAAAAATAACAGACATTGTATAAGAGAAGGACGAATAGTAGGATCCGGCTGGGGATAGAGTAACAAAAAATGGTGAATGGACTGTCTGCGTTAGTCGATATTTCAGAAGGATTGTGCAAATATTCCAATGGATCTCTTTGTGAGAAACTTAGGTAATGAACCCTAAAATATTATTGCTAGATATGAGCATTACAAAGATACGCACTGAAAGCCTGGAAAAGATAATTATTACCTTAATATGACTGTCGTACCTAGTGGAACGAGGACATTGAGCAACACGAAGAGACGATGAAATAAGAAGGGAGAGGTAAAAGAATGCCGTGTTGAATTTTCCACAATAAAGGGATAGGCATAAATATTAGTAGATTAATGAGAAGAGAGATAAGAAATAATTATGAATGAGATGTGATACATGGATTAAAACGGTAGGTAAAAAGATGACAATATTACAGAGTTTATAGCGAAGTGAAGGAACAGACAAAAGGTGATGGACTTAAGACAACAAAAGAGTATAGGCCATGTAGTCACATCTTCATTTCGAGAAATAAGTTCGTAACTCCAACATGATTACCAGAAGGAAAAGTTAGACCCCAGAAATAATAGAAATTAATCATCATGGGCTGGTAAACAAGATAAAAAACATGTGAATTAGGTACTAAGTTATTTGATCATGGTCGGCATCATGAGAATTTTAGAGTTAGTTCCGGCGATAGTAGAATGGAGAATAGAAGAAGAATCAGGAGAAATTTGGAGAATGTTCATTCAGGAAGACGGTTTCCTTAAGCAAGCAATGTGAGAAAATTTATGTTTAAGGGACTATGTTTGCCATTTACACTAAGTGTCACCCTCGCGAGTAAGAAATTTTATTTTCTTCGTATAGAAGGACTACCGTTTGACGACCTGGCCAGTTTTCTCATGCGTTCCTCCTCGGTTTCCCCTGTTTGTGCTTCATTATGTTTTGTTATCCGTGTTTTATATGATCAACTAGAGTAGTTTGCGTTCGGAGTGGATTTGGTGAGAATTGAGACACTTAGTCTCTTTAAAGAAGGTTTAAGTTGGAAAAGTCAACTGGATGTTGAATTACAAGTTAGAGGGCTCGGATGTAAGTTCCGACAGTTCGGTTAGCTTTAGGAGGTAAATTATCACTTAGGAGGGTGATCGGACATAGTTTTGGAGGTCCGGTATAGAAATTTGCTTGAATTGGCGAAGTTAGTATTTTGACGATTTTTTCTTGGTAAGTGGGATTTTGATGCGGAGGTCAGAATGAAATTCTGATAGTTTTAGTAGCTTCGTTATGTCATATAGGATGTATGTACAAAATTTTAGGTCATTTGGATATGGGTTGGTTGGGTTTTTCATCAAAATCGTGTTTCGGAAGTTTTTAGAAACTTTGGCTTGAATTCGATGAGTTTTGGGTAATATGATGTTGTTTGAGGTGTTTTGGTGATTGGAATGATTTCGAATAAGGTAGTGGGTCATGTTGGTGTTTTTATTTCAGGTCCCGGGGTCCTCGGGGTTATTTCGGCGCTAACAGGAAGATTTGAGACTTGTGCAATTTCAAATTTTCTGCTGCATTTGGTGTTTCTGCATCTGCAGTTTGGGGATCGCAGGTGCAATGTCACAAGTGTGACGGGAAAGGCCGCATATGTGAAGTTTGGCAAAGAGAGTAGTTTCCGCAGAAGCGGTCGAGGTGGCCATGTTTGCGAAGCCGCAGATGCGGAAGTTCTGTCGCAGAAGCGACTTTTGGAATTTTAATGAGAAACCGCAGGAGCGATTGGTTGAACCGCAAATCCGGTAACGCAGATGCAGTGAAGGGGTCTCAGGTGCAAAAACCCCTGGGAAGAATGTATATATAGTTCTTCTTCGTGATTTTTGAAGGGTTGAACCATTTTAACTTCAGACATAGAGTTTTTGGGCGAATTTTAAGAGAGATTTCAAGGGAACTTCGATAAAGTAAGGATTTTGGACTTAAAACACACTTTCATGGTGATACTTCAAGGATTGGGACTGAAATTTAAGAAATTAATGGACTAAAAATGGAGAAACTAGGTCTTGAGATTTTGAACTAATAAATTGGAATTTTAAGGACCATTTGTGGTCAGATTATAGAAACTTTTGATATGTATGAACTCGTGGAGTGATAAGGAATCTAATGATGTGAAAATTTCTAAGTATCGAGAAGTGGGCCCAGTGCTCAAGTTTTGCTAATTTCGGGATTTTTGATATTTTTTTAATTTTTTTCGCTTGGGCTTCGTTCCCTTCGAATATTGTGACATATTCGTTCTAATTTTGGTTAGATTCAATGCACGTGGAGGTCGATTCGAGGGGCAAGGTGTCGCGAGCAAGAGTTGTAGCCGGTTCGAGGAGAGTTATGATTCTGAATGATGTCTTGAGGCTTTGAAACGCCCGATTTGCACATCGTAGTGTTATATTTAGGTGAGATCTGCGCTTTATGATGAGCGTGAGGTCGTTTACTATTAGGTATTGTGACTTGGTCCATTCCGATTGATGATTTGACTGCGCTTTTGATTGAAACTTATTTGTTATCATCATTATTTGAATTGATTGTCATATTTGGGCTTTGTGCCAACTATTTGAACCCTTCAGAGATTTTTATCACTATTTTGACTTATTACTTAAACTCAGTCGTACTGTTTTCTACTATTTTACAACACAACCATAGTTACTTAGTTTTGAAACTTAAATGATATTTTAAACGACGTTTTTTGCTTGAGAACTACTGTTTTTACTAATGCCCAAGGGGCTTATGTAACTTTTGGGCTGATTTCGGCCGAGGGCCGGATGTGTGGATACACTGACACTTATATGAGGCCGAGGGCCTGATATATAGCCCGATATATATGTATGTATATATATATATTTATATATATATATATATATATATATATATATATATATATATACCACGAGGTGTCTTGAGTGATATAAGGCCGAGGGCCTAGATTTGATGCCATGAGACGAGATGGCTTGATATTGTGCTTGGGCTGTAAGGGGGCCCTCCGGAGTATCCACACCCCCTTTGAGCGCGGGTATGCAGTTGTGAAATTATAGAGAGAGCCCGAGTGTGTGGTACTATTCTCTGTGTTTACTTTCTTTGACTATCTGTTACTTAACAGCTTATCTATTGTAGAATTATCTCATTTAACTTTTCATTGGTTTATTACTTTCAGATTACTTGTTTAACTGCCAAATTATAGATTACCAGTGTATACGTGACTTCTTATTCTCAGTTACCATTTATGCTTATTACTTACAGGGTTGGAGTACTCACATTACTCTCTGCACCTTGCGTGCAGATCTAGGTGTTCCAGACGCTGAGTGAGAGCTTTCTAGTCGATTAGAAATATCCAGGAGTATCGAGGTAGCTGTATGGCGTCCGCACCCCTAATTTCTCCATTCTTTTCTATTGTATTTCGCATTTCCTAGACTGTTGATATAGCAGAACATTGAACTTGTATAGAGGCTCGAGACTTGTGACATCATATCAATGTGGGCTGTGTAGTAGCATTATCCTTTTGACTTCCACGTATTTAACTAGCTGTTTTAAACACCTTTTGTTAAATTGGTAAGTAAACTATGTTAGTTGTTAATGGACTTACATAAGAAAATTGGTTGTGATTGATTGTTGGTATGGCTTTCCAAATAATATGTTGGGCGCCATCACGATTGGAGTTTGGGGTCGTGAAAAGTTGTTATCAAAGCCTAGTTTACATAGGTCTCGCAAGTCATGAGTCATTTTAGTAGAGTCTCACGGATCGGTAGGGAGACGTCTGCATGTATCCTCGAGAGGCTGCATAACCTTTAGTAAAAACTTCATATCCTTGAAATTCTTGTTGTGCGAACTTGTTGATCTAAGTACTAAACTTCTGTTAATATATTCTCTCACATATGGTAAGGACTAGCGCTATCGGATAAGGTAGACGATCACTAGTGCCACCAGCTGAAACCACCAAAGGCCGAGGATGCGGTCGTGGTCGTGTCAGAGGAAGAGCAGTAAGGGCAGCACCTGTTGATCCACCAGGTGCCCCAGCTCAGGATCAGACTCTAGCTATGGATGCTCCAGCAGCACCAGTTTAGGCACCAATTGTGCCCATCGTGATCCCGGGTGTTCAAAAGGCCTTGGCGTAAATCTTATCGATCTGCACTGGCCTGGCTCAGGCAGTTTCATCCACTACCGCAGCTGTTACGTCATAGGCCAGGGAGGCAATCAGACCCCTAGTGCTCGCACACCGGAGCAGGTAGTGCAGGGTCTACAGACATTGGGGCACTCCAGCCCAGCCGGTTGCACCAGCTCAAGAGTTCAGGTACCAGCTATGCGAGAGGATGAGAAGCGTCATCTTGAGAGGTTTGGTAAGTTCCAGGCTCCTTTATTCAATGGTGTTGAGGACGATGATAGGGTTTTCTGGATAAGTATGAGCGGATGCTTCGTACAGTAGGGATTTCTTAGGCTAGTAGTGTGGCATTTACCACCTTTCAGTTATTTAGGGCTAGCTTCACTTGGTGGGAGGATTTTGAGAGGCGTAGGCCTATCGGTGCAGCACCCCTTTCTTGGCAGTAGTTCTCTGCTCTTTTCTTGAAGAAGTATGTACTGCAGTCCCATAGAGAGGAGCTCTGTAGGAAGTTTTAGTGGTTGAAGTCGGGGATATGACTATGTCCCAGTATGAGATGAGATTTTCTGAGTCGGCTCATCATGCCCTCTGGATGATTCCATCGGATCATGATAGGATCAGGAGATTTGTGGATGGCTTTAACTACCATCTTCATATTCTTATGACTAGAGAGAGAATATTGGTTCTACGTTCGAGGAGGTGGTTGATATCGCTCGTGAGGTTGAGATAGTTCGCTGCCGGGAGCGAGAGAGATGGAGGCCTCGAGGATCAGGTAGTTATAGTGGTGCTCCTTCGAGGGGCCAATTCCAGCAGGTTAGAGGTTGTTCTTTTAGGCCTGCTCAGTCGGCCCGTACAGAGTATTGCAGGGCATCTTCAGGTCGTGGTCATCATGGGTCTCAGCAGGACCAGCCTTCACTCAGCAACCTCCTAGCTCAGAGTTCATCTCGTGCCCCATCAGCTCAGGGTTCTTTTGCATCGAGTGCATCTTCTAGTCACTCCAGTGCGACGGGTTCCCATCATTCCCCTTCTCCAACATATAGAAGTTGTTTTGATTGCGGAGAGTTTATATGTGGAGGCAGTGTCCTCATCATGTTGCTAGCTCATCCCAACAGAGGGGTAAGCCCTCGACTTCTGCTCTAGTTACTTCAGCACCCGCCCAGCTAGCTAAGGGTGGAGGTCAAGCAACCAGGGGTCTCCCATAGGGGGAGGTCGGTCAGGCGGTTGCCAGGCTTTTTTTATGCTATTCCGGGTAGGCCAAATGCCATTGCTTTAGATGCTGTCATTAATGGTATTGTTTTTGTTTGCCACATAGATGCCTCTATATTATTTGATCCCAGTTCCACCTTTTCTTATGTTTCCTCATATTTTACTCATTATTTAGGTACGCCCCAGGAGTCTCTTGTTTTACCAGTTCATGTATCAACCCCAATGGGTGATAATGTTGTTGTAGACCATGTGTACCGATCATGTGTAGTGACTATTGGGGGTCTGGAGACCCGAGCAGATCTGTTGGTATTTAGCATAGTGGATTTCGAAGTCATTTTGGACATGGATTGGTTATCTCCGTATCGTGCTCTTTTGGACAGTTATGCTAAGACGGTCACTTTGGCTATGTCGGGTGTACTGGGGATTGAGTGGCATGGTGTAACTGATTATGTTCCTAGTAGGGTGATCTCTTTCTTGATGGCCCAACGTATTGTTGGCAAGGGTTTCATTTCATATCTAGTGACTATGAGGGATGTTGGAGCTCAGACTTCTAGTATTAATTTTGTACCGGTTGTGAGGGATTTTTCCATTTGTATTTCTGGCAGACCTGTTGGGCATGCCACTGGATAGGGATATTGATTTTGGTATTGACTTCGTGCCGGGCACTCAGCCCATTTCTATTCCATCGTATCATATGGAACTAGCAGAGTTGAAAGAATTGAAGGAGCAGCTTTAGGAACTCCTAAAATGGGGGTTCATTCAGACTAGTGTGTCACCTTGGGGTGCGCGAGTTCTATTTTCGAAGAAGAAGGATGGCACAATTAGAATGTGCATCGATTATAGGTAATTGAACATGGAAACAATTAAAACAAGTATCCTTTACCTTGCATTAATGATTTATTTGACCACATTCAGGGAGCGAGGGTGTTCTCCAAGACTGATCTCCGTTTGGGTCATCGCCAGTTGCAGATCAGGGATTCTGATTTCTTAAGACTGCTTTCAGGACAAGATATGGTCATTATTATTTTCTTGTTATGTCTCTCGGGCTGACAAATGCCCCAACAACGTTCATGCATTTGATGAACAGTGTATTTCGGCCTTATCTGGATTCATTTGTTATAGTATTCATTGATGATATTCTGGTGTACTCGCATAGTCAGGAGAAGCACACAGAGCATTTGAGGGTTTTATTGCAGAGGTTGAGAGAGGAAAAACATTATGCAAAATTCTCCAAGTGTGAGTTTTGGCTTAGCTTAGTGGCTTTCTTGGTGCACGTGGTGTCCAGCGATCAAGTTGATCCAAAGAAGATATAGGCATTTCAGAGTTGGCCTAGATTGTCCTCAGCCATAGAGATTCATAGTTTTCTTGGGTTGGCAGGCTATTATCACCGGTTTGTTTAGGGATTCTCTTCTATCGCATCACGCTGGACCAAGTTGAATCAGAAGGGTGTTTTATTTTCATGGTTGGACAACTGTGAGGAGAGCTTTCAGAAGCTCGAGACATCCTTGACCACAGCTTCAGTACTAGTTTTGCCATCAACTTCAGGTTCATATATCAAGTATTGTGATGCTTCAAGAGTTGAGATTGGTTGTGTATTGATGCATGAGGGTAGAGTTATTTCTTATGCTTCTCGGCAGTTTAAGCCCCGTGAGAAGAACCACCTCGTTCATGATTTGCAGTTAGCTGCCATAGCTCATGCATTGAAGATTTGGAGGCCTTACTTATATGGCGTATCTTGTGAGGTATTCATCGATTATCGCAGTATTCAGCATTTGTTCAAGCAAAAGGATCTTAATTTGAGGCAGTGGAGATGGTTGGAGTTGCTTAAGGATTATGATATTACTATAATGTATCATCCGGGGAAGGCCAATGTTGTGGCTGATGCTTTTCACCGAAAGGCAGTGAGTATGGGAAGTTTGGCATATATTCCAGTTGTGGAGAGACCCCTTGCATTTGATGTTCATTCCTTGGCCAATCGGTTTGTGAGATTAGATATTTCAAATCCCAGTGGGATGTTGGCTTGTGTAGTTTCTCGGTCTTCCTTATATGATCGCATCAGAGAGCACCAGTATGATGATCTGCATTTACTTGTCCTTAGAGATAGAGTTCAGCATGATAATGCTAGAGATGTGACCATCGGCAATGATGGAGTGTTGAGGATCAGGCCAGATTTGTGTGCCCAATAAGGATGGGCTTAAGGAGTTAATTCTCGAAGAGGACC
Organism: Nicotiana benthamiana; assembly: GCA_034376525.1. Lineage (NCBI taxonomy): Eukaryota > Viridiplantae > Streptophyta > Magnoliopsida > Solanales > Solanaceae > Nicotiana > Nicotiana benthamiana. The sequence continues at coordinate 35,401,031 of CM067337.1, read as the reverse complement.
ATAGCTCGTGATATTTCATTCATCCGAGTGTCGCAAAGATGTATGAGGATTTGAGGCAGCACTATTGGTGGAGAATAATGAAGAAAGATATTTTGGGATTGTAGCTCGATGTATCAATTGTCAGCAGGTGAAATATGAGCATCAAAGACCGGGTGGCTTGCTTCAGTAGATGTTTATTCCCGAGTGAAAGTGGGAGACAATTACTATGGACTTTGTTGTTGGACTTCCACGGACTTTGAAGAAGTTTGATGTTATTTGGGTAATTGTGAATCGGCTTACCAAGTCCGCGCACTTCATTCCTATATGTACTTCTTATTCTTCAGAGCTGCTAGTAGGGATATATATCCGGGAGATTTTTTGGTTTCATGGATTCTATCATTTCAGATTAGGATATTCACTTTACTTCCCAGTTTTGGAAGTCTGTTCACCGAGAGTTGGGTACTTAGGTAGAGTTGAGTACAACTTTTTATCCTTTGACGGACGGGCAGTCCGAGCGTACTATTAAGATATTAGAGGAAATGTTGTGTGCATGTGTTAATGATTTTGCAGGTTCATGGGAAAAGTTTCTACCGCTTGTAGAGTTTTTTTACAATAACAGCTACCAGTCAAATATTCAGATGACTCCATATAAGGCTTTGTTTAGGAGGCGATGTAGATCTCCAGTTGGTTGGTTCGAGCCCGGCGAGGCTAGGCTATTGGGGACATATTTGGTACAAGATGACTTAGAGAAAGTGAAGGTGATTCAGGAGAGGCTTCGTACAGCACAGTCGCATTAGAAGAGTTACACGGACCAGAAGATTCGAGATTTGTCCTACATGGTTGGTGAGAAGAACTTGCTGAAGGTTTCGCCCATGAAGGGTGTTATGAGATTTAGGAAGAAAGTAAAGTTGAATCTGTGGTTCATTGGGCCTTTTGAGGTGCTTCGGAGGATTGGGGAGGTGCCTTATGAGCTTGCTTTACCACCTAGCTTGGCAAGTGTGCATCCAGTATTTCATGTTTCTATGCTGCGAAAGTATATTTGGGACCCATCTCATGTGTTGGACATTAGCACGATTTAGTTGGATGATGATTTGACCTTTGATGTGGAGCCAATAGCTATTTTAGGTCATCAGGTTCGGAAGTTGAGGTCAAAAGATATAGCTTCAGTGAAGGTACAATGGAGAAGTATGTCTGTGGAGGAGGCTACCTGGGAGACCGAGCGGGAGATGCGGAGCGGATATCCTCACCGATTTCAGGATTCAGATATGTTTTCGACTCGTTCGAGGATGAACGTTTATTTAAGTTTGGGAGGCTGTGATGATCCGCCCAGTTGTCTCATGCTTTATCGCTCCATTTCCCCCATTTCTGCTTTATTATGCTTCGTTATCTTGTTTTATATGATGAAGTTGAGAAGTTTGCGTTCAGGGTGGATTTAGTGACAAATGAGACACTTAGCTTCTTTTAAGAAGGTTTAAGTTGGAAAAGCCAATCAGATATTGACTTACAAGTTAGAGGGCACGGATGTGTATTTCGACGCTTCAGTTAGCTTTGGAAGGTTAATTATTACTTAGGAGGGTGATCGTAATTTGTGTTGGAGTCGGGTGTAGAATTTGGCTTGAATTGGCGAAGTTAGTGTTTTGGCGATTTCCAATTGGTAGGTGAGATTTTGATCCGGGGGTTGGAATGGCATTCCGAGAATTTCAGTAGCTTGGTTATGTCATTTGGGATATGTGTGCAAAATTTCAGGTCATTTGGATGTGGGTTGGTTGGGTTTATTGATCGAAAGCGTGTTTCGGAAGTTTTTAGAAAATTAGGCTTGAATTTGACGAGTTTTGGGTAATTTGATGTTATTTGTGGTATTTTGGTGATTGGAACAAGTTCGAATAAGGTATTAGGTCATGTTGGTGTTTTAGTTGAGGTCCCGGGGGCCTCAGGGTGATTTTGGGTGGCTAATGGGAAAATTTGAGACGTGCAATTTCATTATTTCTACTGCTTCTGGTGTTTCCGCACCTGCGGTTTGGGGACTGCAGCATCGCCGGTGCAAGAGGGAAGGCCGCAGATGCGAAGTTTGTCCTGGAGAGCAGTTTCTGCAGAAGCGAACGAGGTGGTCGCACCTGCGAAGCCACAAATGCCGAAGTTATGCGGCAGAAGTGAATTTTGGAATTTTATTGAAAAACCGCATAAAATGCGGTACCGCAGATGTGGTGAAGGGGTCACAGATGCAAAAACCCTTGGGCAGAATGTATATATGTTTCTTCTTCGCGGTTTTCTGAAGGGTTTAACCATTTTAACTTTGGAATAAGAGTTTTGTGCGATTTTGAAGAGATATTTCAAGGGAACTTTGATAAGGTAAGGATTTTGGACTGAAAACACACTTCTATGGTGATATTTCATGGATTGGGACTCAAATTTAAGGAATTATGGACTAAAAATGGAGAAACTATGGCTTGGGGTTTTGAACTATTAAATTGGGATTTGAAAGACCATTTGAAGGTTGACTTGAGAACTTTTGATATGTATGAACTCGTGGAGTGATAAGGAATCTAATGATATAAAAATTTCCAAGTTTCGAGAAGATGGCCCGGGGCTCGGAATTTTTCTAATTTTGAGATTTTTTATATTTTCCAATTGTTTTCGCGTGGGCTTTGTTCCCTTATCATATTGTGATATATTCGTTCTGATTTTTGTTAGATTCGTCGCGCGTGGAGGTCGATTTGAGGGGCAAAGGCGTCGCGAACTAGACTTGTAGCTGGTTCGAGGTGAGTAATGATTGTATATGACTTCCTGAAAGTTTGAAACCCCGAATGTGCACATCGTAGTGCTATATTTAGGTGATATCCACGCTTAATGATTAGCGTAGGGTCATTTATTATTGGGGACTTGGTCCATCCCGATTAATGATTTTACTGCATATTTGATTGAAACTTATTTGTTATTATCATGATTTGGACTGATTATCATGTTTGGTCTTCGTGCCAACTATTTAAACCCTTCGGGGATTTTTATCACTATTTCCTCACTGTTTTGACATATTACTTAAACTCAGTCGTACTGTTTTCCACTATTTTACAACTCAGCTACCTTTACTTGGTTTTTAAACTTAAATGATATTTTAAATGATGTCTTTGGGCTGAGAATTATCGTTTTACTAATGTCCGAGGGGCTTATATGATTTTTGGACTGAGTTTGACCGAGAACCAGATGTAAGGATACATTGATACTAATATGAGGCCGAGGGCTTGATATATATATATATATATATATATATATATATATATATAGGTATCTTGAGTGATATGAGGTTGAGAGCCTAGAGTTGATGCTCCGAGATGGCTCGATATTGCGCTTGGGCCGTAAGGGGGCCCTCCCGGAGTCTGCACACCCTAATAAGTGCGGGTACCCCATTGTGACATGAGAAAGAGAGAGAGAGAGAGAGAGCTTGAGCGGGTGATACTGTTCTATGTGTTACTTTCTTTAACTGTTTGTCACTTAACTGTTTATCTATTGCATAATTATCTTATTCCGCTTTTCATTGGTTTATTGCTTTCATATCACTTGTTTAATTGATGCATTATAGATTACCTGTGTATACGTGATTTCTTATTCTCAGTCATTATTTATGCTTATTACTCACTGGGTCAGAGTAGTCACATTACTCCTTGCACCTTGCGTGCAGATCCAGGTGTCACACCCCCAACATCGGGAGGTGCGACCGATGCTCAATCGAGTGAATCCAACTGAGAAAGCCTTATCAACCACTACCTACCCAACTCAATAGGAATAAGGAAGCCATGGTTACCTTTATTTAGACTAGGATAAGTAGTACAGTTAACTTCTTAGTTCATTTTATAATACATCATTAAAACATGGTTAAGTTCCCATGATTCCATACAAGTCATATCTTAGAAGAAAGAAGCGAGAGTACAAGATCACAACATCGTCCATTTACCTATCCCATGCCCATATATAATGCATACAAACGTCAATGGGGCCTCTAAGGATACAAAAGATAAGAATAACAATGTCGGCAACAAGGCCCCGACTATACCTCAAAATTTGAAGCCTGTAATAATAGAATATACACAATATAACCCTTGAATGAGAAAGGGTCTCACAAAAACTCTGTGATGAAGGATGCTCCGCTGCACAAGATCGGCACTATCCGCTATAGAGCCACCTTCATTGATTTAAAAATGTAGCGCCCCCGGCAAAAGGGACGTTAGTACCATGGAATAGTACTAGTATGTATAACTAAACACCACCTGATTAAAAAGAACTATCGAACAAGAATAAAGAAATCATTAACAGTTGTCATTAGAAAGAATTGTCAAGCAATAATAAAGAGATCATAAAAGTAAATCAAAAGCTTTAACATCACCACATCAACTAATAAAAGGGATCACATAACTTTCACATACTTTGCGTACCTCTAGGTTGCGTTCCATAGCCCGTCATAGAGTTCACATATCATATTATACACCTATGCGTTTTATAGCCCGTCCATAGGGTTCACATACCACATTATACACCTATGCATTTCATTTCCCGTCCATAAGGTTCACATACTACAGTATACACCTATGTGTTTCATAGCCTGTCCATAGTGTTCACATACAACATTATACACCTATGTGTTTCATAGCCCGTGCATAGGGTCAGCATATTATATTATAGACCTATGCATTTTATAGCCCGTCCATAGGTTCCACCACATATCATTTAATAGGAACATGGGTCACACTCTATTTCCTAAATTCATTTGATTACTTTAAACATCTCTACACGTAGAGGATTTCACATAGTTTGGCATAAGATATGCAAGACAATCTCAATTTAAGGTCTTAGCATTTCAATACATGATTCATTTTCCTTGCACCCTTTTTTAGTTATCAACAATAGCACTTTGATCATATTTGAATGCATCTTTACAATCATAGGGTCACAACACCAATTCATGTAAAGTACAAATCACAGCAAGAATCCAATGTTCAATCTTACCACATTTACACAGTCACGTACTTCACTTCAAAACACCTTTGTACATTACCAACAACTATGCACAATCAATGAAATACATTCTGTACATACAATAGCAATTTGGCAGATCAACCATAACGAGTTTTCTCACATAATTTGGCATCAAAATATCAGTTTAAACTTGACTTGAAGTCCAGGAATTTTAGCACATAGTTCTATTTTTCACATATCCTCATTTACCAAGAATGACATACTAAACACATTTAGGTACATATTTCACATATATTCTTGCAACACCCAAATCCTTTGAAATAATGAATCCACATAAATCAAATTTCGGACTTACTACATACGCCGGGACACCATGGGAGCTTGATTTCTAAGAAGAGGGAGTTTAGGCCATACATACCTCGATTTAGCTTTCTTTAAGTTACTAGTGTTGAAACACGTTCTCAAGGCACTATACTAAAACGTGTGTTCATATTTGTAGGTTTTGATGAATGACAAACTATGCGCACTGGACATATGACGAGGTCCAAGCACAAGCGCGCAATTGATATATAACGAGATTCAAGCACAAGACCAAGATCAAGCAAAGATATAAAGTTATACATGAGTCATTCTTTAATTGTGATCTTGATCCGATAACTTGACTCAAGACTTGGCTTCTCTCGTAAAAACATTTTTATCAAATCATGCATATTTAATTTAAAGCAAAATGATTTTAAATCATGCATATTTACTTTAGTCAAAATGATTTTTAAACATGCCTCTAAAATCTGGACTAAGATAATCGATTATGTACTTAAGATAATCGATTATGTTAAGTCAGTTGCATGACAATCGATTGTGAACTTATGACAATCGATTGTGTTAAGGCAGTGTGCATCAGATTTTTCAAATCTGCATGACAATCGATTGTGAACCTTATGACAATCGATTGTGTTGAGGCAGTGTACATCAAAGTTTTTCAAAACTACAAAATAATCGATTGTGAACTTATGACAATCGACTGTGTTGAGGCAGTGTCTATCAGACATTTTCAAAGTCACTAAATAATCGATTGTGTACCTTTGACAATCGAGTGCATTAAGGTAGTGTCTAATTAATTTTTAAAAGACTGATATACAGTCGATTGTTCTCACAGCATAATCGATTGTGTAATTGACCATTGCCAAAATATTTTCAAACACCGTCAGGTAATCGATTATAGATTTCTAGTAATTGATTGTTTTAAATAAAATCTGAAAAAGATTTTTGAACGTTGCCAAGTAATTGATTGTAGATTTCTGACAATCGATTGGTTTAAGTAAAATCGGGAAATGATTTTTTGAACGTTGCTAAGTAATCGATTGTAGATTTCTGACAATCGATTGTTTTACGTAAAATCTGGAAATGATTTTTTGAACGTTGCCAGTAATCTATTATTGATCTTAGATAATCGATTGTTAAGCGTAAAATCTGGGAATGATTTTTGGAACGATTGGCAAACAATCGATTGTGGCATGTTGACAATCGATTGTCACTGAGTAAAATCAGCAATTCTTAATTAGCAATTAGGCAACGGTAATACATGGTTTTGCAACTATAAATACAGCTTCAAATCAGTCTTCTACACACAACAACTGATCATATTATTGCTATAGCTTGCATACTCTATTGTTCATCACTTTCTATTCATTACATAAGTTTTGAGAGCCAAAATTCTTGACGAATGTTGTTGCGTTCTTGAGCGTATCTGTTTACTCATATCTACTCTATTAAGAGAGTCTTGTTTAAGTGAGTGCTAAGTGTTTTATACACTTGAAGGGAAGTGTTAGTCCCTTGTATTGTAAGAAGGAACTTGTGTTTCCTTTGGTTGAAGTCTTGGAGTGTTGTATCTTCGAGCAAAGGTTGTTGAGGCTTGTGTCCTCAGTTTGTAAAGGTTTGTTGAGCACCCGTAAGCTTAACAGTGTTAGTGGAAATCTCGAGAGAGTCTCTCAGGGACTGAACTAGCCACGGGTTGTGGTGAACCAGGATACATCGGTGCGTTCGTTCTTATTTATTTACTTCTCGCACTTCTTTCTTTCCTGCAATTTTTAAATTCCGCAAGTTTACGCTAATTTTTATTATAATGCTATTCACCCCCCCCCCCTCTAGTGTTAAGCGTATTTTCTAACAATTGGAATCAGAGCCCAACTCTTTGAAGACTTAACCGTTTGAGAGAAACAATCCATGGCTTCTACTCGTGATTCTTTTGCAGGAATAGGTGAAGGACAATGCTCCACCCGACCACCACTATTCGATGGTACAAACTATACGTACTGGAAGGAGAGGATGAGAATATTTGTTCAGTAAAATAGTTTTCATCTTTGGAAGGTTATAATGAAGGGAGAACAAATTCCAACCAAAAAGGTTTAAAATAAAGATGTTCCAAAGTCCGAAGATGAATACGATGTGGATGATATCCGAAAGGTACAAAACAACGCTAAAGCCATTAATTTATTATATTGTGCTGTAAATGCTGATGATTACAGGAAAATATCATGTTGCACAACGGCGAAGCAAATGTGGGACAAGCTGGAAATTACGTACGAAGGTACGGACCAGGTAAGGGAAGCTAAAATTGATTTCCTAACCCATGCATATCAATTGTTTCACATGAAAGAAGGCGAAAAGGTCGATGAGATATTCGAACGATTTTCAAAAATCGTTAATGATTTACATGCTATTAAGAAGACCTTCACGGATAAGGAACTTGTCCGAAAAATTCTCCGAAGTCTCACTCCGGCATGGCGATCCAAGGCCGACGCGATTCAAGAATCTATTGGCGTTTCAAATGTCACCATCGACGGATTAAGAGGTAATCTTAAAACTTATGAATCTACTATACTTAACCCTCTTGTTGATGATCAAAGGAAACAAAAGATCGCTCTCAAGGCAAGCACAAGCCAACCTCAAAATGATGAGGACGAAGACAACGAGTTCGGACTCGTTATCAAGAGATTTCAAAAGTTCATGCGAAAAGAGTATGAACGAAAGGGCAAAAAGCAAGGAGATCAAATAAAGTGCTATGAGTGCGGAGAAACCGGGCACATTAAATCAAATTGCCCAAATGCCAAAAAGGAGAAGAAACCCTTCAAGAAAAAACGAGCATACATATCTTGGGGAGGCGATTCCGGTGACGAGTCGAGTGAGGAAGAAGAAGACGAAGCCGCAAATCTGTGTCTCATGGCTCACGAAAACAATCAAGAAGAGGTATGTCAAATTTCTTCCAAAAATTTCTATTCTCTTGAGGAAATGCAAAATGCTTTTGATGAGTTGTATAGTGAATTTATTAAAGCTTCCAAAATTGTTAAAAGCATAAAAGAAAATGCTTCTTTAAAAGAAAAAGATTTTGAAAAACAACTCTCTTTGAAAGAAAAGGATTTGGAAAAACTGATTTTGGAAAATGAGAAGTTGAAAGAAGAAAACAAATTTTTCGGCAAGAGAAGCGCCGACAAACCCGAGAGCTCTAGTAAAAATTTTACTTCTTGCATGCATCTCAAAAATGAGGTAGAAAGACTTAAGGGCACCCTAGATATGTTTAATTCTTCTCATAAAAATTTGAATGAAGTTCTTGTTAATTTGAAGTCGACCAAGCATGGCATAGGCTTTGAGAATGAGCCTAAAGAAAAGGTTGAAGCCAACCCCCAACAACCCAAGGCTCAACCTAGGATTAATAAAACAAACGCTCATCCTAGATATAACAAACCTAGAAATGGCTTTCAACAATCGCAACCTAGAAATAATCATTCTAGAAATAATGCATATTCTAGGCCAAACACTAGAAGGAATTTTGAACCTTTGAGAACACCTAGAAATGGCTTTCAACCTAGAAATAACTATTCTAGAAATGCTGCATATCCTAGAACAAATAGTAGGAGAAACGACTTTCATGAATTGCGCAATAGTCATATTGTCAAGAATAGAGTAAATGAATTTCGTCCGTCCAATTACTATCAACCTAGACGAATGCATAATCCTAATGTTGTTTGTCATTATTGTAGACGAATTGGACATGTTGCTCCTGCTTGTTTTACACGACATAGACATAACACTCAATCACATCACTATGATTTGCCTAACCCCCAAGGACCCAAAATGGCATGGGTACCTAAAACTCATTAATCTGTTTTGTAGGTGTGTTTGAAGGGGTCAAGTGTACTTTGGTACCTTGATAGTAGATGCTCCAAGCACATGACTGGAGACGAATCCAAGTTCCTTCAACTAGAACACAAGGAAGGAGGAAGCGTTATTTTTGGTGATAACAACAAAGGAAAAATTATCGGCATTGGATCGATCGGTAAGGATGACTCCTCTTCCATTAAGCATATATTGCTAGTTAACGGTCTAAAACATAATCTCTTGAGCATAAGTCAATTATGTGACAAGGGAAATCTTGTTTTATTTGATTCAAATGAATGCTTAGTTTTTCGCCGTAGCGATTTTAAAATTATTCTTCGTGGATTTAGAATGGATAATATCTATATGGTTGATCTCGAAAATTCTTTATCTGAATATGTAGATTGTCTTATAAGCAAAGAAGATGATACGTGGTTATGGCACCGTAGAGTAGCTCACATCAACATGCATCTTTTGAACAAATTGGTTTCACAAAATTTAGTTATTGGTCTTTCAAACTTGAAATTTGAAAAAGACTCTATTTGTGATTCTTGTCAAAAAGGGAAGCAAACAAAAGCATCTTTTTAATCGAAAAATATTGTTTCAACTACTAGACCTTTGCAATTACTTCACATGGACTTATTTGGACCATCTCGCATTGAAAGTCTCGGTAGAAATCGTTATGCTTTTGTTATTGTTGATGATTATTCTAGATTTACATGGACTCTATTTCTTGCTCATAAAAGTGAAGCTTTTCATAATTTTAAATATTTTCTTAAACGTGTTCAAATCGAAAAGGACACAACCGTCACTTCAATAAGAAGTGATCATGGGGGAGAGTTTGATCACAATCTCTTTGCAGACTTTTGTGACGAACTCGGTATTGAGCACACCTTCTCCGCTCCACGAATACCACAACAAAATGGGGTGGTGGAAAGGAAAAATAGGTGTCTCGAAGAGATGGCTAGAACCATGCTCGATGAGGCTAAGATTCCCAAACATTTTTGGGCGGATGCCGTGAGTACCGCATGCTACGTTTTGAATAGAGTAGTCATAAGGCCAATACTCATGAAAACCCCTTATGAACTCTACAACGGAAGGAAACCAATATCTCCCATTTTAGAGTATTCGGTTGCAAATGCTTTATTCATAACAATGGAAAAGATCAATTGGGAAAATTTGATGCCAAATCCGATGAAGGTATTTTTATTGGTTATTCTTCACGTAGCAAAGCATATAGGGTATTCAATAATAGAACCAGAACTGTGGAGGAATCCCCTCATATTGTGTTTTCCGAAAATAATGCTCGCTTGGCGAGAAAGGATTCTGGTTTTGATCTTGCAGGTATTTTAAACTCACTAAGTCCTCAAGACAAAGTACAAGAGGAAACTCCGAAGGAAACTCAAGATGAAATCTTGGATCAATTATCGGAGGAAGAGCCACAATTGGAGAAAGAAATGAAAATGCCAAACGAATGGAGGACAATCAAAGATCACCCTCTCAAACAGGTAATTGGCGACGTTGGAGAAAAGGTAAGTACCCGAAACTCTCTTAAGAACACCTTAGGACATACTGCTTTTGTTTCTCAAATTGAACCCAACACCATCTCCGAAGCAATTGGGAATGAATTTTGGACCTTGGCAATGCAAGAGGAGCTTAACCAATTCAAACGGAATGACGTTTGGGATTTGGTGCCAAGACCCGAAAATCATACCATAATTGGTACGTAATGGGTTTTTCGAAACAAATTAGATGAAAATGGTGTAATCACTAGAAACAAAGCTAGGCTTGTAGAAAAAGGCTACAATCAAGAAGAGGGTATTGACTATGAAGAAACATATGCTCCCGTAGCAAGGTTAGAAGTTATTCGTTTATTACTTGCCTTTGCATCTTCTATGAATTTCAATTTGTATCAAATGGATGTAAACAGTGCTTTTCTAAATGGTGTTATTCAAGAAGAAGTTTATGTTGAACAACCCCCGGGTTTTGAAGATTTTAAATCTCCAAATCATGTTTTCAAACTTAAAAAGGCTCTTTATGGTCTTAAACAAGCTCCCCGAGCTTGGTATCAAAGATTGAGTAAATTTCTTTTGGAAAATGATTTCATTAGGGGGAAAGTTGACACCACTCTTTTCGTTAAGCATAAAAACAATGATATTCTATTAGTTCAAATCTATGTGGATGATATTATATTTGGTGCTACTAACAATGTTTTGTGCAAGGAATTTTCTGATTTAATGACAAGCGAATTTGAGATGTCTATGATGGGTGAGCTAACATTCTTTTTGGGGCTGCAAGTAAAGCAAATGAAAGAAGGAACTTTCATTTGTCAAGCTAAATATTGCAAAGAATTGCTGAAACGATTTGAAATGACCAACGCAAAAGCAATGGCCACTCCCATGAGCACATCCGATCATCTAGACAAAGATGAGAAAGGTAAGGAAGTCGACACCAAAAAGTATCGAGGTATGATTGGATCTCTCCTTTATCTTACTGCTAGTAGACCGGCCATTATGTTTAGCGTGTGCTTATGCGCTCGTTATCAATCGTGTCCGAAGGAGTCTCACCTAACTGCGGTGAAACGGATATTGAAGTATCTTGTTGGTACTGTAAATGTGGGTCTATGGTACCCCAAAGGTTCTTCATGCCAACTTGTTGGCTATTCCGATTCCGATTTTGCTGGATGCAAATTGGACCGCAAGAGCACTAGTGGCACTTGCCATTTGCTCGGTAGCTCTCTCGTTTCTTGGTTTAGCAAGAAACAAGTAAGTGTTGCGTTGTCCACAACCGAGGCTGAATATGTAGCCGCGGGGAGTTGTTGCGCTCAAATCCTTTGGATGAAACAACAACTCTTGGACTATGGCCTAAGTCTTGATCATATCCCTCTTAGATGTGATAATACTAGCGCCATATGCTTGACGAAGAACCCCGTTCTTCATTCAAGAACAAAACACATTGAAATTAGGCATCATTTTATAAGAGATCACGTTCTCAAGGGTGATGTCGAAATTGAATTTGTTGAAACCAAAGATCAATTGGCCGACATCTTTACAGAACCCTTAGAGAAAGAGTCCTTCTTCCGAATTCGTAGTGAACTCGGGATTCTTGACTCCACGTTGATCTAAGTCATGCATTGCATTCTCCCTTTCACATGATTTCTAACTTGAGCGTCGGAGACGTCTAATGAATTTTTGCAGGTATCGCCCTAAAGGCAGGGGGAATTATAAAGATTGGTGCAGAATAATCGATTTCTCCTAAGGATAATCGATTTCTCTTTAGTATATAATCGATTATCTAGTATGAATAATCGATTATGTTGATATTATTTGCTTTATTATGTCTTTTACCTCTTCCATTTTTGCTAATGTCAAAAGGGGGAAGAATAAGGGATATGCACTAATTTTTTATTGGCATAAATTGAGGGGGAATTCATATGTTGAGGGGGAACTAATTGCACATCTAGAGACTTGTTGCATATTGTTGCATATCTTTACTTGTCTTGAATCGTCATTATGAATTATCAAATATGCATATCCCGACTAAAGTTTGCCATTATCAAAAAGGGAGAAATTGTTGAAACACGTTCTCAAGGCACTTTACTAAAACGTGTGTTCATATTTGTAGGTTTTGATGAATGACAAACTATGCGCAATGGACATATGATGAGGTCCAAGCACAAGCGCGCAATTGATAAATAACGAGATTCAAGCACAAGACCAAGATCAAGCAAAGATATAAAGTTATACATGAGTCGTTCTTTAATTGTGATCTTGATCCGATAACTTGACTCAAGACTTGGCTTCTCTCGTAAAAACATTTTTATCAAATCATGCATATTTAATTTAAAGCAAAATGATTTTAAATCATGCATATTTACTTTAGTCAAAATGATTTTTAAACATGCCCCTAAAATCTGGACTAAGATAATCGATTATGTACTTATGATAATCGATTATGTTAAGTCAGCTGCATGACAATCGATTGTGAACTTATGACAATCGATTGTGTTAAGGCAGTGTGCATCAGATTTTTCAAATCTGCATGACAATCGATTGTGAACCATATGACAATCGATTGTGTTGAGGCAGTGTACATCAAAGTTTTTCAAAACTACAAAATAATCAATTGTGAACTTATGACAATCGATTGTGTTGAGGCAGTGTCTATCAGACATTTTCAAAGTCACTAAATAATCGATTGTGTACCTTTGACAATCGAGTGCATTAAGGCAGTATCTAATTGATTTTTCAAAGACTGATATATAGTCGATTGTTCTCACAGCATAATCGATTGTGTAATTGACCGTTGCCAAAATATTTTCAAACACCGTCAGGTAATCGATTATAGATTTCTAATAATCGATTGTTTTAAATAAAATCTGAAAAAGATTTTTTGAACGTTGCCAAGTAATCGATTGTAGATTTCTGACAATCGATAGGTTTAAGTAAAATCCGGAAATGATTTTTTGAACGTTGCCAAGTAATCGATTGTAGATTTCTGAAAATTGATTGTCTTAAGTAAAATATGGAAATGATTTTTTGAACGTTGCCAGTAATCGATTATTGGTCTTAGATAATCGATTGTTAAGCGTAAAATCTGGGAATGATTTTTGGAACGATTGGCAAACAATCGATTGTGGCATGTTGACAATCGATTGTCAATGAGTAAAATCAGCAATTCTTAATTGGCAATTAGGCAACGGTAATGCATGGTTTTGCAACTATATATACAGCTTCAAATCAGTCTTCTACACACAACAACTGATCATATTATTGCTATAGCTTGCATACTCTGTTGTTCATCACTTTCTATTCATTACATAAGTTTTGAGAGACAAAATTCTTGACGAAAGTTGTTGCGTTCTTGAGCGTATCTGTTTACTCATATCTACTCTATTAAGAGAGTCTTGTTTAAGTGAGTGCTAAGTGTTTTATACACTTGAAGGGAAGTGTTAGTCCCTTGTATTGTGAGAAGGAACTTGTGTTTCCTTTGGTTGAAGTCTTGGAGTGTTGTATCTTCGAGCAAAGGTTGTTGAGGTTTGTGTCCTCAGTTTGTAAAGGTTTGTTGAGCACCCGTAAGCTTAACAGTGTTAGTGAAAATCTCGAGAGAGTCTCTCGGGGACTGAACTAGCCACGGATTGTGGTGAACCAGGATACATCGGTGCGTTCGTTCTTATTTATTTACTTCTCGCACTTATTTCTTTCCTGCAATTTTTAAAGTCCGCAAGTTTACGCTAATTTTTATTATAACGCTATTCACCCCCCCACCTCTAGTGTTAAGCGTATTTTCTAACAATTGGTATCAGAGCCCAACTCTCTGAAGACTTAACCGTTTGAGAGAAATAATCCATGTCTTCTACTCGTGATTCTTTTGCAGGAATAGGTGAAGGACAATGCTCCACCCGACCACCACTATTCGATGGTACAAACTATACGTACTGGAAGGAGAGGATGAGAATATTTGTTCTATCAAATAGTTTTCATCTTTGGAAGGTTATAATGAAGGGAGAACAAATTCCAACCAAAAAGGTTGAAAATAAAGATGATCCAAAGTCCGAAGATGAATACGATGCGGATGATATCTGAAAGGTGCAAAACAACGCTAAAGCCATTAATTTATTATATTGTGCTGTAAATGCTGATAATTACAGGAAAATATCATGTTGCACAATGGCGAAGCAAATGTGGGACAAGCTGGAAATTACGTACGAAGGTACGGACCAGGTAAGGGAAGCTAAAATTGATTTCCTAACCCATGCATATCAATTGTTTCACATGAAGGAAGGCGAAAAGGTCGATGAGATGTTCGAACGATTTTCAAAAATCGTTAATGATTTACATGCTCTTAAGAAGACCTTCACGGATAAGGAACTTGTCCGAAAAATTCTCCGAAGTCTCACTCCGGCATGGCGATCCAAGGCCGACGCGATTCAAGAATCTATTGGCGTTTCAAATGTCACCATCGACGGATTAAGAGGTAATCTTAAAACTTATGAATCTACTATACTTAACCCTCTTGTTGATGATCAAAGGAAACAAAAGATCGCTCTCAAGGCAAGCACAAGCCAACCTCAAAATGGTGAGGACGAAGACAACGAGTTCGGACTCGTTATCAAGAGATTTCAAAAGTTCATGCGAAAAGAGTATGAACGAAAGGGCAGAAAGCAAGGAGATCAAATAAAATGCTATGAGTGCGGAGAAACCGGGCACATTAAATCAAATTGCCCAAATGCCAAAAAGGAGAAGAAACCCTTCAAGAAACAATGAGCATACATATCTTGGGGAGGCGATTCCGGTGACGAGTCGAGTGAGGAAGAAGAAGACGAAGCCGCAAATCTGTGTCTCATGGCTCACGAAAACAATCAAGAAGAGGTATGTCAAATTTCTTCCAAAAATTTCTATTCTCTTGAGGAAATGCAAAATGCTTTTGATGAGTTGTATAGTGAATTTATTAAAGCTTCCAAAATTGTTAAAAGCATAAAAGAAAATGCTTCTTTAAAAGAAAAAGATTTTGAAAAACAACTCTCTTTGAAAGAAAAGGATTTGGAAAAACTGATTTTGGAAAATGAGAAGTTGAAAGAAGAAAACAAATTTCGGCAAGAGAAGCGCCGACAAACCCGAGAGCTCTAGTAAAAATTGTACTTCTTGCATGCATCTCAAAAATGAGGTAGAAAGACTTAAGGGCACCCTAGATAAGTTTAATTCTTCTCATAAAAATGTGAATGAAGTTCTTGTTAATTTGAAGTCGACCAAGCATGGCATATGCTTTGAGAATGAGCCTAAAGAAAAGGTTGAAGCCAACCCCCAAAAACCTAAGGCTCAACCTAGGATTAATAAAACAAACGCTCATCCTAAATATAACAAACCTAGAAATGGCTTTCAACAATCACAACCTAGAAATAATGCATATTCTAGGCCAAACACTAGAAGGAATTTTGAACCTTTTAGAACACCTAGAAATGGCTTTCAACCTAGAAATAACTATTCTAGAAATGTTGCATATCCTAGAACAAAAAGTAGGAGAAACGACTTTCATGAATTGCGCAATAGTCATATTGTTAAGAATAGAGTAAATGAATTTCGTCCGTCCAATTACTATCAACCTAGACGAATGCATAATCCTAATGTTGTTTGTCGTTATTGTAGACGAATTGGACATATTGCTCCTGCTTGTTTTACACGACATAGACATAACACTCAATCACATCACTATGATTTGCCTAACCCCCAAGGACCCAAAATGGCAAGGGTACCTAAAACTCATTAATCTGTTTTGTAGGTGTGTTTGAAGGGGTCAAGTGTACTTTTGTACCTTGATAGTGGATGCTCCAAGCACATGGCTGGAGACGAATCCAAGTTCCTTCAACTAGAACACAAGGAAGGAGGAAGCGTTATTTTTGGTGATAACAACAAAGGAAAAATTATCGGCATTGGATCGATCGGTATGGATGACTCCTCTTCCATTAAGCATATATTGCTAGTTAAGGGTCTAAAACATAATCTCTTGAGCATAAGTTAATTATGTGACAAGGGAAATCTTGTTTTATTTGATTCAAATGAATGCTTAGTTTTTCGCCGTAGCGATTTTAAAATTATTCTTCGTGGATTTAGAATGGATAATATCTATGTGGTGGATCTCAAAAATTCTTCATCTGAATATGTAGATTGTCTTATGAGCAAAGAAGATGATACGTGGTTATGGCACCGTAGAGTAGCTCACATCAACATGCATCTTTTGAACAAATTGGTTTCACAAAATTTAGTTATTGGTCATCCTAACTTGAAATTTGAAAAAGACTCTATTTGTGATTCTTGTCAAAAAGGGAAGCAAACAAAAGCATCTTTTAAATCGAAAAATATTGTTTCAACTACTAGACCTTTGCAATTACTTCACATGGACTTATTTGGACCATCTCGCATTGAAAGTCTTGGTAGAAATCGTTATGCTTTTGTTATTGTTGATGATTATTCTAGATTTACATGGACTCTATTTCTTGCTCATAAAAGTGAAGCTTTTCATAATTTTAACTATTTTCTTAAACGTGTTCAAATCGAAAAGGACACAACCGTCACTTCAATAAGAAGTGATCATGGGGGAGAGTTTGATCACAATCTCTTTGCGAACTTTTGTGACGAACTCGGTATCGAGCACACCTTCTCCGCTCCACGAACACCACAACAAAATGGGGTGGTGGAAAGGAAAAATAGGTGTCTCGAAGAGATGGCTAGAACCATGCTCGATGAGGCTAAGATTCCCAAACATTTTTGGGCGGATGCCGTGAGTACAGCATGCTACGTTTTGAATAGAGTAGTCATAAGGCCAATACTCATGAAAACCCCTTATGAACTCTACAAGGGAAGGAAACCAATATCTCCCATTTTAGAGTATTCGGTTGCGAATGCTTTATTCATAACAATGGAAAAGATCAATTGGGAAAATTTGATGCCAAATCCGATGAAGGAATTTTTATTGGTTATTCTTCACGTAGCAAAGCATATAGGGTATTCAATAATAGAACCGGAACTGTGGAGGAATCCCCTCATATTGTGTTTTCCGAAAATAATGCTCGCTTGGCGAGAAAGGATTCTAGTTTTGATCTTGCAGGTATTTTAACCTCACTAAGTCCTCAAGACAAAGTACAAGAGGAAACTCCGAAGGAAACTCAAGATGAAATCTTGGATCAATTATCGGAGGAAGAGCCACAATTGGAGAAAGAAATGAAAATGCCTAACGAATGGAGGTCAATCAAAGATCACCCTCTCGAACAGGTAATTGGCGACCTTGGAGAAAAGGTAAGTACCCGAAACTCTCTTAAGAACACCTTAGGACATACTGCTTTTGTTTCTCAAATTGAACCCACAACCATCTCCGAAGCAATTGGGGATGAATGTTGGACCTTGGCAATGCAAGAGGAGCTTAACCAATTCAAACGAAATGACGTTTGGGATTTGGTGCCAAGTCCCGAAAATCATACCATAATTGGTACGAAATGGGTTTTTCGAAACAAATTAGATGAAAATGGTGTAATCACTAGAAACAAAGCTAGGCTTGTAGCAAAAGGCTACAATAAAGAAGAGGGTATTGACTATGAAGAAACATATGCTCCCGTAGCAAGGTTAGAAGCTATTCGTTTATTACTTTCCTTTGCATCTTCTATGAATTTCAATTTGTATCAAATGGATGTAAAAAGTGCTTTTCCTAATGGTGTTATTCAAGAAGAAGTTTATGTTGAACAACCTCCGGGTTTTGAAGATTTTAAATCTCCAAATCATGTTTTCAAACTTAAAAAGGCTCTTTATGGTCTTAAACAAGCTCCCCGAGCTTGGTATGAAAGATTGAGTAAATTTCTTTGGGAAAATGATTTCATTAGAGGGAATGTTGACACCACTCTTTTCGTTAAGCATATAAACAATGATATTCTATTATTTCAAATCTATGTGGATGATATTATATTTGGTGCTACTAACAATGTTTTGTGCAAGGAATTTTCCGATTTAATGACAAGCGAATTTGAGATGTCTATGATGGGTGAGCTAACATTCTTTTTGGGGCTGCAAGTAAAGAAAATGAAAGAAGAAACTTTCATTTGTCAAGCTAAATATTGCAAAGAATTGCTGAAACGATTTGAAATGACCAACGCAAAAGCAATGGCCACTCCCATGAGCACATCCGATCATCTAGACAAAGATGAGAAAGGTAAGGAAGTCGACACCAAAAAGTATCGAGGTATGATTGGATCTCTCCTTTATCTTACTGCTAGTAGACCGGCCATCATGTTTAGCGTGTGCTTATGCGCTCGTTATCAATCGTGTCCGAAGGAGTCTCACCTAACTGCGGTGAAACGGATATTAAAGTATCTTGTTGGTACTGTAAATGTGGGTCTATACCCCAAAGGTTCTTCATGCCAACTTGTTGGCTATTCCGATTCCGATTTTGCTGGATGCAAATTGGACCGCAAGAGCACTAGTGGCACTTGCCATTTGCTCGGTAGCTCTCTCGTTTCTTGGTTTAGCAAGAAATAAGTAAGTGTTGCGTTGTCCACAACCGAGGCTGAATATGTAGCCGCGGAGAGTTGTTGCGCTCAAATCCTTTAGATGAAACAACAACTCTTGGACTATGGCCTAAGTCTTGATCATATCCCTCTTAGATGTGATAATACTAGCGCCATATGCTTGACGAAGAACCCTGTTCTTCATTCAAGAACAAAACACATTGAAATTAGGCATCATTTAATAAGAGATCACGTTCTCAAGGGTGATGTCGAAATTGAATTTGTTGAAACCAAAGATCGATTGGCCGACATCTTTACAAAACCCTTAGAGAAAGAATCCTTCTTCCGAATTCGTAGTGAACTCGGGATTCTTGACTCCACATTGATCTAAGTCATGCATTGCATTATCCCTTTCACATGATTTCTAACTTGAGCGTCGGAGACGTCTAACGAATTTTTGCAGGTATCGCCCTAAAGGCAGGGGGAATTATAAAGATTGATGCAGAATAATCGATTTCTCCTAAGGATAATCGATTTCTCTTTAGTATATAATCGATTATCTAGTATCAATAATCGATTATGTTGATATTATTTGCTTTATTATGTCTTTTACCTTTTCCATTTTTGCTAATGTCAAAAGGGGGAAGAATAAGGGATATGCACTAATTTTTTATTGGCATAAATTGAGGGGGAATTCATATGTTGAGGGGGAACTAATTGCACATCTAGATACTTGTTGCATATTGTTGCATATCTTTACTTGTCTTGAATCGTCATTATGAATTATCAAATAGGCATATCCCGACTAAAGTTTGCCATTATCTAAAAGGGGGAAATTGTTGAAATACGTTCTCAAGGCACTATACTAAAACGTGTGTTCATATTTGTAGGTTTGGATGAATGACAAACTATACGCAATGGACATATGACGAGGTCCAAGCACAAGCGCGCAATTGATATATAACGAGATTCAAGCACAAGACCAAGATCAAGCAAAGATATAAAGTTATACATGAGTCGTTCTTTAATTGTGATCTTGATCCGATAACTTGACTCAAGACTTGGCTTCTCTCGTGAAAACATTTTTATCAAATCATGCATATTTAATTTAAAGCAAAATGATTTAAAATCATGCATATTTACTTTAGTCAAAATAATTTTTAAACATGCCTCTAAAATCTGGACTAAGATAATCGATTATGTACTTATGATAATAGATTATGTTAAGTCAGCTGCATGACAATCGATTGTGAACTTATGACAATCGATTGTGTTAAGGCAGTGTGCATCAGATTTTTCAAATCTGCATGACAATCGGTTGTGAACCTTATGACAATCGATTGTGTTGAGGCAGTGTACATCAAAGTTTTTCAAAACTACAAAATAATCGATTGTGAACTTATGACAATCGATTGTGTTGAGGCAGTGTCTATCAGACATTTTCAAAGTCACTAAATAATCGATTGTGTACCTTTGACAATCGAGTGCATTAAGGCAGTGTCTAATTGATTTTTCAAAGACTGATATATAATCGATTGTTCTCACAGCATAATCGATTGTGTAATTGACCGTTGCCAAAATATTTTCAAACACCGTCAGGTAATCGATTATAGATTTCTTATAATCGATTGTTTTAAATAAAATCTGAAAAAGATTTTTTGAACGTTGCCAAGTAATCGATTGTAGATTTCTGACGATCGATTGGTTTAAGTAAAATTCGGAAATGATTTTTTGAACGTTGCCAAGTAATCGATTGTAGATTTCTGACAATCGATTGTTTTAAGTAAAATCTAGAAATGATTTTTTGAACATTGCTAGTAATCGATTATTGATCTTAGATAATCGATTGTTAAGCGTAAAATCTGGGAATGATTTTTGGAACGATTGGCAAACAATCGATTGTGGCATGTTGACAATCGATTGTCACTGAGTAAAATCAGCAATTCTTAATTAGCAATTAGGCAACGGTAATACATGGTTTTGCAACTATAAATACAGCTTCAAATCAGTCTTCTACACACAACAACTGATCATATTATTGCTATAGCTTGCATACTCTATTGTTCATCACTTTCTATTCATTACATAAGTTTTGAGAGCCAAAATTCTTGACGAAAGTTGTTGCGTTCTTGAGCGTATCTGTTTACTCATATCTACTCTATTAAGAGAGTCTTGTTAAAGTGAGTGCTAAGTGTTTTATACACTTGAAGGGAAGTGTTAGTCCCTTGTATTATAAGAAGGAACTTGTATTTCCTTTGGTTGAAGTCATGGAGTGTTGTATCTTCGAGCAAAGGTTGTTGAGGCTTGTGTCCTCAGTTTGTAAAGGTTTGTTGATCACCCGTAAGCTTAACAGTGTTAGTGGAAATCTCGAGAGAGTCTCTCGGGGACTGGTCTAGCCACGGGTTGTGGTGAACCAGGATACATCGGTGCGTTCGTTCTTATTTATTTACTTCTCGCACTTATTTCTTTCCTGCAATTTTTCAATTCCGCAAGTTTACGCTAATTTTTATTATAACGCTATTCACCCCCCCCCCCCTCTAGCGTTAAGCGTATTTTCTATCAACTAGGACATTTCGAAAATTCTAGAAATCCCAATCTACTTTAGACAAAACAAAATTAATACAAATTTGGAAGATATTCATGGTTTCAGCTCATTTGAGCATTTTATCAAACACTAGTTTAGCATATTAGTTTTTAACTCTCTTTTACGAGACTTCCTTTATTTCCACAACCCAATCTTTACCTATTTATGTTCATCAATCAACCCACAAACCTAATTTGCACATGCATGTATACAAAATACTATTACCCCAAGAATCATACCTCAATAACTCATCTCACAATCTTTATAGTACCAATACAACCTAGGTTAGGCACCTATGGATTCCAATCCCCATCCCATGAGTTACAATACTTAATCCATACATATATTTCCATAATAACTCCATATATGTATGACTAAGTTGTAGGATTACCTCTTGTAATAAGAATCTTGAGAATTCCCACTTGTGGTGTTCTAGATAAATTCAAGGATTTGAAGGAAGATCTAAGTATGTTTAAGATTAATCCTTGTCAATATAAGTGTTTAGGAGTAGTAATCAACTCACGATACTCCAAAACCTCTACACGGATATGAGAGGAATTGAAGGTCTTGAGAAGTGGAAGAAATCCCTAAAAGGTTGTCCAAAATAAAATGGGGAAATGAATCCCAAATTGAGGATATAAGGTTGTTTTGGGCGCCACAGGTGGCGCTGGGTACTGCATGTGGCGGTGATTCTAGTAGCTCAAAAATTCCCGACGCTACCCAGGGCGCTAACGACGGAAGGGACACAAAAATTGTCACAACATTTTGTATACCTCCAAATGACAAATGGTTTGTTGCGTTGGAAACTAGACTCAAAGGGATTTAATTTGATAGGTTTTTCATCACACAACTCCTTATATAACATGAGATATGATCGTTCAAAGTGAGGTCTTGTGCGCACTCATTTGAAATCTTAGCCTATTGCAATATTTCTCAATTTGACTTGGACTTAAGCCCTTCCTTGGACCCCAAATTACTTATCACAAGACTTGTACACTTAACTGCCAAGTCCGATAATTGTCCACCATGTTAGTAGCACAAAAATATTATCATAAACCTACGTATGACCACGAAAGCATAGTTTACTTAGTGAAATTTTTTGGGTCCTTACACCAAGTGTTCCGGAGGCTTTGTGAGAGCTTTCCAGATGATCGGCATTATCTGGGAGTATCGAGGTAGCTGCATGGCATCTGCAACCCTGATTTCTCCCTTCTTTTCTATTGTTTTCCGCATTTCCTAGATTGTTTATGTAGTAGGCCGTTGAACTTGAATTGGCGGCTCGAGACTTGTGACACCGGATCTGTGTAGGCTATATAGTAGCATTATTCCCTTGACTTCCACATATTTAGCTTGCTGTATTAAACACCTTTTGTTAAATTGGTTATTAAACTGTGTTAGCTGTTAATGGACTTGCATAAGAAAATGGGTTGTGATTGATAGTTGGTCTAGCTTGCCTAGCAATGTGTTAGGCTCCATCACGACTGGTGGTTGGGATCGTGACATACCGCAAGGCGAGTAAGGGTCATCGATGGTGTGAGAAGACGCCAAGGCTGAAGAGGGAAAACATCTATAGGAAGGTCATCAGAGCTCCAAGTCTTAGTACTCCTTTAAAGGGGGGGAATATGGAATAATAAAGGAAGAATGAGACTAAAAAAGAGAAATGAATGAGGTTTCACTTATCCAAAAGTAAGTAAGGGTTCCTGCATGGGATGTTATTGATAAATAAGGAGACAGTACGTAGGGTATGATAAGACAAGGAAATAACCCAAGAAAGATTGCGCAAAATATAGGTATGAGAACAGGTCGACGAGTAACTAGTAGGACGTTCAGGAAGAGCCTAGTCATGGCTAGACAAGAAGATACAGACAAATCAACAGATCAAGCAAGATAAACATAGAGAACCCCAACATGGGGAATTCATCTTCGTAGGTATGACATTGTAATATCTAAGATATATTCATATAAGAGTTGGGGAAGTTAAAAATGTACCATATGAATACTACAGAAATAAAACAGAATGCCACTAGGAAGACAATCGAAATGTTAGTTCAGAAGCAACCCTACAAGCACAAGGGCATGAAAGTAAGCTACTACATATGATTATAGGCAAGTAAGGACATCAAAAAGTTTCATAATAAGCTCAGAGCTTTACAAGAGTTAAGGGTTCTCCCTATGTACTACAACAAAAAACTAGCTGAGGAGATATGAAAGAAGGCTTCAATCTAAGAACAACGGCCTAAAGAGGAGATGGTCTTGTAACAACCTTTTGACAACAACATTGTACGTCCTTCATAAGAAAGAGGAATCTACCATGGCTAGTGATCGGGAAATAAAAAAAATCAAACAAATATTAGAAGATAATATGAGTTGCACGGAAATTTCGTCATGCGTGGGAGCTAAGATAAGTTAAGTATGCACGCAACAAGGGGAATAAAGATCAGGATGAGTTGGTAACATTATGAAGGCACTTAAGAGTTTAAAATTTTGTACATGCATCATATATGTTGACAATCATACGACCATAAAAGATTCTGGTATAAGTTAAGAGAAAGATGAGCCTAAGTCATAGACAAAGGAATGAATTGTTAGAAGATTGTGTCATGGATATTACATTGCGTCCATACAAGGCTAAAGTAATGACTAATACCATGAGCCGCAGATTGGAAGATAACTTAAGCCAGCATAAAGGTCGATCAGAAGAAGAAGGAAACTAAAGAGTTACATCAACAACGTAAATCAGGAATCTAATTATTGGACCCACAAGTTATAGGAATCATGATTGAGAACATAGCAGAATCAATCTTAATATTAGAGGTGCAATAGAGATAGCACAACGACTATGTTTTATAATGGCTCTATGATAAAGCCAGTTAAAAAAAGTATCAGCCTCAAAAGGGGTAAGTATAAAGCTCCCACTGGATTGTAGTATTATAATAGAGCTTCAAGTTGTGGTGTGAATCATACCGATGTAGAAGGGAGGTTATGAAAGAGATAGAAGGTATGATGCGAGATGTTAAGTAAGTAAGGTAAAGGTGAACAACGTACGAGATACTCAAATGTAGAAATTTGAGAATATTCCATACTTTGGATAGAAGGCTACAATGGTATTCAATAACCGGGAATGATAGGTGCATCGTCAACGGCATGTCTTCCAACCTATGGTTTCTAAGTACCCAGAGATATAGTTAATAGAATAGATAAGAGTTTGAGACGATGTGATGTTTCGCTTGAGATTTCAGAAATAACATAAGAAAATCTATGGTGCAAGCAAGTTGAAGGAAAGTTGCAAGTATTATAAATGGATATTTATAGGTCGAGCTAAAGTATGGTAAAGCGACAAAGTTTTAAGAAAACATAATGATAAACTCAAGTGAAAAGGCTACGAGAATGGATAAGTCCTTAGGATTATGTCCATGAAAACAAGAGAGATAATGGTTTATCTAAGTTATTGAAAGCTTAGTATAGCTTGAATGAACTCAAAGGAATCTAAGATTAATAGCATTTAGAAAGAATGAAAAGCTGACCTAGTAATAAAATAAGGGTATAATTTCCATTGCTTGAATAATGATTGAGAAAAAATAGAAGAAAAGACGGAGAAAAGATTTCATTGGCGGCACGAAATTAGGATTCCCCCATAAGGTGAATCACATTGAGACACTATGAAATATGATTATGGAAATCACTTCAAATATTCCTCAATGCAACATAAGGCTAGCGGTAATGTATTATGTAAGAAAATTCAGGTCTTCAAGTAGAGGATTATAGATCAACATTGAAGCGAATCAAAAATGGGCAGATACAAGATACAAATTATGACATACGATTACGCCATCCTTCCTAAGACGAACGGTAATGAAGGAGCATTAAAGGATTGAGATATATACCTAAAGGATAGGCAACAAAGGTAATTGGGTGTTTGGCAAGCATACATTAGTAACGACAAATTGAAGTAAAAATTATGGTATAGTATTGTCATGAACCAATTCCCAAACCCGATCGTGATGGCGCCTCTTGTGAAGGCAAGGCCAGCCAACTAACCCAAATCGTCTTTCTAATAATTAATAAACATAAATTAATAGAATATACAAATTAATGGAATTAAAAACCGTTATAGTATCAACTATAACCTAACTCAACATGACCGGGTTGTCACAAGTCACGATCATCTAAAGAAAATTGAATGCCACTACAGAGCCAATATATATACAAAATAATATTTAGAAGCAAAAGATGAAGTCTGTTGCCGCGAACGCTGGCGGCCACCTTTTTCAGCTACAATAATATACCTTCAGTTCACTAATAACCCGCTACCGGGTGAACAGTACCTGCAACTGCACATGACGTGCAGGGAGTAAAGTGAGTACTTCCAACTCAGTGGTAATAAGAGTAAATAATAACTAAGCGGTAAGAAATCACATAAGAACACTTCATCATGCTATATAAGACAGTACAACCCTTTTTAGAAACCAGTAATTCCATGAAAATTCTTTATAAAATATTGGCTCAGTTTAAGCCGTCTTTTGAAAACATCTCTTTCTTTCCTTATTAACATATAAGCATATGAATGCGATATCAAGTAGTGCAAGCCTGCACACAAATCAGCCATTCAGGCACAACACTCTATTAACAAATAACACCAGGGTATCTGGTACTCAGTGCAAGAAAAAGCATAGATGCCAATGATATGAGAGTGCTAAATGTTATGCCACGTAGCACAAACAGGAATCAATGCGTTAAAACCAATGACTGTTGCGGCGTGCAGCTTGATCCATGCACAGTCTACAATGTACACATAACGCTGCTGTGGTGCGCAGCCCGATCCATACTCTGTCCCAAAATGCTCATAAGCCCCTTGGGCAATAGTACAATAGCAGTTCTCATCTCATAACATCAGTAAAATATCATTTAAGTTTTCAAATCTAAGAAATTGCTGAGTTTGCAAAAAGTATTTTTAAACATTGAACCGAGATCAAATAGAATGCACAATAATGCAAAAATAGTGATATCAATCCCAGAATGATTCAAATAATTGGCACGAATCCCAAAACATTGTAATCAGCCCAAATCATGATTGTATAAAGTACTTATCATTCAATCACGAAGTAAAATCAACCATCAAGACCGACCAAGTCACTATCACCACAGGTGCTCTACCCCACGCTCATACTTGGCGTGCAAGTTACCAAAATACCGCACTATAATATGCAAATCTGGGGTTTCAAACACTCAAGATACCATTTACAAGTATTACTCTCCTCAAACCAGTAAAATCTCTAGCCCGCGACGCCTTTGCCCCTCAAACCGGCCTCCACGACATCGAATCTAACCAAAGTCAGAGCGAATGCATCACAATGTGCTAAAGGAACAATACCCAATCAAAAAGACTCCAAAAATTTTGAATATCACTAAGTTTGCATAACTTGAGATCCAAGCCCACTTCTATAAATCCTAAAAAGATTACACCAAAATGTTCCTCATCTCACCACGAGTCTATACTTATAAAATTTATCAAAATCGGAGCTCAAATGGGCCATCAAATCCCAAATTTAGAATTTCAATCTCAAGCCCTAATTTCTGATAAATTGGCTATGTTTTCATGGATTTATAGGATAATTCATAAAAAAAATCATGTATTTAACTCATAAAATTTACCTACAAACGATATTGGTTGAAACTCCCTTCAATCCCCATCCAAAGCTCTCAAAATGATTAAAAATGGTGGAGAAATGGGTTGTTTTCGCGACTGAAATATTTTTAATGTTCTGCCCAGTCATTTAAGCTAACACTATGCGATGGAATAGAACAAAATTCCCAAGGGGCACTGTAGCTTACCCTATGCGATTGCATAGAACAAAATCCTGAGTACTATAGCTAACATTATGCGGTCGCATTAGAGCATTACGATCGCATAGAACAAAATTTCGGGTATTGTAGCTAACCCTCTATAATTGCATAGAACAAAACCCTGGGTACAGTAGCTAACACTATGTGATCGCATTAGAGCATTGCAATATCATAGAACAAAATTGTTGTGCCCTGACTGCTTCATTTCTGCGGCATTTTCCAACTTCAAAATTCTCTTTAGCCATCTGAAATCACTCTGAGGCCCCCGAAACCTCAACCAAATATTCCAACACCTCCTAAAATATCATACCAACTTGTTCCAATCATCAAAACACCTCGATTAACATAAAATCGTTGAGTTATATCAAATTCAAGCCTAAATTCTTTTAAAACTTCAAAAACACACATTCGATCAAAAACCCGACCAAAACATGTCCGAATGTCTTGAAATTTTGCACACATATCCCAAATCCTAAATTCCATTCCGACCCTCGGATCAAAATTTCACCTATCAACCGGAAATTGCCAAAATACTAACTTCGCCAAAATAGGCTAACTTCTTCATCAGACCTCCAAAATTACATCTGATTGACCTCCTAAGCCTTAAATCATCCCCTGAAACTAACCGAATTACCAAAATTCAATTTTGAGCCCTCTAACTCACTAGTCAACATCCGGTTTACTTTTCCTAACAAATTCTTCCTTAAAGAGACTAATTTTCTCATTTCTTATCAAACTCTATCCGAATCACTTCAAATTTACCAAACACATATACTAACACATGAGAAAGCATAAAATGGGGAAAACGAGATAGAAACGCATGAGACAGTTGGTCGGGTCGTCACAATCATGACCCGTGTAGATGCAGTAAAGCCATACGACTGGATAACTAGATCTATGAAATAAGATATGGCCATATTTGCAAGTTTTACAAAGAATCGAGCGAAGAACATTAGTTCACCTATAGATGACCTGAGAGGCATCCTATTAAACCTTATATATATTTACAAAGT